>JAECWQ010000225.1:3887142-5182857 GCA_018150835.1 Drosophila repletoides | reverse complement strand
TTGTTATTCTTCAATTTTTGTCTATTCTATTAGTAGGTCTCACAGTACATTTAATTCGGGAGTGAACAGGCCTAATAAATACAGAAATTCAACAACTTATTTTTGAGTTCAATGCTAAAACAGACAATTTTCCACAAACTCATTGCATAACAACTGAAAAACTGGGCATTTTATCAATCAACTATCAATCACCAAAGAATTTGACCTATCAACAGTTATTAACAAAAAACACCTTTGTAAAAAACTGAACATTGAAAATATATATTTTTTTTTGATTGTTGAAAACAACATGTTTTATGTAAACTATTACTAAAAAAAAAAAAAAATTGAATAAAAATATTGTTATATTAAAATTCGTAATATAATTGAACAGAAAATGTAACGCAGGATACGTTTTGTATGAGAAAATCTGAAGTTTGGTGTTACAAGCACATAAAATCTCTAATTGATTAAGCTGTTGTTGGAGGGAAAACTACTTTGGTTAAAAAAAAATTTGCTTAAAATCCAATTTATTTCAATCAGTATTAATAATAAAAAAATAATAATAAATAACTAGATATGTTTCATTGTATACATACTTTTGAAGTAATATTATTAATACGTATATTTGTATTATGTTCTTAAATTGAATATAAAGCAATAATAGAAAATGTAAAATGCTTGCAAGGACTCTTAAGCTATAAATAAATATTATTTTAATTATTTAGAATTATTGTTGATGTAAAAATCACATGAAAAGTAATTTAAATTGGAAAATATTAATTTGACTTATCAGTTGAATATATCAAAATACATAAAATTGCTCAACTCAGAAATACCCTGTGCCTAAGCAAGCAAGAAAATACATTTGAAATTTATTTATGTCAATACTTTATCAAAAATGTTAATGACAGAGTATTTAAAAGTTAATATATTAATAGTTTGAATCATTAAGAGACTGACATGTTGATTCGGATAAAATATATATATATATATGCACTTGATGGCACCAGATATAATTTCGTCTATCTGTTACATTAATTTGCACAAACTCTGCATACTCTTTTTACTCATTTTTAATGGGTAAACAGTATTAAAAGCTCAGCAAGAAGACATATGTAGACGAAGATTAGACTTAGATACGAGTGCAGCAATCATAAATTTTATTGTCTTATTTATTATCAACAGACATTCTACACAATTTATTTTTATTTATGCTTTGTTTGCTTCGATGCATATAGAAGCAATAGTCAGAAGCTACGGCTTACAACAAGATAAGGTTGCTCAAATTTACGTGAATATGAGAAATTGACTTTAAACATTTGCTTGATTTTCAGCATTTTCTTTCTTTTATCTCGTATCTTGATACCGTTGTATTTTGTGTTCCGTTTAATTGATTGGACGGCACCAGTGATAAAAATCATAAATATTCTTAATAATACAATGGAATACAATACCAAAAAGCCTTTTTATTGCTTTAATTGTGTGTGTATTTTTTTTTTTACTGAGATGCAAGCATTATATTGCCTCAGTGTGACAGATCCGAAGAGTTGCAGCAATTAAGATTTGACACAACTATAACTCCATGCAACATGCAGAGCTCTGCAACATGCTACGGTGGGGCAGACTGAGAAGCTCTCGATTGTTTACGGTTATGAGAAACGGCTTATGCCTTACGTGCCAGATCTTTTGCTACACTCAGACAAAAGAAAGAGTGACTTCTATAATTAGTGGAAGTACAGAAAAGTTCAAAGAATAAAATCCTCATTATCAGAATGATTTAGTAGGAACAAAATTTATTAATTCAAGTACGATTTTAAGAATTAAAAGTCTTGTATTAAGAAAATGTCAGAAAATTGCATGCAAACTTGTCATGATTATTTATACCTTGTATACCAAAAATTGTGAAAGGGTTTCGGTTAAAAAGCTCGTTCCTGGTGCCAAACTTATGACTTGACTTGCAGACCGGCTAAAGGAGAGCTTGAAACTAAATTTTCAGTTCAAGTTTTTGTTCATTTTTAATAATATAATTTTTTTCTGCTTTTCGATTTATTTAGGTTCATTTGATAGACCATTCTAGAGCCGTGACTGGAACTAGTTGAATAATAGTAATTAATACGCGTCCTGAACTTAACTGTTAACATATTCTACACAAAATATTTGAACAAATATGCAAAATATATGAAACCGATAGTAGAGAATCTTTATGTTTTATTTTATGTTTTTAATTTGATTTCAATTTCAAGAATGGTTTACGATTAATGCAAAATACTTTGTAGTTGAGTGAAAGATCACTTAATTCAAAATTTATTTGTTCCAAACTTATGAATAATAAGCCAAATTGTACTTAAAAATTTTAAGACAAATTCTCACTCAAGCTACAACTGAGAAGACTATTTTTTTCAGAGTGTATATTCACAGTGCAGCTATCCAAATTGTATTTTATAAGTGCAGCAAGAGGATTTTGCAGTTTTAATTTGTACAAAGTGCACACGCACGCAAAACGAACAACGAACACTGGACAGGACACACTGGGAGACGACTCCTGCACGCTCCATCAGTCAGTTAGACAAACGCATACACATACACATTTTACATACATACAAACATAAATACATACATACATACATACATACATACATACATACATACATACATATATACATAGAGCAGCCATGCATAAAATTCTTTGATTTTTGCACTTTAGTAGACGTTGAGTTTAGTATGAAAATGGCAGCTGCAGGCCATCAACAAATAATGATGAATGCGTGGTGGGTAGGGGGAGGGAAAGAATGAAAGGCGATGGGACAGATGGGTAACCAGAAGTTGGAGTCAGACAGCTGCTCGTAAATATATGCTTAAATATGGTACATATTTTTCAGCCTAATTGTTTTGCATTATGCCAGTGCTTTATATCATTTGAATGCCGTCCCACATGTCGTATGCGTAATGTGCGACCATAAAAAATGCGTCGCGTTGTGTCGTTCCTTGTCGCGTCTGCGTAGCCCATCAAAAACTTAAATGGCAAATGTTGAGCTCTTCATGCAGCTGCCTTCCTGTAAAAGTTTGCCAATTAAAATGAAGGCTGCCACAAGCACCACCACCACCTGTACCACCTGAACCACCTGCAACAAACAGGAGCAGCAGACAGAACAGAAGCAACAGCACTTAGTCAGTGCTCCATTGAGCAATCAGGCAACAGTTCAGTTAGTCATTTTTGTTCAGTTCAGTTCAGTCAGTCAACTGGCCAACTGGTTGGCAAGTCATTTGCACATTTGCAATTTCATGTACTTATTTGTCCAGCTGATGAATTTACATAGAGAATCGACAAATACTCACATATCTAAAAAACAAGAACAAGAAAAAAGGAAATATATTATCGACTATGAGATGATCTATACAGACCACAAACTCATGTGCAACTTCTAAAATAAAATAGATTTGTAACTTTCAGGCCCAAAGAGAGACGGCTTTTTTTTGGTAATTTAAATATTTCTAAGAGGAAAAAGACTATAGAAAAATAAATACAAAATTTGTAAATAAACTAAACTGTGAAATAAATCTTTTCTAGTATATTTTGACTATTTTTGTTTTTATAACTTTAAAATAGAAATAAACTTAATTGAAAACCAATTAACAGCCCAACTGCTAACTAATAACTCTTTAAGGCTCATTTTCCTTTTTGGAATGCCAATATAATACTTTACGCGAATCAGCGTGTATATAAATTCAAGGATCTTCACTCACTAAATGCGTTTGAGATTCACTTTAGTGATTTATACATTATTATATATCTATGACCTTCTGTGACAATTTTATATGGGTGTAAGGGTATTAACCAAAAAGTATTCACTGTGCATCATTAGCAGCTGTGCAGCTGGACAATATTCAGTGTTCTAAAGGGGAAGGAACTCAGCCAAAATGTCAATTTTCTTGCTGATTTCTCTGGCAGTGCTCAAAAAATTTATGGAGGACACAGGCAACGTGCCGATGCAAAGAGGAGTATAACAAAGCGCCATTATTTTTGCATTCGATCAAACAAAATTCGAAAAGATTTATGCCATTTGCCTGGCAGCTGCCTGTGTGTGAGTGTGTCTCTTTGAATTATGCTTTAAGCCTAAAAGGCAAGCAACGGGCATACATGGTTTACCATGGCACGCGGCACACAGGACACTGAGCCTGCCTATAGACGGCACATTCATTCATTCATTTCATGCCTTCGTCGTCCTAGTGGTTGTCGTTCTCGTTGTGACAATGAATTTATCCGCATATGTCTGTGTGTGTTTATACGAAGTCTGTGTCCTTGTTGTAAATTTCCTTGTTTTTCACGCACAAGAGACTCACAAAGAAGAGGTACCTGCAGCTGTAGAGAAGCAGACAAAAAAAGAAAAGGAAGAAAAAGAAACTCACTCAAACATATGCCACAGCTCACCAACAACAGGGTTCACATCGAGGACCCACAGAACACATTTTGTGTAATAATTATCGATATCCTCGAGTCAAAGCCATGCACGCAATTCCAGTCAAAACGAGAAGATGACAGCAAATCCAACTAAAACTTTGAAGCAGATTGAGAAGGATTCGATTTTTTTCCTTCCCATATTTTCTGACCTTTTCAAAAATATGGGAAATACATATATCTTTCTTTTTAAAGTAGAACTCTGAAAATAGATTTGAACTTAAATTGATAAGAAACAAACATGTGATATTGATATATTGAGGGTAAAATTTTCCAAAATCCATGCTTTTTGGAAACTTTCAGTATCCCTAATTGTTTAAATTTAATCTTGTCAGGTATTACCGTTTGAACTGTGCGATAGAAAAATTATTGCAATAATCATATAAGTTCTAAAGTTAAAAATATCTAGTTTTTAATCGTTATGATTATATATGTATATATTTACAAAATACGTCTAATTTTCTTTCTGATTTATTGAATAATATTCAATAAATATTATCATTCAATCAATCTGAATGAAAATTAAACGTATTTTATAAAAAATTGTTTCGAGAAGGTATTTTTATATAAATGTACAAAAATTTCTTAGATAGACTAATGGAGTATCTTAAAGCCGCCATAGGAACGAGAGGTTTCCGAAGTTGTTATAACAAAACATTCATATTTCTTAAGAAGTAAATGGATTTCTATATATTTACATGCCAAACTTGTCAAAATTCGATTTTTTATAAGGTCAAAAATTAAGTTGTAGTAGGAAGATATTGCAATAAACGTTTCTAATTAAAGAATTCCCTATGATATTTTAAGCAATATGAATCAGTTCTTCAGCTAGCCGAAAATAATTTTTAGATTTAAAGCATAGAAAATGTTGAAAACTTGCAATAAAACTCTATATTTACACGCTTCTATGAAATTAAGGATAAAATAAAAATATAAAAAAGTTAATAGTTTATATGCTGGCAAAGTAATTGCATAACAGAAAGTTTATTACATCAAAAATGGCAAAGAGTTCTTTAAAAATTTCCTAGGAAACAAAATTAATATGTCTGACTCTGTATATATACCTGTGTATGTATATACCCTTTTTGATCATTCGTTGGCGAAAGAGGGAATATAATAATAGTCACTTATTGGGCTACAGAGCAGTGCGGAAACACAACAGATAACTCATTTAATCTATGATACAGACACAGAATGGGCCAAAGTACCAAAGTGAAATGAAATACAATCATTAATTCCACTTTGCCGGTAGCAAAACCCCAAACGGAAGTAACCAACGACGACTATCAACTTGAAGTGGAAAACACCAGGCCCATATTCCTTCCCAGCTGTGGCTGGACCAGTAACTTGAGTAGTTTGTGGAGCCGGGGAAGATGCTTGTTAGGGCATTAAATGAGCAACTCATTTACAAACTCAAACAGCGCTCATAAATTCAACTGAATATCATGAACACAATGTAAATTTAAAGTTTCAATCGCATTAATCATTTTTCGCAAACTGTGAAAAGGGTGCCGTCCCCTTTCAGCCCCCATTTCACCCCTGCTTAATGTATATGTGTATGGAAGATGGGAAGATGGCTAAGTACATAAGTATGAAATTTACACGGTAAAATAACTTCACAAAATCTTTTTTTGTTTTTTGTTGCTTTTTTATTACTTTCAATTTATTTTCAAATTTCTAAAGTATTTATTTATAAGTTTTTTAAGCAAAAACAAAAGAAAACAAAACTCTCCTCACTTCTGGCCTATAGCAAAAGCCAAATATTTACATATGTTGCAATAGTAAACACTTTAGCTTTTAATTGCTTTAATTTAAGGTCTTTTATTTTGTTTTATAACAACACGTACAGAACATATGTCGCACTGTTAAATAACCTTATCTTAATTTAAGATTTTCTCGGAGTTATTATAATTATTTTTAATTGAAATGGTTCCTTATCAATCCAATTTTTCGATCAAAAGTACGACAATTTTTTAAGCTAAGATGCAATCATATTTTAAAAAAAATCCAGGATGAATTTTGATTTTTAATAAACATAAATATACCATGTAAGTAAGGTTTTTAAAAAAAGAAATTTAAAAAATTGTATTTCTCTCCTATATATGTTTCTCTCTAAGTCATTCATAGGTGAGAGGATTACATCTTCTATTACATGAGGCTCAACTTTCCAAACTCCGATATGGTCGAAAGACTATATTTAGTTACTTCAAGAATTTTGTTCACCGTGTAAATGTAAACTAACGGTATACATTTAAGCCGGAGAAAAAGACACAGAGAGAGACAGAGGGAGAGAGGAAGAGAGACAAAACACTTGGAGACAACTTCGCCACTTCCCACAGAGTTGTGTGGAGTTTCTGCCGGAGCTGGAGCTAACCGGCAACTGGCAACTGGGAACGGATTTGATTATATTCGTATTCGTAAAGCTACAGGCCAAAGACAAGTGCAACTGTTGAGTTACCCTCAGAACCATCCACGATGACTTGGTGGTTCCTACTGCGGTTGGTATGGAACGTGGAGCATTGCAAAAAGTTTTTACTCCGACTAAGACACGAGCTTTGTTTGGTTAGCTGTGGGAAGCGCACAGTTTCATTTGGGTATCGCAGCGAGCAAGTCCGCAATTCAAGTTGCATTAATCATCAACTTGTTTGGACCACTGACTTCCTCTGACTTTTATTGACTGTGGCCCGGACACCACCAACTGCACCGCATATCTTTTTCCCTTTTTAGCTCCCTCTTATTGTCTGAATTTCAAACTAACCACACCTGTTTGGCTAACGCACTTCTAATAGACTGCAGTTCACTTGGCTGAGCTTTATAAATTATCAGCACCAAACAACTGACTTTCTACGGTCACTGCCTGCGGTTTGCTTTTCTGCGCCCATAATCATCGAACGCATGCACCCAAACAACCTCTTCCCTTCCCCCTTCGTGGTTTTGTTTCCTATGCGTGTGCATTTGGGTGAAAAGACCGCAATGGTAGTCCATAAATTAAACCACATGAGTCGCGTTAAAAGGAGCTTCTATGCAAAATTCTAGACTCTTTTTTTATATTTTTTTAACGTCAAATTTTTATGTTAATACTTGTAATATGTATATTTGGTTTCTTGATAATAAATATTTAGATAATTACCAAAAATAAATGCATTTTTTGAGACGTGTGGCTTTTTCTTTTAAATATAAATTGTTAAAAGTAAGTTTTAATAAAAATATGAATAAATTTAGTATTATAACTTTACTGAATTGAAAGAGGCATAAGCGATCCGATGAAGTATATGTCTCATTGATCATGACAATAGTAATTCGATATTGCGTTCTGTTCGTCTGTTTGTCTGTCTGTTGTTGCATGCAGCACATATATGGGAGCCGACTTGATTGAATAACTACTGAAAACTTATACTAATGCCATAAGAACAGTCGTTTCTGTTATTGAAAACTTTTTGATTCTCAAAATCTCGTAATAAATCTTAGAGGTTCATTCCAAGCTATCAAGACTAAATCAAATATCCTTCTAATATTTAGGGGTTGGTAAAACGAGGCTGTTTTCTAAGTTTTCCCTAAAAATAATTGCTTGCATAGGAAAAATCGCTCAAAATAAATAAATTAAACCAAATTGTTATTGGCGGACAAAAATGCTGCCACTTTAAAGAGTTATTAATAAACTTGATGAAACAAATTGTAACTGGCCAGAAAATGAACACAAAAAACTGCATATGGCGTTTTTAAATTTGTTGCATCTTTTTTATATGAGTATTATTCAAAAGATGTTAATTTCATTAACGAAATTTAAATAATTCAATTCTCTTTTTCCCCTAATGAAGTGCAAATTACACAAAGCCAAAATGCTAAATGAAAAACCCACCAAAATAAGAAAACAAATACTCGTATAAAATGCCAGACTTTATCTGTATATATAAATAGATTTTTTGTATATGTAAAAAGCTCCGTTACAACAAATTCAAACAAGTTTTCGCTTTGAAAAACTTAACTCACTTTTTTTCAGCTAACCCAAAAAAAAAATTTTTTTTTACTCACAACATACATATGTATGTGTGTGTGTGTGTTCCTTTTGTGCTGTGCGCCGCATGCAAATTTTCCATGTGAGTTTACACTGACATGCGTAAAAGTTATTGTTTCAAATTTTGCACTTTCTAGTGGAGTTGGGCTTGGGTCTAGTCCGGCAGCCAGTTGCCAAACATCGAACGATGCATCATATAGCAAAACTGTACACATATATGTACATATGTCTATATACTCGAAAAAAAAAATGGATTTTAATCGCAGTAAGGCACAGAAATGTGAGCCTTTAGGGCATAGCAGACTAAGCAAATGCTCTACATAATATGTAATCTATCGAAAATATTTATACGTATGTGCATATGTATATTTAATAAAAAATACATTTGCACCTAGTTCGCTATATTATCTACTTAGAGTCCGAAAAAATTCCCTATATTTTAGCACATTGCCAAAAATATCAAAGGCTGATTGGCCGAATTTTCTTTTCTTTATATTTAAAACTAAAATGATTTTCTGTTAAAAAAACTCCTTTAAAATCAAACTTATATTTCCTTAAAATTAAATCTGGGTTCATTTTTGATTTGTTCTAAGAAATATATGTTGGTAAAGGATATAAATGTTATATTTAAAATCAATATCTTTGGGACAGGCTCCGATTTGGATATAACTCAATACGACTCGGCCGATGATTCTGAGTAAGATATTTTAGGTAAATACATACATTCTATTTGGGAGCAGAGAAGCCTCTTTCAGCGTGTAACAAACATTCATAAAATGTTTATATACTCTTTCTCAACAGTGCTAAAGGGTATAGAGTATAAAAAATCTAACAGTCTAACAGTGTAAAAAAAATTGTTAAATTTTACACACAAGGCCAAAAACTCTTTGAGGTGGGGCGTAAAAAATTGCAGGCACTGTGCGTGTAGTAAAACAAACGAAAGATGAAACTGCAACTGCTAAAAATTTTTAGCCTTTGTGCCTAGTTACAGTGAGCAGCCATCGAAAAGCACCGAGTTAAAGCACTGCGAAACAGTATATCTCTCTCCCAAATGGGGAGAAAAGGGATGCCATGATGCCAAATTTGAGGCATGGTTGAAATGTAAAGGAAATGCTCACACAAAAGCAATGAAAATTTGATTTTATTACAGGAATTTTGATTGGTTGCACTGGCAGAATGCAGTCGGGTATCTTCACTCCCAAAAAAGGGCTATTCGTGTTCGGTTCCAGGGAAAGGATGGATGTGAGAAGGTCCTAGTTGCTAACTGATTGACACAGACCTCTAGACACAGTTAGATGCTTAATTTGTGCCACATAAAACGCTTTTAAATTGCCTTCAAGTGAGGCCATCTAATGGGCAATCAAGCAAATTAGGACGAAAGAGACGAGCGGGTGCCGCAACTCTGCATGATCCTGTGGCCTATTGGCCCCTACTACTGTGCATTGACGAGGGAAAGGTGGAGGCGTGGCAGTTGGCCTTAACAGCAGCTGTTGCTGCCAATTAGGCAGCACTTTTAATTTTAATTAGCAACCGACGAGCAGCACTTAATTAATGACTAAAACTAAAGGATAAACAACTCGAAGCCCAGCGGAGGTCGACTGTCTAAATGAATTATAATGCGTGCAATAAATTATAATAAGAAACCACATGACCCCGCCCCCATACTTAAATTTGGACCAAGAATATGGGGCATAAAAATAAATACGAGTATACAAATTTATTTATATGAATATATGAATATACACATATATGCATAGCAGGCACGTTTGATAAATGATAAGGTGCCCCAAGGCCTCTGGCAAAAATGGACCCAAGGATACATAATTTGCACTTTTGCCTTTGATTCACTCGGCCAAATAATTAATGAAAGCTGCTATTAAATTACAAGCTTTGCAAATATATGGATATTTTTACTTTTACTTATATAACATAACATAAATATAACTCACAAAATAATAATTAAATAATGTTGAAACAAACTAAACTAAAAATACTAAAGGCTATCTTCGGGTCGTCGAAATTTCCGATTTTTCCAATCCGATTGCTCCTATAGCAACTTTATGATATAGGTAGTTTTTCGGTCCGGTCCTACCGAGATCTAATAGTCCAGAAGAAACCAGTAAGTAATGGCTATCTTCGGCACGCTGAAGATTCCATACACTTGCGGAGCTATATGATATAGTAATCCGATCTTAATGATTTTAAGTCTGCATTTAGAAATTACTTTTTTACATATAACTTGTAAGTTTCATCAAGATACGTTGAAAAGCAAAAAAGTTTTTCTTACAACAACCTTTGAATAGATCATTCCTATAGGAGCTATATGATGTAACTGTCCGATCCGGCCGGCTGCGACAAATGTGCTGCCTGCAGCAAATAGAAGGCTTCATACAAAATTTCATTTCTTATCAAATTCAAACTGAGCGACTAGTTTAAATACTTATACATACATATATAAACAGGCAAGACATCATCCTGATCAGTAAAATATAATTTATGTTTTCTAGTTCTGTATATAATTTGATGGCTTTGTTAATTTGTTCATTTAAACCCATAAACAATTGATTTATATCTGTAAAAATAATTTTTTTTTTTTAGGCCTGTGCCTCAAACTATATCTATTCATAAAGGGGACTTAAGCCCGAAGTAAAGATTATATCTGTTCTGAAAGTTGGCCACACTCGCCACAAATGGATACAACGTAGCCTCTTGTGAGAGCTGTTCACACTTACCCAAGGTAAATTAATTTGGACAATATTTTAAGAGAAGTAGGTGAGTGTGTTTCTCACTTAAATCGCCATAAAACTCTATCAGCCAATTCATTTGTTAATATATATAATATACAATTATATAATAATCACGAGTAATTAGTTGATTACATAATGGTCACACTGAAATCATTGTTATAGATACAGAATAAAAAATATTTAAATATTAATACAATCTGCACAGATACCAGAAAAATAAGTAGGCAATCAAATATATTTATTATCATAAAAGTAGACCAACTACCAGAACAGACACAGTGACACTCTCATATCCCTATTGAAATGTTTAATTAATGTTCGGATTTGGGGTTTTCTTTTGTGCAATTAGTGTGCAAAATCAACTGTCAATAAGAAGACACACACACTGTTGCATTTTTACGAGATGGCCCAAACAACTCTCTTTCCACCTTTCCCCATTTCGCTTCCAGAGTATTGCCTTCTGTCGGTGTAGCTTTGCTTCGGATTGCAATTTTTGCTGAAAATTGTTGACTTATCACCAGTTGTTGCTTTTTGTTTCAATTTGTAACCATGGAAAATAAATTGGTAATTCGAGTTGTACAGGCAATTACTCTTAACATTGTTTCGTATGTGTAGTATTTGCTCTGGGCTGCTGTTCTACATTTATTTATCTCTATGTGGTTGGTAAATAACCCAACAAAACAATGTACCCATGTATAGTATATTCCCATATTAAAGTTTATTTTTATTATTATATTATTAAATTCATAGAAAAGGATGAGCAAGGTGCAGAGTATAAATAAATGTGAAATAATAAATTAATTTTTTAAACTTGTGCCTTTTAAATTGTGGAAGTGATGTCAATTATTTATATTTCAATACATTACATTAAATTTTTTACAAAATTTGTTCTGTCAACGAATAAAATTTAGTTAAGTATTAATTAATACTTAATTAAAATAAATATTAGTCTAGTCTTCAATTGGAGGATTGCGAAGATTTTAAAAATACAAATTAAATAAAACGCTCTAACTGAAGTTGATTATTTATTTATTTAATTTAATTATTACATGTTATGCATGTGTCCTTAGTCATCCAAAGAATAAGCCGATGTGGAATCGTCCAGGTTTGCATGGTCCATTTTATATTTCTCAAGTGCCGGAGATAATTCTAAAATTCCATCAAATTCAACGTCAAGCACTGCGTCTTTTGGTGGCATATCTCCACTCCAGTCCTCTTGTATTGATTCAATATAGTCCAGGAACATAGTATGCGTTACCTCATGTTCATAAGGATGGGTCAAGTTTGACAAATGATATGGACACTTTGGATGATATATCCAGCGACGGGGATAAACCAATTTAATGCTCGGGTCACAATTATCAGTTTTATTGTCCTTGTCAAAATGAATACCTATATATGTCATGACAGAGCATAGCAATGTTGACATTTCTGAATCCTTTCGAAACTCCTCCAGCACACGATCTTCATGCCAGATATTAAAAGCATCTGAAGAATTTAACGCATTTCTGATATTAAATAATATGCCCATTGGTATATATGGAAATCGCACACAAGTCATGAGTTTTCTCATATGCATCAAACGATGATCAGGATCATGGCTCATCCAATGCATGACCGCAAAGAATACTTCAACTTCACAATTGACACCAATTAAATCGCGATTGAGTATTTTCATCAATTGATTAATTTTCAAGTTCTTAAAATCATTAGTGTAGACCAAGGCCAAAAAATAACCTCTTACACGATTCAGCATAAGGTTGGCTAAACCCTCCAATAAGGGCATTTCATAAGCCTCCAGATAAATTTTAAATGCCATTTTCTCGCATATATCGTTCTGCGAGATTAGATGCCAACAGTCCGATTCTAGCAGATCTATTTTTAAAAATTTTGCAGCTTGTAATACTTTGACGGCATCTGGAAACTCGACGGGCACTTGCAAGCGCATCCATTTATAGATTACCTCAAATGCCGCAGCAGAAACATCTATTTCATCAAGGACGATATGTTCCTGTCGCCAATGAATATTTGCAAACCAGGGCGAATAGCATCTTAACAGAGTCGATATACAGTTAAAGGATCTATCTCGTATTTGAATAATAGTTGTCGCACTATAATTATTTTTCACCATATCTTGTACCAAATCTATTACTTTCGGTTTTCTTGGCATACATGACAATGGTACTGTATCAGTGCTTAATTTAGTATAAGTGAATAGCGAAGCTTCCGTCACAGTGACATCGATCGCACCATTTACGTAATCTTCATCATTGAATGTGGTCCATTTATTGCATGCCATAATCTCATTCTCTGTACGGATGCCAGTATACAACATCGACTCTGATACCAAGCCACAGTAGAACTCAAGAACTGAATCCGATTCATTGTTATCAGTGTATTCAGATTCAATAAAATTGAAATCAACAGAACCAGTTTCGGAATTATCATATGCTTCTGTCACTGCTGTTGCTTCACATTGCGCTTCCGATCCGAAATCCGATTCATCAATCCACGATTCCGATGCTGATGGCTCGCGTTCCGTGAGATCTATATTAATACTTATTCCAGAGCTCACGGAATACTGGTCTTCATCAAGCATCGTACAACAAGAATATTCAGAGTCCGACATAATTGCAATAGTCGTTCTTTCTGAAATTAAAAATAAAACAGTTAAAATTTGGCTTTACGAACACAATTAATTCTTTCACTTTGAGACGAAACAAAGCCCAATTGATTTTCGGGTTATAAAATAAAATTCACACGGCCAACTAGATAGGAACTGTTTGAAATTATAAAGTATTCTAAAGTGTTCTGATCAAAATATTCACATGGCCAACTAGATGGGAACTGTTTAAAAATTGGAGTGTTGTCGAATGCTCTGATCAAAATATTCACATAGTCATCTAGATAGGAACTGTTTAATAATGTTTCTTTTTTTTCAAAAAAAAAAATGTATATATTTTTATTTTAAGCAATTTTTCCGTTACCTATTTGGCAGCTTAAGCTTATTATACATTATGGATATATAAGATTTGATCATAGGATGATGCATATATGACATAAAAAGTATTGCTAGATAAGCAAAATAGATTCTTCTAACCGTTTCCTGCAGGACAGAGGCTGTTGATTACTTTTTGTCAATTTTACCTTATTTCCCAATATTTATACTCACACAGCCTTTGGGACTCCGGTATAAAGTCCTTTATATATATAACTATATATATATATATATATATATTAATTAAATTTCCCCTTTATTTTGTCTTTGTTATCTTTTCTTATGCAGCGCGAAATAGTGGACATTTTAAAATTGTCTTTTTTCCACTTTTATACTCTTGCACTAATTCACCAACTTTGTAAGTAACTGAAACCATTCTCTTCCTCAAACTGGCAGAATCGAACTATAATTGATTTGTATGTAATATTGGATATTAAAATTGGTTTTGAGTAATTTAAGAATTGTTTTCAGAATCCGCTAATCCTAATTGAGTGCAAATAAGTCAAAGCTCGTGAACTCAATTAATTAAATTGATTAAAGTTTGGAATAAAAGATCTTTTAGTTTTTGGAAATATTAAGATGAAACTGAAAATAAAAAGGGAAGATACTTCATTATTTAATTAAATGGATTTCACTGAAAGAAGTAAATTTTCATTGTTATCCTCTTCCAAAAAGTATACGACAGATTGTACAATGCTAATTTTTAGCAGTGGAACTGTACGCAGGCTTATAAAAAAGTAAGAATTTAAGCCACTTAAAGCTTGATTTTTATTCGGCTGGTAATAAGTACACAAAAAAAATCTAGAGTTTCAGGATGAATTTGACACTTACAGATTTTTTCGATAGTGAAAATATGAATTCAATCCGAAGTTATTTTTATCGATATTCAACTTTAATTATCGATATTCAACTTTAATTGCATTTGAAACACAATTTTGAGAATTCGAAGATCTTTTTGGTTTTGATAAAAATTTGGATTCGCACTTTAGAGATTGAATTGATTGAATAAGCCTTTTGTGCCTAATTCAATAGAATTCAGTTTAATAAATTAAATTTTTCTCAAGAATAAATTAAATTTCTTTCATCTTAGAAGTAACTTCCCAACTTTTGTCTGTATAACCATTTTTATTGAATTGCAAAATTTATTATAGCTTTGTCCTGAAATGTGTAATGCATTGAAGAAGGCATCTGCGACCCCATAAAGTCTATATATTATTGATCAGGACGACGAGACGACTTGATATACCCATGTCCACCTCTCCGCCTGTTTATATGCAAACTAGTCTCTCAGTTGTTGAGATAAGTTTCAGCACATATGTTGGAACCGGCCGGAGTGGTCATATATTTCCCATCAGAACAATCAGTTCAAAAGTTGTTTTTTAAATTTCAACGTATCTTGATCAAATTTACAAATTAGATTTTACATATAGCTGCCATAGAAACAGTCCACTTTGTAAGTGTATATAATCTTATATTATATATATAATATAAGATAGCCCTCCTTTACCAGTTCTTTTTTTTTTTTTTTTCACTGTCGTCGTCGCCTTTTAATTGTAGTTTTGTTCTTTTTAAATTTTTTTGTGTCAAGTTTGCCTGTTGCACTGGTTGCTGCCACGCCTTTCAACCTCTTTATTTTGGTGCAAAATTATTACAGATGTTGTCGTTGTTGTTGTTGTTGTTGTTGTTGTTGGCGCTGCTGTTGCTGCCTTTTTATTGTAGTGCATTGTGCGGCTGTGCTCCTTTTGTCTGGTGCATGTCTGGGCGGGAACAGGGCCTAAAACAATTGTGCTGCTTTAATTAAAAAGTTAAATTTGTGCCACTGTCAGCCTATAAAACTTACAAAAACAAAATACACAAAAACTGCTAAATAAGTAGTGAGTAGGAAAGGGAACTTTTCTGAGATTTTTGGTAGCAATCTTAGGCAATGTACGAGTAAATAAGGGCCAAGAATGTCGCCGCTTAAAAGAGAGTTAAAACTCTAGATGGCTAACGTTGTTAGCTGTTATTTCTTTACCCAGCATATCCAAGTATCCCCAAGTATTCTCAACATTTTCAGCATCTTTAGCAGCCTCATTGACATGAGCATCAGCAGCAAGCACATTGTAGCCGCTCTTTTGTCAGCCAATAACATTTTTAGGACCTGCGGCTCTTATACTCGTAGCAAGAAAATTATATTATGAGCAAAAAGCTAAAATTGTGAAAAGGACGAGACCAGTGCTACAACGTCCACAGTCCAACCACCCCACATTTTTGCCTTATTGCCCCACCAAAAAACAGTGGGCAACGCTCGTTGCTTTCGTCGGTTGTGAATTTTAATTGAATAATGACTAAACCCAAAAACTTATTTAAAGTGCATAATTTTCTGTTGAATATTTACTCAGTGGCCACCGCGGGCTGTCAATCATTTGGTTTTTATTACGAGTATTTTTTTTTTCCTTTGTCTCTGTGTTTTTATTATCATTATTTTTTTTTTTTTCTTGTTATTTTGCCCGTCTTCAATCTGGAATTTTTTGTTGCTCCCAAAGATTAAAGGGAATTGCATAATCAGCGTGGCTAATCGGCAAATGTTTTTTGCGGTCGCATCATTCCAGCGAATATCAGGCAACAACTCCAACAAAAATTAAACAATTCAATCCTCTATCCTCTACCCTCTATACTCTACATTCCGTCTAATTGGCATTAGAGTGATGTTGCCGCCGGTAAAAGTTTTCAGCGGCAGCTTTCGACGTTTTAAATAAAATTAACACAGAAATTATTTTAGTGTGCGCCAACTTTAAGCCGCTTATGCTTTTGGCCCAACACCATTTCAATTTGGCTTTGGCTTCAGCTTTGGCTGCATTCAACCAGCAACAAAAATAACAACAAGCACAGCTACAACACCAACAAAAATGAGTGCAACACAGCAAACACAAACTTTTGCCATGCGATTTGTTTGGTTAGCATTGAGGGGAAACTTTCATCCAATCGATTGTTTTTTTGATCCAAAAAGAACGAGAACTACCTAATCAAAACTTGACTTTAAACATGGATTATGATATCCCCTTCATGGTCTCAGCAAAATACAAATATCAATATAAAAATTAGAGTATTTAAAAAAGTTATAGAATATAGAATATAGAATATAGAATATAGAATATAGAATATAGAATATAGAATATAGAATATAGAATATAGAATATAGAATATAGAATATAGAATATAGAATATAGAATATAGAATATAGAATATAGAATATAGAATATAGAATATAGAATATAGAATATAGAATATAGAATATAGAATATAGAATATAGAATATAGAATATAGAATATAGAATATAGAATATAGAATATAGAATATAGAATATAGAATATAGAATATAGAATATAGAATATAGAATATAGAATATAGAATATAGAATATAGAATATAGAATATAGAATATAGAATATAGAATATAGAATATAGAATATAGAATATAGAATATAGAATATAGAATATAGAATATAGAATATAGAATATAGAATATAGAATATAGAATATAGAATATAGAATATAGAATATAGAATATAGAATATAGAATATAGAATATAGAATATAGAATATAGAATATAGAATATAGAATATAGAATATAGAATATAGAATATAGAATATAGAATATAGAATATAGAATATAGAATATAGAATATAGAATATAGAATATAGAATATAGAATATAGAATATAGAATATAGAATATATACTATAGAAAGAGCCAAATAGTTAGGCTACATATTTCTCTGAAAAATTAATGATATGGTTCAAACTGAAGAAGTCTGACATTCGAAATTTGAGAAACAACAAAGACAGAGAACTCAATACAGAAATAGAAATAGATTAAAATAAAACTTGAAGCTCAGTCAAAAGCCAAAAGGATCAGTTCTCAAACAGTTGCAGAACACAAGCTATACACATCACTCCCCTTTTATAAACGGAGGCTTATGCATGCTTTTAAAAAATAGTCGAGACACACACACATATACACACACCACACACACGCACTCAAATACACACAAGCTAAACAGGCAGACAATGCGAAAGGAGCAACCTCCTTTGCAGTCGGCTGCAAAACCCCCGCTAAAAGAGGCAAAGGCTCTGTGCAAATTAAACGCTTAACTAACCATTAAACAAAGTTTTGCTTGTAGCTCTGCGGTTTGCCGTTATTGTTGTTACTGTTTTTGTAGCTGCTGTTGCTTTTGGGTTTTTGTGTTGTTTTTCTGTGTTTTGCGTTGCTGCCGCTTGTTATTTTTAATTAAGCAAATTTTCGGCACAAATACAAGAAAACAACACGCAGCACACTTAAAAATACGATCTTACGTACGTACGTTTGTAGGAGTTTGTATAAGGTTTTCGAGACCATGTTAAGACACAGATTGTTAATTAAAAAATATTTTATGATAGCTAAAACTGTATTGGGACAAATACATATATACATACATATGTGTATGTACAAGTATGTATTTAGGTCGAGTAAGTGTAAAGCAAACGTATTTGTTACATATTTATGTCGAACTAATGAAACAAAATGGTCTCATTCAATGGAAAATACATAAGCAAGGAAAATTGGCCAAACAATGCAATAAACAAGAAAGAGCGCTCTAGTCGAGAGTGTTCGTCAAGGAGATCTAAATTACCCTTACATTGCTTAAAGTCGGATTCTTCCCATTGAAAATATGACAACTTTCAGAAGGCAGGTAGTCAAAATATGAAAACAAAAACCTAATGGAACACGGGAACGAATACATAAAATTTAGACTTTTCACAGACAAATGAACGGACGAACGGACGGACGGACACATAGATAGACTGTCAGATAGATTGATTCGATTGATTAACCTAACTAAGAACTTCTATACTTTATGGTTTCGGAGCTGCCTTTCGCTATGTCAGTTGGATACTTTATGCACAAGCTTCCCCATTTTATGGTTACAGAGTATAAGCAACACACAGACATACACACACATAAGCTGGCACACACACATAGCCACGGCTAATACTATAAAATGAAAAGCAAATACGCAAGCAACTCACGATAAACGTGGCCTAAAAGGGGAGGACGGTAGCGAATTGCGTACGTTTTTGTTGCCTACTTTCCAGCTGAACCGCACATTATTTGCTCAGTGTGTTTGTGTGTGTGTATAACTACAACTAGAAGCCGTTTGAACGCCTTGTTTATCTAGTTGTACATTTATTTGGCTAACTGCCTTCAACCACAAAATGTTTAAACCACCCCTCTTAACCCCTTACAAGTTTTCACAGTGCTCCCTTTTTTTTTTGCTTTTTAGCAACACATTTGACGCTTTGGCAATTCACGTAAAATTTTACGAGGCTCAACTGTAAAATTTGCCATGCACATTTTATGGCTTTGCTGGTCAAAACATTTCAACCTGCAGCATAAAAATAAAACCATACAACAGCAAATCGCTTTAAACACATAAATAAAATGGGCTTGGGGCAGCAACAGCAACAGCAACAACAACAACAACAACAACAACAGCAACTATAACAACAATAAAATGTTAGTCGAATTTTAATATGCATAAAATTCGTATGAAATATTGAAACTGTTCAAAGTGAACCAACAATTGAAATAGATTGTTATGATAACTATTTTTTTAAAGGTGGCAAAAAAAACACTCCGAAAACTCACGAATAATTTATTATATTTTTATCTAGTATATTTACATAATAAAATAAATGATTCACCAGGTAAACATAAAACGGTGGACATTATTTAATCCTTCTTAAGTTCATTCTATTTATTGAATTGTTAGAAACCATTTGAATTTGAAAATTTTCTCCCTTTTAATGATAAATATATTTCCAGTTAGTTAGTTGGCAGGTATTCAGGGAGGTTCAATTCTTTTACTTGAATACTTCGATTTCTGATCTTAAATCAATCCGAAATACTGCCTACAATTAGAATCATTCTAATTTCGAGAATGTTCTTTTAATATCAAAAATCTCAAATGAGATGGTTTTGGAAATAATCAAAAACTAATATATTAATTTATTAATAATATCAATATTAAAACCTAGTTTATGTCTCTTGTCCGACCAGACTCCCATTCGATAGTTTTTAATCCCAGATCAAGAATGCATGACTATTGTCCCGAATCGGGCATACAAAATTCCAGATTTTGTCGCTCTCAATTTGCGATTGATAAAACTTACATAAAACGGTGTGTTGAGGCTTTTTTTTATATTTTTTGATGAAATAGAAATTAATAATCGTCTGCTTCTTGAGTACGTTTCAATGTCCACTGCCAAAGCAAATAATAATATTTTTGGTTTGTTTTGTTTCAGCCTGAACAACTGATAAGCAACTCTACATTTTTATATGTAGCAGTTAATTTAAATGGTTAATAAAATGTATATGAAGGCCTTAAATAACTAATTCAAAATAAGATGCATCACTCATAAAGTAATATATATACATATACATACAACAAAAAAAAAAACAGTGGAAAGAAATGAAGATTTAAAAAAAGCGCGAAAATGTAAAACTTAGCTATCCTTATTTCTGCGCTAATTTTATTATAATGAAGATAAAATAAATATACTAGAGATACATATATGAGAGACTATGAGTATTGCTTATATTGTATTCGTATAGAGTAAATCTTTTATCTAAGCCTTCTTCTTTAGCCTAGAAAACAGGGTATTTTCTTGTCGAGCACACTCGACGAGAACTGTTTTACTTGCTTTACTCTTTTACATATCAGCAAACGGCTTTGCATATGAAAAAGTTATTGTTGTTACAACTTTTTGACAGCTACATGAACATTTCGTTGATACTTTAAATTTGTTATTGCTGTTATTGTTGTATGGAATTATCCGCATTTCGCTTTGTCATGCGTATTTAAATTTTTTTTAACCGCCCAGCTATTCATCTGCATTTGCTGTGTGAGTGTGCGTGTGTGCGTGTGTGCGTCTGAGTGTGTGTTAAATGCAATGGACATTTTTATAAAGGAGACGAGAGGGTTTATTAGCATATAGAATAAATATACCGCTGTGCTCCAGTTTTTACTTCCGAATTAATTCCACTAAAATATGTATGGCATACTCTTGGGAACAGAATTAAATTAAAACACTGTTATATTGTTCAATATTTAATGTTCTTAAAGTTTAATGTGAAATATATATTCAGTTTGAATTAAATTATTATATTAAACTATAAGAATACTTTTGGTTTTTTCTAATTTTGAATATGTACAAACTGGCATTACTCTTGCATCATAGGCAATTTGAGTTTTCAGAAGCATAGACAGGGTATTACATAGTCCGATATATTGGCATTTATTAAGTACCTAAAAGTATGCCGCATTTCATTTGCCAATCGACCGGCCAGCAATTTTTATGTACCATTTTCAATAAACAGACGCCGTTGCTATCCTATCTATGATTCCCTTTTTATACTCTATACCCATGCCATGGGTGAGAAGAGTATACCAAGTGTTTGTGAAACGTATGTAACAGGGAGAAAGACCGATGTGCTAAGATATATATACTCTTGCTCTGAATCACCAACCAAGTCGATCTAGCCATATCCCTTGGTCTTTTCGTCGTGTTACAACCAACAAAAAACGAACAGATATGAAGATTGCGTTTCTTCTTCAAATTTGAAATAGATAACTTAAAGTTAAACCATTCATTTGCTCCGAAATATTAGACTGCTTTTAGTCAATGCAAAAGGCAATCGAATATAATAAATAAAAAAACCAAATATTCCATAAGAAAGAAGCAACTTAGAAAAACTGAACAGAACTCCCTGATTCTAGTGTTTCCAGACATAGAGTATTTTCAAGTCCTGCACTTTTTCCTTCTGTTTCTTTTTTCGTTGCATATTATTGTTGCTGCTTGGTGTGTTGATGTTACTGTTGCTTGCGCTCAAAAACAATCAAATATGGAAATTTTTCGGACCTGCCAAAACAGTAGGGCTGTAGTAGGGTAGGGTATCTAGGCTTACGGGGCTACACACATAATCCATATATGTATGCATGCCTCACATGGGTGACGTCGACAATGTCGTCTGTCCCAGTTTTGGTCTGTCGTCGCTGCCATATCCGACTACCAAGTGCCAGTTGCCGCTTGCCAGTTGCGAGTTGCCGTTGCATATTTCTGGGCAAATTCCACTGGCAAGATAACTATTTTCGATTGCGCATTTCTGTTCGTTGAGGCGGAAATATTTCAATTGTGACGCTGACTTGTAATTTTTCATGAACACGAAGAGAGAAAGGAAGGGTATAACGTATATTGGGGGCAGGGCAAAGGATATGGCAGTGGAGATTGGCAACTGACACTCTCAATGCATACACACAGGCAATTGTTGTAGTTGTCTTTTTTTTTTTGGCTCATCACTGCTAGTTTATTTACAAAGTACTTATGTATATGTGTATGTTTGTGTGTGTCATCTACTTTTTTGTGTGTGCTTACACACACATACACTTACAGCAAATGCAGTAAACCGCAAGTGTTTGTTACTCCATTACGTTTGTTACCCAGTCTCAGGCATATTCCGAACTCCACTTTCACACAGAATTCCACCTACACCGGAAAAATATTGTTTTTTAGTTTCATATTTATCAGCTTTAAGTGTTCTGATTTTGAAAGACAAAACAATTTGCAATTCACAACTGAAGTTAGCAGTATTTTATATACGTATTAGTAAGACAGATGTCTAAGAAAAAAATTCTAGGCTTTGATTTTAATTAAATTATTGAGATAAATCGTACTAAAAAATATTAAAAACATATATATATTTTGGGCCTTTTTTTGAAATGAATATTTTGATAAGTTTTCCAGAAATATAAATATTACTTGGTGTTATGTTGATATATAAAAAACTATCATACTATATGCCACATAGATACCAAATCATAAATTTTATTTTTTTGCATATTTAATAAGACACTCCAGAGATTTATCTCTTATTTACTTGTATGGAATTGATGCGAAAGTGAAATTTGGATGAGGCCCATATACTCGCCCATGTATGCGTGTGTGTATGGGCTTTGGAGAGTGTATTTGTTTTGTGTGTGCCATGACTGGGCCCTATTACGCTACGACTACCCCTTTGGGCATAAGTTTTGTGTGCTCGCTTTTGTTAAGCTACCACAACTTTGTGGCGAATTCGAATCCCTGTCGCGCTAGCAATTTCAATGAATTTTATATAGCATACTTTTAAGCGCATTCCAAAAATATTTAAATGTTTTTACAGACATGTTAACTGCAACGCATTGATAAACTGACTGTAAATTAATTTTTTTTTTAATATTCAGCCATGTATAAAAATAAATGCATTTAAAGTGAATTTTACTTTGGTCAGGAAATTGTGCCTATTATTTCTGCACAAACTGATTAATAATGATATATATGTTGACTTCAATTTTTTTTTTTTCGTATCCTTACAGAAGTAAGCAAAAAGAAGAAAAGACTTTAGTTTCTTTATTAAAAGTGCTCATTCATATTTATTAAAACTACATTTATGACGCTTAGGACAACAACAATTACGATTAGGATAACTAGCATAAGAACTATAATCATCACATTATGGCACAAATGTATGGTAATATATTGTATATAAGATATAGTTATTATATGTAGACAGAGTTAAGAGTACAGCTTTTACCATTCTATGCACAAGTTTTATCTACGAAGAGAAAATGTGTATATAAAACTCAAAAAAGCACGTGAGTGTGAGTCGTGACTCACGTAATTAAGCGACCCTCTGCCGGTGATTTCATGCGACTACGTCGACTGCTTGCTCCACTGTAGCCTGCGTATGAAGAAGAACCACCACACCCACCACTGCTACTGCCACGAGTGCCATCTCCATTGAGAGTGGTTGTCGTGTGTGGCACATAGAGACTGATATTGTTGCGTGCATGCCGATGTCGATAACGATAGCCCGTGATAAGCTCACGCACTGTCTTCCGATACTTGTCCGACAGCACGCAATATAAGAAAAAATTGGCAGCCGCATTAATGGAAACCAGTAGATTAAACACATTTCCAGCAATCCTTTGTATATTCAACTCAATATCCACGTACTGCACCAGTATCAAATATATCGCCCATGGCAGCTGACATACGATGAATAGCAGCACCACCGCAATTAGCGTGATGGTCACACGATTCTCCTGCGAAACACTGCCTGTTAAGCCCGAGTTAGACTTACGCTGCCCCATGAAAAATAACAAAGTGAATTATCAGTTAGTAGCCGGTTTCACTAGTACTCAGTCCTTGTACTTTACTCATATGTTGCTTACCTTAGTACGCCGAATGCTGCTCGCATTAGTTAGATCCCCGCGAACACTCTTTGAGCGGTGCACAAGCAGAATGAGAAAACAGTTGAAGGTGGCCAAAACAAAGAGGGGCAACAGCACAAACACCACCAAAGTATACACACTCCAGATATTAAAGTACAGCGCATTCTGGCCCAAGCTCGAAAGTCCATTTGAGTAGACAGTCATCTTGTGGAGAGAAAAACAATAATTATATAAAACAATAACGAACTGCTTTAAAGTCTAGACTTGCTGAAATAAATATATTTTTCAGTGTTTTTCCCTGTATTTAAAGAGTTTAGAGCTTAAGATAGTTTAAACACAATAAATTGTATTTATATAAAAACTATATATTCGACTTGTAGTTCCTAAAGCAGTTTTTGAGTTAGAAGGCTTAAAATAACAATAATCTAATAAATAATAAATTTAATTAGAGCATCGAAAGGGTATTTAATTCTTCGTTTAGTCTCTTTTCTTAATGTAATGTTAAATTTTAAATTTTTTAGCAGAGGCATACAAAATTCTGTGCCACTCACGGCAAACTTTCAAACTATTCAGCGAGTTCCAAATCCCGCCGAAAGTTTTTTATCGCGTAAAGTATTTGCAACAGTAAATTTCAAGCATTTTGCTTGTTTTTATCTACTATTTCTATATACTTGCTCCAAAAATTTTAAATCGTAAAATTTTTTAATGCTACATAAGAAATTCATTCTGAGTGCAATATTTGGGGAAGAAATATTTGAGAATCGTTCATATTTGAAAGTAAGCTAATAAGAAAATGCTAAGAAAGTTTAATGTTGCTGAAATATTCGGATTGATGTGAAAAATGCTTCCCGCTTTTAATATTTTTCCCTTGACTGTATGGCTCTATATGGAAGTTTTTTGATTTCTTTCTTTGATTATTTCATTATTCTGTTATCTGCTCTTACATTTTGACAGTATTCCGTTATGTTAAATGCGAATGCACTGCTGTTGTTGTTGTTTTTGTAATTGTTGTTCATGTTCTCGATGTCAATGTCCTCGCTGCGTCTGCGTCTGGCACGTGACAACTGGAGCAAACTCGGAGTGGACGCCGTTTCCTGCTGGGTAGCTGGCGCAGTCACGCCCACAGAGGCGGACGTGGATGATGCTAGTAAATGGAGCTGCCTGCTGTTGCCGCTGCTGCTGCTGCTGCTTGGAATGTGGTCTGCTCAAAGACACAGACACACGCAAGAACAAGTACAAAAAAGGGGAGATTTCAGTATTCATTTCGCAATACTCAAGTATTTAAAAGGTAAAAACCAGCATTTAAGCTACTTATGTAACTCACCTGACTCACCATAGCCACTGCCTGAACCACTACCCAAATCAAAGTGCTCCATATATTGAGGCATTGGAGGCGTGGTGGCACTATTCATATCCTGCCATGCGGTCGCCGGGGTGGGTAGAACATTTCTGGGCGTGGGTATGGGTGAAACATTTCCCAGAGTCTGATTGCAGGGCCTGTAGGCGCCATCAATCAATTCCCAATTGATGTCATATGTGTGCTCGAATGCCGTTGAGAGCGTGGTCAGGAGACAGAAGAGCGCTACGGCTGTCAAAACAATACAAAGGGGTAATGGTAGGTAGCTCAGTGCTTGTCCAGAGCCCTTGTCTATCCATTGATGGCCACTCACCTGATATTACCTTCTTGGCCAGCGATTCTGTGCAGAATGTTTGTCTTTTGAGCGGATAGCGTATCGCTATAAATCGCTCGATGGTGAAGCACACGGCTATGTAAATTGAGATATATGCTGCATGGTGTGTGTCCATATGTGTGTGTGTGTGCAGTTGGTTGTATTTGTGTGAAATGAAAGGAGTTCGAACAAGCAGATATCAGTATCCCGTCGTTAAACAACAGAGCATGCAATGGAGCTATTAATATGGCCTGAACCAAAACCCCATATTCAATCCCCATAAAACTCCATTCAACTAAACGCATATATCTCTTGGAAATACCTTGCAGGATTCACCAGACTCAATTTATCACAAAATAAAAGGATATGCATCAAAGACATAGTATCTATCTATTTATTAATTAAAATTGAATAAACTTTTATTTCTTTAATTAGTTTTAACATTGTCAGGCTTTGTGTGCAGTCTGCAATAATCCTTATATTTTCTTTTTTTTGTGCTCTACTCTTCCTAATAGCTTCTTCATTTTACTTCATATTTCTTACTTCGTCTCTTTTTCACAACAGCTCAATTTTCTTGTCTAATTGTTTGAATTTTTCCTTAGCCTGTTTGCAATATCCTTTTTCAGTCTCTTAATTATTGGTTTGCCTTACAGTTCCGAGTAAAACTATATATATGTTTATTTCTTTTATATTTCTCCACGGTTTTCAAATCATTAAGTTCACAAAGTTATCTATTCATTTCTTGCCTAATTGTTTGAGTTTTCCTAAACTTATTTGCGGCATCCTTTAATTGGCAGGCTTTATAAATGTGAAGAAAACTTTAGTTTTTAATTAATCTGCACAGCTTTCAATTCGCTAAGTTCAGAAAGTCAGCTTTTAATTCCAGGTAACTTTATGAATATAACGAGGATGAATCTAAATATAATAAACAAATAATTTCATAAAAATATTTTTTTCTGAAAACATGCTATCTATAATTTAAGTAATTTTTGTTAGTGAAGGGAGGCTTGACTTTCTTTAATAGCCACATTGCACTTTAATCGTTAAGTATTTCTATTTTTAAAATACCCTCTAATTTTACTTTTTTCTTCAAGGGAAAGACTATGTCTGTCTCTCTGTTGCAAACCAGGATCCCTGCTATTATATGATCCAAGCTATACATATATATATTTAAATTGACAAAATCGGATAGCAAAAGATATCATATAGCCGAAGTAAAAAACTATCGCTCCAAAAAAGTTAATGTAAGGATAAAAAGATAAGACGAAACTTACAAATAGGAAACACATATATTCTAGTGCTTGATGCACATAAAAAATTAATAAAGTCAGACCATTATGTTATATAGCTTCCATAAGAATGATCCGTTTCAAAAGTAGTTTTAAAAAATGTTTTGGTTTCCAACGATCCAAAATTTTAATCGTAAAAGTTGAAAATTATTCATAATGATGGCTAAAAATGGTCAAAATCAGAGTAGTATAGAAAATTTGTAAATTTTATATGAAACGCTCGTTTATTGTAGTATTATTTGTATATTATATATAAAATTAACTATATATGATCAAAATCGCGATACTAAATAATGTATGTATAAAATTCCTGTCCTATACTCAAAAAAGGTTTCGGCCCGCCGAAAATACATTTTTACAAGTTCTTTTCCTTACTTACCACATGCGTCACAGAGCCACATTATAAAGCCGTATAACTTCCAGTAGAGCTCGCAATGATACTTGATATATTCGTAGTGTTTGAATGATAAAATTAATACAAAGGTCAGGTACGCTATGTCCGTAATTGCCAGAGCTGTTAGATAAATGTTTGTGGTGCACCTCATGCGCTTCCTAAGCGAATAACAAAAAAAAAAAAAAGAGGAGCAAAATACAATAGAAAATAAGGATAAAAGCAAACAATTTGTTTACGTATGGAAATCTGGTCAGCAAGTGTTAAGGGGACAATGCGAGTATGCCAAATGCAGCAATAATTGAATAACCAAATTGTCCAGGCGAGCGTAGCCTCGTCGCTGAAAATGAGAAGTCTGGGAATATACCGAATTGGACGCAAATATAACCAGCTAAATGTACAATAACATAAAACCCAAATGCTCATATTTAGTTGTTGGTTTTGAGTAGAGAACAGCATTACCTTTCGGCTATGTCGATGCCTGAATCTGCTAACTATTCACAGTGCTAACTATTCACACCGAGTATAAAAATTAATTTGGGTTGCCCAACAGAATGCGGCTAGAGACTCACCAGCTTTACATATATATATACATATATTATTTTATTGCATTCGTTATACTTTGTTTTATTTCATTTATAGCTTTCAGCTCCATGAATTAGCCCTGTAAAAACAAAAATGAGAACAATTCTTTTGTTTTCATTTCATTCTGATTAAAAAACTTTATATGCACATATAAGACCAGTCTATGTCTGCAAGCCATCAATTATAGTTATAGAAAATTTACCTTCTTTTTCTGTTTTCTATTTTATTCTTTATTTTATTGTTGAATTTAGCACATTGCAAATTGGTTCTGTTCTTACAATAAGAAATAAAACAACTTTCAGGCCGGAGTAGCCAATAGGCTAAAGCGTGATTTAAATTAATTTAATTTAATTTTTAGAAGACAGAAAAAAATTGCCTTTTTTATTAAATTTTTAAAAAGTATTTTGTATTCATTTCGGCATGTCAAAATCTCATCCTTTTTAGTAAAATATTTTAAAATTATCAAAAATTTGTGTGCAAAAAAATTGTAACTGACCTTAAGCTATTACCATCTGTGAAGCAGGCAGCTTTTTTGCTACTGCGATTGTAGCGCTTTTACACAGTCGCATAGTTTGAACTTTTTAGGGTAAAATAAAATGCCCACTCCCAAATCTAAAGCACCCGTTTGACTCTTATCTGTAAAACGTGTGTATTCGGCACGTGAAATTTGATATACCCTTCAAGAGGGTATTATAATTTTGTCACGATATGCGTAATGTTTTGAATAAGCCATCACAAAATACGGATATATTTGTCATTTAGACGTTTGGTTATAGCTATGTCCCTGTCCCTCTATCTATAGCCTACTCTACTCTCAGTTGAACAGGGATTCCTTTTTACCAGTTTGAAGTTGAGGAATACTTTTTGTATTCTGATATCTACATATATGAAATAGGTGGCATAGGAACCAAAGCTCAATTCTTTTTTAGTTTTTTTTTTATATTACAATGGTATTTAGGGTATTCAGCGCTCTACATAGTTTCAGTATATTAGAAAAGAATCGGAACATTAAATATATGATAAAATATCTGCCTAAAGGGTAGCAAAAACTTCGACTTGCTAAGGCTAGCTACTCCTTTCGGTTGTTGTTGCTGTTCTTGTGGCAGTCATTTTAGCGTTGAAATGATTTTAGAGTGCTGCAGCTAGCTGCGAGTAGATGGCAACAATTAAATGCCCCGTGTAATGTGCTGCGTACCTGTTTTGCAGTTTTGGCAGTGGAACACGCAACATAAACATAAAATGCATAAAATAGCAATGCTCACATTGGACGCACACAGTTCTATTTGAATCAAGTTGCATGCACGCCCGTAATCCAGCAACAATAACACGCAGCAAGAGCAGCAACAACACGCAACGGTAACAACAACACGCAACAGCAACAGCAACAACAACAAGAATGGGAGAATGGAAGCAGCAACATCGCATACAAGTGCACTTACCGCGTTAAAACATAAATGCTCACTGAATTTCCCAATAGTCCAATAACAAAAACGCACGGCACCAAAATGCGTTGCACAACGTGCCGCACTTCCGCCACATCCGCATCCGAAAACATTTTCTCAGCGGCAATTGCATCGACAGGCATTGCTGTCGACGTCGCAGCTAACGTTAGCGTCGGCAGCGTCGTCGTCATCCTTTTTCACATCCACAGCCACGTCCTTCGTTGTGTTGTTGACGCTGCTGCAACAACAACAACTGCAACTGCAGCTGCTGCTGCTGGTGCCCCTTTGGGGCGCCTGGGTACTTGAGCTTCTTGATTTCGATACCGATTCCAATTCCGATTCCTATTGCACTTTTGTCGTTAGCAGTTGCCACGCCCACTTGCTGCAACCCACTGAAAGAGTCAGACAAAATGCAGAGGCACAACATGATAATTAAAAACCAAATTCAATTTAATTCGTTTAACATCGTTCGACATTCGTTCAAGCATCTTAAAGCTAACTCCTTTCAATTTAAATGGATTTATTTTCGTATACCCTAACTTTGGTAATGAATCAAATGTTCTTGGTTCTATATAATTATATAAAAAGAAATCGAAGTAGAATAGATTTACCACTACAACAAGTAACTTATTTCTTAGACCGATATATATCTAATATATTATTTAAATTATGAAATATATATCTAATCTATTATAAAAGCCATAAAATATAACTAATACAGGAAACGAGAATGACTTTAGGAAGCCCGTGCGCCAGAAAGTATACTCCACTTTTTCCATGATATGAATATAATATATGTCCAAGTCAAGTTCCACTACAATATCAAGTATTGTAGGTAAAAAAAAAAAACAAAATTCGAGATAGACTTGGTTTGATTTGATTCTGCATATCAAAAGGCCTTTGATCTGTCGATAGAGACCAGGGTATGTAAGGCTTAAATAGAATGGATAGAGTTGAACACTCGCGGTTAGAAATCTCTTACTTGGTAAGGATCTTGTCTAGATTCTTCTAATAATCATACAATCCCAACATTTAACTGTCACGATTCTTTTTATTTCGACCTCGGTTCCACCACACCCGCGGCGCCCCCTTAGTTGCCGCCACAGGGATATCTACCACGAGTATTAGTGTCTGGGGTGCGATTGACCCCTAAAGCGGCAACAACTGCAGCAGCGACAGGTAAAAGCGGAAAATTTGACTTTTCCTGTAGTGCATTTCATTTTTATTTTTTTTTTTTTTTCTGTGCTTAACGCAACGAATATCGTTTTGGGTTTCCCACGTAAAACATTAACACGCTTCGTTATTGTTGTTGCAGTGTTGCGAGTTGTTGTTGCGTGTTGTTGCGTGTTGTTGTTGCTTTCGTTACTATTCGAATGCAATGCACACACCCACACAAACAGAAAATAACACGTACTCGCAATATTTGCGAATTTTTGTTCGGAGTGGGCTTTAAGGCTGGGTCGAAAGGGGGAAGAATTGAATTTGCCACTTTTATTGTTTTTAAAACGCTTTTCAATTTTTTTCCTTTTGCTCGACTGATTTTACCATTGCCCATTTTCCCGCCTCCGCCTCCGCCCGCTTTTAGCAGTTGCTATTGCTGCAATTGAAGTTTTATTTTACGCGCAATTTGTCTGCTGCAGGGGCCCTGTCGTATGCGGAAAGAGGGGCATGGGGATTGTCCAATAGCATTTTGCCTGCAATACACAAAAGCAAAAGCCAGAAACCAAAATTGAAAACCAAATAAATAAGTGCATTTGTCTGCTTGTGTGTGTGCGTGTGTGGGTGTGAGGGTGTGAGTGTGTGTGTATGGCAAGTGTAAAGTGTAAAGTGCAAGTGGAAAAGTAATTCAAGACAAATAGCCGAGTGGCAGTTGCAAAATCTGCAACAATTTCAAGGCAAAAAATTCCAAGATAACCAAACAACTTTCATTCAAACTAGAGATGATTGCGTGCTTAACACGAATGCAAATAAATTATTATCAACGATTCGACAAAGTTCGCAAAGGTAATTAATAATGTTTCTTTGAACAAAATACTTATTAATATTTGCCTATCAATCTGACAATCACGCCAATTGACACTAGATTGACTGATTGTGATTGACTTGACTGTTGATAGAAAGCAAGAATATATCGTATCAAAGATGCTTCCTTGCTGGTTACATGCATTTCTCCAGATTTCACAAAAAAGAAAGTGCAGGCCTTGTGTTGTCGTGTTAACACGCAAGCATCTCTGGCACAAAAAGGAAAACACCCAAACCCCTTTTGGGCTCCCCGTAAATGCGCCTTGGGGCAGTTGCTGTTTCTTCTTCACGTTCTGCATTGTATCAATGCCAATCCATGCGGGGGTCATAAATCATTTGGAGCCAAGATGGAAGCTTCCGATATAGCCGATGATTAGCGAGCAATAAAGCGAAGCTATTGTTTTTTGCTTTGGCTAACTGTAAACTTAGACGACTCAAGCGATTTTCAAACGAAGAAAAAAAACAAAACCAAATTTGAGCAGCAGCCAGCGATTGTGCAACTTAATGGACAAATAAGATATATGATAAGAATGACTTTAAAATGACTATCCATCAGAAGCAATACGAATTATAAAAAAATACTCAAAATTTCCAAAAAAAAAGTCCATTCTGCTAGAAAAATAACAAGCAATGACATTAAAAATTTTATATTTTTAATGGATTCCTTAGAAAATGATTAAAATATACTCTTTCCTCTTAGATAAACTATATTACTTATTCTAACACATAAAAGAATTTCAAGCATTTTTATATGAGAAATGTGTTGAAATACCGAAGATGACCTTGTTTTGTTGTTGAAATATAAAAAAAATTTAAAAATTATAAATCGGTTCTAAAATAATAATAATATTTTTGAAAATTAATTAGCTGATTTGTATAGCTAATTAATCATATCTCTAGTCTAGCCTAGTTTCTTAAGCCTACTCTAGGGCTTGGGTTATCAATGAGTGAAGAAATGAATGCCTAAGCAGCAACACGAATAGCTTCGGGCAGTAGGCGTGGCACAGCAGGAATGGAGCGGTAATTCCATGCGAAGCTTACCGCATTGCATTTTGTTGCCCTGTCTACTGTGCTATTTACTATTCTGGTGCTGTTACTGTTGCAGCTGCTGCAGCAGCCGCATGGCCCACTCACAGACAAAGTCGCATTGTTGTTTATTATTATCATTTTGTTTCCCTTTCTTTTATTTCTTTTTATTTTACTGTGTATCCATATCAATGGCTAAAAGGGTATATAACTCCTTCGTAGCTCCTGTCTGTGCACCTATCTGTCGGTCCGTCTCTATATCGGCTTGTCTGTCAGCTATCTGTCCGTCAAGCTGTCCATCTGTATGTCTGATGCTCTGCCCAAAAGAAAGCGTCGATCACGGGGCTTAGAAGAGCTGGAAACATCAATAATTTAGATTTTTGTCACTTTGCCTTTAACCACCGAATAACGTAAGTATCTGAGCGGATATTCCAGCGTGGATATAATGTATTAGCCAACAGTTAGTCCTGTTTACAGAGTATGTCCTGGTTGCGCACACTTAACTTTTCTGATTTTTTGTTTTTGCTTCCATTTCATTTTATTTTTGGAGCTGCCATTGCGACAGTCGGCCATTTTTTGTGCGCACCCACGCTGTGTGAAACTCTCTTTGTGGGCTTGTGTGTGTGTGTGTGTGTGTGTTATTCAGGCAGAAGACTACAAAAGACGGCTAAATTAGCACACACACACACACACACACACACACACACACACACACACACACACACACACATGCTCGGTTTGGTAGGACGTGCGAAAAAAAAAGAAGAGGCTGCAACTGCTCGCTGGAGGATGAAGCAGAATTGTCAGCTTTGGGGTTTTATGTGTCGTCGCTGCCAGGCCGCGTTCCAGTTTAGTTGTTTTTTTTTGCTCCTATTTCTCTTCATTTTTTTTTTTGCCTGAGATGCAACTAATTTTTGCATAATTAGTGAGTGGCTCAGTGGTTACAACAACAACAACAACAACAACAACAACAACAACAACAACACACAACAACGAGCAACAACAAGTCAAGTGGCTGTGCCATATACTCAAGTCAAAACCAACGCACGTTGCCACTGCTGCTGCTGCCTTAGAACCTAATTGGCTGGCCAACTCGAAGGCTTTAAGTTTTCGTCATTTTTTTTTTTGTTAGCTTGAAATTGCTTTAAGCAACGACCGTCTTTCCTATTGCCTGTTAAGCCAACATTTAAACATCATTTAGAGAAGCTTGCCTTGAATGGAAAATGAGGCAAGACTTGAGTTGACTTCAGACTTGAGCTCTCAATCGGCAGCTGGTCATATACAAGAAATCCACGTTGCGAGCTACTTAAGTTTACATCTTGTATACCCTGTAATTGCAAATTGCTTGCTAGCAGAGTACGATAGAAGCTAACAGTGTTGTATATAAAGTATTATATTTTCATCAAATCAAATGAAAAACATTATTTATTTAACATTGTAATAAAACTATAAAGACCAACTTAATCTAAATTTAATCACTCTGTTAAAAAAAAGTAAACTTTTCGATTATATGTCGAATTTTCGAAGTGATCGATATATCGATGTAAATCATTTCAAATGTTTTGAAGAATCGATTGCACTTATTGGACTGCCGCAATATCTTAAAATGATCAATACTGGTCCATCCAAAACTTTTTGTGATTGAAAACTCTTTAGAAATCATCAATTAAATCCCAATTTTTAAAATTGAAAAACCAATTTAAAAAGTCTGATTTTGAAAAAACGGATAATCGATAAGAACAGATACATATATCGTCGCTGTAAAAGTATCGATACTGGCCTGTTTAATAAATTCGATAATGATTACTTTTCAATAATTACTTCTGTTGATTAGTTGTTTCAAAGCAAATCAAACAAATTGAAAAATATTCGGTGCATCTGTCGTAAAATAGAGTATTAATCGAATCCTCAAGGGGCACCAACATAAGACATTTAATTATGTAAATTTAAATTCAATCCATTATATTTGCTTACAACTTGCTACATGGCATCTGATAGTCGCGAGCTACCTAACCCAACTATTTAGTTTTTTTTTCCTTTTTCCTATTTCTATACAGTCGTGTTTATCGTTTGCTTTCACTGCGCCCCTTATCCGCTTTTGACTGTCTCTCTGTTTACACGACCAGCAACAGCAACTGTGGAAGCAGCAACAACAGCAAATAGATAAAGTCAAATAGTTACAGGCGTATCAAGTCGGGCAACCTGACTAGTCTCCAGCTATCCAGCTAGCTATCCAGTTAGCTATCGAGTCAGTCGGACAGCCATAGCCATAGCGTTCAACCAGCCGTTTTCAAACAAACATTCAGCTTCTTCATCTGGTTTTGCTTCATCCTCTATTTTAAGCCACAGACGCTGATGCGCTTTGTGATACTGAGAAGACAAGGGACCTGACAAGTCGGAGATTAAACAGAATTCGAATATGGAATACCCAAGAGACTGCAATCCTTTCAGGCATAAATAAAATACGAGTTATTTTTTGAAAATTATTATAAAGTCTGCGATTTGATAGAGTCTACAATATTTGTATTCATTGCAAAAATGGGAATTTTTATTTTTTGGATTTTCCTAAATCATTGCAATAAAAATGTTGGAACATTTTATGAATAAAATTTTAAGTTAAAATTAAATTTTAAGTAAGCAACAATTGTTCTACCTCTGTTCTGAACTGTACTTTCCCATATTATCCCATACTTATTTGTAAATTCACAGAGTTTTTTTTATTTAAAATACTTGCCTTTGATAAATAATACAAGTTGTATGTTGGCTGCTCAAGCTTTAATTATCTCCAATTGCAATTAATAATGACTTCACACATAATATAAACAGAATTTTACGAGTCCTTTTAAGAAATTGAAATGCTCTACTCAAATAGGATAATATGAGCAGAGTACAGCAAAGTAGTTAAGGTATTTGTGAATATTTGATTTCAAAGTGCAGACGATTCGCTGGACATTGCGGTAAAGGACAATGTTCACAGGACAGCAGTCAGCCATTGGTGCAGGTCTCTGACAGCATATCAACTTCAACTTCCAACGTTCTTTTGGCCATGTGCAAAATTGCATTCTCTCAAGGTGTGACCAGGATATGGATCCAGGTCCGATTCTGGGTCCGTTCGTTTATAAGTGCGAGCCTTGTGGAGCATTTATAAATTGGTTGACAGGCACAGGAGGTGCAACTACTGGGTGGACCATTGCCATAAAACTTAAACAAGTTATTTATGCACATGCGTTGCGTGCTTGAAGCCGTTTCAGTTGCAGCTGGCGACCAGAATCAGGACAATCAGGACATACCCTACCATGGGGAAAGCGCTTCAGCTTAAGCTTCAGTATAGCACACAAATAGAAAGGAAAAGGGAGAAGTACGGGAACGTCAGAGTTGTCGACAACGCCTGCTTTTGGCCTTAAGTTATCAACATGGAATGCAATTTTCCAAACTGTCTATTTTCTATGCAAATTCGCATACATTTCTGTGCGCTGCGCTTACTTCTTCTTACTTCTCCTTTCGCCTTTCTCTCTTCTTCTTTTCTCTCTTTCTCCCTCTCTCTCTCTCTCTCTCTGACCCTGTCTTTACCCCCTCGAACAAGGTGCAGACAAACTTCACATCAAGCGGCTGAGTGAAAAAAAAAAAAAAAAGATGAAGATGAAGAAAAACGCGTCTCACAAACATGCAAACGAAATGTGTTGCATAGTTTAGGGCGTCCGTACCACCCAATCACAGCACATTTTCCATAGCTGTGTGTCTGCAGCATATTAACTTGATATATATGTAAGTACTTAGCAAGCAAATATATATTTAAAAAAATGCTTATGACAGACTTTTTACTCCGCCTTTGAAGTTATTTTTGGGCAGCCGTTCGCATAGATTCATTTTTAGTACTCCTACTAACTTATACTACAAGTGTTGTAAAATTACGCAACGATTTCCGTCTGACCAACAGTGAAAGCATTTTTTATTGCCGGAAAGCATAAAATGCCAAAGATATATACTCGAACATTAATGTCAGCTAACTGCATTGACGGAAAAGCGCATAAAAGCCAAAAAATTTGTATCTCAAAAGTGCAACCACTTAAGTTTGAACTAGATTTTAAGCACATAAATCTCAAGACCTTAAAGAATTCTTTAAAACTGTAGTTGAAATTGAAAATCGTAAATAATTTCCAAACTTCCCTGAAAGTAATCCCGCTTAAACTACTTTATGGCTCAAAGAGCGAGTCTACAATTTTATCACTTTGAATCGAACTGCAACCGAACCAGTTGTTAAAAACAGTATCTGAATCTGTACCTGAGCCAATCCAAAATTTACGGCTTAATTTGCAAATGATAGTTAGGCCTTCTCAATTTTAGACTTAATATATTTATGACCTTATTCTAGATAAGTTTATCCCAATATATCGTCCTTCTTATAAGTAAAATATAAAAAAAATTAATATATTAAAATGTATGGAAAACACTTTTTATAAGCCACTGGCCTTGAAACATGTAGCGCATCCGTAGTTAAGCTGGTCTTAAACCGGTGAATCCACCATAATCTCTTGGGTTTTCACACTTGCTTGTAATTCAATATTTTCTCAATTCTATAAATACTCTTGTATTGTAAAAGCATTTGATTTGATTTAAAAATTTAAAAAGATTTTATGTTGAAATCTAAATACGATAAGAGATCAGAGTGTGTTCTCAACGTATCTCAACCATAATTTTACTTAACCTTACATCCTTGATTTTCAATACGAGTATACAACAAATGTTTTAAAGATAATTCAAGTATTAAACAATTTCAAGCTTTTAGCCGTGGTAGGCTCATGTTTAGCCCCCAGCCAGTCGGCCAGCAGTGTTAGCTGTCTGGTTGGCATTTGTTGTTACTGGCGCTGATTGACGCATCATTGATGGCTGCCAAAGGCAAATGCAGTTGTTGCCCCTTTTGCAGCCTGCCTATTTTGTTATTGCATGGTGTTGGCCTACTGCCATGCAAAAACCAAATGAGCGACACTTTGAACGTTGTGCTTTTGATTAACACGTTGTGTCGAAACTGTGTAATGGACTGGGTAAAAGACAGAGAGGGACAAAGAGATAGAGAGAGAGGGAGAGAGGGAGAGAGGGATACGCTATAGAGGTCTCCGTGATGACCCAACTTTGTGGGTCGCTGGTTGCATTAACATTAAACGGAACGCGACGCAGCTGCAACCATACCAAAGTAGTTGTTGACTGGCAAGCACTTTGTGTTTACATGGGAAGTGCGTATGTGTGTGCTTCTGTGTATGTGTGTGTCTACGTTCTATCCTGACATTGACAAATAGTGTGCGAAATACAATGCACACATACACGCACACACACACATGCACACTTCCACCGGCGCTCGAATGTTACCGCCAAATGTGTTGCATACTTGCGGGCGCAAATTATTGCTGGATAGCAACAGCTACGCCAGTTGGCTAATTAACAAAGCACTTTACAGGCAAAGCGCTATCTGAAAACGCAAACTCGAATCCAGCCTGGATAGATGCAATAAGCAGCCAAAGCCCTTAGGGTCCACTGCGTCACGGCTTAAACATGTCTTCTGCCTGTTGCTCCATGCTGCACCAAAATTTACATTCATATGAAGAAGAGAAGAACACTCAACATTGATATGCACTCTTCTACCTTCTCTATATATCTTATACAGATCAAGTTTATCGATTAAAAGTAGCAATAAGGACAGTTTTAGAGCTACTGCCCTCAAGTCTTTGTCTTATCTGTATGAATAGATAATTTTTGCTTATTTTAATATTACTTATAATTTAATAATATAATACTTAATACAAAAAATTTGTAAGTTAAGTCGAAGCTCATATCTATGTATTTTTCATAGTGTTCTACGGCTGCTGCTACGTCTACATGCACATTAATTAAATTTTATAACGCCTCTGTCGTCATCCACATATGAATGTGTGTGTGTGTGTGTGTGTGTGTGTGAGTGTGTTTATTTGGGTATCTGTGTGTGTGTGTGCTCGAGTGTGCGAAATATTAACACGTGACACAGCAAGCGGCAAATTGCAAACGCATCGCATAATTTGCAGCATGCCGCCGCCGGCAACGAGAACGTTTAGAAATTGCCATAAAATGCGCCGTCTACCTGGAGGGAGACGCCTGCTCCCTGCGCCCATCAACCTGCTGCTACTGCCTTAATTACTCACACCCCTGTTGTGGCACCTTTCTTTACTCACAGACAATGCTCAAAAATGTTGCAAGATATATTCTGCCAGTGTTTATTATGTGATTACTCGATTCATACAAATCGACAAAACATTAGTCGAATATATTGCTAAACATTGGGTAAAAATAGTATTATAACTTAAGGACAAATCTATTTAATACATAGAACAAAGTTCTCTGGATACTCATGGCTTTCTAAAAGATAGTCAACCCTTTAGTAATTTGACCTGAATCCATATTTTTCCTTGAAGAAATTTTTATTGTTTTGAGACAAACGTTTTATATTGAAATTTATCGAGAATTTTTCTCCATTATAAACTATTTTTGGGTTCTCTTAACTTGATTCAAGATTCGACCCGCATCTCTTTTTCAAGTAAGAAGTAAAATAAAGCAAAGTTGTAAGCATATATAAAATCTAATCATTATCTGTATCTCTCGAGACATAAATTAGTATATTAATAATCTCTGTACTTTGATATGATAATCAAAAGAATTTAAAAATAATTCAAAAAAGTCAAATAGTTATTACTTTTATAAAACTGAAACACACTGTATATCGAACCTACAACCAAAGTATATTTATTTTTTAGTAGTTGGGTTTGGGGTCGCTTTGAGCGAGTCGCCTAACTAAAGCCAAAGCTTTCCATCTGGTTCGAACTGCCCCAAATCGAACCTCTTCCTTGCCCTTCCTTAAATTAAACCACAAAATGTATGTTTATCATAAATACTGTCTGCAAATGTATTTATATACCTACCTAGTTCTGCCGAAGATGATGACATCAAGTTTTAATCATGTTCTTGAATGGTTGTAACTTTTCGGTTATTGTTAACTTTCTTTAGAGTGACATTTGTAATTGCATTTGCTATTTAAATCCTTAAATAAGGAGGTTAACCAACCGAATATTTATCATTATTTTCAACAGTTGCCAATTATATAGCAACGAGAGGGTAGCGCAAACTGGAGTGTAGGATAAAGGATGCAGGACATAGCCAGAATGCAAAATGAAACACAAATTGGACAAAGAAGTCGCGAGCAAAAGCAACAGCAGTAACAGCAAAAACAAATTAAAAGCAAAACGCTAAAAACAAAGGAATGAAAATTTAACAATTTCGCAACTCTAATCTGCACAGCAATAAAATGAAAACGATACAAGAAAATTCAGCGCCATCACAAAAAAGCGTCACGAAAATGTGCAGACAGCAAACTATGGATATGTACTCAAAAAAACAAAAAAAAAGAAGAAAAGTCATACTGAAAGTTATGATTTGCAATTTTGAGAAATTTTGTTGGTTCTTTTATTCTTTAGTTTAGAACAAATCAATATTGACTTTGAGGCTAAAAAACTGGGATTAACTACAAAGTTTGTTAAATTGCCTACAAACCATTTTAAAGCTTAATTAATTAATTATATTCTAAACTGAGCCCTAGAGTCAGGCTCACACCGGTTTCCCTAAATACTTACTTTATTTAAAAAAAATAAATATTTTTATTTTATGGTCTGCTTTAAACCACTCAAAAATTACGAACCGAGCCGATTCAGTGGAGTTCGGGATCTCACTGATTTGCATCCTGGATCCAGGAGATATAAGATTTAATAAAAAAAAAGTCATATTTAAGAAATGCTACATTTTTTCTCTAAGTGTATGCCCCACTATAAGTGTTATTTGTGTGTTTCTGTTTGCCTGTGTGTAACTGTAGGGTTAGCTGGCTTGCTAACTGTGCGTTGCATTTATTTAGAAAGTTATTTCCACGCCAGACGTTGCGCGCAGGCAAGACATGAACATTGCCCGAAAAAATAATAAAATGAAAAATATATAAAAAGTAACTAAAAATAAGCACAGTACAGTCGAATGAAAACATTGTTGCACATGTTCTGCCCCAGCAAAATTCTCATTCTTATTCTCATAACGCACCGAAGAGTCGCACAACAGTCGCACATTGTTGCCACCCATCTTTTGTATGCCCTTTGCCAGAAGTAGCAACTCTGTCGTACAGCATTCATTTATAATCCCGATTTACTGATATATTAACAAATAATTAGTGCTTTTACAGTGTGTTTTTAGTTCATCTCATTTACTATCTGCATTCTTGGTTATCAATATCGATTTTTATCGATTCCCCAGATAGAAACAGACTGGCAGACAGACAGACGAACAGAAGAGCATTGCTATATAGAGAGAGAGAGAGAGAGATTTCTATTAAAGTGAACAGTCGAATTTTTTTAGTGCTCCGTAATAAAATTCGTTTTGTGTTATATTGAGTGATTTTTCTTTTAAATTTAACTTGGAAATAAACTTTATTGGTAAGCCAGTATCACATTGTTGCACACATAGTCATCAGCTGTGCAATTTTTATCAAAACCTTTAATTATTCTATTAATAATATCTTTACCTATCTTCCTTTTGTGCGGTTGTTCGCTTGTGCGCCGCTCCCCCGCTCAAATTTTTGTTGTTGCTTTCCGTATTGCTCAAGCATTGTTTGTGTTATTTATTGCAACTAACAGCTATTTCTTAGCGCTCTCAATTTGCGCGCTCTTCATACTAATCATAATAATACCCAGTAGGAAACTGCAATGACTTGCAATTGAATTTCTCCAAAATGTATAATTCTGTGAGAGGTCAATTTCTTAAGTTGCATAAAATGTCCAAGCTTTTGTCGAGTAAGATTTTGACTCGAGCGTTGATATGCTTAGTGAGTTTAATTTCGAATCCCCATCTATCCGTCGGTTAGAGGATCAATTTTTGAATGTTCCTCTTCCATCTTCCTCTGCAATAGCTATTCCCCCTTCAGAAAATTTATCAACTCCTCGCCGTTTAGAATTATCTCCGGTTCGATTTTTCTCGCCCTCGCCTTCACCGTCAGTCGGCCACTCTTCCTTTGAACACCCCGATAATTCTTCAAATACTAATCTATTTGCTGTTCATGTCCAACCAACTTCTTCTAATCAAGCTCAGGCTCGTGCTCCAACTACAGCACGAGTTACAAGTCCAGCTGTCCCTCCAGCTCCTGTTGCCGTTGCAGCTCCACTTCAGTTGATATCTACGATTTCATCTCCGGCAACTGCCTCAATTACAGCCCATCCTGGTACTGCACCCATAACTGTGCTTCCAGCTTCGGTAACTTCGGGTTCAGGGTTCTGACCCTGCCCCGATTCCTTTGCTTGCTGTTGTTGCACCGCGTAAGCAAATTTCCCTATCTAGACTTTCAGCTGATGCTACATGTGAAGCTATTGCTGCCTATATTGCCAGCAAATCTTCAAGCAATGTATCAGTATCTAAATTTAATTTCTCTGAACCTAGGGAAATAGCCTCCTTCAAAAATAACGTTCCATCAGACACATTCTCCCTTATTTATGATCCGAATTTCTGGCCTCCACAAATAATTGTTCATGAGTTCATTATAAAAAAACGCACTCGTCCGGTGTCTGTCAGTCTTCAAGCTAGTGGCTCTCGTTCGCAAGCAACTATGATGCAAGCAACTTAGATGTCTAGTGTCTAAGCTTAAAAATGTATTTTTACAAAGTTCTTCCTTGGAGTCTCAAATTATTGCTTATTCTTATTCTTTACATCCTACAGAAAAGATAGAATAACTCGTCGTGGTGGTGGGGTACTCATTGCAGTTAAATTCTGATTCTTCCCTTCGGTCCGAGTCAATTACTTTATCCGTTTCATCTCCTGATGTGAATATAGTTGCCGGTAAGGTATCGTTTCCATAATGTTCCATTTTCATAACGTGCTCTTATATCCCTCCGTGTTCTGATATTTCTATTTATATGCAGCATTTAGGTCATATTAAATATATATCAACACTCGTACGTGATAAAGACATATTTGTCGTTTTAGGCGATTTCAATTTGCCTAATATCCAGTGGTTTCTCTTTAGAAAATCTTGTGCCTTCTGCACAACATGACTTTTTAGATTCCTTGTATGACCTTTCGTTTTTTCAAATAAACTCGATTCCTAATAATCTTGACAGAATGCTTGATCTTATTTTTGTCAACGATTGCACTTCTACTAGTGTGTCAAGATCTTGTCCTTTAGTATTTCCTGAAGACTCCTTTTATCCTACCGTAGAAATTTCTCTATCAATTGCCACGTCGACTAAACCACTATCCAAACCTGTTAGTAAAACCCGCCGTTGTTTTCGCAAGGGAAATTTTTCCTTGCTTACTCAACTTCTTTCCTCAGCTGATTGGTGTACTCTATACAATTCGGTTGATATAAATTTTGCTCTAACCCACTTCTATGACACTATTAACTCACTTCTTGATATCTGCATTCCAAGTAGTGTTGTATTGCCTGTTTCATCCAAGCCTCCCTGGTTTACACGTCGACTTTCAAATTTAAAAAATATTAAAAATAACCATTTAAAAAATGTAAACTCTCTGGATCTAATATTGATTTTTCTAAATATTCTATTGCTAAATCTAACTTCCTTCTCCTTAACTCTCAATGCTATAATGAGTATCTTATGCGCTGCAGGAATCAGTTTGAGCGGGATCCTAAACTGTTTTATAAATTTGTAAATTCTAAGCGTAACAGCTCGTCTATGCCTCCTACATTTTTTCTGAAGAATGATCCATTGACGACTTAGCTAGTGCTAACCTTTTTGCATTCCATTAACAATATCGCTTACCCTTATCCTTATGCTATTTCTTCCTCTAACTCTTTATTGGCTCCTATCATTACTGATAACGATCTAGTTACAGCAATGAAAACTTTAAAATCTTCATATTCTCCTGGGCCCGACAATATCCCAAGTAGCTTACTCAGAAAATGCTGGAGCTCTTTACATCTTTCCCTACTCAAACTTCTTAACTTATCTCTTGATTCCGCTGTATTTCCCTGTATTTGGAAGGAATCATATATTAACCCAATTCACAAAAAGGGAGCTAAATCCGATATAACGAATTATAGACGAATTGCAAAGTTATCTGCAATCCCAAAATTATTCGAAAAAATTGTAACATCAACTTTGCAGCACCTCTGTAAATCGATAATTTCCCCTTTTCAACATGGCTTTATTAAGAGTCGGTCTACCACAACTAATCTGCTTGAATTCACATCATTGGTGAATGATGCATTCCTAATTAGAATGCAAACAGATGTCATTTATACTGATTTCAGTAAAGCATTTGACTCTGTAAATCATGATCTTTTAATCTTCAAGCTAGATCGAATTGGATTCCCCCCCACACTTCTGACTTGGATTTCCTCTTATTTAAAAAACAGGACCCAAAGAGTTCTGTTGAGATCCGAAATTTCTAAACCCGTATTTGTTACATCGGGTGTACCGCTAGGTAGTCATCTTGGTCCATTATTTTTCATATTATTTATTAATGACCTGCCATCTATTTTGTCCCACTCACGCATCCTTATGTATGCTGATGATGTGAAACTTATTCTTTCTTACAACGATCCTTCTAAATATATTTGTCTGCAAGATGACTGTAACTCCATGCATCTTTGGTGTCAGGCTAATAAGTTGCATTTAATATGGAATCCATCAAGTTCGTATTGAATCCATTCAGAAGCAATTCCTCCTCTTTGCCCTTCGTGGCTTAAACTGGGATCCCGATCGCCGTCTTCCACCGTACTCTGATAGGCTCTTACTCATTGATCTCCCTTCATTAACTAACCGTAGAACTATCCTTGGTATTATTTTTCTTCATAAATTAATTATCGGTGACATTAGCGAATTTTATCATGTTTTCTCTTTACAACTCTTTCTCGTACACTTAAAATCTGCTCTTCTATTCTATCTTCGGGAAAACCCCAATCATTGATGGTTGACGTGGTTGCTGCCTTGGCAACACTGCTTCTTTTGTTTGTGTTTTCCTGAATTGTCCTTATCTTACTTTATTACTCTCTTTCTTTCCATCCTTTTTTCTATTCTAGTCTATTTTCATTTTTTTTTTTCAACAATCTTTATATTTCTTTTTCGCCTTTTTTCCTGGTCTGATTGGGTTTTTTGCCTGGGTTTTCCCCAATCCTGTGCAACAAATGTTGGACCATAATAATTAATTGTATTTAATACCCCAGAAGGCTTAAATGTAATTCAATTTTAATCTTACTTATAAATTTTAATTTAATTAATTTTTCTAAATTTTGATTTAATTTATATAATAATTATATTTATCTTTTGTAATTCTTTAATCGACTGCAATTAGTCGATTTAATAATAATAATAATAATAATATCGACTCGTGTTTTCGGCCTGCTCAATAATATACATGCTTTATGCGGAGGTGCCTAGATCAATGCACTATATAATTCGTGATAAAATTAACAAGGGTATAAATACAGATCAATTTCGCTTCTATAAGTATAAAGAAAATTTATGTATAAAATGGGTCAAGATTATCCAAGAAAATCTATCAAATTTGTATATCAGATTGGACAAGATATACTCAAAATAAATATATCAGCATTGTGTGTATACATTGTATGTACGAGAATTGTAGCTTGCTATATCCCAGAAGTCATAAATTAGAGACTGGCAACTGCTTTATATCTAGCCGAATAATACTTATCTAAAATTTTTCTTAGCTGTTTCTCATAACTCGCTTGGTTTACTTTATTTTCATACGAATATGTGTGAAAGTATCTGTTTTTGTTTATTTATACAGCTAATTTTGACTTCATCCATTTATATTGTCCGGCTTCTATTTGGGGAATTGTTGTTCTTACTTTTGTTATTATTATATAGTCATCATTTGCTGCCAGTGTTAGTCAATTGAATGTGTTTTTCTCATTGTTTATAAACAAAAAAATGTGCACAACCTCATAAAAATTGTGCAAAAAGCCAAAGAACAAATATTTATAAGGTTTTAAGAATAGATTTCAGTTGTTGGATAGCAAATGTCGGCCGGTCAGAAGCAATCTTATTTTTCGTGTATTTTTAAGTAAATAGCGATTTCATATATACTCGTAAAATCGAGCATTTCAATGTTAAATCAACGCAATTAATTGGTATATTTTTATCGAGAAACAAACTTGTTTTGAGAACGAATACAACTTGAAATCAAATATCATAATGAAGTCTATAATTTTTTATTCAATCCCATATTAGAATAGTTTTTAGTTTAATCCGAGTTCTGCATAGCATTAATTAATTTATGATTCGGCCTCATAATATTCAAAGTTTTGTTGCTCTTAATTTCAGACCAAACACACACGTTTTTAGACCGGTCCTTTTCTCTCTCTGCACATATATTATGGCTTCTATATAATTTAATTGAATAAAAATGAAAATGAAAATGAATTCAGTGTCAATTAATTGCGAGCGCCTCTATTGGGGATTTTTTTTATAGTCTCTCATCTGAAGCTTGGAGCCTCAGTACCACTGACTGACACTCGAGCCTGGAGCAAGGCGAAAATGCTACGGTTGCTGTTGCTCTACGTTGTTTGCTCTGTTGTTGTTTTATTATGCGTAAGAGATTATAATGGAATTAATTACGTATACGCACAGGTGGACAGTGGCCAAAGCCACTTAATTAGTGTGTCTGCGTGTGTAAAAGAATGCCAGCATGTAAATGAATTTGTGTGTGTGTTTGTGTGTATGTGTGTGTGTGTGTGTGTGTGTGAGTGAATTTATGAGTGGAACACGAGCTCGTTGTTATTGTAAGGGCTATGGGCGTGACTGAACCTCTGAGCTGTTGTTTGTTTATGTTTAATTGTCTGGCGGCTTTGCCGCTATATTTTTCCCTTTTATTTTTATACCCTTGCAGTGGCAGGCATAAGGCCTTTGTCACGACATCTGACAACATATATATATATACATATATATATATGAGTTATGCGAACCGTAAAAGTTGCGAAATGTCATAAACAATTGCATAAAAAGTTACCTTTACGCTTAGATATAAAGAGGGTACAATTGCCCTTGTATAACATAAATACGTATGGTCACTAAATTAAGTATAATATATTTTTGTGATGAATTGTATATTATTCATATCATATCAGCCTATCCTTAGTCCTTCCTCTTATTTGTCTTTCTATGCAATTTCATATTTATTCGTCTTTCTGTTTCTTCCTTTCAGCTTTGAAAAATTTATCTCCTACCTAAAACTATTAACAAATCAGACTTAATAAGAAAATTTTTTAAAGATTTCGTAAATATATTTGTGTAGATTTGTACATCACTAAGCAAATATGCATTTAATTTATTGCAAATATCCGTCAAAACAAAAAACTTTAACCTTATTTTCACTGCAAAATATGATATAAAAATAAAAATAATAGCCCAAATAAAAAAGAAAAATTAATTTTAATCAAATACACATTTTAGCGTTTGCAAAGCATTTTTTAAAGGCTTGACTAATCGATATGACGCTGCCTTTTATACCGTTGCAGAAGCTATTATAACTATGTCATGTATTATGCATATATATATATATATATATTATAGATCAGGATAAATGTTCATCCGTACGTATATCCGTCCGTTTGTCTCCCTATCTCTTTATCCATCTGACTGTTTATATGTAAACTAATTTTACAGCCTTTGAGCTAGATGAATAAAATTTGCCTTTGTCACAACGAACAGCAACCGGAATTGACCAGATCGAACAACTATATCAACAATATACATTTTTGTTGATCGAGGTATCCTTTTGCAGCTTACAAGTTAGCTGTAAGAGTTAGTTTTCTAAACGCATACCAAAAACGGTCCATGGATTACTATGTTTGGCATATATAGCTGCTATTGGACAAATCAAGCAAAATGAATACATTTAGCAACAATTTCCAAAAGCTTATATCAGTCTCAAGAGTATGTTATGCTCGACGCGTCTAAAAGGTTTTTTTTTATTATTAACTGCTGTCTTAATTTCCAAATAATTCGAGTAACTAACTCTCATAACTTTATAGTGTACTTAAAGCTTCATTCTAGATTCGCCTTTTGACAGTGCTTCGTTTTACAAATTTTGATGATTTTTGTTTATTTTATTTTACGTTTTTTTGTTTGTTGGATTTGTGTGTTTGTTTTTGGTCAGCATGACACTTAAATTTGCATAATTAATCAATTAATGCTACGTTTTAGTGCATCAGTCGAGCTCTTTTCTACTCTTTTAGCTGAAGGCAACCGAATTCGTCACGTGCATAAATTTTGCGCTTCTGATTTACGATTTCATTTCAGTTCATGTTTTCATTTTGTCAATTTTTAAGCCGCGCACGTGCCCCAACGTGCCTATGCACGATATGACTTTCAAATAAATATACCAGTACATAAATACCCTACATATATGTATGTAAACACGAAGGGTAGTTCGACGCGTAGCGAACAAACACATAGAAACATATTACAAATTTTTTTGGTATTTATTTATCATTTTCTGTTTATTACTAATTGAACTAATTAAATCTTTGTACATAAGGAATATATATTTAAAATAAACAAAATATTTATAAGATATATAAAATATAAATATTTACATTGGATAGTGGATCCATTAAAAAATGATAATGGAAAACTATATTGTAGTAAATAAACGCTGAAAGTTTAATTGAGATTAAAGTTAAACATATTCAAATACTTAAATGTTAATAGAGTAATGAATTCTGGTTATATCTACATGAAAGGATTCCAATCATGATATCTATCGATCAAAAAGGCTGACATCTATTTAGAAACTTTCTCTACATGGGGAATGGGAAACTTCTGAAACTACCCACGCAAATGAATCGTAAAAGTTTCGAAACTGAAGTCAGATTATAGCTCATACATTCATAGATTTGTAGGTTTGTATAGTCATATTTCTGGTATGACAATATTGGCAAATTAAATTTAAAATGCGTTTTGTTTGCCAAGCGAGCGAGCGAACGACATGTCAATTATTTAGCGCTTATAGCTTTATTGCATTTCAATTTTGATTTAATTCTTTTTCATATGAATTATGGCCCATATCATGCCAATGCAGACGACGTGACCTGCATATAGGGCCATATATGCACTATATACGGCCAAAAGTACATTATAGTTCCATTTTTTTACTAGTGCAGACCCCTTTAGGAGTAAAATTTTATTAAGAAGAAGAGTGACGCATGCAATAGCAGGCATTTCCGATAGTACTCGTATGATCAAAATGCTCACCTAATTTGGATAGAGTATGAGATAAACCTACATTCCAAAATAAAATTGAAAATATTTTAATGGACGGGTGTAATTAACATCAAGTGGAAGTGGCAGACTTAAAAAGTTAATAAAAGTAAAGTTTTTTCTTTAATGATTGATTAGATATCCACTACACAATACAATTAAGAGAACTTATTTTAATTTTATAATACCAAAATTATTATTTTGGAGCGCCGATTCGTATATATATTCGTATAAATCGGTTCGAGCTCTGAGGCAAATAGTTTTGACTCGTTCCTTTATGCATACAAATTTTGCCATATCTTAATACTTCCATTTGCATTTAATTAATTTAATGGGATTTATGAGTAAGTGTAATATTTTTTTGGCCCACTATTTATTGTTATTGTAAGCCAACAGCAATTTGTATTGAAGGTGCAGGCAGCTGTATCTACATTTAAAAGCTTTTTGCATTTTCGCACTGATTCAGCTATGCAGCATATTAGGAAAAGCTTTTCTATTCAGCCATCCATCAAATTGCTACGGACTGGACTCGTTTTCCATCAGTTTTCACACTTGTTCAATGATTCGTCATTAGGCTGTAGGCTGATTTCCAGCAACATCGCCAACATGCCTAATGGATCTGCCGAAAAAACAAAAAAAAAAACACCCACATATTGTCTGTCTGTCTGTCATTGTTTTTTCACCTGGCTTTAAATCATCTGCATTTGGTTTTATATATTTCACTTTTTTTTTTCTAAAATTTTGCTGCGTTTTCTTTCGTTTTTCAATTGTTTTTGTTGAGATTCTGACAAAAAAGAAACGAAAGAAAAACGAAAACGAAAACGAAAACGAAAACACTTAATTTGAATGAATCTTATCTGCAAGTTCCGTTTTGCACTTTACTTTTTGCTTTTCACTTTACTCAATCCCCAATTCTCTCACACATTTTCATATTCATTATTTCTTTTTGTTTTAGTTTCCCGTTGACGCCGTTTCCCTTCTATTTATAAAGCAAAATAAATAATACTTGGACTATTACGCAGCTCGCATATTGCATTCACCACATTTTACCAGTTTTTGTCGCTTTTTTGACATCTGTTTTGTTTGTAGTTCGGATTCGGATTCGGACTCGGATTCTTTTGATAATTTAATATTGTTATTGTTGGGGCTTTGCGAAATTGCTTTGAATTTGTCGTTTCTGACACAAACCGATAGATTCTAAATCTAATTGCAGCAGTTGCTCCAGTTTCAAAAACAAGCTAGAAAAGGCTATCATCAGCTATCAGCTCTCCGAAGATTACATACTCCTGCAGAGCGAAATTCTTCGATCGCTTCTATATCAGCTATATGACTTAGGAGTCCTATATTGATATCTAACTTGCAATAACCTTGACAAAAAAAAACAGTTGTTTTGACCCGATTGTTCCAATGGCTTCTATATGATATTTGTCCTATTCAGCCGGTTTCGATACATGTACAGACGGCCAGACAGACCCATTTCAATAACTATTTGCGTGAAGCCTTCAAACTAATCGTATTACTGCTCTCCATCGAATTCCCCACTTAGGTGGTGATTTAATAACCATTGTGATTTAATCGCATAATAAACTAAAAACGTATAACTTTTGGCTTTCCCCAAGCTTTTCCGTCTTGAGAATGGATTTTCCCTTTTATTATTATTAAAAAATGAATTAATAGATTAATCAATAACTAAAAAGCACTTCATCAACACAGGCTACTCATAAAACTCTGGTAAAACGCTTGGAAAAATAAAATAAACCTCTCGAAAATGCCGGATAATTTAGAGTGTTATCGTTATTGAAGTTTTGTTTAGAAACTTTAGAAAAAACAATGCGACGTCTTTAAATAACCAAAATTTTTAGTACATGAATTGCATTGGTTTCCGTTTGGGAACCTGGATTGATTAAGCTGAAGTACGAAAAAAAAAATAAACTATTTGCCAATATTGACTTTTAGATACGCCTGTCATATTATATTTATTTTATATTTTATAATTTTAGCTAAATTGATTGGAACTCTTTTTTCGTACGTTTTGTTTTTGGTGCGGGCCAGTTCTTCGGGCATCCCTGATCAATTAATGGACCATGTATAAACTCCGCTGTTATTCGGCAATTCAATTAAATTCCAATATAAAATTCACTGCATACACGCGATGGCCGCATGCATTTTTGCAATATTTACAAGACAAGGCAACAACAACAACATATAGAAACAAAAGTGTAAATAAAAGCCGCGTTCTACACAAAAGTTGATTTAGTACCAAATATTTTTGGTAAAGGGCAACGCATAAAATTTTATCAGTACCAGAATATATTCATATATATTTTGGCTTTGGTTAAGGATAATTTTCAATAAATATAAAATTCTGCATTTGGTCAATCATAAAAGAAATAAAACTAGTTAGGCAAAGCTATCTTGGGTCCGCCGAAGATTGCATACCCTTTGAAAATAACCTTTGATATAGATATCTTGAGAAACAATTATTCCTTTCAATGGCAGCTAAATGAAATAGTTATCCGATCCGACCGGCTTCGACATATCTGCAAGACCATCGACTTCTGATTAATAATACGACAATAATACTGTGAGAGGCCCGAGATGCTATTTTACACAGTTCGTTTCAAAATTATAATACCGTCTGTAAGGGTATAAAAATATATTTTGTTAGAGCACAAAGAGTTTCAGCTTTAATTGACCATAATACCAGCAATAATAATTCAATTCTATATCTATAATTTGCCCAGTATATGAATTGAACAAATAAGAAAAATTTTAAATAAACGTGATATTTGGTAGCTCTGTCTTTTGATCTCGGCCTCAAAGAGCCAAAGAACTAATCAGTAGGTTTTGATTAGTAATTTAATTGGTACAGTATATAATATGCTTATATGCTTGAATAAATGAATGAACAAAAACAGGGTATACTGCAGTCGAGACAATCGAGACAATTATTCTTTCATTTTTGTTTCCAATTGAAATTTACATAGCATACAGTTCAATTTCGTGGAACATTTAATTTCCATTTGCGTTGAATATAAATCTATTCCTTTTGTGCGCGGCCCACTTGAATTCAGATCGCTCTTATCTAGTACAAAAAGCATTTCTATTTAATAGCAATTGCATTTTTGGCTAAAGAGCATTTTTCACAAGAATTTTAAGAAAATGAAAAAAAAATCAGACCCAAAGAAAATAATGTATATACATACACATACATATACATATACATATATAGTATAAGTATGTATTCTTATGGCTTAGATGGCATTTGGTGACGTGCGGAGATCGGCGAGCGTTGCGCATAAAAATCTATTTTAATTCAAGGTCGCGTCATTAGTTTTTGTTATAGTTGTAGATATTATACAAATTGAACAAAATCAAAACAAAAAAGAGAAACTAGTAGGGAAAGGCTATCTTCGGCCCACCGAAGATCATATACCCTTGTAGGAATTTAATTAAATTCATTTATATAGATCGATTATTCCAATTGCAGCCATAAGATGAGGCATATGTATATCCCATATTATACAATTGTAGGAAACTAACTGGTAAATTTCAATGAGATATCTTGAGAAGCAACAAAGTTTTCAGTACAGAAAGTTTCAAGCTGAATGTTCCTGTGACAGCTATATAATTCGGGCTGTTCCGACATAGGTTTTGACAATAATATATAGTCCTAAAGGCATCGTAGGTGCCTCCTTCAATGCATTACACAATTCATGATGAAGTTTTTATACTCTCTGGAGGGCTATAAAAGAACTGCGCCAATCCACTATAGCATATTTTTTAATCATCAATTTCTATCCATCACTGGTTGACAAGAAGCAGTTGATGTTAGCTTGTTTACTTTGCTATTTAGTAAATTTTATATATTAAAATATGGAAAATTTTAAAACCCGTCAATAAATTACCGAGCACTTTAAGTAGGTAATTAGCTCCCAGTCAAACTCTTTTTCGAATGGAACGCATAATCTGGACAAATATGTTGAAGATACATTAGCTGGAGGACTTGGCCATAGGTTTTAACACATGGAATGGATGAATGAACGCATTGTGCAAGACTTGATCTGTTTAAAAGTATAAAAGTATAAAAGAAAACCTCGCTGGGAATGTATTGTGATACTATTTTACACTTGGTTTTCTTTTCAGATGTTGCACAAAAGACGACTTTAGTCATATTATTGTTCAATTATTCAATTGCACAATGATTTTCAAGTAGTTGTTGACTTCGTGTATGTATGTACATTTATTAGATGCGGGATTAGCTGTTGGTTGCCGTTTCCTTGACTTACCCAATCTCGTCATCCCCTGCTCAGACCCGTAACCCCCTTATTCCACAAATACTAAGTACATTTTCTATGTGGTCGGAGAAATTGAAAGCATTTGTGTAATTTGAGTGCAACATTAAAGTGTGTTGGGTTACTTATATACGAGTATAAGTAAGTGCGAGTATAATGCCAGGCATTGTGGTGATTGAGACTCACACATAAGTATATACATACAAATAAATATATATACATATTCAACTGCGTATCTATTACATGAGGCGTATACGCAATGAAATTGCAAAAGACAATATCTATAGAGCATAATCGTTAGTTATGCTATTGAGCTATGCTCCATCCTTCTGTAAAGCGGAACAAATTCATTTAAGGTCAGCTATAATTGACGGATTTTAAGCCAAAAATATCCTACTAAGTTGTGCATAGATCTACTAGAAAGTATCTATATACTATGACTCAAGCTGCATATGATTTTGAGTTTTGGTTCGAAACATTTTTTCTATTTATTTAATTGAAAAGCTATAATAAAACTCATCTAAAATGTCACGAAAATATTAATTTGAATACCGAAAAGTGCTGTTTTTAGCTCTTTCTAGGCATCTTCTGGATTATTTTACTTCTCAAATCAACATAGAGAAATAGTCTGTGAGCAGCTTTACCGAAAACTATATAAATACAGTCAATTTTCCCGAGAACCACAAATAATAATCAAAAATAATAAATATTTTAAAAATTTTATCAATATTTTCAACAATATTTATGAATGCAAATTTTCTATTATTTACTAAAAAATTGTTTACGAAAAGATCTTTTCGATGGTGAAAATTAACAAGAAAATCAATGGGTGCCCAATCGCTTGAATTTTTGAACCAAAGCCGAAGGTAAAACTGTATTCAAACCCATTTATCAGCATTCGTTTAGAGCCTTAATGAACATAAAATTAAATAATTCCTGTCCTTAAAGCATATAAGTAAAATAATTTAGATTCAAATTAGACATCTCACCTTCTTTTCGGCCTGTACAAATAACCAGATATCTTTATTTAAATCAATATAATTTTTACATGCAATAACCCAATTAATAAAACATCCTCAAGCATCTATTTTTATTCACTTGCAGAGGGTATTATAACTTTGTCATGAAATTTGTAATGCTTTCAAGGACGCATCTCCGTCTCCATATAATTGATCACAGGTATAAGACGAGTCGTTTGTCCATCTGCCTGTCTGTCTGTCTGTCCGCCTGTCGTTTCTCTAAGTTTTTGAGGTAGTTGAATAAAGTTTGGCTTAGCGAGTCGCATCGGACAAGTAGATGATCCTTGACATAGAAACAATCAGTAAAAGATAGATATAATAGTGTATTTTCTAAACGCATAGTAAAAACCATAAAGAACAGACTTTGCTATGAGAACAATCGTTCAAAGTATATATGACTAATAATAATTTTCAATATTTAGTCTTCATAAGATAACTCTCCCTACCAGTTTCAAGTCAAGTAACAGGAATAAACTCAACCATTAACTTTATTTCTCGCCTTTTATTTAATAGATACTTTTTGTAACAGGGTCCCTTTTGGTAAATTCAAAATAAATACTATATTATCCCCGTTTTATATAGCTTGTATAAAATGTAAATAATGAGAATTCAATTGAAATAAAACGCGCTGAATTCGGCAATTTATTGTATTTCTTGGCATTATTTTAATAGCAATAGCACCCATCCACATCCTCACCCAACGTTCTGACTGTATAAAAATGATCGTATAATACTTGTATCTCTATCTTCGTAAGAAGAGGCAGCATTTCAAAGTCGGCTATGCAAATGTAGCGGAAATACAGAAAAAATTGCCGCTTAGCTGCGTTCCTTTCCATGTGAACCGATCCTATACAGATGGCTATTGGAATACAACGCGTTTTTAAATATATTTATATTTGCATATAGACAACATATACATCATATAATAATACTTATATAGTCTGTATACTCTTGTTGGCAGGGCATACAATCTTTCAGAAGCTGATGATGCTCTTGTTGCTGCTTTTAGATGCCACTCAAGTGTGTCACTTGAAACAAAAACACACTCACTCACACACAAACATCAACAAATATAGAGCTATATATATAGCATATATATATACAGATATATAGATATTTGCCCTGTGGTCGTAAGTATTTGACAAAAAAAAAAAAAAACACTTGACTTCAAACTTTAATTGCTCAATAATTTGAGCATTGAGAATTATAAATAAACAAACTAAATTATGCATGGCAAATGTTATTACCTTGAATTCTTTTTTGCACGTTTCTCCCAGTCTGTCTCTCTAATATATGCACATACATACATATGTTTTCATATAGAAATCGAATTAATTTTAGCTGTCATTAATATATTCATTTAACTTCCCAGCGAGAAGGGAGTTTCAATCCAACATTGAAAGCGATGCGTGCACTTTTTAAACCGAAACGCGAAGCGCTACAAAATTTAAATACACTCAATGAAATATAAAAAAAAAAAAAAAAAAAATCATTTTGTATATATGTATATAAATATATACAGTTTTCACAAATATTTGCCACTATTTTTATACGACCGAGAAAAAAATGGGGGAAAGAAAAAATATAATAATAACAATAATGAAACTGTTCACACGAGCTGTTAATATGTGTGCTAAGTATGCGCAAGAATAAAATCAAATAAAATAAATAAAGAACAACATTAAAAGAAATGCAAAACACAAAAAAAAAATGATAAAATGAGTAAAAATATATATAATAAAATGAAAATATTGAAAATATTTGGCAGCAAACGGTAGTGCAATTTTTTTCACTTCCGACGGGCGAAAATGAGACTCAAAACAAAATTATGGGAAAGCTAGTAGGAAAAGATTTTCTTTGGCACACCGAAGCTAAGATACCCTTGCAAACTGAAATAACAGCTATACGATATAATAGATTGTAATATTTATTTGTGTGGCTTTGGAAAATGCACTGTTAACTTGTAACTTTCCGTAGGAATTCTTCAGAAACCGAAAAGTTTTGCATGAATTAAATTTTGCACCAATTCTTCCTACGGAAACGTTAAGATATAGTTGTTTGATCTTTAAAGAACATGATTATGTTTAGGCAGCATTAAGAAAATACGTTCCTTCATCTAAATTCTCAATTTAATCAAAGTATTTTATAAAAGCACAAAGTTTTTCAGTTTAACAACTTTTGGCCCGATTGTTTCTTTATATAATATAGCTGCCCGATTTGGCATGCCACAAAATAAGTATCATTTACCAAGCTCAAAAGCTGATACTCTATTTGGCATAGATGGACAGACAGACACACGGACTTGGCTATCTCAACTAGTCTCATCGTCCTGATTAATCATAGCAGAGATGCCTTCATGCTTCGTCTCGAAATTATAGTACCCTCTGCAATGCCATAAAAAACATAGCATATAAAAATAATAATAAAAATAATTGAGAAAAATAATAAGCCACAAAGAAAAAACTAAACTCAATCGAATAAAAGCAAATTGGCTAATTTAGAAATTCTAGTGAATAATAAATAAAGACAATAAAAAAAGAAATATGATGAATTTATAAACAAAAAAACATAATGCAATAAATGCAAACGATCTGCGATTATATTGAAAACATACACAATATTCGGACACCCACGCACCACGCGGCTAAGAAACGAAAACGAAAAGGATGAGCAAGAAAACTGTCCGCAGCGCACGTGAAGATCAACGCGAGAGTATCGCGAAGAGACTAAATAACCAAGCAGTTCCCAACGCCGCCTCGCAACAGGCAATGGACACAGATCGAGTCGACTCTGACACGATCAAGGGCCAGCTGCGGTGAGCTGGGAGGCTTGGTTTCGAAGTGGTACAGGTGCGGGTAGTCGGTGCAGGGTGCAAGGCGAGAGGGTGGTGGTTAAGGAGTGGGGCGAGTAGGGAGATTGTGCGCGTGGGCATCTGCCATTTAACAGTTTGATAAATGAATGGAACGCATCGCGTCGCACACGATTTGCGGCAATTGTAGAATGAAACAGAGAGAGAGAGAGAGAGAGAAAGAGAGAAAAAGCGACAGAGACAGAAGCAGAGAGAGAGACTAAAAGACTGATAAAAGACAGGGTGCACGCAAAAGCTTTACACAGCCCACAGGTGTCTGCAAAAAGCTCTATAGCCAGACGCTTAGCTAAAGCTCGCACATTACAAAAAGCTCTGCAAAATGTTAAAAGCTTTACCAAGGGTAGCTGGCACAGCTAATTAAGCTCAAGTATCCGGCTTCACCTGTTGACCAAATCGAAATTCAAATTTTATTTTTATAAATTGAAATAAATTTATTTCCGCTCAAGGCTTATAAAAAAATTCAATTATTAATTAAGGCTATCTTCTTATTAAATTTCGATGGCATTTGAAAGAGCAAAATGAAGAGCGCTTTGGCAAAAATTGAGTACAGCGGGTGCTAAAAAAAGCTTGAAAAGCTTAAACTGAGCATTACTGACTAATTAAGCTCATTAAGCTGAAAAATGCGACTATAAATCTATTTTATATTTTTATTAAACACGCTAATAATATCAAATATATATTGCCGATATATGTATGTATATATTGGACAATCTTTATTGTTAACTTAATTGATTTTAAGATTTTGTCAATTCAAGACTTTGGTGGCCTTAGGCTTTTGGCGGTGCATCTGCCTTTGCTGGCGGCGGTGTTTTCGGTGGAGCTTCATCTGATTTCTTGGCATCCTCCGGTTTAGCTGCTTTCTCGCCGGCTGGCTTGCCATCCTTCCCTTTAGCCGCAGCATCTTTGGCCTTCTTTTCGTCCGCTTTCTTTTTAGCTGCAGCCTGAGCAGCCAACAGAGCTGCATCTCCAACGGGCACATCCTTCATTTCACTTGGAGGTGTTTGCTTGGGCTTACCAAAGCATACTTCCGCAACATTCTTGTGATCCAATATATAGCCAGAGACTCCGCGTATTTTGGGCTCAACATTTTTAGCATAGATATCCGCACTTAGTTCATCCAATCCCACCTCTCGATCAGCCAAAACTTTTTTGCCAACCACATTCATTTCCTTTCTAGCGGCCGCATCGATCTTTTTCAATTCCTCCTCATCGGTCAGACACAGGGCGAGGATCTGTTTGCGAAAACTATCGATGGGATCGCGTTCTTTGCGAATTTTTTGTACCTCCTCGCGTGAACGATACGATATACCCGGATCGGACATAGAGTGGCCCTCATAGCGGTACGTATTCATTTCGAGAACAATTGGACCATGTTTTACAGCATAATCAATGGCGAATTGTGTGGCGCTGCGCACGGCTAACACTTGATTTCCATCCACCCAAAGACCGGGTATATATTGGCCTCGCATATAAAAATCGGTTAAGGCCGCATGGCGGGCCACATGAGTGCCCATGCCATAATGATTATTTTCACATACAAATATGCATGGTAGACACCATAATTTAGCCATATTATACGCCTCAAAGACCTGTCCCTGATTGGAAGCACCGTCGCCATAGCATGCAACACAGACACCACCATCATTTCGATAACGATGGGCCAATGCAATGCCGGCTCCCATTGGAACTTGTGCACCAACGATACCATTTCCTCCATAAAAATTTTCCGCATATGTATGCATAGATCCACCCTTGCCCCGACTACAGCCACTCTTCACCCCAACCAATTCGGCAATCAGTCCATGAGCCGTAACGCCCAAGAGATAGGTCCAGGCATGAGCACGGTAGGCGGTAATGACACTATCCTTTTTACGTAAACTGGCACACATGCCAACGGCTACCGCCTCCTGGCCAATGTAGAGATGGCAAAAGCCACGTATACTTTTCGCCTTATACATATTGCCCGATACAACTTCAAGGCGACGCACCTCCACCATTTGCTTGTACATTTTAAGCGCATCCTCGCGCGACAATTCAACATCCATGGGCGGGCCCTTCTCTAGATCATAGCACTTGAATGTCTGAAAGGAAAAATGGAAGATTTTAAAAGAGAAAAATATCCTTTAGCGTCGTTTATATAATATATAAAACCTCTCAACATTTCGGATAATTTGATTTGGGCATTTCAATTATATAGCCATATATGTTACACAATGTAAAGCTCTAAAATGTTGAATGAGACGCGATTAGCAATTCCAGATACGAAAGAACCCTTTAATTACTCGTTTTACTTTTTGGTTCGGGCTTGAAACAGAATTATCTTTTAATAGGTTTTTTATTCTCAATCAAATAAGTTCAAAGCCGATATGTGACTCAAGTATAGCCACACCATTATTTTGATCCAGACAGACATATCAGACTAGGTTCAAAACCAAGCTGAACCGAACCGGTTCAATTCCAAGTATTTGTACAAAATGCATTACTTACATTCTCTAACGTTAACGTCGAGCAGTCGGAGCTAAAACTTCTTGGTAATTGCCATAGGGAACGTGTAATTCGCTGGCCATTCAAAAAATTTCTCAGTAGTTTTAACTGTATTAACGATGGTTGAGCTCTGGCCGTTCCCTTAACCGTAAGCATCATGTTTATAGCGAGTTCCTATATATATATATATAAATATATATATATATATATTTGTACATATATATATTTATTTATTTCTTTATATATATATATATGTTCATATGTATCTGTGCTCTAAAGTTAAGTTCGTTGGGCGATTTATCCCAAAACGGGACTGCGAAAATTTTAATACTATTTGTGTGCGCTCGAAAGTTTTAAGAAATAGTTAATTTGATAATTTTTGTAAAACCGCATAGAAGCAAATAAAATAGAAATCCTAAATATATTAAAAAAACATTCTAAATGCCAAAAAAAAAACTAGGATTTGAAAAAGTTGTGATTCAAAGATTACTCTTTCAATGTTATCTTAGTTAAAATTTAATATCTAATAATATTGAGCTTGAGTTATATTTGAGTTCAAACGTGATTGAACAGATACCAATGATTATTCGTGTTTCAGTTATTTTAAAAACTAACTTTCTAAGTTGTTTCTTTTTTTTAATCTAAGATTCGTAAGATATTATTACGAATTTTAAGAATTATTTTCTTAATTTATTGCTAGAAAGGAAAGTTATCTGCATCGCGCCGATGACTAAATATCCTTGCTTAAGAATTGATTAAATATTAAATAATAATATAAATATAACTATATTTCTTAAAGCATTTGAAAATTTTGCCATGCACTATACAATATTTTCAACCGATTTTTTCCTGTGTTTGCAATGGAATAAACTGGTCTAATATATCATTTTGTCCATCATATTAACATATGTATTCCTACATCTGCATATACATTAATGTATATGATTTATATATATTTATTATATATATATATGACAAATACATATTATATATAGTGGTGGGATCCGATCTCTGCGGCTCCGACATATTGATGTGCTGCAAGCAACACAAAGAAAACTAGATGCTATGATTCAATTACCAAATTTTAAACTAGTAAGGAAAAGATCTCTTCGCGCCGAAGATTACATACCCTTGCAGAGCTAAATAATATAGTAATCCGATCTTAATGATTTTTGGTGTGCGTTTAGAAATTACATTTTAACATATAACATATTTCGTGAGAAAGGTATAATATCCTCTGCAAGGATATAACCAGTAAGAAAAGGCTCTCATCGGCGCGCCGAAGATTATATACCTTTGCAGATTCGAATAAGAAGTGTTGGACCGATTGTTCCTATTGGAGCTGCATGACATAGTCATTTGATTTTTTTTTATTTTTTATGTATGCTGAGAATTTTCATCTTTAAATATAACTTGTAAATTTAGTCAAGATACCTTAAGATACAGAAAAGTTTTCCATACAAAAACTTTTGTTTGCATATATTATTTTATAGACTTTCCGACATGTTTTGATATTTTTTCAAAATTATTTTAAAGAATTTAATCAATACTTCTCTTGGGATTCTGGATTTGAGAGATTAGGGTGCATAGAAGCACACAAACGGACAAAACCTATCTACATATATCGAAAAATTTATAATGCCCTCTGCAAATGTATAAAAACTAAGTATTTTAATAAAATATTATAGAATTAAATATTACTACAGAAGAAACATAGGATCGAGTCGAACCCAAACTTTTTGAAATTTGTTTTAAATACATATTTCATTTAGTTAAGATTGTAATTGTTCATAAATAAACAAAGCATAATTATGTATGTAGGTATATATATATATTTTATATTTCAACAATTTACACCTCATTTTAACCATATTGAACACGTTTAAATAATATCCATTGCTTTTGCCACTGGTCCGTGTCGAGTGAAGGCGAGTGTGTGTGGCTGTGTGTGTTAGTGTGCATGTGAGGAAGGGTTTGCTTTGTCTTGATATAGCTAAGTCTTTGTGAGTTCTTACTGTGCTTATACGGATAAGAAACGCATTAGCTGTCAATACTTGATTGACAGATGACTGCTATAATTTCAATATATTGGCCAGATTACTTGCTGACTCACGGTCATAATTCTCATAATTTATAATTCAACAACAAAAAAAAAAAACGTATTTTTATTCGTATAAACGCAGCTAATTTGACTAATTGAGAATAAAAAGGATTTCTAACGTCAACTTTGGGCTTAAGATCTAGAGATTTCGCTTGCTATATATATATATGCCTGTGTGTGAGTGTAATTGTAGGTATCTATATGCCATGTAATCGAATCGTTGTATAATCATTTCATTTAATGATTCACTCCCTTTCGCTCCTGGATGTGATCAATATTGTAGCCAATGATGCCACGTATTTTCTTTTCCAAATTATTGGAATAGACATCAGTCCACAAGTGGCTAACACCCAGCTCAGCATCACCTTTGGCAAATGCGGTAGCTTCATCCACTTCCTTTCGCACCTTCAAATCAATCGCCTGTATATAGGGAAAAGTATTATAAAATATTACAAATTAAATGTGCTATAAAACTGACCTTAATTTCATCGGTGGTAATAAGACCCAGCTCAATGCACATTTCCTTGAAGGATGTAATTGGATCACGCTTTTGGCGTACCTCCTGAATTTCTTCACGTGTACGATACGATGTGCCCGGATCAGACATGGAATGACCCGAATATCTATACGTATTCGTTTCCATTACCAATGGTCCATGTGTATTCACATATTTAATGGCGAACTCGGTTGCGCTACGCACGGCCAACACATCCATGCCATCTACCCAAATTCCAGGCAGAGCATCGCCACGCGTATAATAATCCGTATTGCAGGAGGCTCGCTCGGCGCTGGTGCCCATGCCTTTTAATTTAAAATACAATTTAAAGTTTGATAAAAACTGAAAATGAATCGCTAGCACTGACAATATACCCACCATAGTTGTTGTTCTCGCAGACAAAGATGACCGGCAGCTTCCACAGATAGGCCATGTTGTAGGCCTCAAAGACCTGACCCTGATTGGCAGCACCATCGCCGTAGAGAGCCAAGCACATACCGCCATTGCCCTTATACTTGCAGGCAAGACCAACTCCAGCACCAAGCGGCACCTGGGCACCCACAATGCCATTACCGCCAAAGAAATTCGGTGAATACATGTGCATGGAGCCGCCCTTGCCGCGGGCACAGCCGCTCTGGGAGCCCGTCAGTTCGGAGAGAACGCCCACTGGAGATACACCCATTAAATAGGTCCAGCCGTGAACACGATACGCAGAAATAATATTATCTACATCCCGCATAGCCGCCTTCATGCCAACAGCACATGCCTCCTGGCCGGAGTACAAATGACAGAAACCTCGAATGATCTTCTCTTTGTAGAGATTGCCAGCAGCGGTCTCGATGCGACGTATAGTTTGCATCTGTGTGTAGTATTTAAGCGCCTCATCCTTGGTTAGATTCACTGTAGTTTCAGGTCCCTCGTCCAAACGATGCAGTTTAAAAGGCTGCACACACGAAACGGACAGAGAAAGAGTAATAATGAAAAGTGTAAGTGTAAGAGAGACGGGCAGTGAACAAGTGAAAAGTGATTGACTGAAATATACTCAGCAAAAAGCTTAAAGCTGCTTCTTACTATCAAAATTAACAACACTATATTTTATATAGGCGCATTAAGAGGGTTCCCAACTAAACCAACTCAATTATTACTTTAGAATTGTTAAAAAAAAAGGAAGTTTATAGAAAAGGAAAAATTATTTTTACGCCTATAACAAAAATGTTCAGTTTTTCAACACTGAAAACGGAATTTCCAATCGGATAAAAAGTTCGTGCATATGTAGGTACAAAAAAAGATACTAAATTTATAAAAAATTCCCATACAACAAAAATATTTTACTTTTTAAATTTTCTTTTATCTTTGACATAAAAATTAATGAAAAAATAGAAAATAGAGAAATAGAACACAGTAGGTAAAATTTAAATAGAAACTTGCAAATAGAATAAATTATAGATATAAAATGTAGCAAAAAAAATATTTTTATTTTGGCCAACAGAAAACACAAGCTTATAAAAATTGCTAAAGTTGAGCCAATTTTCCTGACATCAAATAAAGAAAATTGAAAAGAAGGTTAAAAATAAATGCTAAATTCATTAAAATTCTTTGTTGATTATAGGAAAAAATAAGAAACTTTTTATTCTTAGTCAAGCAGAAAGTTACTTTTATTTAACCTTTCAAACATAAAAAAAAAAGTCGTAAATTCTTAGGTCGGTTGCTGCTGCGACGCTGATAAGAAAGGTGCGTGTCTCGGACAGCGCTGCCGACGTCGGTCACGCGCTGAGAGCGAGATACAGTGTCAAAACTAGTGACCTTGAGGCCGGCAATTTAGTGGGGGAAGGCAGACAGACAACGAACGATTAGGCAAAAAATGCAACTCTGTATGCAATCAGGTCATATAAATGATGTATTTAGGTGCACACTGGCACAGACACACACACTCACTCACATTATGTAATCGGCCTTTTCGTTTGGGGCTGTAATTTAACAGCGTTTACTTACCCGATTCACCTGTATGGTCGCTTCCGTGGCATAGTTGTTGTTCTTAGCGACACCAGACTGTGCTGCATTCTGGAAGAAACCGAAAAATGACGATGAATAACTGCGTCTGCTGACAAATCTTAGTTGTTGCTGTTGTTGTTGATGAAGATATTGCTGGCGTGATATCCAGAGATTGCTGCTGTTAATGTTGTTCCTGCTGCTGTTAATGTTGCTGCTGCTAGCGCAGGTGATGCTGCTGCTGTGGTTGCTTTGCTTTGTTTGTGATTGCTGTTGCTTTATTTTATTAGTGACAGTGACAAGAGTTTTGTTAGTGACAGCAACAGCTGCATTACAGTTACGTACTTTTTGCAATTGCCTTAAAACAATTGGCAATTCGCTAACGCGTGTTAAGGTACGCAACATTTCGGAGGCTTTCGGCTTGGACTATTCTCTCTCGTTCGCGTAACAGCTGCTGGCCATTGGCCACAAATGTTCAAATGTACCTAAATATGCCGCAATATGCAAAATATACCAAGTTTATCGAAGAGTTATCGATTGCAATAGGCAGTATATTATGGCAAATATGGTCACCTATATTTGATGCTGTTAATGATTTTTCAGTTTTTCTTATAAGAACCTATTTATTTATTTGACCTATTTTGGCCGAATCGATTCGATGGTATTTTCCTACTCTAAGCCAAGGCTGTCAACCAATTAGATTTTATCGATAATTCGGCTGAAGGATTCGAATCCACTCTCAATTTCGACTTTTGGTTCGAATCTTGTTTATTTATTATTAAATCGACCAATTGCAATCGATTGAAGAATTACAAAAAATAAAATTAAATTAAAACTTAAAAAAATTAATTTAATTTAAAATTACAAAGAAGATTAACATTACATTTAAGCCTTCTGGGGGCATTAAATACAAATTAATTTTTATGAAAATCCCCAGAAAAAAAACCCAATCAAACCAAAGAAGGCGAAAAAGATAAATATAAGGATTATGGAAAATAGAATGAAAATAGACTAAAATAGAAAAAAGGATAGAAAGTAAGAGAGTAATAAAGTAAGATAAGGAGAATCCATGAGAACACCAATCAAAAAGCAATGTTGCCAAGGCAGGAACCACGTCAACCATAAATGATTAGGGATTTCCCGGAGATAGAACAGAAGAGCAGATTTTAGGTGTGAGAGAGAAGTATAAAGGAGTTTTGTAACAAAGGAGTCATTATACTCCTTGGACCAACCTTTAGTGAATCCAAGAACACCCTTGGCTTTGATAGTTATAGAGGAGATATGAAGAATGAAACTAAGCTTGGCATCAAAAAGTACATCAAGGTCTTTCAGAGTCGGTATACGTTGCAAGGGTGTACGACCCAATCCTGTTCAAAATATTCAACGATTCGGGAAATAGATTTAATTTAACAAATCAAACAAAATAGTAAGTACATGTTAAATCATACCCAAAATGGAACCGTACCATTTTAAGCAAACTTATAGGAAAATATTGATCCGGCTCAAGTTAAGCTATATTTTTGACACATTTTAATCAATTTATTGTATTCTAAAATACCATTTCTTATTTTGAATCAAACCGAAAATCTAGTTGAGAATCAGATTAAAGCTTAGCCATATTTAGGTCGCCTGGTTACGTTTATAGTCCATTTCGAATCAGTTAGGTTCAAACCAGGTTTGTTTATGCAACATGTTGTACTTACAGAGAACCATACCTGCTCTTTCTCCAAAATGGTTCGCTTTGAAAAAGTTATGTAATATTGTAACTATTTTTTTTTAAGTCGTTTCTTTTTTTTTATAATTTTGAATATTTAGTTTAATTGATTGGCTTCATATTTCTTATTATAAATTTATCTAAAATATTTTACAATTGTAAAATCGATCAGATAAATTTAATTTTCGTATTGTATATATAATATATAATATATATAATATAAATGTTCTCGCTTTTTCGAGAATTTAGGCAAAGTTAGATTTTCTTTCTATCAAAATATTTCTTTACGAAGATTTATTAACTGAATTAAGAATCAAAATAACCCGCCAAAAATTAATAATGCTCGTTAGTGTCAAGAAGTACTTTTATTTCACATCAAAGAAATCGTTTGGTTTTTTTTATTTTGTATTTGTTTTTTTTTTTTTTTTTTTTTTTTGTTATCTTTCACTTGTCTTCTTATTTGTATTTACTTTTAAATATTCCGTTTCTCCACATGTCTTCATATATTTTACTAATTCTTACAAAATCTTATGTAATTTTCATTCCATGCACCAAAAACAAAGAACAGAATATCAGTAAAAATAAAAAGGAATATACATTTTTTTTTGGTAGTTGAAATAATACATATATGTAAAACTAAAAGTTATAAGCTGAGTTTTAAGCTATTTTTTTTTGTTTTTTTTTAATAAAAAAAAATGGCAGCTACAAGCTTTGAGTTTGAGGTTAGGGCGAAAGAGAAAAGTAAGAAACAAAAATTCGAAGAAAATTGGGGAAATTAAGTAAAAAAAAAATGCTAAATATCTTTTGCTCCACTTGTCTCTCTTTCTATCGAGCTCTGTCTGTCTCTCTCTCTCTCTCTCTCTCTCTCTCTCTCTCTCTGTCACCAACTCTCAACACTGAACGCAAATGCGTCGCCTTTCCATACAAACTCTCTTCATTATTATTCATTCATTTTGTATTTCTTTTCTTAGCATTCCTGTTTTCCGTTGAAGATTACACCAAAATTTTTTTTTGGTTTTATTTTGCATAACAAATATATTGCATTATGACAAAAAAATTATGCTCTTTTATAATTGATTTCTTTAAATATGTATTTTGTATATATATAAACACTTATTAGAAGTTTCAGAAGTTTCTCATGTATTCTGCTCGTAATGGGCATTTTTTCTTTTATTTTTTTGTTTTTTTTCCTCTTGTTCAATATGTTTGTATATGTATAGTCATTTAAAGAAAACATTCATTTCGTTTGTTCTAGTTAGGTTATTTTTCTTGTTTTTTTGTTTTGTTTTTTCCAGTGTATGTTAGTGTGTGTTGGTTGTGTATGTGTGTGGACTTCCCGTTAGCACAAATAGTAGTAGTGGTGTGTGTGAAAACGTGCACGAAAGAGTTTAAAACGTAAATAGTTAGAGTATATAGCAGAAGTGCGGTGTACAGAGAAAGTAACGGCAAATATATCATAAATGTATCTGTCTGTGTGTGTTTCTACATGCGCATGTACATATGTTTGTATGTATGGATGTTTAGGTGTATATGTTTGAGTTTGTTTTCACAAAAACAATGCCGACTTTTAAAGTTTTTCTGTTTTTGTATTGGTAATTACGTACATATATTTGGTATCAATATTTTTTGTATTTTATATTTTGTATTAAGATTTTTAGAAATTTACGTTCCTTATTTCTCGATCTGTTTGTGAGTGTGTGTGTGTGTATATATTTTTATTTTCTTGTTCTTTATTTTGTTTTGCTTGGTTTGCTTGCATAATTTACACCAATTTAATTTGCTTTAATATATTTCTTGCATAGTAATTTTTGCATTTTTTGTTTTTTTGGTTTTGGTTGTTTTACTTTGCTTATTTTGCTGATGAAAAATTAATTAGAAGAACATACATATATAGCACACTGATATACATATAACGACAAGATGACATTTATCATGGAATTTTACCATATTAATATTTAATATTTATTTTATTTTTTCTTTTCTTTTGTTTTCTTGTTTGCTTTTGTTTTTGTTTAGCTTTTTAATGCGTTTCAAATAACGACCAAACGTCTGTTATGGATGGACATTTTTTTTACTTTCTTATTCATTAAATACTCAATCTATTTTTTCTTTTTTGATTGAGTGACAAATACAAAAAATGCGCGAAAAATAAACAATTACAACTACAATTTTGTATACCAGTGCTGCCTTTTTACAAATCAACGCTGTGCAAAATTTACCAATTCTTTTTTTTTATTTATGACAGCCCACAAAAAATGTTGCTTCTGATCCACAAATATGGAAGGTTAAATTGAATTCGGTCCATTCCAAGTAAATTCAATACAATCCAATTTCAATTATTTATATAGTACTGCAGTATACATGTACATATACAAAATATTCAAAAATACACAAATTTTTGTCTTTTTTTTTAGCAGAAACTTGTTGGTATTTGTAGTTGTATTGTTTCACAAAACCAATAATAAAAAAGAGTTTGTTAATCTTATTTTGTTCCGTTTCGGTTGCAGTGGTGGTTGTTGCCTGTGCTATGTATGCTAGTGTCTATATGTATGTTGTGTTCCTTTTGGTGTAAGTGATTAGCTGCTTTTTGGTTGTTGCGCTTGCTAAGCCAAGTCGCCAACCAACGTGTGCAAAACCATTGGGTCGGGTAGGGTTGGTGCTGATTGAAAGTAAAAAAAACGCAATAAATGATACAAATATAATAAAAACACAAATAAAATGCATAATAATAAAGTTTTTTTATATGTATGTTACAGTTTTAATTTTTTTTTTTGTATATATATAATGCTCTTCTTCATGCTAAACAACTTGGAAATACCAAGAAAATATATATATATATATATATTATGTATATACATATACATATATATATATATATATAAAAAAAATAGGATAACTTAAATTTTACTTGAGAAAGGGACGAACGTTAAGGAGTTAGTTTTGGAATTGGTGGCTTAAGGAAAACTGATGAGGTATAGATATACAAATTAAACAGCGTTGGTCCGAACTGTTGCTTAAGTCGATCATACAATGGTAATGCCTAGCAGTTGTGTATACATGTGCGTGTGTGAGTATTGTGTGTGTGTGTGTGTGGTGTGTGGTGTGTGTTTGTGGTGTATGTGTGTGGTGTGTGGTGTGTGGTGTGTGTGAGTGTGTGAGTATATCTATGTTTGTTTATCTATGTGTCTCTCTATTGCATTAGGTTAATTAGGTCCTACGACTGTTGGGCGGCCTCAAAGGAAAAGCTGATGTTGTTCTTTTTTAACAATTTGGTAGCCAATATGGAAACGGCAAATGTCAACGACAACGACAATTCGGTTTGAAACTCCACTAAAGATCATCTGGCGATATTGAAGCTGGCGGCGGTGTTGATGGTGCTGCGGCTCCTACTTCTTCTTCTTCCTGCTGACCAAGTTGCTGTTGTTCTTGCTGTTGTAGATATTCGGCCTCCTCAAGTTCGGCGCGTTTACAGCTGCTGCAACTGGTTGCATCGCTATCCTCCACAATAGTAGCATCATCATCAAAATCATCATCATCATCTTCTTCCGCATTATCACCATCCGCATCCTCTTCATCATCATCATCTTCCCCCGTGTCTGGCTCATCCAGTTCCATATCTTCATAGTATTGTTCTTGTTGCTGTTGTTGTTGATGTTGTTGTTGTTGCGTCAAAACCTCATTGCTATCGACTGCTGTTGCTTCTGCCTGCTGCTGTAGTTGTTGTTGCTGCTGCTGCACTTGTTCTTCGTCCTCCTCTTGCTCTATTTCCATTTCCATTTCCTCATCCTCATCTAGATCGACCTGTTGTTCCTGCTCTGTACTCTGCGGAGCAACAGCCGCAGCGCCAGCTACGCCTAACTGTAACTGTTGCTGCTGCTGTTCCTCCAGCCTCCTTACCACCACTTCATCCGACTCGACAATACTTTAACCGCTCTTAAACAATAAAATGGCCACCTGGCCCAAATAGAAATAAATGAAATGGCGTGTTTCGTGTGTCACATAGGATCCAAAATTGCGACCCACAATGCAATGCCAAGTGGGATTGTATTTCTTGTCGAATTCCTTCTTAATGTAAGCAGCAATATCCTGTAAACAAAAAGATAACGTATGAGAATATTAGTAAAAAAAAAAAAGGAAAACAATCAAATCAATTCTTAGCTAGGTAATACTATATCATATTTATACGTATTCATATCCCAAGTTAGATTGTTTTCCTGAATTTTTATATAAAATATATATGAAATAATTTAGATCTGCGTGTGGTACATATGTCTAGCTCTTGTGGTCTCAGAGATCGACTCCTTCTGCCGTTACATACGTTCTGCACAGTTTAGAATACTCTTTTCAAAAATTTTTAGGGACACAGCGTATAAAAAGCACAAAGCAAAACACAGGATACAAAATGTTTAAGTGGCTGTTAACTGGTTTTGAAATTAGCGGCGGCGGAAATTCAATAAAATACCAACCCTCAAACCAACCCCTCCTCCCTCTCTCTCTCTCTCTCGCACACCTACACACACACACACACATATATATACTGCAACCCTTCGCCTGTAAGTAGGCTAACCCAAAATGTGTGACACCAAAGACTGATTGAGTGGTACGAACGGGGAATTGGGGAGTGGCAAGTGGCAAATAGCGCGATAGTGTGGAGAACTTGCCAAAAGCTTTCAGTGCAAATGAGTTGGTTATGAGTATGATTATTGGCTGTGGATTGTTGTGGCTATCCTCGGTTGTTGCTTTGCTTTATTAAGCAGTTTCACCGCTTTACTATAGCATACTTATTAGCTCACAATTTAAGTAGCACTGGGTCAAAAACACACGCAAACACATTGAACAGAACTTGTCTAATTTGGAATGCAGCAATAGCAATTGGCAAATGCCAAAGGTCAATGCCAGTTATTTTGATGGCACACAGACACAAAATACACACAAAAGGGTAACCGAAAGAAAAAACAGACACACACACATACACTTAAAAACACGTTGTTATACAGCGATGGGCAGATAAATCATCCCAGTTCTCAACAAATCAAGTTTTCAAGGTCCAAAAATTTTTAATGGAATCTTAAGATTTAGATAGACTAAAAATTATAAAGATTATTTCATTATACCTATCACTAACATTTTTACAGTATCACTTCATATATATGTCGCAATCAGCAGGTTCGGATACCTGTAACATATACCTGTCATAGGATTAATATGTCTAAAACAATCTTATTCAATGGAAAACTTTTTTTTCCATATAGTGTTTTCTTCGTTTTTATATGTAGATACATAGATACATAGATAAATAGATGAATAAAAATATCTTGATAAAACTTACTTATTCAAGGTCTGGAATAAATAACAGAAAAATACAGCTGCCAGAATTTATAATACCTTATTTTACAATATGTGATAAAAATCAGACGAATTCATATGACATTTACAATATCTGCGAACCTAAACTCTAAACTGTGATATTTCCAATTGTTCTGGAAATGACTGTCAACAGTGCGATGAGAAAATCGACGTGGTTATAAGAACCACATGAAGTACAAAGTAAACTTAACGTTTTATTAGTTTTGCAATAGTTGAAAGGGCGGCGTACAGATTTGGACTTGGTTTAGCGAACCGGGCACTAAAACAAACTTGACAACAAATGCGTGCTAAGCCATAAACTTAACCCAGTAACCTCAAAAGAAAACCTAGAACAAAAGCAGACTAAAAAAAAAATGCTTACTTTCGTGAGGGCCGCTGGTGACTGTTACAGTTCGCATATAATTCGTATTGTGTGTGTGGAAAACTCCCTGCCAATTTCGAGACGTGATCGCGCTATTAAGTCATTCTCTCCTTTCCCCTTAGCTTTTACCGTGTATTTCACTTATTCCTTTTACTTTGTTTCGTGTCGTGCCAGACGACAATATTACGTTGATTATTCTATATATTCAATTTTGTTCGTAGCCGTTTTCGCAGGTGAACAGCCCGCCCAGCAACGATACGAGAAATTTGTTTTGGCAACGCCAAAAATTGAACATTTTGACACAGAACTTGGTCTTTGCCGACAGGAAATAGAGGAAAAGGGGAAGCAACAGAACATTTATTTCATACTGTTGTTTTTGTTCTTTATGTTGCTGTTGTTGTTGTTGTGTTTCTTTCTGTTGCGCCACTGAAGAATAGCCACATATGTAATAAAAATCTATATATGGTGCACTGTAATTTGGACATCTGTCTATGGTTCTGGCGCTGTTTGCTGTCCATTTCTTCTTTAATCGACAGAATGATGGATTTTTAATACCATTAGCAACGTTAAGTTATTCTTTTTCATAATTTAAGCATCTCTCTGCTCAATTTTGATTATGAAACAAACTCTCTTGTAAATAATTCTATATAATTTTCCTCCTTATTTTTATTGAGTTATTCACCTGCTTACCAGTACAGCTTTTATTGGTCTTAATTGTCTAAACTCACTATAATATTTTTCTTTCCAAATTTCTCCATTCGCTGGAATGTACAATAATTTTTTTTACACAGGACTTCTGCTATAAAAAATCAAGTTTGATTTTCTATATCACACCATATTTTAACAATGTTAAAATTAAGAAGAGCACTGCATCGTAAAAGCTTTGTGCCGGATCAAAGCTACTTTTCATTTATATTTTAACGTTTCATTGCATTTAAGCCATAAACACATTGTACTCAGTTTCATTTATTCTATGAATAACAAAGAGTTTTGCCAAATCGATAATGAAAATCTATGAAAATCCTTAGAAAATGAATATTTATGCATGACTAGTTTTTTTTGTTAATGTAATTGTATTGTATTTCGTTTTATTCAATACTCTATATCTTTGAAGGTATAATAACTTTGTCATGAAATGTGTAATGTATTGATTGTAATGTATTGCTCAGCTCATATGATGAAACAGGCCGCATCGGACAACTGTATCATATACCAGACTTAGGGACGATCTATCTTAAAGTTGTTTAATGGAAAATAAAGATGTAGGAGTGTATTTTCCAATTTTATAACAAAAATTATTAAGATTGGACTACTTATATGACGTAGCTCTTTAATAAATTTTAATTGATTTCTCCACTCTGGAAGTGTTTCAAATTTTCGGTTCATCGATGACAAGCATGACTTGAATATATATGTGTTAATATGCCACAAATGTATATATATGATCCCTTATTTATTTTGATTCAATCAACTCTGTCTTCATTTAATTGAATTTATAACTTTTTAATTAATTTTCCATCTCGTTTGACGCTCTTTCTCTTATTAGTTTTTTGTCCATTATGGATTATATGCCTTTTCTGTTCGATTTCTGTAGTTTATGGCTCATACTGATAATATTATATTCTGCCTTTTTTAAATTTAGTTTAGTCCTTAAGGCAGAAGCAGTACATAAAGAAAATCATTATTTAAATTATAATTATTCAATTAACCCTTTCTCTCTACTTAATTGAATTCATAACTTTTTAATTGATTTTCCATCCCGTTTGAGGCGCTTCCTTCTATTAGTTTAAGGCTTATTTTAAATTGACTGTCTCCTTAGTTCGATTAATGTACCCTTTCACGGTTCTATTAGCTATGTACTCTATAAATTTTCATTATTTTTTTCAATTTTCATAGAACACATTCATTCCTATATGTATTTCCCCGTTTATTTATATCACTTCTATCGATTGCATGCATTATTTACCCCCCTCCCAATCCTAAAGTTGTAAGGATTTTAAACTTGCGGTATCTAAAACAATTCTGTTTTACGCCAAGCAAGGGAGCAAGTGAAAGGGGCGAAAGAAAGTATCGGCCCAAATCATGTTCCCTGTATGTCAAATATGCGGAATGTCGACGTCGCAATAGCTGCCTGGGCCTGATAGATATACTCGTATATACGGATATATTTGGCCGCATATTGATTAAACATTTGGCCACGCAAAATGCTACCAACAATCCAACAATATAGTCAGCCAGCGACACACAAAACAAATCAAGTAGCAGTAAATAATAAATGAACTGCAGTCAATAAAATCAAACCCAAAAACAATGCCTAAAGGAAGGAACAACAAAACCAAAACGAAAAAAAAAACTAATTAAATTTATTTTTAAAACGCAAAGCGCGAAGGATGCCTCAAAAATTGATTTCATTTTGCTTAGTTTGCTTGGTTTTCGCTGGTTTGTTTGGTTTGTTGGCCTCTTGTAGGCTTATTTAGGGATTTGCCTTTAAATCGCTGCCACAGCCAAGGCACACACACACACACACTTACAAATACACAAGCATTATACCTTATGGTAGATACAATTTAAGCCTCTCAAAAGGTTGAGCGCCCCTATAAATATACAACACATAATTTGTTGTGTGTATATAGCGTAGTATATATATATATATATATATATATTGGTGTGAGTGCTGTGTGTGTGCGCGCATTTTATTTTTTTTTTTAACCCTTGTGTATTAGTGTGCTAGTTGCGTATCTAATGGATACCAAGTTGTTTTTCTCCTTGCCATTTTTTTAGCTTTGTCAAAGCTGGGAATTGCAACAAGCAGTGCAATAAGAGATTCTGATCTCCTTTTAACAATTTTCCTTTTACCGTATTTTTACTTCCTAAGAAGTCACTTCACTTCATGTTTAAATGCAAAGAAACCTTCTCCAGGGAAATAAGATAAGTAATAACTTAGTTTTAAGTAGAGTAGAAACAATCTATGGCCATACTTTGTAAATAAAAGCTATCTCCAGTGAAGTTAAAGAATCAAAAAGGAGTAGCCATTTACAGTTTTTCATATTAAATCTTTGAAAAAGTAATAATTTTGAAAAATGTTCAAAACTAACTCCATAATATTCGCTAGAATTTTGACAAAAAATAATACAAAAAAAGCTACAATCTTGCATTGTGCTAAATATCTTCTTATCTCTAAAAAAAGACAACTGAATAATACAATAAAAAATTTAATTGATTTGAAATATATTTGATCTCCAAATGTAAATAAAAAATAGAACAATTGGGATGCGCTCTAGCTCTACTAGCTAGAGAAAATTTGCATAACACATTTGTTTAACAGCTCGCAATTTTATTTATTTATGCAAAATGCAAACACAATTTATGAAATGTAATTTTATGTGTTGGATTCAATCGAAATCAAAAAAATGCAGATAGTAAATTAGCTGAGCGCACGGAAACATTAACACTCTTACCAACGGAAACGCACTTACACAGATACCCACACACACGCACAAGAGGAGAGAGAGAAAGAACATTAATAATAACACTATGATTATTATGCAATAAGAACAAACAAACAAGCAACAAAAGGCAATCAATCGTGCATTTGTCTCTCACATACACCACACACACACGCCAACGCATGTACATACACATTGTATGCGTGCGCTTGTGCGTGTGCGTATCGTTGTATATGTATAAAAGTGTGGCACATATTTTATTTATAGAATGAGGGGCGGGCGACTATGAAAACTGGGTGGATGTGTGTGGGTGTCCGTGTGCACTTACACTAAGGAACACAGATACACAGACAGTGAGAGCAAGATAGCAAGCTGCTGCAGGCAGCAGCAACAGCTCAACAAAAAAAATTATAGCATACTTTCTTGCGTTGCCTTTTAACTACTCAATTAGCAAGCGCGTTTCCACATACATAAATACAAGCTCCCACTCTCCCGCTTTTTTTTCCCCTCTTACCCATCATGTTCTGATTTCATGTTTTCCTCTCTGTCTCTCTCTTTCTATCTCTTCTATCTGTCTCTGCCGTTCGCATTCAAGGCAATGCTGCCACCTGCCATTGGCATTGACAGAAACACCCTACTCCAACCCCTAAGCATTTATCCAGACCCGGACCCGCACCCGGACCGGAGGCGAAGCCGGAGTCGAATACAAAACCGTACCCGGACCTAGCACTGACCAAGTCAAAGGGCCATCGATGGATGCCGCATTTGCTGCTTTCTTTCAACGTATGTCTATTGATTATTTCTATTTCTTCATTTCGCTGTTGCTACTGCTGCCAGCACAGCAGCTTATATTAAATCCTGCCCTTGGCCAGGGGCAACACGGTTGATGGCCAGTCGATGGCCAGAGAGGTCGCTACGAAAGCCTCGACACTGAATTTAATGTTGTGTATTCTATGGAACAAATTGTAACAAAAGGCGTTGTAAAAAGTTGAAAGCCGATTTTATACGAAACTTACTGGTTTTGCCATTTATTTCACTTAAATGGAATAAAATATGCAATTAAAATGTGCAGAACAGCTTCTTATTTGAAATCCGCTTTTAAAATGTTATACACAGTTTTTAGATGTATGTATGTACATACTCACATACAAACACACATACATATATTATCTGTTGCATACACTCAGAAAAAATATCGTTTCGGCAAGTTGATGAAAATGATTCACTGTGAAAATGTGCGTTCTGAATTCTTCATAGAATTCCTTATGTTTTCTTCTGAGAATTTTTAAGTATATTGTATATATGTGTATTGTTGCATTATTCAATTTAATAAAAATCAATCTTGAATTGGATTAAGTACCATATTTCATGGATTTATCAAAAACCATTCTAAAATATGTTAATTAAAGGAAAACGGTAACGAGTTCCCAACTGTCTTGTAGAATAGAACCATCGGCTCAAAAATTAAACAGATATCTTTATGAAACATAAAATAAACTTTTTTTGTTTTCTTAAATATCTTTATGAAAATGAGAAGTTAGGCATAAGCGTAGGTAGTATTTTTTGAACTATGTATATCATATTGCTGATAAAGAAACAATTTGTTTCTTAAATAAATAAAATTTATGAGATGTATATGTAGGAGTGTGTTTTCTATCAATTCATCTTCAAAATTATCGAGATCTAATCTATTGTGTCAAACATCTGCCATAAGAGCAATCGCTCCATATAGACAACCCATTTAAAGTACATTCTACAAAAATGAATAACGCTTTCGACAATGTAAAATTTGCTTTGGTTGTATATAAAAATACAAAAATACAAATATTTGCATATAAATTCCCATGGAACAAATAAGTGTTTTAATAAACCGAAACAAAAACAAACATCAAAATTAAAAGGTAATAATATTTACTCTTGTTAGTTGGTTTTCATTTTGATTTTGTAAACTAATTTAATAGGGATTCTACTGCTTTATGGTTTATTATTTGTTGCTGGTGGAAATTCAGAAAAAGAGGCCAAACAATATTTTTAATTCAAGTTTTTTTTTGCATTTTCCTACATTCCTCTACTGCGTACTTTGAAACCCTCAAAACTCTATCTGGCCTGGCTAAAAGCTCCATCCAGAATCAAAAGGCCAAAGGCAATTTGGATGTATGCACAATGACGTCATACTGCTTCCTAATGCAGGTGAAAACAGCATCTCGTAATGGTTGGGTTGGAGCAAGAGGAAATGAATTTTGAAATGCCATCGACACAGAGTACAATACAATAAAACCGCAAAAATTCGAAGTTGCCTTACGCAGAACACTTTTAGCCGCAATATTACACACACAAACACACACATAGAAAATTTGTCATAAGAATGCCACAGTGCACTGCGGTCGACTCCCAGGATCTGCGTCAATTTTGACCCGAATGCTCTTTGTACTTTCTCTGGGTTTTTATTTTTATTCCAATTGCTTTGGATTTGCCAAGATTCCCCTAAATACCTTGTATCTGAATTGAAGCAAATCTATCGATTTATTTTTTTATTTAATAAATAATTTATGAGAGCCTGCAACAATTTACGTAATTTTTCTTTAAAGCTACCCCCATGCAGTGTTGTCACAATAAATACAATAATAAGCTGCACACACACACAGTTCCAACATATAAATCATCTGAATGGAGTGGCACAAAGCCGAGTGGATCAGAAAACAACTAACACACACCTCTAACAATACGAAATCCTTTTCACATGTTCTCAAGTGAAAAAAACACAAAGAGCTTTATTCTCGTATTCTTTACATGGTTACACCTGTGCTTAATGCGGAGCATATCAACTGCTGTCAAACTATGAACATAACTTTTAATCATAATGTAAACTGAGTCAATATAGACATATCCACCTATCTGTCTGTGTGTCTGTCTTTCATTTTATTCCTACCAGCCAGTTGCTCAGTTGTAAAATCCATCAAACTTGACATAAAAGTTAATTTTAATTAGACGCTAAACTCGAGCAGTTGCGATTATCTTGTTATAAATCTGCCTGCCGGAAGAACAAAACTTTCGAATGAATTTCAGTGATAAAACGGAAGCCTTCTTTTATGATAATTTAAGCTATATAATTGTGTTGTTATGATATTATATTGTATATATCGGGCTAGTATTAATTGAAGAATAACCAGTAAGGAAAGGCTATCTTCGGCGCCCCAAAGGTTAAATCCTCTTACAGATTCAAATAAGAATTTTGGTCAGATTTTTCTGTGGAAGCTATATGATATACGGATCCGCATTTATTGACTTTGTGCGTTTAGAAATCTCTCTTTTTCATATAACTTGTAAATTTAGCCAAGATACCTTGAGAAACGCAAAAGTTTTCTAATCAAATTTTAAACCGATTGTTCCTATGGGAGCTATGTGATATAGTTGTCCCCTCCGGCCGGTTCCAACATATGTGCTGCCTGTAACAAAAAGAATGGTCCATACCAAATTTCATTCACCTAGCTCAAAAACTGAGACTAGTTTGCATATTAACATACGGACAGGGCTATATCAACTCGTCTCCTCATCCTGATCAATAATATAAATATATACTTTATGGGGTCGGAGATATTTTCTTCAATGCATTACACATTTCGTGGCAAAGTTATAAAACCCAAGGGTATAACAGTAAAAACAGTAACAGTAAAACAGTAAAGTAAGTAATGAAAAGCTATCTTCGGCGCGCCGAAACTTGCAAACTGGTATAACGATTTGAAACCTGTTGAATTTATTATATTACTATTATATCTTGATAATTTTTGATGAGTTTAAATTGATGGATTCCAATGGAAGCAATATGAATATAATAGAAATCACACTCTTTAATGTAACTTTCAAAGTTTATTAAGAAACAAAAACGTTTTCATACTACAATTTGCAAAGAAACAAACGGACAGTCACACAGGGCTCTATCAATTCGATCCGTCACGACCTGACGAATTCGCTCCTTCAATGCATTACTCATTTCGTGACAAAGTTATAATGCACTTTAAGCGGAAACAGGACTAAATATTATCAATAATATCGTAAGATTTAAGTCCATAAAGTTAGTATTTGGAAATGTAAAAAATAGTTTTCTATACTACAACTTTTAAACCGATTGTTTTTTTAATTTTTACTTAAGTACTCGATGTTTTAATAAATTTATAATATAATTTTTTTTTTTTTTTTTTTAATTTTGCAAAACCAAAAGAGATACTTTCATTTAAATGTCAACGCCTACAATGGTGATGGAAAACTATATTAGTGGGGGCTTAGGCCAGATTCTGGAAAGTTTACGCTTTATACATGTATATAAATTATTATCTTACCTTCTCAATATTATATTTCTCCAAAGCTTGTGTCGCGCAATCCACAGCGTCTTGCTGCATCTCCTCGCTCATGTCAGCATTCTTAATAACAGCTTTGCGATCAGACATTTTAGATTAGTTTTTTGGGTTCTTTTTCTGGCGTTGTATAAGCTTGTCGTTCTTATTCACAGTCTGAAATGAAAAAAACAAGAAAATTTGCACTCTACAATGGTGCAAAATGACAAGATTGGATTACTTCATTTGTGTATACAACATTTTTCGTAAATAGAATGTATGAACGATTCTTAAATCATATATCAAAATAATATTCCCTGTCAGTGCAAATGTATGCTCAATATACATAGTTACTCTAACACATACATATACAACACACAGCAGTAGCATGTACAACTGACGCAGGCGCAGTTTACTAAAAATCGTTGCATACCTCTGCGGGCGGTATGCAATATGAAATGCTCGCAATTTAATTTTAAAAGACGAAAACATCGTAAAGCGTGTGGCAGAATATTGCAAATCAAATATCAATGCAGAGAGTGTATCCCACACAACAACATCAGCAGAATCAGCAGCAACCCCAACGACGAAAACAATAACAACACCCACAACAACATGCTTAAATGCAACATCCACACAGGCACAAATAAATACACAACGCAAATATCAATTAGCAATGAATGAGTGAAGAGCAGAAGCAGCACTAGCAGCACCAGCAGCAACATCAGCAATAGCAACGGGTAGCAGCAGCAGAGAGCAGCAGCAGCAGCAGCACATGCGAGAGACGGAGATGAGCTGAAACCACATTGCAATAGAGCGAGAACATTGCGTGGCCTTGGCAACAGAAATTCTTGCTGCTGCTCGTGCTGCTGCATGTGTTGCTGCTGCTGATTCTAGGCGCATCTATTGCTGCTGTTGCTTCAGCGAAGGACAGAGAGGCAGGCAACCCAGCAACTGCTTGCGCTTTTGATTCAGTACACCAAAATCCGTAGCAACTAAATGTTGCATATATTCATCCCTCTACGACTGGATGATACCCTGTTCATACAAGCCATATGTTAAAAAGGGTTTATCACTCTTTCTACTCAAACAATGCTTTTTCTTAACGCTTTCTTTGATTACAAAGTTTAATATTTTTGGTGTTACTCAAACTTAAAATATAAATATATGGTTCCTATCATCGAATGCATTCTAATAAGCTAAGAAATATTTAAGAACCTATTAAGGAAATTTAAAAAAAAAAAAAATCTTGTTATCTACTTAGTTCCTTGCTCTCTCCCTTCTTTACATCTTAGTAGTGAACCGAACACGAGGATAAGGATAAGAATAAGGATATAAGACAAGTTAATACAAATTCGAATGCAGTTTTACAATGGACAACAACTGAGTATAGCTATGCTTGACACATCCAAGTAAACAGGAAGAGTGCAGAAAGGGAGGCCCTGCGCCAATCACTCCCTATCTTCCTGTTCATAGTTGCCTGACGTTGATGTGGCAATCAGAGTTGCTCATGTTTGCCCTCATCAAAAATTAAATTTAGTATTTTATCTCCACAAATAGCTGATTTAACTTGTCCAGAATACATCTGCTCATTACAAATTTATCTCATTATGTTGAGTAACCTGAAACTCAAGTTGGAAGGTTGATTGCATAAAATCAACGAATTATTTATAACAATACTGAATCAAAATACTATTTGGCTGCATTTTAAAATGTTCTACTTGCGCCCGCACCAGGACGAAAAACTTAGGAAACAAGTTTAATCCAAATAGGTTGAAAATTAAAAGTCCTTTTTCTAGAACAAACGTGGGGTACTCAACAACATTGTACGCATCATAAAAAGATAGTTTTCAAGTTCAAGACCGCTGTTCTGGAGAAAACATTCAAATTTCAAGTTACTGGAGTATATTTTATTCGATAACGAAATACGAAGTTTCCTGAAATAGGCTAACTTTTTTAAAGTTTATTAAAATAATATTTCATGAATAGTCGGTCAATCATATTCTAGATTAACATCAAAATCAAAAAGTATGTGAATTTATTGAGAATATTGATTGATTGAATTTCCATCAGGCCAGCTTCTCAATTGAGGCATTAGTTTATATGAACCCCGAACTCATATTTGAGCACTTAATATCTCTATTACAATATTGTTCAAATAATTAGCTGAAGGATGGAATTTACTTATGTTAAAGAACAGAATAAGCGAAAATAATCTGTAATTAATTTCCTCAGTTTCATCAATGTCAGTGGCCTGTCATTGCCTAATAAGCCAAAACATGAACAAGTAAATGACTTTGCAATTATGCAGGTGTCCGTGGTAATAATAAACCAGATGATGGACTATGGTATTTGCAATTCTCCATTAGAATGTCAATTTTAGATGCAAAAAAAACCTTTCAACCAGCTGCCAAATTTCAGTTAGTGTCAAATTAACACAATTAACATAGCTGCTACATAAATATGCATATGGAAAATGTCCGTAAAATGAAAGTCGGAAATGTTTTTATTAGTTTGCTGGCTAAGTGACTAACTAAGTGACTCATTGACATCTGCGGAACGGAAGGGAGTGGGTGTGTGGGTTAACTGTTAAATATACAAAATGACCAAATGTATATGTATGCATACATATACATATTTGCACTTACGAATGTAAATGGGAAAGTTTTCCATTTTACCTCTCTTTCCGACCAACCTTTGTAGCTATGATAGATTTATGGAAATTCAGTTAAGCGGAAAAAGGATGCAGCAATCGGCAGACAAAAGACAAGTATTATAAGGATGAAACAAAGCAAAAGCACCAGAAATAGGTAAATGTTATATACAACGAATAGCGCTTAGGGGTAGGCTGATATGACACTGCGGCCGAGGTAGAGACATTGCACGAAAGCGGAGGCTGTGCTGATTAAGTCAATTAGAAATGCATTGGCAGTTGGACAAACGGAGACAGCTTGTTGCACACAGATAGATAGAGAGCGACAGAGGACGATATACATACATATGTATATAAAAAATATATAGAGCAGTAAATGCTGTGTAACTTCTCTATACGTGCGAAAGTATGCCTATGTTAATGCCTGACAGCTGTGCACTATGGGCTAAATAGGCATTTTCTGTATAGTATGATACTGTCGTTTCCATTTCCGACCTTATACGAGTCGGGTTTTTATTCGTCTGTCTGTTACTATGCGAAATATTCACTCAGTTTTTGGACCAGTTGCCTGAAATAACAATATTATTTAGCTGCAATAGGCACCATGGGTCGAAATGTGTATCCTTTTGAGCTTTTTATACATAATATTGGTTCTTAAGGTATCAAATTGAAATTTAGCAATTCAAAGTTTTCAAGTAACTCCGACATTCTGACTAGAATTAAAATGCCAAATATAATGTATAAAATGAAAATATGTATATCTAATATTTATATTATATAAATTAGCTTAGGTCTTTTATTTAAAACTCTGATCCCAATACTAAGCTTTATAATATCTTAAAGCGGAATTCAGAACATGCTAGTAAGTATGTATGTATGTATGTGATTTCCATAGTTTTACTTTTTTATAGCTTATATTTGATTTAATAATATTGTAAATAAATTAAGTTTTCTGAATTCGACTCAATAATCAAATTTATAATTTACTAAATTCGACAGTAAATAAACACACGAATAGCCCCCTTCTTGCTTTAGCTTTTTTGTCCGAAATAGTGTCTTATTCGTGCATAGCGTTGCAGCATCAGCAAGGTATGCTACGTTTTTTTTATTATTAAGCTATTGAAGCTTTGTTGCATTGAAAATTTATTATTATATTTCTTATTAAATGAATATTACTTTAACGGACTTTTTTTTATTAATTAATTGATAATTCTAAAATAGTCAAAATGATTCAGAATCAATTATTTAAGTAAAAGTTTAGGAAAATGATTTAATTTTATAATCAATAGGTAATTTATGAATTTATTTGTAGGACAACCCAAATAAATCCATCTTTGAATCCTTTTAAATAAAACAGCTGATGCAGCTCAAAAGTAGGCAGCGTTTTTTTATAAAGATCAAATTCCCATAAGCTAGCAAATTGCATGCTAGAAAGAGATGGCGCTTATACTCCGTAGGTACTGTGTCTGTGTGTGTATGTGTGTGTGTGTGTAGCTCGCACTCCCACGGTAATTCAAGTTGTCAAATTCTGTTTTGCTTAAAAGCTCGCCAAGCTCATAAATTAAGCGCCAGATTAGGCAAAAGCAAAACTAAACAAATCTTGAATAACAAATGACGTCAACTTGAAAAACTTGAACCGCTTATAAACAAGAAAACAATAGAGTTTCGGCCAACGGAATAACAACAAATTGCAGAATGCGTGGGCAAACGAGAGGATGGGGGTGGGAGAATGACCAAAGTGGGAGAGCAAATCCGTTGCCGCTTCCGCTCCGGCTGCACTACGCTCTCTTCCCACTGCTTCTCTTCGTTTTCCTCATCTTCTTTTTTGCATCACACAGAATATTTCTCAAAAGAACAATTCACTTACCTTAGTTATTGTTTTTAAAGTTGCAGTTATTGTTGTTGTTCCCTTTAATAACTTGCGCGCGAAAGGCAAAAAATGTTTTTTTTCCTATAATTTTTTTGACGGCCTTACTGCTAATTCAACAGCTGTCAACTAATTAATACAAATTTTTGAATAATCTCAGCTAATAAATGCACCCTAACCTCTTAAAATGAGTGTATGTTTGTGTGTATCAGTGTGGGTATATACATATATACGTTTATATGCGAACGTGCTTGTATTTTATGTGTGTGTGCGCGTGTGTATGTGTGGCAGGCTCCTTTTTGACAATTTTGCACGCAATAAAAAAATATTAAAAAAATTTGGCACTTTTTGCACTTTACCATAAAAAACGTTAACAAAAATGAACAAAATATTTTTTGCGACACAAAAATATATTTAAAAGCTGCTAAAATAAATCTAAATAGTTTGATGTTTACCGCTTAGTCGTGACTAAATTTCAAAAATATAATTCACTTCAATCTCCTGAGCACTCTGATGTGAACTGTTTGATCGCCTGTGTTGAACTGTTTCCAGTGAATTTGCTCAGAGCGTTCCAAATGCCATCAGTGTAGGCGACATGCGAATTAGCTTGATGCTGATTGGCTAAATGTGCTCGCATCTGGCAGGCTGCTTCTGGCAAGACGCGTCTGGCAACAGTGTTGGCAGTTATTCGTAACGAATAGTAGCACTGAAACGAATACTTTTTGACTAATTTTACCTATTTTTTCTATTTCACAGCACTAAAATAACTTTTATTATGAAATAACTATATTTTTTCAATTATCTATATTTTTATATTAAAATTACATACGTTAAACAATAATTTTACTTCAAGTAACTGTTATTCAGTAGCAGTTATTTATTAGTTAAATTTACAGCAGCATCACTAGCGAAAACAACACTGGCAGAGTTGCATTTTTCTGTAACAGGTAAAAAGTCCGCCAATTGACAATTTTAAATTGATATGCAAAATTACAATTAAATTCAACATATTTAATATGTTTTATTTTCATATAATACTATTTTATTTTTATTTTCAATGTTTATAACTGTTTCTTATATATAATTGGCTATCATACCTATATGAGAGATAAATAGGGCTGTGAAGCAGCAAGAAAAGTGTTGAGCAGCGTTATTATTTTAAGTAATAAAATTATATTTAATGGCGCATCTAATTAAATACACCATTTAGGAATAAAATTAAAATTATATACAAAACAAATACCAATTTTAAATATACTTATATAATAGTCAACCATATTATTCTGATTTAGTACGGTCGCACTTATTGGAGGAAGGGAACCCAGGCATTGGCATTCACACAAGCAAACGTACATACATACACAAACAGGCGAATATCAAGCATAGAAAAAACAACGCCGACACAATTTTTGTTGTTTTTAGGGTTGCTCACGCCTATCGGTATCGCTTTTAAGTGGCCCTCCAGCTGTGATCCGCTTAAAATGCTTAGCGAAACAGAAAAGCAAAAAAACGCTTATTCAAATATGCCAATTTATGATTGCCCTCAATGAAGCGTACATGCTGCTCAGAGAGTTTAAATGTTAAATATTTATTTTGTTTTTAAAATAAATTCATAGTCGTTCATATATGCATTTTCATATATATTTTTTGCACATATGTACATGTACATGCTGTTATACCAACCATGGCCTGACATTAAAAATTGGAAATTTTCTTATTTTCGTTTGTTCGCTTTACAATGGCTGAGGCGAAAGCAATATGACGATGACTAGTAGTAAACGGCAGCAGTCATTGGCAAGCGTTAAGCCAATGAGAACGAGCGAGCACACTATATACATCTGTCTGCTATTAGTGTCAGCTACAAGTACATATAGATATCGTATATATGTGTGTGTGTATGTCTGCCTTAAGTGTGGGATAAAACCAGCAAAACAGCAACACAAGCAAAAAGCATTGAAGCGCGCGCTGCTGCTACTGCTGATGACTAATATTTTTAGAGCTGCCAGATAGCTTCATAGTTTGTGCTACATCAGGGTGTGGCCGTTAGCAAGCTGCTTAACTTTTAAAATTATTCTGATAGCACATTTAAGAATTCCCAATATTAAAAAAAGAAATCAAATCAATCAAAAATAAAAAAAAAAAAATATATATATATAAGAAAACTTTTAATTGTAAAAAAAATTTAGCTTCTATAACATAAAAACTTACATAAATAAATAACTAAAAAATATATGGGTTTAAGAGAATAGAATAATGAAATGACAAGAAAAAATGTTTATAACATATCTAATTCTTTCATTAAATATTTAAATATGAGGAGAGTCTATATTTAATTGGTGCACTTCGAACTTAGAAGCAACGCGCCAAACCTTAGTTTTAGGGGTTTCGCAAACCTGTCATATGTAACCATTTTGTAGTAGATCTCATCTCGTCTCCACAACCCTGTATGTGCCTATCAAAGCAATTTCACAATTTTCAGTCTTTGAGCTATCTGGCAACCCAAGCAGAGCAATAGCAGCACATACAATCACGCACACCGAGCGGATGTTTGTATATATGTGAATAATTTTTTACCCAGTGGCACTAAGTTTCTCATCATACAACTGTTCGAAGAACGGCGGCTTACTGGATTTGAATGCTGCCAGTATAATCGATAGAATTTGAAAATGAAACAGTTTTTTATACTTTTTTGAGTAATTTTTAAAATAAATATACCAACTTAGTTTTATGTAAAAAATAGAATCAAATAGCGAAGACAAAAAAGAAACATTTCATATATATCAAAATTTTTAAATTAACCTTTCTTTAGCGGTAAACATGTCAGTTTGTATCTCAAATCGCATTGAATTTTATAAAACTCTTTTTCAATATCGATATATTTGTATAGACATCTTTGCGTACTGACAAAGTTTCTTATTAGTATAGCTCAGATTATTTTCACATAACTATGTTTATTCAACATATTTTGGATATCATTATTTAAATATATTATTAATATTCTTATTAGCATGTTAACAAATCTTAAGATTTATTAAACTAATAGCAGAAGCAATAAATAATCGAATGTCGATGATGCATTAGCCGCTGGGTCGCATATATACAGTGCATGCGCTTGGATGATTGTGTATGTGTGTGAGCGTGCGAGCAGAGTGGCCTGGCCGCTTATTTTGTGAGTTGGCAGCACAACAATCAAGTCGCTGCGCGCTGCGCTGTGTTCAGTTGTTTTTTTTCCGTCAAACTTACGCTACTGCTACAACTCTGCTGCGCTCTCTGTACATTTGTACATTCGTACGCTCGTTCGTTCGTTTGTTCGTTCGTTCGTTCGCTTGCTTTCTATTTGATTTCGTTTTTTGTGTTATTAACATTTGCTGTGGTGTGTGTGTGTACGTGCTCATTTTCAAATTATTCTAACGAAAATGCTCAACAAGAACAACAAGAAGTGCAGAAGCAAAAAGAAGCAACGCTGCTATAACAAAAACATCAACAATTATAATAAGAATAACAATATCAATAACAATACTATTTAATACCGAAAAGAAAAGAAACTAGTTTTGTTTGCGTTTGCAAAGCGCGCGCATCAAGGTGAAACTGCAAGTGACATTGACTGCTTATTATTTTCTACTACTACTCGTAACTTATTATAAAAAGAATAAGCTAACTAGCCAGAAAAGAATTAGCAGGTGCAGCACTAGAAACAGACATTTAACAAATTGGCGGCGATTTCCAATACAAAAATTCGAAATACCAACAGCCAAAGCTCCAAAATACAATATAAAAAAAAACACACACCTACATATATTGCATACATACATACGCCTATCGTAGGCAAACAAAGGGCGTTACAGCAGTGCGCTCACTTGCACTCATAACACTAGCAGCTAGCGTTAGAGCGAAATAGCAAGTGAAGTGCGAGTGCCAAATGTCAGAAGAAATTACAACACGGCTGTGAAAGACGTAGCACAACAGCAACAACAACAACAATAACAAGCAGAATAAGGGGAAGAAGAAGAAGCAACATAAACAAAACCAAAACAAGTACAAAGCGGGCGCCGGTTACAACTCTCTCTCATTCCCTCCCACACTCAACCCTTGAAGTAAACGCTAAGATGTTGCCCAGTATGCAGACGACAACAACAATAAACAATAACGGATGTTTATTGGAAACGGAACGGGATGTTGCCCATGTGGAATACGATGTTATTAATTATTACACAGATACGAATAATCCGCAGCCAGATATAGCAGCTGGAAATGCATCAGCGTCGCCGCAGCAGCGCTGTTCACAGGTTAACAACAATACTTCGCTGGATGTTGTTGTTCATGCAAGAGCAACGCGCGAACCTGCCGGCCACCAGGCCACGCCCACAACAAGCAGCAACGGCGGCAGCGGCAGCTCAACAACAGCCCCCATGCGCAGCAAAGGCGGCGGCAACAACAATAGTAGCAATGGCAGGCAGAAAAACAAAGAAGCCAGTGGCAGCAGCAGCTCCTCCTCTAATTCAACACCCACATTGGGCGTCAATATGCGTGTGACGGGACAATGCAGTCAGGGCGGTCGTAAATATATGGAGGATCAATTTTCAGTCGCATACCAGGAATCACCGCTGACACACGAGCTAGAATATGCATTCTTTGGCATCTATGATGGGCATGGGGGCACAGAGGCGGCGCTATTTGCTAAGGAGCATCTAATGTTGGAGATTGTTAAGCAGAAGCTGTTTTGGTCCGATAACGATGAGGATGTGTTGCGCGCCATACGCGAAGGTTATATAGGCACACACTTCGCAATGTGGCGGGAGCAAGGTGAGTGTGAAAGAGTCAACTATATGTGCGCTCATGTATATATACATTTAAAATAATAATCGGTTTATCGATTCATGGTTGTTCACAGTGGAATATTCCACAAGCAGTGTGACCGGTTAAGTATTTTAAATATATTGTGGTATTTTGTTTTTACAGCTTTATTACACCAAGCTGGAGGTTCTTTTTTCGTTTCGGGTTGCTTACGAACTTTTAATTACTTCTTGGGCTGCAGTACATATTTATTAAATAAAAATAAATTAGACATACATAATTTAATTTAAATTTATTTTTATTTATTATTTATAATTTATTAAAATTTCATTCGTTAATATTGCCGTTTCTGCCAAGCATGAGAAAAATCTTAATTTTTTTCCCTTAATTTTTACTACATATATATGAAATTGTATTTTATTTAGATGCGATTATATTCAACACATGATATTTTCTTATCTTTAACTTTTGGTCACACCGTTGGCAACCTCGCTGAATACGCCACTACATTGCATGCGTTAGAGCGAGACAACAATAAACGTTAACGTCGCAATTAGGGGGTTACTTTCATGACGTCACAATACACTGACCATGTATATGTGATACCTAATTAAAAATGTACTTATTGGTTAGATAATTTGATTTACTTATAACAAGTGCTCCATGTATGTGCTATTTAATTAAAATAAAACTATAATTGTTTGATTTTTGTAATTAATAGGACAACTTTAGGCATATCTCTGGGAACGACCCCGAATTGAATTTTTTTTGCTTTTATTTCGTGAACAGCTGTTCCGATTAGAAAGGATGGCGCGAATTTTTTTTTGCTATTTCCATTTGAATATTTAATAGAAATAGAGGAGAAACGCAACTGACCTGCTTTAGAAATCAATAAAATACAAGGACAAGCTAATTAATAAGCTTCCAAAACAAAAAAGAACATTTTAATGGGGTTCTATAATATATAGAGCAGCACCTTGTTGCCAGCGCAAGTTTTTTGTTCCGACCTAGTTCCAAATTTATATCTCGGATTTTAATTTAAAAATAAAAATAAACGGAGCTTAAAATCAATTGGGGGGAAGCCTCCCAATTTCTGACCTCCGTGGGTAAATTTTTTGTTTGTTTTGTTTTTAAAGCGAGCATGTAATCCCTTAATTTTAAATTGGAACTCTGCAAATAAATTTAAACTCGATCGAATAAGAAATATATTTTAAAGACTCTTCCAAGTCAGGGGTAAGAGTGTTTTTTAAATGAACAAGGAAATGTGTTAAGATCAAACTAATATATTTTGTAGCTGTCATAGGAACCGTAGGTCAAATGGTTATTCTCTGTTACTCTATGTAATAGATAAATAAATAAATAATATTTTGAATACATGTTTTTGTTTCTTTTTTCTGTTAAAGACAAATGGCCCCGCACCGCAAATGGACACCTGAGCACTGCCGGCACCACAGCGACAGTGGCTTTCATGCGACGCGAAAAGATATATATTGGTCATGTTGGTGATTCAGGAATTGTACTGGGCTATCAGAATCCGAACGAGCGACGCTGGAGAGCGAAACAGCTGACGACTGATCACAAGCCCGAATCGCTGGTAGAGAGGTCTCGTATTCAGCGCTCGGGTGGTCAAGTGGCTATCAAATCGGGTGTACCACGTGTCGTGTGGAATCGCCCGAGAGATCCTTTACATCGTGGACCCATTAAGCGTCGCACTCTTGTAGATGATATACCATTTTTGGCTGTGGCACGATCTCTGGGTGATCTTTGGAGCTACAATTCGCGTTGTCAAGAGTTTGTCGTTAGTCCTGATCCAGATGTTAAGGTGGTTAAAATAAATCCTAATACGTTTAGGTAAGTAATGAAACAGCAACTATGATTGTTAATGAGCTTTTAAAATTCATTAAACCTTATAAATGTAATCAAACTCAGTGAAATCTGAAATATGTACATGCTTGAAAGTAAGAAAGAACTCGAAGCTACAAAATGCAAAATTGTTTACTGAGTTTTTGAAGTATATGAAAGTTTTCTCAATCAATCGCTGAATTGTTGAATTTTATTGTATTTTACATTGTTTTTCACTCTTCCATCGCTCATAGATGCTTAATTTTTGGCACGGACGGATTGTGGAATGTGGTATCAGCACAGGAGGCAGTGGACTCTGTGCGGGAAAAACACCTGATTGGTGAATGCCTGCACGAGCAGGATGTGATGAATCCCAGCAAGGCGCTGGTGGATAAAGCCCTCAAGACGTGGGCAACCAAAAAGATGCGGGCTGACAATACGTCCGTTGTAACTGTGATACTAAGTCCGGCGTCAGCAAATGCGACAACAAGAGCCGCCAACAATAGCTGTGCGGATGTGGAAATGTTAGACTTGGAGCCGTTGGATACGGAAAATAATTTTCCCAGCGGTTTGGGAGGATTGGACGAACTTGATCGGGAGATGTGCGGCAACATTGAGGAGAGGGAGTATCTACATGATATGCCCTATAGTGCCTTGGCCAAGCGACATTTACCGCCGGAGCCGTATCGCAATTTTGAATACTACATTGAAGAGGAATTCGAAGTGGAGGAGGAGGAAGAACAGGAACAAGATGAGGAGGTTATGCTGTTAGAGCAACAGAACAAGTTTTGGCGTAAATCCATAAATCAAACTGTTGCAGCTTGGCAGCAATCATCAGCGATGCGTCATCGGCAACATAACATTGACGATGGGGAAAAAGTTGATATGGAAACAGAATCAGAGTTGGAATCAGAATCAGAACCGGAGCCAACACTAGACCTATACGGCAACAATAGTTGCAATACAGATGAACTGTGGGAATTGGAACATAGTTTTGATACTTATGTGAGCAGTGCTGTGGTTAGTGCCGCAACGGAATACAGTTTTGCTGAGTCATATAATTCGTTGCTGAATGAGCAACAGGCAGCGCGTACGCATCAACAGCAGCAACAATCGCATCAACAGTCACAGCTACAACAGCAGCAACAACAGTTGCAGCACCAAACAGCAAAGCATCAACATGAACAGCAAATGTTGAGCAGTACACGCAGCATGCAGGAGATATTGCAAGAGCAACAACACTATCAACAACAGGAAGGCTACTCACTTACTCAGTTGGAGACACGACGAGAGCAGCAACAACAGCAACAGGTAGCCAACAGCAGCAGCAGGTGGCAGCAATCACCATATGTGGAGCAGCCAACAGAATTGTTGGCACTTAATGAATTGCTGCAACAGGAGCGGGATGAGGAACATCAGGTGGCACTGGAACGAGAGCAACAGCAGCAGCAACAACAGCAACAGCAACTGTTGCTGGTTGAAGCTAGCTCTAGCTCCAGCTCCAGTGCAAGCTGCAGTTCTTCCGGTCAGTCCGAGTTGGCTTATGCCTCAAGCTGGAACGAAAATGTGGCAACTTTGCAGGACAATGAAGTAAGCTCTACGCTGCCTGCCACGCCAACGCCAACGGTCTGCAGTAGCGCTGAGGAGGAGGAAACCGACCTAATAGATATACATTATGAGCAACCGTTGTTGCCGCAGCAGCAGGAACAACAACAGCAGTTATTGCCGCAGCAACTGTTGCAATCAGAACCGAAAATAAAGCGACAAATGCGACGTTATCGCAATGTACCCAATGAAAATCACCAACACATGCAAACACGACGACGGCAGATATTTAAACACAGGAAAAGCAAATCGTTTATAGCCACCAGTGCTGCTGCCATTGTAGCCTACAACAACAGTGAGGCATTGACAGTGCCTCTGCCCAGCAGCAACAGCAGCACCAGTATAAACAACAATAGCAATAACAATAACAACAACACCAACAACAGCAGCACCAGCACCAGCAGCAGCAGTAACAGTAATCACAACGGCAACAGTAAGCGGCGCAGTGTTAACAGCAGCGCAGCTAGCGCTATGACGACGCGTCGCAGTCACAGCCTTAGTTTGGCAAGCGGCGGCAGCGTTAGCAAGCGTCAGCTGCGCAGCAGCATTTGTCAGCTGGGTCAATTGGGTAATTTGGATTTGACAAAACGTACGTTACGCACGCGCAATGTGACGCCAGCGGCGTCGAACAGCAGCAGCACCACCAGTAACCACAATAACAAAAACAACAATACAAATAGAAGCAGTAGCAGCAACAATAACAACAAATCCAATCATACATTTAACAAGCCGGCAACGCCATCATCATCAACCACAAATACAACAGCAACCATAGCATCAAACGCTGTGGGTAGCGCACGGCGCCTGCGTCGCAGCAATGAGGAGCGTGAACAGAGACGCAGTCTGCGTCGGAGCACATTAAGCACCAATCAGTTGGGCAACGCCGGTGGCAACAGCAGCACCAGTAACAGCAATAGTCAGTTTAGCAAGCCAACTCGACTGCAATCAAGCAGCGGCGGCATTGCAGCGCGTCCACCTCCTTCCCCAAAAAAACTAAATACTGTTGTGCCAACGCTTGCAATTGGTACGCGCGCCTATACAGCAGCGCTGGCGGCAGCAGCTCATTTAAGTAAACGTTGGTCGCTGCGCAGCAGCAGCAGCAACAGTAGCAACAACAGCAACAACAGCGTCGGCGGCATTAACAATAACAATGCAATAGCAACACTTGTGACAGCCATCAGCTGTTACAGTGCGCGCAATCGCACAACAACAGCACCAGCGACGACGACGCGCCGCCGCTGAGGAAAGAGAGCGAGCTTTAAAAGCTGCATTAAGTAAAAGCGATATTTAAACGCTGTATGTTAGTTTATGAAGCGGGTGGCGTTGCCAACGCGTTTCAAAATTTCAAGTACAAAATGCTAAAAAGAAACCTAAATACTTAGTTAGAAGAAATGAGAAGAGGAGGAAAGAGTAAGATTGCAGATTGGTTAAAAAAAGGGAAAATTATGTCTTTTCCTTTTTAAGAAGCCAAAATTATAAGTGCACACAAAACACACACATACACTAAACATAAAATTCGACGTTGTACATAAAAAGAAGAAAAAATACTTAAGATACATCAAGATATATGTATATTTATATATAAACAAAAACAAAAAATTAATAAAAAATTTTGTGTGATGAGCACAAACTTTAGTAACGGCTTACATATATATATATATGTACTTCTATATATTTTGTAATATGTCATTAATGCTACAATTTAATTGATCATAGTTTCTCGTTAAAGCAAGACACAGCTTTCCTCAATTTGAAGTGGCGAATATTTTCCTCCATTTGTTTGCCTTGCATTATCATCATCATTTTCATCAATTATGCGAATAAGTTGTCAAAAGTATTTATTTATTTAATTAAGAGATGAGAGATGCTAATAACTATTAAACCTTTATATATATTTTTTCTTGCATATAATAGTTTTAATTAAGACTTCATGTATGTATTGTCGTCTAACTATATATATATATATATATATACCGAACTAATATATATGAATATATCTAATCTATATATATTTTTTCTGTTACTTTAAGTCTAGAACATAGTTTTTTTTTTTTAAACTTATTGCAATTATAATGTTACCAAGTAATGCAAATACAACCAAATTAAAATGAATATTGATTTTGTATTAAAGAAACACCGATATTTTTACAAGATTAAACAAACATATTTGTTTTATTTGAAAAACCGTTTGCTTTCAGATGCAGTGGCACAGACCAGCTCAAATTATCGATAACGATAGCGCGCTAAAATGGCTTGAATGGGCAACACTTCAATCGTTTTATCACCTCGCTGGCTCGCTTACTCTCTATTTCCCACTCTCTCTTGCTCTCTTTTATGAACAGCACATTTGAAATATCTTTTACGCGCCTAACTCTAGTGGCGCTGTCAAACTGACGTCTTCAGTGTCTACGTGTGTGCGTGGCAAGCAAGGAATCGGAATCGCCTGCAAGCCAGGCACAGCCGACAGCAAGTAATCAGCGCAGCAGCGACGACGACGCAACAACAATAATTCTGGCCATTTGCCGACAGCGGTTAAACGCGTTCGTTTCTTTCTGTGTTTACGCTGCTTGCGTGCTCTTGTCGCCCTTTCAACGTACGTACAATATTTCGTATTTTGTATTTTGAATTTTGTGTTTTGCTTGTTTTTTTTTGTTGTGTTTTATTACTTTTGACAGCGTGTGAGGACACACACGAGCAAAGACAGAACACATAGGCAAGCGGACTTCTGTTATGAAGTGACAGCTAACCAAATTGTTATGTTTCTTTTTTGTTTTCTGTTTTTGTGTGTGTGTGTTGCGTATTTGTTGTAAAGTGTAAACAAAAATCAGATCAGGCGGCGCTATTTTGTGTTCCCTTGCAAGTCTAGCTCAAAATCTGTGCAATATGGAGCCTGAAAACATACATAAGTATGTATGAATGCTTGCACATGTCTGTGTGTGTGTTTTTGCCAGTCATACACCCATACTCATACAAGAAACGTCAAAGGTATTTTTTATAAGCGTGATTTAAAATTCAAAGTTTGTTAAACCCAATTGGAGTTGTCTTTACCGTATTACTTAATATGTGTATGCGCGTGTGTGTGTTTTCCACCCTAAACAGCGTTTCGAAACGCTGCTACAGCTTGGTTCGCAGCTTCCCTTGAGCCGGATTCGGATTCCCAGCTCTTATTGTTCTGCTTTTGCTTCATATTCTTATTGTTGTTGTTGCTACTTAGTTTCAACCCCCCTGGCTGCGTCTTAAAACGTGTTTCAAAATGGGTGGCTCACAGCTGTATTGTTATTGTTGTTGTGGCGCATTATCCTTGGTTGCGTTTTGTGCGAGTTTTCGCCGTAGCTTATGACATCAACACACGCTTTGGCACACACACACACACACACTCACACACACATACACAAGCACATACGTATAGACGACACATATACACATTTACATATAGAAATGCTGTTTGCGTCGCGAGCTTTGTCCCTTGGCCGGCCAAAGCTTGCGGCTTGCCTTCGGCTCTGCGCTTGATTCGTGCTTACAGCTGCCGAGCCGAACATCATTAGTCTTGTTTGTTTTGTGTAGCTGCCTTTAGAGCGTGGATTTTTGTTTTATGTTATTCTTGTAATCCGTTATTTTGTGTTTTATATTTTGCTTTTTACATATTTGTGTTAGGTTCGGCCTTCGCTTTTGCAATAATCATCATCTTGCAGTTGACGCTTCAAATTAATTGTTATCGATTGGTTGCATCGGCAATTTATGGCTTAATTTCTTTTAGCCCCATTTTCGTTAATTTTTTTTTATTTTCTGTATACCCTATAGAAAAGGCATAAATAATGGGTATATTCAGCTTATGGTTGCATATGTAACAGGACGAAATATGTATGTATGTATACGTATGTATGCATATGTATTGCTGAACAGCTAATAAACGACTTTTCAACGACTTGGGTAAAAAGGCCATAGTGCTTTAAGTTTATGCACCAGTCTTATATAGTGTATATCTTCCTACATACATAAGTATTTCCGGTAACTGGATCAATGTCTGTCTCGGAGATTTAAAGTTCGGTAAATTTGCAATTTAGTAAGTAGCTTCTTGGACACCATACGCAGATCAAGTTTAATTTAATTGTTCATTATCTCCTCACTTACAACTGCAAATCCATAAAAACTAATAGAATGATCAAAATTAGAAAAAATTTAAAAAATATTTTTTTAATATTTTATTTCAACAGTTCTATTTGTTGTATCTGTAATGCGTTTGCTAATGGACATGTCTTCTTATCTAGGGAGTATCTTCTAGTCGCACACACTTTCTGGCATCGGCTTACAGTCATGTTATGTATGCACCTTCCATATACCCAAATATACACAAGTATTTCCCTTATTTCTATTTCTATTCTAATTTTGGACGCTGCACGCGGCCCATTTTCTTTTGTGCTTTCAACTTTGGCTTTTGGGGAGCAATTCAAGCAATGTTTCCCCGAAATATATACCCCTCTATCAACCTCTCTCTCTCTCTCTCTCTGTCACACATACGCACACATACACACACGCACACACCTTGCTACCTTATGGCGCAACTCAAGATTTGATCATTTCCCAAAAAAAACAAACGTTGAGAGGGAAAAATTTTTTATGATGCTTTTGCCTAAAAATATCGCCAGAAAACATCATTTTGAGTTGGACTCGCAGCTGTTTTTCTTTAAAGCGATCAGAGCATTATTTAAGTGTATCTCTTATACTTATTTTTATGTAAATGTATTCACATTTTTGAACGCTCTTAAAAGCTCTGTGGCTTAATAATGCACTTTGATCCTCTAAGACTCCAACAAAGGACATTTAGCAAGGATAAATGATAGGCAAACTATGTTACATACCGAGGCTTTATACCGGTTTTGAATGAACCGACTGAAATTCGACTATTTGCCCATTTTGAAGCGAACTAAAATCTGAAACAAAATCTCAAAGTTAACCTACGCTTACCCAAGCCAACATTTCTGGTTCCTTTAAAAAATAATATTCGAAGGTTCAAATTATCTTTTACCTTTTTAGAATAGATATTTTTGATCTGAAAATTAATACTCTCCAGACTTTAAAATAGCTTTAGATTGACATGAGTTTATACTACTCTTTTAATAAAAATAATAAATCAAAATTTTGGAAACTTTTCATAAGCCAAGGCTCGAACGAGAATATTGTTGAAACGGAATCGGAGTTAGGACTAGATTTTACCCCGAATCAGAGATAACACGAGAAGCCTGCTTTATTAAATATCTAAATATTATTAAATATCTAAAAGATAATTTAAAATCTTAAAAATTATTTTAAAAGCTAACCGGAAATAGTGGTTCGATACAGCTGTAGTTTTGGGTCAGTACTTGGCCGCAAATTGTTGAAAAATGGTTGGAACTTCAAGTTTAAAATCGGTTTGCACACATGGTTTAAATTGTAAACACTGGTCCATCTTAAAACCGACTTTAAGACTTAGTTGAACTCGATCTCTAAAAATGAATGCTACCAAAGAATGGTATAGAATGGGAATTAGAATGTTTATAAGAAATCTAATGAAATCTAAACATAAATTTTCACAGTGGAAGCCACGTATGTCTAATCCAACTAAACTACTTAATTCTATATATAAAACACACTGAGCAGCTCGTCATCTTTAAGTTTAGAACATTTTCTTATATAAGAAATACATATAAGAAATATCTCTCCCTCGTATCTCGTATCTCTTTCTCTCTCCCTGTAACTATATCTATTGGCCTTTCACTTTCTTGGTAACCCCATGCCGTGTAGTCAAAGCTTCTTTTAGTTTATTTTTGGCTTTGCCATTTATAGCGCTCATTTCAGCGCACTTTCTCTCTCTCTCTATCTCCCGTCTCTCAATATGTTTCGTCTCTGTGGACCGAGAGATCTTTATCTCATTGGGCTCGGCTCTAAGGCCTAGGTAAATCGAGGGCGCATACATATATCAGAGTTAAGTTCAATTACCTTTAAATGGATTATATAAACAGAGAGGAACAAAGAATAACAGGGGAAAAACTGATATCAAACGGGGCGCATGCACCAACTCACAGATACATAGATACAGATACAGACGCAGGCGCGTAGATGGGCAGCGTGCGCCTGATCCCAGTTCTCGGTTCTTGGTTCTTGGTTCTTGGTTCTTGATTCTCCCGGTTTGTGGCCCTGTTTTCTTCCCTGTTTGTCTGGCAGCCTAAGACCAAGGTGAGGGAAACGACGTTGGCGACGGCGGCGGCAATGTGTTGCAAGCACAACAACAACAACAACAATAAAAACAACAAGAGAAGATGCTGCCAAAAATAAATTTGAACTCAAATCGCGGCACAGGCGTTGGCTAGGCGAGGAAAAACCAATTCGAGTGCCAAGAAAAACCAACGCAATGAATTTTTCCTCAAGAGCCAGGCAGAGGCACAAAACAAAAATCAAACTCAATAAACATATATACGAATACATATGTATCTACATGCATATGTATGTATGTATAGCCCATATAGAATATCTCTGCCGCCTTTTCGAAGCGCGCTCAAGTGCGCAAGAGAAAATAAAAAAATGCAATCGCTTTTCGGGCGCTCTCGCGACTTGATTGGTCTCGCATTGTTTATACTACTAAAAATGAGAGAAAAACACCAACAACAACAACAACAACTAGTAGTAGTTAGAAAAGGCCATCTTCAGCACGCCGAAGATTACATACCCTTGGACATACTGGACTACCGATAATGTTCTATACAATAAACAAGTAAGGAAAGGCTATCTTCGGCGATGATTACATACCCTTGCAGAGCTATTTGATATAGTAATCCGATCTTATTAATGTAAGGTATGCGTTTAGAAATCACACTTTTACATATAACTTGTAAATTTCATAACGATACGTTGAGAATCAAAAAACGTTTTCCATACAACAACTTTTGAACTGATTGTTCCTATGGGAACTATATGATATAGTTGTCCAATCCGGAGGGTTCCGACATACATGTGCTTGCAGCAAAAAGAAGGCTTCATACCTTCATTCACCTAGCTCAACAACTGAGAGACTAAAACTATATAACTATAAACAGACGAACATGGTTATATCAACTACTCTCGTTGTCCTGATCAATAATATATATCCTTTATATACTTTATATTCATTATAAGTCTTGTCAAGATAATAAATAAAATATTGTCTACAACAACTCTCTAAGCCGATAGTTCCTTTGTAGGGCAGCTAACCTATATGCTAATTGTCCAATTAAGGCAACAAAAAGAATGCTCCGTACCAAAGTTCATGCACCTAACTCAACTAATTAGCAAAGACAGACAGACGGACATGACTAATCGAGTCCTTTCTTGAATGCAACAAATTTCGTGACAAAGTTATAAAGCCCTCTGCAAGAGTATATAAAATACATATATAAATGTAAGTTGGGGTAAAAAAAAAAGTCATCCCCAAGTCCAGGGGCCCCCATGACGCAACGCCTACGTGCCCATAAGCGAACGTGACGACCTCATTAGTTTCGAGTTTCCCCGAAAGAAAAGCGCGCAACAAAGAAAATCCGAGCAGGAGCATACACAAATATACATTTTTTTTTTTTTGAAGTGAAAAATTTGGAACATTCGAAACTTGTGCACGGCTGCCATTAATTTTTCATCATTATTAAGATCGTGTGCTCAGCGACCAGAAAGCTTAAACTCTACCTAATATACAAAATGTTTGTATACATTTATACAAATGTATCTAAAATCGTGGCCATACTCACACAGAAACAGACTCGGCTAGCGATCCTCCTCGCTTGCCCGTCTGCTCTCATCTCGTCTCGTCTTGTCTCATCCGCGTCTATTTATAAAGTCGGAAAAATCGGTATCAGTACTCGTATTTTTTGTTGTTGCTTTCTTTCAGCTGCCAAGAGTTGCCAAGTTGGCCCAGCTAAATACATACTTATATTATGTACAGTCGCGTGATCACGTCTCGATTGAGCTAAGCGAACCACTGTACCACAGATTCCTTGCTTAGTTGTCTGTTATCGATCATTCGAAGCTTTAATTTTCCTGAACTTCAAATAAGTATTGATCAGAATCTATGAAAACTGTAAACCGAAGTGCATTAGTATTATATCCAAATTATTATTATCAGCACAGTCACAGCTTTTAATGAACTGGTCACGGATATCGAACTATTTCTCTAACTTTGGCTGAGCTATTAACCGAACCAGATATCAAAACAAAAGCTGAACCAACATTTTTGAACAAGTCTTTTCAATCTCATAATTAATGTTTTTTAATTAATATTAATATAAACAGGTAAAACCTTCCAAATCAGAATTCCATATTTAGTTGGAGTTACCTAATTCAAAAAGCCGGGTTCTGCTTTGCTAAAGACCTTTCGGATACTTTCTCCTGCTTGTAATTTCGGTTCCGAAAAATCCAGATTCTTACCGAAAATATTATGGCACGAGTATGGGGAATGTGTTAAAAAAACTGTAATATATTTTATACAATTTTGTCTGAAAAAGTAATACATAGGCTTAAAGCAGGGTAGTGAAAACTCGTCTTATATTCGAATAAATAGTGAAAATATTACGGAAAAGACTAGTTATCCAAATGACTTAAAACAAGGCTTGCTCGATTTATAGAATAATTATTTCAGTTATCGGGCTACATAGATTTCGGTAAATTCTTATGATTTCCTAAGAGATGTTTGTGCTTATTTGTGAACCTTTCTGAAACACACTTCATAAAGCCCTTGCTACATTTTGCTAATGCAATTAAAACAAAATTCAGTCCGTTGGATAATGCCAATGGAATGTGTTCAATATGTGAAATTTGGCCAAAATGTTTAGGTTACTTTTGCTCCCCATTTTATTTTACAATTTTGGGACATGAAGCTGCGCTCTCTTGCTCTTTGCTTACCTCTAGCTCTTTCTCTTCATCTGTTTTTCTCTGCTTACAAACAAACACGCACACGCAGACAATTTGAACTTTTAGTTGGAAAATTGCCAACCCTTCACGGCGCTTTTGACGGGGCACGATCAGCTCGACGGTGAAGGTGAAGGGGATATTGGGGAGGACGGAGGGGGGAGGGGGGTGGGTGTTTTGGAGAGACAGAGGGTTAAAAGGTTGGGAGAGCCGACAGAGGAGCGGGTGCTGCAACAGTGGCATGGCACTAGCTGCGGCAGCGGCAGCAGCAGAGAATGCTCTGCTGCCTGGCTGCTGCTGTTGCTCAGCTCGCGGCCAACAGGCTGCGATGGCTGCTCGGCCGCTCGTGGCGCTCGGGCTACGGCCAATTCGAGTTGGTTGCCTGAATTCAGTTTTCAGTATTCAATTGGACTGCGAGTGCGACTATTTTGTGTACGCGCCGAGAAACGAAATCCCGACAAACGGATCCAGAGAGCGACAGCGAGAGAGAGAGAGACGGTAAAACGCTTGTGTTCGCGCTTTGCGCTTTTCCGACTTTCTGTATATAGTTTGTGTGTGTGTGTGTGTATGTATATAGTGTGTCTGTGTGCGATATTCAAAATAGACACACACATACACATACACACGCACGCAGCGAATAGCGCAAGATCATGCTGTATATGTACGCTTGGATGTATATAGGGGCGGGCAGTCGACTGCTCGAGGCGAGGCTAAAGAGCTTTGATGGCTTTGCAGGCTCTTTTCTTACTTTTTTGATTTTCTCTGTCTGTTGGTCTGTTCTATTAACATATATAAAATGAGAAGAATATAATTGCTTTGACAGCTTGAAAGCTCGGCTTGAGGATTGCTCAGCTCAAAAAGTGAGGTCTTCCTTATTCCTAGTTCTGATGCAGCTTTTCTGGGCTAACTCTTCTATCTCGCGATGTGGACAGTGGTTCAGCACCTGCAAAGCGTCGCGCTTTTTTCATCACATACTTTATTGTGACTCACATGGGATAGACAGGTAGCGGATGAGGAAAGGAGGGTTGGGTATATCAAAAATCGAATTGCAGCGCAGCACAGTTGGGTTGAGTTACGCGCGTATTATAATATAACAGTAACGATGGAGCCGCAAGCTCACCTTTAAAGCGATAAGATAAAGCTACGTTGCGCAGATTAGATATTAGGCGGCGGTATAATACATACACACATATAAATATATATGTATATAATATATAAATGTGAAAACGGCCCCAAAGCATGAGTTGGTTCAATGAAGCCCAGTCAGAAGTTATCTTCAGTTAGTTTAGTTTAGTAGGGAAATAGTAGTTTCCCTCTTTCCAGCTCAGGGGCTTACTTTATTTCTACTAAAATGTAATTTTATTTCTTTTTTTATACGTTGTTTTTATTATTTTTTGATTCACTTCTCTTTGTACAATTTAAGATACATATTGTATATATATCTGTATCTATTAGAACGCTCGTTCTTGTAGTATGTTTACGATTTGGCGTGATTTCATACTAACAAATTCACTGCTATATATTTTTAATTTTAGTCCAAGGTTTGAAACAACAAACTGCCGCAACTATAGACGTAATCAAACCAACAAAGAAGAGCACGACGCAGAAACAAAGTCTTCAATCGGTGAGAAAGAGAGAGCCTGAAAAAATCAGATATTGAGAGAGTCGCGGCATACAGGAACAACAACAACAACAACAAAAGTGCCAAGAGTGCCATACTAAACAGAGAGAGCAGGGGAAAATAGTGAAAGAGAGCTGTAGCTTGGTCAATACAAAAAAATTACGCATACGCCGTGTGAAGCGCAATCGCAACCAAAAACAAAACACAAAATAAAAACAAAAACAGAAATATATATTGAGATTAATAAGAACAAAATCAACCGATTGGCACTGACTCAGCTTTAGACCAACACGCCCCTACGCCCCGCACCACCAGATCGCGCCAACGCTCTCAATGCTCTTGGCCATATAATAATACCGCTAAGTAAAAAAAAAAAAATTTTGTGAGAATTTAAACTTCTTAAGAAAAGAACAAAAAGACATCATTAAAAAATACCCACCTACCCAAGCGGCAGTGGTGGAATAATTTTCAAACTGTATCCGGCTAAAAACTCAGGTAAGCATCTCAAATATTACCTTCTGTAATTTTAGGCACATTCATTTAGTTTTTTAAAATTTTTGTAATACTAGTATTATTTTAGCATAGTTTATTTATTATTATTTATTAAATATGCCAATCTTGAATTGTAGAAATTTTAGTTTTTTAAATACTTTAATTTTTAGTGTATAAATCTTAGACACAGAAGTTTTCAAGAAGTATAATTTTTGGGGTTAAAGACGAGTCTGGCTTGGGTTAAATAATTTTTGCAATCTTGGGTCATAAAAATTATGATTCAAAACTTTAATTATTAAGATCGGAAAGGCTTTTAAAAACACATTCGATTTGGTGAAGGAAATGATTACCATTCAGAGGTTAATATTCGCAAAAATTGATTGTTTTCTCCTTTGTATACTTTTTAGCAGCGATAGGAACTTCAATGAACTTAGAGCAGCTTGTTAAAGATTGAAAGACTTTTGGAAAGTTAAAGATGCTTTTATTTGGAGAAGAACTTACAAAAATTGTTAGAACTCAACTAAAAAGGCCCCAACTGGCGCCAAGTCTGTCCCGGCCTAATCATCTGCACCGTGGCTCGCCACTTCAACAGCTCAACATACACACACACACACACATATAAGAATATATGTACATAATTACACACATTGACACATGCAGACTCGTGACCAAGGCCTTGTCAGTTGCTAGTTTCGGCCAGTCTTATCAAAGAGCCAACAAGCAGTCAGAACTTAAAACTTGCTCAACCCACAGGTTGAGAGCAATTAAAAATTTGAAATCTACACATATATAATAAATATTGTTTGTTATTAGACCTGGCCGCTTCGTGACACGAAATTTCAATTTTGAGTTTCTCTATTTTTATACCCTTGCAACTTTCTTACGAAATGTTTAATGCATTGCAGAAGGCAGCTCCGTCCCAATGAAGTATATAAGTATTGATCAGGACAGTAAGACGAGTTGCCTGTGTTGGCCATGTCCGTCTTTTTGTCTGTTAGTTGTCGAATCGGACAGTCAAATCATATAGCTTCCAGAAGAACAATCGGGTCAGAAGTTGTTCATGGAAAACATTTTTGATTCTCAATATATCTTCATAAGAATTACAAGTTAGATGTAAGAGTGTGTTTTTTAAGCGATCTTTAAAAATTATATGTAATCCTCGTGCGCCAAAGATGCCTCTCCTTACTATAGACATATGAAGGCCTTTTCTTAATTGAGATTGTAAAAACGAGCTTATTATTATATTTCGATTATGGTAAAATAGATTTTGAACTGCAGTTTTTGGAATAGTTTTGTGTTTATATCATATATTAATTTTCGTTTCAAAAGAATTTCAATATAAATTTTTAAAACTTTGCATAGAATTTTAATTTAGAAACGAAGCTCAGCACTTGGTTACAAATGAATATGTTCAAACATTGCTGGATGAGATTTCTATAAGATTAAGATTGTTTATTCTTCTAATTTGCCGATTAATTACAAAAATATATATTGGTTTCATTGTCATCGTTTGTGTTTCGTGCCTTAAAACTGGCTCATCTCTGATATAAACGCGGTACGCATTGAATCAAGCGACTGTTCGGAGCAACAGTCAAGGCAAAAAAAAAAAAAATGCCCCAAAACCCGCCCCAGCACTTGGGCTCATTTTTATCAGCGGCTTATCAGTAAATAATTCCACCTGTTGTTCGGTTGAGGCGTGGCATGGGTGGTGGGAGGAGTGCGGGTAAAGAGCCGTTGGTTGGCTGACGAGAAGGGTTCGCTGTAGAGTAACGCTTAGGTGTGTGTATGCATGTGTGTGAGTGTGAGTGTGTCTGATGATAACTTCAGTCAGGTGTCGTTTTGGAGCTTTTCTGCCTGCAGTTCGATGTATATATACCTAAAGATACATTTGTATCTTTTGTGAGCCACCGCTCGCAGTTACATATGCATATAGACTTAAGTATCTCTCGTAATGCTAGCAGCAGAATTCTTTTTGCTGCTGTTTGCATTGCTCAGCAGAAAGCCGCTGCCGCTGCTCATTGTCACTGGATTTCATAGATAACACATATACTATACATATAGACATATTTGTATGTATATAGTCTGCGATTCAGTTAGGTTTCTTTTTTAATCTTATCTTAAAACTTGAGTCGACATTGCCCAACACAGTCATACACCCCCACACACACACACACACACCCACACACACACACACATACACACATTATTCGATAACTTAATGGGTTTTTTTTCAAAGTAATCCTTAACATCAGTGGAATTAACTTTGGTTATATATATATCTACTCATCAAACTTTGAAACCTCGAATCTGTCAAGTTCTTTTCTATTGATCGAAAGTAGCATATATGGACTTTCATGACATAAGAACTTAGAATTATACTCTACCTTTAGGTAGGTAAATATGTAAGAAACAGATCGATCAGTTTGCATTCGTATAAAATTTTAATAAATTTAATATTAATCGTCATTTTGTAAGTCTAATTTATATTAAATTTTAAGTAAAATAATTAAGTTTAGTTATTAAATGTAATAACTTAGAGGACCATTTAACTAGTGACTAATTTAACTATAAAAGTAAATAATTAATATCAAGCCCACAATCCGAGCTTAAGCCGAACCGAATAGAACTCGGATATCCCACTATTTTTCTAAATTTAACCAAAAGTGTTCTCAATAATACACATACGCTTACATATATATCAACCAAACTGAAGTTCCTGATGAAATATTTAAAAATTTCTTGGATCAGGCTTTTACATTCATAAAATTAATATTTCCTGTTTGTAGGTTAAGTAAATAAATAAATTTATCCGACTGTAATCTATTTCTTAACTTAATAAAGAGTAAAAATTTTAATTTCCAAAGAGTTGGTTGTGTGTTGATAGCTTCATATTTTAGTAAAAATCGGTCGGATAGCTGATCAAAGATATATAGCTTATTTATTTAAGTATTGTAATAAGTGTAAATACGCAATGTTTAACTGAATACAGAAGTTTCACATACATGGCGTCGAAAACGAGATGGATTTGTATATGCTTCAGACTAAATTTTCGAATACTTGCATGTAAGACCTTAGCTATATATATTTTTTATACTCTTGCTAGTGATGTATGACTTTGTCCCAAGGGAGGCATATTCGACCCGATAAACTTTATACATATGCACATATATTATTGATCAGGGCGATGGGCATACTCGTCGTTCGTCTATTTATATGCAAACTATTCTCTCATTTTTTTTTAAAACTGGGTCAGAGCTATGTTGAAACTGACAGGATCGGGCAACTGTCTTAAGGTATCTTTATAAAGAAATAAAGTCAGATGAGTGTTTTCTAAATGCATACCAAAAATCGTAAAGATCGGATCTTTCAGTCTGGAAGGGTGTATAATCTTCGGCGTGCCGAGGAGAGCCTTTCCTTTTAAGTACAATTTTATTATGCCCTTTGTTGTGGAAAGTCTTGGCTCTTTAATTTTATATATTATTATTTTTTTGTATTTTCTGGGATCAGATATTCAATATACAATTCCAGTTCATTTCAATTGCATATATGTATATGTATGTGTGTATGTATGTATACATATGTAGATATATACAGAAAGACATTTACAATTTATATACATATGAATGTATATTTTTGCATCTCTGCTGCTACTGCAGCGACTGCGAGAGCGACCCACGTCAGTCTTCAGTTGCTCTTCGTTTTGAGCTTCGTTTGGTTGCTTCGTAGCGGCCTCTGCTGGCGTCGCAGTTGCCGTCAACCCTTACTTTGTTGCTGCTGCGCTTAAAACGGTTTGCGGGGGCGCAGAAGCAGGCGGGTATCGTGAGGCGTGCGGATGTCATAACACCAACTTAATGCTGGAGTTCTATATATATATATATATATATATATGTATGTGTATATGTGTGTGACTTTGTGTGTGTATGCATTTATTTATAAACTGCGCTCATTGTTTGCCCCACACGCGGCTTTGGGTCGCTCTTAGTGTTAGTGTGTTTGTGTGTATGGGTGTGCCTCCTTTATTGGGTTTAGCTCTCCTTCTCTCTCTGTTTCTGTCTTGCTCTCTCTCACACACAGCTTACAATATTTAGCTCTCCCGCTCACACGTGCGCGTCGTCATAGCCTGTGTTGTTGTAAACTCGGTTTCAAGCTTTAATTACGTTTCATACTCACGCACACATAGACAGAGTACTGCGAGCGCAAAGCGTGCAAACAGACGGACTCATTCAGTCTCAGCCCCAGCTGTATAGCTGTGTGAGCGTGTGTGTGTGTGTGTGTGAACGTTCTATGCGGGGCCATGAGGGGCGGCACAGTTGTTGTGTTGCTGCTGTTGTTGTTGTTTTTGTTGTTGCTTGTTGGCCTGCGCCGCGGTATTCCTATTTTTGTTTGCCCGTCGTTGACGTAGCCATCGTTCTTGCTGCTGCTGTTGTTGGTATTGTTGTTGTCGAACGGTACTTCTGAGCGCCAACCATTATTTGCTCGAATTCAGTCAAGCTTTGTGCTTCGTTGCTGCCGCTCGCGAAGTTGTCGCGTTGTCGTCGTTGTCGTTGTCTTTGTCGCTTACGTTTTAGTCCGTTGTTGCACTCACCCAACCCACCCAATTGAACCAAACCGAACCGAACCGAATTCAACCTCACTATCAATCGGCTAACGTTATTTTATTTCGTGCTCGTTTTCGTAGCTTCCTCGCTCGTTTTGGCCGGCTTTGGCGCGGCCTCAAAACGTGAGTACATTAAATGCGACATATGCTTGTTTCCCTCTTCTACTCTCTTTCTCTCTCTCTATCTTGTTTGATTGCTTGTGTGTGTGACGGCACGGTAATCTCCAATTTAAGATTAGATATAAAGTTTGCTTAACATTATTGTTTTAGACTCGGCCTGCATTCTGTGTTATGTACACAGTCACACACGAAACGCCCTCTCTCTCACACACAGACGGGCACTCTCTCAACTATAAGCTCAACTCCGAAGCTTTGAAAGCTGCGCTCAAGCATTCAACACTTATGCTAAGCTTTAAGCTTCGGCTTAAGCTCAAATTGACTGTGACTTTGCACCCCCCACACGCATTGTAATACTGCTCAAATCGATAAAAACAAAAAAAGCTCTAACGCTTATCAATAAAACAAAAAATATTAAAAATATATTGACTTTAGGTCGAATGACTGCGGCGGCTTCCAATACGTTGTTACATATACATTTTGTGGAAAAATAATAATTAATAAGAAAAACACTTTAACCAGTTCTTCGTGTGAGTATATTGAATCTTTTTTCGAGAGCGAGCACAGTGGGACAGGGACGAAGGCTCTAACAAACGTAGTATGGGGCGGGCGTGCTGCGTAGTCAGCTTATCACACACACCTTTACATTAGGCCAGGTTAAATAAATGACTCGTTTATCGCGTTATCAATAATCGGCGAAACGTGTATGCGTAAAAGAGTTAATCACTATCGTTTTATACCCTTATAGAAAGTATTATAAGTTGGTCACTAAATGTTTAGTCCATTGAAGAAGGCATCTTCCACCTCCATATTATTGATCAGGACAGTGGGTTAGGCCCCTTTTTTTTTGTTGCATGCAATACATATACAATACGGAAAAGTATATTATTAAGCTGCCATATGCATCCATTTATCCAAAACTAATTACTAGGAAAACTTTTAATAACAATTAATATTTAGACGTTAGAGTGAATTTTTCAAAAACCATTTGGATCGGGAACTATATTAGATAACTCAATTTAGCAGCAATTTTAAACTACTAGTTTTTATACCCTTGTAGAGGAAAAGATTATAACCTTGTCACGAAATGTGTAATGCATTGAAGGAGCTATCTCCGACCCCATAAAGTATATTATTAATCAGGACTACGAGACGAGTTGATATAGTCATGTCCGTCTATCGGTCTGTTTATAGGCAAACTAGTCTCTCAGCTTTTGAGATAGGTGAATTCAATTTGGTATGAACCTTTTTTGTACTGCAGGTACCACATATGTCGGAACCGGACGGATCGAAAAACTATATCATATAACTCCAAACAAAAAGTTAAATTTCTAAACGTGTACTAAAAATTATTAAGTTCGAACCTCTATATCATACAGCTCCCATCAGAATTCCCATCAGAAGATTCGGTTCAAAAGCTATTATATGAAAAACTTTTTCGTTTCTCAAGGTATTTTGACTAAATATACAAGTTATATGGAAAAGTATGATTTCTAAACGCACTCCTAATGTGATTAAGATCGGATTATAAGATCATATAGGTCTGCAAGGGTATGTAATCTTCGGCGCGCCGAAGGTAGCCTTTCCTTGCTATTTTTTAAGAGTTTATCAAAACTTCTGTAAAGGTATGCCGTAGATAACTTGCCTTATAAGTTTTCTAATTCAATACAAGTGACTTTTAAGTTCCTCTAAACCCAAAAATAATATATATTCTTGATCAGCATCTACAGTCAAAAATATCTATTAGAGCTAGAGACCCCAAATTTGGTATGGAAAATTCTGATTTTATCTAAATTGAGGAATATATGGAGTTCCAAAATGAATTTGAAGGATACTCATTTTTTACGGTTGTAAATAAAGAACGTACTTGTTAGAGTACTCTAAAACTATGCATAGAGTAACTTTTTAGTCGCGCAAGTCCTAGCGAATTGCTTTCAATTATTTTCACTCCCTTTTCTTTAGTTTTGTTTTACTAATTAAAGAATGGTTCCTTTAATGGAAGCTCTAAGCTGTACTCATTAAGTGGCAAATTAGGTGGGGAATTCTGTTCAATAGTGTCTATAATTGATGAAGCGAAAATTAATTAAGGTGCCGAAAGGGCAAGGATGGTTACAATTAAAACTTTGAGCACAGCGAGAAGTCTAGTAATAATATAAATAAAAATGTAGTTTCTCAGTAAGCTTTCAGTGAACTTTGAAAAAGTTTAAGCAAAATGTGAAAAGGTCAGTTGATTTGTTATGCTTACTTTTGCGTAGAAATTAAAGTAAATTTAATTTAAGGGTGTGATTTTAAGCCGCGATTTGACTAAATGTTTTTCGGTTTATTTATATTTTTGACAGCTTCAAGACGTCTTGCAAACGGCTGAAAATGGAAAAGACTCCCCGTTATACTCAGCGGGAGCGCAATATGGTTCTAGGGTATGCGGCCCAATATAAGGACGTGATCGAGAACAAGCGCACAGATGCTGAATCTAATCGCAAAAAGGACGAGGTCTGGCTGCAGATAGCCAAGGAGTTCAACTCAAAGGTTTATCATCAGCGCAGTGCCAAGCAGCTACGCCAGTTATATAAGAATATGAAGCTTTTACTAAAGAAGGATCTATGCGGCGAGGATAAAGGAAATCGATCCTTTATGGATCTGCTCAACACACTTTCGCAACAGGAATCCGTGGCACAATATATTGCAGAACAAATGTCACCGGACGGCGCAGGCAGCCAAACTACTCCAAATGGTCGTCATTTAACCGACGATTACGAAGACTCCAAGGTATGTAGTGCTAGGTAAAGCTTTTTGAAAAACCTCAAAAGCTTTGAAATACTTCTCAAAAAGTCTTTTTATATCATAAAAATTGAATGAAAAGCTTTAAAAGCTAGTGCTACAAGCTACAACATTTGATATAATCAAAACTTTGACCCCACATCAAAATGTAAGCTTATAGCGAGGGATGAAGCGAGGGATCTAGTTAACCAGAATTAATATTTAAAGCTTTCATTTAAAATAATCAATTTCCGACCATTTAACAAATATAAGACATTTTAAAACGTAAAGATGATTTGTAATTATACAAAAATTAAATAAAAATAAACCTGTGGGGAAGCGAATTAAACTCAATTAAAGCTTAAACCTCAAGAAAATAGGTTATTGTTTAATCTTCTTAACAAGCACAGAATTCTACTAAGTGAAAAAAAAAATGTTTGCCATTTTAAGACTATTCAAAATTCTATAAATGTGATTTATTTTTGAATGTTCAAGTATAGGAAATGTACGTACAGCTTAAAGCGAATCAATTGAAACACAATCTAAGCGTAAAGCTCAACAAAGCTCGCAATTGAAATATAGGTTCAACTCTTTCTATGATTTTAAGCTAACGTTCTCTATGACCATTTTCAAAATTTATTAATATTTATATATATTTTGTACTGTTTTTAGCTGCCCATGTACGAGGGAATGGACACGGATGTCATATTAATCAAATCGGAAACAATTAGCGATAATGAACAGACGGAGAATGGCATGGATTGCATGGATGATGAGGATGATGATGATTGCCCCAGTCCAAAGGCACCAGAGGTATGCCTTGAGGAGGAGGACGATGAGGTGTTATTTGCTACAGATCTGCGCCAGCTGCAAAGTGCAGGCGGCTCCTTACCTAGTGCCACAGGCAGCAATTTGATGAATGGTGGAAATAATAATGATCCTCTGCCACGTGCTTCCAGCTCACCTGTGTGCTCCACGAAAACCTCCATCTCATCTACAGGCAGTTATATGTCTGCCGGTGGACCAAAAACTGAAATAATCTCCGGTGTGGGTAATATACGCGTTGGAGCCTTTGCTAGCATCAATAAAACTTTACAAAATGGCTTGCTTACCATCAACAATAATAATAACAACAGCAGCAGCATCAACAATAATATTAATAATATTAGTAGCAACAACAGCAGCAATACCAACAATAACAACAACAGCAGCGGCAACATCAACAACAACAACAACAGTAGCCAAATTGAGGCTGTACGCAGCGTACAACTAACCGCAGAGCAACAACAGCAACATATGCTACTCAATGGCCTGGGATTGTCGGCTGTGCATCATCCGCCGGCGCATTCATTGCAGGCTGTGATCAATGCGGCCACCAACGGTGTGGGTAGTTCGCGCCATACAACGCTGCAGTTGCCGCGCTTGCAGCGCGGTCACAATTCTTCTGCGACAGGGGCAGCGGCAACAGCAGCAGCAGCCGTTGCTGCTGCTGCTGGCGGCAGCTCTACAAATGGTGCTGGCAATGCGCAACTGTTGCTCAATGGTCACCAAAATCGAGACAAGTTGCAGTTGCAACAACAAAACAGTGGCATTAATGCACCCGCTGGCAGTTATAATGGCTACAATGGCCTGGGCGTCAGCAACATTAACAACATTAACAGTTCGCCCAGCACCAACAACAGCACCAACAGCAACATTAACAACAGCAGTAGCACCAACAACAATAATAGCGTCACCAGCAGCACCAGCAATGGGACACGCGGCCAACACAATGAATATATGATGACACTGGCGTTGGAGGAGCGTAAACGCAAGATTGAGCTGTTGAATGCACAAATTGAATATTGGCGAACACTGACAAAGAAACTGGACTCTCAAACGGGCCACTATCCGAATCCGGCGTGCTTATGCCATTTTCCGGGAAGCAATGTCTTAAATATGGGCGTTGCTGGCGGCGTAGGCGTTTCATCTGGCGGTGCTGCGACGCAGTCAAGTAGCAGCTAGTCCGAAGCGAACGATGGCGGCAACGGTGACGGCGCCAACGATGACGATAACGATGACGATAACTATGACAATGAAGATGCGGTCCACTTCCAAAGCGATATTGAAGATAATAATAACCAGAATGAGGAGGAAGATGTTGATAATACCAGCAGCATTAGCAGCTGCAATAACAACGACAACGACATTATTTCCATAGTAGACATTGATGACGATGATGATGTACAGGAACTGGATGAGCAGGATATAATGGAAGTGCAGGTAGCGCTGCAAATGCAGCATAATAAGGCCAACATAACAGATTTAACCCTGCACGAGGAGGAGGAGTATGACTCACAGGATGCCTTGGTTAAGGATGTGGGCGTTGTGGGTGGTTTATCGCCGCCATCAATGTCACAAACTTCAACGTTGCCGCCATCGTCGATTTCGCAGCCGCCAGCGAAACGCGTTAAGCGACATATTGCAGTGCTGCCAGCAGAAGCTGCCTCAGCGTTGCTGCTCCAACTTGCACAACAACAACAAAAACAACAAAAGCAACAGCAGAAACAACATAAACAACAGCCACCCACGTGAGGTTAAGCTATAGTCAATAAGAATTATTAGCTAGTTTAGTATTTTTTTTTCCTTATCATCGCCGTTTTTCCAATTTGCCATCTTCTGTTAACTATCAGACTACCAATTAATACAATTATTATTATTATTATTATTATTATTATTAACATTATTATTATTATTATTATTATTATTATTATTATTATTATTATAATTTGTTTATTAATAATATTATTTATTTATGCCTAGTTTTGAGTGCCAAAAGAAAAAAAAAAGAAGAGAAACAGCAACAACAACAACAGCAAACATGCGTGTGACTGAGAGTGTGTGAGTGTGCATTTTTTTCCTTTTATTTAATTATTAATAATTGTCTAGTTTTATACACATACATTTATTACTACAGCGCATAGCCAAATTTTATTTGCCATTTAACCGAAATGCTTGCCAAAATCTAATTTTTAAGCATTAATTTATTGCTTATTACCCAAACTCCCTCTGCTATTATTTATTGCTTATATATAATTATATTTTACTTTGGGTTACCCATTTTTTTTTTATAATTATATACGAAATCTATATATATAGCTGAGATTTAACAGTTAAGTTTTTATGCTGTAAACCAAAAGAAAATGCAACGAAATGCCCAAAAACAATTTTCATGTGTCACTGTACATTTTACCTTAATTACATTACTTAATTAGTTGTCATTTACAAAAAAAAAAAAAAAAAAAAAAACAAACAAAAACAAAACGAAACAAAAACAATTTATGAAAACTGTACAAATGTGGTTCCTAATCTAGTCCTTAAAACAACAAAAACAAGAATGAAAAAAAATTTAAAAACATAAGAAATTGTTATGCATAGCGCAACTTGTGAATTTTTTTTTTTATATATACATACATATATTTTTAAATACAATGCGCCCCAGTCCCGAAACCCTCCAAAGAACTGTAGCTAATTTTAACGTACTTAAAAGAAAGAAATATATGCATATATATTAAAAATCCCCCGTTTATTAGTGTGTATAAAGGAAAGCGTGACAGAGAGAAAGAGAAATTTAGAGAGAAACTTGCTAGTCGCCGCTGCATCATTGTATTCTTTAGGCTAGCATACACAAGAAACAAAAAATAAACAAAAAAAAAAAACATTGCATACTGCTAGAATTTAAATGTATATTAGAAAAAAGAATGTGTGAATGTAATGCCTATATGTAACCACAATTTACAAAACCAAAAACCAACAAAAACCATTTATACGATTTTTGTAAACAAAATAAACATTAATAAAAACATATGAATTTAATTTTACTACTAGTGTTTGCAATAGCTGTTGCGCACAATTTCAAATTTTAAATTTAGCCGCGGTAATTCGCAGCGCTGCCAGATGTTTGCAATCGAATTTGAAAGTTGCCTTACAAATTTAATGGCTGGCTTAGAAATACGATGGTTATCGAGACTGCCGATACTTACATAGAGTGGTATATATATATATATATATATTTATATTTTATATATATTATATTTTTATATACAATATATATAATATATATATATGTATATATATATATGTATATATATATATATGAATATTTTCTCCGGATCCGGTAATATCGCTTCAACCACTAACCATATGATATGTATACTATATGGATGGTGCTTTAACTTTACTAAATTATTCATTAATTAATTAAATGATATTCTCATAATCCAAGTAAATTGGCCAACTTAAATAATATTTGAAGAATGTAACGGGTGCTGTGTCAGTCTTAAATTTTTTTCAATTCTTTAAAATAAGCTTTTTTAAAATGCTGAGATCCAATTATTTGATTAGGTGGATAAAATTAGTGCGGGTATTTATCTAGAGTAAACTTTTATAAAGAGAATCTGGAGTTGTTATAAAAATGTTTGTTAGAAATTGAAAAATATTATTTATATTTTTAATATTATAATTTGAATTATTAACATTGAAAAGGTCCACAGGCCGGTAAGTATCAGCGGTATCCTCATTCACAGTTCGAAAAATCGATATATCGATAACATATCGACATCTCTCTTAAGCATTCAAGAAGCAACGCTGCGCGCATGTGTAGAGCGGGAGCGAACAACGCTCGTTTGCATATGAGTAGCTCTCACCGCAGAGACAGCTGAGAGCTGCAAGTGTTTGTTATACGAGGAGGGGGGGTTTGCAAAATTGTATTTATTACTCATCGCGCAGCAAGCAGTATGCAGTCATCGAAAGATTCGTAAAAATACAAAAAGTAAAAAAACAGCTACAATTGCAGCAGGTCCAAGTTCGCATTTGCTGCATAAAGTAAATAAATAAATAAACACGCATACATATGCAATTAATTACGTATGCGGATGCGTGTGCGTGTGCGTGTGCGTAGGCGACAAATAAATTGAATGCAAAGTCAGTGTGTATGGTTGTGTATGTGTAAAGCTCCAGCTGCAGGCAAGAAAAACAAAAAGATAGAAGATATTTATTAAGTCTTTAATAGCCATCTGTCGTGAGCAGAGTGCAAAAGAAACAAAAAAAAAAAACACGAAGAAGAAGAAGTAGAAGCAGTGAGGACAACGCTCGATGCCCGGTTTCCATCTCAATGAAATGGGCGAAATGGTATTGGACGCCATCGATGACATCGGCGTTGTCGATGTTTACGATCTGGCATCGGATATAGGCAAGGAATATGAGCGCATTATGGATCGTTATGGCACTGATGCGGTTAGCGGACTGATGCCAAAAATTATAAATACCCTGGAATTGCTGGAGGCATTGGCAACGAAAAATGAACGTGAGAATACGACTATACAAGAGCTGCGCGAGAAGATTGCTCAGCTAGAGAGCGAGAAGCTGGAGAAGGCGGAATTCCGGCGACGGTTTGAAAAGGAACTGGAACTCATCGAGGAACAGTGGCGCACGGAAACAAATGAACTTGTCGATTTGGTCTCATCGCTGCAGGATGAAAATAAGCGGCTGGTTAAGCAAACCCAAGATTTACAATCCTCATCCGCACAGAGCTCTGGTCTGGGCGCTAGCCTAACCGAGAGCATTATCAGCATGACCAACAATGAACTCCATAGTGCGCTCTCTGATACTCAGGTGTTGCAGAGGCTAAAGGAGCAGATATATAAGCAGCGGGATGAGCTTAAACAAAGGGAACGCGAGCTTCAGGACAAGTACAGTGAGTTGGAGCATGTAAGTAGTTATCGAACTATCGATAATTCTTAATACGAAAGTAAATAAATATTGATTATATTGAAAACGGTTTGAAAACGTTCTTCATAACCATTTTGGGAAAGGCTAATCGATCTGATCGCGTTCGGCCACTGATTAAAAATGTAAGAATAGTCGTATATCCCGCTTCCGAAAACTGGTTTATAAAAATTAAAATATGAACCCTTAACAAAAATTGGTTAAAACTAAACTTTTAGGGACTATAATAAAGTTCTTATAGAAAGTAAAGACATTTTTTAAGCTACAGCTAAAACCAAAAACAACGTTCAAAGCTTGGTTAATATGCCGAAACCAGACTCAAGTTATTTGTTCAAAATATGAACCGAAAAATAGAAAATTTCAAAGCAAAATAAACATCAGTAATTTTTAAAAGTATTGATATTAATTTCCTTCTCATTTTGGTTATTAGGTTAACATTCAGGCAGAACGATTGAAGGCCTCGGAGCGTGACACACGACGCCGTCATAAGCTGATGCAGGCTCAGGTGAAGACACTGTGCGAGGAGCGTGCCGATTTTCTGGCCCAACTGCAGGATCAGTGCCGTGAGATCAATCAGCTGCGGAAGCGTTTGGGTCTGGCCGAAAAAGAAAACGAGGATCTGGTACAGTCGTACGATGATGATCAAAATGATCCAAATAGGCCGCGGTACACAACCCGAGAGCTAAAGGAGCTAATCACTGAGCGTGACGAGCTGCTAACAACAATTGATAGTCTTAACGAGCAGTTGGCTGAGCTAAAGCCGGCGCCAAGCGCTAAATCTAAGCGTCATGTTTCCAGCTCCGATGACAGTGACGACGATGACATTAATCGTAATGATGACAATGAGCTCGACGATGGCGTTGAAGCTGATGTGGATGATGACAACATTTCGAGCGAAACGTGAGTATTGTAATCAGTTTTCTAACTTTGTGCTCATTGTTATATTCTTCTACATTGCACGAGGATTTCCTATGAATATTCTCAGATTGCTGAAATAATAATTCAGTCTAAAGTTCTCAATCAAAGGAGCTGTGATGACGCTTTCATTTCTTCTGCTATGAGTTATAAAAATCTTTTGGTTTAGAAGTTTTCTACAAAAGATGCTTTATAACCCAAAGACCCTGCTAGGGACTGCTGTGTTTTTTTTACTATACGCAGTACGAAAACATTGTTTCAATTTTGTATCTTTATGGGATTTCAGACCACCCGGACACGATGCGCCTGTGCAGGGACCGTTGCCGTATGAGCCAGATGATGCACCCTGGAAAAAGAGTTCCGAGTCGGGCATACGCAAATTGTGAGAGTTTAGTATGACATATATAGAATTTAACTAATTCATTAATATATATTTGTAGCTTTCGTAAACTTTTTTCGGATCCATCGGATGGCAGTAATACATTCCCGAAACGTTCCTTGGCCACGCTTTCGAAGATGGCGCTCTCGGCCACCCCCGGCAGCGGCAGCGAGCCGAAGTAAATGCCTTTTAGCCTAAGAGCCAAGTGCATTCCATATATAATATATAATTGTGGTTTGATTTTGCTGTATGTTTTATGTTATATTTTTCGTTTTTATTTTTTTTTCGTTTATTTTTAGTCCCTGTCTGTCCTTTGCTATGTTTTATATGCTCGCTAAGTATTTACCATTTTCTTTTATGATGTACATAATTTACATATTCGATTGCTGTGCTCTCATTATATTAAGTTGTTATTTCATTTATAACGTAATTGTTTAACCATTTTTGTTTGCTATTGATATTTAATATGCCACATTCGTTTTGGTTTTATCTTTGCTTTTGCAAAATGCTTTTACTTATACATTATTGAATTTTGTATTTTATACTACCAAATTATGTATACTAACGAATCTATGACCAAAATGCAAGGAACTATTTCTAGGCTTGACTAGCAGGCACATTGGGAAACCGAACGAATAACCCCGTACACACTTACATATATTCATCCTAAATATATATACATACCCTATACATATGGAGGAAATGTTCCAATGAACAAAATATGTGCGAAGTATAGGCAGGCAAGTGAGTGAGGAAAAATTTGAATGAATTTAACCAAATAGAATTGATAATGTACTTGTAGAGTGTTTTTAAACAATACAAAAAAAAAAAAAAAAGATTTTTCGAAAGTTGTGTATTTCTTGAAGCAGTTTTAACCAAGATTTATTAAAATTACTAAAACTAAAGGCTAATACAAACATATACAAATTGTAATTAATAATCTTAACTCAAAAAGCAGTCTAAAATTTTTATGTTCTACAGAATTCCAATTAACAATATATCAAGAAAACAAAAATAATAATATTCCCACAAAATATGATATATTACAAAGAGAAAATTAATTTCATTAGTAATTAGCCAGCTATAGTCTATTCCGCTCCCTCCATATCTATCCTTTTCTAATCTACACACTCTCAGCCTCTCTCTCTCTATCACTCTATACATCTCTCTATGTCTTTTTCTTTTTGTAGCAAATTGAACATTTTATAGCAGTTGTTGCCCCAAGCGGCCTTATATTAAAATACACAAGCCAAATATTAATTAAATAACTATGATCAAAATGGAAATATAATAAATTATAATTAGCCAGACGTTAAATTGTAGCTGATTGATTGATTGTTTGTTGACAAATTAATTATATATATAATTATCGGAGTATTAGATACTTATCAAACAAAGACGAGAAATGAAATGACACACTAAAATGTTAGAAAAACTTAAATCAAAACTTAAAATGTCTTAGCCGCATATTTTAGCCAAATTTAAAATTATGACTAGAGTTGTTACCAATTTATTGAAAAACCAAAAAATAAAGCGAAAAGGCTATCTTCGGCACGCCGAAGTTTACATACTCTTGCAGACTGGAAGCAGTCGTAGACTTATTTATTTTAACCAATTATTTCTATAGAAGTCTATCTTGAGCACACTTCAAATTTTCAAAAAGGTACATTGAGAAACAATATAGTTTTCCGTTTCCGATATATATAGTGTCAAAGGGAAAGTACCCTCTGCAAGGGTATTAAAACACAAAACGTGTATACCAATCAATTATTAAGCTAACTTTAACATTACAGTTTTTTCGTATGCACAAAATGTTGCATTTGCTGCTGCAGTTAATAAAACCTAAGATTTATCCAGTAATCCGAGAATTAAGTAAAAATATATAGCACACACACCAATCCAGGCAGTATGAGTACAAGTTGCATTTTGGGTTCACTTTTTCTTGCTTCTTATGGCTTTGATAATCTCTCTTATAAGCTTTTCGCTTTGTTCTCCACTTCCAACTGCGCTGATTCTTCCATCATTTCGTTTCGAAGTTATATAAATAAATGAAGAAAGTCGGGTCAAGCATATTAAGTACTACATATCAGTTTTGATTGTGAAAGAAATTTTGAATGGCGTAAAACTTATTGATTTTGGTTATAAGAACGAATTTGCAAGTAACGAGAAATGTGCCAAAGACTAAAGAGGGAATTCAGCCGTTGCCATTGATCCCAGATCCCCAGGCTCATACATAATACTACTGCTCTACTATAACAATAATACAATAACATTCCACACATCAGATTATTAATTATTAACCTAATTTCCAAATATGGCAACTGAAAATGTATACAAAACAATTCTAAGTGAAAAATGATGATGATGGTGATGAATGATGAATGATGACAAAGATGAATAAGAACTGGCAAAACTACAGCTGGAAACAATCGAGAATATTCCGAGTATTTGTATGAAGTATTAAAGCTATTAATTTATATATACTATGTTCAATTAATTCGTTGTGCCACAGATCGCTGAATATTTCCGATAAAGAACAAATCCAGTGACTGAATATTTTGTTCTTTTCAGTTGAAAGTTTGGTGACTTTCTGTGACACAGCGAAACGATTGACACAAAATCTAAGTAAAATAAAATGAATTAATGTTAACTAAATTTATATACATATACACATACATATATGATTACAAAAATATATACATATATATTAACCAAATAACGCAGAACATTTAAATTATATACATATACATTATACAATAAATGACTAGTTCGACGAAACGATTAAAAGTTTATGGATCGCTCCAATATTATATATATCCGTACACATTTTATGCATTTTATGGATGCGGTAAATAAAAGTTATGCTAATAAATTTTTAATTGATTTTAATTTTTGGGTTTTGAAAAGGAGTTGGAATTTGTAATACTCTTTTTTTATTTCCAGATCTTATCTTATCCCTTATTCGATCGATCCAACTATAACGATAAAACTACCAATTTACTTAGTGCTTAAGTACATCATCCATTCTTCTGTCTAGCTTATTTATAGGACCAGTAGTTAGTTCCGGGGTTTCAATAAATTAAGCGTGTTCTTTGGCTTTCGTTTAGCTCCATTTCTGTTAGTAGAAGCTTGCTCAGCTTTTGGTGGATTGGTGGATTTTAACAATCCATTCGGCGAATCCTGGGATTTCTTGTTGCTTGGGATGCACTATATGCTCATTGTTCCTTGTTTTAAGCAAGCAGTTCCGCTTTCATTATGGAAATCATAATCCATGTGATCCATTCTGTCGATCTTTGTCCACCTGAACTTACTGCTATTCCACGCTTGATACAGTTGCCAAATACTCTTTATGCACTTTCATGTTGTTCAAAATGAAGCTATTAGGAGAAATTTGTTGCACTGTACCCAAATAATCTAAATATCTGAAATTCGATTCGATTTTTAGGAGGTGGCTAATTCTAATATGAAATGGCATACGCTATGGCGAGATTGGATCTATTGCCTATATTTATATGCAACTTCTGTGGAGTTGGAATGTTTATGAAGTGGAAGTGGATGTGCAAGTGGTAGCTAGTAAAGCCGACTATGTTTTATACTCTAAAAACCAAATAGTGAAGTGTGCTGAAGCCCATCATTTCCGTTGGGCAATAATGAATTTGTATAAGAAACTGGTTCCAATAATTGGAAAGCGTTTGATAAATTTTCCAGGTTTTAACGGATTATATGATAATAATTTATATTTGATTAGATTGAATATTATCAAAATAATAAAGAAAAATGGCAACCTGGCCGCAAGAGCTCTCGCAATTCGTAGTTTTAATCAATTTCTATGAAAATAGCATAAATAATAATACAAATTGACGACAAAAATTATATCATATTAATGCAGATTTAATCTACGAAAAAAAGATAATATTTCAATATGTAAACACAAAATAAAGAATTAATATAAGGAATAAATCGCTGTTTTTATATCAATATTAACTAATTATTATATTATTAAGTCAATTTTCAGCTTATGAGGAAAGCAAATTACGGCTAAACGACTAAGACTAATTCAATAAAAACCCTAGAAAAATCTGTGTTTGTTTATCCACATACTCCTTAGATCATATTTTTTAATGTTTCCTGAAAGAAAAAATGTATTTATTTTGGGTTTAATAAACAGAATCACTTGGAAAAAATATTTTGAATTCTGTAAACTTTAAAATTTTGTAAAAGTAAATTTTTGACAATTGTTGAATTTTTTCAAGCTTATCTTTTAGTTAAGTTATTTATTTTTCAGACCAATCATTTTTAAAGTATTTAATTTTAAGCACAAATACAGAAAGTCTATTATATCGTGGAATCGGTTCATAGTACAGTTTAAAGGATTCAAAGAACTCTAAACGAAAATATTTCTGTACGTTTGGGTTGGCGATCGACTGACATCCTTCATTTAGAGAATCTTTGAAGGTATTTCAAATTTAGTTGGCCAAAAGCTCTCACTGAAAGTTTAAATGTGAAATATAAAAGAAAGGAACCGCAAAGTCGAAAGCTTTTTTTTCCTTTGGTCACTCACCGCAGGTGTCCTGGCTAAAAATACTAAAATACAATTTTCTCACATCTGTTGTTAGCTGATGAGCTTTTAAGCTACCGTAAACTTACGTTGAATTGCTAGCCAAGGATACGAGAGAGATACGGAGAGTGAGAGTGACCAGGCTGTACGCAGCATCCTTTACGTTTATCCTGCCGCAGGCGAGCTGCTGACTACTTGCGCATGCTGTACGCCTGCTACACCGGTTGAGTTTGAGGCGTATCTAGGCGTGGTGTCTGTTTGCGACAGGTCCTCTGGTATGACCTTGATGGCAGGATGCCCGGATACTGCTGCTGGGGCACCCCTTTTCGGCTGAATTGAGGGGAGAAATATCGTCACATCGCCATATCTCCTCTTAATTGCCGAGCAACAGGCAAAGGCGTGCGAAAGAAACAACCAGCACATCGCCGATAAGGGCTTCTCGTCTGGCCAATGGGCGGACACGGTCTCGTATATATGCGTCCAGACCACGGACGTCGTCGGCTTGGCACTCTGTCAAATTGCTACGCAATTCCAATTAAGCAATTAAAAATGTGCCGGTCCGTGCCTGGAGAAGGAGCGGAAGTTGACAGCTTTTTAATTAAGACGATGCTAGCGTAATAGGATAGAAGAAAATGCCTGGCAAAAACTGTAGGTCGAAATGTGTGCAGCTAATGAAGAGGATGGCCAAATGCCGAGCAGAACAGAGCGAGGGCGAGGGGGGTGACTACGGGGTGTACATTTTTCACTAATTGGCTGGTAGCGAAGGGAATGGAAAATGTGTTGCCAGCGTTTGCTTTAGTATTAATTAAAAACAATATTTAATGAGTTTGCAACGCCTACAGATACTCGTCCAAGTGCCAAGTCGGCAGAGAGCCCCCTCCAAAGAGCAACGAAGTTCGTTCGTTTAAACGACGATGTAAATTCATCGCGTGCTCACACGATTTCAGGGGCCTTCAGTCAGACGATTTTTGAATAGGCGCACAGAAAGCGTCTGCACGCAATGGCCATGGTACAACTTCCCCATAACATCGCATCGCTGAAAAGCCCAAAGCTTGCGTGTATACTCGTTTTGTTGCATGTTGATGACTATGTAGCGGGTTTGTGGCTAACAAAAAAGCTAAAGCCGCCGCACACGCCTACACACAAACATACATATCTCTTTGTGTATACAAGAGTGAGCGAGTGCGAGTGTAGACAGAGCGTGACAAATAGTGTTGGGCACATGTTCGTGCTCTACTTCGTGTCCAAATTCACCATTCGCTTCGAATTAGTTCAGTATTTTTATATATTTTACTAATCTTATTATTACGTTTCGTCAAACTGAAGAAGTGCGACTGCAGGTATTATTATATGATAACATATCGATAAATAAAATAGAATATTGAGAATTAAATAAAAGTTATTGTTATTAAGTAACGTTTTACGGCCTCTCAACTCCGGTTTGTGCTTAAGAATATACTAAGGAATATATTGTTTTCATTTTGATAGGTTTATTTTATTTTAGCGAATTATAATTAACCTACAAATTAAAATTCACTAAAAAATTGACATAATATTTAATGCTTAAAACTATTTTTAATCGAATCAACAATAGTTCAGCTTTTTTTTCCATTACTTGTTGTTATACAAACTATCAAAGGTTCCTCATAATGCATAAGTCTATAACCATATCATCAGCAATTCGATATTTTTGTACCATAATAGGGTACTTATATATATAAAAGTTAATTAATATAGTTTGTAAAAGAGACAGAGAGTGTAGAGAACATATAGTATATATAGTTGTCCGATTATTTTGTATAATAAACACAAACTATGAATACAAAATATGGCATTGTGAATTTTTTTTGTTCATCTAAAAAACAATCCGAGTTTTCATACGTAAAACAAGTTATCCGATTTTTATCTATTCCTTTTAACCATTAACGACGACTTAAATTTCTAATCCGTGAGTTATATTGAAGTGAGGTGAATATAACACTGGCACGTGCGCATCTCTAATGAGAAACATCGCAATGGCTTGTGGTTTTGTGGCATCTACTGGTGCCGCTCACTGTGCGCCTGTGCACGAAAACTGTTTTTTATACAAGGACATTGCCATTGCATGATATTCTACAAGTAAATATGCACATGAACTATATACATACATATGCGTATGGCACGTACTACTTACTTACATACAAATAAGTATGCAAACACGTACATATGCATGTGTAGGAGAAGTAGACGTAGTTGGAACATCGCGCGCAAGTCAAAAGCTTGCATATGTGTGTAAGAGTGAGAGAGGGCATACAAGAGCGAGGGAGAGAGAGAGAGAGAGTGCGCAAGCGAGACAACCATATGCACTGCCTCTGCTCTCTGTGTGGAGTCAGCTACCTTTCTTTGTCTAATATATGAATATGCGGCGGGGAAATTTGTAAGTTGCTTGGCAACGCGCTGCTGTTAAAAGCTGTGCGCCTATTTAGCGGCCAGCGTTTGGTTGGAACAAGAAAACGAAAGTGTTAAATAAAACGCGAGCGCGTTGTATGTGGAGCTTGTGTGGAGCCCGACGTTGCCAGACGCTGTCAGACGCAACGGCATTGGCCGTATGTGGAGTCCGTTGCGCCATTGCGCGCGGCCATATGTGATTGGGGGGCATCCTGTTGCCCGTATGCCCGATTCGTTTGTTGTTGTGTTTTAAACTGTACTGGGGCGATGTTTCCAATTTTGCAGTTTCCATCGCCATCGACTGGTGAATATCTCTGCCCGCCTATTGAATTTGCGACGCGCATGACGCGATGTTGTCTACGTTACAAACATGTTGGGGTCCGTAATGTGCTTTATAAAGAGTTCGTCGGTCGGGTATACACTATGCAAATAACTCTGGGCGCCTATTGAGTTCGGGTGAATTCTACGAATTTCGCCTGACATCCAAGTTTATCATTTTCGCGATGTTGCAACCGGCCATGGTGGCTTATTGGAATGAACATTCTAGGAACTTGCCCTAGATGCGTCAACAGGCGACCAGCAATTGTAAGTACGCTGACGACCTAAATAATGTTTTGTTGCGACTCGTTGCTCTTTCATTTTTCTTCCTCTCTCTTGCTCTCGTCTGCGACAGGTTGTTGGTCTTTTTTCAAAAAACAATTGCTATGCTCGTTGTACAGCAAGTGTAAAGGTGTTAGAAGAAGATGTCAATAGTATGACCTGTGGTTAAGCTTTATAGATATACTCACTCATAGGTTGGTGTCTTGGCTAAGCTTTAAAGCTTGCATTCTCTGGAAGCGCTATGTTAATGAATAATACTTTGCTTTTGCGGCTCTTTCTATACCCTGTAAATATAATGAGTAAACAAAATGTCTTATTTTAGAGACAAATTTAAATAAAAATAAAAGTTTTTGTAATTTTTTATTGAACTGATTTTGTTTTCTATTTTTTGCAGCCTACAATTTAAAGGCTACGTTCACTGAAACATAATTTTTAAAATTAAATTGATGCCAAGCACATGATTTATTTATTTTTTTAAATTTTATTGTAATAATTTATTTTATACAATTTATTTAAGCTGGCATATAAAAGGTAAAACACGGACTATCGATGCGGGTCTATAAGAAAAAGCAAAAAATTACAGGGTGCTTATAGTCGATACTACGCAAGCTCGCAATGTTTTGTGTATCTGATAAAATGAACAGACACAAAAACAACATTGCAAATATGTACTTATAACTCGGCTGTGTGCAGTCCGTCGTCTGGGACATTATGCGTTTTTTGTTGGTACAATAAATGCTCCAATTTTGCCAGGCGAACATAATGGGGCGCAAAGCGTTGCTGCTAACAGACTGGGTTCCAATACACATCTGTATATATGTACATATTTATGTACATATATATGTATGTGTATAGGTATGATGTATGTACATATGTATGGGTGGATGGTAGGTACACACTTGCACTTGCACTTGCGGGCATTGAACGAATTCTGGTTTATTATTACACTTTGTTATTGCTGTTGCTGCTGTTGTTTTTGTTGTTTTTGTTGTTTTTGTTGTTGCTGTGGCTGCCACATACATTTGTTTTATTATTATGCATTATGTTTGCTTTCTGCTTTCCTCAGTGGGTTGCTAAGGCAATCAAGAATAATAAATAATAGGAGCATAACCATCCAACTCTGATAAAAAACTTCACAAAGTGAAAATTACTCATAAAACGATTAAATTGCTGCCCCAAGAAAAACTTGAAAGTGAATACTACGAGTAAGGCAAAGAACAGCTGATTAGCATCCAAATAGAACAAAGTTTGTACCATAACATTCATATTAGAATTCCCTTTGCTGTCCAACCTTTTTTTTAGGACCAGTCTCTTAGCTGGTAAAAAAAATATTAAATAATATTAGAGCATTGAGGTTTAGTTAAAATTGGTATTGCATTGATTATCGTTCGTATTTTATAAAATTTACTCAATTCTTTTATGTATTGCGCGAAAATCTAGAAATAAAATTATATATTTCAAACATATTCCGAAGAGATCCAGTTTTTCATGCTAAATACTACGAAATTTTGATCTGTATGTCTTCTTTCTACATTTCAAACTTTCATAATTCTGTAAAAACTGAACCAGTTCTATATGGAATACCATTTTGGTTCTAGCATGTATTCAAATCAGAGCTAAGACTTAGCTCTTAATTTTTGAATTTTAGAAAAAACTAGTAAGAAATGGCTATATATACATATATATCCGTTCCTGAAAACACTCACTTATATATTTGATCAAAATATATTGAGAAACAAATTATCGATACTGGCTACAATTTACCTATGAAGAAGTCAGCTGCAAATAAATAATTTTTTATAAAAGGTCTGCAAGGTCAGTAATCGGCGTATATATTATTTATACCCACATAGATCAGAAGGCTGTCGTAAGTGTTTTTTATTTTTATACCCTGCTGAAAATGAGTGAAAAGGAGTGTATTGAAATTGTGCAAACATTTGTAACATATTTGTAAAGGCATTCCCAAATCTGCATATATTAGGTTTATAGATTTGATTTATAATATTAAGAACTATTGGTCGAACATTTTAACTATGAATTATTTATTATTAATAAGTACCTGAAAATCAAAGCTAGATGAGGCTTATGGAAACTACTTATGGTTTCACCTTAATAAAGACATGACATGCTAAAGAAAAGCTTGCCTCTGCTTGAGTGCATGTTGAGTTTTTGAATAGTTGTTTGCGTACGTAGTATTTTCTAGTCGAGCAGTTTTGCCCAAAGCACCTATACTAGTTTTTTGCTAGTCATGTTAGGTTCGGTCCTAATAAAAAGAAAACAAAAAAATTAAAAGCCCAAGTGAAGAGTGCCCGACTAGGAAATACTTTGCACATAGATTCGAGGCTTGAAACTAATTGAAACTGCGGCTAAAAAGAGTTTTTTGAGATTGACGGAAAATGGGGTCTGCTACTACAGATTTGACCCCTAATTTTTTGGGTTTTATATTCAGTAAGCGACATACTAAATTTCAAGTCTCTAGCTCTAATAGATTCGTTGAGGCGGACAGAGCTAGATCGAACCTGGTTACCTGGCTGGTTATCCTCATTAAGTAATTTATGTACAAGCCTTATGGAGAATGTCTCATTCTAGTTATTACATACATTTCAGACAGACTTGGTATACTTTCAAGATCTATTATACAGAGTATGAGAAAAGTACTTCAATCACGTCACACTAAAAGACCTTTGGCATTTTATATAAATAGCAAGAAGTAGTTTAAGTTGACATTGCTGAAGGGCGGGGAGGACAGGAACTGTTCGTAGAGTCATATAACAGGTATGTACAAATGTGTACAACCCAATTAACATGTCCAAGAAGCTACACCGAAAATTTCAAGTGCTGGTCAAACAACGCGGCCACGTGGTATGCCGCAAGGACAAAAAGGACAGTTGAGTGTCAAGCGTTGATATTAAAGCTTCAATGCATTTATTTCCTTCAGCAACGGACCCCCTCCATTCCACCTGCCCCCACAGCCCAAGAGAAAACAACTTTTGAACAGTGTTGCGAAATTTTTTGGACAACAGTCAGCAATGAAAATATGGCAACTGCATTGCAGCTGGACGCCCGGGGGCGGCTGGCAAAATGGGCGAACAAAAGACACGTCAGCTATAAGTTTGCAGCGTCTCCACCTAGGAAATCCTATAAACATACAAACATACATATGAAATGTGTGCTTCAGTTGGGCTCTTTTGTCTGTCCGAATTGTGGACCTGTTTGACGGTTCCCCATTTAAATGTCATTGCCTGGCACTGCCTTGCGGCTGTATGTGTGGAGTGGGGGCGCCTTCTACTGTTCGTTTTTAGGCACTTTGAATAGCCAGCTAAAGCGCACATAAGTATGCACCACTTTTTTTTTTTGGAGCTGCTATTCCCCAAGCGGAAATCACATTTAAGCGGATTTCGTTGACTGCGTCTGTCTGTTGTGATCACAGTAGTGCAAAAGTGTCAACTGTTTTGACTGCTGAAACGAGTCCGAGGCCGAGGCCAAACGCCTCGGGGTGCCCGGCTCTTTATGAAGTGTTAATGCCAAGTGCCATACACGACAGCGGGGTGGGCGGTGTACACAGTTAACTAAATGCAGGCAAAAGACCTCAGCATAATGGAACGGAATCTTTAATTTATAAAAATTATCCAAAAGAAAAAAAAAATGAGTCTTGAAAAACTTTTTTGAGTCTATTTCGGTTTGTTTTCAGAGTCGGATTGGGAAATGCCAAGCTTACTATAAGAATTTCCATAAAATTAAGCTTGAGAGTAAATGAATACAATGTTCTAAATGAATACTGATCCAGTATATATAGATATATACATGTATATGAATTTTGGATATTGATTCACATATAACAATTAAAGGGAAGTTCAAAGATATTATATATAAAATCGGGACAAAGATTAGCTTGTAGCGACAGTGGAAGTCGATACGACTAGAGAACTGCAGAGAAATGCAGTTTTCTAACTGGAAGAACAAAAAAAAAAAAATAAATAAATATTTATTTAAATACTGAGTAAATCATATTTTTTTTACCTCTTTTTTATCCTGTCTTATGGTTAAGCACCATAAATTGTATTCTGCATGAAAATAGGTTTTGTTAAGATAAACTTTGTGGAAGTGCAGCTTGAAAACTTTCTCCTTGCTTTCTTTTTATCCCTATGCACTTAAGGGAAGTCCATGCAATATGCTACCTCCATTGAAAAGTTTAATATAGGATTGGGAGAAAATCTTTTCTAAAGTCGCAAAGTTTATAAATATTTTAAATATGCCTAGGCATAAGTACAATTACCTAAATTATTGCTTTCTTTTTTTGTACGTTGACGTCAAGACTTTAAATATAAATAGATTTTTTTATCATAAACTTGTTTTTATATTAATTTTGTTCTAATGACTGCTCATACGGCATCAGGCAAAGTATATTCTTATTATTTTATTTATAGAGATAGCTTAACGCCTTGAAAGGATTTGTATAAAGCATTTTATGTAGACACTTAAAATCCTCTAACCCAACACCAGCACCAACAATAAGAATTAGAATAAAAAATAACAAAAATGTCAGTTATGACATAATGTTACATTGTTGCAGGAGCCGAATAAAGAGTACAGCCGAAGAAGTTTGGAGGAGTACGAGTATGAGGGAATAGTATAGGAAAGTTCAGTCAAAGGTTCTTCTACTTGGGCAGACAACACATTAAGCTTGCTCTCCCTCTCCCCCTCTCTCTCTCTATCTCTTTCTTCAGCTCTCTCTCTCTCTCTTTCTTTCTTTCTTTTCATCTATCTTTCTCTACATGTTGTGTAGCTTGCTTCCCGGTCTACATACATGCAAAGCCGGCATTTTGTTTTTACGGCCTGGCTTTTTGTGGCTTCCATTTTTGTTTTCTTTTTCGCCTCCTTTAGGGTTGTGGGTATGGGGGTGTGTCTCGGCGTTGAGCTTTGCTGCAATACTGCTGCTTAGCTTCCAAAGCTTTTTGAGAGTTGGCCACGTGCCAGTTTCCTGCGAATGGAAGTGCTTTGGAAGTGCTTTTGTGGCCCATAAAGCAAAAACAAAACATATGGCGAAAGCTTTTCCCGGCATACGGTAAACAGCTGTGGGGCGACGGTGGTAATAATGATGAAGATGATGACGACATGGCCTTATGCCATAAGGTTTGAGCTCTGAGATCGGAACTCTGTCCACCCAACGAGAGCCATGACAGCTGCTTAACCACTGGACGTGTATGATAAAGCTGTAATTGAAGGTACAATTGGGAGGAATCCGCAGGAATGGGCAAGGGATTGATGATAGCAACGGTTGACTGAGCTGCCAAGTGAATGCTGCAACTTGAAGGTGACTTGCTTGCCGGCTTCTCTTCTCTTTTTATATATATATATATATATATTTCTTCATCTGAAATCTTACGTAATTCTCTGGTTGACTGTTGAAATGATTGATTGACAAGGGATGAGAGTGCTGTCGTTGCTGTTAATGTTGATGCACGCGATTGATGATTTCTGACGAGGCTTGAACGGGTTATGTTAGCGAAAAAAATAAATCAACGAATTATTAGTATTATAGATGGATAGTTGATTGATTAATTGACTGATTGGCTCAATGTTTTTATTGAATATGTTAAAATGAAATTGAACATTGGTACAAGAACATTTATGAATTTAACACATGATTTAAAGACCATGATTATATTGATTGACTGATGGAAAATGCTTTGTATTATTTGTAATTGAAATGAATGGACTATGCGTATGAGAATCAGGAAAATTGGAGTATTGAACACATGATTAAAGTCTTATTCCATTGATGATGTATTAATTGATTGATTGAAATAATATATTATTCTTCAATATAATGCAGAATTAAGAGGAAAACTAATATGTGTAAAAAGAATATTTATATCTATAAAGACTGATTGACTGATGATTATTAGGTATAACTTTATTAAAATTGATTGATGGACTTACAATTGAAATGAAAAAAATCTGAAGGAAAATACAGTTTTAATTTCGAATCAATCAAAATTATAACCCCACTTGTATCCAAAACAAATCATTATTCTAAGTTTCGATATTAAAATTAACATTTACCTCAATATCTAATAGAAGAAATGTAAATTTTAAAATTTAAATAAACTATAAGCCACAATAATTCGCTCAGAGCTCTAACCGAATATGCTTGAAAGAAAACTGAAGGTGAAACTTTTTGATTTGAGTATCATTTGACGGAAACCGCATGGGAAATTGGTTTCCGTTAGGATATTGTTGTTCATTTGATGTATGCCCAATTAGTAGAAAATATTGACGTAAACTTTACTGTTATATTTTGTTTGTTTTCTTTTTTTCTTTTTTGGTTGGCATCAGGTATTTGTGCAGTGATTCGGATTTATCCAGAATTTTAATTGCATTAATTTGATTGACTAACTAATCGATTAAGTGTCCTATGTGGCGAAAGCTGCACTTTAGATTTGCATATATTAATTGGCTGTCCAGTCGGATTTAATTATGTAAGCCACATGCCACATTACCGCTATACTATGTCCATTTCTCTTTTCTCCTCAAGCAGCAAAAATTCTAATTGCATTGCTTCTGGTCACGAGGTATTGCATATTGCAGCGGCGCCTTAAATGCTGCAACGATTTTTCGTATTATGCGCTTTTATTACAGCTGCTGCTGTTGTTGTTATATTTTGCAGTTCTGTTTTGTTGTTTTTCCTGCTTTATAGTTTTGTAGTGTACTTGTCGAGTTGGTAGCTCTCATTGCAATCATATATAAATATATTTTTAATGGCTCGCCTTGCATGGTATTTAAATAAAAGTCTGGTAGGGAACAGCTTTTTGCGGTGCACCGAAAATTACATACCCTTTCAGAGGAGAATACGCTCTCCAAATGCAAAGGGAGCTGTGGGCTATATCGTCCGTCCATTTTAAAAACACGCTTTTCTTCTTTCCTTCTATAGCAGCTATATGATATAGTTGTCCGATCCGGCCGGACGAAAGAGACTTCATTGTACATTTCATTAGCCAGCTCAAAAACTGAGCATGACTCGCCTCGTAGACCGGATCAATAATACATATATGTATAGACTCTATGGAGTCAGAGATATATGCGTTCTTCATAAAATATTATACATGCCGTGACAAACTTATAGCACCCTCAGTCAGGGTATGAAAATGGCAAAAAAAGAGGCACAAAAATATATATTTTACCTCACATTAATGCGCTTTGATTTTTCGTAGCCGTTCCGCAGAATTTTCCGCTTGTTGCCATACTTCTTTCTGTATGCCATGGCTGAGGGTGTTATAATTTTTTTACGAAATGTGCAACGCATTGCTGCAGGCATTTCTTATTCAAAGAAAAAATGTTTCTATTTTTCGGCAAGGATTGACAATGGAAGGAATGTTCTCTGCTTGCCTGGAACCTATTATATATATATATATATATATATATATACATATAATACAGTAGACAGTAGAATAATATTATAATATCACATTCTTATTTCTGTGAATGTTAAAATTAAATTATGTAATACTTATTTTGAGCTCGCTCGCTTTAAATTTTAATTAAAATGGTTTTCTTGTTGGCTTACAACCGTTCAAATGTTGGCTAACAAGTGCACTCAACTCAATAAATCAATATTGATTTGGTGGCTGAATTGAGCAAATTAGATTGAAAACTTACACATTTATTCTGAAATATATATTATATATATATTAATTTCTATTTAAATTAAATAAATACAATAAAATACACAAACAAAATACATACTATTGTTTACATACTTTGGATAAATATTAGGAATCAGTTTTCATTTTGTGGAAATACCACTGTGGTTTCCACACATTTGAAATGAAATTAAAATTTATAATAGGCCTGAATATGTCTGACAGGGTATTGCTATTTGTCACCCAGAAATTAATATTTTAGCTGCATGCCTTTTTAATGCCTTTACAGAGAGTATAATAATCTGGTCATCCAGTTTGTAATTCTTAAAAAATATGTCACAAATTATTTTCTGTTCTTAAATTTAATTTTTTTAGTTGGTATAGATTTCTAAAAGAGTTCAAATATATTTCTAATTAATTCTACTCTCTCAGTTTGCATATAAAATTATGCTGCATTAAAAATTAATAATTTAAAAATACGTTTCTCTACCTTAAAAGCAATATAAGCTCTACTAGTAAGAATGTAAATAGCTTTATAGAATGTAAATAAAATAGATAATTTTTTAATTATTTGTTAGAAAATCTTCTTTTATATTCAGATTTAATTTTTTTACATATATAAGAGCAATTTGAAAACACAATTTATTTTAAATATTCTATTTCAAATCAGTATAAATGAAAATTCAATATTGTTCATCTTTTCGAGAATGATAGAGAAGATTTGACTTGTTATTTAACGTGGTAAAATAATGTCAAAAAATATATTTTAGTGGATGAAAAGGGTATTTAATACTTCGCTATTCCAAGAACTTTGCCAGTTTGTGTTTTTATTTTTTAATGTATTTTTGGAGTGCCTGCCAAACATACACTAATACATAGGCTTATATACTTAGTAGGTATGTACGGGTCTATATATATATATATGTGTGTGCGTGTGTGTGTGTTTGAATACCATTTGTTATTATTGTTGTTGTTGTTGTATGCTTTTGCCGTCTGCTTTTTGCAGTCGCGTGGTGTGTAGAAAGGCGTAAAGTGGCCAACAAGCCGTTAAGCGTGGTCTCCTGCCATGCATGGACCCCTTCAGCTGCATACAAGGCGCCCCAACTAACCATCACTTTTCTCTTAGTATGCGTGTGTATTTCAAAATGCTTTAGTAAAATAGTAGTAGTAGTAGTAGTAGTAGTAGTAGTAGTAGTAGAAAAATAAATAAAACTTAAAAAACAATATAGAAAAACTCAACGAAAGTTGACAAAAGGGTTGCAATTGCCACTGGGGTAGGTGTTCTTGTTGCTGCTGCTGCTGCTCCTCTCATTACCAAACTTCTTCCACTCGTCCAATTCGGCAACAACAACAATAACAATAGATGAACAAGAACAAGAACAAACTTGCAGATGCATTATGATATAAGGTTGGCAGTACAATAACTGCCTCCATGATAAATGGCTCACGAACTTTTCCAAACAATTGCAAACTTGCGTTGCGGCGCCTGTGCGTATGCTGCACATTTTTCGACGCCCGACAGTCATGACTGTGCACGTTGTTCTCGGCTTTTTGTTATAATACCCTTGTACAGGATATTATAGTTTTGTCACGAACTGCGTAATGCATTGGTCAATATGGTGAGTCGAGTCGGTACTGCTATGTCTGTCTGTCTGTCTGTCTGTCTGTCTGTCTGACAATCGGTCTAAAAATTCTTGTGTGGCAATTGATAAAACTTACATATAAATGGTTAACAACACATTGTAAGTATCAGACAACTATATTATATAGCAGCCATTGGATCAAAATAAATAAATGCAAGTGCATATAATCTCAGGTCTATCTGCTTGATCTGCCTTATTAGTTTTCATATACCCTTGTAAAGGATATGGTGCGACGGTTGAACCTCAGATACCTAAATAGTAAATATTTATAGTTATTCTTCATCAGGAGATAATAAGATAAGTGAAGCTTGTCAAATAATTAATCGCATCATATAAATATCATGAAACAATATTTATTTAATATACATCATAAAAACTTATGATAAAATTGGAAAACGATAGCTTGATAGATATCTGCCTTGCTTATGTTGATTTTATAATAAAATTTGCTATTTTTAAAAACTTAAATACTTCATAAGGTTGGGGCATGTTTGACCAAGATTCGACGGCTATATATGATATCCATCATACCAAAAGAGTATTTAAGGTTTAGGTTAAGGCCTTTCGAAAATAACCATTCTATCAGTTTTTTGTTTGCTCTTCCTTTTTAGGCCTTCTTCTTGGCAACGACTCAAATCCCCCAAGTTGCATTTCCCAGTTTCCAATTCCATGTTTCAACTGGGCTGCCGCAATACTTGCTTGACAATTGCAACATTTCCATCCCCCTCTACCCGTTTTTACAGTACTCACCCCCTGTGTTTTCAAGTCTTTTGTGCCAAGTTGAAAATTAGCTGCGTTTTATGCGTTTGATTGTTGGAAACAACACAAAAAGTTGGCCAAACAATACACAGATAAATTCACAGTTATAATATTTCCGTTCTTTTTTATTCAGCATAAGTTTATTGTTGTTGTTTAAGCCAATTTGTTGGCTTTTTGGTATAGTAAAAAAACGGGATACAAATTAATTTGTTGGGCACCTGAAAATACATCAATCGGTTGGTATTGCATCTGCCATAATTTCTCATGAAATCTTAAAGCTTTAATAAAAGCATATTTCAATTAGTTTTTAAATATTAACTTAAAAGACATTCTTCTTAGGACATTCTTTTCGATTTTGCATTTGTAGGTATTTTCCAAAGAACTAAAAACTGAACCTACAAATTCATCTCTTGACCCTGAAACCGAAACGAGCCTCTTATTGAATAAAAAAAATTGAAGAAACTTAATCAAAATATTGGGCGTAATTAAAAGGAAAAACATTGTTTGTACCACAATTAAATATTTATAACATAGAATATTTATAACATAAAATATATTACAATTAAATAAAAAATAAAAATATTATAAACTTGTCAGCTTTCCCCGGCGATTTATTTCCGAGTCTGTCAGGCCAAAATTGGATTTTCCCCCATAGTATAATTGACTTTCTATTTTCCGACGTTTCGCGAATTTTCCCCATACAAAAATTAACCCCATTGCTCACCTATGGGGGTAAATTTTACGGAAAATGCTCAATTTAAGAATATAAAATTCTTATATTGAAGTTTGAAAATAAATTTAAACACGATCGGATAAAAAACAACAAAGTATCAAGCAACAGTTTATGCCCATTTTTCCCGTATTTTGTAGAAACCCTTCTTACCGGAAACTTTCTTTGTTCAAATTTTCATCATGTGTTATTATTTAGGGTGTGCCTTCATGAATAAATTACTCAGGATAAAGAGTATATTTATATATATATATGAATATATACATATATATATATATTATATTATATTATATATATTTATATATATATATATAGATCAAAACTCAAGTCTGAACCTTGGGTTTAGGGCGTCTTCGAACTTTATCAACAGCTTTCCAAAATTTTTAATACTGCATGCTTCAACTAGGCAGATTTCAGAGACTTAGCATAGAGAGTTTGCATTTCTTTTCTAGATTATTCTATATTCTCATTCTAAATTGAAGTAGGATTCTTTGGAATGCTGGCTTATTTAATGAGTCTGAACGGGGTTGGAATCCTTGGACAGTTTCCAGCTCTTTGGAGGACAGTCGAATGTCCAATTGAGTTTTGCTGCATGGCAATTGGCATTCAATTACTGACCGACCGGACTGAACTTTGCCTTGCCCTCTAATCAAATGATCGATTGACCCAATCATTCACTCAATTCTTCAATTTGAAATACAATCTGAACATTCTGCGGTGCATCAATTTTGCGGCAAAAGCCTGATGCAGCAACCGCTTTTGGCCCTTTGATGACATTTGCATATTGCACCTGGGTAATGTTGGTAAACAGTTTGTAAGGTATTCAATCAATTATATTTTATGTACTCCTATTACAAATATATTTACTATATTTCAGACTTTTCTAACAGTTCTGTTTCAATTTCATTCGCATGAATTTTGTTAAAAAAGATACATAATTAATAAATGTTAATGTTGGAATTATTTGGGTAGTGAATATTTTTTTTTTTAATAATTACGCAGTTAAGGATTTTTGAATCAAAGTATTGAAGTCGTCTTGTTACGCGCAGTAATTCATATACGAGTAAGCAAAATAAATTTTAAAAAATAGAGTGCATTCGATTTGATTAGAATATTTGAAGTGGCTTTCAGTAATTTACATATATATATATATATTTTTTTTTTTTGTTTTTGCAATAAATAATGAATAGATATAGACAGAAATATATACAGATATCAACGAGTGGTGGTCAAGTGATGACCTACTGTGAGTGTGTGCTTGAGTCTGAGTGTGAGTGCGAGTGTGAGTGTCTGCATGAGTGTGTATGCCGCACCACATAAATCCTTTGGCCTGGCTTTAATGTGCGCCCTCGTTTGGCATTGTCAGCCCTTTGGTGGCTGTCTAATTGGCCAACTGGCCAGTTGACTGCATGACTCACTGACTGACTGAATGACTGACTGAATGACTGACTGACTGACTGAGTGAATGACTTGGCAAGCATTTTGGAGCACTGCGTCTTTGGCTCTTATTAAATTTGGCTCTGTGGCTTTTCGATCTGCAGCTCTTGGATGATTGCAATTCTGCCAGTTGTTATATGACAATATGTTTGACAATATGTTTGACATTTTATGACCATGCATACTCCCACGCCTACGTCTATTGGCATTTGCATATGGAGACAAGTAAGAGGGCATGCCATGAAATGGAAAACCGCAAGGAAAATCAATAAACAAGTCAACAACAATCCTTTTGCTAGAAGCCAACAGCTCATTCTCCACAATTTTGGCCAAATGTAATCAGCGTTTATCCCAAAAATTTATTACGGTCTGTTCTCAGCTCATCTTTGAAATGCATTCGATGTGATTTGAAAGAAAATACTCGGGGTAACCAGCGACTGCAGTTGTACAAGCAGCAGGTGACATTTCTCAGAGCATTAAGTGACGCCTCTGGTGAAATGGAACGAATTTGGAGCGGTTTCGGTGAGCGCATTGGGAATGGGAAATGTTCACAGGCCTAATAGATATGTACAGCTCTCTGCCGGCGGCATTTCAATTTAAGTTGCCACGTGTCACCGTCGCACACAATCCAAAATGACACTTGAAAAAAAACGAAGAGAAGAGACAAAAAAAAAAAGGATAAAACTGGTAAAGGTCTGTTCTACTGTTGTGCCCTGCCAGGGCTTAAAATGGGCCCTTTTGTTGCCTCTTACTTTATGGCTGCTTAGGTTAGCTGCCGCATCGATTTACGGCAAACTTGCCACACAAAATGAGCTCTGCTTTTAGGCGCCCCAACAGCGCATATATATACCAATTCAAATAAAACGTAAGAAACGCCCAGCAGGTGGCGCCATAGCGGCAACAACAGCAACGGGGCACAACACCTTTTGGCCTTAATGCCAGTCGACGTTTACCTGATATATAAAACTTAATTAAAGACCTTAAAGGTATTCGAGCGTTGCATTAAAAACAATCAACTTTTCTGTACTAAGTACTATTTATTTTTTCTATGTGTTTTAAAGTTACGAACTGTTAAGTAGTCTAATTTTAATATAATGTTGTAAGTTATTGACTTTTCTATGAGAAAATTGATTTATTTTTAAATTTAATAAGAGTCCTACATGGTATTAACTTATAAATAATGAATACTTGGTCAATTAACTTATTACTTACATAATTACACTGACTTTTAGAAAATTGCCTACAACTAAATCACCTGCTAGCCTAGCAGAGGATATTATATAAATGATATATATTATATATATAAATTATATACATTTATTAGTAGACGTATAAACTAAGGGAATGAAACTTGGCATGAGCCCAGGCAGCCGGATCGGACAATTTTATCATAGGGTTAGATGTACAGTGTATTTTCCAAGTATTAACCAAAAATCGATCAGATCGCATAATATCATACAGCTACCATCGGAATAAACGATAAAATATGAGAATATATCGATAAATGCTGCGTGGAAAACTCAGGTATTTTGGTGAAACAAAAAATATTTATAAAATATATAAAAATATATCCTTAATTCAATGCCATTGATGTACTTTGGAGTAAGGATAATTTTTAAAAGGAATTTTTTTTATTTACTTAAACTTTTATTTTACAGATCAATGAATATTGTAATTTTAATTGATTTGTTTTGTTTTTAGCATTTATTAACATTTAGCTAATTCCATATAAATTTCTTTGGAATTCACGTGGAAGTCATCAATGGGCTGCAGAACTTCTTCAAGAATTAGAATATTTTGATCAATTTACAATGTATGAACTTACTTAAATATGTAATTAAAGCACAATTTCAACTTAAAATCAGCTTATTTGGGTGATTTTATGCCACATTTCTTTTGGAAATCACAGTTTTAAAGCAAAGCCCAAGAATATCTCCCAAAAATGTGAAATGTTTCCAAGTGCAAATTTAGTCAATTGATAAAAAATGTACTGTGAACATTTTATGACATCCAATTATGTAGTAAAAATAAATGTCCTGCATAGTTAACGATGGAGCACAGCTGGCACATCTGTGGTAGAGCAAATGTCATTTAACAAGGCAATTAGTTGACATTACTTGTACAGTCGTGACAAGCAGGAATCTCAAAAGGTTCCGCAATGGGCCAGCTGAGAGATGTCCTTTTTGCCTTTGCGTGCCGCCAACAGAACCACAATAACACAACAACTTAGAAACAACAACAACTGGCAACTGGCAACCGGCAACTGGTAGCTGGCATGTGACGTTTGACCTTGAAATTTATAGCTTAATATAATAAAATACCCCAAAAAGTATGCAATGTTAAAGTGAACGACGCCATTTCTGGCAGCCGCAACTCTGCTCAGCCATTTTGTCTACTCAAACCAAAAATTTGTATACAAAAATAAAACGCAATTGTAGCAATCCCCCCCTGCACCATGGTACTATATATCCCAAAAAAAGGAAATGAAATATTAATAACAATAAAAGCAAGAAGAGCCTTAGCCAAAGCAAAGAATAGCAAATAAGAATGCTCTAGTCGAAGGTGTTTGAGCAGGAAAATACTCTTTAGCCAGGTTTAACACATACAATCGAAGTCTGCTTTAAATTGGGATTTCTAACCTTTCTTGCAAGATGACTTGACATGTAGCTTTATTTGATCTGCTTAAAGTATTCAGGAATCTATATGCCAAAATTAGTATTTTGATTCAGGGAAGCTCAGGAGTAATAGTTAGATACTTTATATATCTGTTCTGTTTTCTTCTGCATTTTTGTCCACATGGCAATCGTCCTTCGTAACCTGTTACATAAGCTTTGCAAAAACCCAATACACTCTGTTTAAGCATTGTATGGGCATACAGAGTATGAAAAGAAAAAGGAAAAAATTCAATCAAAACACGATACTCGTCGTAACATGAAAAGGACAAGGATTTATGTCTGGGTGGAGAACATCTTATCAAAATAACCAGCAAATGGATATCAATTGAGCACACCGACAACGACCACTCACCCACCCAATTCTTGCGTTTTGTTTTTCTTTATGCCAGAAATCTCATGCTTGCTCAAGCTTTATAAGAGTCTACGGTAAACTACATGGAAACAAGTTTAAATATTCAAATAAGCTTTATTTTTGGGATTAAAAAGAATTAAGCTTTAGTGCTGTGTATATTAAATATATTTAATAGCCCTCTATAAATAACTATTAAGTAGCCATCGTGGCGGGGCGTGTTGGCTTTTAGCCGTGTTCCAGCGTTTATTTTTAAAGTCCACTTCAGGCCTCATCCTTAAACGTTTTACTGGCAGCGTTGGAGTGTGCTTAGAACTTAATTGCGTCGTAATTTAAATTGACATTTCCGACCAATTTTATGGGGTATACAATTTTGATCATATAAGAGAATGTCGCATGCTTTTTAAAGACTTCAACTTAAGTAGCATCCTTAAACGTTTTACTGGCGGGTCCGTCATGTTTGAGTTGAATTTTGAATTTCTTGAATTTTTTAGTTTAAAATTAAATTTTATTGTCTATTGTGTTATTGATAAATGAATAAATATGACTAAATTACATTAGTTACTTTAGTCGTAACTCTGACGTCACAATTGTGAGTAGCCATAGAAAAATTTAAACGGCGCCAGTCAAAACCAAAATGCCAGACAATATGACTGAGGCGCAGTTAGCAAACAGATATACATACACTGAGCGAAAAAAATAGTCAGTCTAAAATTAAAATGATAGAGGGTATATTGAAGTATATTCCTGTATTAAGTTCTTCGTCTTAAGAATTTGTCTTTATTATAAATTAAAGCATTTCAATTCAACACGTCGAAAAGCTAGAAATTAACTATTAACAGTTTTCAGCAGTTTTTGAAATAATAATGTTTTTCTGAGTGTATACACCACATTTTTGGAGACTGTCAGTTTTTGGCACAGTTTTGTGGCACACTCAAGAATTTGCTGGTGAGTGTGAAAAGTTGCGTAGTCTCAATTTTTGTTCTCTTCTTGTGAAGGCCACATTGCGTATGAGCAACATTCTTACAGCGACACTTAGCAGTTGAATGTTGATGCTGCTGTTGTTGTTGTTGCTGTTGCTGCTGCTGCTGCTAGTTGCAAAAGTTGCTAAGCTCGCAATGCGACCAACTTGTTAAATGACAAGCAGTTAATTAATGTGCCAAATGAGAATAAACCGCGACCCTTTCAAATGGGTTTGAACTTTTCGTACATTTTGTAGACTGTCTACGATTTCCGTTGTACAAGTATAGCAGCAACAGCAACAACAGCAACAACAGCAACATCACCAACAACAGCGACGACAATAGCAACAACAGCAGCAATAAGAAAGCTAAATACATCGACCATCAGCGGTCAGACAGCAGCAGCAGCAGCAACAGCAACAGCAACAGCAGCAGCGACGCATGCCACTTGCAACTTCCGTTTCCGGCCGACGACGCTGTGAAAACTGGAAGAAACCAAAAAATCGATACGAAAATGATCCAAAATTGCCGCAAATGGCTGCAGGTCCTGGCATTTTCGGCCAGTGCTGTTTAAATTTATTAGGATTACGGCACAGCAGCAAGGACACACAACTACACATTTGAACAAGGGCGTAGACAGCAAGAGGGAGGGGGGGGAGGTAGAGGTGGGAGGAAGGGGCGGCACCTTCCTCAAACATAGGCTAGTATTTTTATACTTTACGAGTAAATCTACTAAGTTTTTGCAAAGCGCAAGCAAAAGGTAGTGGAAAGAGTCTCCGACTTTTTAAGTTGATCTAGCTGTGTCCGTCTGTTGGACTGAGCGAACGAGTCAATCTTGATCACTAAATTTAATAAATTTCAATCATGTATTATTAAAAGATTGTTCTAAAGCTTATCTTTAAAAAATGAATAAAATTAGAATTCGACTCAGAATTCTGAATAGTTTGCTTCCCCCTTTGTGGAATTTTGGCTACGCCCTTTGCATTTGAAGAACGAAACACGCAGCAAAAACGCTTTGAATTGTGGGTGCTGTTGGGGGAATCCACGAAATTAATCGAGTTTCCTTTGTGTTCTCGTATATTGTGTTGTTCTCATTGCTTTGTCTTCTTTTTTTTTATATTTTATTTGTATTATTATTTTTCCTTTTAGTTATTTGTATTTTTATTTATTTCTTTTTCTTTTGGTCTCTTTTGGATCATTAGCATTTAGCTGACTTTCTAATTAATACAACGTAATTAGTTTTGTTGCCTACCGACGTCGACAGGTGGCGCTGCAGCACATTTTAAATGCGAAAACGAACACCACCTGAGCGAGAAAAAAGAAAAGGCAGACAGAGTGAGAGAGAGAGAGATAGAAAGAGAGAAAAGATGACGGTATAATTAAAATGCGACAGGAAAAATGTTCACAGATTTAATATAATTATAATGAACGTAATTATGCAAGCAAAAAAGGGCAACGCAGGTAAAAAAACAGACCAAAAAATCAATAGCATAAGTCAAGGCGTTCCACACACACACACACACACACACACACATATATATACATATTGAAATACGGCCTATTATTTGTTGTCTTGTGGGGCAACTGTCTTCCTTTTCTATTTTTTTTTGGCTGGCGTCGTTAATAAATTTTCCATAGCATTTTAGTTGGCTCTCTTTTACAATTTTTATGGCCACAATAAAATGAAAGTTACCGGGCTTACTTCAGACCTGGCGACAGGGCCTATGCGATTCGGATTTGAATTCATATTTGGGGTTGTAGTTCTTTCTCCTAAGTGTGTTGCACACGCGATGCAGGTGCCAGGAAAGCGAGCTCTAGTAGCTGGCAAGTCTACCTGCTTACGGCTTGTACCCGGTATACCCAAATATATATCATATTGCTATTGTTATTCATTTAATAATACATATATTTATTTGTTTCAATTCCGGTGTTCCAAAATGTTTTCTACTCTGAGTCTACCCTTGAAATACATATTGATTCTACGTTAATTTTAAATTTTTACTGTCATTGGAATAATTTTTCTAACTTAAGATGAGTTTGCCACAAAATTATAAACTTAAACTTTTTTTATTCAGTCAAGCATAAACTGCATCATTTAATCATAATGTTGTGAATCCAATGACTAAATATGACCTAAACTATTTGCAAATGGGTTCAGTTCTATTATATTTTATAGGCATTGCCACTCCCATTGTAAGACTTCAGATAAGTTTGCCATAAAATATTCTTCTTAACCAACTTTAAACTCTTTTTATTGATTTAATCATTTGTGGCAATTCTGGAATTCCAATATGTTTTCTAACTCGAAGCCAAGCATTAGTTACGAGCTAAACTTGTTTAATTAGGGTTTGGTTCTAGAATATTTAGTCGCCATTGAAAAAGAAAATTCTTCACAGATTCTAGACTAATTTATCTTTTTTTTACATTCATATATGGGCATGAGTAGGAATATGTATCAATGCTGCGGGTTTGTTTCTATTCTCGTATTCCAATAGGTTTTCTTCGCTAAACCGATATATGTATTATCTTCTGTAAGGTACGTTTATCTTACCTGACATAAGTTATTAAAATACATCTTTATGTTAAGATTCTAAGATAAAAATGTCATGAATCCAGGTCGAGAAATACACCGAAAAGTGATTATTTTGGTATTATCGACCCTAGATTTTTTCATCCAAAATTGGGATTTTAATTTTGCAAAATCACCTTCATCTTTTAGTTCGAATGAAAAATATCACAGTGTTTCTTTTTTCTTTTTTACACAATTTTACTTGATATTTAGGTATTTGCTTTTTTTTTTTATTGTTTTCCAACTGAATTGAAATAAAGTTGTTTTTTAATATTTAAAATACAAAAATATATAATTATAATATTGAATTGATGATATTCTATAGTTTGTTTCTTTTTAAATAAGTTTGGATCACATTGCTTAAGAATTTGATAGTTTGGAAGGACTGAAAAACTATGTGTGTATTTTTTTTTAGGTCGTTTTAGTATTTATTACATTTCAATATTTGGCATGTTGCTCGTCGTTCGTGTCGCAAACTTTTAAAATTAGGCAGCAGGCACTGGGCATTGAAGGGGGGTGTGAGTTGACAGGGGAGTTGTAAGGGAGCAAAGGCATTTTCTTGGCTTGCATAGCCGGCGCCGCTAAGTATGCAACGCCATTTCGTGTTAAGTCATAATTAAATGAAATTCAACTATTTTCATTCTTTTTTCTACGGGTCGGTGGATTGGTGGATCTGCGTGATGTCGCTGCATTTGTAAGCATTTTGACTGCCCTTCAGCAAAGCTGTTGACTTCAGGCTAAAAGAGGGGTGTGGCGCTTTGAAAAAAGTCAAAAAAATAGAAACAACAAGAATAATTGCTGTTATCGCGATGCCTTGTTTCAAATACCCTTACAGATCTTACCTAAATACAGCAACATATGGTCTATGCGCAAAAAAAAAATATTTTTTATATTTTATAATAATTTAATTTTCATAATAAATAAACAAAATGAATGCATAAAACAGAATATGTATTTATCAAGATTAGTACATTTTAGCATGCAGCTAATTTTCCAATATTTTCCTAAAGAAATTGTATACCATCACCTCTGATAATATAATATAATGGGAATTCTCAAGGATATTAAAGGGTATAACTATCACATTATAAATAGGCAATAAGTCCGGTATACAACAAGTTTCCAAACTCAAAATAGCTGAGGCTTTGATTGGATTAGCATGGGCATAGTCAAAAACAGGCTTTTATTTTGCTCTTTGTGTATAAAAATGTATATAGGGTAAAAGTGGGAGAGACGCCATATGAGGAGAGACGCCATATGAGGAGAGACGCCATATGAGGAGAGACGCCAATACTCGTCTCATCAGACTTCAACAAGAAATTGTCGTACAACGAAATAAAAAAAATTGTACAGAAAAGACTGGGATGTTTTTGAAACTTTATTTAAGAAATAGTTTATTATAATCAAAAAATTAAATAAATTAAAAACTTAGAAGACTATAACAATATTTTTATTAATTTTTACTGTTTTGTATAAAGGCTGCAAGCAAAACAAAGTTGTATTCGAGCTACGATCACATTGATTTTTGTTAAAATCTTCATTAAAATTCACCGCCAAGCGATCGGAAATGGGTTGAATAAATGAAAAATAAAACTAAAGTTTCAATGCATATTTCTTATAATATTGTTGTGAATATATAGTGGAATATATACCGAAACTTGTTGTTGTTGTTTTCTTTTTATTTTTTGTAGTGTGTCGCGCATTTTTGAACCATTCTACTGTAGCCGGCAAGCAACATTGTCTTGCGAGATAATTGTCATAATCATCATCACTATCATTATTGTCGTCATTATTAGGATAATTTTTTCAGTGCTGCGGCTAATCAGCTGTTCGTTTTAGCTGACGGCTAAAAAGTCGGCCCAGCTGTCGGTTCCGGCTGACATTTTTAGCCACTGTTAGCAGCTGTTGTTGTTGCTGCTGCTTTTGCTGCTGCCGCTGCTGCTGCTCTTGCTGCTGTTATTGCGGCGCCTGCGCCATTGGAAGCGGCTAAAAAGGTTTGTCACATGTTTTTTTTTTTTTTGTTAGCTTTGCAAGGCAGAAAACATCGCATGTTGCTTCCAATGTGCCACAAAAGCGACAGCAACAGCAACAAGAACACATGCTGATGCCACGAAATTGGAAATGTTGCGCACGATGTTGGTAACAACATCGCAGTCATGCGGCCGAGCAGCGACCAGAACAGAACCCCAACTGAGACAGCCAGTCAGCTAGTCAGCCAGCTAGCCAACCAGCCAGCCAGCCAGTCAGTCAGTCATTTAATCAATCAAACAGTTACTCAGTGAAGAGCAAGTAAATTTGCGCAACTGCCAAAAGTTTAAATGTTAAATTGTTTAAAACATTTGCCAAGTGCGTCGCGTGTTCGCCTCAGAAAGTTGCGGCAATCAATCAATTAACCAGCCTGTCTCAACTTGTCCAGACTGCGACGCCAATGATAGCAGTGGCAGCACTCACAGCAGCAGCAGCAGCAGCAGCAGCAGCAGTCGCAGCAGCATAAGAAAAATAATACAAAAAAAATCAATATCCGTCTAAAGTTTATTTCGGCTTAACTCAGAAACTATAACTAAATTTGCAAACCGAACAACATCAACAATCAGTTGACTTCTCTGGGCGGTGCCTAAAAGTCGACTACAATTTATAACCAGCAAGCAAATAGTCAACCATATTTTTTTTTCAATTATTTGCCAACACAATTTCAAAACAAAAAAAAACAAAAAAAAAAACAAAACCGTCAAACCTACTCTTTAAATAACTAGTTAAAATATATATAAAAACGACATATTATAAATTGGTCTAAAAAACTTACTACCTATCGACAGAAATTCGAAAAAAAAACTTATAAAACTATTACTTAATTATATTAGTGTTATATATGCATGACTGCGTCCGCTTTTGCTATATTATAATAATTATATAAAGTAAAAAATAATCGCGCATATTTTGTTTGGTTAAGTTTGCTAAATAAAATACGTCTGATATGTAACCAAAGTCCATTTTGTGCTAAGCTTTACAATAAATATTAACCTTAATAAAAAACATCGCCAAAGTATAAATTTTTTGAGAATAATCTTTAACAATTAAAATTAATAAAAAAATACTAATAAAATATATAAGCTGAATGACAAGTAATAAGCGGCTCCATCCATAGTGCAAAGTGAAACTTAATACAAATTATATAAGCAATAATATAAACAACAACCAACAACACCAAGAAAAAAAAAAAAATCTTCACCAAAAGAAGTATAAAAAGTAAGTCAACATTTTTTTTTCTGCTGAGGAATTAAATAAAAAAAAATTAAACAATTTTTACAATTTTATTATTGATGCTCCTAAAAGTAGACTTATTTTTTTTAAAGAAATTAATTCGCAACTGAAAACCGCAGCAGTTCCTCTGAATGTATAATTAGTTTAAGCTGTCATCTGGTAGCAGGACACTAATTAACTGCAAAATATAAACATTTTTTAAAATGTTTAAAAAAAGAAGCAGCCTGTCAGAAAGAAGAGTACTGCTATTTCGGTTTTGCTGGTAATTTGCATCTCTTTGCATTTCCTAAAAAAAATGTTGCAACATTTGACTTGAAAATCCAACGGTTGATTTGGCTCACAGCTGAGCTGCACACAGAGTCAGCATACACAAATACAGATAGATTTGCCAGCTGTTTGTGGCGTTTTATAGAGAGAAGCGTGTCCACACTCTTCGCCCTGAGTGGGAACAGCCGGCAATCAAAAGTCAACAACAAAAAATAGCTAAAAATCAATATTTACTTTGCTCTGGCAGCTGTTTGCCTGGTATGGTTGCTTGTCAGTTGTCTGGCATTGCAAAAAAAGAGGCAAAAAAAATTCAAAATCAGATGGTTGTCGTCTGCCTTCCAGTCAGGTCGGCTTTTGTGGCGATGTTTTTTTTTTGTATTTTGGATGCTGTTTCGTTATTTATTTATTGTTGTAAGGGGTGTAGTAGCTTTATTTGCAGTTCGTGTTCATTCATTCGGACGATCCTCGTCTGGAATATTGAACTTTGGCCTTTTTTGGCCTTTTCCACTCATCGTCTGGAAATTGCGTAATTTCATTAGCGCCGCCTAATCGCACATCATTGTGCATCGACTGCCTTCCAGTCGTCGACGTTTAGCGGCATTTTTTTTTCCGGCCCGACGACGACCACGACTACAACGACAATCGGGACCCGGCTGGGCCTATCCGCCGTATTGTCTGGTAGCGGTTCAGTTGTTATCCGAGTGTCTTCAGCAGCTTACAAGGTACGTTGCAATACGCTGAACTTTAAGCTTGTAGGGCCAAAAGTGCGTATTTTTAATAGATCATATAAGTCTCAGAAATATCTGTTTTCTACGTGAACATATATATATATATATATATATGTTTGTGTAAAGTCTACTCTGTTTTTAATTCCGCTGTAGCTTTAACTTCCAAGATTTAAACAATTTATAGCTTGTCCCAAAAGAAGACTTTACTTTTTGTATTGAAATAAATTATTATATTATCGAATGGATGCCACCTTTTGAGTCTTCTATTCTTCGGCAATCTTCTGAGGCGCCGGCCAGTGGGTTAGGATGATTACCAAGGCGAAGTTGATAGCTTGTGATTGTAGAATATCACCCCCTTTGGCGATCTAGATTCCTTTCAATGTTTCTGCTTCGGATATAGAAGGGAACGTTTCAGATTCTTCTTAAAATTATTGCTTGGGCAATCCTTATTTTCTTTAGATTACTTTTCGCTGCAATCCCATAGATTTGGAGTGCTTACTTCCAAATGGGGCTTAGTATAAACCACCACATATATGGCCAGCTTATTGTGTAATGACAGTTTGAAATTAATTAGAAAGTTGAATAGGGAATCTTCCATGTGAAAAGAATTCGCCTAGAAACAAATGTTAGCTTATTATGACGATCATTAAAAATCATACTATATAGTTGAATAGTTCTCTTATTTTTGGAAAGTTAATGTTTTTACTCGGGAAGAGCAAGTAATATTTTTGGATATTGAAATAGGCGTGCTATAATATTTTTAAATAGAGCTTAAGTAGTCAATTCCTTGAATTTGTTTCTAATTTTATATCCATAATTTCTAATATTTTTTTATAGAGCTTAAGTAATTAATTCCTTGAATTTGTTTCTAATTTTATATCCATAATTATAAGAATTTCGTTTAGGTTTATGGGGGTTTATGCTTTGGCTTTAACTGGAACTTGAACTAAAAAATGTATTGATTTAAAGAACTATTTAGAAACATTTGTCTAAGTCAATATTTTCAAATGATTTTAGTTTTCATATTCATTTCTTGAATTTAACATCAAAGCTTAACAGAGTTTCATATCTTTAGTTTTATTATTTATTTTGCAGATGTATTATTGTAAGTAAGGAAAGGCTATGTTCGACTGGCCAAAGAGCACATTCTCTTGCAGCTTAGAATAGCAATTTGAAAATTGTTACTAAATTTAACTATTTTAATTGAATGCCATAGGGGCATTTTTACATCTAACTTGTTATCTTTATCAAGAGAAAAAAAAAAGTTTCCTATACAACAACTTTTGGGAGGATTGTTATATATAATATAATAGTTGAGGCTATATAATATAATAGTCTAATTCTAATAAAGATCCTTGTTATAAGAAAACACACTCTTTCGATTCACCTGCGAGTTGTATCGAAAAGGCATGAAAAACAAAGAAATTTTTCATATAAAAACTTTTGATCCTATTGTTCTTATGGCATACACTGTTATATACATGATTGTCCGATCCTACATTCCTGATTAATATTATATACTATATATAAGTTTTGAGAACGTTTCATTAACATGGCAATGGATTTATACGTTTTTCCTTCATCTCGGAGTCGTAGAATGAGCCTTCTCTTCTCCTTACTGCAGTGACGCCCACGGCCCATCTAATACTATTTTAATGGTACCCATTTAGGTATATTTACCTAATACCTTACTTTCTGCAACCAAATAATTGTATTTATAAACTACAGGTTAATGTTTTGCTTCTTACACCTATTATTGTGTCCAGCCAAAATTGGCGGATTTAAGGAAATATTTAATTTATTTGTATATCAAAGGTTTTGTGAAACTGTTTTTACTTTTTGTTTAAAAACAATTAATATAAGTCTTAAAAAAAAGTTTGATTTGTTGAGATTAGAGAAGATAGGAATTATAAATACCAAGCTAAAAAAAAAAAAACATATAGATTTTAGAAATAAATGTTAGAAGAACTAGACAAGGATAATTAATCGCTAATTCAACTCAATTCATTGGAATTGATACGAGTGTGAAGAGAGCATGAGTGGTTCTAATTAGTTGTCAATAGCTGTATATTGTATATATCGTCTCCAACGGCATATATATTGGGAATAGTAAAATTTGTTTTAATATCGTTTTTTTTTTTTATCGAAATCACTGACTTAAGCATGGTGGGATGAACGGATTTCTATAGCAATTATCGGTACAGATTAAGTTGTGAATTATTATATAAATATTATAAAATTAAATTATTCAGACGTATTTATAGCTTTTTGGACCTTTTTTTTTATTATTAATAATTTTTAATACAAGATTTTTTTAATAATAGGATTTTTACAAACTTCTTTTGGCTACAAAATTAGCTAGCCAAAAAGTAGGCTATGCAGTTGCTTAGCGGCTAGTAAAACTGCATGGCAGTGGGGGGCTATATTCGTATATGTATGTGTGTGCATATACCCTATACAACTTCCTCTCTCGCCCAATGCGCCAACTCCGAAATGCCAAGGCGCGATATTGAAAAATCGACGAAGAAGGCGCCGACGAGAATGACTGGCAAAATGTTAGCCGGCAAGGAACCGCTGATGGGCGGACCGGACCACGGCGGCAGCAGCAGCAGCACCAGCAGCAGCGAGACAAGACAAGACGAAACGAGACGAAACGAGACGAAACAAAACGAAATGAAACGAACTGAAACGAGCTGAAACGAATCGAATCGAAAGCGGCGAGTGCTCGTTGAGCCGGCCGCACGAGTCGCTTAGCACTGGACGGGGGACGAGCCTTTTTCGGCCCAGCTGTTCGGCACAGAGAGGCAACAACAGAAACAGCAGTTCGCAAAAGCTTCGACAAAGCCGCACGCAGAGGCAGCCTGGAAATTCCAATAACGGCAATACGAGAATAACACATAAAAAAGAAAACCAACAACAACAACAGCGCAATTGAAGTTGCCGTGCAGCCAAAACGGCGACTACTCGTCGCCGCTGCTTTGACGTCGCAGTCGCAGCCGCCTCGCAGTCGCGTCGCAGCCATAGCTGCCGCTTCTGTCGCTTCGTGCTGCGAGTTGTTCCGGCCAAAGAATCAGTCGTCGTCGAGCTTTCAAAACGTTTGCAGCAAACGAAAAAAATTATACACTCAGTTATCGAAGCAAGTTGAAGAAGAAGTCGCTACAACAGCAGCAGCAATAGCAGCAGCAGCAGTAGCAGTAAATCAGCAGCAGCAGCCGCACCAGCAGGCAGCAAGCAGCAAGCAGCAAGCGAAGAAGTAAATTTGAAATTGTGCAAAAGTAACAAACAATAAATGAGAATTTTGCCAAATTTTTTTTTTTTTTAAAACAATTTACAATTAAAAGTGACAAATTTGTTGGGGTTGTTGCATGCAACTTCTTTTCCTGCATCGTTGATTTTTTTTGTGGCTTCCTGCGGTGATATCATATAACGAACTGTAACTCCAACTACAAACTACAACTTGCAACTACAACACGTGCTGTCTGTATGTGTGTGTGTGTACGTGTGTGACCTATTGATTCTACAACTTCCTTTGCAGTTCCTCAGAGAGTTCAGTTCCACAGTTGTGGTTCTGATTTCAACTTGAACGCTCCAGTTGTACAGCACTTCTTGTACGTTGCAAGTGTATCTTTTTTTTGTTTTTGTTTTTTTTTGTGTTGTGCACGATCTTGATCAGAAGCAATTATTTTTACCAATCATTTTTTGATTACATTGCGTGATTTCAAAAAAAAGGAAAAAATAAAGATATTTTTAATAAGAGCCTTTGGTTGGGAGCTTGAAAATAAATCAATCAGTAGTGTTCAATATAGGTTTATTTTTAATTTCAAACAAACTGAAAAACAAAATAATATTATTATTTTTTATATTCTTATATTGAATTCTGCTACAAAAACTTGGAAATGCCTGCTTATATTATGCAGAAAACGAACAAACTGATTAATATTAATCTATTGTTAACAGTCCAACAAGATATATTTCTTATTATATGATTTGTTCATCTCTGTTTAAGTAGAAATAGTTGAGATTATTAATTATGGCTTACGTATTAACTTGCAAGCTAGTTCAAAGCTAAAATCTTATAGACCATTTCTCAAAAAATTTACCAAAGAATTGGCGTATAAATAGTTATTTTCAATATTTAGTATGGTTGTGAGTAAATCAATAAATTAATTTGACTGTACCCAAATAGAAATAAAACTTTATATACTCTTTTTAGCCATGAAAAAAATGGTATAAGTACAAATAGTAGAGCACCTCAAATAGCCCTTAAATATTTACTTGTCTGGCTATATATACATATATGTGTATATATATATATATATTTGCTAAATTGAAAACTTTACAATAATGTGAAATAAAATAGGTGAATTAGACACGAATAGAACATACAATCACGAATAGTTTTAAATACTTGGAATACCAAGGAAACTTTTGATTCTTAGTGAGTTAGGCGCTGAAATTTGATAGCAACTTTAATTTAATATAATAGAGGAAATAGTTGAACTAACTGAGCTATTTAACTAACTCGAAAATGTTACTTAACTAGTTAACTTGAAAAATTAAATAAAAATATATCTAACTCTATCTCCAAAATGCATTATGCTCTTGACTTTAGACGAGTTGAAGACAGCAGCTGCATATGCAAAAGATATTGGGCCCAAAATAGCAAAAACTCATCAATCAAAATTCTCGCGCACAGCCAGAGGCGTGGCCAAGAGCAAGAGGCCAAGAAGAAGAAGGGGTCCAAGACCGAGACCCCCAAAGATATAGCCATAGTAATGCAAATATCATTGCGTATGTTTTTAGCATCCATCACAGAACTCACAATTCACAATTCAGCACAGGGAACTCAGAACTTTGAATATTATAGTCAGTATTCGGTTCTTCTATATAAGTATATACTTACATATGTATGTAATGCAGTTTTGTGTTGAGAGTGATACAAGTGTAGATGCATTGCCGGCGACTGCTTTGGGTGAATCATCATCAGCCGATGCCGCCGCCGCCGCCACAAACAAGCAAAAGTGGAAGGCAACGCCAGCGGAGCGCAACGGTGTGGCAAGGCGTCGGTTTGGTGGAGCTGGGGGAAGTGGAAAGAAAAGCGCAAGGGGCACGTAAACCAGGCACGCGACCAAAACCAAGTCGAAAGGAGGCAACAACAGGATTCCAACAACAACATTGTGACAAAAATATCAAAAGGAGTTGACTGCCTGCCTGCCGTGTTGTTGCTTTTTATAGTTTTTCACATTCAGCCAGGCAACGCCAGCGACAACGACAGCCACAGCGCCTGATGACGTCGATGTTGTCGTCGTTGCCATGGAGCGATGACGACATCTTTTTGGGGTGTGCTGCATACATATGTGCCATTTGTTGTTGCGGTTCGAGCTGTTTTTGTTATTGTTGTTGTTGTTGTTGCTTTTTAGCCAACACGGCCAAAGTTCAATGCATTTATATGTAGAGCCTGTCTATGGCTTTTTATAGCTCCTCCGCCTGGTTAGTTCGTCTGGTCTGATGGATCTGCTACTGGGACGGTTTTATGTGTTGGGCACTGGCAGCTGGCTAAAATGTTCGCAATTGGAGTTGTCATAAGTGCAGCGACAGTCTACAATATAAATAAATATGCTTCATATATCCATGACCCGAGAAGTTTTTTTTTTGCAGTTTTGCACTTTATACCCTGTAACTTATTACTTATAAAAGTGTTAGTTCATACCCTCGGCCCGTCTCCCTGTGGGTCCGTCTTCTCTTTGTAGCAGAGAGCAAAAGCTCCGAAGAAAACTGGATAAAATGAAGAATTTCCGGATATTCCGGTAATTCCGGATACCAAATGCAAAATGCTTAATTAAAGCCTGCTTTTTTCAATCTTGATATATCGAAGCCAGTCGAATGGCACCAAAATCGAAATTGCGTCAGTTGATGCCTGTTTTACTCAATTTTAAGAATCTATTCAAACTTTATTCAAACTTTTTTAATAAGCAGCATTTGCCTGTTTGCTTCCTTAATCGAATAAAGTATTTCTAATGTAGTTGGAATATAGATTGACATTGATATATTTGCACAGATTCATTTTGAATTGAGCAAAAAAAGGTAGAAACTAAGCTGCTTTCATAAATTGAAAATTATCAAAACCAAATTATTATAAACATATTTATATTACTTAATTTAATAAAATGCTTCCTTTCATTGCAGATTCATAATAGGCAAACGAAAAAGCTAAAGAAAAAATATTACTTCATCAAAAAAAAAGTCTTACATTACCAAAAAAAAAAAAAAAGAAATATATATATATATATAAAAAGAATAATTCATATAGACGCAACTCATTGACAAAGAAAAAACAAGAAGAAAAAAAAAACAAAAGATAAATTTTGCATGTTAAAGATATACACAGACACACAAATACACAAAGGAAAAAAAAAAAAATATTATTAAATAATTAATTATATAAAAAAACGAATATTGAAAAACATTGCTACAAGTAAAACAAGCTAGTCCAAATCTACAGTAAAGAAAAACCAAATAAAAAGTCATATTATATCAATATACTGAGAAAAACAAAAAAATCGACAACAACAACACGCCAATTTCCGCAATATTTACTCAAAAAAAAAAAAAAAGAAAAGAAAAATTAAATACTAATTAAAATTTCCAAAGAAAAACTAAAAAAGAAAAAAAGTTTAATTTTAATAAAAGCAAAGGCAAAAACAAAATAATACTCAACACAGCTTCAAAGTGTGCACAATAAATTCCAAACATAAAAAAGTAAAAAATAAATGTAATTTCAATTAAATATATATATACATATATATATATATATTTATATATATATATGTATATATATATACATATATAAAAGACATAAATTGAGAGACAAGAATAAAACAAAACAAAAGACTCAAAAAGAACTCATAAAAAAAGCGCCAAAGTCACGGCCAACAAACAAAAAGTACAACAAATAATTGCAACAATAAACAACTACAAAATTAACAATAACAACAAGAAAAAAGCGCAGCGTGTGAAGTGAAGCAGCAATAATTGCCTCGCCCCCCCCGCGCCAGACGCCCGCCCAATTGCCACAGCAGCTAAGACTGACGTTTCGAATGTTTTACAGCAAAATTTCCAAGAAATTTTACGTGTAAGACAGAAACAGACACAGTGCGACAAAAAGAAAGAGAGGGAGTTATAGGGAGAGAGAGAGACGTCTATATACTGAGTGTGTGTGTGAAAAGAACGCTAGTGTTTGTGCCGAGTTTTTAAAACTCCGCAACTAAGCCAGCAAAACATAGCAAAGATTAATTTTTTTTTCAAGTGTACGGCAAGGAAGATATTTTTTTTGTGAAGAAGAACAGCAACAACTGTGATGGGAGATCGGCCAAAGGCAACAACAACTACCAATTCTACAACAACTACACCAACAACAACAACTACGACAACTGAAGTAGCCGCAATGGCAGCCAACGCTCCGGCAGAAGCAGCCCAAGCCAACGGGAATACTAATGGCGCTGGCAACGGCAATGGAGGAAACGGAACTGGTAACGGGACTGACAACGGTAACGGAGTAGCTGGAGTTGCTGGTCAGGTTGAGGTTCAACCGCCGCCGTCGGGAACAGCTCCAGTGGCGCTACCAGCCAATGTGGATGAAGGAAATGTAGGCGATGATGGTGCAGCTACCGTTGCTGGCGATGCTGGCGATGATGCGGCCACGGATGCTGGTGCCAGCTCATTGCCGCCATCGGAAATTGGCGGTCGTCCGCCGCTGGATACCGCCTGTTCGGATGGCGGTGGCGCCTCCAGTTTGGCCGGCGGCATTGTCGGACCGCCCAGCCCTTTGACTGGATGCTACTTGCTCATTATAATGGGTGAGCCGCACTCCGAGGAGCACAAGGACAACATCTTGCAGCATCTGCTAAAGGGTAAGTGCCAGAAGCAACACATATACATACTTTTATAATTAAGGCTGCAAACCGATTTGAGAAATTGGATCCCGAGCGAGAACTGAACCTTTCCATTCTAAGACTACTTTTTAAACCAAAAATAAAAGTCAAGGAATTTTTATACATAAAGTTAAACATTAATTAAAATATAACTAAATTAATTAAATGTTCAATTAATTGTAGTTTTCAAGTTCCTTCTTGAAGAACTGGTTCTGCTTCATCTCAGTAGAGCGAGCACTCTAGCTTCAATATTATAGACTTCATGAATTATTTAACCAATTAATCAATAAAAAAAAATTTATTTAATTTATTGAATATCCAATTAACTAACGAACCGATTTTTCCGAACATCAAACTTAGCTGCATAATTTTTAATACTGATAAAAAATTAGGTTGCAAAAAAACTAAAGATTTTCTAAGTACTTGAATTTAAAATTCCGATTAATAATATTTATCCTTTATGGAGTTAGAAATTATTTAATTAAAGTAAAGATTAAATTAGTTTATGAGTTTTATAAATTTGGCTATTAAGGTAAAGAATCTTGAAGTATCTAAATTATAAAATTTCAACCCGGGTCAGAACTGAAACATTTGAAAACTTTAATGAAATTTTCAATTAGTTATTCTTAAACCTGGATAAATGATAAAAATAAATTTATTCTTGTTAAACTTAAGGCTCGAATTAAAGCGGATTTTAGATACATTCTGTACCCAGCCTTCCCGTATGCTGTAAGGGTTTGCAGTGTCTTGCTGCCAACATCAAAGACACACGTACAAAGATTCAAGTATTTTTTATATATATAAAAGATAAAAAAAAAAAGAAGAGTATTGCTCTGCACCTAATCAGCATAAATTATTCGCATAGCTCTTTTGGAAAGTTTGCATATGCAAATAGGCAGTTTGGAGTTGGGTGAGAGGCAGGGAAGTTTGTAGCGACTGTTGGTGCTACGCCTCAGCAATTGACGTCGCGTGCCAATCCAATCCAATCCAATCCAATTCCAATTTCAATCCAATTCCAATCCACTTGGATCTATAGTATCCAAAGCAATCCACCCACTGTGAGCTACTCATTTTCACACTTTGCTGGCTGCCGACACGCCGTCTAATTAGCTGGCCTTCCCCTTCTCCACCCGCTCCCGCTCAGTGCTTGTATAGCCATGTCCAGTGGTCAGTTTTCATAGTCAATGGCCAGCTGTGGTTTTTGCTTTTAGTATTTTGTTTTTTTTTTTTTTTCCAATTTTTCTATTTTGTATTTAATTTTTTTCTTGTATTATTCAGTTTTAATTTACCGCGCGCTTCTAACGAACAGTTTTCTTGCTCATTTTCACTTGCCACTGACGTCTGACATAGTTTTCCGTCTTGTACATGTAATTATCTTAAGTGCTGTCGATGGTATACGATATACGATATGGATATGATTAAATATCGCCTAAGGAATTATCTAAAAACTGTAGAATTTGAGCTTAGAAAGTATTAACAGAAGAAGTTAAGAAACTTGCTCGTTATGAAAATAGTACAAATAGTTTAGGCGAGGAACAATAAAGTGTTTGCAATTTTCAATTTTCTCTTCACACGAATTTATAATGAACTCAAAATATTCTGAGATCTGAAAGAGAGGTTTGTATATTACCAACACAACAGAAAAATATACCTATAAAGTGTATTAGCTTCTATGCGGACGTGTTTCGTGTATTTGTAAAAAAATGTTTCTCAAAAAGTATTTATTTTATAATATTAATTCCATCTAGAATATTTCGAATTCTATTTTGGAAATTGTTTAATTTTTAAATTAAAGGATAGAGCCAAATATCAATGAATTATGTTTAAATGCTACTGGGCAAATTTTTCTTAGATTAAATTCCGAACAGATCCGTGATATTTGATATGTGCATCTAGTATGCATCTAGTATGTCCTTTTAGATATTATTTATGTATAAAAGTTTTTGAGATACACCAGAATGGATTGTGAAGTCTTCCATCAATTAAAAAGGAAAAAGAATAAAGAGTTTTTCAAACATTTTCAATAGCTCAAATAATGTTAAATTTTGATGAAAGCGCAAAGTGAGTAATAGATAAATTCAATTAAATCTAGATAAACAGCCGAGCCCAGACATATATTTTGATACAAAATTGATGTAGATTTAAGTATATATATTTTATAAATAAGTAAATTCCCAGTCCCTCAACAAAACACACAAGCAAACATACACTACTCAGATATCCGTATATTAACTATAAAAACTTTTAAATTGAATTTACAAATGTCTAGCTTATATAATCAGAGAGCTCATGAAGATATTCAGACAAACAAACATAAAATGCTGTAGAATTATTCAAATACTTTCATTTAATTCGCAGAATTGTTTCAATTGCCAGCTACAAGTATAAATATGTATGTGCATACTGGTAATTGGTAGACAGGACTGAAAGTCTGTGTGTGTGTGTGTTGAGTAAGTGCTGGGGTGTAAGTTAATCTGATTGTCCTGCTGGGTTATTCAATGGTAGCTGGGATAGGGATACGGAATACGGAATACGGAATACGGGAGGTATGAAAGTATTGCGAAAAGAGAAAGTGACAGGGAATAGCAGGCAGCATGCAGCAGACATATGGCGCGATTCACAGTTGGCTACAATTCAATTGAAATGTCGGCTGTAATTTAATTTAAGCGAATTGCGCCTCAAAGTATGCTGGCATTTAATTAAAATTGAAAATAAAAAAAAAAAAAGAAGGAAAACAGTACAAGCGCACACACACATGGGGATATCCAATGTTTGCTTTTGAGAGCAATACTATTAATTATTTTCATGTTTATTGCATTACATTGCAATACCAGCAATTACAATGGCGCGGAGATCAACAGTTTCACTCGGAAATGGCGCCGGCAGTTAAACTATCTGTACAGTGTGTGTGTGTGTGTGTGTGAGGATATGTGGAACCATGAGTATGTGTGTATGCATGTAAGGTTATTAGCAAATATTTGATTTATGCAAAGGACAAAGCGCAGCGTAGGCGGAAACTGTAACAGAACTGCATGCTAACAGATGAGCAGACATTGACACTGTCTAGCTTAGGCTTGTTGGGTGGAGGTTTAATGGTTCAGTGGTTCAGTCTGGCCAGGGCGTGGGCGTTGACGTGGCTGCTAAGCCGCAGGCAGTGGCAAGTGGCATAATTGCTGGACAAACGGCCGTGTCTGTCGCGCCCAAATGCGCCGGAAATTACAAAAGTTGATGCAAAAATAAGTTGTTCGTTTTTATACTCTATATCCTTTTCAAATAGTTGTAAAGAGATAGCTAACTCTCTGCTAGATCTATGTACCAGGCAGACAACTCTAACAGTGCAGCAGCCGTTCTAGTCTAGTCCGCCTGACCGTCGGACTTTAAAAGCTATACAAGCAGATACCAGAGATATAAGTATGTTTCAGCATGAGATACAAAATAAATTCAGTTTCGTCAAATGGTGTAAATCAGAATTTTTTTAGCAGATCGTATTTCAAATCACGCATGGAAACTGGTTCGAAGAAAATCTTCCTTTTTTGCATTTTAGGCACTTTGAACCGGACCAGGTCTTGTTTTTGATAAAAAGGTTTGCTGAAAAAAAAGTAAAGATAAAATGCAATTGAAAAAAACTTGTCATTGAAAAGTTCAATTTCCGGGGCTAAATTGTTTTTTTTTTAATCGGTCTACAATGATATAAAAATCAAAATACAAATAAATCGAAACCCTTCATTAATTGCTGTAACCAATACTCAAAACCAGGATTTAGATTCAGGGTCTCTTTGAATCGATCCGTGAACCGAGCCCAAAGCATACAGTTTGTTTAGACTATTCTACACATTTCAAATTTATTTCCAAGAAACAACTATTATTGCGCCTTTGCGGTCTACAGCACCTTTATGTATGGAGCATATTTGTGCTGGGTATTTGCTAGCTGAGCACTCTCGATTAGATTTTATTTGCCTTTGTTTTGGATGGGTCTGCTGAGCTGGTAAGCTCTCTGGGAGGTGTTTACCTGCTGCGCTAGTTTTTTTTTTCGAAAAACTTCAGTGTTTGCTCAGTGCCGACGTTTTCGGTGTGCAAATAGGAGCGGTACAGGTACAGACAACACCGAAACAGAACACGAGAGGATCGCTCCACGATGGCCGGATGGCTGGATGGCTGGATGGCTGGCTGGGTGGGTGTTTAAATGGAACCAGTGAGAGAGGCAGTTTTTAATTGATTTTGTAACACGGTCGAACAAGTTGCGTCGGACAACAGTTGAGTAAACAGACACGGAAAAGGCAAATGGGAAAGGGTTAAAATGGGTAAATAAAACAAAGGGAAAACAGAAAAAATGTGAGAAATAGTGAAAAATAGTAAAAAGTAGCAGAATGGATGCAGAGATAAGCGTCTATAGATTTAAAGTGATTGAAACAGGGCAACAGAAAATGAGTAAGGGAAGCAAGTTCCTCATTTTAAAGTATTTAATTAAATTTATAAGAAGTATAATAATAAAAAAACACATGCGTTGAGAGAGAAAAACTGATGGGAAATCAAAGCCAAATGCAAAAAAGTATTTGTATTTGTGGAAAATAAAAAACGTTTAACTGAAAAGGCGGAAATCTATGAACAGAAGCATAAAGAATAAATCCTTTACTGTTTTCCTTTATAATTTCCTAAAAATAAATAAAATAAATAGATTTCTATGCAGAAAATTAAGTCGTAAAAATGGAATAGAGAATTGTGAAAATACAAAGCGAAGCTAAAAATGTACAATATATTTTACAGAATTAATTATTCTTTTAAACTTTTTGCTGTTTTCTTGAGTGTTATAGATATCTCCTTTAACCAAAAAGCATCCCAATCATACAATTTTCTAGTTTGCATGAAACATTTTTACGTTTTTAACAGATTCAGCAGTAATATATGAAAAATATGAACTATCAAAGTTCTAAGATACCGACGGCACTTTCGAGAGGTTTGCGAACCAATCGAAGAGGAAAGTAATAGAAATTCTTGAAGCTTCGGGTTTTTTTTTTAAAGCAGTTATAATTTCTCTTGGATATTGGGAATAACACTCAGGAGTAGATGTAGTTTTAGCGAATGTTTATAACCTTTACGTATTTGAAAGAGGTTCAATTTGGAGGCTTTTACCCCATATAAAGCTTTAGGTTCAGCTGCTCACCCGGCTCAGGGTGCAGCTCTGAATCCAAAGTGCGGGCTAGACTTTGTGTTCATTTTAATAAAATAAATTCTTGTAGCTTAAAATTTATTTTTAATATTTTATCATTATAAATAAAGTAATTAGGCCAAGAAGGAAAATAGATATTAGATTTTATTTTTACTTAAAACCCTTTGTGTTTTCAGTGATGCCAGTTTCGAACCGTTTGCATTCTTGGTTTCAGTGTTGCGTTTTTTTTTTTAATGTCTCTAAGCCGCTATGTCACTTATATTTATGAGAGGCTGCCACTTGAGGTTAGCGCAGCACCAACACTCGACACTTGCCCCCTGCTCTTCTCTTTCTGTAGGGGAGCACTTAATTATGACAATTACGTTGCTCAATTGCAGCGTCCCTTGCTTTTATTAGCCTAATTTAGGGCGCTTTCAGTGTTACTAAGAGCTGCCAGGGGTTGGGGGCTGGGACCGTAGCAGCCAACGGCTTATAGAGGAGGGTATAGGCACAATTTCGCTTGGCTCATTTGGTTTAATAGCTTTGTGTTTAATTTCGCAACTTGCGCTTTTTAATTAACTTAAAAAGAAATCAATATAAAGAGTAGCGCTCAAGGTTATCCAATGGAACGCAACTGACCGGGGAAGGCAGAATTACGCAGATATTTCCCAGTCACATAACATTATTATGACAATTGTCTAGGGGCGTGTCAGCTATTTAAGTTCCAGCAAAAAGCAAAAAAAAACTTGTAAGGAAAGGCCATACGGCGCGCCGAAGATTATATACACTAGATAGGTCATTAAATTAATTTACTTTGACAGATTGTTCCCATGGCAGCTATATGATATAGTAGACCCACTGTAATCATTTTTGGTGTGCGTTTAGAAAACACTCTCTCTCAGCTAACTTGTAAATTCCATTAAAATACTGTTGAAAACTGAAAAGATTTCTATACAACAAATATGGAACAGATCCTTATGATATTTTATGTTTAATTAAAAAACGCATTTATTAATCCAACTTGGTAAGTTCATTAAGATACTTTTTGTAAGGAAAAAGTTTTCCATACAGCCACTTTTTAGGCCGATTGTTCTGTTCAATGATATAGCTGATTGATCCATGCAACGAAAAAGAAAACGTTACATACCCAACTTTTACACATAGCTCAAAAATTACATTACACATTTCGTGACAAAGTTATAATACATTTTGCAAGTGTATAAAAAATCGATCAAACGAAATGCCTACGCGACACACAGAGAGACAGACTAAAGAGACTCAAGCTAAGAGCGAAAAGTGCGTTTTAGCTTCGATTTTCTGGCTATTTTTAACGTTGATGCGGGGTTGCTGTCCAAAAAGGGGTTGCAGGGTAGCGGGTTGGACTATCAATTGTGTAACAATGTGTGTATGGGACATGACAGCTGGCTGCACTCCGACATGGAATAACTTTAGCTCTGATTATGCTTTTGTTGATGGGCCAGCAGATACCACGTCATCGCTTGCCGCCGCTTGGTGGCACTTGGCTACGTGACCCGCCCACCCAAAAGACCAGCCAAAAACGTAGAGCTTTTGTTTGCTTATTCCATACTCATATAAAGCTCGTAAAAAGTAGGGAAAAACAAAACTAGAAACGAAAGGCTATCTGCTTCGCACCGAAGATTGCATACCCTTGTAGATTGAAATAATCATTAAAAATGTTGTTGTTAAACCTATTTATTTTGACTACATGTGCCTATGACAGTTATATAGTTCAGTACTCTTAGAGAAAAAAGCGTTCCATTTAAGAACATGATGAAAATTATTTCTATGACCTATTTAGCATGTTGACCGATTGTTCCTATGACAACTATATAAACAAGTCGATTCCGACAAATATATGGCGTGCAACAAACAGAAGACCCCAGATGGACAGAAAGACATACAGATAGACATTGTTATATCAACTCGTCTTGTTGATCAATAATATTTCGACATTATTGGGTCTGAGATATCTCCTGCAATACAATACACAAAATTATAATACCCTTCTGAAAGGGTATAACAAAAGCATAATATGTAACAAGAGAAAATCCTCAACGGCTTTGGGACACCCGCAGCTTTCATCTTGTCCTCCTCCACTCGACGACAACCTGCACAGCAAAAGAAGTTAAGCCAATGTCAGGCGACATAATACAAGAATCAGAAATGACATTGTGCAGACAAGTGTTTTGCTCTTAGGGAAAGGCAGTTAACAGATTACTGTGCTACTCATACAATGGAGTGCACACAAAACTTGTTCTTTACAGAGAGTGTATTTAAAAATTGTATCTAGTGCTTGCAGAACTCATGCTTATCGGTTTATAAACTTTATCCCAATTTGTTTGACATTTTAACGTTTTTCGAATGAATTTCATGGTATAAACTCAAGCGTTCTTTATGGAGCATCTTTGAAATAGTTAACTTAGCTCTTACTAATATTCCATTAGATTATATTAGATTAAACTAAAAACTGAAAAAGAACTGTATTCTCGTCTTTAAGTGATTAGTTTCCAATTAAGTTCACAACTCGATATATTCAGGCCTTCTTCGGTTTCCACTTTAGGATCGTTTGCAATTAAAAAATAACTTTATTCGTGCCATAAAAAGTAGGCCACACTTATTTAAGGGCAATTAATTAAAAATTGGAAAGCGGACTAATGTTAAAAATATAAATAATGTATTTTAGAGCTATGTTTCACTTAATTCAGTGAAATTTATTCGACTGTTAATACCGAAACAAGCTAGACAAGATTTATTATATTTTAAGCTGTAATAATAAGTTGTCGTTCAAAGTTTTATAGCTAACCAAATGTAACATATATGTAAATGAATTTGTTACTTTCAAGGAATTATATTTAAAATAAAACAAGGTTTTAAATGCAATTGTGGCTCACAAAGTATGATTTACCATTTCCTGGAAGAATTCATTCTAAGGTAGAATTTGAAACAACATTTCGTAAACTCGGAAATAAAATTTCATTGCATACATTTAAGCGCTTATACAAGTTGAATGGTTACTATAAAAAGATAACTCTAGTTTAAAGAAGCTGGAGTTTAAATATGATTCTGCTCGCAAAAGTATGCTATACACATTCCAGGAGGAATTTGTTTTAGAGGTGAGTTAAATATGAAATTTTTCAACGAATATTGAAGCGTATAAGGTAGTTGATTAGTTACCAATTTATTGCATTTTGTGGCTATGCCTGTTCCTGTCATCGTATTAAAAACCATACTTTATATACCTTGTGGTCGGGACTACGGGTAAAAGCGTTAACGACATTTACGTGGTTGTTGGCCTCCGAGGTGGCTTTTTTTCTGTATATGGAGGTATGGAGGTGTTACGAATACCAGTGCGTTTGTGGTTATGCCTATAAGTGTGTACTTTGGGGAGTGGAGGGGGGAGGCAGCTGATTGATGACGCAAGCCTCCCACACACACAGCAAATTTATACAGGGTATGTGCCGCATTAAAAGTGCTTTTATTGCAAATTAATTGCTTTGAAGTGCATTGGAGGCCAGTTTGTTCATAAACACACACCCACACACACACACGTACACGCGCACACACACATCTCAATACACACAATAGCCACGCCCACAGGTCATGTGACGCGCCCATATTTAGTTGGCTATTGGCCAGTCTCTTGTTACGTGTCTGCTATTCCCCGCATAAAAAACACTTTAATTAGTTTTAGTTCTAGTTCCAGTTCCAGTTTTAGTTTTACTTTTTTTGTTTTAGTTTTGCATGTCATTAAACTTGCAATTTAATTTGCAATTACTTAAATTATGCTTGCAGCAGGCTACACCCAACGACTCATTAAAAATTACAACAAGCAGCAGCGAAATGCAAATGCAAATACGATTATAATTGAAATTGTCTGTGGACGTCGAATTGAAATTGGGTTTGGGGTTTGGGCTCTTGTTAGGTCCTGACAGAGACCACGACCGCTACCGCAACCACAATGGAAAACCTTTAAAGGAGAAAAGACAAAGGGCAAAGGGCAGCTGTTGTGGCAACTACAATTCAATCACACATAATCCTAGAAAACTTTTGACAGGGATATACACCTGAAGACTGCCAGGGTTTCCTTCATTGATACCCTGTGGCCATATTCAAAATTATTAAAATGGGCATGTTGTAGCGGTACTGCTAAGCCCTTATTGTTCTATAGTAGTATTTCTAGATTAATAACTTTAATTTAGGAACATGCCAATAATATTTCCTGTCAAAATAACAGAGAGGTTGTGTTCTGGGGCTTAAACCCCCTATTTGTAATATTTTTGATTCATTTAGCCACCAAGGAACGATTAAAACTAAATGTAAATTTTGATTTAAAATCCTTTTGGTTTTTTAATTTTCCTTCTGTGATTTAGTTCGTTATCTGAACGAAAACTAATGCAAATAAACCAATTAAATTATCACATATATAGGGTATTTTCCAGTTGATCACACTCAAACATACTGTAACATACAGTTTCCTGCTGAACTTTAATTGGCATCACATTGTCTTTGGTAAAACTTTTTTGAGTGTGTTCTGTGGTTGGAATGAGCTCCCAACTCTTTGCTGATGGCTGCTTAATTGCCAAATTGAAGTGCCTGATAAAAGCTGACAATTTGAGACAAATAAAATAACAAATTGAAATGTCAGCGTAGGTCTCAAATAATCATTCGACAATCTATGGCAATCTATTTGTTCCATAAGGTAGCAGAATTTTTGATTAAGATAAGAACTTTGCTTGGATTCCTTGTCGAAAAATGAATCCTTTTTTTGGGGTGTTATTAAGTGAAATGGAGTTTTTGTTTGTTTTATAGAATTCGTTCATGTTCATTTTATTTCCATTGAAGCAAATACTTGCTGCGCATGATAGTCCTTGGCCTGTCTGAGATATTTGTAAAAACTTCGAATTATATGAAAACGATTGCGATAAAAAACATCTTTTCATCGAAACTTTACTTTTGTAAAGCCATAAAAATGATTGCAGCTTCAGTTTTCGAGCCAAAATTCAAATCAATAACTAATACCGACTATTCAACTGGAATCCATGCAGTTTATTCTTTGCCAGCTAAGGGGAAATATATGTCGTATATTTAGGGGCAGTAAGGAAATTTTGGGAGAGGAATCGGCAACCTTGCTGCACGCTTGCTAGCCATTTTCTAACCCGGAAAATACGTGTAAAACGGTGGAATTTATTTTGTGTGTGGCTTGGGTAAGTTTTGGGCCGTGCCATGCCCCTTCGTAGTAAACTTTGAAATTCGTTGGCCATAAAAAAGTTGCTTATCTCGTAGCATTTCAAGTGAAATACAATTCGACTAATGCAATTGGCACACGTCCCAGTTAAGCTATAGCCATAGTACAGGCCATTACCTTAACTAAGTCTTCCTACATAAGTCGAATAACATTTCATTTATTTTTTTTTGATTAAGATGCCCTGCAATTTTTAGTGGCTTTGCAGCTGAAAACATTTTTATGGGCCACATTCAATTCTGCTTAACCGTTGTAAAGTACTCTCCAAGAAAAAACTCCCCGAAAAACTCTATCTACACCTCTAAAGATAAGTTTTTCCTAAATTAATTAATATTTATAACAATCTAAATCATTTACATTATAACCTTAAAGTAAGCGCGAAAAGGACTTGTACAACACCTTTAAATAAAAATTTTAAATTAAACAATGGTAAATATTGTGCCTGCGGGTCAATTTAATGAGGATTTAAAAATGAAAAGACCAATCAAGTGCCCATTTTAAGGATTTCGACAAATCCTGTTTATTGGAAATTTTTATTTGAAGATTTTTATTTGAGTACATAAATACCATTAATAAATGAAATTTTCTCTTTTTTTTGCACATGGCAGTAACGCAATCATGAAAATTAATTGCAAATCTCAGTTTATTTTCTCAGTTCCACATTAATAATACGATAGATATGGGTTGGTTGAGGGGGTTGAAATTGGAATTTTCCCACTGATTTTCTCTTTTCTTTTCCTGTCTTTTTTCCTGCCCTCATTCCAATATGCAAATTTTTGTAATTTTGCTGAGGGTGCGCTCAAACGGAAGCACAAAACTTGCAGCTCCTTAAGCTGCCTAATTTCTTCAAATGGCTTTCGAGTAAATTCCTTCGTTACCGACTTTTGTTTGACTTTTTGATTGATTTGGCTTTTATTTGTAAGTGGGTCGTCACATTGTTTTAGTTCCACTGCAAGTTGTGAAGGATATTTGGATTAATTGTAACTGGAATTAGAATTGTTGTTTACTCAAGAATAAAGTAAATGCATTTTAATATAGAAGAGTGAGAAATTTATTTATATTTCTAATTCTTTTTCTCTTAAAGAAATGTATACGAGTACGTTTTTCTCTTATTTAGAATTTTTTCAATTTTGATACAATTTTTAACTCAAATAAACTTTAGATATATTGTGAATTTCATAGGTAAATTAATTCAAAAATCCAGTGGATGATGTCGTAGGGTAAAAATCAAACAGTTGAAGTATTTAATAATTTATTTCTTAATTCTGTAACTTCAATCCAAACGAAAATTTCGTTTCAAAGGCATACAAAATAAAAAAAAAAAAATTCAATTATTTAAAAAACCCTTGTCTTACGTCAAGAGAATTGTTGGAATGGTTTGTCAGTCAAGCAGAAGGAAACCGCAGTCTCAAAGACAAATAAATATTAATCAGTTGCAGAATTTCAGTCTTTGAGCCAGCCAGCACAGCCAATTTAAAATTAATTTTAAGCAATTTACAATCACAGCCAAGACGACTTTGGACGTGTCTCTTTGCTACAGTCCCATTCCTTTATTCTCGTTTTTATTCATGGGTTATACCCTTGCTGCGTGTATCCTGCTCAACTATGTTAAAGGGATTGGCACTGACTTTGTATTAAGAGTATGAACTTAATATTTTTTAACTTCTTTTAGCTTTTTTCACTAGCGTTTAATTTGTGAGCAATCCTAAAAGTAGACTACATTTTTTTTTAAACAAACCAGAGCTGACCTGCATGTAAAGACTTTTCATACTGAAATTGTAGACTTGCTTTACTTGAAAATATATTTTTATGCATTCATAAAAAGTCCTGGTTCGCATAAATTCCCTTTACAGAGAACTGGTACTTCGTCATGCCATAATTTACAATACTTACTAAAAGTTTTATATTCAATGTTGAGAGCATCCCGAAGCACCGTGAAGACGCCAGCTGCTGTTGCTGCTATTTCCGTACTCCCAAAGGCAATAATTCTTGTCACACTTCAATTATTTAAGTCAATATGGTTCATTCGATTGGTTTCTACGTGTTATTTGCTCCATGCACAAATGTTGCCCAGATGTTGTTGGTACTCGTATTAGCTTGTGGCTACTGTTGCGCTTAAAGTAGCATTTATTGTAGTTGTATTTCTCTATACATGAACATAATTAATTGGCAGCTGACGTAGCGTTCATAAATTTCAGTGGTTGTCTCTTTTTCAAACAACAAGCAAATTTGTTGGCGGTTTGTCGCCTGTCAGTTGCCTGTCAAGCAAAAACCGTAGCATACTTTTTCGCTTGTCTCTGCGACGCAAGCAGCAGCTGGAGTGATTGCACTATGGGCACTGTAGAAATTATTTCGGGCATTAATTAATACAACTTTAGATTGATTTATATTTTTTTCTTAGCGTTTTCTTAGTCATAGGGATATTTTTAGTCTATTCCTTTCAAAGAAAAGTGCCTAATAACTGTTTTTAAATCAAATTTCATGACTTTACAAATTGCAAATGGACTTGAAAGTGCTTGGATTCTTTGTGGGTTTGCTCACAAAAGCGTTTTTAAAAAGCACCGCTTATATTTTTTGACTTTACAAGCCAGCGGAACATAATAATACAATTGTGAGTTTTTTTATTGTAACTAAGAAATTCACTCTTCACTGCCAAGAGTCGTGTTTTCAGCTGTCAACTTAACAGCGTTTGGTTATGCAACTGTTCTATTATATTACAGAATAGTATATAATGCAATATAAATTTGTTGGCATTTTTAACACGTAAAGTTGTCATGTTCTCCATATTGCAGACTTGGGCAAAATAGACAACCGCTTGCTACGTGCTACCACAAAGACGAAGCTGCGGTTTGGGGGTAGCAGTAGCAGCAGCAGCGACAGCAACAAATCAATTTGAATTCAATTCAATGGATATAAATTCACCTTTGCATAATGAGTATCTGACAGATACATTTTGCCATTTGGCCGCAACTCGAATTGCAATTTTTATTACATATTTGCAACACATTCTGTAATTTTATGAGCGCCTTTATGGCACCTGCCACCCGTGCACAGAACACCGAGCAACCAAAAAAATAAGCTAAGGAAAAGTGAAAAAAGAGGATTTGTAGCGGGAAAGGTAACATTTTATTTGATTAGAGCACCAAAATGGAAACCTTGATTCTACGCTTCTTCCCTTCGTTTGGGCTGGGACGAATCGCATTTGCAAAATTAAAAGCTTTGCTCTGTAGCATAATCATCAAGTGATTTCCTTTTTGGTATTGTGGTTGTTGTTGTTAATTTCTCATTTTTTGGTCGAGTGCCAAATGCGACATATGGCCAAAAATGAAACGCCTAAAAGCATGCTATATTCAATACACTCATACTAAATAAAATGCTGTACAGTTGCCCAGCTGGTGAATATAGTTCTGCAATTAAATGCCATAAAATGTGTGTCTGGAATAATGCAGCTTTAGTTAGGTTTTGGATTAGATAAAATCGCAGTTCTATTTACATTTTGTCATTAAACATCTTTTATTCTCATCCTTTTGCTTTGTGCTTACAGAAATAACATTATATCTAGTTGAACAATCGGCTGGTTCTATAGATTTATTATTTACATAGCCAGAGAAATATGTTTGAAAAGAGATTTGGAAGAGAAATCGTAAAACTTTAACATGAAAAATTTCATATTAAAAAGCATAACTTAAAAAAAGGAAAAGGAAAGGACAGTTTTCCAAATTTCAGTAAACATGTTTTGCATGCTTCCACAAAACCAATTGGAAAATCCTTGCAAGCTATAAGTACGTATAACTACACTTAAAGCTGAAAGCTCTCAAAGAATTCGTCTCTTACTTTCAGCCATTTGAATTCTAGTTGAAAGCTTTAATTAAATAAATATTTTCTTAAAGCTCTAAGCTCTTCTCTTGGTCTTACTTATTCCAATGCTAATTTAGCATTTAATGTTGTAATATTTGTAAGGCACTTACAGTTAATGTTTGATTTGATTTGTGTTTACCCGTTAAAAATGCTTTTGTAGTAAGTTATATTATGAAAGAGAATATTAGCTTTTAAGCACCCATAATAGGGCTAAATTGGAACCGACTTTTGGCCGCCCTGAACTGTTTTTGCATGCTCAAAGTTTGCTTTTAATTGAATTTTGTTTAGCCAGCTGCATTAATAGGGCTTGCCAACGTAAAATTGCCTATTATAAAACATTTATATGTAATTAAAGTTTGGCGTAACAGCCGCGCCAAGGGTCTATATACACGAGTATGTGTCTATATATGGAAAATACCCAGCAGAATTTGGTAACTTCCGAATTGTACATCTACTAACATATCTAAACATGCACACATGCCAAAACACATTCCAGCGCTTGACACACAGCACAACCCGTAGCCGAGATTCTCCTGCTGAAATATAACTTATTTAGATTCAATGCAGTTATTTCCAGAAAAGAAAAGGTTAGTACTGGGTCACTGCAAAATTCGACTGGGTACTTGACTTGCCTGGGCCGCTGCGGTATCATATGAGAGAGCACTAAAATGAAGCAAATTGAAATTGGTCCCTGCGACAAATTTTTGCAATTTCCTGTCATCCAATGAATGATGAAATGTAGAGCATGCTTCCCACAGACATCTATACGTGTATGCACTGAGGAAAAGAGTATAATATTTTCTAAAAAAAAAATAAATTAATTAGGAATAATATTTTTACCTAATTTGTCGATTTTAATAGCAAAGTGAAAAGTTGCAGTTGTGAAAAGCATTATATTTCATAAATAAACTTCTCTCGCTAGCTTTTCATTGAAGTCGGATTTCTTGGTTTCCCCTCGAAGTATTGCAATGTTGAAGCAATTCTGCTCGATGGTTAATGGAAGAATCGCAAATGTATTAGAGTATTTTTCATATTCCATTTCATGGAAAGCATATTCAAGTGAGAATTTTACATTATTATAAGAAGTCGATGCTATCAAACACTTATGAATATCGTTCTTTGTTGTCAAGACATTAATAATTTTAGAATTGAATTTGTTTTTTTAAGTGCACGTGCTGTTGTGTGAAAATTCAATTTTGCCGCCCTGCAAGATTGCAAAAATTGTTGACAAATTGCATTCTGGGCGCCTGGTGGCAATCTTCTTCTAGCACTCTGCTGACTTTTTAGCTTGAGTGCAAGTGGCTGGGAACCCGCATTATCTATAGCTGTATGTGGTTGAGTGTGAGAGTGTGAGGGTGTGTGTATAAGTGTATGAGTGTGCTTCTTATTGGCCGCTCTCAATCAGTTGGCAGCCATTCAATACAAATTCATTTCATAGTAACTTGAAATCACCACAAAAGGCGACCGAGCAAGCTGTAACTGCTTTTTATTGCCATCGCTGCCGCCTCAACGCCCCAAAATGGTGTGGGTGGATATAAGGGTGTAAGAGGGCGTGGCAGATAAGCCAAGTTAGCTGAGTATCTGAGTAGCAGCAGGTTTAGGCCACAACCTCCTTCAATAAGCCTGAGGCATTTTGTATTGTGGCCGCCATCCGTGAACCCTTGACATTTAGCAGTCCTTTTACCGTTTATGGTTTACCGTTTACCGTTGCACCTCCTCTCCCACCAACTACCAAACCCCTCTTCCCGTCCGTTAGTCAGGCATGAAATTGAAATTTATAATGCTAGCACATGAACTGCACTTCAACCAGAGAATATACATATATATATAACTATATTCTATATAGTACTGGTATACAATATAGTATACAGGATAGGTGTCAGGTCATAGCGCCTATCTCTCGAGAAATCAGCTAAGAATCAAATAAGGCTTGCATACACCCGCCAGCCATACTTAGCTTGATTTGTTGGGCGTGTGTGAGCAGCAAAAGGTCGCCTCGCTGTCAGAGTAATAGTTCTAGATGGGTGTTCAGATAAGATTTACAAGCAATAAATTGTAGAAACTTTAGGTTAAAAATACACTGCATATATACTGAGCAATGGGCTTAGTTTAATTCAATTTTTTAAATTTATTATTATCGATTCGGAAATAGTGCACTGCGACTTAGTTTATTGAGCTTTTGGCTCTACAAATGTCAAAAGTTTTATATTGTTGAGTGTTTCTATATGATTTAATTTGGTGATTCGTTTCTCTAGATGAGTGCATCTTCTGAATTTAATTTCTCTTTATATCTACTAAATACTAGATGCATATCGAAAAGCAGAGCATTATTCTTTTACTCAGAGCGATGTAAGCCGAGCTAAAATCTAAAGCTGAAAAGTGGTTGAAAATGTATCTCGGCTTTACACTCTCTAAGCAGATAGAAAGAGAAGACTTTTAGCCTCCTCGAAGATGCTGTCTCTAAGAAATTGAAAAATAAAAATGTTTGAAAAATGATACGTTTATTTGCTGTAGGACTTCGAAGCAGGTGCAAGAAGTCCCACAACTTACACTATTAATTACCAGGAATGAACGAGTGAAATGGAAATAGAAGTTGGCTTAGTTAAGTTAATGCTGCTCTTGTATTACCTGTTTGTTTCATAATAACAGACTTATGTTATTCGCTAATTGGTAGCAAACAATAAATGTCAGCTAGAGACTAACTAGGTGAAATGACATAACAAAATTATAATGAGAATGCATGATGCACATGAATAATTCGCAATGTCTTTAACACTTCTTGGTTGTTCGGAACTAATTATCAGTTATAAACAGGAACAAGCTCGAAAATTGAATTAAATTGTTGTTGTTCGGCTGCTGTGGGTGGTTTCTGGGGGAAATAAACATGATAGCAACATGCACATGTATAAACCAGTATACTACTTATATTGATATAATGAATGAAGCCTGCAATTTGGCAACATGATTATCATCATCATCATCATCATCATCATCATCATCAATCAGTCTGTCTATTGAATTTCGAGCACTCGCACACACTGCACTGATGTTGAATTTACAGCCGCTTGCAGTTATTGGTAATTAAGTTAATCAATAATCAGCCAGCGGCTATGTTTGGTGGTTTATTGAAGAGTCAGCCCAATTATCTGCCTAATTTGAACGGGTAGATACACAGATTACCTACCCCAATACCTAAATACCCAAAGCAAATCAGGAATAGTCAGTAATTACGAGTATTTGTTTTTCGTCCACCCTTTCATAGAAATAATATGCCTTATTGCATAAGTTTTTGATACAAGTTACTGTCAAAATAGTTTGTGAAATGGAAACACATTGTAAGCCAGAAAATTCACATTTTCGGGGCAAAAAATCGTTAAAAGGCTTTTGTACTTTCAGGCCAGCAAACACAACTGAAAAGGTCTTCCAAAAAAGTAAAATTTCATTTTGTCAAAAATGTCAGAGCTTAAAAACAAATCGCAGTAGGCGAGTGTCAGTTTCATCCTACGAGAATTACTGTACATTTGACATGTCTTTTTTTTTTTTAAAAGAATGATCTCTTTTAACCACTTTGTCACCATTTTTTTTTTCATTTCATTGGCAGATTGTAAAAAAGGGAAAAATAATATTTTCATGGTTAGTCAGATAACCACAGAAAAATCTCTCTTTTTGCTTTCAAATTGTCAGTACAACTTGGCGAGAAAAAAACAAATGCAGTAGAAAATATATTTGTCGTTGTGCAAAACCTTACACATATTATGCAATAATTTGTATACAGGGTATTATAACTTTGTCAGGAATGGGAAATGCCTTTAAGGAGGCATTTTCCGCCCCATATAGCCTTGTTAAACTGCACCCTAGATTCTAAGTTAGCTAGATGAATGAAATAAATGAAACACTAGCCAAAATCATTAAGATTTAACTACTATATCTCCCATACAAATGCTTTTTACCATTTTCTTACTTTATTTATATATATGAATATGTATGAGTTAAGTTTATGAGAAAATATTCATATTTATGTTGCTTCGTTCTTGTTAAAGTTTAAACGAAAATAGAATATAAATATACACATATATAGGGAGAATTGAATTTTTGTATGCCAATTCCAATTGCAATGGCAACGTCTATCACAAATTCAAATTTAGAAAATGTTTGCAAAATTCATCAGAAAAATGCCACACAGCGGGCAGCGGTTCCAGCAGGTGCCATTGTTTTCCGCGCTGTGTAAAAGTATTTATAGTATTTTTTTGTGCAGCTCTCTACTGCAGTGCCCTTTGCTTTATTTGATGAGCCAGCTAAGCACACACATACACACACACATACACACACACACGTACACGCACACGCACACATACACAGAGAGAGTGAAAATACACTGAGCGCTGTGACAGGGACAAGTCGTGTGTCAGAAATGTCTAAAAAATGTTTTACCCCGTTGCCGTTTCGTTGGCAGCAAAATCGAACGAATATAAACAAAGTGTCCACGTAGAGCAGTGGAGCTGAAGTAGCAGCAGCAGCAGCAGCAGCAGCAAGATAGGAGATAGTAAAGCCCTAAGGTTGGCCCTTAATTCCACAACCCCATTCCAAATCGAGGGAATGGAGCGAAACTGTCCGTTTGTTGAGTAAAGTGTTGTGATTTATGTGCTGCTAGCAGTTCGTGCTATTGAATGCAGACTGAAAATTGTGAACTACTTCGCACTACCAACAACAGTCGAATAATACATGTTTATACATACATATATGAATGTATTTACTCATTCGGACTGCAATTCTCGTTTCTCTGTTCTTCCTTTGAAATGCAGTCAAAACTCTGCGAATTCGACCCTGGGCCAAGTGTGTAAAATGCGACTAATGCAGCAGTTTTTCGTTTGGAATTGGAATTGTAATCCAAGTGGAAACGACTTTGCGGCAATGCATAAATAGATTCCCAAAAGATAATAAACCCTTAACTGAACAGCTGAATAGACAAAAAACAAAAATTATAAGAAATGTTGCATGAGTTTTCAAAATAGATGACAAATTGAAATCGATTTTGTTTGGCTTAGGTTACAAAAACAGAGTTGCAGATACAGTTTCTGGAGTTTTACTGACGTTAAGCAGAAAGTAATTAAAAAACTGAGCTTGGTTTATGTTCAGATGGATAATAAACCTGAAATCAAATAAAGATATACGAAAAAAAAACATTTAAATTAATTGAATTTAATATAACTTAGATAAGTAAGGAAAGTCGTTAATTCCATATTCTGGCAGACTGGAATACGAATTTACAAATTGTTGTTATTGCCTATTTTCACCAAATGTTCCTATTAGAGCTATATGAAGTAGTAGTCAATAGCCATTTAGAATATAAGAAGATTCTATTTTCTAAACAAACTGGTAAGGTTCATTCAGAAATCTTGAGAGAGACCGATCTCGTACGCATTTAGAAAACACTCTCTTTTATAGAATATATTTGCCTGATCGAGCCGGATTTGAATTTTTAACGAATTTTAGTTAGTCTTAGTTACTGATTTAGTCAAGACGAAAATTGACTACAATTTGGCTAAGTAAATTTATGCTGTCATAAACAACACTCTGCAATTTTCAAACATTCAAAACGTAGAAATGCTTAAAAGTTTGCTTTTCGTATTAAATGTTCAACATTCCATACATTATTTTCAGTTATTTAGCTAAGAAAACATTATTAGGACAATGTTCGGTTATGATAAATTATGTTTTTTTATTGCTGAGCCTCAGTTGTTTTTTATATATGCAATCTCTTGTGATAACTACATATATATTTCCTTTGGCAGATTGTTGGAATTTTCTTAGCACCAACGCCGTCGCCACGTGGCGTATGCGTTATGTGCAGTAAATATAGAAAACAGAAACCAAAAATTTATGAACATTTTATGCAGGGTCATAAAATGAGAGGTATTTTATTTAGTACGATGGGTATTTTTCTCATATTTTTCTTAGCAAATCGATAAACTGGCATAAATGATGTGAATGCGTTCCATTCGCACACCACGCCTCCGCCTCTCTGCGTCCGCTGCCGTCCCTTTACCTGACCAAACATTTAACCTTCAATTTAGATATACTGAGCGCAACTTGTGCTGCGTGTGTTTGTAACTGGACCGCACAATTTTCATTTGCTTTTGTCAGCTGCTGCATATTTTATAGTGTATGTGCCCTGCCCGTCCTGTGCGACCCGCCCCTCAGCTGTTTGCTCATCGTCTGCGCGTGCGAGGCAAATTTGCGAGCTCTTGTTTATTATTACATATTTTTGCCATTTTTTTTTGTTTTGTTTCTTCCTTTTTTCTTTTATATATATTATTATTTTTTTTTTTTGCCTATGCGTTACACATTTTATGGGTAGTTCCCAGTCCCCTTTCCTCTGTCTAATTCTAATAAATGTGCGCATTTAGCATTTGTATCTCGTATCTCATATTACACTGCGCAGCAGAAAACTTTTTCGCAAAATTTGGCTAAAACTAGTAAGGAAAGCTGAATTCGGCATGCCGAAGATTACATACCCTTGAAGATTGGAATAATCATTTGTTTATATTAAATTTAGTTATATTGACCGATTGTGGTTGTAGGATACAAGAACTGAAAAATTAGTTTTCTTAGAATTTCACACAGAAACAGATGGACATGACTACAAGGACTCGTCTCATCGTTCTGATCAATAATATACTAAGATATCGTGATAAAATTTTAATACCCTTTGTAAGGGTATAAATATATAGTATTATATCAAAAAAATAAAAAAGGATATTGGTACATGAGCTCACTTTACCGAGCTTGCTTTGCTGTTTTGTTCGAATTTTTGAACTAAGGCATTAACATTGATTAACAATTGGGAGGAACAACACTTCATTAGATTGCTCATACGTCATGTATGACAGGACAAAGAACAGAGCCTACTCTTATATATCGAAATGACTCAACAATAAGTAGAGAAGAATGACGCATGGCCAGCGGCTGACGCAATTTCTGAAATATGCTGGGTATGTAGGCTGGAAAATGCTTTGAATAGGTGTCGGTTACAGCGCTTAAAACTTAAAGCCCACGCCCGGAACAGGCCCAATGTCATACACAAACTCTTAATGATCCCATAAATGTCATACGAGTACGTGTCATTTAAATATACGATACTTTAAGGGGGGACCGTTTGCAGTTCCAATGAGTTGAGCAACAGCAACTGAAATATCTTACTAATATTGAAGGATAATATTTACCCTCGGACCCATTGCACTTTGATCAGGCGCTCTTTAAATTTTCTTTTATTATTTTCGTAGAAAAATATTCAAAAATATTGTTGTCTTTTGTGTTATTGTCTCATAAATCAGACTTGCCCCAATTAATTATATTCCTTATCGTCAATTATAAATCGCTGTATTTACTATAGACTTGCATCTCTTTCTCTCCGTTTCCCTCTCAATTGCTGGCCTTGGACCTATAATTGCCTTTTCCGCCGCAGAGCGACAGCAAGTCAGCGTCAGGGGGAGAGAGTCCTGTAATCAGCTCGTCTATCCGTCCTTATCGTCATCAGGCCGCTTATCAGGACTGTCCAATCAGCCGCAGCATTGTTTTCATTTTCATTTTCATTTTCTTGCACGCTTTTCTCACTCTTTAAATATTTTTGTTTGCTTTTACGTGCTTTTATCTCGGACTTTTGCTGAGCCATTCAAATGCGTACAACCAGCGAGTTACTCGTATTCAAAGTTACAATGTGGGCGTAAATCAGTATTCACAATGGACCCACTCAAACTCACTCAAGTATTCACACTCCCGCACACTCTCACACATTTTGTGGCTTGTCAGCTGTTTTATCTGTCAGAAATGTCCAAAGTTCTGGCTGTACTCAACGGTAGTTGAGCTAGTTCCCCCATGCTGAATATTAAACTTTAATAAACCAGTGCAGTATAAATGCTACAGTTCCGTAAAGCTGGCTTTCGCTTTGTTTTTCCCCTATTTGATAAGTTCTTTTAATCTCCAGCACATTTAAAAAAACTTTTAATATATTCACTGGATTTAATTAAAGCTTCTTTTCATACTCGTACTCTGTAGCCATGAAATGGGCGAAAAACGTAAAAAAACATGAATATTCAAACCCATAAAGTATATATGTTTTGTATAATCTTGCATCTGATTCGATCTAGCCATATCTGTCTATCTATCCGAGTCTCTGGCTGTTCTTCTATAGGAATGCTTCAATTCTTCAACCTGCACTTTCAAAGACATTACTTAGGAATTCGACAGGTATATTCCTTAGGTTGCTGTTCTTCTATATATGAATTTCCACATTAACGATTTTTTGTACTCCCGTCAAGAGCTCCTTGTAGGTAACCTTTCAATATGCATGCCAATAAATGTATAAAGTATTTGAGAGTCGTTTATTACCCAAGTGCCCAGTAAGTGGACACTAATCCTTCGCGAAGGCTCTTAAATGCATCTTAATTATTTATATAAGAGTGAGCATTTGAGTACTTATTGATCATGTTAATTAAGCATAAACTTATGAAACAAGCATTTGCTTTATTGATTTATTATCTATGGTCTTAAGCTCAAACGACTTATTTGCTTTGAGCTTAAAAAGAGGATTCAAAAGTGAAAAAAAAAACAGGTAATAAAGTCCTTCGGTTTCATGCAGAGTTGAATGGATACCTTTATTCCTAGACAATCCTTAAATATACACTGCATTTTCTAAGTGAATTTCTGTCGTTAATACTTAAAAATTCTTTCAGTGGTTATACTCAAAAATAGATCTAATAAGACATATACATAGTCTATGTATTTTCGTATGTATTAAAATTTGCATAATTTTGAGCCAGGCTTCTCTAGCAGCCACTGCAATTGCACCACTTATAATAGCCATTTGGACACAAGAGTATAAATGATAGACATGAAATCTGGTGGTTTGGCTAACTGCTATTGCCACAGTTAAGACTGAGAAACAAATTTGCACTGCACTTAATACGCAATTAGGGGCAGTTGAGTGTTTAATTTCTTTTTAATGTATTTATTTATGCATTGCAAAACATTTGGCACTTTGGCTGCAGGTTGCCGGGGTGTGGCAAGTTGGGGGGTGCAAGCAAGGGGGCACGGGTGGTGTTTCCATCACATTCATTTGCCTGTGCAAACTTGTTCAACGCGCACAACTTCCAAGAGGAGCAGCCAACAAACGACAAGTGGCTTTTTAGCTACATCAAAATCAACACGCCGCATACGCCCATCCGACCCTGCCACGCCCCTCACCTAGCCCATCATTGCAGCATCCGCCTAGCATCGCGTCGAGTGGCTTTTAGCGCGAGAGCGCAAAATTATGCAACTGTTTGTGCAAACAAAGTAGCACAGTTTTCAGCGCCAGCAAAAAAAGAAGAAAATAGCAGCGACAACGATGACAGCAACTCAATCAGTAGCAGCAGCAGCGCTGCCTGCGGCCGGTTAAATGGGGCGTGGCATAAACCTGACAACCCATCAGCTGTTCACGGAAGTCAGCAGCAAGCTGCCTCAGGCCTCTGTCTCTGTCGCTGCCTCCGCTAGTGCCTCTGCCGCGACGCTAGGTCGCATGCCATCACTTGCCATATCTAAACGCTGATTAACACGAATTGTTCTTAACAAGGATCAGCACTTAATCAGGCTGGTTTCGTTGTGTCACGCCCCTCGTTTAGATCGACGAAATACAATGTTGTTAGATAATCAAAAATAGATTTGATTTTATGATTTTCTTTTTCAATTTTTATCTTAAACTTGTAAGTTACTTATGTAACTATGTCCACTACTTTATCTGTCTTTCGTTACTTTTCAATATTAAAGTCGGCTACTTCATTTTTCAGCAGTACTTTTCCCTTATTGGTCAGATATTTTACTGTTTTCTTTAATTTTTTCTTTTTCCTTTCTTTTTATTGGTTTTATTTTCGTATTTTTTTTCCGAGTTTTCCCAATCCGTTCAGTAGATTTTGGGTCATATGTTTGCTTATATATAAATATTAAATTTAAAATTTTAAATTCTTAATATAATGATATGATTTGGTACTGAACGGTCGGCCCAAAATTAATTTGATACTTTCATATATTTTTCTTCTGCTTTTTCAACTTTCATGAATATTATTTTGGTTTTGACTCGATATTATTTTATTTTTGTGTTCTTTTCATACTCTTTGCTCTGATGGGTATTGCTGGAGGCACATGACAACGAAGCGAGTTGCAAATAAAATTAATACACTTCATATAATGATACACTATATATTTCAATTTAATTTGAATAGTTTTGCGACTTATATATATTTTTTTCACTTTCTATAAAAGAAAATGTTATGGAAAGTAAAATTTTCACCTATAATTAGTTGTAATTCGACATAAATGAATTATTAATATGTAAATATTTTATAAAAATTATATAACTAATAGAAAAGTTACTGTAGGTGAAAATGCGACACGACAGTTCATGGGGGAAATGAATAATGTTCTGTACCGAAATTGTATTCACAAGAAAATCTTAGAACTTATTTGAAGGAATTTAATATAGCATCTTACAGGATGTGTGGGTGTATAATGATATATTTTATGTAAATTGTGAGCTTTAAATAAAATTAGCAACAATTGTTCACTTTGCCTGCACCTAAAATAAAAGGCTCCCCCAAAAAAGCAAAGGTTGCAAATTAATCACTTGACAATGAAGCAAAACTTGAGCGGATCCTAAGCAAGAAATTATATGAATAAATGAGTGGCATCCTCACCCACACACACACACACACACATACACACACAGAGGGAAGACTCACATGAAAAATTGAAGTCTCACTCGCAGATATCAACGCATAAATACTAAATGAGTGTGCGAATATACACACACACACACACACATACACATACACAAACACACATAGGGGGAAGTAGAGAAGGAGGCACTTTGGCGCCACCTGGCAACAGACAGCGAGGTGGCCACACCCCGTGCTCTTGTTCCAGCGTCTGAGTGGCTTTATTCGCTCGATGATTGCTCAAGAGAGCGTCCAACACACACAGACATTATATATATATATGTGTGTGTATGTATGTATATATATACATAAAATATATGTATATATATGTGGATGTCGCATATCCTGAGCGTTTCCTCATTATTTTTGTGCAATCGCTGTAGGCGCTTTGGACGCTGCCTTTGCCACGACCCTGCCCACTCTTTCCCATTACTTTTGCTCTTTCTTTTCTCACTCTTCCGCCCTTATCCCTATTGTTGCTTTGCTTTTTTGTTTTCCCACACAATATTCTGATCCTCTTCACAATATGTGTATATGTATACGTATGTGTGTGAGAGTGGAAAGTGTTAAGATTTTACATATTTTGCGCATTTCTTTTTATTTTTTTGTTTTTAATTTTTTTCTTTGCCTTTTGTTGCTCTTGCCAGCCATTTGTATAAATTGTTCAACTGTGTGCAGCAAAGGAGAAGTCCAAAGAGAATGAACCAAAGAGAATCAGCAAATAAAAGTTAATAGCATTTTATTTGTTGAACCGGGTACATTATAGAGATCGGGATTACGTAAGCCTTTTTTTGTTGGTTGCCAAGCAAAATTAAAATTTTTCCTAATACTTAATAAAATTTTACGATACTTATCATAGTCTAATTTTCTGGTAGTGGAAATGAAAACCGGAACAGGCATGTTTATGAACTTTTCAGCCGGTTTTAAAGATCAAACTGTAAAGAGAAGTACTCTAGCAAAAGTATTTCTATAATTAGTAAAATTGGGTAAATAATTGTCTTTGATTTAGGTATATTCTTTATAACAATTTCGAACGAAATGAACTGTGCAAAATCAAGCATACTTTTGGGGGCGGTTAATAAGAATGTCATATAATGCTATGAGAATTTTTGAGGGATTGAAAAGTTCATATCTTTGACTGTGTTTTGCATTCAATACCGAACGATTTTGACAAGTATTAATTCTAAGGTTTTTTTGTGAATTTTATAAATACTTATCAAGCCATCAAGCTTCAGAAGGGAAAAGGAAAAGAGACACAGAGAGAGGGAGCTGACGCAATCTGTGTATCCAAACTGATGCGTTGTGTTCTATGTAAACACTTGGGTTAAGATGACAGCTTCATTTGCATGAGCTTTATGGACATTAATGTTAGGCAGGCAACAGCAGACAGGAGGCAGTCAGCATAAAAAATGAAAGTTAAGCGCTCATTAAGGCATCATTATAATAAGTTATTCATTGTAATGGGTCCAAGTCGACTTGAGCTGCATGGATATATATCTGATGCTCATTAGATTCCACAAGTTTAAGGCTTAGAAATAATTTGCAAACCTGTCCAAGAATGGGATCATTTGAGAGTAAAAATTTGAAACTTAAGACTCGTAAGTTCCAGTACATATATAATGCTGTCATTCAGTCATTAAGACATGCTACATGCTGAAATGAAAGCTGTTGACAAAGTTGAGTAATTCGATTAATGCTAGAATAAATAAGCCAGCTGCGAGTGCTCGTATAAGCCATGCAAATAAATTGTTGTAATAGCACAAAAGAAAGGATAATGATGCACTTTATTTTTATTTTGCGTGGGAAAGGACCGCTATTATGCTATTTGTATTTGCAAATACTTTTGCTAAAGTTGCTACTAGGTCACAGAAACAACGCACACACACAGAAATGTACACATACACAACCAGACTGAACGACTTAATTTGTTTACAAAATGACATAATTGAAAAAGGCCAACTAGCATTGTGGTAATACAATACACACATAAGTCTGTATGTATGTGTGCATAGTCGCTATATATAGCCAACTAAATATCAAAAGCAACGGCAACAAAAGACAACACACACATTTTTGTACGCGTGTGTACTGCAGGGCGTATGCGTAATTTGTAGCAAGAGCTCCAAGCTTGTCTTTCGTTTTATTTTCTCCTGCTGCCCATTTATCAAAATTAAAAAGAGAAAAAAGGAACTGTAAGGCCTGACATATTGTGTAATTATAAAATTAATGAAAAAATATAAAGTATAAATTCTATATATGGAACTGCACTCAACTTTGATAAACGAGCAAGCACAACTTGCGCAGTTGGTTTCTATACACATTACTCGAATGAGGCAGATAAGTTTCAGTCATCCGTTAATATTCGCCCAGAAGTTATATTAAGTACACGTGCTAATTAATAGGGGCTAATGGCTGGCAAAACAAAAACAAAATAATATAAGACAAATGGCATTATAATTGACATGACTAACAGTATCACTAATAGTACCAATTTCGCGGAAAAGACGTGGATGTTGTGTAGATGTTTTTTTGTACTGATACACACATTGTTATCTTTAATAAATATTTTAAAAATCATGGTAAAAAAAATATATTGACTCAATAAAATAAGCTGGTAGTCTCGAAAATTGGTAATAAGACTAGCTTGAAACTAAGTATTTTACTCATATATATTTTCACTTAACTATATTGTTTGCTATATCTTTGGACTTATGTATAACATGTGTGTTATCTTATTTTAAAAAGCCCGTTTCAGAAGTTGTACTGAGCAGCTTTGAGTCAAATATAACCTTAACCTAACTCAGCATTCAATTGTAGTCTGAGCTATCAATCGATTCAATTCACAATACAATTCGATGCAATTGCTTTGTATCAATCGAGCTTTTCTGATATGTCTTTATGATGTGTATTCACCGATTTTCTCGTTTCTTATGTCACTTGCAGGTTTCCTCTCCTGGGACGTATCCGATTGTCATGTTGACTTGGAAGAGGAGCTCAATACAATTACACAACATGCACCCGAGGGCGAGGAGGCGCGTCATGGTAAGTCAAATGTCAAATGAATGGAAACCCATTCAATCAAACGAACCGTCAGCTAATTGGGACAGCAAAAAAAATTGAATGAAGAACCCAACCCGTCTATTGCCTGGTTACTCATTAATAGCAGTAAAATAGCAGGACAAAAATAATTTGGCTCGAAATTAATGACGAAACTTGACGACAATTTGTTTGTCCTTTTTGCCCTTTTGCTGTCAAACGAGTTGAAAAGTTCAGTTTGGGTTATGTCAACAAAATGATTTTACAAAATGGAAAATTGAAATGCAAATATCAAAAGAAGCAGCAAATGAATTTCGAGTGCTGACTATTTAACAAATCATTCAGTTACGCACAGACACAGACACAGACACAGACACAGAAACAGAAACATCACAGAATGCAACAGAAAATTTGCGAAGTTATCTTAACAAATTATGACAATAGTCTTTCAACATTGAAGCATTGACAATGATATTGACTGCGCCATAAGACCCACAGCTCGAGCACTCGCAATCGTTTTTGTTGTTTGCCTTTTGTGTAATAAATTCAAGTCATAGAGCGATGCATTCTCATTGTCATTTGCACAACTACAGCTTGCAGCCGGAAACCAAAGAGAGCTCTCAGCTAGAAGATGCCCTTTATTAAATTTTAACTTACATTGCATTTAAAAATTGTTTAGATCCACACTGGAAAATGAGATGTAGAATTCGAACTTCTTCAATTCAAATGAAGTATGAAAACGATTAAAAGAATAAGAATAAAACTAGAATTGCTAAATAGAAAATACCGGCGGAATTTTGTATTTCTCTTTAGAAAGTATCGAAATACGGAATTTTTTTTTTCATTCCTTTTTCTTTTCTTTATACTATAGCATATTATTTAATATTTTTCAAATATTGGTAGGGTGTAAGGCATCATCAAGTGTAATCTGACTGCTTGAGAATAAATATATATATATACTTAAATCCAAATGCCAGGGAAAATAGTAAAACCTACTTTTAAGATCAGCTTAAAAGCAACTCCAAACTTTTTTTAGGTTTGACTATTTACTCTGGCATTTGGAATTCGGTAGCATTCGTTAATACCCACTTTAGTCAGTTTTTTGTAGAGAGGGTATAGAAAAGCCAGCCAAGTGTCGGGAACTGTGCGCGCCTCGCTCTTGTTGTCTTTGCGGATTAGTTTGAAACATTGTTGAAATGCATTCAAGTGGCTGCACTGCATCGAGCGAACATTTTCTTGTTTTCCCTCATTATTTGTTTTTATTTTTGTATTGTTTTTGAGTTTACTTGCTCTGCTCCGTTGATGATGATGATTGCTTTGTTATTGTTGCACAAATACGAGTGCTTACCCACATATTACATGCAGACATTTCATCTTCCATATGCTGTAAAAATTAAACTTGACAGGCTTTTCCACTAGTGGCTGCTTGTCGCCTTCAAATGGAACCCAATCAGCTTATTTTGGATGATCTAGTATAAGTGAGAGACATCACCATACATTATTGAGATGACTCCTTAGTTAACAAACAGAAATGTTTTTTGCAGATTGTTAGTTGGGGTTATGTCAAAATTGTATTTTCTTTTCGATCCAAAAATCAAATAATTGGGTAAATGGATTATAATTTAATTTGCCTTTTAAATGTATGCTTTTTATATATATATATGATTTTGTTTGCTCTATAAGCTAAAATTCTTTTTTGCAAACGACGGAAACAATATTCTATGCAAAAATATTGCTTACTTGAAATTTGTAGCAACACTAAGAAAAGTGCTTTAAGAATACAGAAAAATAATAATAAAAAAAGTATGGCATACTTTAGAGCGCAGGCTGCCAATGAGATGCACTACGGCTGTATGGCTATCCTTGAGTCGCCTTTTAAGAGTGAGAACAACACCTGCGCTCAATGCCTTTTTGCCATTGTCCAGGGAGCGAGAACTTTGAAAACGAATTCCGCATTCGAATTCTGTTTACACTACTACAAAACTACTCAAACAAAATTCTCAAGAGGTACGTACGCTCTACGCTCTTGCTCTACCTTTGGCTCAATAATGATGCCCAGCCATTGGCAACAGCCACTTTCTATAAGAATAGGCTCTGGCGAAGGTCGCGGACGGTGACTGCCACTTGAAATACAATTGAAAATACTATAATTCTGAATTTGAAATGCTGAGAGCTTAAGATTCTAAGCATGATGCACACGCCTCGGTTGGTACTTTGCGTGAAGCTCTAAAAGCGCAGTCAGCCGACGGCAAGTCGATAAAAGTCAGCACCTTCAACGACATTGTCCACTGCTGCCCATCTTCTCTATCCTATTCGAGCTTCTAACGTCCATTCTATGAGGCGCTGTTCACCTGACTTTAACAACTCCCTAAGATTCAGCGTCGGAGTTCCTGTCAGCTTCAGTGATAGGACCATGCTTTGACTTTCATGTTTTGTATGAAGTCTCTCAATTTGTATCTGGTTCAGTTGTCGTCTGCCGCTTTTGGACGAACTTTCGAGTAATTCCAAGCATTTGCTAACAAGCGCATAATTTATATTTTATGGTTAAGTCTTCTTCAACACCGTCTCTATTATGTCTCTGGCAAAGTTATGTCCGTCGTCTTCTAGCTGTTTTGTTGCTTAAAACTTGAATTTGATGCAGTTTACTTAAGTTTCATTGTGTTTTGCAACATTGTTCGTGCTGAGACAAAAGAAGCTCCATTTAAATAATAGGCTACTCGTTCGCTGTTCACACTCACCAAGCTATTTAGCCAACCGACCTTTTCGATTCTGTTAACCTGTGATTCATGATTGGTGGGTAAAGTTTATATTTTTTACTCGCTACTCACAGGGTTTTATACAGAACACAACTATTAGTATTTAAGAAACAAGTGTGTATACTTTCCTATATATATATACTTTCCTTGTTAATCACTATTTGTTAGATTTTGTGTTTTAATCGTTAGCTTGATAGACATTCCGATTGAAAAGCTCATATAAGTACAGAAAATTAACATGCACATAACCTTTCAAACCACACAAATTCTTTAGAGAAAGCTATACTGTAAAATTGATAGATAGATAGAGATAGAGTTTGGGAAATATACACACATACACATACCCATGCAGGCCGAACAAGGCCATATTGACAATGAGTGTGCGGCTCATGCATAATTCAAGCACAGCAAACGGATAGAAGCAGAGAAAAAATGAAGAGGGAACGGAATAAATACAATAAGATGCCAACACCCCCGCAGGCAAAAGTTAAGCAAATAACAGACTGATGGACAGACACACAGCCAAGTTGGAAAAGAGACAGACAAACAGAGATATATACATAGAGACAGGCATTCATATATACCACACAACGACACAAATACATATTCGCACAGATAGTCAGGCAGACAAACAGGCAGACATAATTTGCATATAGTCGTACTCGGAAAGCTGGAAGAAGAACTACACGCTCCAGCTGAGTTCGCAACGAAGCGAAATGCATGCCAGAGACCCGACTGGCAGCAAAGATAAGCGAATAAATAAAAAAAAAAACAACAACAAAAAGAACGGAAAAAGTGCTCCAATGTATGATGCTCGACTATGAGTTACTATCTATTCAGCAGGGGCAGCCATACAGCATATTTTTTTATTCAGCTATGTGGGGTTTTTCTTACAAAGACTAGAAGAAATTCGGTATTTTTATTAGGTATTTGTAATCAATGTTTTTTTTTTAAACGCTTTACAAAATTCAAAAAATTTACAAATCAAAAAAAATTATTTTGTACTTTTTTATGTATATGTTAACGACTGATGGAGAAAAATATATATTTTATGGTTGATGGACTAGGAAATTCTGATGAAAAATTATGTTTAAGCAAGGCGAATGGGCTAAGAGGTGAAATACATATTCACATACTTTTCCATGCAGAAAAATATTTGCAACGAAGGAAACTAGTTAATCATGAACGTTCTGAACATTTTACCATTTACAGATGGCACCCACAAAGCTTTATCTTTACAAATGTGATTATATTTCGTTTAAGAGTACTTTATATATATTTATTTACCTATTTATATTGTACGTGCTGAATGCAGCGCACACTTTGAGCAGTTTACAATAGAGGTTTATTCTGACTAAACCCAATAATTCTTTTTGAATAAGCTATCTGCCTGCTTGAAGTATAATAAGATAACAGAATCAAAATATATTTGTAAAGAAAATCAAAGTATAATCATTAAAAATGCGATTTACATTAAAACAAACATCTACACAGGTATGAAATCTGACTTCTCTATATGGCCTTAGATTCACAAGGCTGTTTACGCTGAATTTTAATATGTATATAAGAACAAGAATATATATTTTTAATGGGGTGGTTATGCTTTCTCCTGTACGAGTATATTCCTTTTTTACGTATTTTCAATGGCTACAGAGTACTTGTAAAAACTAAAAAGAAATGCAGCTGCAAAGTGAGGTGATATGGGCGTATGAAACATGCTGACAGGCGTCAATCTGTATCAGCGACTCTTATCAATGCCGCCTGACATGAGCCTGACAGAACAGCTGACGTAGGACATTCTCTGTGTGGGGCAGTGGTTGGGCCTTGCTTTTAATTATGCGCCAGGACATGGAAATGAAGGAGAACGTTGAATGGAATGGAACGAGGCTGAGATGACCGTGCTTGGGCTAGTTGCCAAAGCCATACTACATGTTACATGGTTTGTTCCATAGCGAGAGAGAGAGACTGGAGTCTGCTCATCCTCATCAACATCATGAGTATCAGATCGCCATCATAAAGATTTATGTAAGCAAAGCCAAAGACTGATGTCTGATGTCATATTACGTGTATGTTGCTCATTTCTGATTAATGATGTGCTCGGCTGTGTCATTGATAAACAATGCCCTTGCGCGCGTGTCACATTTAATTTCATACACTTTTCCAATAGGTAATTAAAATATTAATGATATATTTTTTTCATAAAGCCCATTTAAATTAAATAAATCAGCACAACTCGTATCTGATGCGTAAATATTTTTGTATAATCCCACTGCTAAGTTGGCTGCATAATTGTGCAGCTGACTGTTAATTGCCTTTAAGCCTACCTCATCCAGCAAAAGCGCCAATTAGTGGCCAAGGCTCTAACTGCGTGGGTAAAGGGAGAATACTGACCGAGTGCTTTCATCCAGCCAGGAGCAATAAAAGTCAAGGCTTTTGATCAAGGACTTACCACTGTTAGAAGGGCTTGCGGTATTGTGAGTAACTGCAAAATCAAGATTTTATTTAGCTTTCATATTGGTTTTTGTGGGACTCGAAAGTAATTATTATGGGTTGCTTAACTCACTTTTCTAAAGTAGAATATTTAGGAAATTTAAGGAAGAACTCAGACTGAACTAATTTATTCCATGCAAATTAGGGACTAGATTATAATAGGAATATAAAAAGTTGGACTGAATTATAGCTGAATATATGTTGAATATGTATGATAACAATATTTTAGAATTATTATATAACTATCATTAATAAGGTGAAGCTGAACTTTGGACGGGCGTTTCTTCGGACTCTAAAATTTATATGCAACAATTTTATTCCGAAAGAGTTGATTGATTGAATTGATTTCTTTGTAGGGCTGCTTAGCCTGTTCTTAGACAAGTGACCTTTCCGGATGATAGCTAGATCCATCATGATTGCACTCTAGGAACTTTAATTCAATGAAAAAGCTTGTGAGTAAAGGGGCGATGCTGGAGGATGCAGAAGTGGCCATAGTAAACTTTTTTTTTTACACGTGCGCCCTTTTGCACGCCTGCTTGGTAGCAAACTTTTTCTCCTTTCCTTTTTTGTGGGTGTGAAGGGTGCTGACCGGCGCCAACTGTAATTACTTTGCAGTTCAACAGAAAAAAAAGAAAAGAAAATAATAAAAAAATTAAAATGCGAAGGGCTAAGAGAAGAAAAGAGAGGAAAAAAAGAGAATCATAAAACACAAAAAGTTTCCGCCAGTTGTTATGCAAATTTGTTTTGTTTCAAAACTGGGCAACAATTCGGCTATACTCGTACACTTGCATACGAGCCATTAAAGTACAGTTATTAACGGTTAATCTGTGGCGAGGCGCCATTTTGTTAAACTTTTCAATGTTCGTCGCAATGCGAAAAACTGCACTTGCCATAAGTCTGAGTACTGGGCTAGCACTTTGTAAGCTTTTTACTTCATTTTGTTTTTATTATATTCATGTCGCCATTTGCCATTTTTTTTTCGGCAAGCGGGAGGAGGTATGCCACTTTTGTGGGTATTATTTGCAACCACTTTGATTCAACTTTTCATAGTGTGTGGCTTTCAAACTTTGCGACTGCTCTTAAAGAGCGCTCCAAATGGTTGCCCAATCAGCCCCTATCTGGCACTCAGTCTATTCATTTGTATCTGTTTTATATAGGCATTGTGGAAAACCAAGTTTTTAAGTGGCATCTGTAGAAGGACATATAAAATTGAAAATATATTCAAGGCAACATGCTATGGCATAAGTTAAAGGCACAATTTCAATACAGAAAATGATTTTTATTTGTTTGATTTCCATCGTTTATTAAATTAAAATTTTATTGCGTTGCTAAGACTTGCTGAATTCATTTGAAATGACTTTTTACTTTATTTTTACGACAATTTAAGTCATAAAATAAATGTGTTAATGGTAAATTTGTTTCCGTTAAATCAGAATTGGTGTTTCTTACAAGAAACCATTTCTTATTTATATTATTATTAAAAAATTTAAATTCAATTTTTTTTCGTCTGAGCTGTCAACTCATTTAAATATAGTATAAAGCTCGAATTGTCACGCGTCTGTTGCTGTACAGGAGTAAATACGACGCCTACTTTTCCGGCCTAAATTCACTAATGGTGTATACGCACGGGTCGCCGAATGTATTTAAACGCACCCAGAGTACAATATATGTCACTACACTTCACCTACTCAAATGTATTTTGTGTGTAGGTCTGATAAATATAAGCCACACGCAGGCAGGTTACCGTAAAGATTATCATTTATATAAAAAAGGCATAGAAGCTCAACAAGCTGCTACGTTCATAAGAATCAACGGAGAGTCGAATAGCCGGAAAGCCGAACGGTCGGACAGATCCCCCGAGCTTGAGCGAAGCCATATGTATTACCACACTTGGGCGGATTTCAGGCGGTGGCTAGTTTCTTTTTCTACTGATACCCATTAAAAATGCGAGAAAGGTGTATTTTTTAATTTGTAACAGGCAGAAGAAAGCATAGGTGTTCAACAGACGAATTTATCAGTTTGTCAAAATAATAAAACTGGGGTATTAGGATCTTATAAATCGTATAAAAAATACAGGAATACAATTTCTTTATAAAGTTACTTTCAGCACGCTCGTGAGTGCAGGGTAGAAGCACTTTCGGCTAGAATCAAGAAACATTATGTTTTTTCTTCCCTTTTTCTGGCCGCTGGGTATACATACGCAATGTATGCACATACGCACTTTCTGGCGTGCTTGTATAAGCCGTGACATGACATATGTGCTCGTTTTTTGGCTTTGTCAACTACTAAGTATTTAGTGCAGAAAATGCTTAAATTATTTACGCAGGGTTGCGCTATAAAAGCGTTTAGTGCAGGGAGCGACTAGAAATATTATGTAAATTATTGGGTGATGATCACAATTATGGTTGTTGGCAATGACACGGCAAGGTCGTCAGCAAGGTCAGCAGTTGGTACAGTGGAACAGTGGAACAGTGGAATTTACTAACCACAAATGGACACTTGGGGCTGACAGAGAACTAAATTAAACCATAAAAATTAAAGATTTATAAATGAATTTCCACTCTCAACTGTGCAGGCTATGCAGCTATGTAACGAAGGGGCAGCTGAATATGTTAGATAATGAAGTCAACTTACCTCGACCCGCACAGCCTGACAATTTAAAGCCACTTGATTTCTTGTGCGTGCTTAATGCTTGGATTTTTTAGCCGGGACTCAAGCGTTTGGTAATCCAAGCCTCTTGTGCGCTTGCCACTCGACGTTTTTGCTATTCATTAGAGCGCCCAGTGGGTTGACGTTAACACACCAACCCACCAACCAACCGACCAACCCATCAACGTACCCAACGGTTGAGTGGCTGAGTCAGGCTTACCTCATATAATAAAATTTCTGCGTGGTTAGCAGTGAAAGAGAATGTGAGTTTTGTGGGCGTTTAGATCTCTGAAAACGAAACCATCTTCTAGAGTTTTTAATATATCCTAATGTTAATAATCAGTGTCATGACTTGCGAAAATCTTAGTTAATTTTAAAGGCAAGAATTATTTTGTTGTTGTTTGTTGACACTTTAAAATTAGTTGATGCTATCAAAAATATAGGGAACTAAAATCTAAAATCAAATTCGTGGAGGAGAAGAACGAAATTTGTATGCTACATTATTTTTATGTACGCATTTTAAAATGCGTATAAGTGGGAAAATATGATAGATAAGTAGCAGGAATGTTTTTAAAGTAAATAAAGTAATAAAGTACATGAATATGTATAAGTATAAGTATATTCTTGACTAGAATCAGAGGCTGCGTCTTTTTTTCCATCTTGAAGTAATGCAACTTCAGAAATATTTCTTGTATTACTGTTCATCTTAATTTAAAATATTTTATAGTTCGAATGACTCTTTTCTTGCACATTGTAACTTCTTTAATAATTGAGGAAATATTGAACCGTTTGTTTTCTTTTTTTATAACTTGCAGGTGAGCGTCTTATACAATATGCCAGTGAGAATCTTGTGACGGAGGTTCTCATACATCCGCAATATAATACGCTCATACAATGTATGCGTAATCTACTAAGCAGTTTTACAAGACATCGTCATATTATACATGCTGGTTACACCTTCACCGGTAATGGTTCATGGATACTACAGGTCGGTTGGAATAGGTTATATGACTTTGTGCGGGCTAAACCAAGAGTCTGCTTGTTTTTATTTTGCAGGATGGCACCTTCTCGGTGGCCGACTTTGCAGAGGCATTTCAGGAGCACGACGTGCAAAGGGTGATACGTGCCTATGCGGATACTATTACTATGAATATACACTGCGCCGATGCGGGCCTGTGGCATACGTTGCCGGATAAGGTATTTGCACGACAGTGTAAAATACGCATTAATCCAGTAGATGTGCTGGATACCAGTAGCGAGTACATAAATGGATTTATAGGTAAGATCATCTCAATTTTGTTTGTTAGATATTTGAAGTGACCACTGATAATTTCAGATTATCTGGCACCTATGGTGGTACCCACTTCTTTACGTGAATTATTGGAAACGTCCGACGTGGTGGGTAATATCCGGTTCACCCATCCAACTCTCTACGTATTCCCTGGCGGTCAGGGTGATGCTGCGCTGTTTGGAATTAATGGCTTCAATATGCTTGGTGAGCTATACAATAAAAACAAAAAAACATTTATTTTAATTTTATTATTTTGCAGTGGATGGCGGCTTTAATCGGAAAGCTTGTTTTTGGGACTTCGCACGACATTTGGACCGACTGGATGCAGTGTTGATGACACGTCTAAATAATAGCAATGTCCAAGGATTGGGTGCTGTGGTAGCACGCAAGCGAGACTCCCATGTCTACCCACAGATTGGGCACTTCTTTGGTAATGTACCCGACCGCAGAGGAGGTCTGCCCAGCCCCGATGGAGATAAGGATAGGAATCCTTTGCTTATTGATCTTTTTGAACGAGGCCATGGTCTGGTAAATGATCTAAAGACTCTCGATCTAAAGCCGCAGTGCTGCTATCGCAACCAAGAACCACTTAATCTGTATCATAAAGTGGGCCACGGTACATTGGACATGTATGTAATAAGTCCATCACGGGACTCAAAAGAAGTCAAGGACTTTCTACAGAGATGGAACTCGGGTGATCAGCGCTTGTTCGCCGCACGTGATACTAAAGAGTTTAACTTCCCTTTACAGAATTTGGTGTCCATTTGTGCGTTACTTGTCTGGCAGCCTGCTAATCCGGATGATACCATAACACGTATCCTGTTTCCAGGCAGTACACCAGACTTTAAAATTCAGGAAGGTTTGGAGAAACTGAAGCATCTGGAATTCATGAAGCACTCCACCTGCACTGCGAAGTCCATAGCACCGGCTATTCAAACTGTAACTAGCACTCGCAAAACATTAAAGTCTGCCATAGAGGCATCACCGCCCAGTGCCACTTATAAGCCGGGCAAATTTGGCCCAGTTGCCTCAGCAGCTGTGGCTATACAGCAGGATAATAAAGCTAAGGAAGCTAAGGAAGCAGCAGCAGTAGCGGCAGCAGCAGCATCTGCGGCGGCTGCTGCAGTTATGACTGTGGAACCACCCAGCGAGCAAGTGGAACTCACTTCACTGGTACACGCCAAAGCGGACTCCCTAGACACGGATGAACCAGAAGCAGAGCACGAGCCCGCTGTCGATACAGGTGATGAAGGAGCACTGGAGTCCGCCATACCCTCAGCAGAGCAGGAAGACAACAAGGAGGCCGACGAGGAAAAGAAGGTAGAGGTTTTAATTGTCAAGCCTCAGCAGATAGAAACCTCAGCTAAAGATACGGTTGATGTGCCTGGCAAGACTGCAAAGGCCATTAAGGGAAAGCCAGACAAGCCACGAGCCGAAGTCAAGCCCGTTGTACGTTCTAGAATTGATACCAAGCCGCCGAAGTCAATGGATCGTAAGCTGGTTAAGCGCGACGAGAAAAAGAGTTCGCCCACGGCCACACCTGCTGTAAGTCGAACGACCGCAACACGTGATGTAAAACCTAAAGTGATGACACGTACCACCAAATCGAGTCCTAGTAGCACACCAGCCAAGAGCACCAAGGAAGCCAACAATCGCAAGGTGCTTGAGTCCAAGCAACAGGCGACAGTGGCTCGCCAGAGCACAACTAGCACACGTCGCACTGTTAGCACTATCGAAAAAAAGACACAGCAGGCTGAGACGAAAACAACGCAGCAGTCAACAACCCAGGCAGCACAGCGGAAGCCCATCTCAAGGAGACCACGAGGCGTGTCACCTTCAAAGCGGCCACCAGCGCCAGGTAGCCCAATAAAATCAGCTAAGCCTAAAACCGATTTAAAGAAGTCTCGTTTGGATAAAGGCGGTACCACAGACTCCAGTTTAGTATCGACGCCATCGGCAGATGAAGCGACAGCAGCAAAAAAGATTTTGGAGCTAAGTGCTTCACAGGAGCTGGACGCGGAAAAGCAGCGTGAACTGGATGATCTTAAAGAAGAGCAAGAAGTAGTGCGTGAAATTGAGGCAGTATTTAGTCGTGATGAGATGAAGCGACAACACTTGATCAAGGCGGAACTGCGTGAGATGGCTAAGCAGGATAGCACTACAGAGGCAGATGAAGAGGAAGAGTACTTGATTATTGAGAAGGAGGAAGTGGAACAGTATACAGAAGACTCAATTATCGAACAGGAGCAAGAAAGTAGTATGACAAAGGAAGAGGAAATTCAAAAACATCAACGCGACTCACAGGAATCTGAAAAGAAGCGCAAGAAAAGTGCTGAGGAGGAAATTGAAGCTGCAATTGCTAAAGCTGAAGCGGAGGAACGCAAAGCACGCCTAGAAGGTAGCGAAGCAGCAAGGAATGAAGTACACGAATACATGGCAGCTCCAGAAAAAACTGAAATTAAAGCTGAGCTACAAGAGATTATAGCCACTGCCAAGGATATTGTAAAGTCGCGCACTGAAGAACAGTTACCTCAGGGAAAAGCTGCTGATGACGAATTCTCATCACCCACTCCTGAGGACAAGCTTAGCAGTGCAAAGAAAACTTCTGAAACTAAAGATGAACCCATTGAAGCACCTGAAGCGCTACCCGTTAACTTACAAGAGAGTCTTCCAGAAGAGAAATTCTCAGCTACTATCGAATCAGGTGCTACTACAGCACCTACATTACCCGAAGATGAGCGTATACCGCTGGACAAAATAAAAGAAGACTTAGTTATTGAGGAGAAGTATGTCAAAGAAGAAACCAAAGAAATTGAAGCTATCATTGTGGCAACTGTTTCCGTACCTATCGCAGCGGTAGCAGCTTCTACTATCATAGCACCAGTCGAAACCAAAACTGATTTCATTGATCAGCTGGCTGGGAGTGTAGATATTGGCGAACGAGTTCTACCAAAGAAAATGACATTTGAAGCACAACAGAATTTAATGAGAGATGTTATAAAAACACCTGACGAAGTAGCCGATTTGCCCGTTCATGAGGAGGCGGATTTAGGGTTATATGAAAAAGATGCACATGATACAGGAGCCAAGAGCATTTCACATAAAGAAGAGACAGCCAAAGAAGAGAAAGAGACCGAAGACGAAAAAGAACTTAAAGAAATTGAAGTGACTCCAGATGCAGATGAAAAATCTGGTGTCGACCAAGCTGTTAACGAAAAGGATGCTCCTAAACCAGAGATAATTGCCAAACTTGAAACTGTTGAAAATAAAATTGAGGAAGCTATAATAGAAACAAAGAAAATAAGTGATGTTGCTGTTAAAGATATATCAGACATAATTAAAAAAGAAATAAGCCATGACCAGCCTGTGAAAGGTGAGAAAAAATCGACAACTACACCTGATGAAAAAGAAGCCAGCGAAATAACTTCTGAAGATGAACTGCCTGTGCATCTAGTGCAACCCATAGTTACTCCAACAAAAGTAAAAGATCGAGAGGATACTGTATCTCTTGAAAGTCCGGCAACCATCGAGGAAGCTATTGAGGTTGAAATGCAGATAGAACAACAACAAACCCGTAAGGAATCCACCACTATAGACAAGCAATTGGAACCCATAGTAGAATCCATAATAAGTAAATCAGACGCTCAAGTAAGTAAGTCCATCCCTACAAAAACAGAGGTTAAAGCCGAAGACTCTGAAAGTACAAATCTGGAAATTGTAAAATCTCCAGCAGTTTCTGTTGAAGGATCTCGTCCTGAATCTGCATTGGAAAATGAGAAGATCACAGAAAAATCTATTGAGCACAGTCGTCGCGAATCTGAGGTTGAACCTGCAATTGCACAGGCCTTGGAGCACCAATCTAAAACAGGCTCAAAAGAAGTTTCACGACCAGAATCTGTAGTAGGAAGCACAAAAGACGAATCTGAAGAACGGGAAAAAGTGAAACTTGAAAAATCTCAGGAAACTTCTAGACGAGAATCTTTGGCTGAGAGTACAAAACCAGAAAGCGACAAGTCTCTACCAGTCTCTAAAGAAGCATCACGTCCTGAATCTGTTGCCGAAAGTGGAACAGACGATTTTGAAAAACTCGATAGTAATAAGGATGCACAGCCAATGGAACCTTCTCGTCCTGAAACTGTAGCCGAAGTAATTAAGACCGAAAGTGTAAAAGATGATAAGTCTCCTACTGGCTCGAAAGAAGTATCTCAGATGTCAAAGGAACCATCAAGACATGAATCTGTTACCGAAACTACAAAACTAGAAAGTGTCAAGGATGAGAAGTCTGCACCTAGCTCCAAAGAAGTTTCACGGCCCGCATCCAAAGCTGCAAGTATTGAAGAAGAATTCCAAAAGCCGGAGAGTGTAAAAGACGCACAGTCTGAAGATCACTCAAGACGTGAATCTATTACTGAAATTAATAAGCCCGAAAGTGTTAAGGTTGAGAAGTCTTTAGCAGTATTCACTGAAGTACCACATCCAGAATCTTTGGCAGAAAGTGTTATAGACGAATCTGAGAAACCTGAAAGTGTAACAGACGAATCTGAGAAACCAGAAAGTGTAAAAGAAGCGGAACCTTCCCGACCTGTCTCTGTTGCAGAAAGTATAAAACCCGATAGCGCAAAAGATGAGAACTCTCCATTGGAATCAACTGCTGGAAGTATTAAAGATGAGCCTCAGAAGCATGATAGTATAAAGGATGATGCTTCAATGGACCATTCTCGCCGTGAATCTGTCGCAGAAAGTTTAAAGCCAGAGTGCGTCAAAGATAAGAAGTCAGCATCAGCATCTAAAGAAGTTTCTCGGCCCGAATCTCCAGCTGAAATTCTTAAGGATATATCTGATAAGGCCGAAAGTTTAAAAGATGAAACTTCCAAGGAACCTTCCCGCCGTGAATCGGTTACAGAAAATGCTAAGATGGATAAAGTAAAGGATGAAATTTCAGTACCAGCATCAAAAGAAGTTTCAAGACCCGGATCTGTAGCTGGAAGTGTAAAAGATGAATCTCTGAAGCCAGAAAGTGTTAAGGATGAAGCATCCAAGGAACCTTCCCGACGTGAATCGGTAGCAGAAAAGGAAAAGCCAGAGAGCGTTATGAATGAAAAGTCAGCACCAGCATCCAAAGAAGTTTCTCGGCCCGAATCTGTAGCTGAAAGTATTAAAGATGAATCGCAGAAGCCGGAAAGTGTTAAGGATGAAACGTCTAAGGAAGCATCCCGTCGTGAATCATTGGCAGAAAGCATTAAGCCAGAGAGTGTAAAAGATGAGAAATCAGCACCAGCGTCCAAAGAAGTTTCAAGACCTGAATCGGCAACTGGCATTACTAAAGATGAATCTCATAAGCCAGAAAGTGCAAAGGATGAAGGTTCCGAGGAACCTTCCCGACGTGAATCATTGACAGAAAGCATTAAACCGGAGACTGTAAAAGACGGGAAATCAGCACCAGCGTCCAAAGAAGTTTCTAGACCTGAATCAGCAACTGGCATTACTATAGATGAATCTCATAAGCCAGAAAGTGCAAAGGATGAAGGTTCCAAGGAACCGTCCCGTCGTGAATCGGTTACAGGAGAAAAGTCAGCACCAGCTTCCAAAGAAGTTTCGAGACCTGGATCTGTAGCGGAAAGTAGTAAAGATGAATCTCAGAAACCAGAAAGTGTTAAAGATGAAGCGTCTAGGGCAGCATCCCGTCGTGAATCATTGGCAGAAAGCATTAAGCCGGAGAGTGTAAGACATGAGAAATCAGCACCAACGTCCAAAGAAGTTTCAAGACCTGAATCGGCAACTGGCATTACTAAAGATGAATCTTATAAGCCAGAAAGTGCAAAGGATGAAGGTTCCAAGGAACCTTCCCGACGTGAATCATTGACAGAAAGCATTAAACCGGAGACTGTAAAAGACGGGAAATCAGCACCAGCGTCCAAAGAAGTTTCTAGACCTGAATCAGCAACTGGCATTACTATAGATGAATCTCATAAGCCAGAAAGTGCAAAGGATGAAGGTTCCAAGGAACCGTCCCGTCGTGAATCACTTACAGGAGAAAAGTCAGCACCAGCTTCCAAAGAAGTTTCGAGACCTGGATCTGTAGCGGAAAGTATTAAAGATGAATCTCAGAAACCAGAAAGTGTTAAAGATGAAATGTCCAAAGACCCCTCCCGGCGTGAATCTGTTGCAGAATCTGCTAAGGCGGAGAGTGTACATGATGAGAAGTCGATACCAACCTCCAAGGAAGTGTCTCGACCCGAATCTAAAGCTGAAAGTATTAAAGAGGAATCTCAGAAAACGGACAGTATAAAGGATGTTGAGTCCAAGGAACCTTCCCGCCGTGAATCGGTAGCGGAAAAGATAAAGCCAGAGAGCGTTATGAATGAAAAATCAGCACCAGCATCCAAAGAAGTTTCTCGGCCCGAATCTGTAGCTGAAAGTATTAAAGATGAATCGCAGAAGCCGGAAAGTGTTAAGGATGAAGCGTCTAAGGAAGCATCCCGTCGTGAATCATTGGCAGAAAGCATTAGGCCGGAGAGTGTAAGAGATGAGAAATCAGCACCAGCGTCCAAAGAAGTTTCAAGACCTGAATCGGCAACTGGCATTACTAAAGATGAATCTCATAAGCCAGAAAGTGCAAAGGATGAAGGTTCCGAGGAACCGTCCCGTCGTGAATCGGTTACAGGAGAAAAGTCAGCACCAGCTTCCAAAGAAGTTTCGAGACCTGGATCTGTAGCGGAAAGTATTAAAGATGAATCTCAGAAACCGGAAAGTGTTAAAGATGAAATGTCCAAAGACCCCTCCCGGCGTGAATCTGTTGCAGAATCTGCTAAGGCGGAGAGTGTACATGATGAGAAGTCGGTACCAGCCTCCAAGGAAGTGTCACGACCCGAATCTAAAGCTGAAAGTATTAAAGAGGAATCTCAGAAAACGGACAGTGTAAAGGATGTTGAGTCCAAGGAACCTTCCCGCCGTGAATCGGTAGCGGAAAAGGAAAAGCCAGAGAGCGTTATGAATGAAAAATCAGCACCAGCATCCAAAGAAGTTTCTCGGCCCGAATCTGTAGCTGAAAGTATTAAAGATGAATCGCAGAAGCCGGAAAGTGTTAAGGATGAAGCGTCTAAGGAAGCATCCCGTCGTGAATCATTGGCAGAAAGCATTAGGCCAGAGAGTGTAAAAGATGAGAAATCAGCACCAGCGTCCAAAGAAGTTTCAAGACCTGAATCGGCAACTGGCATTACTAAAGATGAATCTCATAAGCCAGAAAGTGCAAAGGATGAAGGTTCCGAGGAACCGTCCCGTCGTGAATCGGTTACAGGAGAAAAGTCAGCACCAGCTTCCAAAGAAGTTTCGAGACCTGGATCTGTAGCGGAAAGTATTAAAGATGAATCTCAGAAACCGGAAAGTGTTAAAGATGAAATATCCAAAGACCCCTCCCGGCGTGAATCTGTTGCAGAATCTGCTAAGGCGGAGAGTGTACACGATGAGAAGTCGGTACCAGCCTCCAAGGAAGTGTCACGACCCGAATCTAAAGCTGAAAGTATTAAAGAGGAATCTCAGAAAACGGACAGTGTAAAGGATGTTGAGTCCAAGGAACCTTCCCGCCGTGAATCGGTAGCGGAAAAGGAAAAGCCAGAGAGCGTTATGAATGAAAAATCAGCACCAGCATCCAAAGAAGTTTCTCGGCCCGAATCTGTAGCTGAAAGTATTAAAGATGAATCGCAGAAGCCGGAAAGTGTTAAGGATGAAGCGTCTAAGGAAGCATCCCGTCGTGAATCATTGGCAGAAAGCATTAAGCCAGAGAGTGTAAAAGATGAGAAATCAGCACCAGCGTCCAAAGAAGTTTCAAGACCCGAATCGGCAACTGGCATTACTAAAGATGAATCTCATCAGCCAGAAAGTGCAAAGGATGAAGGTTCCAAGGAACCGTCTCGTCGTGAATCGGTTACAGGAGAAAAGTCAGCACCAGCTTCCAAAGAAGTTTCGAGACCTGGATCTGTAGCGGAAAGTAGTAAAGATGAATCTCAGAAACCAGAAAGTGTTAAAGATGAAATGTCCAAAGACCCCTCCCGGCGTGAATCTGTTGCAGAATCTGCTAAGGCGGAGAGTCTACATGATGAGAAGTCGGTACCAGCCTCCAAGGAAGTGTCACGACCCGAATCTAAAGCTGAAAGTATTAAAGAGGAATCTCAGAAAACGGACAGTGTAAAGGATGTTGAGTCCAAGGAACCTTCCCGCCGTGAATCGGTAGCGGAAAAGGAAAAGCCAGAGAGCGTTATGAATGAAAAATCAGCACCAGCATCCAAAGAAGTTTCTCGGCCCGAATCTGTAGCTGAAAGTATTAAAGATGAATCGCAGAAGCCGGAAAGTGTTAAGGATGAAGCGTCTAAGGAAGCATCCCGTCGTGAATCATTGGCAGAAAGCATTAAGCCAGAGAGTGTAAAAGATGAGAAATCAGCACCAGCTTCAAGAGCTGAATCTGCAGCTGGTAGTATTAAAGATGAATCTCATAAGCCGGAAAGTCCAAAGGATGAAGGGTCTAAGGAACGTTCCCGCCGGGAATCGGTTGTAGAGAGTATTAAGACGGAAAGTATTAAAGACGAACTCTCAGTAACAGCCTTCAAAGAAGCTTCAAGGCCCGGATCTGTAGCCGATAGTGTTAAAGATGAATCTGAGAAGGCAGGAAGTATAACGGATGGAGCGTCCAAAGAACATTCTCACCGTGAATCTGTTGCAGAAAGTGTAAGGCCAGAGAGCGTCAAAGATGAAAAGTCAGTACCAGCCTCCGAAGAAGTTTCCCGGCCCGAATCTGTAGCTGAAATTATTAAGGATGAATCTCATGAGAAAGAAAATGTGAAGGATGAAGCATCCAAGGAACCTTCTCACCGTGAATCGGTAGCGGAAAGTATAAGTCCAGAGAGCATCAAAAATGAAATGTCAGTTCCAGCATCCAAAGAAGTTTCACGGCCCGAATCTGTAGCTGAAAGTGTAAAAGTCGAATCTCAAAAACCGGGAAGCGTTGAGGATGATGCGTCCAAAGGAACGTCTCGTCGTGAATCAGTTACAGAAAGTTCTAAGCCAGAGAGTGTCAAGGATGACAAGTCCCTATCAGCCTCCAAAGAAGTTTCACGTCCACAGTCTGTAGCAGAAAGTGTTACAGATGAAACTGATCTACCAGAAGAACGTAAATCAATTTCGGAAACTGTTAAAAGTGAAAAATCTCCACTTGATTCCAAAGATGCTTCACGACCAGAATCTGTAACAGACAGTTTGAAGAATGAGACAGCTGGATCAGAGATCGAAGAAGATATTACTGTCAAGGTACCTTCTCATCCTGAATCTAAGGAAGCTTCACGCCGTGAATCGGTTGCAGAAAGTTCTAAGATGGATAATGTAAAGAATGATATGTTAGTACCAGACTCCAATGAAGTGTCAAGACCCGAATCTGTAGCGGAAAGTATTAAAGATGAATTGCAGAAGCCGGAAAGTGTTAAGGATGAAGTATCCAAGGAAGCGTCTAAGGAAGCGTCCCGTCGTGAATCGGTTGCAGAAGGAAAGTCATCACAAGCTGCCAAAGATATTTCGAGACCCGGATCTGCAGCTGGAAGTATTAAAGATGAATCTCAGAAGCCGGATAGTGTTAAGGATGAAGCGAGTAAGGAGCCATCACGCCGTGAATCGGTTGCAGAAAGTGTGAAGCAGGAAAGTGTCAAAGATGTAAAGTCTGCAGCAGCTTCTAAAGATGTTTCACGGCACGAATCTGTAGCTGATAGTGTTAAAGATGAAACTTCCAAACCGGAAAGTGTAAAGGATGAAGCATCGAAAGAGCCTTCCCGCCGTGAATCCGTTGCAGAAAGCTCTAAGGGGGAGAGTGTTCTGGACGGGAAGTCAGTACCAGCCTCCAAAGACGTGTCACGACCAGAATCTAAAGCTGAAAGTGTTAAAGATGAATCTCAGAAGACGGACAGTGTAAAGGATGGAGCAGCCAAAGAAGTTTCTCGGCCCGAATCTGTAGCTGAAAGTATTAAAGATGAATCGCAGAAGTCGGAAACTGTTAAGGATGAAGCGTCCAAGGAAGCGTCCCGTCGTGAATCGGTGGCAGATGGAAAGTCATTACTAGATGCCAAAGAAATTTCGAGACCCGAATCTGTAGCTGGAAGTGTTAAAGACAAATCTCAGGAACCAGATAGTGCTATGGAAGAAGCGTCCCGCCGTGAATCGGTTGCAGACAGTACTAAGGCGGAGAGTGTACAGGATGATAAGTCAGCATCAGCCTCTAAGGAAGTTTCTCGGCCGGTGTCTGTAGCTGAAAGTATTAAAGACGAGTCACAGGAACCAGATATAGTAAAGGACGAAACTTCAAAGGTGCCGTCTCGGCGTGAATCAATCGCAGAAATTGCAAAGGCTGAAAGTGTGAAGGATGACAAGTCTGCCACAGCCTCCAAGGAAGTTTCACGACCAGAATCTGAAGTTGAACATATTAAAGACGAAACTAGGAAGCCGGAAAGTGTAAAGGATGAGGATTCCAAAGAGCATTCTCGCCGTGAATCAGTTGAAGAAAGTGCTAAGCCGGAGAGTGCTAAGGACCAAAAGTCAGCATCAGCTTCTCAAGAAGTTTCTCGGCCCACATCTGTTGCTGAGAGTATTAAAGATGAATCTCAGAAGGCGGAAAGTGTAAAGGATGAAGCATCCAAGGAACAGTCTCGCCGTGACTCGATTGCAGAAAGTGTTAAGGATGAGAAGTCAGTTGCAGCATCCAAAGAAGTTTCACGGCCCGAATCTGTAGCTGAAAGTGTAAAAGTCGAATCTCAAAAACCGGGAAGCGTTGAGGATGATGCGTCCAAAGGAACGTCTCGTCGTGAATCAGTTACAGAAAGTTCTAAGCAAGAGAGTGTCAAGGATGACAAGTCCCTATCAGCCTCCAAAGAAGTTTCACGTCCACAGTCTGTAGCAGAAAGTGTTACAGATGAAACTGATCTACCAGAAGAACGTAAATCAATTTCTGAAACTGTAAAAAGTGGGAAATCTCCACTTGATACCAAAGATGCTTCACGACCAGAATCTGTAACAGACAGTTTGAAGAATGAGACAGCTGGATCAGAGATCGAAGAAGATATTACTGTCAAGGTACCTTCTCATCCTGAGTCTCAGGAAGCTTCACGCCCAGAATCTGTTGCTGATCGTATCAGGGATGACATTCCAATTGAAATAGGTCTGTACGAAAAGTCTGAAAGCGAATTGAAAAAATCGTTTGCCGAAACTGTTTCTTCCCCTATTGACAAAGCGCCAAGCCAAGTAGATTTTAAGACCTTGCAGTTACAATTTGAATCTGATGAGAAAGTGGGTAATTTTCCAACGTTATCAAGCCCTATTGAAGTGGCTGGAGGTGACTTTACCCATACAATAACGAGTTCCATGGCTGAATTAAGTAAGTCTGCCAAGCCGGCTGAACTTTCTGAAGTTGGTGCATTTAAAACTGCATCCAGTCCAGTCGATGAAGCTCCAAGCTCATCTATTGAGTTAAAAGAGCTCTCAAGACCAGCATCTGAAATGGATAGTCCTCTAAAAGGAGAAACTAAGGCAACAGACATATCCAAAGAGCCAAGTATAAAATCGCCGATGGGTTCCAAAGAAATATCGCGACCTGGATCTGTTGCTGAAAGTACAAAGTCGGAGGGTGTAAAGGATGAGGCGTCTCTACCACCCTCCAAAGTTGTTTCACGGCCAGAATCTGTAGGTAGCACGAAAGATGAATCTGAACAGCCCGACAGTCTAAAATTCTCTCAATATAAAGAGCTTTCGCGTCCTGAATCTACTGCTGGCAGTTCAATGCAGGAGAGTGCAAAAGAAGATTTGACTCTTCTAACCTCCAAGGAAGTATCGCGGCCCACATCCGTGGCTGAAAGTGTAAAAGACGAGTCTGGAAAACAGGAAAGTTTTAAGGACGAAAAGTCAAAGGACCCTTCGCGTCGTGTATCAGAAATTTCACCGCCAGAGAGTGTGAAAGACGAAAAGTCTGTTCCAGCTTCAAAAAATGTTTCACGTCCAGAATCTGCAGTAGGAAGCGCTGAAGGAGAACCTGAAAAACCTGAGAGTGTGAAGGACTCAGTATCGAAAGAGCCGTCTCACCCTAAATCTGTTGCCGAGACTATAAATTTGGATAAAGATGATATGTCAGCGTCAGTCTCAAAAGAAGCCTCCCGATCTGAATCTGCTGTCCAAAGTGAAAAGGATGAATTAGAAAAGCCAGAGAGTCTTAAATCAGAAAAGTCAAATGTGTCTTCCAGACGTGAATCAGTTGCTGAGAGTTTGAAAGATGTTAAATCTTTAGTCGCATCTAAAGAACCATCCCGTCCAGCATCAGCAGCTGAGAGTGTGAAGTCAAAGGAAATTTCCCGTCCTGTCTCAGTTGCTGAAACTGTTTCTTCACCAATTGATGAAGCACCAAGAGAACTCACAGATACTGAATTTCAAAAAAGAGAAAGCCTAATATTAAACCTATCATCTGCAGAACCAAAGGGACAGTTCCCCACTCAATCGAGTCCTGTCGATGTCGCTGAAGGTGACTTCTCAATCGCTATGTCGGGGGCAATTGAATTAGAGAAACCTGCTGAGGATAGCAAAAATGGTGCAGTAAAAACGGCTTCAAGTCCTGTAGATGAGGCTGCTCAAATTTTCGAATCGAGTGTCACCGTTGAGGAACATATCATTCAAGGGACAGCTATAACTGATAGTGTCGTTCTGAAAACTCAGCAATTGGGCACTGTACCTCAACAAAAGAAAGAGGAAACAGTATTTGAGACAAGTGGCTTCAAACTAGAGAGCTCAGAAGGTTCATTTGTAGAGTCTTTTGAAGAAAAAGGCAAAGAAACTTCAAAACAAATTACCGAAGGCCAATCACTAAAAGATTCAAACATTACTGAGATTTCCAAAACAATTACTTCAGTAATTGAAACTGTTGAAACTAAGGCGGAAGATATTATTGAGGAGATAGTGTCAGCCTCAGAGGTACTATCTCAACAACTAGCCAAAGCTAGTTCTGTTATAGAAAGCTCCGAAGATTCTGGTACCAAAGCCAATCTTGAATTGAGTGGCTTCTCAGAGCTTCGCGAAACACATATTACCACCGTTGATTCACCAGAATTTACAGTTACAATATGTGAACGCGATGAAAGTGTTCTTCATGATATTAAGGAAGAGGACGAGGAGCATAGATTTTCTCCACCAACTGAAAAAGGAGCTATACTACCAGAGCAACCAGTGCGTCCGCTTTCCCCACGTGAAGAAGAGGTTGCCAAAATTGTTGCTGATGTGGCCAAGGTATTGAAATCCGATAAGGATATTACTGATATCATACCAGATTTTGATGAGAAACAGCTAGAGCAAAAACTAAAAACCACTTCTGAAACTGAAGTCGAAGAGTCTTCACAGAAAATCGGTGTTTTAGACACGCCAACTGGTACACCTGAAAATTTATCGGGCAAAGTAACTCCTACACATGTTGTGTCCTTAGATGAAAAAATGTTGGAAATCAAGATGATAAAAGTAGATGTTGAATCAGAAAAGTCTTCACCAGATCAAAAGTCTGGGCCAGTTTCAATTGAAGAAAAGGATAAAATAGAGCAATCTGAAAAATCACAATTGCGCGAGGGAGCCGCAAAAGCACTATTTGAGGAAACAAGTAAAGATATTTCCAGGCCAGAATCTGCTGCTAGTCAGCAAGGTACTATAGAATCATTGCCGTCACGTCCTGAGTCAGTGGGAAGCCATAAAAGTGTCAAAGATGAGGAAAAGCCAGAACAATTAACAGGGTGCTCAAAGGAAGTATCGCGTCCACAATCTGTAGCCAGCATGAAAGAAGAAGCCGAGCAAAAAGATGAAAAAACAAGACAGATGTCAATTGTTAGCCATACCAGTGAGAAGGAAGTCAGCAAAATTGAGGCAGATTCTAGACGAGAGTCTGTGCTATCTACAGCTGAGAGCTCTAAGGTCGAGATTTCTCCCATTGTATCAAAAGATTCTTCTCGTCCTGCATCTGTAGCCAGTCACGTCAGTGAAAAATCATTAGAGGTTCGTCCAGAATCAACTGAGGGTAAGGCTGGTTCGAAAGAACTTGAGTTTTCTAGGCCAGCATCAAGTGCTAGTCAGATTAGCTTCAAGGATGAGGAGACTTCTGACTCTCTACGGGGTTCCATTACAGTATCGACAGTCGAAAGCAAAAAGGAGGAGAAATCCACAGAATCAACAACTATTTCCAAGTCCATCATAAGTCAATCGCACCTAAAAGAGGAATCCATAAGTGAATCTCTCAGTAGCAGTATGAAAGTGGAGGACAGCTCACGGCGCGAATCTTTATCGAGTCTGCTAACCGATAAGGAAGCCACAAAATCAGCTAGCACCAATATCAAGGAGGAGAGCGAAAGCTTTACAAAGATTACGGAGAAAACAACAACATCACAACTGGAAGAATTGCTTATTCAGTCTGAAGAATGTTCTTCTGAGTCAATCATTAGCGAGATTCAAACTGCGAGCTCCAAAAAGCCAAGTAGTCAAAGCACAAGCAAGGAAACAGCAAGCGCCATAACACAGGAATCTATCAAGGACAGTCTTAAGGAAACGGTTGCTGAGTTTTTAGCTACCGAAAAAATTGTCGCTGCCAAAGAAACTTTTAGCGCTGAGGCCACTAAAACAGCTGAAGAGTGTCTGAAGAAGGTTACTAGTGTAACATCTTCGCAAAAGACTTTATTTGTGGGCACAGATGAGTCCCGGCGAGAATCACTGCTTAGTCAGACAAGCGAAAGCCGACTAACACATAGCGATCCCGAAGAAGAAGAAAGTGATGACGATGGACGTGTTAGTTTAAAAGAAGGTCGCTCAAAGTCCATTGCAACCATCATGATGACCAGTATATATAAGCCCTCTGAGGAGATTGAAACAATTGCACCTCTCAAGGAAGAGGAAGACCACGATGATCAGGATGAACACGAGATATCTGACAAGGACACAAAAACAGCAAAAACTTCATCCATAACCACTAAAACAACCACAATGCTAAAGTCCAGTGAACAAAGTAGCAGCACGTCTACCAAAACTTGTTCTACAGACTCTAAAACAAAGGTCGAGTCCATTACACTGACACAAACACAAACTGAGCAGGCGACGGACACCTTTGATGGAAAGACACCACCAACTGCACCGGTCAGTCCCAGCATTAAACCGGTCAGCACAACAACAAGCACAGCAGCAGGAGCAGTAGCAGCAACAACAGCAACCACAATCTCCAGTTGTGGTAAGAGTGAGTCCAGCGCTGCCAGTATAGCATCAACTTCGGGCCCATTGTCGCCCAAGGACATTAGTGGTAAGTCTAGTCCTGGTGCCTTAACATCTGAAAGTCAATCCATACCAACACCGTTAGGGCGGGAATCACACACAGAGACGCCAGAGTCATCGCCTAAGCCAACATCACCGTTTCCACGTGTCAGCAAGGAGGAGCTCAAATCCCTGGGTGTGACGGCGTTACCTGATGCTAGCGATGTAAGCGTCGACTCTGAAATGCTACCAGAACTACATGAGTTGCGAGGCATCGAGAGCACCACAGCACTTAGTGGCAGCACCGAAAAGATCATTACGACAACAATAACCACAGTGACCAAAGTCATTTCCGCCGATGGCAAAGAGATTGTAACTGAGCAAAAAACAGTTACCACAACGGACAGTTCAGAACCAGATAGCGAAAAAGTAGTTGTAACCACAACACGCACAACCAGTGAGAGTGAAAAGAGCGATCGCGAGCGAGATCAAATGCTACCTAAAGAAGTGGCCATGTTACGTGGCATTCATCGCTCTAGCACGCCAGGCAGCGATGATGAACGTCTGGGTGGTGCGATGAGTGACGATGACTTACCCGGCTCACCACGTAGCACTGGATATGATCTACAGCGCTCTAGCTCCGGCGTAAGCAAGCGCTCCGATCTAGATGCTGATGACAGTCAAGATGACATACCTCCACAATATGGCAGTGAGGAGCACTCTACAGCGCGTTCAATTCTGCCATCACGTGCAGCCGATCCTATGGCAACTTCTTTCTATGGAGCATTGCCGGAAACTTTTGATATAAAGCCAAGCACTGAGCCAATTCCAATACGTGGCGCTATGCTAGTGACCTACACTGATTCGCCGCCTGCCAGTCAGTCGTCTGAAAGTGTAGAAAGCACCAGCCAAACTTGGGCGGGTCACAAATTTTTGGATGAAGCCGACAAAGACTTCCAAAAAGCCCTTGAAGAGCATGTGCAGGCGCGTGGCGCCGAGGTAATGTCTTCCGTGACCGCCAAGTACTCATATTCGCCATCTAAGGCGGAAGAGGTCGAGCAGATAGTCAGCAGTACGGCTGAGCGACAACGTTTTCCACTTAGCGATGTCCAGAGGCTGCGCACCGGTGACAATCTGTTAGCAGGTTTCGTGAGCTCAAGCACGTCTGTGGGCAGTGCAGCCGACGGCATCGCAATCACAACTGGCACAGCCACTAGCAGCATAGCAGAAACAACAGGAGCAACAACAACAGCAACAACAGCAACAACAGCAACAACAGCAGCATCAACCACTAGTACTAGCAGCAGCAGCACTGCAGGCACCTTGTCCAAGGATCGCCTAGAGGAGTGGGGCAAACCACTCGGTCTACCATCACCTGCACCACTACCAGTTGAGGGTGCCGATATACGCACCACACCAAAGAAAGAGCGTCGCTTGGTGGCCACCAAGACACGTCTAAATAATGAGAAGAATTTGCGCAAACGTAGCGAGTCACCCAACAAGGCCAAGAAACCCGCACCAGTCTATGTGGATCTGACTTATGTGCCACATAATGGCAACTCCTACTATGCCCACGTCGATTTCTTTAAGCGTGTCCGTGCCCGCTATTATGTCTTTTCAGGAACCGAGCCCAGCCGTCAGGTATATGACGCTCTGCTGGAAGCTAAGCAAACCTGGGAGGACAAAGAACTGGGTAAGTTCCATAAACTGAAATTATAATGGATAAATGAATCAATTAATAATATTTACAGAGGTGACCATTATACCAACCTATGATACGGATGTGTTGGGCTATTGGGTAGCGGAGAATGAGGAGCTTCTTGCCAAGCATCGTATCGATCTGTCGCCATCTGCTTCGCGTTGCACAATTAATTTGCAGGATCATGAGACTTCGTGCTCCGCATATCGCTTAGAGTTCTAGGCCACGGGCTTGTTTATTGCATTTAACGATGACGACTAAAAGCAAACAACAACAACAATAACTAATAGAAACAACAACAGCAGCTTAAAAAAAATCTATACATCTCGATATGAGTGAGCCCTCGTAAACCTTATAAGTAGGGCTAACAACAGCAACCAACTGACTACAAGAGACGACTTCCAAGCCTTCAGCTAAACGCTGACGACTACAATAAAAATTCAAATAAAAACGACTACAAAAAGAAAGAGAAGGACAAAAAATCAATGCTTGACATGAAAAAAAAAAAAAAAAAATGCAATACGCAAAATGCCGTGCGCCAAACCAATGGAGGAGGAAAAGTATTTCGGAAATAAAGAACTAAATAAGCTAAATATGGCGGAGTAACGGGTCACATGAGTGATGCCATTTTGTTAGCTAATGCCGTCTATTTGCGCTTTTTGCCAATTTATTTCACAATGCAGCAAGCAAGGTAATTAATCGATATTTATTTTCCAAAAATGAATTACTGAACATTGCATTAATATGAATACCGAAACCAAAGAAGCGCTACGTGCCACATTACAACAAGTAAAAAGAAAAAGAAAATCAACAAACATATATATAAAATTTTAAAATATATAAAAACATTTAAATATATTCTAACTTATATGATATGTATACGTATTTGTTGCTTTCATTAAATGTCAAGCTACCTTGCATAGTAATCCAAAGATCAAAATTGTTTTCAAAACCGCATAGCAAAAATATACAAAACAAAAAAAAGAAAACAAACATATATAAAAACAAAGAAAAAACAGAGGATAGTAAACAAAGGAGAAATTGGAATTACGAGTATATTACAAATATTATTCATGTTTATTGTATTAGTAAAACTTTTATGAAAAACTATTGAAAAATCCCAAATATATTTGAATTTTAAACAAAATATATACAAAAATAAATAAGTATAAGCCGAGTGAAGAAGGCAAAATCATAAAGTACTCACTACTTACTAGTATTTATTTAGCTATAAATTCAAACACGCCTAATTCATGACGATATGCTAATTGTACCATGCAAATGTTTGTTTGTTTTTCATTCTGTTGATTAATAATAAAAACCTAATTAAAACAAAGACACAGCACAGTAATTGTTGAAGCAAAACCTTTAATATATTTAACTATGTAGCTAAACAAAATGAATTTAATACGAGCTACTACGTACTCGTATATAAAATATACCTTAATCAAATATATAATGAACCAAGAAAAAGATAATATGCAACCTTATATAAATGTGCCTCCCAAGAAAAAAAACAAAAGAGATGAAAACACGCGAACAATATAAAAGTCTTAAATATCAGATATCAAATAATAAAGACAGTTAAGTGATATATTTAATATTTTGTTTCCAACATTTCTTTGATGAGTTTAACTTTTGTTCCATACAATGTTTTGTTAATGCAGGCAGCTGAAAGACTTACTTACTGAACAGCCAATGGGCAATAAAATCGTAATAAATAATCCAAAAATAAAATTTAGCTCATACATACAAAACGATATACGTACACTTATATAGAACAAAAATAATAATACCAAAGTCTGGCAGAATTCGAATGAGATGGAGTAGGAAGTTGGAAGTTGGAAGTTGGACTAGATCTGGTCTGGGTAAGAGTATGTCTTGGTCTTAGTGTTGTTACTGGAGAAATTGGAAGTATTGGGCTTGATAGTTACATCCTAAGTACATAAATATATATATATATATATCTATATATAGATATATGATATATATATATATATATATAGATATATGTATATATAGATATATATATATATATAGATATATAAAGGTGTGTACTTAGTGAGGGTTACTCTGAATGATAAATGCTGATTGCTGTTGTTGGTGATAAAGTTGACGATGCGTTGATGTTAATGCTGATATTACTATATAAGGTTTACGAGGGTTTGATTGGGTTAGTAAGGGATTGGGGGTAGGGTGTCATTTAACCAGATACTGTGAAATAAAACTAAATGAAGAAAGAACACAAAGTGAATGAAGGTTATTTTTCTATATTTTTTTTACTTTTTCATAGTCATAGAATAACAAATTTGCAAAACAAAAAAAAAAAAAAAAAAAAAAAAAAAACGAAAGGAAACTATAAAATAAAAACCAAAATAACATGACATCATAAACTAATTAAAAGGCACACACTTACTTAAAATATATACATACAAATACATATACTATATACAAGAGTAAAAGCTTAAATTCAGAAGCAAAAACAAAACAAGATAAAAAAAATTTATGCCACAGCGAATACAGTCCAAAAAAGAGAATAAAGTAAAAAAAAATAAATATTTAAATTACAATTTTTTGATTGCATTACAATTGATATTTGACATACATACTTTTTAGGATATACATACATATATAAAGCCGATTTTTATAGAGCGTGCTCATGGCAAAATGATAAATTCAATATATATTATTCTTTGCATTTTTAACAATAACAACAATAAAAAAAAAAAATGAAAACTATATATTTCTGTTGCCTTTTATACAACATAAACAAGAACAACAACCAGACGCAACAGTCGACAAACAACTGGCTACCGTCCAGTCTACAAACGTTTGATAAGCAACAACAAAACTAAAATAACAAAATTAAAAATTAAAATTAAAAACAAAGAAAATGTATACAATCCATTTAAGCAAATGAACCATTATGATCATATACTTTAAAATGCGTATGTGATAGTTTTCTTTCAAGCAAAATAAAACATAATTTTTGTTCATATTATTTTTCTTTCGGAATTTACATTGTGTTGTGCTTGAAAAATAAGAGAAATATAATTTAAGCAGCTGCAAAGTAAATAGTCTACATATTTATGTATGTATGTATATGATATAAAGTGATAAAAATTATTTGATGACTACTAACAAACAGCTTTAGACAGGGATTTACAAATTATAAACAAAATTTTAAATATGAAACATAATTGAAAAGTTAATAACAAAGTCAATGGTACAAGCACTATAAAAACTTATTTTATAGGTTACTTACTGAATTAATCATACTTAAAAATATAAAAAACATCAAAATTTTTCTGTTCAAATCAAGAAATAAATGCTTACATTTTTTTATGAACTATCTTTAAGAGAATTGTATTGTACCTAAATGTTTAATTTCAATTCCGAACTCATACAAACAACAATATTAAACTTTAAAATTATATTATTTTTGAATGATAATCGTAAATGGAAATTCACCTGTTATTTTCGTATTAACAAACAGTTCCAAGTAATCAAATGGTATTGAGTAAATGGTATGAGAAGTACTTAGAATACTTATAAGGAATGAGACTTAAAAGCTGAAGTGAGATTACTTGATTACATTACTTGCCTGAAAAATCCTTTGGCAAAACTTAAACATTAGTTTTGAAAAGCTTTTGCGCTAATCTAAAGTAAATAAAAAACGAGAAAAAAAAAAAAGAAATAAAACTTAAAGACATATATACTCACACACACACAATATTAAAATACATATATCTAACTATATTCACAATATACTTAAATGTATGAATGTTTGCTTGTAAGCTCTAAGTAAATTCTTTCAAATCAGAAAACAATATGGGTAATACCAAATACAAAATACCAAGAATTAATTCAAATAATATTGAAAACTGTTGAGTTAATTATATTTATTTGTCAGCTTAAAATCAAATATATATATTATGTATCCATTGCCTTATCCAAAGAACAAAATGTTTAAGTACTCGTACTTATATACCTACATAAATATACCTGTTCTAATAGGAATGAATGTATCCATTAAAGGAAAAACACAAAAAAAAAAGAAACAAAAACAAAAAAAAAAAGAATTTGTTTGTTGAATTTGCTATTTGACTTTGCTTTTACCTAATTAGCAGCTTCGATTTAAATCAAATATACTTAATTATATATGCGTAAACATATACATTCATATATATATATATATGTATATGTATATCTATATTTGACTACCATATAATCATTAGTAAAAGCAAAATGCATGCAGAAAATTGTTGAAAGCAAATATAAGCCAAACAGAATCTACTAATAGAGCAGTGAGGTTTGAGTATATTCAATATATACATACAAAAACACACATACATAGATATGGAATCAAATCAATTGCAAGATTCAAGCTAAAAGATTCAAGATAAAAGATACAAGATACAAAGGCGTGCACAAAATTGCGAACAGTGCGGCTAACTATTTGCGGATAACTATTAGCTGCCACAGCAGTATACAGTAAACAGTTCTAAAGAAAGAAAGAAAGTAAACACACACACCCATACTCACAAGGAAATTAAGTAATTAAAATCCAAATGAATACAAAATTTAAAAAATCCAAAAAAAAAAAAATAAAATAATAAAAATTAAAAAAAAAAAAAATACATATATGTATTACATTTTATGAAAAAGTCAAATCAAGCTTATCTCAAGAACTATTTCCAAAGAAAAACAAAAAATAAAAATCTATAAATTATAATAAACGTATTTATGTGAAATTCCAAGTGGTTTTATTTATTATTGACCCTAATCAAATATTACAGCACTCACCGGCCAATCTCAGCATAAACAAATAGGAATGCTGGCATTGCGGTTGGCCGACTATGTGATATTCTGTATCCAAGTCTGTGATAAAGATGTTCTTCTCCATATTATCGTCTTAACAGTATGAAATATCGATTTTAAAAGTTGAATGTCTACTAAGAATCAAAGCAATAAAGAATCAAAGCAAAAGCCTTGAAGAACTTCTTATACAATTTTTAAATACTATATTAATATACTCGATTGGCTGTAAATTTTAAGATGGAAAATGTTGTATGGGGAAAAATCCATATTTACCCGATTGATTTCTGAGCTATATATTAAAATAGAATTTTAATAATTTCGTATTAGAATTCGGATTTAGAAAAATTCAACATAAAAAAATAATATTAATATTCATTGTCCCAGGCAACGCCGGGTAAAACAGCATCGTAATATGTATTCTAACATCGGAGATGACACACTTATATTGCCTTAGGTAAGGGTATACAAACCCTTAACATGTAAGCTAAACAGAATCCGTTTTACCAAATATGGTAGTCTCTGAGAAAAATGGACTCGAATAAAATGGAGCTGCCACTTCTCTCTGTTACATATGTTGTTTATAATCCTAATATACACTTATTAGGTACAGGGTATACAAAAATATTCCTTTTGCCTTGTGCAACATCAACATATGCACCATCGTGGTCTTGACACACCTTTTTATCTGCTAAAAGGCCATTAAACATTTCATTTATGCATAGTCAGTCTTTCAACTTGTTGACAATGAAATCAACTAATTTATATTGATAATGATTGATGAAAGGTTAGAAAGCTTCGCAGTTGGTTTTGTTGCTTGTTTATATACAAAAAAGCCTTATAGTAGTTGAAGTAGACTTTTCAACCAAACTGTGCGGATTGCCATTCAGCGAAAAGATTCTGTTATATTTTGTTTTATTTAATTGTCATACTATCTATCTAATAAAACAAAACAGAAAAATCGATGAGCATTTAATTGTAATTAACTGATAACAGTATCGCATTCAAATTAATCTTTCTAAATATAAGCGAATATAATTGAGGTAGAAGCGCGCATTGGCTATGGACATACTAGAGGCACTGGCGCCACTGCAGCGTCTTTCACAGTTCTGCAACTTGTGGCATTGGCGTGCAAATCCTGCCACACGTTCACTGGACCGTTCTCGTTTGTTGGAACTATACAGCTGGACTGTGCTGTTACTGTCCACCGGCTATTTATTCTATGGTTTGTTCGATGAAAGTCGCTTTGCCGTTAATGCCGGCAATGAAACAATTAATATTGGCCACACCGTGGACTCCATACAGCTGGTGGGGATTCGTGTGGCACATGTCACTGCCCTGCTGGAGGCACTGTGGCAGCGTCAAGCTCAAAGTCGATTTATGGCTCAGTTACGTGAAATTGATCGGGAATTCGCTACCATGTTGCAAGTGGATGTGGATAATGTCTTACTTAGACGCAAAATGGGCAGACGAGCGATGTGGATGTTAATTGGCTACACGGTTAGCCAAGGTTTTATTTTATTTACCAAAATGCTTTCGCCCGACGGAAATTTTGTAATATATTGGCTGTGCTATTTGCTACCTCTGCTAGTGTGTGGACTGCGATATTTTCAGATCTATACAGCTGTCCTAATTGTGCACCAACGTTTGGAAATCTTACTCAATTTACTGGAATCGATGCAGCTCGGTGAAACTCAATCCCTTAGTAGCAGCCTATGTATCAAGGATGTGCTGCAAGTGGAGAAGGCGGCAGATATCTCTATGCAACGACTCCTGGCGGCCAGATTGCTCTATCAGCGCCTGTGGTCTTTAGTTACTTTATTGAACCGCTGTTATGGTCTGTCCATGCTGGTTAGCCTGGGTAATGACTTTCTGGCCATTACCTCGAATTGTTACTGGATTTTCCTTAATTTTCGCCAGTTTGCCGCCTCGCCGTATGATTTTTTGCAGATTCTGGGCAGCACTTTATGGACAACACCGCATCTGGGAAATGTCTTGGCATTGGCTTTAATGTGCGAGCGTGCTGCATATTTTGTGAGTAGAAAGTACGCACGGAAAATAAGGAAAGTAATTCTCTAATTTAATAGCCGCTTTGGGCTTTTTCTTTATTCTACAATAGACGACCCGTTTGGCTTTAAGTTTGCACCACATCCGTGTAGATCTGCAGAACGATAGTCACAATGCACTGGTGAGAGGATTCTTAGTCATTTAGCTTTGAGCTCCATTATATCCATCTCTTACAGATTACTCAATTTTCCCTGCAGCTGCTGCATCAGAGATTGTGTTTCAGTGCTGCTGGTTTCTTCAATATCGACTGCACATTACTCTATACGGTAAGTCTGCATTGCAGGAGATATCGTATATGTATCGAATATTTAGTGTGAGATTATTTACAGATTGTTGGTGCCACAACAACGTATCTGATTATTTTAATACAGTTTCATATGAGCGAAACGAGCTTCAGCGCAGCAACGGATGGTTAGGGATCTAGTAAGGACGCTGAAGATTAAGTACCCTTGCAGTAGTTCTCTTAAGAATTTTAAATTAAATTTGAATTCTCTTATGAATTAAAACAATTTTTTTTTTTTTGCAAAACCAAGGTAAATGTATCTTTGAAACTAAAAATAAATGTTAATTAAAATGACAATAATTGTATTTTCAACCGATTGATTGGATGTATGGTATTATATAATGGCCCTGTAGGTTTTATTAAAATATTTGAGCGACTTGTTATCCCAGAAAAAAAAAATTGATATGCAGACAGGCGAATTGATATATATAAAATAATGATCAATATAATATATGTTATGAACTCACTGAAGTCTCTTTCAATACTTCACACATATCGATACCATATTATAATACCCTTTGCATGTGTATAAAAAAAAGTAAGCAGTAGTAACCTGTTCATCTAAAGCAAAAATCTAAATTAACAAATACATAGTAGTCCCTGTAAAACTGCTCTGTTAAAAGTAAATTTAAATCAATTTCAAGTAGAAGTGTTCGTATTCGTATAGAGACGGATAAGTAAGTAGCAACTAATAATAGACCTTCCACGTTTGTCAAAGATTAACGATCGCTCTCGCGATCAAGAGTGGACAATTTATCCACCTTTTGAAGTAAGCTTTGATAATATAGACAGCTCAGGCATGGATCCTGATAAGGGACCCACCACAGATGATGAAAAGACTCTAATAAGTACACCTATGACAACGGGCTCAGGTTCAATCGATGAACTAAGTAGCGATGAAGACCTATTTGAATTTATAAGAGAAGCACCCATTGGAGACAGACATGGTGTGCTAGCCACTCTCAGTGAACAAACCATAACTATTAGTGACAACGAGGAACCGACTGCCAGCTCCTCTTTCACCCTTCCCTTAATCAGAGTTCCAAGCAATGACAATCCCAACAGCTTGGTCGCTATGGTTCAACGAAGCGAACTTGCCAAGCTCTTGATGAGGCTGGGTGAGGAGGGCGATGGCGATGCTAATCAGATAGTCATAGAGCTGCTGAACTCCAAAAAGCAAGCAGGGCGGGTCACATCCGTGATCGATCGCGTTTCAGAGAATCTTATGCTAGTCGTGCGCTCTCAAACTCTTGCTGAGGCAGGAATTATTACGGGCAATGAGCGATATCGGTCTTTTAAATGTGTTCTACAGAACTATGCCAAGCTGTATGCAGCTAAAAGGTTCATTGAAAAGCTCCCAATGCTTGGATTGTCACCACAGTCCAGCCAGAACAACGATAAGGATAAGAATGAACTGACTTTAGCTCGCATGGTGGCTGATGAGGTTCTGCAGATACCTGAGCTATTGCGTCAACTCTGGACTTCCCTCGAGAAAATGGAGTTTTTCAACGAGGATACTGCTTACAAGGTATATTTGGAGGCGCGTCGCCATCCTCAAGCAAAGATTCTACGCGAGCTAATGCTGACCCGAATATCTCGAGTATATCTATGTATTGTCAGCTCGGCATCCTTTCTTGACTTTAGCGATTACGAACTGGTCCACGTACTTAATAACTGCTACCTCAGTGTTAATTCTGAAATAGAGGTGTGTAGAACATCCAAGTTTCAGCTATTTTCTAATTCATTGTCACTTCAGATTTTTCTTTCGGTCGTACTTTGGCTGGAGCACAATTGGTACGAGCGCAAGAACTATGCTGAGCGGGTCTTAGGTGGGGTCCGATTCGGTCTGATGCCTACTTGGTATCTCCATACTCTGGATAGGACAAATCGCTGTAACCACTTTGCTAGGGTCATTAGTAGCAAAGGTGTGCAATCTCTTTTGGAAAAGGGTCTCGAGTAAGTTGACCATTAAATTTTTAGATTTAACTTGACTAAAATTGTTTCAATATCCTAGAGATGCCCTAGCCTTGCGTTCCAAATATTTTCAAAATTCCACCGTCAAGGATCTAGACAGCCCTTTACCTCGTGATTGGATTGCAGATCCCGAGTGCCGTCACCATCATAAGTGCCATTGTGAACGATTCATTTATCCAACATATGACGTATTCAAGGACTACCTGGCCAGAATCATACGTTGTGCACCCAATTATTGGCGAACTCTTCGGCCTGCTCAGGAAGTCTACAGGAAGGTACTTAAGTGTTGTGCTCCACCCTGCCAGACCCACCGACGGAACTAGCTAGATCTGTACATATACTTATAAGAGTTCTATCATCTCTGTCGACTATTCACAATAGCAACTAAATTTTTGGTTTTATATTGGTTTGGCGTGCTTTAATGCAAATCTTTTTAAAGTGTTTATTAAAACGTTGGAAAATGTTGTAAGCCTCTTAAAGTTTTGGAAGAGTTACGGTTCGTGGGTGCGGATGAAAGCTTTAGATTCGGTTCAAGAACCGATTCAAGTGACTTTGAAACCAATTCAGGTTCGAGTCTTGGCTCACTTTTATAAGAGCAATTATTTAAATTTTTTGATTTATATCAATGAGAATGAAAAAGACAGAGTGGAAATTTCGCCATAAACTGTTCGATGGTGTTTGGAATTTCATGTGAAGACTTGGGCTCAGGATAAGGAAAGCAAAACGAAATTTGCAACAAATTAATGTAGAAAATAATAATTATCAATTGTAGGGTATGAAATATTTATTTTAAATGTAAGTCGATTTCTCGTTTGAAAGTCAAGAAATATGCATCGATGCCAAATTTCAGACAAAATAAAAATTTCAGTTCTTGCATGAGCATTATGAAAAGTGGAAATTGAAGAAACCGAAGAACAAAAGCACAAAGAGAAGATGGTGATGTGCTTACGCAAAATACAGTTAGCTCGTCAGTTGATTTTTGTGCGTCCTCTTTGAGCTTGGGGAAATGAGCCTTCAGAATACAAAGAATTTTATATAACACTATTTTATGGCGAAATTTCCACTCTGTCTTTTTCATTCTCATTGCTCATTGTTTTCATTCTCATTGATTCTCATTGCAGTAACTTTCGTTAAGAGTGGAACGAATTTTGCAATTGCTGACAATGGTTTTTGTCCATGCTAAGCGAATACAAATGCTCTCTTTCAGCGCAGCTTCTCTTTTATAAGCAAATTTCTCTTTTAACGATATGTTTCTCTCAGCAAGTAGGTACTTTATTTTACCGATTAGAACATAACTTTACCGGTTAGAACATAGCTTATACACAAACCAAGCTATCTAATAAAGTTTACAAAATTTCAGAGCTTTCTGCTTAGCATTTTCTACCCTACAAGGGGTATTAATATACATATGTATGTATATTCTAAGCATAATTCAAAATCGGTTTGAACTCGAATACCCAATTTGTCTTGGGCTTCTGGCTCCTTCGAACCAGGCTATAGACCAGAGAGCTGCAACGAGTACACTCGAGTATGTTCAATCATTTTCAACTCAATCGAAATCAACTCAACTCCGAGCCGAGCTACTACGAGTTTCGGTCAAATCGAGTGCTGTCACAAAATGTTCTCGTTCGGGTACGAGTACACGACTTTAGTCAGTGACACTCGAGTAAAGTCGAGACTACTCGAGAAAGTGCGTGTGTGTGTGTGAGCCTCTCGATTGTATTGTATGCACAGAAACACAGAAAGTATTGGCACAGCGGAGTATTTTAACTTTGTATTTTAACAAATGTAATTTAACTAAAATATTTTTTGGAAATTGCCCTCTTTTACACCATTTTATTTATTGATCTCTCTTCATAAATGCTTAACTGGATTAAGATCTGGTGGCTCAGGAAGAAACACTCTGCTGTGCCAATACTTTTTTGCGTCACTGTATATATGCACGCCGGGTGACATACTCGAACGTTGACCAGCACTTCGTTCAACGCTGTGTGAATGTTAAAAATATAAGTTTTTCGAACAACAACTTCTATGCCCGTTGTGGCAGCGACTGTTCCGACAGCAAAAAAAAAGATTCATACCAAATCTCATTCACCTAGCTCAAAATCATGCGAAGGATCAATACCCTACAATATATCAATATATATCTCATTGTCCTGATAAAAAAAAACGTGTTTTTTAATTATTTTAGCCATAGATGTTGGTCATGTTAGCCAGCCAATAACATTTTTATTACTCCTGTTATTAAAATTATTGTTTGTAACCAGACCCCTGCTTGGTATTGGATCACAAAGATTTAGATCATAAAATTCTTTCCATATTTAAAAAAAAAAGGATTTCTTAAGCTCAACTACCATGTCGGGAAAATATTAATTTGAAATTGAAAAGATACTGCTTTAAAAAATTTCGGAGTGTCTGAAAGATAATTTGAATTCCTAAATATAATTTTTAAAACAAAATCTAATCTAAACTTTTTTTTACGAACTGGTAAAAAACACGTGTTAATTGTCTAGCTGTAAATCCGAAACCAAAAATTCTATTTGAACTTAAGTTTTTCTCAACAAACCGACTGTTGTTTGGATTCTCGCAATAAATTTGAAAGCTTAATAAACATAATTATAATATTATATTATATATTCTATAAACGTAAAGTGAAACTTTTGTTCGTTCTCTATTTAACTTTATTTTCGCATATAACTATATTTTTGTTTGAAGAATTAAACGCAAGGAAGTACGATAATTTATTCGGACTTTATATTCTAAAAAGAACAATATTTTTGTTTTTAACTATTTTTCCGACTTTGGTGTTGTATGAACAATAAAATAATGTTTTATTTATTTGAAAAATTTGGTTACTAGAGGGTTAATTTTGACCTGGCCCATATCGAGTTTCAGAAACTGTCAGATATCTGGATATAAACTGGTTCGAGAGAATACGCTATGTCTGATTTAAAAATAATTGGAAGCAAATGCTAAATTGACTCATCTCTTTTTATAATGCTGGAATATGCATACTTTATAGGCTTTGGAATTGAATACAATTGTATTCCTTGGCATGAATGAAAAATTCATTAAGCTATATATCTGTGAATTTGCAGGTGTCCAGTGATGCTGAAAATGGAATACAATAGAAACTCAATAAAACGCATTTTGCACAATGAAATTTATTTAGTCGCATTTGACATATATATATATATATTTTTTTTTTGATTTTACTTTTTTTCACACATTTATTCAGCTTAAAAATTACTTTTCACGTTTTTACCACTTCTTTTGTTAGTCAATTATTAATTTATTTTTTATGTATGTAAGTTACGCTCCTTTTTTTATTTTATTTTTTTCGTTTTTTGTTTAGGGCAATAGACAGTTACATACAATACTTGCAGTCGTTAGTTTTATGCACTTTTAACCTACAAAAAAATGTATATAATTATATACGTTTAGTTTATGTATTTATTTATTAATTTAAGTATATAACATCTATTAAAAATTGTAGGTTTTAGTTTTTATTTTTGCTTGTTTTAAATATGTGACTGACTTTTTTTTTATATACTTGAAGTATGCATTTCTCGTTTACAAAAAATGTAGTTTACAAAAGACTGTATAGTTTATTTTTTTTTATCATTAGGCTTATCTTGTAGACAATTACGAGTACAATACATGTAAGTAATTCATTCAATTATTGTAGTAAAATCGCTAAATCTGTGACAAGTTTCAGCTCCAGTTTTGAGCTGTCTTGCTTGGTTAGTTCACTTATATTTATTTACATAATTTCACTAAAAATTTAGATACTTTAAAAAAAAAAAAAGAAAACAATTACATTTATATTAATTTAACTCTATAGCCGGAGCTAAGCTTTCATTTCAGTTTAAGTTAAACTTTATTGAAATAAAATTAGCTAAGAGTATTCCAAAATCCATCTAACAACAAAAGATATAAACCCATATCTGATTCTGTACTATAACAATTATGATAGTTTATGTATACATATATATCGTAGTATAAAAAGCTTATCGAAAGCCTGCAGTATGACTGTTCAAGCTTTGTAGTTTATGTACATATATTTTGAGTTAAAAAAAAACTGAAATTAAGAATCGAAAATGAACAAAAATCCAAAATTAAATTGTTCAAATTGAAAAAATAATATTATATATATATATATATACGAGAAGCATGCCATTTTGTGCAATTCACATCAATGCACAATTGTTCAACCTGTGTAACCCACATAAAAAATAGCGTACCACAAATACGTACTTCATACATACATATGCTGACATTTATGCCTAGTATAAATAAAAATAAAAATAAAAATAAAAAAAAGTATATTTATAAAAGGCCAACAACAAGGTGTAAAAAGCGTAATCAATTAAATTTAATTATCGGCTCTTATGGCTCGTTAGTTGGTCAGCATTGGTTTGTTTTTCTTCTTTTCCCGCACGGACCTTGGCCAGCAAACAAAATCAACTGAAAATAATGTATACAAAATATTATAAATAATGAAGAATGAGCATATAAAATGTAACTTAAAAATTAAAAAAAAAAAAAAAAAGGAAGAAAATAATTAGAGAAAAAGCATACAGCTAACAGGTTCTAACTAAAACTTTTCACAATTTTCATATTTTTAATGAGTTTTGCGGCTTTCATCCGCTTGACATAAAATGAAAATTCATTTTATGCTTGGCATTTGACAATGTATATGAAAGTGTCCAAATGTCAGTTGAGCTAGGTTCGATTTGCCGCTCGCTTATTTTTATACCCTGATGAGGGGTTACAAATTGTCTCTTAGCTTCAGCTTTGACTTTGGTTTTGGTTTTGGCTTTGCCTTGTGGCTGCCACTTTGTAATCACCCTTTAATCTTACTAATGATTTCTGCTTCAAATTGCAAGACTGCATGACCAGCGCATGTGATGAGTAATGAGTGCTTTTTGGCATTGCCCCTTATCCCACCCCCATGTTTTATCTGTAATCAAGCAACCCCTTATGATTCCCAGTATTCTCGTATTCCCGTATTCCCCTATCTATCCCATTCTAAGCTTATCATTGTCCGTGTCGTTGTTGCTCTTTCAATTCAATCAATCAAGTTGCTTGGCATTTTTGGCTTAATACAAGTACTCGCACCGTTCACCATTCACCGTTCCAATGTACCCAATTACCGCCCCCATTTGTGAGTCAGCTTTTCAGGTCTGTTTTAAAATACTTCAGTTTCCATTTTCCAATTTATTTTGCAAACTCTGCAAGGTTCGACGAATAAAAGAATTTCTGGTGAGGTAAGTTTTAAAATTTAAATAGCATCAACTGCGTCAGTTATTCAGTTTCAATATATTTTGTGAATTGTAATTAGCAAAAACTTGTTCCGAGTGTCACTTAAGCAAAAATCGTATTCAAAAGTGAACAGCTAGCTATTTAGATCGTCAAAGAATTGAGCTAGAGAATACATTTGGTACATTCATTTAAGCAGGCTCCCAAAAGCAGGCTATATACCCTGCAATTTTCATGCAAAAGTGAAATTCAGAACAGGTGGAAAGTTGGCGTAAAAAAGTACAGTATAGCATTAACATAAGCCTCGAATATCCTAATAATAAATTGGATTTGAAAGTTATTTGAAGTTTTTGAAAAATGGGAACATTTCTTTGTTACACTTAATGGAATCCACCTTGATTGCATTTGCTTTTCTGACTCACCTCGAAACCCTTTTTTGTTAAAGTCACAATGCTAATTGCAAGCGAATGGTGGAAATCTGATAGGATGGAAACTCAAAGCGGAAAAAATAATAAAAGCGCCTGAACATTCGATGAGTTTGAAAAAATTGTGTTAAAAATAAAAAAAATGATTTAAGCCAACTAACAAAGTTGGATGATCGAATTGAAGTTGAAATATATTGTGCCACTGTTCAACGATATTTAATTAAATGATTAAAACATCTCGAAAGCAAAAAGAGTAAATCGTAAGAGCGTGACGAATGCACAGAAAATCACTTAAAAACTATTTTCACGCAAATTGCTTTGCTGGCATTTTGGGAGTTGTTGATGGAGCCTGCTACCCGTGTTGCGTCTAACGTATAGAGCTGCTAGAGCTGGCTGCAAGTTTCTCGCGTCTCGTGGCTCCTTGCACGTGCCCATGATGGATGGACTGTCTGACCCACTCTTCCTCCCTAGTAAAAGGAGTTGCGACGCGACGGCAAAGCCGTCGGCACGTTCGTCATGCATGTAAATGAAGAAGTTCCTGATAGAACACGAAAGCCACAAGTAAAGCAACAGGAGCACGACACAGGGGTAGCTTAAAGACAGCCAGTGATTCTGAAGGGTAACAGGCGGTGTCCAGTCCGTGGTCAACGTTCTCGTATTCAGTTGTTCAAACTGTTGTTCTTGTCGTGGCACATGTTGTTCATACGGCACGTTGTCAACCGTCTGCTTAGTGTCTGCATATGTAACTGGACATTGCTCTGGATAGTCCTCTGAGTATATATGTATGTATATATATATATAAGTAAGAACGTGCACGTGTTTACCCAGTAGAACTTGTTTGTTTACGCGGCAAAATCAAAAATGTGCAAATATATTAAGTTTATAGTTCGTTTTTCTACAGGAGTCTTGGGAACGTAAGCTGTCAAAAGGCATTCTACAAGGTTTCTGCAAATATACGATACGATACAATCTATTTACTAAGAACATTTTTAAACCAGCTACAAATTGAAAAACTTTGGTATTTTCATAAATTTTAATGGTAAATCTTAGGGTTATAAAAAGTTGCGTATGCTCGTAGAGAGATGTTTTAAGTTTTTATGTTTTAAATGTTCCAAATGTAGCGTTCCGTTTTGCCATTAAAAATATAGAAAAAATATAATTTAAAAAAGTGCTGATGATGTATTTAATACAGAAAAGCATAATTTCTAGTAAAATTCGACTTGAAAAAGTCTTACAAGATAATAGTTATTTTTCAAACCATTCAAACACTATTTCTCTGTATTGGCCCACAGAAAATGTATTTCTTTTGCATTAGTTTGGGCAAGACCTCTACTGGGTATCTTTGCATGTTTATACATATATTTGTGACTATGTGTGTATGAGTGTAAGTGAAAATTCGTTCTTTTTCTTGTAAAAGGCAATTCCAACTACTGTTCCATACAACTGCAGCTGCGTAGCTGGAATTACTCAACAACAAAGAGGCTGGACTCCTGCTGGTGCTTTAGCGGTAACTAGTATCTGCTGCGTTGTGCTGCAGCTGAGCTATTACATAACGCGCTGGAAATTCGAAGCGGCTATTTAAAGCCAAAAAAGCGCAAAGTGAATAAATGTTCTTCATACCTGGCCTTAAAGATGAAAATAAAAAAACAAAAAAATGCAACTGAATGTGATTCCATGTTCCGGCCGGAAACTGGCGTTTGGTATTCGTTCTCGTTTTGGTTCTTGTATGCCTGATTGCGCCACGCCGTGTGCATGTCCGTTTACTTGTCCGTCTCTGTCTGTGTGTGTGTGTTCGTGTTCTTGTCTGTCGGCGTGTCCTTGCTTATGTCCGTGTCGTGTCAACGGCGCCGCTGCGGCTGTGGTTAATATGCCAGTCATTGTCCTATTGTTGTTGCTCCTACTGCTCGTTGTTGCTGCTGCTGTTGTTGTTGCTGCTGTTGTTGCTGCTGTTGTTGCTGATTGGCGGCCAATCCTTAAATGTCAATGGGACGTCATGATAATCACATCTGGTGCCGAATTCCGTATGTCGATGAACACTTTGGACTCCTCGTTCTTTAGCTGGTTTCCACCAGCCGCAGCGCTGCTTTTGTTCGGCAGCAAAGTTTGACTCTGCATCTGACCATGCCCCTTCTGCAAAGGCATGTGGGGCAAGCGCGTTGCAACGATCGGTGGCTGTTGTTGCTGCTGATGTTGCTGCTGGTGTTGATGCGCAGAATGTACATGATGCATGCGCTGCTGTTGCTGCTGCAGTTGCTGTTGTAAGTGCTGTTGCTGCTGCTGTTGCTGCAGCAGTAGCTGCTGCTGTAGCTGCTGCTGTTGCTGCTGGTGTAGCTGCTGCTGTTGCTGCTGTTGATGCTGGTGATGATGATGGCAGATCTCTTGCGGTTTTACTGTGGAGGCCACTATGAGGCCATAATGCTGCCGCTGGCCGCTTCCCACGCCGCTGTGTCGCTCCTCCAATTCGAGTGACTCATGCTGGGACGGCTCATGTTGCATATGCAACTGGCTACGCCTTGTTAATGTATTCATCATATGGCTGGCAGATGGTGGCGGCGGCGTCGTTGCTGGCAGGCCCGGCTCATAGCCGAATGTCGAGAAGAAACGCGGCGGTGGGGGTGGCATAGCAGCACCTACTGTACTGCCAGCACCCAATGATGAGGAGCTGGACTTTTGTCTCATTAGCGTGGCAACAGCGCTGGGGCTGTTGGCAAACAGCGATTCCCTGTGGGGGCAAAGGTGAGCAAAGAGAAGTGAAACGTTTCAATATTTGTCTTTCATACTCGTAAAGTAAACCCTGAGTTAACAGCAGGTCAGAGGGGGGAAATGTTAACATTGCTCTTACTGATTCAGGGACTGTCTCTTGTACTGTCATCTGGCATATGGTCTAAGACTTATATGAGTCTGAGCAATAAGTTTAACAGTGACTGTGAAGTTAACTGCGACCGTGATTCCTTTTGCAACCAATTAAACTGCATTCCATGTCATATTTTATTTGTTAGAAAAATTAGTTACTGCTCTGAATAGAACTACTTTTATCAGCTAACTATTTGTTTTAATAAAACTGTAAACAATATAAATTATGTCACATTTTATGTTTCTATATATATTAATGGTAATGCTTTATATATGGAGGCCTGTTTCGAATTCCATTTACACACAACATTTACATAGGAATACTACAGTACTGGCTACTTTTAATGTGACATTTGCTGTAGGGAGTCTCTATTAGAGTTTGGTAGTAAGTTTTCTATTGTTATATTATTAATCCAATAGTTTGAAAGTTGAAATGAAGTTTTATACCTTCAGAACTGTCATATTTTTTTGCCTGTAACTTGGCTTTGGCATTAATACTGTTTCAAATAGAGTGTCTGCCTATTTATTGAGATCAGGGAAAATTTGAGATTCTCTACATGAAACCCTTACAAGTTACTAGGCGAATTGTCATTCTCTTGGTGTTACCTGGATTTGGCATTAATACTTTTATATACTTCTATTTGTTGAGATCAGAATCAGAAGCAGGGTGTAAGACTCATCCCTGTTGTGCGTGCTTGCGTCATGTGTATGACTATCCCAGATGGGGCTGACTCAGCTGCGTACCGGTACCGGTGGTTCTGGCCCAATGAAGACGTATGCAAATACAAATATTTGCATCGATTTGCGTTATACAAGCATCAGGCGCTGTTACCGGGTCTCGTAGTCGTTGTGCTGTCATTTTAATATATCCACACACATTTCTATAGCTAAAAGCATGCCCATTTTCATGTTGTTGCTGCCTTCTAACATGGCTACATTATAGACGCATTGTCATTGTTTTTGCTGTTGACTCAACGTTGACTTTGCAATTTATTTGAATGCTGAGGCGGATCTAGTTTACTGCACATATGACCAGACTCAGCCAGACAGTCCCCTTCTCCCCGACCAATCCCCCCTATATTTATATGTATATATATTTATATATATGCACGTGTCTATATATGTGTATATACCTCGTTTGACAGCCCATATCGCAGGCATTAACCGGTTGTATAGCAATTGATGCCTTTGTCATCAGCTCATGGGTTGCCGTTGTTGTGGATGAGGATTCGCCGTCATCGCCAGCGATGCCACCGCAGAGGCTCGTTTGGGTCATGTCTGGATGTCGGCGCAGGATACTGTGCTCTTTCTCCTTAAAATCAGCTTTGCTCGACTGTGTTGATATGGGTACAGCCTCGCGATAGTAACGATTCGAAACATCATCAAGAATTTGTAATGACGTCTGCGAATGCTTCTGCCTGCGAATGGTCGTGTATTCAGAGCGGATTAATATAAATCAATCACTAATAACGGCCAATAAATAAAATATAATGATAAATAAATTTCGAAGACCACAAAAACACCTCAGATTAAATAAAAGATAATTGGTTTAATAGCAATTTATTTATACGCCTAATTTATAATTTTTCTCAAGCATTAACTGATATTGAAGGCCAAAGAGTAGATATTGAATATAATATTAGAATTTATTATTTATATACCTAATCTATATTTATATCTAAGTCCTAAAATACATTAAAATTACAAAAAATATACTTCTGATTTCTTGACATTCGTATATAAAATCTGAGAATATAGTTAACTATAAATATATATTTTGAATGGAAAAACAGCAGGACACATGTGTAAGGATGCGTCTTTAAAAATACATTTTCTAACTTTGATTTACTGAATACATATATTAATATGTATTTATTAAATGAAATGTCTGGCGAAACTAATTGCATAACTTATCGTTTCACAATATTTTTCCAAAAATCAATTCTGTTATTGAAATTTAAAACTCGTCTCGCGATTCAAAATTTATTTGGTTAAAGGTTAAGGAGACCCCTCAGGCAAACTTAATTTGGGGTTGCAGGAAATCGAGCAGACTTAATGCAACTTAATGAATTTGTATAATGCGGCAATGGTACTGGTTTGATAAGCGTGGGTAAGTTGCAAGTAGGGAAGAGGTGGGGGAAGTGCACTAATTGTTCGAGTGGGTCAAGTGTTTGGCAACGAATTACTTACCTTGATATGTTCTCACGAGAGCGCGCCTTGGAGTTCCGACCCATTTCGTCCAGTTTACTCTCCTTGGATTCACGTACGTGCTCCTGCAATGACCAAGAAATGCCAGAGAAATGGCCACAGAAACCAATAACGTACATGAGAGACGGCAGCGATAGCGTTACGAATATATACCCAATATATAATAAGCATAATAATAAATATTTTCAATTAATTTTGCTGGCCTGATGGCGTATGAAGTGAACGCATGGATTGGGGGTTTTTGGGGCGCAGATTGGTGGTGTACAATAAAGCAAGGGAAGCTGCAAACAAAAGCCTTAATTCACATCATTTCGAAGGGGTTTGTAAAGGGGATATAAGGTGAGGAGCGGATGGAGAACGTTGCGTGCAACGTCGCGTATGCGTAATATTATCTCTCAACACTTTAACGCCAGCATCGACTGTCAGCTGGATTACGGGGCAGCAATTAAGTGCTTGCCACTTCGCCACCTTATTCTTCCTTCGTCCTCACTTCTCATTGCTTATCCGAAAGCTTCTTTGCAAGGACTCTCAGTATTGCACTGTCACCCAGTTGGCAGTTACCAGTTCGCAGTCGAAGTCATTAATACACCGATTGTGCGAGCAAGGATAAAGCTGAGGAGCTGGAGAACTGAGGAGCTTTTGAGCGTACATAAAAGGAAGCGTAAATACGCAAATACTATATAATAATGAAGGAAACTGGATAAAAGTAGACTGGACAGGACAGGGTCGGGTAGAGGCGCAAGCAACCAGTGGAATACGAGTCCTGGCACGAGTCTACATCAGAAGTCCTAGCAAACCTTGCCAAGATTGCCGCATTGTGGTCTTTACACGACTGCACCTCAAATTGCATTCATAATAAAATACAAGCCAAACATTTGCTGAACTTTTTTTTTTTTTGGTATCCATTATCTCTCTGTTTATTATACAATATTGCGTTTCCATTGCACTTTCATCATTATAATCTACCTTTAGTTTGAATAACTGCAAGTTGAACTATTACAAAAAAAAAAAAGAGGAAAAGAAAGGTAAATAAAAGTAATATAATGAAGCTCCAGCTTCTTGTGATTATGTCTGCCAATAATGATGAGGTTGCAATATGCAAATCGCAGTCAATTTGATGTTCATTATTACAATGCACTTATTTAACTTTTTGGTAAATGATGTTGCTTTTTCGAGCTTGCTTTGCAAAGGTTTTATTTTCTTCCCTTTATCCTGTTCACGTTTAATATCCCTGAAGAGGATATTTGCATGATTTGTAACTCATTGAGTAGAATATTTAAATACGTTTGTGTTGATTTTGATTTGGCTAACAAACTTAATAGTTATAGGCATTTGAGTTCTACCTGTTCTGTACAGCTTTATCAAATTTACCTCTAATTTTGTTATTTTTGTAAAATCTTTTGGTTTTTCCCTTTATATGCATATAGTTTACCCAAGTTTATTATTTAGTGTATCATATTATTATTTAGAAACAAACTGCATTGGCATTATCTTCGGTGTGCCAAAAAGAGCTGATCTTTTTATATGCAGTTCACATAGTTTGTTTATTTGGCAGCGCCTAACTTTAGCTTCTGTTTATTTTTATAGTTTGCTTAACTTTTTAACAAATGTATATTTTAGCTCTTAGTATTTATTAAATTTTCTGGGAGTTAAAATTGTAAGCGCCTTAACACTTGACAATTCAGCTAACAATTTGTATTTCGCAAGTACATTTAAATTCAAATATTCTAAAAGCTTTCAAGCTAAAATTACATGTGACAACATAGAAAAAGTAATTGCACTCCATTTTTGTTGTCGTTTTAAATGATTTTCACCATTTGGTTCACTTTGCAATAATCGACTTAGTTTTATTCTAAAATAAATTAAATGGAAATAAAAAAAAAGAAGAAAACTAAAAATGTTCATCACTAAATACCTTTTGTTCTTGCTGTAGGAAATATATTTGTAAGACACTTGATTAAATTGTAGTTGATTTGTTATCTAATGCTATGTGAGAGTGTCTTAGTTTGATTACAAAAAAGCCTTTTATATCGATATTTAATATCTGTTTATCTATGCTACAAAATGCAGAAGAACATTATTTATTTTTTTTAGCATTTTATACTAAATTTCCCTTTAGCTAAACTTACATTTTCGGGATTGTTTGACGCGCATAAGTATCTCAAATATCTATTTATCTTTAATTATGATTTTGTTTTTGCTCTTAGGCTATTTAGGCATGCAAATAATTATGTTTGCATATGAGCTGTAAGTTTTTATTTTTATTTAATTTTGTTTTAATTAACAAAACAAAATTTAAGCACTGGCAAATTAATCTAATCCCTTTTTCATACACAAAAGGCATCATATTTAATACATTATTACATAATAAGGCTGTCAAAGACAATAACGCCAGCAGGCATTAACCTGTTTCAGGCTTAAAGCCCTATGTTCACTTCATCAGCATTTCTCCCAACATAAACAAAGTTGAGATATGCAGTACAAATTTTGCTTATGCCCTTAGCTATAAGAGCTCTATAGCAATAGATATTCCATTTGCGATACCATGTAACAACTATCGATTCTGGGAAGCTATCTATATGGAAACAAAGCGATACTTAACTTATGCTCTCTGATGTAAGTCAATTAAAGTAGAATATGTGAGACCAAATAAGACATCTGATATAAAGATAAAAAAGTATTTTAAATGTATAAATATGATTAATTTATGGAATCAAAAACCATATTATATGTTCAGACGAGTATATGAATCATATACATTTTATATAATTTCTCAACAAAAAATGCAAAAATAAATAAATTTAATTTTATCCAATTTTAATACATTTTACATTCATGAAACAGAACAGAATTAACATTACACTGTTCCATTTAACATAAAATGCGAGTAAGAGATCGCATGCTTAATGCGTGGAGTTCTACGAAAGAGGTGAACATCGGGCTTAAATGTGAAAATGCTGGCGAACGAATAGAATCAACATTTTGATGGGGAAGAGTTACGTAAGGAAAGAGAATGTCCGAATGGTTTGCTGTCTGTTTCGTTTGGATTGATTGATCGTTTGTGCTACAAATTTGCCTTTCAATGATGCATCAGGCAGCCACGCCCTCAACACCCGACAATTGAGTATTGAAACGTGTGAAGCGGTTAACTGATGAAATGCCAACACGTTGGCGCTTTAGATGATTTTATTAAAAAATTTTAGTCCTTTTTTGGACTTTGGCTTTGACTTGAACTGCAACTGCATCTGCAGTGCTGATGGCGGTGGCGGCGGCGGTGGTGGCGGTGGCGGCATTATCTCTGGCAGTATATCATCCATTTCGGTTGAAGTTGATGAGTAGGCGGTGCCTGTGCTGCAGTGCATTGAGCTGCTGCAGGAATTGCTTGTGCTGGGTTGCTCCAGCTGCATGCAGTGGCCGGTGACCAGTACAAATTCATCCTGTCCTGGTACGGTGGCACTATCGCTGTCACAGCTAAAACCGATACCATCGTCGTACTCATCATCGGCTTGATCTTGTTCCAGTTCATGCTCTTGCTCTGGCTCTGGCTCCTGCACCTCCTCCTCCTCTTCATCCTCCTGGTCCTGCTGCTCCACCTGCTGTTGTAAATACGGACAACTATTGTCGTATGCTAACATCTGCTCCTGGCCAATGTTGCTATCGCAATCGTAATCATAATCGCAGTCGTAATCACAACCGTAGTCATTTCCAAGGGCCGCCAACTGGTGCTGCGGTTGAAAGCTTCTTTGGCTTCTGTTGGCAGCGCTGCTGCTGCTGCTGATGCTGTTGCTGTTGCTGTTGCTATTACTGTTACTGCTGTGGCTCCCCTTTGCATCTTGTAGTTGTTCCTGCTGCTTATGCTGCTCATTCTCAAGATTGTATGTGAAATCGCACATGAAATCGTTTTGTAATCCCACGAAAATGGCACTCTTTGGAGCCCCCAATACAAAGGAATCAATGTGATAGATGCTATCGCGTAGTGCTGGTACATCCTGTGGATAGAACATATAGAAGAACAGAGAGAGAGAGAGAAAGACAGAGAGAGAGAGAGAGATAGAAGAAGAGAGAAAGACAGACAGAGTGTAGAGAAGAAGTCGTGAGAGAGAGATGGTGAGACACATAGGGTGCCAGTGTATGATATAGACAGATAATGAAAGAGAGAGAGAGAGAGAGAGAGTGAGAGAGAGAACGACACAATCTAAATCACGCTGATTGATAGAGTATAGACGCGACAAGGACAAGTGAGAAAAGAGAGAGAGAGAGAGAGAGAGAGAGAGAGAGAAAGAGCGAGAGAAATCTTTACCAGTCTACGGCTAATTGTGCAGACAGAGAATTTTAGCTAAAGCTATCAGAATGAAAGGTGCATCAAAGTTAACATGCATGACAACTACAGTAACCACATTCACATCAGCTGTTATACAAATATATGAATTTAACCGCAGATTACAAAACCACTCAAGCTAAACCTCGGCTCAAACTCAGTTCTCAATTTGACTCAACCCAACTTAACTCAATTCAGATACACCAAAGTGTCCGATGCAATAAAATCCAACTAAAAAGTTTACATAAAATTGAAGAAAAACTCATAGCATATTTTGCAAAAGAAAAAAATGAGATATTTTGCATATAGCATTTGTCATAATGCGACAAGTAGAGAGCGAGGGACCATAACAATAATAATCATCATAGGAAAAGTGGGGGATAAAAAAAATTCAGAATAATCAAAACAGAATAAAAAACACAAATAGTTTGACGCATCGAAGCAGGTATACCCTCGCTGAAGTACTTTCTAATGTTTGAATAAATAAATAAATATATTAACATAAATGAACTTGAAAGTAAGCTTAACCAATAAGGCTTTTGGTCTGATTGGGTTTTTTTGCCTGGTTTTTCCCCAATCCTGTGCAACAAATGTTGGACCATAAAAAAAAATTTATTTGTATTTAATACTCCAAAAGGCATAAATGTAATCTAATTTTAATCTTACTTAAAATTATTAATTTAATTAATTTTCTAAATTTTAAATTTTATTTACATAATAATTTATTTTTATCTTTTGTAATTCTTTAATCGACTGCAATTAGTCGATTTAATAATAATAATAATAAAAAGACATCTGAAATAAAATGATGAACCCAGTGTGGCGGCTCTATTATAAAGTATTCCGACCCGCTTAAAGGTAATATTCATTTCTAGTGAAAACTGAGAACAATATCAATTTAGTTCTTTATCGAATCGAATATACCTGCAGAATGAAGGAACAGTGCAAGGGTATAATAAATTGCATAGATTCAGTTTCTGCTATGATAAGCTCCATTACAAAATTGCCGTACTCTATGGCAGTATATTTCGAGTATAAATGGGAAGGAGAGCAAATATAAAGTTAGACATACTTAGGCAATCAGATAATATTTATATACCTATATGCTATATATGTATGTATATGCATATTCATATAGCTAAGGGTATATATTTATATGGCTAAGGCTGAGCTACATATTGAATGGCTTTGATTATATACTCATGCTATATATTATTGACATTGCCTTCGGACATTCAATAGCACTGATAACTTAATAACGAGCCTAAGTAATCTTCTTTGTACCTTGTGGCTTATTCAATTTTCATTAAAAATAAAGAATTCTCAATTTAAAAGTCAACTGAGTGCAACATTTTTATGTGTTAATTTATTTGTTGTGTATGAAAAAGGCTCTAAAAGTGGGGGGAAATTGATTTCCATTTGATTTCTCTAATGATGGAATAACTAACAAATTAACTTATCTATTTTGGCTGCCCAGAGATTGGATTAGATTAATGAAAGATTTTCTGTTTTTAAATTAGTTTTTGAACTTAAAGTAAAGCTAAGTATTATTAATATTTATTGTTAATAGGAAATACGATGAAAATAGTATTTCTCTGCAGTTTTCTTTATTAGAAATATTAAAGTATAAAGCAATGGAAAAGGAATTCCTACTTAAAATCCAAATTAGTTTCTTTATTATTTATTATTTTATTATTTTCACACGATCCGCTGATTTGGCTGAGCTTTATTCCAATTATGCCCAACGTTAATTGAGCTGCTGTATGTTTGGCTGCCAAATTTCCTGGCAAACACGTACATACTCAAATTTATATATATTTAGATGTATATATATAAATTTGTATATTTGATAAATAAATATAAGTACACACACACACACACACACACACACACACACACACATAAGTGTAGATCTTTACACTAGCTGCACATTCCGTTAAAATTTATTTTTTATTAAAATTTTAATTGGCCACAAAATTGCTACGCAAATAAATATAAATATTTGGAATGTGTCGTGACTTTTGACTCGATATTTTTGAATTTGATAAAATCAAATTTTCGTTTCGTTTCGCTGAAATTGCATTTAGATTTAGCTCAATTTGTTCGATTTCCATTAAGTTTTTCCATATTGTGTACACAATTTCTAGTGCGCAATGAGTTGATGTTGCCTCCAGTTGCCTCTGTTGCCTCAGTTAGCAATCACATTTGAGGGCTTCAAATATATTTCACAATTTTTCAATATATTTAACTATTTCTATTTTAATTTCTCTCATTTTTTAGTTTCTTATTTTTTCATTTTTTATGGGGTGTACTCGAATTTATGAGCATGTAAAAGTTTTGGCTCAACGCATCGTTGAGTTTGCTTTGCATGCAAAAGTTTGGCATTTGTATAATTGGAATTCCACATAGGGGAAGGGTGGAGGGGGTGGCAGGGGAGGGGGACTAATGTAACCGCGGTGACAGACATTTGAAGCTGCTGAGGTCGGGGATGGTAAGGGGGTAGCGTATTTGTTATGTGGGTTCTTTGGCTTTGAGCTGTGGCAAAAGCTTCGGGCATTTGAAAATTAACTTGGCAAGAACTTTCCGCTTCTGTTAATCGCAAGTCAATTGTAAGAAGCATATGAGTTGCATGCAACTCTGTGGCGAGCTAGTCATAAATTACATCCAATACATTCACTCAAATTTGTACTACAAAGAGAACCAAATTTGCATTCAAGATCTGGCCGATTTGGCTTGATTGGATTCAATCTGATTGTACTCATATAATTTTAACCTCTAAATATATTTCGACAACCAGTCAATACATCAGTTTTTATTGCCTTTACAAAAAAAAATATATATATATATATATTTATATATATATTTGATTGTCAAAAAAAAAAGAAGGAAAATATCTACATGAAAATTGTATTTGCAATCCTTAAACTGTTTTCAGTAGCTTCTGGTCTCGTGATCCTGATTGATGCGAGACAGAAATGCAAGTACAAAAATCATCCATGACGATGACTATGATGATGACTGACAGTGAATGTAAGTTTGAATATGAGTGCTACTCTTCAATTGCTTACGTATTGTCCATTTTCTGAGCTGTAAAGTTCGCATTGTGGATAAACATGATAATAAAATATCCAGTGAATAAGCAGTCATATGAATATAGTCGAATGGAGTCGAGTGTACTCCACCATGAATATGAATCTGAAAATGTTAGTTTGAGTGGCATACTTCTAATAAGCAAAGTGAACAAATCTTTTTTTTTCGTATTATCTCTTGAATACCCTTTGACTTAACATAAATAAATAGAAATATTCTCGATTAAATCGGGTTAAAGCTTGAGCAGAATTTAGTTAAAATTATTCTTGATTTTTAAGGTATTAATATAATATTCTGAAAATTAAAAGCTATCTGTATTAAACGTCAGATATGGTTGTAACTGAAAAGTGTTTATTCATTCACTTTTGATTCCACATATAAAATGGTAAAAATTGTAATAGAAACAAGTCGTTTTCCTGAATTTTTGCATAATTCTTTAAAGTGGTTAGTATAAAGAAGAAAATTTAAGTTAAATAAACATATTTACTTATTTTTCCCCTAAGGTTAAAGCATGAATAGCATTTGTATTTATAAAGTAAATGATTCGTTAATATAATATAATCAAATTACATAAGAATTTAAGCAAACAAAACAGTTTTTTTATTTAAACTTTTTAAAAATGTTTATGAATGATAATAAAAACAATGTTATTTTAATATTTTTCTCTTTTTTTGAACAAAAAGCTACTAAGAGAGGGTTGTCTTTGGAGCGGCGAAAGATAACTTTCTTTTGCTGACTGGAATAAGTACTTGAAAATTATTGAATAACTCTGACCGATTTTTGCTAAGAAAGCTATATGATATAGGCATTGTATTGGAAAGCACTTAGAAGACAAACGCTCACATCTACCAGTTTTCCAATCAATGAAGATTCATTAAGATATCATGAGAAACAAAAAAGTTTTTCACACTCTTTTATACCGATTATATTCCCTTGGGAGCCACTTCGAACAACTTTTGAACCGACAGTTCCAATGGCAGCTATATGATATAGTTGTCCGAAGGGTTCCGATTTAATTTCATCCACCTAGCTCAAAGACTAGTTTGTATTTAAAGATACAGCCGGACATGGCTATATTAATGCTTCCTTCAATGCATTACACATTTCGTAAACAAAATTATATTACCCTTTGCAAGGGTATAAATTATACCAAATAGCAGGCTACGATTAATCGGTCAAAACTAAAATGATACGGACCAAAAATTGTAATTTTAAAATAAGTGAAATGCAAATAAATTTTAGCTTAAAGAGGTGAAATGTGTAAAGAATTCGAAAGTTTGAAATCAATCTGAAAAACTTAAGCTTATAGCATTTGACTATTTTGCCCCTTGTAAATTTTCAAAGCAAAGAAATTATGGGTTGTCAAGAGCTTTAATAGACTTGTTTTGATGGAGGTTTTGAGTTTCAGTTTTCATAATTCTGTCTGTTTTGTTTTGATCCATTGTTGCTCAGACTTTCTAGTGAACCTTCACCTACACAAATAATTCCCACCTTACAATTTTGACAATTGTTTCAAAGGTGTCTGCGTTTAAATTTATTTTCCTTTGAATTCAAATCGAATATTTTTTTGGAACTGATATTGACTACTTGACAATAAAAGAGCTTTCGGCAAGATACATTTACATTCACCCTTAATTGTTGAAACCACTAAGTTTAATACAGAACAAAAAATATTAATACAAAATAAAAAAGAAATAAAGATTTTTACCTTCACCTTGACCTTGAGACACTATATTCCAAAAAATGTGTAAAATAACTTAATTTGCTATCGACTTCCCCCTTCGAGTTTTGGCTTTATTCTTTCTGTTTTCTAGCCTAAGAGGTAAATTATTAGGCGACTGTCGAACCGAGCTTGCAATCAATCGAGCATAATAAAACATTTATCTTCAAAACCAACCGGTGCAACAAGGGAAAGAAAGCGGAACTAGCTGACAGCGTCTGGAATCAGATCCGTCATGTCTCTGCCATGGGTGGCGACCAATGGTAGTAGGACGAGAGAAGAAAACTGGATAAAACTATACCCATCTAAGTTGGAACTGCAATTGTGCCGATGGCTGCATGGCCGAGGGGATGCTTGGTCGTTACTCTGGTTACCTGTCGACCTCTAGTTTAAAGAAATGGCCTACCGCGGTTGTCGGACTGTGTCGCAGGTGAAAGTCCCCTTTCCGATTACTAGTGGGTTCAGAATGAATATAATTAACAAAAGCACCAAGTGAAAAAGAAACAAGTAACAGAAACAATTTTGGACTCAAACCACGAAAAAATAAAATATATTTATATCAGAATGTAATAATAATATAAACAAATTTTTGTTCGAAAACTTTAATGTCAATAGGAAACGACTTTTTTCCACCCCAACTAACGTCCAAGCTTTCTCGTGAGAGTGTTTAAACTTTTTGAGAATTATAAGGCTCAAACATGCTTAAAACTCTTGTACTCACATAATACAGCAATAATAATAATCATAGCATTACTTTGTGAGGTTGGGGATGCCTACATATTTAGGGACAAAATTGTAATACCCTCTGGAAGGGAATTCAAATAATGCTTGACTTCATAGCTCTTAAAATTATTGCTGTAAAAGTCAAATGAAAGTAGACGAATTGTATGATTTCTTGTTTGCAAGTCAGGCGTACAGATTTTTGAACAAACTCATATTGTGGGTTTTCCTTTGCATTTGTAAACGTTGCCACGTGCCGTAAATATCAATATGTGAAAATATGAAAATGCGAAAATATGAAAATGTTGAAAAAAAAATATTTATGAAAATTTTGTCTTATGAAATATCAAAGTTGGCTTTTCTAAAATGACTGATTGACGAACTGTCTGAATGTGTGATTGACAGAAAGGCGGTTGGAGATGCATCATTAAATGCCAATACCGTAGCCATCTCCTCTAGGGAGTAGAGACAGGAGTAGGGGTAGAAGTGGGCGGCGAAGTTGGAGTATTTGTAATAGCATCAACACTCAAGTGTTAAGTTAAAGTGCAAGCATTTCGATTCGCATTAAGCAAAAGCTTTTCTCTTTTCACATTTCGCTTTTCACTTTGTGAAACGTCGCCGAGTAGCATCATCCTCCCGCTATCCGACAGGGAGAGGGGGGGATGGGTGATGGGGGGGTGGAAAAGTGAGTAAACTGCCTCTTACTGCTGCCGCCTCTTGTATTATTTTATGGCCGTGGCTGTTTCTTTGCGAATTGCATTTCAGCTTGATTTATTTCATTTCATTTCATTCTGGCCAGTGCAACGAGGCAGGCAGACAGGCCGGGGGGAAATTGATGTGAGCGAAGAAATACGGTTAGCTACATAAGTTGGTTATTACTTGCTGCTTAAGCCAATGCCGGGCAACATGAACATAAGCATGCCCCCTCTCCTTCCATGTACCCAGTCCCCACCCCCATTACACGCCTCATCACTTTTAGCCCCATTGGAATTTGTGTGCGAATTCGCTGGCATTCGGTTCAGTTTCAAATAAAATATTGCACTCCCAAATGCATGACACGCCAGAGCAGGCTGGAGTATAGCTAGTATGTGTGTGTGGAGCACCCCATCATTGGAGACCAGAAGCGTAACCCAGTTCCATTTCCAGCTTCCTCGTCCAAGCCTCAACGCGGATGAGCAGCGTCTGGCGGATATGGTACTTTTTCCATTACCACTGCTGCAGTGCGACGCATTGGGCGCCTCCAAGTGTCCGACACTTCTAGTTCCGACCCCCGCTTATCTATCCTCAGTCAGCATATTACTTAATTTATATGAAATATGAAATACTTGTGAGAGAAACTACAGCAAAGCGACAGCAACACCCTGCCGGGGGATATGCGGGGATTTGAAATAACCATCAAATTAAGCTAAAAAGCATTTGTCAGATGGCGTTCTGACAACAAAATTGCTAAAATAATAAAACTATCAAGCATACGCGTACACTTAGAAAAAATTTAAATATATTATTCAAAATGTACCGAATAACAACAACAGTTTTGTAGATGAAAGTTGGAATTTTGTGTTCGGTTTTCATTTTTTGCTTTGCTTTGAAGATGAAAGTTTCTTCATACGATTTAATTTCAATTGCATTTTTTCACTCTATTAACAAAAGGGATTGCGAACAGCTAACAGATTTTAGAACATATTTTTTCGCTCAGTGTAGTTAGAAGTATATGTATTTTAAAAACATATGTTCGCATGTGTGTCGCTTTACTTGTAAGCTGTTTATCTTGAAGGCGGACGCCACAACACGAAATAGGAAAAGTGGCAGCACCACAATGAGATGGCTGGAACCAGGTTTGCGACGCTTTTTGCTCCTTTTTGAAACCAGGCAACACTAAAATATCACTCAAGGCAAAGTTGAGTGTGTTGCCAGGGTAAATATGCATTGCGGTTTTTACCAAATTGGATGCAGTTATGGCTAGAACAAAAGAGGTGCATTTGATGCTGAATTTAAGCTTCATCTTATCTCAAGGTGCCCCCACGGAAGCTTAAATTCAACTTTGTAAGGATTGGAAAATAGAACGATTTGATTGTATCTGCCAGATCGAGCGTACAACTGTTTCGAGCGAGACAGGTATTTAAGTGGTTTTTCAGCAGCTATTTAAGCTGTCTTGTGGAAACTTGCTACTCGGATAGCAATGCTGTACCATTATAATAACATTTAAATGCATAGAAACTAATATATTACGCATGCGATCATGAATGTTTACCAGACAAATACCACAGCATAGCCACTTTAGACGAGTATGTACATATATCTACTTACAATATATTTTGGGCAAGGCTCGAAATTCAGTTAGTTGGCAGCCTGCGACTTGCAAGAAGAATTTTGGCTTGGCAGTTGGCAGTCGGCAGTTGGCAGTTTGGCATTCGCTTGAAGCAACTCTCTTTGCCAAAATTGCGTGGCATATGTGCGCACGAGTGAAGCGTGCACTCGTAGATACTTTTATCTACACAAGTACATGCTAAAATCTAAGTGGCAACAGAGTTTTTCGGCGAGAAATTGTAAAAAAGCAAAAGCAAAAGCAAAAGCATAAAAAATGAAGGGCCACAACCAGACCATAAGGAAAAGGACGCAGTCCGCCGTCCGCAGTCCACAGTCTGCAGTTCGCAGGCCGTAGTCCGCTTGCAACGTAGCAGAATTGTAATACTGTGGCATATGGAAATATGGAAAAACATATATATATTTTATTATAGTTAGAAAAAAAAAAATGTACTAAATTTTCTTAAAAATACCCTACAAAAAAAAAAAAATAAAAAAAAGGGGATTCCTTTTATTTTACCACAATCAATATTTTGAAACACTTTTAAAACCCCAGCTCTATATTCTGTCCTCATCAATACCTATTTCTTCGACACTTGAATCGACTTTAAAGCTAGAACAAAATTTTCAAGAAACTGTTTTTTTCAAAATAAAAATCTAATTTGCTAGTTTGTTTTAAAATTTTTGGAAAATGTTATTTATAAATAAAAATGAATTCTATTGGATTGAATGCATTTTAAAATACAGGAGACATTTTTTTTTTAGTGTATACTCACACTAACATATAAACGAATATTTTTTTGCTTTATCTTTGGTGCAAATATTTCTTTCGGTTATTTTGTTTTGTTTTGGGTTGTTCTGTTTTTTTTATTTGTTCGGTTTTATTTGTCTGGTTTCTGCCATCATTTAGTGGCATACATAACGGTATATTAAAGTGGCCAAAGCAATTTCCTAGGGGGTGGCAAAAATGCTACTGTGCTTTTGGTTAGCCAAGCAAGAAACGCCCAACCGCTCAGCCGCTCAGCCGCTCAACCATCCAACTACCCAATCATACCCTAAGCTGTCGGCTTATCCATCGGGCATCAATCGAACTGTTATATGATTTTATCAAATCCGTTGACGTTGAATTGATTTGATTTGATGTGCGCTTTGTGCAAATTTATTTCATGCAGTTTCATAAATGCGACCGGCAATAAGAGAGCGCGAGAAAGTTTTTCCTTTCTCTACTTAACCCCCTCCCTTTGCATGCAAGACTTCTTTTTCCTACATAATGTGATGGCATAATTTTCCACGACCCAGATAACTGATTTCCAGCTAAAAAGCTAAAAAGTAAGCCCAACGAAGACGGCGTGCATCCCAAAAAAAAAAAAAATTAAGCACGCACAGCATTAATATCCCCAATGCCACGCCCATGCGGCACACTTGAACCTCTGCCAAACACTCGAGGCGATAATCAGATTACCACCTGTCGCCCCAGTCGCCCATTTTCCACGCCCCCAATTCCAGGTACGGGACCCGTTTGGAGTGTCAGTGTGTGTTTATTGAACCGTTCGACGTGCATAGTCAGCGGCTGTTTCACAATTTGGCTGGATATGTCAGCCTTTTGAGCGGTGCTGGAGGAGGCATCAATAACAAACAAGAGCTAGCGCTCCAACCACTAACCACCCAATTCACCATCCAACCACCAAGCCATCCAGCAAGCACCAAACATCGCCTACCAGCCGAAGGCTGTTTAAAGTTGATCCAAGTTTCATGTGCGAATTTCAACTTATGTGAGAATATTTAATCATAAGTTTATAATTCAGTGCATCATCCATCGATTGATGCGGAAACTGTTTGAACAGAAATTGTTGATTGGCATTTAATTGTGGGCGTGGCATTGTCTCGATCAATAAATAAAAGAGACGTGAACATACGCGCAAATAAATTAATTACATAAAACGAGAGCAAATTCGTTTGCATATGGACGGAATACCTCTGCCAGTCACTGTTTATTTAAATACTGTTTAAAAGTTTTAAATTGAAAAATCACAGAGCTTCTGTGGTCTGGCAATAAAATACGCCAATAATTATTTAATTTTCATTTTTTTTTTATTAATTTACCCCTTAGTTGGGCATCGTTTGTGTGTCGATAGATTACCCTTATAATTAATGCAATTAATTGTATTAATAGTTGCCAAGAGTATTAAATATTTTTGTGCATTTCTGTTCTCGTTTATTATTGTATGGCTCTTCAGTTGATAAACAGCTTTCAATATTTTAAGTATGTTTATTTTAGCCGACACTCCTGGGCAGGTGCAATATCAAGTAAGCAAAGGTATCTTCTCACAGCGCCTCGAAGTATGATGACCTTAGAACATTTTAAATTGGCAACTAAGCGGCTATCAATTAAATTGATGCGATATTTACGTACTCGATATCGAGAATAAGCTGCCGGAACTATATGAACGATATGGCACAGTGTTATGTTTTCAGCAGCCTTTGATGGGTGCCAGGACAGCGAACTACAACAGTTATTTATTATAATGCTAATGAATTGGCTATATATGGAAAAGGATAGGTAGGCCTAGTATTCTGAAAAGCTCATTTGTAGGAGACAAGAAGCGTATGAAGCATAACTGCCTGGTCTTTTTTTGTTTTTTTCTCTAAATAAACACTTTAATTTTATATTTAATGTATTTTCTCCCGTCCAGTTGTCAGTTTCTATCATTAATGTAGTTTGAAACTATGAAATTTCGGTTGTTAACTTTTAGCAAAAACTTTTTCATTTGTTTATTTGCTCTACGACGTAGATTCACTGGAATTTTAATTAGAATAAGCAAGACTCATATTGTAAATAAATATAATTTAAATAAATGCTAAAGGATTTTAAGCTAGTTAGTGTTAGTTACTTGTTACTTTAAGGCAAATAAGTCTGAACAAAAAAACGTAATTTTGTTACAACTTTTATCAATATTTTCCATTATTTTGTCCCAATTTCGCTTTTTTTAAATAATAAGCAAAACCTCAATACTTTTCGGAATATATAATTGACAGTTGTATACAATTTAAATTATTGCCTATGAGCTCCAATTGAAGTATGCATTTCTAGTTGAAATGCTTCTAACTAATTAAAATAGATTCGTTTTCATAATAGTCGCTTAATTCTGGTACAAGTATTTATTACTATTCCTATTCAAACATTCATTGGTATGATAGCTGGGCTCAAAGGACCTCTTCACTCCGATTTCATAACATGTTGATGGGCATTCCGGGCTGAATACGTATAATGTTTGATTATAGAGCAATTAAGAATACTCTACTTGACAGTTGACTATCAATAAACAGATATCCTGTAGCTAATGTTCTTGAACTATGCTTGACTTTGATCGATTTCCGTTTGAGTTCAATTCCACCTTCGCTTTTAAAATTTTTCTTTCCCAAAATTGCTTAAATTAATCAAATTTTGGTGGAGAGATGGAAGCTATTAATTAACTAGTTCAAATGCTGTTCATATAAAGTGCTTATGCATTGCAATTTGGGGCAACTGCAGCCGTTGATAATGCAAATTCGTAGATAACTAAGGAAAATGCAGGCGAACGAATGGTGCAAGAGGAGCAAGTGGGAGATTGTCCTGGCTCACATGAGAGTCCATTAGGAAATCAATAATACATTGCATGAGGGAGCCTTGTCGCCATGATTTGTGCCTAGCAGGACGTCGAATCGGAAGGCTTTTTAAGTTGCTGTCAGGAATTTAATAGGCATCTTTGGAGTAGATGTCGTCTGTTGCTGGCAGCCTGGTAATTCTAATGACGTGTGACATATATCCAAATGTAAAATACACTTTGACTTGGAAGCAGCACGCACCACACGCATCACCCGCACCACCTCACATAAGCCAGGCACAGCCGCACAGTGTGCCAAAGTTAGTCGTGCCCAAATGAAATTTGTTAGCTGCAATTGGCTAAAAGGTGTTCCCCATCAGCTAGGCATGCTGTTCTTCCCCTTAACCCAGCCCTTACTGCTCTTTCTCTCTATTTCTTTGATAACTAAAAGCAAATAGAAAACAGTAAAATATACAAATCTAAGCGAGGGAGGAGTCTGTTTAATCAAGCGGTTTGCCGCGCCATCTGTGCGCGCTCTATAAATATGCCCAGACCATGCTCATGCCCACATCGAGCCCATAACCACGCCCACTTTCACACACATACATACTTAATTAACTTGATGTGCAGCAGCTGCCGTAGTATTATATTTTTAGCTATATCTGAGCCAAGCGAGCGCGCTACAATGATATTCAATTTAAGCTTCGACTCGTCAATATTCCAAAAGTCAAAGTCAAACGCAATTTCTCACTCTCTCTCTCTGCATTTCTTTTTTCTATTTCTCTTTCTCTCTCGCTTTAACACCCGCTATTTGCCATCTCGTTCTCTATCCAAGCTGGTTCAGCGACTAAAATGCCCCAGGGAGCCACTGGGCGGCTGACGACAGCAATGCCATGACAATAAAATGCTTTGCCAGCTATGCGGGCAGCTTGTTGAGTGCCTAGAGCTAAAGTCAGAGCAAGAGTCAGAGTACAAGCTGACAACCTAGCAAAATACACTCAAAAAAAAAAAGAAACAGTTGCATTTTTGAATCAAGCTCTACGTGCGTTAAATTATGGGATTACATCAAAAATATTTGCATTGAAAATTCATACTTGAATCCATAAATTTAATATAGGATCAAACAAATTGAAACGGAAATTGATTTGGTTTTTTCTTCTGTGTAGAACTGGCCGGGGACACTGAGGACATCAAGAGAGTTGTATTGAAATCGACAGCTAATGAAATGTTGCCCCAGATAAGGAAACACGCATTTGCCACGGCTATGGGTAGCTGGGCAGCTCGAGTAGCTCCCTAAAGAGATCTCAGAACTCCAAAAGCAAAAAAAAGCGAACTCTCTGCTATCCCTGCTGTTACGACTTTCCTTTGCTTTCAGTGTCATAAATTGTAATTACAATGCGGACCAACTAGAAAGATCTCTATTTCAGAGTCAAGGTCAAGTCTTTCACGCTTTCATTCAGAAATCGCCGTTCGGTCACGTGGCGTATAAGTAACATTGAGAGGGTAGATAAATTAAAGCCTCGTTTGGTCAGCTATTAAGCTTCTGTTTAAGCATCGAGTACTTTCATACGAGTAATATGTGCACTACGACCACATGTGATGAATATTGCGTATAAGTAATGTATACAAGACCCTTTACATTCTTTTTTTTACTTCTGAAGCACAGAGTGTTGCAACCGTAAAAATATTGAGGCGAAACCACAAAACTGAAATAAGTTTTTTTGCGTGTCCTATTTTGTCATTTTTGCTTTAAATCAGCATTCATCTTTTTTCGGGTTTTTGTCCCTCCTTTGTGCAATTAATATTATTTGGAATTTTTTAGATTTTTTTTATTAATTTATAAAAAAAAAAACGCAAGAAAGTTGCAAAAATTATAACAAAATTTGCGTCTTTTTTAATATACGTACATATATTTAATTAGGGTATATGTAAGTGTTTGCTTCAATCAGGTGAATACCAAAAATGTAAAATCATGTACTTGGACCTTTTTAAATTAATAATATTTAAAGTCAAGGGTATGAGCTCGTTCCATCACACCTAATGAAAGGCATGAAATAAAAAGAAAAGTACAAAAATAATTGTAAAAATGCCTAGAACAATTTAATGAGAATTGGTAAGGGTGAATTAAAGTTGTTAGCTATGCTAATGCTGAGGCTGTTTCAAAGTACTCTTAATGTCTGTTTAATGTTTATAATTAAAGCTGATTATACCCTTTATCAATAATAGTATGTGTAAAAAAAGGATGGTTTAAGAGAATTGTACGTGGATTTAACAGCCAGCGACATATGTTGTAGACTTAAATTAAATTTAAACTAAACTTAATTACATGCTTATATGTATATGAACTGCGTTACAGGGTATTTCAATTTTGAGCACTTTTAATTCTTTAACTTGCTTTTATATTGCTAATTTCTAATTCTGGCGTTTTTCAGTCAGCTGCACGCAAAAACAAAAAGCAGCCCACAAAAATTCAAGCATACTTTTAAGCGCTCATTATGGCTCACACACACAGATATATATATGTATATGTATATATATATATATATATATACAGAGATAAAAACAGAGCTAGTGCACCACTAAGCATGGAAAAATTGGGAAAGCAAAGTTTTGTTTTGGTTACATTTTGCATATCTATTCAGCTGGAATATCTAAACAGTTTTATAATTACATATATTAAAATTTTTGGCGTTTGTTTTTGTTGTGTTTCTTTGTGGCTTTAAGTGTGTGACTGTATAAGCGGATATGTGATTGCATTATCATTGTCAGGTAGCTAAATTAATGCAGTTTTTTGATTAAAACATTAAAAAAAACTAGTCTTATTGTGATACTAGACTGGAGGCCGTTCTACGAGTACGAGTAACTTGCCACAGAGTTGCATGAAAGGTCTTACAAGTACTTTGAGGAGGCGGAGCAAGCACAACGAACACAATTTAGTGACAGCAATGCAATTAAATACGTAAAAGAGAGTGGCAGGACGAAGGCAGTGGTAGAGGCAATGGCAGTGTCAGAGGCAGAGACAGAGGCAGAGGCAGAGGCGTGGGGCATCGGGATGTAGTGGGATTCACGCGCACATATTGCCTAATTACAACCAAGCATTTTACGATACTTACGCGTATTATTTTCTGATCACGTATTATTTTTCGTGTACAATTTACGATAAATGTGATGACCATGCCTCCAAGTATCAGGCCAAATACGATGATAATGATGACCACGTGCTCAGATTGTCCGTTTGATTCTTTCTGCAAAAACAAAAAAAACAAAAATTAAAAAATATAATTTTTATATATCTTATTAATAAATAAAATTTTATTAATCTGATATTGTATGGTAAACGAGAAAATACTGACTTAATCATATAATTTTGAAGACAAAAGACTAATATCGGAAATACTCTCTTTCTGTGGGTCAAGCAAAAATGCAGAAAAATGAATTAAACACTTGGAAGGAGAAATCTTATAACAATATTTAATATTTCAACGTTTATTTAAATTTTAAACTATTAAAATAAATAAATAAAAAAAAAACTATTAAAATAATAAATAAATAAATTTTATTATTAAAACTTTAAACGTTGTTAATACATTATATGTCTATGCTATATACAGATCCTTCCTTCACACATTTTCTGACAAAGTTATAATACACTTTGCAAGTGTATAATTAGTTAATTAATTTCTAACTTAGTGCTTTATTTTACTTTAATCTAATTTATGATAGGTTCTTATATTTGAATGAATAACAAAATTATCCCCGCCTTTTTTTTTTATATTTTTATGCATATTCGACAAACAAATAATTCATTAAAATGCGAAACTTTTTTAATCCGAAAAAGTTAAATTCTCCTATATTTAAAAATAGATCAGAAACCATTTTATTTACGTGCATCAGGAATTAAACCAATTAAAAAAGTTTCCACAAACGGCTTTAAATGGTTCATTTGGCTGAAAATATATTATTATTTAGAAGAATACTTAGACTTGATAATAAAATAGACGTTTTTCATTTATTATACTCTTCCAGAGGCTACACTCGGCTTGCCACGCCCGCCTGGATCGTATACAGATACGTTTATATATTAACTACTAAATCAAATGATTAGCGCTAGCTCGTGGCTTATGGGCTGTTTACTTTGAAGTAAATTGCGAGCTAATTAAATAAACATAACTTGTGTACGCACATGATTAAGTTTTATATTGACCCATTGACATTAGGCCAATTATGAAATAAGTGGCTTAAAAATTTAAATAATTTAGTAATTCAATCAAAATATTATCGGTGCACAAATTAGAAGTATTAAATCGGTTCATTTCATACTGTCCATGCAAAGTATTAAAATACGCAATTTTCTAATTGGAAAAGCCAAAAATATGTAAAAACCGTTCGTAATTATGTATGGGATTTATTTCACACTAAAATATATATTATAAATTCTTGTTATAAAAATAAAATAAATGGAAATTGCATTTAATTGCCACACATATTTGTCTTAAAAGCTTAATAACTCTGAAAACAAACTGAATCTGAATGTTAAGTGCATAAATAAATAGTCAAGACTAGAGAGGAAAAGCCGTCTTCAGTGCACCGACGATTACTTACCCTTTCAACTTGAATAAGCATTTGAAAACTGTCTATAAGTTTTTGTACTTTGACAGATTCTTCCTATATGATATATTAGTTATATCGTTATTATATCAAATACTCAGAGCAAACACTCCTTTATATTTTATATATATATATTCCGGAATAAAAAATATTGTTCCTTTTTATATGAGCTGTATGATATATATAGAGAGGTCCGATCCTACCGCCTTGAACGTGTATTTCGTGCCACAAAATGTAGCTCAGAAACTAAAATTTAATTTACCTATGTAGCTCAAAAGCTCAGACTAGTTTGCATCAATATACTTATATAAGATTTATTTTCTTTAAGAGGTTAGAGATGCCTTCTTCAATGCAATAAGTGCTTCCTCTGGAAGGGTATAATAAATATGGCAAGTATGTTAACAATCTAACAAAATGACATATAAAGCAAACAGAAATCACATGAACCAAGAAAAAAAGCTAAACACCATTAAAACACACAATCTTTTAAATAGGGAATAATATGGGAAATGTATCCATAGAAAATTTTAGGGTCAATTTAAAGGTCAAAAAGAATAACCTGGGATATTGATCCCAGCTGAATATATGGTTAGTCATGCTTAGAGTATTCCAATTATATCTAGTTCGGCCATTGGACGATAAAAGTATGAGGGCGGTATAATTTTTTATTATATCTCTTTTATCATGCCCTCAAATAGTTTTAAAGAAGAGACATTTCGAGAGTTCGGGGGTGTGGTTAGCTCATTATTTCCATCATTGACCAAAGCGAATTTCTTTGTGAGTGTGTCCTAGTTTTAGTACTAATGTATGTGTTCATTCATGAATACATCATTGAAAAAATATTTATCCATTATAATTAAAAATTGGAAAGACAGAACATTAAGATATTTTTAAATTTGAGGAATTTGTTGCCGAAATATCAGTTAATCTGTCCTTTTCGCTGCTAATGAAGCTTTATTTTGGCAAAATTTAGAAAATAATCTACAACTCTTATGAGAGCAGTTTGACTTATATAAGAAATATGCAACATTTTCATGTGACAGTTTCGAGTACTATATTTAAACTTTGTAAAACCTAACCAAAAATTACAATACAGACTGCATGCATCAAAATAAAATAAAAAGAAAAAAACAAAAACGATTACATAATAAAGGTATATAGAGTCGGTTATTTACCTATAACTCGTCTATAACTTCAAAGTTACCCTATCAAAGGTATTAAAGGTATTAAATCACCTGTAGAAAAAGTTTCTCATAAGTAAATATAAATACGAATGCTTTCAATGCTTTGAATAATTTGCAAGTATTTGGCCATGTTTTAGGATTAGAGATAGCTTTATTTTGCCTTGAAGTAAATCATTATGGGGGCAATAAAATATAAAGAAATGCAAACTATTTTCAGTTTACTTTTCAGTTCGGAACTTTTATGGAGCTTGGAATAACCTCTTATTTTCAGTATAGCCGACGACTTGGCCGTGTCTTTATCAAATCTAATAATCTAACACAATTGCCAACAGAAAGGATAAAAACAACGACAACAACAACAACATTAATAATAATTGACGCAACCTTAGAAGCTGCGACAGGGCACGCCTTCAAGTAAAGCTAACCTCAAAACTTTGCAAGCAAAACTTATTTGACCAAACTTTCTGTTTGCGAACGTGAGCATGTGAGTATCTATGTGTAAAAGAGAGAGAGGGAGAGAGGGAGAGAGAGAGAGAGAGAGTGTGTATGGGCGGGGGTGTTGAGGCGCACACAGAGGCTTATAATGATAGTTGAGAGTTCGTCTACAATTAGATGCATGTACGAAGTTTGGCCTACATAATGCCAGGAAAGTACGAGTGCTCATTATATGAGTACGACAGCTGGCAATAGGAATGAAAATACTACTTAGTAATGGTTAATGTATGTACTTACCGTGCACTTCTCCTCATCCCAACGAAATTTACAATTGTCTCGGTTATTACACAGTAGGTCCTTTGATATGCAGGTGGCATCCTCGCAATCGTACTCTTCCTCGGTGCAAGCTGTGTGATCCAGGACAAAGACAAAGAGAAAGAGAAAGACTCAAAGATAAAACTTGTCAATAAAAAGTATAATGAAATCTAAAAATAAAACCAGTCAAAATCATAAACATACATATATAACCCCAGAAAGCCGTTAAAAAAAGGCAATCAGTAGCAGCAGCCAGAAAACAAATACACCTAATCTCGCGTATAAATCGTTTCCAAGCAACAATAATTGCAATGCCTCTACAGTGACTGCTAAAACTACATTCCTCGTTCCTGCTACTATTTCATACGTACATACAATTCTCTGTCTAGTCTTCGTTTGTACTCTGGCTGTAAATTGCCAAATACTGTGTAGAAGTTGGCATTGCCAGGAACAAAGAACAATCGTTGAATGACAAAAGAGTGCTTAGCCTTTGGTAACAGGCGGCAATCACGCAAAACTGAGCGAAAGACAAACAGTTAGATGGTTAGATATCTTCAGGACTGCCAAACATATATGTAGTTCATATACACTCACAGTGTTGCCAAAAAAAGAAGCTATTTTTAAGGAAGTCTCCATTAGAAACCAATTGAGAAATCAAAAAAAGGTTTTTATAAGGACTTTTTGGATATTAAAAGAACTTTCAGTATATAAAAAAAGATAATTCTCAGGGAAAACTAAGTTTTTCAACCAAATCTGGGGTAATAATATGATTTGTGTGAGTGCAAAAAAAATCAAAAATTTATCTGCTGTTTTTGAATAGATATCGAACTATTCGTCAGTTAGGACAGTTAAATTTTTGACGGGAAAAAAGTGAAAAAGACAACACTGACTAGACAAGAGCATAAACAACTAGTTGAGATAGGGACAACGATGAGAAGAAGATGCCTGCAGGACCGCAGGACATTCCAAATGGCAAACAAAGAAGCCGGTTACCAAAAAGCCGCCTCGCCTTTTGGTTCCGATTGTTGTGGCGTTTGTGCGGCATGGGATTGCGGCAAGCTTAGCACAGGATTGCCCAGAATTTGTTCTTAGACTCATTCCCATTGTCCTGTGCTCTTAAGCTTTGCTCACAGCTTTGAGATGTTCGCGTAACGCACGTACGTACAAATTTGAGCATTGTTGTTTTATTATTGTTTCCTCCACAAGATGACAAATGATGAGTTTCGAGTTTTGTGTGTTAGAGAGTTAGGAATCACTATTTACTCCTAGAACTGTGTGAAACTTACTTCCCGATCCACGGTCCCGAAATGCTGTGTATAAAATGGCAAACGTCGAATTAATCGCACTTTGTTCAGCGTAAAATCGCATGTGCAGAACATTTGACTCTGCCGTAATGCTCTCACCAGCTGAACCGCAAAAGTTTTTTACTCTGAAAAGAAAGAAAAGGAAAAGAAACAAAAATTGAAGACAAGACAATACGTAAAGAATAAGAGACAACAAAGTAAAAATACAATCAATAAGATTTATTATAAAAGTGCTCTTTAATTTGGGTTGAGGACTTTCAGTGGACTTTCTGTTTACTGTTTGTGCATTAAATTCAATATTTTGATTTGAGGCGTACAAGTCAAACAGAAAGTTAACCAAATTTTTGATATTTGCAACTTTTATATTTTCATTTCATTTTGATTTAAGCATTTGCCTTTTGTATCTTTTGTTTCCACAAGAACAAAAAAACAGGTGTATAGTCAATGGTCTTTGACTGTGATTAACTTGTATTTGAAATTTTTTCCACAGGTAAAATTCACACTTCCGGTAATTGAGCGGCTATTTTTGCTTGTTTCGATAAAATCCAAAAGAAAAAATAATTAATGGGCCTTCAAACTTTTATTTGAAAGAGTGTTCTTTTCAAATGCCATAAATAACATATTTTTTTGTGGCTTTTCTGGTAGTAATTGGTTATGTGTAAACTAGAAATGCTTTTACTCATATTTCTTTCTTTCTCTCAATTTTGAAATACCTTTGCTTAATAATATTATCTCTTTGTAAGGGTAAACGAGAAAAGCTTTTACTCAAATTTCTTTCTTTCTCTCAATTTTGGAATACCTTTGCTTAATAATATTATCTCTTTGTAAGGGTAAACATTTAGTCGAGCATTTAAATTGTTTGAAATTGTTAGATGGACAGGTGCAAATGAAATTGTTGGCCAGCGTTACACGTGTGTAGCAAATTGTTTCAAAAATTTAAATGGAAACTTGAGTGCAACGGCAATGGCAATGGCAATGGCAATGGCAATGGAAACTAGCAGCAAATCAATTGAGCTCGCCGACTAGACAGGGCAAGTTCAGCTACTGTTCGGACTCGTCCATAGCTTGCCAGTCAATCACTTTGAGTGCTACCTGTCACTGCCGTTGCTTGTGCTGTTGGCGTCGATATTTCCATCAGTTTGCACAAAGAACCAAAAAAAACGTAAACCCGAATGAAGGCTTTAACCCGAAAGCCGATGTAGATGTACTCTGCTATGCTGAAGTACTACACAGAAAACAACTACGATTAGGTATGCATCCAGTTTTCTTTCTTTTCTAAGAATCTCAGCTCTCTAAATAGTTTGCTTAATTTTGTTCTAGCTATAATAGAGTTGGTATTTTATTATAGAGGTAATATATTAAAGTCGAGACTAACAAATGCTAACTTCTAATGTCATTCTTTTATACTGCCTATAGACTCGATAAATTGCAAGTTTCGATTATTTGCATAAGTTTTAAAATTGAATATTTCAAGAACAGTCTTTTTATTATTAAAATAATAACGTTTATCAAAGGGCTTTTTTCTTTGTGACAGTTGTGGTGTGCACTTCTAGTTGCTACATTTTTAACACAATTTTGATGAAATCTATTCACAGTGTATATCAGGTCTTTTTTTTATGGCTTAGGAGGAACCGCGCAACAAGTGGAAAATTTGTTGGAGCATTGAAAACTGTATACTGCGCACGAATGGCAAAAGGTTACTGGTCTGATTGGGTTGGGTTGGGTTGGGTTGGGTTGGGTTGGGTTGGGTTGGATTGGATTAGGTATGGGTTGGCGTCGGGTTTGGGCTTGGCTTTGGGTTGGTGCCACAAAACAATTCAAGTTGGGCACAAGTCAAAGGCGCCGCCGCAGCTTCCGCTGGCATACAATTTACTTTGGCCGGTAATAAATTGAAATTTTGCTTTACATGCTTTGATCTTTATAGCGTTACATTGCCTTTCGACTGAGTTCACACTGTGCGGCGCACTCGTGAAGCGGAAATTGGTTTGTGGCATGATATTGCGTATACGCCACCGATGCCACCGATGCCACCGTTGCCACCTTTGCTACTTCGTTGCTATCTTCTTCGGTATTGTATCAGCATCAGCATATACTCGTTTCTTGCTCAACTCTTACCTTAGAGGCATCACTGTTTGCTCAGGGAATATATCCAGAAAGTTCGTCTCGCAGTCATTCGGTTTGCTTAGGTGAAAGTCCAAAAATTTTAGAAATATCTGCACAGAGTGAAACATTGAAAGTAAATATTGCAGAACTATTTTATCTCCACTGTCACTGCCACTGCCAATGCAACAGCTAGTGCCAGTGGCACGGAACTTACCTTCCAGTTCTCCTTGACTTGAATGCGCCAAATACAGTCCAGGGCAATCTTATCACGTAATACTTGCTCCCTAATTTCAGCTGGCACATCTGTCGAATTAATAAAGCCCTCGTAGCCATCCTTTTCGATGGTACAGTTTAGATCCGTGCTAGGCGCCTCCCGACTTCGATCCAGATACTCGTATACGGCGCTGAAACCCGTATACTCAATTGTATCATCCGAATGGAAATGCAGCCACAGATACCGTTCTTTCGAGGTGATTTCCGGTGGAAAATCTGTGCCGCAGAATTTACCAATCAGCGTCGAGAAACCGTATTGCCCGTCGCGTATCTATAAAACCAATGCAAACAAATATGTTATGAAAAAAATAACCGAATGCCATTTAGAAAGGAAGTTATCAAATGATTAGCTGAACTAAAAAAAAAAAGCTAGCATCGATTAACGAGTATTTGGAAGTATATTCTATTTCTCCCGAGAATTTATATAAAAGTATAAAAGTTAAATAAAATGGTTAAATTCGAAATTTTTTTTTTTGTTGTCGGTTCGCAAACCTTTCGCATAAATTAAACTATTAAATTAATTACCTTTTATTTAAATTTTTTAACGACTAGAAAGAGCAAAATAAAAGACCTACGTTGTATTTACATATCCTTTCGAAGATAACAGTATATATAGTATTATTGATCAGGTCGATAAAACGCGTTGATATAGCCAGGCCCATTTATCCTAAGAAATTATAAATTATACCCCGGGATCGCATCACTATTTCTTATATCTGGCATAGAATGAAGTAATCTACTTAAAAAGTTGTTCTATGGAAAACTTTTTGTTTCCTGCGATATCTTAATGAAAGTTAGAAATTACTTGTAAATGGTTATTTTCTTACTGCTAAGAAACTTCAAGCTATGAAGATCAGATTACTTAATCAAAACCTTCAGAAGTTGCTGTATAGAAAACATTTTTGATTTTCAATATATATTAATGAAAATTACAAGTTAGACATAAGAAAGTAGAAAACATAGATTAACAGGACAATTTTAAAAATTTTCAGTCCGCAAATGTATGTAATTTTCGGGGTGCCTAATATAGTCTTTCCTTACTAGTTTCGATTAAAATCGAAGCAGAGGAGGAGTCCAAAGGATTTTGGACTTCATTACATTGCAGGTTTTTTTGCTTTCCGCATGTTATGTATACGACATGTGGGAAGCAACAACGCGGCCAACTGCCCAATGTCAATTTTCAATTAAAACTTGGGACGTCGTGTAAAAATTGCCTAAGAAATACATACAAAAATTCCAAGGATTTTTTTTCTACCGGGGTTTCTTCTGGGCACTGGCAACTACAAGTATAAAGGAGACAATTTCAAAAGTTTTCCTAAGCAACGGAACAAGTTTTGTTTAGCTGTTGCTGTTCTTATTGTTGCTGTCTTTTCTACTTTGCATTGGCGAGCAACAAAGTTGACTCCTATTTTGTATCCTTTAAATGCAAAGTCATTTTCATTTTAGTTTTGTTGTTGTTGCTGTTGGCATAGTGCAACACTACTTACTTCAAGAAAATCAAATTTGCACTCCTCCTTGGCCTCAATATTGAACGAGTTGCGAAAGTCCAATCTTATGATTTGTCCCTTTGGCGCTGTAATTAAAACAAAATAAGAAAGGTGTCAAAAATACATTATGAAGTTGGACCACCATCTTTTATTTTTAATGCACTTGTAAAGAGTATTATAACTTTTTAACAAAATGTGTTGCAAGAGGCTTCTCCGACCCCGTAAAGTAATGTATTATTGACCAGGAACAATCTGTTCAAAAAAGCTGTTAAATGAAAAACTTCAAAGTTGCTAAATGGAAAACATTTTTGTTTTTTCTAGATACCTTGAGAAAATTTACAAGTGAGATACATAAGCATATTTTTCAACTGAACAATCAGGTAAAAAATTTCTGTACTAGAAACTTTTTGTTTCTCAAATTATCATAATTAAATGTACAAGTTGAATTTAATTCAGTTTGCAAGTATATATAATCTGCCGATGATAGCCTTTCTTCACTAGTTCTATATTCAGATATTTATATACAGATATGTATGTACATATAATACCTGGTTATCCATTGCTAATTAATTACAATATCCTTTGATATTAATTTTGACATTTCTTAATTAATTATTATTTTATTAAAAACTTTAAAACCTTAACCATTTTCTTTTTGGCAATAGTAATTCTTGGATTATTTGGCAGATCTTCCGGTTGAAATCTTTCTAGTTTCCGTCTAATGTGGTGGAACATCATTCATGTTAAAGAGTTAGGATGGGTTTGAAGTCTTGTGTTGTACAGGGTTGGGTATCGAAAGTTTTTATCTCAAATTAGTGTAAAATTAAAATATATTATTATTACTTAAATATTAAGTAGCTTAAAAGAAAAATGTAGTTAATTTTAGAATATTAATTTTTCTGTGAACTTTCTCCTATTTTCATACTAGAAATTGATCAACGAAATACTGGTATGCCCTCATGAGACAATAAAAGAGAGAGGGAGAAAGAGAGAGAGAGAGAGAATCAGTCAACAAATAGTCACACGCGTCTGATTAACAACAGGTCAGGTCAGGCTCAAAGTGAGACTCAAATGGCAATGTATTCATATTTGTATTCAAATGAATGTAACTGGGGACTCATTCAGTTCAGTTCAGTACAAAAGAGCACACCAAGATGCTGGAATTCAGACTCTGTGGGTGGGCAGATAAACGGATGATAACGACAGATGATTGATAAAGTCCTTGGCGTGAATCAATGGGATACCGCCTGGCACTTCAAACATACTCACAAATACACATAGTACATATAAAGCGAATAAGGAAAAAAAGATAGAGCCTTTGTGGCCAAGCGTGGCATAACAGGGACCCCCAGGTACCCATACATAGCATAATGGAGCTGTAATGAAAGAGTGAATCAGAGAAGAGTACGCAAACAAATACTGTGTTTGAGCTGTTCCAAATGTGAATAGGGACTTCCAGTTTGATTGGCCTTGAATATGGCAAAAAGAAAAAAACAAACTTTTAGAAAAAATAAACCAAAAGAGAGCAAAATGAATGAGAGAAAGACCAGCTGGCCTTCTCTTTCTTTGTTTACAAACATATGTGCCTATATCACCTACTGTGCAAGCGGGGTCAACAATTTAGTTTGTGAATAGAATTTCCACTTAACGGATTGCACAAATTGAAGACTAAGTAAAGGAAACTAACCACAGAGCATTTCGAAATAAACTCTTTTGCGATTGCAACAAACACCAACAAGCTAGTACGAGTTGGCTTCAAGTATGAGCAGGCTTCTCCCTAGATGGATCTGGATTTTAGGCCATAACAAAGCAATTAAAAAGTTAACGATAGCTAAGAATGAAGGATAGAGAGCTACTAGTACGTGTACTCATGCTTTTAATGTTAAACTAGTACTCGGATAGGTCTAGAATATCCAAGCAAACAATTTATATTATATTATAATGCAAGAAAATAATTTTATTGAATGTAATTTTATGTCAAAATATTTATTTCTATTCTATTTTTAAAATGTTTATTTTAATTGTCTCAATTTTTTTTTTATTTTATTTGATTGATTGTTGATTAGACTAGTAGATTATTCAATTCGAAAATACTAATATTATCTCGTATCAAGGATTGTTAATTATGTTAAAACGTTTGCTTATTAAGGACTTTATCTAATTCAATTGTCAAAGTTCTAGAAATAAAAAAATAATCACACCCAAATAAAGATTTGTGATTTTTTCTGAAAAAAAATCCAATTTGTATGAAACAGTTTTGAAAAAAATGAAAAACAGCGGTCTAAAAACGAGCTTAATTGAAATAATAGTTATAAAATAAGAGTAACACATTTTTAGTCTCGGATTAAGATTTAAAGATTAATAGATTAAGTACACAATTCTTATATGAGAATTGAAATACAAAAGAGATAATCATGGTCTGATAGGACAAGTAAAAGTTGTAAGTTTTTGTACCTTTATTATTAATTACTTATTTTTCAAATAAACTACTTAATTTTACTTTATTATTTATTTTTTTATTTTAATTAGTTTTATTTCAAAGTGAAAGTTAGATTTAATCAATATTTTGTGGCCACAATTATTTTGTTTATATTATTTTATGCTTGATTCGATATAGTTTCATTCTCATAACAGGCTTCTATTGGCTTTACTGTGCAATACTATAGGCCCTTTTTTGGATTGATTTATAACTCTCTATGTATTCCAGAACATTTTCTCTTGTATACACTCTTGTTTGTTGTAATATTAAATTATTCAAGAATAATGACGAATAATTATTGATAGATTAACTGCATTGCTTTGTGTCGTCTCGTCTAGATATACATATATAAACAAATGCTAAAATAATACTAATGCAGCCGCGTAGAATTTTGAGCTACGACGATCCGACACCATCGTACTGCCAATTGCCTAAGGAGCTTAGGAGGCAAGAGATACGGGCCTCGTCTATCGCCTGACGGCACATATTGATATGCAAATAAGTCTGTCACCCCCAATGCCAGAGAGTCGGCCTATCTGTCTATCTCTATCTATCTTTGTACTAGATGTGTCTCTAAGCAAACGCACACATGTAATTCAGCATACACTCAGAGAAATAACAAAGAATTCAGTACTAAAATCCATTCTCAAAAAAATATGTGTATTAAAAGTTTTAGGTTCAAATAATTTAAAAATAATTTTTATTGAGATAGTTTCAGCTTGGAATTCATTCGTTCTCCAAATTCTCATTGGAATACTTTGAAATAATTTGGTTCATGATTTTTTTATACATTGCATAAAAAAACAAATAACGAAATATACATAAAATTAAATTTTTTTCCAAGTGTATCGCAACACATGGCCAAAAGAAAAAGAAGTTCTCACTGAGATGCAGATACAGATGATGGCAACCGCTGATGCGTACCAATGGAAAGTCAATCATTTTATTCGCTTAGGTCTTATCTGGCAGCAACGTTACTCAAATTTTGTCTTAAATGACAAATGATTTTGGCCCCGTTTTTGAGATAAGCAACAAGCCCAAAGGCAGTGAGGCGAAATATTCGTAAATATTAAGCCAGCCTTATCCCAGCTGCCAGTTTTAAGCTATAAGCTAACCCTTAACCTAAAGCTAAAGCAAAACTCCAATTGCATTTGAAGGCAATCAGAGAGAAACACGCTAACGCTTTTAATAGGCCACACGAAGCATCAGCTGGGGCAACTTTGTTGATCACTAACTGAATGACTAGCTGGCTGACTAAGTGAATGACGGACAGACTTAGTGAATGACTGATAATGTAAATGACTGACTGACTGCCCGACTGAATGAATGACTGAGTGAATAACTGGCTGACATCTGTAATGTCAACACAATGGTCTTGCGCGCTGCATCTTTGTTAAGTCTTGCAATTATTTGCAGTAAGTAGCGCCGGCAGTAGAGTGCTTTCCATATAAACTTTTACGAGACCTGATTGCAGTCACTCACTCACCCCACACACTCACACTCCATCTATACCACATGCTAACACTCCCACTCATATACTCATACTTACACGCGCTGAAAGGCATTCAGAAGCCACATAATGTTGGCTTTGAATTGGCTTCTGTTGAAGATATCAGAGTCCTTGCCTCTCGGCGTTGGACTCATAATGACGCATGCTTAGACTCGGTAATTATCCTGAATAAGATGTGTATTTAGTCAGCTGCTCAATCAAAGATTTATTGACTCCATCCCCATCAATAACATTTTCTCATGTCTTTAAAGTATTTTAAAATTAAAAAAAAATGCATCATTTACTTGCTAAATGAGGTCCTTTAGTTAAGTGAGTAAAGAAAACCTAAAGCAATCTGTTTAATTTAAATTGATAAATTCTTATTAAATTTTGCTCTAAAAAGCTGAAAAGTTTACAAATAATATTCACTTAATTTCATACAGTAAAATTTACTTCATTGAATGGAGTCAAAAGTACTAGCAAATAGTTTTGCTTGCACGAATGAATATAAATGACACTCACCTGTTATCACTCTTGTGCAGTTAATATTTTTTGGGTATAAATTGGGGTATTCTGGACTGTAGAGCTCATTCTTGGTGGGATCTCCCTCGACAAATAGCCGGCAACGATCCACCTCATCCGCTTCCGCCTGGCGCTCGTACCGTCCCGCTCTGGGAGGCCTAGAGATAGTCAACCCAGTCTCAAAATGCTCATGATTATTGTGAATTTTGACAGCACTGGATTCAACCACAATTTGTTGGTTTCTTTTACTTCGGCTTATTGTCAGTGGCTGAATCCATTCCAGGTGAGTTGACACATTGGTTTTGGCTGCAAATGAATAGAGAGATACAAAAGTCTTAGCACTTGTCTGTCTGTTAACTGTTGTTCTCTGAGTATATGTTGCCATGATTTACACGCACACTTGCATATATCCATAAAATTTATTATCATAATAATAATAATCATAAGCATTAAAATTTATGCGGGAATCGCGTTCCTTTTTAATAATGCGCATAACTTTTGCTGTTGCTGCAAAAAAAGAATGAAAGGAAAGCAAAAAGCAAAAAAGCTGTCCCTTTGCAACAGCTGCCAACTTTACGTTTACTTGCTGCGGCATATACATATATTCAAATATTTCTACATATTTCTACATATTTCCACATATTTCCTACACAATCTCCGAAAAGTAGGTAATGCAAATTTTTGAAGCATGAACTCTTTGAATGCGTACGCGAGTACTAACACTCACACGCACTCGTACTCGGATGAGTGTATGAGTGTATTTGAACTGCCGGGCAAGCAAAAGTAAATGTAGTTGCACTGCATTGCAACTGTAACTGCATCTAAACAACAATCGTAAGCCCATGTAAAGTGGCCTAAAGCACACACGCACACGCACACGCACACACACACTCCGAAAGAGCGAGAGAGTGGAGTACCTCTTTCAGGGCATTGGCTTGGCTATATGTAAACTGTAGGGCCTAAGCGGCTTTCAGTCACTCTGAAAACCAAATTTTTGAAGGCTGGCTCAAATATGAGAGTTTTTTTTTCTCATTACCAATATCCAATCAGTGTAGCTGATCTAACTAATGTCTAATGTGTTCAGTGTTTGAGTGGCCAGCACAAAAGCTTAATTTAAGCTGGAAATTTCGAGTAATCAAAAATTAAAAATCCAAAATATCGAAGCAACAGTTCAACATGCAAACTAATAAGCAGTTCTTATTGAATAATTGACTCTGTTGTTGATCTAAGAATTCAAGAATAAGTAAACTTATTTTATAAGGCTGGAAATTGTTGATCCGGCTTAATGTACTGTGGATACACTCTTTTTCCATCAGTATATAATAAAAGATAAGTAGTTCTTTAATTTATAATAATTTTTCTTTTGTCCATTACTAAGCGAAATTTCGCCAGTAATTTTAGCTATTGAACTGATTTGTAAAATAGTTTCGTATGTGGTCTGTATCCAAAACAAAGGATTAACAATTGAAATAGACATTGTAATATAAATAAACATACCCTCCCTGCAGACTTTACCATCTAAATAGTGTATTTCCAAACGTAGGAGTTGTTTATGGAAGGTATCAGCAGATCCAAACATATTCATATTTGTCTAGTGTAATCACAGTATTTTTCACAATTAATTGAATGTGAATGGTTTGTATTGTATGTAAATTTTGTGACTCTTCGCCAAAACAAAGTAGATTCTAAAATATTTCAAAACGTTTTGGAATGAGTCCAAATAAATTATATTCATCAATATTTTAAATTTATTTATTTTATTCTGCAGTCACTTAAACAAATCTTTAATTTGCTATTGTATGCATTGAACACATTAGCTTATACTAATATACAATTAGAAAGTACAGTACTCTCTGTGTTTGTACATAGACAGGAGTATATATAGATGTCAGTGTTACTTAAGAGTAGCTTGAGTATAACGTTTATAGCATGTGTGATGACTTGTTCTTGCTTTTAGCAAGTGTAACATGCATTTGCAGAAAGTTTGAATTACCTTAGTAGACATTTTATGAGGCGTAGGGTATTAAAGCCCCATAGAACACCCGCGCCCCCTGTTGTGTGCGCGTGTTTGTGTGTGGGTGGGAGTTTCCCAAAGTGTTTGCGCCGCATTATATGGCTGCTAGTGCCTAATGACGTAGCAACAAATTTAATAAACATATTAAGTGTTGATGTTTTTGTAATCGCACAGATCCCGGTCCCACCGCCTCCCGAGACACCCACGCAGAGTTTTTGTTGTTTGTGTTGATGTTGTTCTGTGCTCTTGTCCTCTGTGTCTGCGCCTGTAAGTATGCTACACTGCGAGCACATGTGACGTCTAGGATTACGAGCACGAGTAGTATTCACATTTTTGTGCATACATTCATACATACATATACGAGTACGACTACGAGTACGAATACAAGTATGAGTATATGAGTGTATTTTCAAGTGAGTGTATGTATGTATGTATGTATATTTTCAACATACATACATATGTAAAATTAGAGTCTATTTCCGTTGACATTGGCACTCGTCTAGCGACAATTTGCAACATAAATTAAATAAATTGAAATTAATTTGAAAAGCAATATATAATACAGTTGCATTATATATGTATGTATATAAATTAGTGTCAACTATCTAGATACATATATCAGCACTGCGAAACATAAATAGTTCAATCTAATTAAATGCAAACTTTACTTAAACGCTCTAATTAAAACATGCATCATTTAAATGCTCAGCTCTATGGACAAAAGATACAAAAACCTAAAATGATATGTTTAGACTTGTTAATTATAAACACATACTGCCTTACGCACATACATATGTGTGTATATTCACAACAAATTTGAGGTTATTTAAAAGCCAATGTACTATGGGCAAAGTGGACAAATTTCTTGCGTAAATTACAGATCTGCTTTAATTTGAATTGCATAGATGCAAATATCTGAATTGAATATAAAGTTTTGCTGGCTTAATCTATCTCCAGTTATTTTGGAAAAGCTGTCATGTTGCCAATACAGAACTCTCTGCCTCTCCTATTCCAACCGTTGATGGTTGAAGAGGCTGCTCTCTGGTAGCACTTCTTCCTCTCTCTTGATCGGAGATATATCGTGCAACTTTTTCTATCTTATCTAATTCTAATTCGAAAAATCGACTTCGTTTCTTTTTAGGTTTCCATTTATTGTTTTTTTTCGCACCATATATTTCATGTTGTTGTTTTTTAATGCCCCAGATGGCTTCATTTTTGATCTCTTAATGTATATTTATTTTAATTTTATACTAATAATCTTATTATGTTGACTGTTCTTAGTCAAAGATATTTAAATTAAAATCAATTTTGGCACAAAATGTATTAATGTTGCTCATGGTGCAATTACTTGACATCAAGGCTTTGATGTGGCAAATGGCAAAGTGTGAACTGGGCTTTATTTGTACATTTCCCTCAGGCTCAGGATCAACTGAGCCCAACACCTATAGAGACATATAATTTATAAGCAAGTATTTGAGCTGTACAGCTGCCTCTAATTAATGCTTATATATGTACATTTAAATAGTTTTGCTTAAATTAATTTAATATTGTTTAACACCTTCGCTTACGCTTATCAAATGTGAGCTTTTCTGAGTCTTGAACAAATATGTTGTAAGCCCGAACAATGAAAATTGGAATATAATAATATTCACAGAGCTAAATCAAGCAAATGTAAAATATTATGTAATATACCTATATTATATGACATAACTAAAATATTATTAATATTCAATATTCATATTAGTATATTGTTTTATATGTTGCCATTGAGAGTGCATCAGCTTTAAATGAATGCATTCAATTGTTATATACAATCTTTGGAATTTAATTTTTAATTACTTACAACATAAACTCCCCTTTTTCCACCTTTCCCCCTTATTTGTTCGAACTCTGACATTAAAGTTCTTGGGATTCAGATGAACTTTTATTCATTTACCAACTGGCTGAGCTGTGAGTCACATTGGCAGGCTCAATGTTTACACGGCGCAGAGCTGTTGGTCCTTTTTGGGTCTCATCAGCAGAGAGTACAGAGTCCCTTAGCACTTATTCTTTGGTATCCTTGTCTCTGCTGCTATCCTGACGCCCCTTTTTCACGCCCCTCCACGCCACCTCTCCTTCCGTATTTCGCACTTTCGCTCAGTTGGTGTCTTTAATTGCGCTTTTAAGTGTGAGTGTTTGTATTGACACTTGCAGCCTGGAAACTCTGGCACTTTATTGAATTGCCTGGTGCCACCTTTCTGGTGGTTAACAGGAATGGAAAAGGCATGAAAGGGCAGCGGGAATTGGGGTAAAGAATCGCGACGTGAAAAGCCCATTTGCCACTATGTCGGGGGGAGTTAGCAAATGAGTCTGTGGCAGGGCTGAGCTGAGCTGGAATCGAACGTATTTGCCACTGGGTCGCATAATTGTAAATTTAACACGCCTGCCGCCAACTTGCGCTAACTTAGCCAAGCGACCTCGTTATTAACCCACAGCAGCTGCGCTTGTTCACAGTTTTGTTTTAGTTTTACACTTCGTATCCGCACTCGTAATACCCTCTTGTCGATTCTTTCTATTTGCTTTTCTTTTTTTTTCTCCATCTCTCTTGCATTTGCTTTCGCCTCGACAAGTTTAACTTTCAACTTTTGGCATCCGCAATAGCGCAGCAGCCGCACACTTGATTTAACCTCGCCTTAGTCAACAGCCGCTGTTCATTTATATTCATATTTGCATATGTGTGCGAATGTGGGTATTTTCCTCCATTTAAGTATCTACCGCTCTGCTCCCTGATACGCCCTACGCTCCTCGTCCCTTTTCTACTGCCATTGACGAAGGCATCTGCATGTATCGCCCATCGCTGTCGTTGTTGCATGTATTTCATTCACAGCAGTTATTTGCTTTAATACACTCAATAGACTTAACACATTTTGCACGCCTCACTTCATCCGGCGGCGGCACCACACGCACCACCCAACCACCCAACCGCCACCCACTGTTTTGTAGTTTTCTGCAATAAATTTTGCATTTTGCTTGCAGCGTCAGACCCAACATCGAGACAGAGGCTGAGACAGAGCGCAGCTTTGGCATAGCTTTGCCTCGAACATTCCATTTTTGTGTCAGACAGTTCCAACTCCTACTTATGTACGGATATTTACACAGTCTGTATATACAGATATATATATATATATATATATATATATATATTTATATATATTTGACATTACAGCCAACCAATCCACCCGCCCACATTTTTAGCCCTATTACTGTGACTTGTCTGTGACTGTGCATATTTATAGTTTGCATTGCCTTACTGCCGCGGCGAACCGAACATTTTATATCCTTCCTAAAATGATTTTTTCAACTGCTTTCGTCCATAATATAAGATTTGGCAACATTTCCATAAGTCTCTTTTCATATTTTTAATTATTTTCCGAACAGTAGAAATAAAGATATTTTCTAATCTAAATCTTTAAGAAATGTATGCAAATTTCATGATAATATATTAATAAGTTTAAATATTTTATAAATGCTTGCTTTGTATAGGGTATTTACAAGCCGCGTTATTTTCTCTGCAATGGTTAATAAAGCTTAGTTTTTATTTTATTTCTTTCATAATATACAAGGAAATTGAATTAATTACTACACTAGGCAACAAGGTGTTTGATTGTGTTGCTGTTGCCCTGATTTATGGAATTTTCCTTCAAATTAATAAAATTCTTTGTATAACTAATTTTAAATTTATTTAGTAAATTCTTGAAATTATGTTTTTTAAGATTGGTGAACAATATTTTACTTTTCAGTTAAGGAATATTCATTTTATTTTCCAAAATTATTTTGCCAAAATAATTATAATTTAATACATAAACTAGATATTGTATATGTAAAATGAATATACTACGTATGTATATACAGTGGAACCAAAACAACTATTGTTTTTATATTTCACAATTTATACTCACAATAATTACTTACAGCTGGGCTCAATGCAAGCTGTGTTCTTGTATCAAATTCAGTTTACGCTGTCTCGCCCTTTTGGGTTTTATATAGCTTCTCCATGAATTACTTATTGTAAGCTGGTAAGCATTGTATGGTAATGCATATATGAATATTTTATATATACCAACATACACTCATAGACTACGGGTGGAAATCAAAAGGCCACAGAAGACGTTAAGTATTTGAGCAGCTTATAGGATTGAAATATTTCAGAGTATTGCTGGACCAATTAATTCAATCAAGCATTCATATTGAATATCAATTTCAAAATTGATATTAACACATTCAACACATTCAGTGCAACAGATATTCACTTAAACGAGTAAAAAAAACGAATAAAATAATGCAATTTTAATATTTTCCACATTAATTCAAGCATGTTAACATTCCGTATACGCCCCGTTGTTAAATGGAAGTTGATGGATTTGCTTATAGGAATGTTATTTCAAGCAACATTGGACTTTTATGCTTTGTGTATTGGCAACATATTGCCAATAAATCATTGAAATTTGACAAAAATTTCATTCAAGATTGATGTAAAATTATTTATTTAAAAGTGATAAACGACCCATCACTGTTTGAGTTAAAATATCGGAAAAATCAGAACACTTTCCATTTAAATGCAATTCCGTTTTGATGACAATGAATGAACTGCCAAGCACTTCAGCAAAAAAATAATTGAGCTCTCATAGAATTTAACTGAAATACCTTAATAAGGCTTATTATCAATTGGCTGCCCCCCGTCTCTCGGATTTATTTGCAAGCAGCATTTAAAAATAATTGCAATATTATTTACCTGTATATGTTGTACTCGAGATTGTTTGTTTTCACATGCCTCTTATATTCCAGTAGGTAAACTTCACAATAATCAATGGGAAATTGATTTAAATTTAAATTTATTTATAAATTCTTATAAAAACTGTTCAATTTTCAATTGGAAATGCTTTAAGCTGGTGTGGCAACATTTTTAGTTACTTTTTGAGATACTTATTTGGCGACCCTCGAGCGTTTATCCAGCGGTAGGAGTATCCAGCAGAAACATGGAAAAGTGCCTGCAGAAGTGAAGCGATATGAATTTGTTGCAAGTTTTCACGGCTGACGTGCCATTATTTGTAAGTGGCAAGCACATCCTTGAAAGGAACTTCAACAACATCATCCTTATACGCATCCTCATCCCTATACTCGACATCGCCTTCAATATGATGGGCCAAACACAACAATAAGTGGAGAGCAAAGGAGAGTTGAAGACTGAAAGAGCAAAACTCACATGCGCGAGACAAATGCATTCCCAAAGTTTGCCTTCTTCGGCACGCGATGAGTTGTGTATGTGGATGTGTATGTGGATGTGGATATGGCACGCCTTAGCAGACATTTCTGGCAAGGCGCCGGGCCGCGATCTGGAGAATCCGCTCGTGTTGCAGAATTTCAATTTCACTCTTGCGCAGCACATAAATAAAATCAGTTTTATTATTTTCGGCCAAATAAGCTGCCAAGTTTGGCACACATTGCGACATCCAGAATTCTCCCATCCACATTTTCGGTACCAGTGTCCTTCCCTGAGTACCTGACTCCACATTCACACGCCCGTTTTGGCCACTGTTCAACCCAATGTTTACAATTAGCAATAAAACTAGTCAAACCTGCCTGGCAGGCCGCACATGCATAATTCATTTTTTGTTTTTGTCAGTTTCATTATCCTTTGAAACTCTTAGTAAAATTCGTAAAATTTTCCGAAACAAACTGACCTTAAGGCAAGTATATAGCAACATTGCGCAGCTAGCAGTAAATGGATACTTGAAATACTAATTTTAAATTTGAAAATGTTTTAGTCTGTCTTATATAAAATATGAAAAAAAAAACTTTAAGAAAAATAAAATTTATTGAAAAAATTCCTCAAAAAAGTAAATGTTTTGAAAAACGATATTTATTCGTGGAAAGTAAATACTTTTTTAATTGAATACATAATTTAGACTTTATGGGTGGAGTTTGATTAATAATATGTGATTCTTAAAACTGAATAAAATGTGAGTAAAAAAATAGTAACAGATGATTCGTAAAGCTTAATCCTCTTACTCGTATTGACAATCAAACCTTATAGCTCCCAATAGAATTCGGATTTATTTCGACATAAGCCGATTCATTTGTATATGTATACGTATGTATATATATATATATACATATATATATATATATATTTGTTCAATGGTTCTGCAATTTCTGCTTTATTTACATAAGTCGTATAGCAGACAAAATATTTTTTTTTCAGGCATTATTGACATTTAAGCATAGGCATTAGAGAAATGGGGCAGACACATGTTGCAAACGGAATTAATTGCAGCCACAATGGGCCTATACGCCTATTATATATATGTTGATCAGTTTGTACACAAAAGTATAAATGCCGAAGGTTATAAGAATATTACTATACATATACATTCTATATTTATATATCAAAAAAAAAGACAATATATACTACATATGCTCTAAATTCATTTTTTGTATCTTTCTCTGTATTTTTTATATTTTTGACTTGGCTGCAATAAAAACGTTTTACAGAGTATCCATTAGTGCAGCAGCATAATTTTTAGACGCTTCACTAGACTTGTATGCTTCATAAGTTGCTTTTTTGTTTGCCATCAATTTGTTGTGCATGGCAAATGCAATTTGTGCAATTGGGAATCGATGAATTTTCCTCCCAAAAATTTAAATTCTCACCCGTATTGTCAATCTGTCAACCCAAACAAAATATTTGCGCTAACATAATTTGCAAGTGGAGATGGTGATGCTATTAAGTCGACAAATCATACATGTATGTTGAACTACTCCTAACTTGACTGACTGACAGATTGACTGACTGACAATCAGTCAATACAATAATTTTCCTTCATTGTGAGCTCTCAGCTAGCTTCCGCCACGGCAACAATTTTCAAATTGTTAAATTGAAATGAAATGCCTCACAATTGAATTGTCCCAACCAAATTTAGCGTAGGGTTATGGCAAAGCCAAAGGCGACGGTAAAGGAAAAAGCAAAGGCAAAGGTAGGGTATACGTTTGTATGCATCCCCGGATAACAGAGTACTGGGCGGTGGGGGGCAGGGGTTATACGCATTCCTCCATAAACCCCACAATGATGATTATCTATTAACCCCAACTGCGGCCAAGTGCGACGACTGACGGGAGACACTGTGTCGAACGTGTTTCCCACAGTGCCAACGCTGCTGCTGTCATTTTAATTTGCGTGAAAGCGCAAAAAGATTTCAAAATTAAATCAGTGTGTGACAGGGACAGGGACAGAACAGACAGCGTCTGTCCTCTGTCCCGTACAGAGTATATAGTCGCCCTGCAATTGAGACCAGCACAAAACGTACCGGAACGTAGCAGCATGGAACTGAGCTCATTGAAGCCTTCAGTTGTCCCTTCTTCTATTCACTCTACCACTCTCCCGCCCCTGATTGGTTGGGCATTCCACTGCAGGCCAAAATCTGCAGGAAATCTGCAACCGAACTGAAAATGGAAGAGAATAAAAAAACCCCTCTCATCAGAATAGGTGCCTTTAGAGAAGCTGTACCCTTTTTACGTATTCATGTTTATGCCAATTTCAAATTCATATTCCTTTTACTGAAAAACAGAATACATTTCATACATTCGTAGCGAAAGGAAAGCATAAGACGTATAACTAGACACTGGGCTACAATATCCAACTGGATCACAGAGAACTATGCATATGAAAAGAAAATCAATTTCAATGAATATTCTAATATTACTACTTTCAAGTCTGTTCGGTGACAGGACTAACTGGAATTAAGAAAATATGATTTATTTGAGTCTTCGTATTGATCCGGAATCGTATTGTTAATTGGAAACAGAAACTTTTACAATCGATTTTTTTTATCACAACTTGGGCATGGAAAATGTAATCCACTTTAAAACTATTTAATACCCTATCTGAATTCTTTTTTTTTTTTGTATACTCTTATTATAGGCATTATAATTGTGACACGCTGCATTGCTGCTCCATATTTTTGTATATGTGTTGAATTTGTCTGTCCATCTGTCCGCCTCTCCGTTAGTTTCAATGGAAAGCACTCTCTTAGTTTTTTAGCCAGATAATGAAACTTGGCAAACACCTGTCTTTTTGCATGTAGCATATCGGGAGAATATATTATGTTTATTTTTCGTTTTCAAGATCATTAACAATTACTAAGATCGGACCACTATATTATGAAGCTGCTATAGTAAAAAATAAGTAAATTTAAGAATAAGCTAAAAACTAAAAGGCCCCTATCTGCCTGTCTGCAAGGATATATAATCTCTTGGCACTCCGAAAGTAGCCTTTTCTTACTATTTTTCATAAACTTTCGAAGTGTATTATAATTTTTCCATGAAATACACTGAAGGAGACGAGACGAGATGAGACGAGGAGAGTTAATATGAATATATCCGTCTTTATGTCTGTTTATATCGCTCTACTTTTGCCTTAGGGAAACCTTTTTGTTTCTCAATGTATCCTAATTGAATTTACAAGTTGGATTTTAATATATATTCATATAGCTGCAAGAGAAACAATTCAGCTTGCAAGCGTATATAATCTTCAGCGCGCCGAAGATACCCTCTCCAACAAGTTTTGTTTTTTTCAATACTTATTATACTCATTGCGAAAAAAAATTAGGACTTTTTAATAGCTAGGGTGTCTGCTTTGTCTATTTTTTTGTTTTGCAATTACCGATTTCATATTTGATCGGACACAGACCATTTCACAATGTTTATCCGTCAGTTGCTTGGCCGTCTATCCATAAATAAGTGCGAGGCTTGTTTGCGACGTAAAATTGATAAATAAATGCGTGGCTAAGAATAATAGCCGCAAGGATTACCAGCAAAAACAGCAGTAGGAAATCTATACGGGAGAATAGGAGCATCAAAAAAATATAATAATAAGAAGTAAGAGAAGAAGCAAGAAAAGTAAAAAAAAAAAAAATTACAAATAAATAAATAAAGAGAACAGCGCACATCCTACACAGAAAACAATGTCTATGGCCGCAGTGGTTCAGTGGTTGATTGTGGGAACAAGGGGATCAGTGGGAACAGGTCAGGTCGTTGGATGGACGGACGCATTGTTGCCAACTTAGATTAAAAGTGATAGCCAACAGCGCTCGCGGCGTGCCAATTGAGAAAGCAATCACAAAAACGCACTGAGGCCACGAACAGAGTTGGGAAATAACAAGATGGTTTTCATCGAAACTGATCGACTAAAACATACCCTGTATTCTTGTACAGAGCATAACACACAGCTTATAATGTTGATAAAAAACAGGAAAAAATCGATAAATGAAACTTTCCCGTTGTTCTTTTTTAGTCTTAAATCTTTTTCTCTTTTTTTTTTGGGAAAATCTGTCTCAAAAGTTACGAAATAGCGATCAAGTTTTAATCTTAATCTTAAATATACCCGTGTGATCTAAAATTAAGTTTCATTAAGATCTATAACATGGGTCGGGATATGATTCACTTCAAACTCAGTTTCAGAGATTTACCTTAAAATTATTATTTACGTATATCATATTTTGCTCAGACTTCGCTCAAATTGTTTTTTAAATAATAGAAAACTAATCTTGAAATATTATGGGCGAAAATATGTAATCTAAGAAATAAAACATTAATATTAAATTAAAAATTAATAACGAACTTTCCACGGGCGATGCCGGTAAAAACCGACTAGTTTTATATGATTGATATTGACGAGGCAAAACTAAAATAGACACAACATTAACTGAAAACTAAATTTTGATGTGTACAGGGTATATAAAGTATATAGATAAGGATAATGTAGGAAAAGAGGACAACGGAAAATGGTATGGATAGCGTAAACGGGAAAAGGGATTGTAAATGGGAACACGAACGTAAACGCAAACGTAAACGTGAATGGGAATGCGAACGCGAACGCGAACGGAAGCGGAAACGGGATGAGCGACAAAAACCCGCGCAAAAGGAAAACAATTTATAATTGAAATCAGTGTCAAGACGGCAACAACAACAGCGGCAACAGCAGCAGTAGCAACAACAACAACAATATCCATGTTGTTGCAGATGCCAAAAGCAAGCCGTCCGGCACTTAAGTCAAATGGCCAACAGATGAGAAGCAGAAAATGTTGTAAAACAAAAAACTTAGATGCTGGAATTAAAATCAAAATCAAAACAAAACAAAACCAAACAAATAGGAACACAAATTAGCTAATGTTAAATAAAGCCAATTCGTTAAAGTTGTATAAGCTGCTGATGTTGCACTGCATGCCGGAAAGAGGCTGGAAGGGGTGAGTGGGGTGGTAACAACAGCCACAGATATGAGTCCCCTGGGGCATTGGCAATGCGTCCCTTCACAATTGGGTCAACTCACATTTGGAGCAAAATTGCGAATGCGACGAGCCGTAACAGTGGTATAAAAACTGCTTGAAATTTTAGATATGCTCGTATGCTTGAAAGGAACTCTCTGCTACTTATACAACTCAAGTATTTAAAGTACTATTAAATTCAGAGAGAATTACCCACAAGTGAGAAGTCATTTATGTCGAAAAAAATAAAATAAAAATGGTATTTGTATATAAAAATTGTTGGTACATTCATGACGGACATTGCTGTACCTCACCGTCCTGATCAATAATATATATCAATATATATATATATATTTGAGTCAGAGATGTCGCCTTCAATAAATCTCACCCTTTCCAAGTGCATATAAAAAAAGAAAACCTGTAAAAATAAACCAACCGATTTTGTATTAATTAAATAAAACAGTGATTTTTCAACAAAATAAGTTAATAAGTAGTCAAAAAAAAAATCTATATATCAATGTCAACATTTTCCTATACACCAAAGCAATGTTTTTTTTTTTTGTTACTTATTTTATATTTTGTCAAGAATAGGAAAGAATTCAATCCGAGTTTGAGCTCGGATACTGGCAACCTAATCAGATGTCACAAATAAAGCCAAAACGGAACCTGAACCTGGACCTCAACCTGAATCTGAATTTAACCAATCAATTTTCTTTTAGAAATCGGCTTCTTAATCACAAAAATAATACTTTTTTAAATTTCATATTCCGTATTACACTTGTTAGCTAAATTATTCTAAGCTAATGTTAATTACACTGTTAAACTCGAAGCAAAATCGATCGTCTTGAAACTGAAGCCTATATCCTCTTGAATCAATATCGAAAATCTATATAAATTTTTTTTTTATCGAATTGGAGTCAATTTATAATGGGCACATTAATTTAATAAGAGCAAACCTACAGAACAATCAAGCAAGAATTTCTATTAAGCAATGTTAGACATATTCGCAGAGCTGTCTTCATTTATTGGCATATTTGAAATACTTAAACCTAATTCAAAGGTAGCGTTTTGATTTGAAAATCAAGAGTCCTTTTGCTGAGTTGACAACTAGAGAGATAGAACGAGAGCGAGAAAGACAGAGAGAGAAAGAGAGAGACAGAGAGAGAGAGAGAGAGAGAGAGAGAGAGAGAAGAAGAACAATAAGTGGCCAGTGGCTGCACACAGATACACTTGAACCCACTTCAAAGTCTGCGGTTCCTTGACAACACAATTTCATTTGTTCATTTGTTATACTAGTATCTATCAAGTGGATAGCACAGCTGTGACCAAAATATGTTGCTTTTAATTAGAGAACACCATTTAAAGGTAGATACAAGATTATACGAGTTTCCGTGTCTTGCTTTGTCTTGTCTTGCCTTGTCCTTTTTGCAGGTGAGTGCGTAAAGGAAAAGAAAATTGTGATACGAGTATTTCTTAGTTGCATTTCCATCATGACATCAACTGTGAATCTGGGCTCAATCCTTAATCAATTAATTAGACTAACAAAAGAAATTGCTACTTAGAAACCAGAAGGCGCTAGACAGCAATTAAGATTAATGGAGGGAGTGGACTAAGTATGTGCAAAGGTATTGAGGTAATGAGGACATGATTACTGAACCAAGTCTAAAACTGTTGTATTTAGTGATTGGTAATTGATTTATGAAGTGATTTTCTATTGGCATGAAAAATAATGCTTCAATATTGATTAATTGATTGGCATAACAATAAATCTTTAATCAATAATGTGTTTTCAATGAGTGACAAATAAGAAGCTTAATTTTACATCAGCATTTTTATCATATTAATTAATATTTAGATGCAAGGTCTAGCTACCTGTCTAGATATAGTAAATTTGATTAATTCCCCTTCTTTTTAAGTACTTCTTCAAGACAAAGCTTTTCAAGAAGAGTCCCAAATGAATTTATATTGTATTTCTTATTTTACTCTTAATATTCTGTCTCTCCTGCTACTCTTTCGCTGTCAGTCAGACATTAAATCATTGTCTCAGTTCATGAACTTAACTAGCAGATATATTTTACTCGGCTACTCAATAAGTATCCAAAGCTATGGGGGCTATTTAGGGTTTAATTAATGACCACTTCTGGGAACAGTTGGCAGTTTCAAACTTTAAATAAATAAACGCAACGCAGAAAGTCTGTTCCGCCCTTAATCCCAAAACCCTTCACAAATGGACGAACTAAAATTTGTTTATCTATGAGCTTATTTCGCCAGCTTCTATAGAAATTCCAACACATTATTATGCGATTCAATTTGATTAAGTTGAAGAGAATTTCATTGGCACTGTACGAAAATTAATGGCATTTTATTTATACTTGTATAAATTTGGTTTTTTTTTTTATTTGTGTTACAGGACACGACACATGGAGAGCATTGAAGTTCCAAATTTCAACTCAGATTTTCCATTCATCCTTCAATCTTTACAAATTTGTCATGTTCAAATTATTCAATTATTAGGGAAAGAAACAAAAATACATTTTGTCTCCTTAGTCGTATGTGCATAAGAAAAGAAGCAGAAAGCAGGATATAGGATTATAGACTGTATACCAATTGAATGAATATTTCAACTCTTTGATTGGCCATACATAATATAACACATAGTTAGTTAATACAGCAAATTATTATGCTAAAGTCTTAGTACTCCAGAAGCAACAGCTGTTCAGTAAATAATGCTAATGTAAGTTGAAAGATTCAGTCACGTCTATTCAAGCTCTTGGAAAGAAATATGCAAAAATTTATCATATCAGCAAGTACTAAAGCAGGATATTAATACATGTATATTCTGGTTTATGACACCCTTCAGAAGTTGAATGTAAGAGCGTAAAATATGCTGTTGTTACCTAATTCAAAGCATTTTTGCAGGCGCCTGCAGGCTGTCGCGTTTTTGGCATGTATTAATTTTCAATTATGATTAAATGTCAATCCAGCCTTCAGCCGGCAGCTGTTATTTTTGTCCCAAGAATTCTGTCACGTCTCTGCTAATATTCTACTATTACAGTTACGCAAATATCGGGGTATCGACAAGGGGCCGTAATTGGGCCTAATTGTTCGAGCTATGGCCCGAAACAGCGTAATATTATTCTTTATTCCTCTGAAAGAGCACTTGTCCTTTATGTCCGGTATGCAGGAGCACTTATTTGTTAGCTTTCCTTTAATTGGATTTCAAATATCAAACAGGATTTTGTTTTTTTCTTTATATTGTCCCAAATGCCAATAAAATTGGATTCCTCTTTTGTTATTTTTACAATTGTCCTTTAACCTCAAATAAGCTATGCGTTTTACGCTTCCAATTAACAAGCCAGAAGCCAATCAAGCAACTATTTTTAGAACCACAATTCCTGACCCTTTTAACATACACTTTGAAAAATGAATCACAAATCAATTCAAGCTTAGAGTGGAATTTAAAGTTGCAGCTAAGAATCTATTAATTAATAAGTGTTAAGAAATGCCATATATGTTTTTTTTCTTTTATATATTCGAAAAAATATCTATGTAAAACTTATATAGATTTTGTATATTAAATGTTGACCAAAAATATTATTATCGGACCAAGTATATGCAATATGTCGAAAGTAGAGCTTTCATATGTAGTCGGTTAATAAATAGGTCTACTTCAGTTGGGTTTTTGTTATGCAAATATATAATTAAGGCGATTGGTCAAAAATGTACTTCATGAATGAATAGTTTTGGTTGCGTTTAGTAAGGTTTAGAGATAACAGTGAGACTGCACTGTTATCGATACACTGCTATCGATAGTTTGCTGTTCAATATAGTACGATCTCTAGCGGACAGTGTAGCACAACTAAATAAGCGCAGCAAGTAGAAAAAATTATTTTATTTTGATCACAACTCTTTGTATGTTAGGTACATACAAAAGCTTAGCATCTCAATATAGCTTACGTTATTTTCTTTTCTTTTGAATTTAAATATGAGAATATAATATAATATATAAATAATATATATAATATAAATATATAAATATATGAATATGAGAATGTGAAAAGTAGAGTGAATAAACTTGAGAGTAGCTTACGTCAGATCGAGCTGATGATCAAAAATAAATGTGTCAAGGCATGCATAACACTCTGTATAAATTATGGCTTAAACTGTGCTACGACTATGCTCATATATTTTGAACTTTATATTAGGAGATATCAATTTGTTTTCTACTCGTATTTTATGTGCGCTCTTTCTGGATACAGATAAAGATACATAGATACTACGTAGTTAGATACACTGTATACCAATTTGGCAGCTAGCCACATGCGACAAATTCGCAACGAGAAGAGAGAGGAAAAGTTTTTCTTTTTGGTGTGCGACCTTGACTGCAGTGAATGCAACTGTCGACCATTTTGGTCACGCTCACAAGCACAAGCACAAAAAGTAAACACAAACACAAAAACAAATACAAATAAAAAAAATAGAAATAAAACAAGTAAGAATACATAAAATAAGCATGCTCGACTAACAAATGCTCTGTAATCAGACGTGTATTGTTGCCTAAGAAAACGTTGCGCTGGAAACTGATTACTTGGATAATTTTTAGCAAAATTTTAAGCATGGATAAAAAACAGATAACGAAATGTTTATGTTGAATTGAAAGTTAAGTAATAGTTTTTATTACCAATAAATTTAAAATAAAATAGAAGAAATGACCGGTGACTGTCAGACAAACATAAGGTCCGACTTAATTGATGGTATTGAATACCCCTTCTCCTTTCGTTCTGTTGCATATGCATCAACTTATATTACACTCGTTATATGGGTATAGGGTATAAACACAAATATTCACACATACATATACATATTTACACTCGCACACCCGTACAACCATACAACAGAACGTACAAAAGTTGTTTGGCAAAAGTTTTGAGTTGTTTTTATGTTTGATGCGAAAATGCGAGTCAATTAATTACAGGCAAGCGAGAAAATGCACACACACAAACACAAACACATAAAGAAAGAGTAGAATAAGTCTACGAATCTATCTCTCTCTCCCACTCCTTAATTCCCGGCGTGTGTGTGTGCGCGCGTGTTTGCCAGGTTCTTTTGTGTAGCATACAATTTGGGGCAGCTTTCGCTGGCTTTGGTGTAAATAGAACACCAAGCGCCAAGCGCCACATCCATTGGTCGATATTTTATGGATGCCACACAGAGAACTCAAATGAAAATGTTTGCATTTTATTTCGAGGCAATTGAAGGAGGCATCATCATCCATAGACATGTCCCACAGATGCCATCATCATGAGGCTCTGTTTGTGTGGTTGCATAAATAAGGGTATAAATGTACGGCTAATGAGGTCAAGCGGGCAGTGACAGCGGAAGTGGCAGCGGCATTGGAATGTTTTATATTCGACACTTTCACTTTTGCCCCGTCTGAAGGCACTTATCTTCAATTGTAGCTTTGTTTGTGTGAGTGTTTGTATATATGTGTGCGTTGACTGCTGATAAGAATCTAGTCGTGGCTGTGTTTAGCACTTACCATAAACAGTGTGGTCAACAATTAGCAGAATTAGCAGCCAGCAGCTCGGCTGCAGTAGCACAATCCCATTGTACCATCTGCTGTTGCTCCTCATTTTGTTGGTGTTGCTCCACTGTGCGCGCCTGCGGCTGGGACTGCGGCTGCTCGCAGCAGTCTTGTTATTCTAGAGCACCCTGTAATGGGGCTCCACTGCCGCAGGTTAGACAAACGTTTCAGCCAAATCTAGAATGGGAGAAACACAAATAAGAAATATTTAAAAGATTTGTAGATTTGTTTTTTTCCAAATATGTATATATACATATTTATGTATGTGTATTTAGTACAAATACATTAATCTTCTGCTTATATCCTTGTTCTTAGCCAATGCGCAGAAAAAATTAAAGAAAAAAACCTTCACAGAATAACAAAGCTATTTACTTATTGTGGGTGTAATCTCTTGTTATCGATTTGTGAAAAATGATATTCTCAATCTCAAAAAACAAAACAAATTGTTATCTTTACTGTACCGAATGCTAAATACCCTAGAAAACATTTTTAGACATGCAAATTTTCAAGCAAAAAGCAATCTGTCCTATCGGACAGTTTCCGACTTATGAATGTGCCAAATTTCATTCATCCCACTTCAAAACTTAAAGACTACTTTGTATAGAAACAGACAGATGGATAGACGGACAGACAAACAGATAGACGGAGAAACGGGCAAGTGTATATCAACTCATGTCATCGTCCTGAGCAATAATATATATTCTTTATGGGATCGGAGTTGCCTCCTTCAGTGCATTATAGAATAATACACATGGCATAAAATATCTTTTGGAATTAGCGGATTGTTACAACAAAATGTTTTCCAAATAAAAATAAAAAATTTGATTACTTCAATAATTTTTAAATAATAATTGAAGCTCGTTCGCCATAAATAGCAATAGTTCACCCCGAAATATTTATGTGATGTGCTTCACTTCCATCTTCTTCTTTTCAACATTATAATTATGTTATTCCCTGAAAATTTAATCAATACTCTATGATAGTCAATGTGAAAATTGCATAATTTAGTAGGAACTAAAATTGGATTGAAATTTAATTTTATTACGCAACTCAATTTTTAGGCGTATACATTTCAGGCTATAGTCTGCAAGCAGCGGGCCGTTGGCTTGCAGGCTGCAGGCGGCAGGCTGCAGGCTTTTTGGACACTATATAATTGTATTTTAGTGGTCTGGTGGCTGCCGTTGGGTGCACCGCCGAGATGGCCAGCACCTGCCAGTACCGTTTGACCCACATTGATGACTTTGGTTTCAAAATGGTGCCACTGGCGCCATAAAGCATGACCCAATTGAATTGTTACGCTCTGGCTAATAAAATTTTATGTGCGGCTATTATTAGGCTCGCTGGTGTCTCTTTCTCGCTCAGAGCAAACCTTAGTGCCCTGTGGGCCATTGACTGGAAAACAATGGACAAACAACAACTACCACTAAAACTACAACAACAAAAACAACAACATGGAATAACTACACACAATAGAACAGATACACATTGTCACTTATTGGCTGGCAGGGCACCTAGGCAGGGCACAGCGCCCTTTACGGCTTGTTTTTGCGGCTTTTGCGTTTCCGTCTATGAATCTCAATCCAAATCCACAGACAAATTCTCAAAGCCGTAGTCTAGGGGGAGGCGTAGGGCGGATAGCGGTAGCCTCCCCTTTAACTTGAATGGTGACTAAAAAAATTGCTGCGGTTTCTGTCTGTGATCAACAATAGGCGGTTCGATCTTCAGCGGAAGAAGAAGAAGAAGAAAAAAAACAGACAGCTAACATAATAATATTACTTTACTATTTTACTAGATTAACGTTTTTCTGAACAAGATTCTATACATTTTTTATGTAAAAGTAAGAGAAGACTCATACTTAGCGTAATTAAACAAAATGTATATCTAAGTGAAATGTCACATAAAAAACTATTCGTTACTTTTTCAAATCCATTTTACCTACTCTAAAGATATAGCACAAGCTTTTGTAATAGTTGAAATCGAAGAAATGTCGCGCTCCCCTTTTCGGAAAATCCTGCAACCGCCGCTGTTCATCCACATCTACATCCGCATCTATATTTGAATTTAACGCGATTTTCTTCCTTTCTCTTCTCCTTTTTTTGAGCCGAAACTAATTTATTTCCTGTATTGATTTTGCGCCCAGTCGAGTTGGCGTCCAAAATTTATGCATAACTTTGTTCCCGTCTTCGTTTTTGTTGCTTTGATATCAGACACTTTGATTGCACGCCTCAACAGTGCCGTGCCCCACTATGTGTATATGTGTATGCGTGTGTGTGTGAATGTGTTTGTGTGTGTGTGTGTGTGGTGTGGGTGCATGTTTTTCGCATTTTTTGAGCTTCAGTTGCGCCTAATGCGGCTCGTGGCGTTAAGTACTCGCAGCCGCCGCCCAAGAAATTTGCATAGTGCCAGACAAGCAGGCGCAAAATCCATTTGGATAACTGCTACCAAAGAGATGACCGATTCAGTTTTTATAAAGTATGACGTACTGAATTTATACCCTGTACTCAAAGTGATAAAGTTCTGAATTCTGATATCTAATGCATCATTCGAAATACAAAAAAGCAATAAAGAGCGATCATTATTTTAGTATTAATTATGATATCTGAATGCTTACCTTGTACTCAAACTAATTTAAAAAATAATATCGTAAATAATTGGGATAACTAATGGACTGAGTATTTATTCTGAACTACAGTGCTGAATGTAGTCTGAAAAAGTATGCAATAAAAAATGTATGAAATTGATTCGAAAATAAATTTCTAACTGGTCTGATTATTCAAATAGTTGGCAATGAATCTACGTCCATATTGATCAAAGAAATTTAAATTAAAATTATGTTAAAATGCAATTTGGAAAATTTATAATTAATAAAATTTAATTACGTTAAAATGTTGCACACAAATGACAACAAATTTGATAATAAGCCAATTTAGTCAAAGCTATTATAATTAAAAATAAACAACGCGTTATGTTTGAGTGAAGAAAAATAAATAAAATCGATTTTTAATTTTAAGTATAATTAATTTCTGTATTTTTAAAGGTGGTTTAGATCACCCACAAACACAATATATAAATTTATGATAAAGTTGAATGAATAAAAGTAAGGCTAGTATTACGATTGATTGGAAACTAAAGCAGAACTTTTTCTTCATTGTGTGGAGGTATCTGACCCAAAATCTTCAATTGCTGAGCCCCTTATCGCTTGCTATTACCATCAATATGCAAATATATGCTGATACACTTGGAGAAAAAGCACAGCGTTTAAAAGTTAACAGCAGGTAAAACTGTGATTTTTTTTTGAAGAATTATGTAAATAACATATTAATATTTTGATGATTTATTTTATTTAAAACAGGCAATGGAGAATCCCAAGTTCTGCTCTTTTTTTAAAGATAACTTGTGATTATACCAATATATTTTTGAAGCCAATTTTTTTTCTGATATTCAACCTATAATAGGTTGACATTTAATACAATAGTAGAACAAGAAAAATTTAAATTTCAAAATTTTCAAATTGTATTAAATTTTAAAGTTTACCAAAAACTTAATTGTTTAAAAATCTGATAATTTTTTTTAATAGAAAATTAAGGAAATACTTTCGACTAAAATTCATAACTTTTTGAACGGAGTGTACATGTATAGTATGTATATGTATATATGTGTATGCATATATATGAATGCTATTATTTAGTTCCATCAATTTTCCATAACGCATGCTTATGCCTGGCATATGCTGCTGCTGTGCCTTCCTTTATAACGCATACGACACCGCAACTGCCATAAAGTGTCGTAAAGTGCATTAGAGCGCACTTGGCATAACACACACCAACAAACACACACACACGCACACACACACACACACACACACACACACACACACACACACAGTAAACAGCAAAAGAAAAGAATAAAAAAAATATATAACTAACCGGAAATCAGGAAGAGAAACAAAAACCGAATACAAAAACAATAGCACTGTAGAGGCAGAGGCAGAGGCAACCCTCGAAGTGGGGAAAAGAAATGCCATACATAAATATTCATGCGCCCACGAGAGCTGCCACCGGGGCCAGCATAGTAGGCACCCCTTAGACATGGCACCTCTTCGGAGCCAACGGGGTGACTAACACCTCCGGCAGACAAGCCAAGGGGCGAAGGAGTCGCTGATTCCGCATACTTTATGCCATTTCTGATTGTTTATTATTGCGACACACACAGAACGCAATTGTTTGGGGGCAGAACGGAAGATGCAAGGGCGGGGAAAAGAATTCCAGCCGAGCCATTTAAGTGCCTTGGAACATTTATTGGCGTGTTTTACGCGCCATAAACTGAAATTCATAAACATTTTATGCACTACATGTGTAAATGTGTCTCCTCCTCCGTCTGCGTCTCTCCTCTCTGTTTCTCTGCGTACCCTATCCCTACCCTTTCCACTGGCTGCAAACTGCAGCTGCATACATGAGCAATTCTTCGGGGAGCCCCTAAAACAACTGGAGGGGCAGCAAAACGAGGCACATTTAAAGCCGTTAGTCAATGTTAAAAAAAAAAAAGAAGAGAAATATATAATATACAAAAAAGAATAACAAAAATGCAGCATGCACTCAACTAAGAGTTACCCTCTAATTTTACAATTTACCATTTTTGCTATGGAATATTTAACAATTTGCCAATACAGTAGAAAAATAGAAAAAATTTTCATTTTTTCAAAAAATGAATATTTTATAAATTTTTAAATTAATAATTTGAAATAATTTTATTAATTTTTACTATTAAAATCAAAAAACAAAATATTATTTTTATAACTTTCTCATAAAAATCTGGTATCAAAATATACTTAAGGAATTTCAACTATTTAGCTGAAAGATTTGGTTGTAACTATATAGCGAATATGCTTGATTTTGTCGCTGGCAACAATATTGGGTGCTACCCGCAGAACCAACCAAAAAAAAAAAAAAGGTAGCATACTTATGGGCGCAATGCTGCAGGCAGTGCGAAAATGCGGCATAAAAATTCATTTTATGGCCAGCGTTTTTATTGCCAACAGGCATTGTTTCTGCTGCTTACTCAGTAATTGTTACAAGCGTTTCTGCTGCTGCCAGTTGCTGTGAGTTTCTGCTCTTTCTGTTGCTTCATGTTGTCGAACAAAACGTTGTGCATACGCCGCATGGGCCTCATGCATATGCAAACGCTACAAATGTGGCAAAGTCAGCCGCGAAATGCCAAGTGGCAAGCGTCTTTTATGCGTGCGTGTGTGCATGTGTGTGTGGCACTGTGATAAGCGCATTATAAGGTTGAGTGATTTCGAATGGCGTCGACGTCAACATCGACGTTGCCATTGACATTGTCATTCGGCATCTTTTGAGCGTATTTGCTTAAAAGGCGCGATAATTGCCCAAAAAGATTTCGATAAGGTCAAAAGGACAGAGCGCTCAGCAATATACATATATTCGTTTATATATGTATGTTTATACATATATAGAGCACCTGGCGCTCAAATTGAAATTACTTACGGCAAAGAAATTGGGATTGGGCGCCCTCTTTTGTGCCATTTCATTGCACACAGGCCATGAAAATTGTTTTCATTTCCAATTATTATTTTTATGTGCATTCATTGTCTTCTCTGCCTGAAGCTGGACATGGACCTGGGTCTGGGCCACGCATGATTTTATAGCCCAATGCTGAATCAGCAGAAAATCACAAGTGCCCTTCAATGTACTTGATTAATTTGATCAAGTTCCAGACAAGGAGCCCAAACAGACACTGACACAGACACACACACATACCACACACGCACAGTCTCCACCTCCACTTTCAGTTCAATCTTCTTGGCCTCATCTCAATCTCAATTACCTACTGTATATTAACAGCAGTCCTAGCTTTCCTCTCCTTTCTGCCTCTTCCCTTTTCCAAATGCCTAAGAGATCGCATAACTTCATGCCGCTTACGTGTCTCATCATATATGAGCCTGAGTAGAATGAAGCAAATTTGAAGATGGTTCTGGCAATACTTGTACTCATAGCAATGGGATTCTCTGAACTTAACCCTGCCCCTTGTATCAATATTCACACATCTACATAAAGCAACAGAAACAACAAGAAACAAAATCAGAACATCAGTTGCTGCTGGCAGAGCTAGAAATGGGGTGGACTGTAGAAGTGAAGGACGAATGGACTGAAACCATGCCAGAGACTGTTGACAGCTGAACGTCAACTGCACAGTGGGCCTCACTTAATCGAAGTGACAAGAATACCCATAAACACGACAAATTAAACAATTATTATAAAAATATTTGTAGTTCCATAAATGCCAGACCATACAATGCCAGACAAAAACAAGAAAGAATTCTCGACTAGATGATACACTATATACTGAAAATAGCTTAAATGTGAAAATTCGCATTTCTAGTTATTTTTGTATCCATAAATTTACTCAAACTAAGCCTACTCTTCTTAAGTAAAAAAAGTAATATTTATTAAATTTACATGATTTGTTTTTAAAATTAAGCTCGAAAACATTTTCTGTTATTTGTTGAGTTTAATAATTAAAAAGAAAAATATATTTTATTATATTCTTAATTATTATTTTCATTTTCACTTTCGTTTCTTCTAAATAATAATTAAACTGACTCATTTTAACTTGTCTTCAATGAAAGATCATTGCAAACATTTTCTAAATAATAAATTAAAATAGAAAACAAAGGCAGTTTAAGCTGAAGTCTTATAGATTATGCCCTGGGAACTTAAGATTCACTCAAATATATACTAGTATGCGTTGCCAGGACAAAAATATTGAGTGGCAATCCGACAGTTTCCGCTTCGTTGCCCCACTCGTGGCTGATGGTTAGTGGTGGATTTAAACAAGCTTGTAGATTGGTAAGTAGATTGCTATATTGGCAACCACTGTGCGCTTAAGAGGCGTTGAAATTAGCTATTCCTTCGTCAGCGTCGTCGCCGGCAGTTCAAGTGGCGCTAGATAAATGCTGAATTCGTGTCTGGCGGGCGCCCAACATTATTTGGTGGGTGGTGGGAATCTGTGTGTGGTGCGGGTTTGGGCGGTGTGCTTGTGGGCCGTTAGCTGTTAGCTCTGTTAGCTGGCGGCTCCGCCTCGTTGCCGCGATGGTAACACGGTTTAGTGCACATTAAGACTTGTTTACGAATTTGCTTGTAACATGAAATTAATTTGTAAATTTAAAGGTTGCCAATGGGGCGCCACGGCCATACAAAACTTTCCCCGAGTATCCTTATGAAACCAGGAATTTCATGCTCCTAGAATTGATGACACATGTACGCACTTTAATTATTCGTCATTCCCTAACATCGTGACCAGAACAAAGAACCAACTGTTGTTGGCTCCATATCACCGCCAGTCGCCAGTGAGTTCCCCGGGGCAAGGAATTGATGACATACTCGTACTGATTGCTGGTGTCGTAGCATCCTTCGGGCTTGGAGTTATGTCTTGCACTCTCTCTTATATAAGCATGCACTGCAATCATGTTCAATTTGTACGAGTATTTCAATCAAAAAGCAGGTTTTCATTCGAATTTGAAAGACTTTCGTGTCACAATGCACAGTTTCAAGCTTGAGTTGAAAGTCAAAAAAAAAAAATGTACTTTTATAAGGAATAAACTTTATTTACATAGGAGTTTTGAATACAAAATCATTTTAATTATAAATATAAATATATATAAATAAATATACATAAATATTGAACAAATAAGTTATAATTTGGAATCATTGTCCCAAATTAATTATAACAAAATCAATACTCAATCAATACTCAGCAGTAAAGAGATGTCATCATTTTCTTTTCCTTTTCTTTGTGATAGAACATGATTTTCATAGACTTTTGTATTAGATTTATGAATGGCTTTATGGGAGTATAACATATTTATACTCTATTATTATGATTAGTGTGAAATAATTAGAACATTTTACTTATTATGCCTATAAATTTGTGACGCATCTCGTGGAGAGCAGAACGCTAGACTTATAAAACAAGTCAATAATATTATTGAATACAAAAAAAAATCATTAGAAATAATAACAATTGTTAATAATAATTGTACTACTTGATGAAGGCGAAAGCAAAGGTGTAAAGGCCTGTTGAAAAAGTGGAGACTTGCTTGGACTTGGTTTTTTTTTTTCATTTATTGTGAATTTATGTGCTGTCCGTATAAGTAACAATTTCAATTGTAAACAAGTTTTAGTGCTGAATTACGATTTGGGCCATTAAACTTATGTCGCACAGTGTAATAAATCTGTCAGCTCGTTGGCAATGGGCATTGTTAATGCTGTTACTGCTTAGCTCTTGGCAACGTCATGTCAATTTTGATCCATTTCGTTGAATTCATGATTTCGTCTCGACATTAAACATTGCCTTTGAGTTTCTGCTTAGGTTTGAGTTGTGTTGAGTTGAGTTTTGATTTCATCAGCGACTTTGATTTGCGACTGTTGCTTGTCTGGGCCTGTCGCTAATTTAAATTAAATTCGCAAAAGCAACAGCAACAGCAACAACAACAATAAGAACGACAGCAAGCCAACTGCGGCGTGTCAATTCAAAGTGGCCCAAACAAGCAACACCAAATAAAAGCCTATTCGCCATTTTGGCAACTTCCGGTTTGTTGGTCGGCCAACTTTTTGGCTTGTTCGCTGTCAGAATACTGTATACAAGTTTATGTTTATATATATATATTCTTATATATATATATATATATAATTCTATAGAAGTATATGCCTTAGCACGCCCAAAGCTTCATTAAAAGCGACTCATGACTGACGATTCGACGGCTGCTTTCTAAGGAGCACAATGGCGTTAAGTGATGGCAAAAAAAAAAAGAATTATTAATCGGCATTGGATTCACTCAATATTTAGCTTAAAATAAACGACTAGTCGCCATTTTCAGCAAAAACCAAATACACAAATATAGCTTAGCTGATTCAAGATTCATTTGAAGTATTTTTATATTTATCTCTTACACGTAGTAAGTATTAAAGTACTTGTATAAACACAGCTTGAAGCTAAAAATATTTATATTAATATTTAATCGGACTGGAATTTGCTTTATAATTATATTGGCAATCGAAAGAAAATGTATCGATTATTTTCTAATTTTTTTTCGGTTAATAGTGCCATCACTAGTGACGTTTCTCTTTAAAGCCTTTGCCCATTTATCAACTAATGGCCAAGTTTGCGTGTGCCCTGCATAAAAACTAACTACATGCCGTCAAATGTTTGCTGCCTTCGCTTAAGATACGAGTACTTAAAGTCAACTTTAAAACATGAAACAAATCCCCAACGAGCGGCTTTCAGCAATGGGAATGGGCAAGGGAAGGGAATAGATGGAGAAGCAACTGAGTTGGCTGCTACTTTTTGGGTTGAAAGCAAAGTTGAAGCTTAAGTAAATAGCAGAACTGCAGAACTGAGTATTGAGCAGCAATGAGGAGATGTCTAAGTGAACATTTGCAGCGACAACTCAATTCGTTCATGGAGCAGGTTAAACATTTTTAAATTCAATTTTGCAAAATTGAAAGCTAATGACGCTGCCACAACTAAGTAGCCACTTGAGTTGACAACTCACCGCACCGCACCACAGCACACCAAACCCGAACCAACCAAAGCTGAGACAATTTTTCGGACTTTGTCAGGTGTGTGTGAGCGTATGTTTTAGCCAACTTGAATGTGTTGAAGTGCAAGCTTAAACTTGTCAAATGGCTTCGATGCCAAAACGATGAAAAGACTAGTGGCAAAGTTATCTACCACCGCATCGAAGACTAAATACCCTTTTTGACTAGAGATCGAATTTGACAATTGTACTAAAATATATTATAATATACCCTTGCAAAGGACATAATAAGTTTGTTATGTAATGTGTAATGCACTGAAGAAGCCATCTCCTAGATAAAAATGTGTTTTTGAAATACTATATACTATATATGGCTTACAAATAAACAATCGGTCTACAATTTGTTACATGAAACCTTTTTTTATTTGCTTAGAAACAGACACACAGTTAGATAGATGGATATGGCTATATCGTATGGATATGGTACAATCGTAGTTAACGTATAAGACCCTATGCAAGGGTATACAAAATACGTATAGTTGCAACAGTTCAATAGCTTGCTAGTTCAATTCAGTAATTCCTTGCCATTCCCTTGTGCGACGACATTCAGTTTAATAAATGATTTCTGTATCCGTAAAACGCGTCCGCTGAGCTGTTACATGCATCTTTGGTGCACCCTGCAGCACCGTGCAAACAACTGCATGACATTTACAAAACTTTTGAAATATGAAGTTGTGTCAATAATCTGCTTCAGCTCCTTATTACTTGCTCGCTGCTCGCTGCTCGGTGCTCTGCTGTGGGCCAAGGAATGAGCCAGTAAATAAACACTGGATGACACAGCACCTAGCTGCCTTCTACAATATTTCCGACCTGCACAGCGAGAAAAAGGCCAGCATAGACGCGTTGGTCGTCTTTATATTTCTATTTATGGTTTTGAGTTTTTACTTATATTTTTACAAATATTTTCATTTCAGTTTTTTTTTCAACAGTCTGCTTAGTTTTCTCTTGTATAGACTATTAAACTTAGTCGAAAGCCTACTTGTTCCAAGAATTTGATGAAGATACTAGAATAATAGATCATAATTTATATACCAGCTTGTGAACACTTTGGTTATTCATTGTAGTAGAACAAATTCCAAATACATTTAATATATTTGTTCCAATAATTTTTTTGTCGTTTAAAGGTTTTTTTTCTGAGCATTCATTTTATTCATTCACTTCAAATGACCGAATTTTTCTCTCAGTATACGTTTACCTGCAATTGCAGCTGCACCTGCAGCTTCCCATAATGGAGTGCAAAAACCGTAGCGCACTTTTAGGCGTGCACAGTGGCTTGACGTTCCGGAAAATGTGCAAGGTGACAACATTTGCGTAGCTGAGCAATTTAATAAGCTTTATACATATATAGCTTTATTATATATATACATAGTTTAAATTAGTCTTTCGATAAGGGGAATACTCTCAAACACTTAATCTCTAACTATCCTTAGGTCTTTAGAACTATCTATCAAATAATAATTATTAATGGCTTAATATTCAGCGATTTATGGCTGAATTACTCGATAGTTCGAGGTCTATTTTGTTCGACTCTCAATTAATTAAATAGTCTTAGAATTAAGCCTAGCATTACTTTTAAATGTGTTACACATATGCATCTTATACATGTGTGTGTGTGAATGTAAAACTAAATTTGTATTCGCTTGCAGAGTTTATTAATGAGTCATATCCGTCTGACCGTCTGTCGGTCTGTTTACATTCAAAGTAGACTTTATATCATATAACTGCCACAGGAAGGATCAATTGGCTCAATAAGTTGTTGCACGTATAACTTAAAGTTATATCGGTATTTCTTTAGGGTCAAACATTATTTAGATCCGACTGCTATATTATATACCTCCCATAGGAACAATCAGTTCAAAACTAATAGTATGGACCTTTTTATGGAATTAGCAATTGTTTCTTAAACTTTTGATTTCAATTTATTGTTTTTATGTTTGAAGCATGTCATGGAATTATTTTTATTGGCTAGAATATATATATACGTTTAACTGAAAACAACACAACAACAAAATAACAAAATGAAAATTTTGGGCAAATTTTTCGCTTTTTTTGTAGCTTTTTGTTGCATTTTAACAAAAAGCTGCTGCCAACAGCCAACTCAAGAAATACCAGAACGCTGCCAATATCTAATAAATGATAATATAGCTCTGAAGCCCATTTGTCACAGTATACTTAGCTTCGAAACAAGCGTGAAGGCCCGTTCTCAGATGACCGTCATGGGAGATCCGGTAACTCTATTTATTGATGAGACCAGAACAATCATATTTGCCTCACTGAAGGCATCGATCTTGCATGATTGCTCTCGGCTGGTAATGATGCACACAAATCAGTTTAATTGCACGATTGGAACATATTATAAATTGATTAAATTGGATAATTCGACCGTCCATTGCTTTCCATATCATTTGTATATTGCTGATTTGGTGATGGATAATTGCAAGCAGCCGAACAAGGAGTTCTCCAGGCAGATTATAAAAGACACCACAAAGGGGGCTCTGCAATATTCATTCAACTACTATGCTTCGATGGCTGACACCTTCCAGTTGAAAATATTTGGGATCATTGTTTCAATTCTCGTTTATTTTGCCATTGTGTTCACGGGAGCCGACTAGCTTATCAAAGAATTTCAGCTTGTGGGATAATAATGTGGACAGTAAGAAGTGGGATATGAGATAAGCAAAACAGATCATTAGATTGGATGGTTTATTCAAGAGAAAAATGCATAATTTTTGCATATTGAGCATTTCTTTGTCCAATTTATGTTTGGAAAAATATTAGAAAATTATAATTAAAATTGGATTTACGAATAAAAAAAAAGTGCAATAACTCTTGCTCTAAACTTTTTCAATATACATTTAGAATAAAAAATATTTTTGTCAGGATAAGGAGCCGAGATATATAGGTCTGCCGAGATCTGTCTATTTGAATACAAACTAGTCTATCGATTTTTGAGCTAGGCTTGAGAATGAGGCCTTCTATTTGCTGCAAGCAGCATAAATGTCATTTCCGACCAGATCAGACAACTATATTATAGGCTATAGGAACAATCGGTAAAAGTTATAAATTATAAATTATTCAATTTTCAAATAATTCCAGACTATAAGGGCACGTTAAATAGCTTATTTTGATAATCAGAAAATGTCTTCAGTAAAAATTGTTTTTTTTTAAATAAATAATAATAAGAACCAAAAGTAAAAGTCGACTTCCCAATTTTTTTAAATCAAATGTTAAAGCTAATTGTTCAAGTTGTGATTATGAAAAGATTATTAAAAAATAACTATTATTCAAATTTATTTAATTTATTATTATGTAGCTTAGCTTTATCAATCAGTCAATTTAACGACTCAGTATACCCATCAATTTGTTTCGCCTGCGTAATTAATGCAATTATTATTTGGTGTTGGCTGCTAGCTGCGATGCATTAATTTCCAGGACTCAATTGACGGGTCATAAAATGCATGTCCTGCCATTTACTGGGCACTATGGCAGGTGCAAAAGCCACAACCCATTAATTGTCGTGACGTTTACAAGTGCGGAGCCCAACAAAACGACAGGCTTAAGTTTATCAAATCTTGTAGAAGGCTGAGTGTCTGTAGTACAAATAGATTTTCCCCCCATACTGCAAATGACCCATAATTGTCACATAAACTGAGCTTGCTCCTTGTCCTGCTACTGCTCCTGTGTCTAGTTTTCGTCCTTGTTGCCGTCGTAGGCCCAGTAGCTGGTTTTCCTTTTGGCTGGCACACGTTGACTTTTGTTCGGAGTCAACAGTGTGGAATGACAAAATCAAAAGCAAAAGTAAAAGCAGTGGAAAAGCAAAGGAAAATGCCCAAAAAAGGCGGCAGCAGCGTGAAAATTCATTTAAGCAGTCGGTAAACTGCGCTGTCATATATCATAGAGCACGGCCAGGTTTGGAGAAAGCAGAGAAGGAGAAAATAGAGAAAGCAAAGAAAGAAAAAAATGGCATTTTGGCCAGCAGACTAGGGCATATAACAGTTCCGAGCTTCAGTCCAGCCTGGGAGCTGAGGTCCTTGTGGCTAGGCGCGCCTTTGGTTCATAAATCATTAGGCTCGATTGTGTCCAACACGTTCTTGTTCCTCGCATGTTCCACTCTTTCTCATTCTCTTGCCCTCTCTTTATATACACATATACATATATTGGCGCTGCCCTGGCACACTCTAAATTAATAAAGCATTTGCTATCTGCACTGCTTGGCCAACAAAAAGGTTGCCCATCCACAAAAATTTCAGCTCAAAAAAGATAATAAGCAATGAATTATCCTACACGCAACGAGTATCAAAATTAACCTACCTGTCGCACCATACACACATAGCTAGATATATGAGCGTGTTGGTGTGTATATGTATATGTGTATACATGTATATGTATGTATATGGTCGACAGAATTTATCGCACGATATGCCTGATGCTGAGAGTTGTAATTTTTCATGAAAAGCACACTGCGACACACGCAAAGTTCAAAAAATGGTGATGGTCCTCAAAATACGTGGAACGACTGTGGAGATGGAGATGTGGATGTGGAAAGAGATGGAGAGAGAAGGCGATGGATATTAAGCGACAATGCGAACAATGTGGCTGACTTTGAGCCATGGCCAAGAAAGAACCGACACGTGCACCCAACAAAAGTGCCCAAGACGCGATACTTAACAATTTCAATTCACAGACAGCTATCAATTTCAAATAGCTCTAGTAAATTGATAGCTTGCAGTAATTAAAATTTAATTAGTAGCTCTAAATATGATTGGCAAAGGTGTATTAACAAAAAGAAAACATATTATAAATACGACTTTCTAACAGTGAGAATATTCAAATAATTTATGATTAATGTTAAAATGTATTTAAATATTGCATCAAAAATTTTGTGGACTACCCAATCTATATTTTTATGAAATCTGCAGCATAATACAGAAAGCAAACATGAATTCTAAATATTTTCCATTCCATCTACATTTGTATTCAAAAAATTTCGGATAGAAAATGCTGAAGTTATTCAAGTTGTTGTTTGAGTTAGCACAGTAAATTTTCACCTGTACATATGTATATGCACTGCGAGAAAAATTGGATTCTTTTTGTCTACCTTCTTTTCCGAGTTCGAAATGTTTTACCTCCATTTGCTCAAATATCACCGAATTCTACTTTAGAAAGAAGCAAACTTTTACAGAAAAACATTTTTATTTTACTGTTTAATTAAACTCTCTCTCTCTCTCTCTCTAATCTCTTTTTCAATGCAATTAATTCCAACTTATACAGAATTTCATTGCTTTAAATATAAATATTTATTTTGCCAATTTTTTTTTAATATTTAACGGTCCCATTTTTTAATGCAATTCATCCCAAGTAAAAATTCATAGAAGGTATAAGAACACGATGTTACTGATTATTTAAACAAATTTGTTTGAGTGTACTTATTTACATATTTATCTGACTGTGTCTGTGGCTGTGTGTGTGTGTATAATTTGTGGTAATTCAGACTTGGAATGGATTATATAGTGGAGAACTCAGAGCGTTCTTCTTATTTTTTTGGGTGTTTTTTTTTCACAGAGATCATTTCAGCTAAATTTGCCGCCTGCCGCACACACACCTATGTGTTATTCATCAGTTGTATCTGCGTGTGTGTGTGTGTGTGTGCGTATGTGTGAGTGTGGGTGAGTGGGTGTGAAATCTAAATATGTAAGTACTTCATGAAAGGATAAGCTGCTTTGTTTTTGTTCACACCACCTCCACCCACCTTCGCATCACATCGTATCACGTCGCGCCGTGTCGCTGTGGTGCTGTGGTGCTGTTCTGTGGCTCTGCGGATGCAGCACGCGGCACATTATGCAAGATTAATTTGTGATGTCGTTATAAATAAAAGCTCGAGCATTTTATAACTCGCTTCAACTTGTCTAAATGGCGACCACGCATACAATTGCCAGCGATTTTCATTTGCTTTTTTTTTTTTTTGCTCCGATTTTTTATTTTTCTTCCATTTTGTTTTTCATTTTTTCCTTTTGGCCAATGCATAGTGGTACTTCAAGACATCTTGCTTCTCATCCTTATTTGAGTCGTTCTGCACTTGATATAAGTACGTAGGTTATTCGATTAAACTGAAAATATTCTATTCTATAGAATACCTATATAGATATATATATATATATATATAAGTTTAAAAATCGATCTATAATTGCTTAGGCTAGGATTATTACTTTAGAATAACACATTTAAGAAAAATTCAATTCGATCTCAGCTATAAATAGTCCTATCCCGTATTTTTGACCATTGGCCTCAAGCTGCTACGTGATCGAATCGGGATGGAATTAAGTTTAGGCTCCGAGATTCAATTTAAATTTTTTTCTCTGAGTGTATGCTGTGCCCGTTCTGGTTCTGCGGTCTGTTAGGTAATGTATGGCATTTAGAGGGAAACGGGTTACGGAGGAATACAAAAGAAGGCGAGAAGGAAAGGCAGTGGGGAGCTGAGGCAGAAAAGCGAGGGCAACGTCAATGGCCAACGATATGACCGAAAGAATAATGTTGCATTTTATTTCTCTCGACAGTAATTCGCGCACGGAATGCGTTTTGTTCACATAATCGGATTTGCAGGCATGCCCACACACACATACTATGGGTATACACATATATATATATATATATATATATATATATATATATATATATATGTATACATATGTATATAGGCGACAAGAACACAATGACAGCAGTCACATTTATTCGTATGACTGAAAAGTCACATTTATTTTTTATTCATTTGTCGTTAGGCTCCAACTAAATTGTTAGAATGAAATAGAACCAAAGCGAACGGAAAATAAATGGATGTGCAACAAGCTGATAGTGGATTGTCTGTAAAATATTTATAAACATTTGGTTTGGTTTATATGAGCAAAAATGCTTAAATTACGTATGCTCTGTTTATATATCTTTCTCTTAAGAATATTTGTTTCATATAATTTAAAGTTATTTGTATGATGTTTAAGGAGGACAGAGTTTCACCCATTAAAAATATTTCAAGATTTTTTTTATTTATATTTGTGGAAAAATATTTGTAGAAGCATTTCAAGCTTCGTGGCCAAGCTATTTTATTATATTTCTCATCATCAAATAAGTCATAAAAAAAAAAAATAGTAATAAAATACTATTTGAAATTTCTTCACAAACTTCTACATGAAATAAATATTTTAAATTTTTAGTTTCATAAATGAAATGACACTTAATCGCCTGTGCTGGAGTTTCAGTTATTATTTTGGTTGTCTAATACAACCGAAGATTACATACAATCTGGAATAAGCATTTGAAAATTATTAGATTTATATGAGTTGACCGATTATTCTTATGACAACTATATTATATAGTAGTCTGATTTTAATAAGTTTTGATAGGTATTTGGTTTCATCTAACATGAGATTTTCATGACGATAGCGTTCAAAACGAGCACAACTTTTTCAAACAACACATATAATTGTCTGATCCTGCTGGTTCTGGAATATTAAGAATACTTCATATCAAAATTCATTCATCTGGCTCAAGCCTTGAGGCTCAAGTTTGTATAGGAAAAGACAGACAGACGAGAGTACTTATATGGTTATATGAACTCTTCTTATTGTTCTGATCAATAATATATACAGTTAGTGAGTTCGAATATGTCTTCTGTAATGCTACATATTGCCTGATAATATAATAATAAACTCTATGAGGGTAAAAGCTATAATTTTATAAAATTTGTCAAAATTTATTACAATTCCTATTAATGTTTTCTAGTTATTGCCTAGCGACGCTTTGAATGGGAAACTTTCGACCAAATATTTGATCAGCATATTTTATATGCGTTCATTAAAAATTAATAGGAATGCAAAAATGTAATGGTCAGAGAGAGAGGGAAAGATTCGGTACGCTGAAAACTTCAATGAATTTTCAAATATTTCAAAATTCGTTGATTGGGGCAAAGAGACGAGACGAGGTGTGAGCAGTGATTTTTGTCTGGCAAATTTTGTGTGTGCATAAATGAATAACGGAATAAAATACCGTAGCGCATATTTATGGAATATTTACGAACTGAAAACTCGTGAGTGCGAAAACAATTTGAAAAGGTGAGGAAAGCTACCGTATGGCAACGATGTATTGCAACTAACCAAGATTGAAGGACTAAACTGGTTATCAGCATGGCGTTCATTCAATTAGCCCAAGTGAGGATATCAATCAACACGCGCAGGACTCGAGCCAAAGCCTCTAAAGGATAATCAATGTGTGTATGTAGACGGAGGGCAGTGTACTGTGACCTAAATGAGCGACAGATGGACAATCAGGGACAGGAATGAGATGAGGTGTGGCGCTATGAGGTGAGCAAGTGGCACCTAAGAGCCATTTGTGGGACCACCTGCTGACCTGAAGGCACATTCAGCACTTTTGCAATTGCCTGGCAAGAAAACACGGATAAAAGGACAATCTATTTGGATGAGCTTGGCAAGCAAACTGGTCTATTCTGGTTGGGGTTCTGGCCTAGCCACAGCCAGACTCATTGTTGCTATCCAGCATCCATTGTTATTGCTCTTTAGTGTTGCTCTTGTAGCTCATGTTGCACTAGTTATCCTTGTTGTATTTCTCAATTTGTTTGCACACTTATCAATATTTTCCTGTTATTATTGTTGTTGTTTTCTTTTTGTGTATCTGCCGTGTCTGTGACTATGTATGTGTATTTTTCATTAGCCAGACAGACTTCACATCTTTCAAATTAGACAGCTCAGTTCTCGACAAATATCGACTTTTCACTTTTCAACGGCGTTAAATAAATGTCTATACAAATTATAGTCTGAAGAGCGTGTCAGCTACTCCAACACAGAAAGAAAAATCCAGGGTTTTATCAATGAAACCAAATTGAAAGTTAACTTAAGATTTTCTAAAAATTCAATACAAAATTAGTAAGGAAATAGTAATTCAATACAAAATCAGTAATGAAAAAATCAAATGTTTTCCTTGTGAAATATGTGATATCCGGCCAGTTCCGATATATGTACTGCGTGCATTGAAATTTCATTAACCTAGCTCAAAAACTGAGAGAAATTGGAACAGACAAGTTTACCGACTGATCTCATTATCAATAATATATATATACCTTATGGAGTGAGTGGTGTCTGCTTCAATACACTACATATTTCGTAACAAAGTCATATTAGTCTCTGTAAGAGTATAATAATCGATTAAAATAAGGTCTTGTGTTTAAGGCGTGGATTTAAAGAGTCTTGTTTTAAGCTTAAAAACGGTATGAATATTAATAATTGTTTTATTCCTTGTTTTTAAAAAATAACCAAAGGTTTCTATATAAGCAAACAGTCGACATAAATCAAGAATGAAGGGCACTAAAAAACCATTACGGATTTTACATATCTAAGGTCCTAATAATTGCGTTCATTCTTTTAAATATCTTATATGAATTGAATTTAAAATTTGAAGAATAATCTTCTCTAAAAAGAAGAATTAAATATGGTTTTTTTTTGTGTAGTTCAGTGAAATTGGTTTTCTATCATGTGGTAAACCGCGCAAGAAAACTGGCTGGTTAAGCTGAACAATGCAGAAGATGCAGACTGAAGGACGTAGGCTGGTTGTTATGAACAGTGTCTCATATAATTTAATGGCTGGCTAAGTTTCTTGCCTATTGCGTATACGACAGGAAAACCACACAAATTAAATTTCAATTTGAAAATGAAGTTGCTTGAGTTAAATTTGCTTATTCAACAGAAAATAATAAATTAAATTGGTATTAAAAAATTGACTGTAATATTTCTATTTTGATTTTACTAAATAAAAAAATGCCGTAAAATAGAAACTCTTCCAGAGTTGGAGATGCATCCATCAGTGCATTAAAAGTTATAATAGCCTTTGCAAGGTTATGTAAATCTAATTTTTTAAGCAAAAACACTTTTGATTGCTTCAGAAATATTGGAAATAAATTCGATTTTCTAATTGCTGTAGAATTAGATAAAACACTTTTAAACGAGTTTTCTTATCTTCATCTTATGGCATGCAAGAAATTATGAAATTATATAACAAATGCCATAATAAAATATTCAAATTCAATATTCCTAAATTGAGAGTCGGCAAAAACTTAAAGGTAATAAAGAGGAAATAAATAAAAACTCTCAACTGTAAACTGTAAACAAAGTTTCAAACTCCTAAAGCAAAGCGCAACGTAAACAGTCACTATCAATATTTTCATTCATAATGAGTTTGGTTTTGTGTATACTCTGTAAGTGTAGAGAACCTTATATGGATATCCCTTATCCATAAATAATACTTACAAGTTTGGTGTAATAACGTGAGAGTGCATCTTCAAAATACTTGAAGTCGAACTAATTCTACTACTATGCAGCTCCTATTGAAACACTCGTTCCAAGAGCGAATGAATGAAAATATTTTTGATTATACGATATTTTTGCCATAGAAAAATGGGGTGAAAATAAATAAAATTATGAATATTTTATAACTGCCTATTCCAGAATGCAAGGGTGTGATATCTTCGTGATGAAACTATTCCCTTTTCTTACTAGTTTGTTATCAAGACTCAAACTTTTAAACAAATTTAAATTTAAGCTTCTTAAGCTCGTCTGAAATAGAGTATTTAATCTCTTGTGCTCCGAGTTAACTTTCCTATAAATTTTTAAATAAAGCTAATCATCTTTTCTGCTCAGCATTTAAAAATGCATTTTCCATATTTGTATTGGGTCTGGTGTACTGGGTATCTATATGTTGCTAAATTTTTTCGCCTAAAATAATTTAATTTGATTTTGTTGGTTTTTTTTTTTATTTGGCTCATTGAATAAATTCAAGAGGTTGATCTGTGTATGTGCGTGTATAAGTGCGGAAAATCGCTTGTTATTGTTGTACACTGTGCAACAAAGCTCGTACATAGTTGCCCCTTCTTATTCGGATGAGGAGGCAGAGTGTTGTTGCAAAAGTTTAATTGCTTGACTTGGCCCATCTATTGTACTGAAGCCTGGACGGCTTTTTGGCTTTAGCTGAGTTTGACCGGGCTTTGGCCTTTTCCCACTGTCCGAGGAACTTTACACACACTTCATTCGAGCATTTTGGAAGTTTTGCCGCTGTTGCAGCAATTGTGCAACTGGCGAATATTTAAAGAAAACAAAATGCGAAAAACAATACACGAAACGTGCCAAAGCAGTTGCGAGTAAATAACGAAATAACAAAATACAAAATACGTGCAGCATAAAATAAATTGAAATAATACCATATAAAGTACGACGCTAGGGCCTATGGCGGCAGCAATACGAATACGAATACGAATAATACAATAAAAACTAACAACTTGCAAATTTTGCATGGAAAAACAGCCGAGGCGACGCCTGCATGTGAAAAATGGAAAAGCTGCAATCGCAGCAGCAGCAACAGCAACAGCGGCAGCAACAGCAACAGCAACAGCAGCAGCAGCAACATCAAGCAGCAAAATAGCAACAGAAAACAAAAAGGCACAAGAGCAACTGCAATTATTCAACAATTTGTTCGGCTGAAGTGTTTCAAACTTTTCCTTAAATAATGTGTACTGAATTGTTGTATTTTCTTTTCTTTATTATTATTTTTTTTTTTTTTTGTTCTCTCGCTCTCTTTCTCTGTTTTGCCGTTTTGTTTTATTGCTGTTTACATTTTCAGTAGAAAAACAATTGAAAATCTTTTCATAGTTTTCAGATCAGAAAGCAAATGCCATACTCTCCGACAAAGTCTTTCTTAAGGCTTTAATGGAATAAACTCGAATGTATTGACTTTTCACACAATGCTTTAATGACTTTAAATCTTTACTTTCATGAAGTATTTTCAATGGTTTACTTTTCCAATTAGAGCAAGATATCAACTTGTTCCTATAAAAATTTATAATAAACAAGGGGTGAAGATACATTGTATACAATTATTTTATTCTTATCTGATAGTGTTCAAATTAATTTTCAGATATATATCTTACATTTTAAAGATACACTTGTTTTCCATTTTTTTCAAAAGTCGCCAGCAAGCTTGGAAAATTGGCAATAAAAAGTGTATTTTCATCACGGGCAGGAAAAGGGTATAAAATATACTGGATAACCCTTTCAATTGAGCTTCAACTATTTTAAAAATCTTTCTAAGCCAAATAAAAGGCGTATATGTAATATATCTTAGACCAGGTTGCAGAGTACCACCTAGTCGAGATTTTTGTTTTTGATTTTATCAAGCCCCATTGCATTATGCGATCGCACAAATCTTAAGCTGTTGGGTTTGCTTAACCAACTCGTTTGTTTGCTTGATATTCGACTATCCCTGTCCATGTGTTCTATCCACTTACTTGTTTACAGACTTACCCTCTCTTGTGCCTTATACCTCCCTAGTCTGCTTGTCTCTTTCTTGCTGCGTTTGCTGTCTGGGAAGGACTCAAGCTCGAAACTCCATAAGCTCAAACTCAAACTCAAACTTTGTCCGGCAGCGTCAGCTATGCAGTGATTTTGTTATTCTTGTAAAATATGAGCTTAAATTAGGTATACACACACACGCACACACATATATATATATATATATAGATATATATATATCGGCATACAAGTTTCAGCAAAGTTTTTTATGTTCTTTTCTCTCGGATTTTGGCCAGAAATTTCTGTATAAAGCTAAGAGCTGATAAAAAAACATGCAAAGTGTAAAACCTACAAGAACCAGCAAATCTATATGACAGAAAATGAGAGCAACAGCGAGGGTGAGTCTACACGCTAGGGGTGAGCTTATGAATTATTTTTCGTGATCATATTTGACAAATAATTAAACTTTCTCTGTTGGACAACATTTTAAACGGATAAGGAAAATAATGACGCCAAGCAATCACTAATTGAATCAGATAAATTAATATGAATAAATAACATTTAAATTCTTTTCACGCAAATTCACTGTACTGTCCCGCGCTCATCTCTAACAGAAGCTTGCACACAGGCGGCGCCCAGTATGAGAACCCCCCACACACACACACACATACACACACACAGAATAGCCCAAACACATGTCTATGGCCTTGGTACTGGAACTGGTTCCAGCTCTGCCGGGATTTGTTCTTTCTGGCGTGACACTGAAGGTGTGTTTGTCAAATGTGCACTCATTTTGTTGAAAAATTGAAGTATATGCATGACTGCTCTAGTGCCCAAGCCCGTATGTCAGTGTGTCTCTGAGTGTGTTGTGTTCTTGTTGTTGCTGCTGCTGTTGTTGTGTGCCTGTGTAGGCGTTAAGCAAAGCTTGAGGATGTGTGAATCCTTTTAGTGTCTTTGCAGATATTCTTAGAGTTCCGGTCACTTCACTAATGAGTTTTACAATGTATAGCAAAGAAAAATATGTTGACACTGTGCCTCTTTCTCCATATTTTCAAATGCATGCAACAATTTTCCTTTGAGCCCTTGTTTTGGTTTGTCTTTATATTTTCATGATATCCTTTTACAAGGCATTTTTATTCTATAATTAACTATGTAGTATATTGAAAAAGGCATGGCAGATGAATGAATCGTGCCTGCTGATTTTCTAGATACCCTAAACTTGATATTTATGAGAAATCTTTTCGAAAATATTAAGCGTGGAGTGGGGAAAAATTATGAAAAAATTTGAAAAATAATAATCTATATAAGGAAAAAATTAAATAATTGGTCCATCAGCTTACATTTTTTGGATAGTGTATTTCCTATGAATGCTCTGTCGGTCTAAATTTATGGAACTTTATGGTTAAAATGAAAGCACTAATTTTAGCAAAGAAAATTGATTATATCAGCTTTTATTGTAAACTTGTATTTATATTTCAAATAGACTTAAAAAAATTGACAATAATAACTTTTAAAATTCATAAACAGATTAATATTGCAGATACAGAGTATAATGTAGTCGAGCAGTCTCCACTAAAGCTGTCTTCCCAGCTTTCGTTCTTTGCTTTTCTACATGTGCTTTTCCCTATCCTAGGCCTCTAGTTATCATTTCATTTCATTTCGATCCAAAACTTTGTAAGGCACTTGTCAAGCTTACGGCAGTTAAGTGCTTCATTTAAGTTCCATTATTTAAATTACGTGCACCTGCATTAGGCCACAGAATACTTAAAGGAACGCATTGAAGTCAACATCAGAATATTGGGTGAAACTAATGAAGAATATAGAATACTCTAATAGTTAAAGATAATAAGCATTTCGGAATTTTTTTTTTGTCCAAATTTCTATTTGTTAACAAGAAATTTCTTTCTTCTTTCAAACAATTTAATAAAAAGATTGAAAATTTAAAAATTATTTTATTTGAGACATTTATTTTCCTGTTTTCAGTTAAGTTTCTATTTCTCATCGTTTCTAGCTTATATTTTAAATCTCGTTTTACCAACATCACATTGACTATAACCAGGTGGATCTTAAAAATTTTAATTTAATTACTCTGAATCAATGAAATTTTAGAGTATGAGGCACAAATTATGGCGAATGATTGCTTAATTCAATATAGAATGAGTTTTGAAGTGAATTGCAATTAATGCAAAAACAATTCAAATCCCATTCCAATCAAGCTAAGTAATCCATTGCTAGTGTCACGAGGCGTATGAGTAATTCGACTATAATTCAAATAGCGCGTGGTAAATGGCTAAGTCAAGTGCAATTGAGCTGAATAAAGCAAACCACGAGCCACTGTGCACAAGTTATATTTGAAATATTATTCGAATATAGTAAATTTGTGCAAATAGTTTATGCATAAGCCTTCAACACCGAAACGTTTGCAACAATTGTGTGGGCGAGGGTTAAACAAATCGAAAGTAATAATATTTGCGTTTTTAATAAATAATTATTTATTGTCAGCATTACAATCTAAATATGCTTCTGTGGCTTTTATTCAATAGCTACATATATATACACATACATTAATGATAGATTAAATTTATTTGTTTTTTTTTTTTTTGATTTTCAATCGATAAAATCAAAATTCAGCTACAATTTTTGATTTATAATATTGCAAATCAATTTAGACAATGTAAAAAAAAAAAAATTGTAGAAAATCAACATTAAATTCAACAGTTTTAATATATTCCGTTTTTGTTTTTTGGGATTTATTATATCGGGTTAGAGGCTATCTTTGAGTCGAGCTTTTGTATTTGTTGTGGTTACAGGTTTTTATGGCTGTGCTTTCCATTTTGCATAAATTGTACTGACGAAAAAAAAAGACGCTCCATAAATCTTAACTGCAACAGCCACATATAATTGCAAAAGTTTACCCCAAAAAACTGTTGGACTTTTGAGCATTGTGAGGACTTTTTTAGGTGTTAGTTTGGAACGTGCCAACTTAATGGCAACTGCTCCAAATCAGCGACATTTTGTGCTGCAAAATTATGAGGCAGGCACACAGACACACACATACGCCCCTCCTCCTAAAGTCCTTTGGCGTTTTACAGTTCACAGGACTTTTTTATCGGCTGCCAAATGGCCGACACTTGGCTTCTTGTCCACTCGTCTAGTGCTTCAGTTGTTCAGTCTTTCAGCCGTCCTGTTATCCTCTTGTCTACACTTGGCCAGCGGCCTAACACAACCTGGCGCGGTCATAAAGCGGGCTGTTTTTTTATTCTTGACCACTGTCATTCCACTCAAAACTCAATGTTCGAAGCTTTGCCCCAAAATCAGTTAACAGCCAATTTCAACTATTTTACAGGCTGCGTCCAGCATGCCAAATGACCGGAGCCAAATGTCAATACCATCAGCTTGCTGAACAAGCTCCACTCATGAAATAACCAACAGCAGTTCCGCCTCTCAATCGACAAAAACAAAATGGGTGGGTCAAAATCCTTTGAGCGGCATTTTAACATTTTTCTGGCTCACCACTGTGGCTGCTTGGCAAACGATGCGGTATTTTTGAGATACCAACAAAATACATACACTAAAGCACGTCCTCAGATAAATGTAAGTAGATCAGCATTAGAAAATTGCAGAAAACTTATAAGAAATTGCTCAGTACTTAGAAAATATCAGTATGCGGAAATAGTTACTTACGTAAGTCTGCACAAACAATTTGCAAAGTATTTTATCAAGGTATCGAAATATGTATTTACAATATTTATTTCTGTATTTCTTGTGAAACTTGACTGTTAACTTAAATGGACACATCTCTTACTTTGAGCTTTATTCTGTATTCTGGTTCAAAATAAAAGTAAAAAAGCATCTCTGACAGCATTAGGCACATTAATTAATCAAGTCCGTTTCAACTGCCACCTATATAAGCCAGTGCTTACTTGAAGAATATTGTAACAATATTTAAGTAAATAGATAAATTCAATACATTATTGAAACACTGGCATATAAACTACTAAAAGAGGAAATGTCAGAGACCTAACTTTCGTTTTTTCTTTCCCTTTTTGTTTGCAGATCAATATTGTATGGCAAACAAATGAGGCTAATTTTCTAATGGGCTTGACAACTCTTTACATGTTTCTGCCAATACATGCTTAAGCCGAACATGCAATACCCTCTTTTACTTTAGTACACTCTTATAATTGTATATAGATAAGAGCTTTGCTGTTGACTATAAAAACCAGTAGACAGCAGAAGAGCGCTGTTCAGTGGTAGTTCAAAAGCTAAACGCAACTAGGTCGGAATTATACGCTCGCCACAATGGGAGTTTGTAAGTTAATATAGGCTTTTCATATACATATATATCTATAGCAGTGTTTTTTTTTTTTTTGAGTGTAGACAACTTGATACTGCCAACAGTTGTGATTGCATTGTCTGCATTTGCTGGACCTATCGCGGCTCAGTCTTCAAATACAACTGCTTGTAATAGGACAACGTTTAGTACGACGACGACGGCGACGACAACGACGACGACAACGACGACGACAACGACGACGACGACTACAACGACGGTGATTTCTACGACTACGATATTCCATAGTACGACTCCAAACCTTCCGGAAACATCAACAGAACCAACAACAACAGATGCGACTACGAAACCCCCGTGTTCGTGCCCGGTTTCAGACAGACAATGTCCCTGCTCTGGAGTTGTTGAGGTTCGAAGATTGCTATCATTTCGCGACTGCCGAGGCATACAAGATGGCATTATATACACAGATGCTAGGCATTGTCGTCGCTTCTATGTATGCCGCAATAATCGTGTCAGACGTCAGATCTGTCCAGCGGGTCAGTGGTTTGATCGCAGTACCCTGGCTTGTCACGCCCGGATGCAGGTAACAAACTGTTTGGTGCGCCGGAATTAAATATGGAATACCTCTCTTTTATTTTTCTGTGTTTTAAATTGAATCGCTAACTGAAAATAAATGATAAAATTCTGGTCCAGACACAGCTTGGAAGCCAATTGCAAGACGCTAATAAATAGTGTTGTTCGCTCGTATATTAATGTCATTCATTTAATAGAAATCCAGAACTAAGCTGACGATTAAACTGTCTGGCAGACATAAGCACCCAGACGGGCCCAAAGCTATACCAAAAATAAAAGAAAAAAAAAAAATGAATTGCGCCATCAATATGCAGAGAGCGGCAAAACTTTAAAAGGACCGGAGAAGGACTTTCAATCAACCAACAAATGGTAAAAGCAAAACAAGGCAATAAATTTGTCAACACTTTAGGCCAATAGCCGTGAGAACTGTCTGATTGTAGCTGTAACTTTGACTGTCACTGTTTTGAGTGAGTGGGCGCCCGGCGCTGGAAACCGCGATGAACATGCGCTCAAAAGTATGCTACAGTTATTTTTATAGGCGTCAACTTTTAGGCGCCACTGTTGCAACATTTGTGAGTTAGTGCTATTTATTATTGTTGAAATTCGCACTAGAAATCGCTCACAGGAACAGGGCGACTCAGGCATTTTAGTTGTCCTCTATCAATCTGAATTTCTCTATGAAATGCAATGAATCTCTGGCACTTACAGTTTTCCCCTGTTGCCTGTTCTGCCCCGCCCATTTTAAACAACTTGAAAAGATAGCAAGCATTATCGTATTTCCGCTTGTGCTTTATTATTTTCGCTGCTGCCTGTCGATTTTTGCTTTTGTTACGCTTTCGTTGCGCTTCGCTTGTTTGCGGCATTTTGCATTTTTGTGGGTCACAAACACAAATCAAAAGAATGCGCCGAGCTGAGCAGAGCTGAGCGAAATTGAGCCTCCCCGTGACTCTCTGGCTCACTTAGTTCTATCATATTTCACTTGGGTATTCGCCGTTGTAGTAGTAGTATTTTCCCCCTTGCCCTCCTTCATCCCTTCACGCAGCCCAGCCCCGCCCATTGGCGATGCGCTGCAGTCGGTTTCCTACTTTTGCCATTACCAAAACATTCAGCCATCTTCAGCAGTCAGAGACGAGATATGCCCAGAACCCGGCCCAGCCTCGACGTGGTAATAAAATGTATAAAAATCAACAAAACTAACTTTTAATGCAAAATGGGTACGCGAAGCGTTTGTCATATTCTTTCTTTCTATTTTTTGCCTTTTTTTTTATGTGTATACCGACTACTCTAAAAAGAACTTATTGTAAAGGGTAGCATATAGTTGTGATTTCTTTTACAATATCCAAACATCTCTCAAACGCGCCAATTGCGTTCTGTGTGTAAATCCTGTGTAGTCTATCAATTTTATTTTAAATTTGTAACAAACAGTTTTTTTACAGGGTATCTCCTAATGGAACACTTTCATTTAACCACTTTTGTTTGGTTTTTTTATGTATTTTTCTGGCGTAAAGTGGCGCGTGAATTGGGAAAGCTGCAGATTTCAGTATTTGTACTTTCTATTCTCTTTTATTTTGTCATGTATTTTTATTTGGATTAAATATATGTATATCTTTTGAACTCCTTAGGCTACTAATTCAATTAAAACATAAGTAATGAATAATAAGAAAACAGGATGATAACAAATAACTTCTAACAATAGCTTACTTTTGGAAGAAGAAAATATACCGAAGAAAATATACCCTTGCACTGGTATAACCACTAAAAATATTTCTTACATCTCTTTTCAACCAATTCATCCTAAGGCATCTGTCTGATTTTGTTCGTTTTTACAGAGTCAAAAGCAGACTCTTACGTCCAACTCTAAATTTGTAATATAACAACTTTTGAACTAGTGTTCTTATGGCCTTCTTCAATGCATGACACTTTTCTTCATAAAGTTCTAAAACTCTCTGAAAGGGTACCTAAGATCCAACAAAGTGATTCGAATATTTAGGCTAGGCAAATTCTTAATGAATTTCATTAGCTCCCAGTTTTATTGTATATTTTATTTTAATCTATTTGTCTCGTACATATTTTGTTATTTTCCAAAGAGCCAGCAAGTCTTCTCTATACAAAAATGGCATGGCATATCTGCCTATACTGCTGCTATCTATTAATAATATGCATATGTTTATAATCGAATATTTCTAAATACATTGTTTGCTTCTGGCTAGTCCCCTGAGAGGGGACAGAATGTAACAAAATATGCTGCGAATTTCCCATTTCATTAGTTTTTAATATGATTAATAATGTTGTAAATGCCCGCAACCAAATCGTGCCTTTTTGTTTGTGCTTAAATATTAATGCGCTAAAATTTGATTACAATTATAGTACGTTGGAGAGTGGCGAAGGGTGTGTGAATAGTTGGCCTGCAGCTATCCAAAATATCTACACACACTATTTATACAGTGCATGTCACTTGAATAGGCTCAGACTATAGGCAATTTCTCTGAGGTTTTGAGGTTGATTTGCTTGAATTAATTTGAGTATATTAGGTGTTCAACATTATGTAAAGCTCGTTGGGCAGTACATAACCGGAATTTTAATGATGAGTTTTATATAATTTGCGCAGAAAAGTCATAAAAAATAAGAAGTAACCCTTGGAATTGTATGCTTTTTTACCACTGGCTACACGTTCTTTTATCTTCTCTAAATACTGAAATATATTAAGTAAAAACTTAAAAAACCAAAATTTTACCTCCTCCAATTCTAAAAGGAATAGCGGATTGGCTCATTTCATTCTACAACTTTTTTTTCACCATTTCCCATCTCAGATAAACCATTTCTTCTAATGGACTAACAATAATATTATTAAATAAAATAATATCATGAATACAACAACTGAATTTCATATTAAGAAAAAAATTAAAAATTATTCTGAGTCTATTCAAGTGACTCGCACTGTACATGTATATAGCTCCCTTGAGCTGGCATTCTTTACTGGACAACTGACAATTCAATTTATATTTATTTCAGTCGCGGTTAACAAAAATGTTAAAATATTGTTTTTTATTTTTGTTTTTATAATTGTTATGCAATGTAGTTATTGTCGCTTTCTCCTTTGTTATTGTTGTTGTGGTTGTTATTAAGTACTCTTATATTAAATAATAATAATAATTGGTCATTGAATTATGACACTTACCTTAAATCAGGGCGTTTAACAAGTGGCGTTAATCATACGCCATGTTGGCCTGAAGTTTGGCTGCTGTTCTGGTTTTTAATTATTTTATTATTATTTTTATTTCAATTCTATTTATTTCCCGTATCAAAAATTAAACGTCTGCTTATGATTACTTCCACTTAAATTCAGTCATTTATTTAATGTTTTAGGCTTAAACACTGAAAACATTAGCCTTATTTTTGCAAATGCTCAACAACAACAACCGCAGCAACAAAAACAGCTTTAAATTGCGGTAAGAAAATTAATAAATTTAAAATTTATTTATTGTAGGCTCTCGGCTGGCTCAAACATACTTACATTTAACCAGGCCAGGGTACTTAATCAAAATTAATTACTTTATAGCATTAAGTGTATTAACACGTTGCGGTACGAGTAAATTAAATTCTCGGATAGAAGGCGTATACTCTTCACTCTGCTTGTACAAACTGAATGATTGCATAAGTTTTACAGTATTTTGTTTGTTTTAAATATAATTAGTAACTTTGCCTTTTAAGCTTTGAGCCATAGATAAATACGCGTACTCAAATCATAAAAAAGTAAAACTAATAACCGCAAAAAGGAACATACGTACGAATATGAAAATAACTCCCTGAGGGTGCAACATTTTTGGCTCATTTTGCAGATTGCTCGCTGAATTTTTAATTACACTCAAAAATTTCTAAATTGCAACTAAACTTTAAATGAATCTAGAAGCAGACTTCATATGTATGAATTTATATATATATCACTATTTACACATATATGAACTTTGAGGTGAACCTTTCTAGTATGAAAAATTTAAAACATATTCTTCACTTTTGGTATGCACTCAAAGTATAATCAGTAAATGAGCTATCTTTCTGACAGGACTAAGCATTTAGCCATTTAATATAGGCAATTAATTAATTAATCCATACAACAACTTTTGAACCGACTATTTTTATATATAGCAGCAATCCAGCTGGTTCAGACATATGTGTTGCCTGCAACAAAAGCAAAGATGCTTACTTTATCGATCCAGCTAAAAATCTGAATGACTAGACAAATGGAAAAACGGACCGAAAGACTTACGGACATGGCTATCTAGCATTGTCTCACCGTCTTGATTCAGAGTACGTACACTTTAACCCTCTCTTAATGCTTTAATGATCTGCAAGGGTATAAAAAAATAAATCTTAAAAAAAAAGTTTTAATTAAATATTACTCATACGACACATATACCAAATAGAAATTTGTACATATGTAAACAATGGAATATTCCATTTCAAAGATTGTTAATTTTTGAACTTCATTAATCACTTTATAAAAAGTAACCATATGAACAAATGAAAGAAACGCCTTTCAAAATAACTTTACCGAGGTCCACCCTAATGTACAACTACGAGCTTGTATTTATGCTAAAGTGCAGGCACGGATGAGGGAAGTTGGTAATGCTATGAGCTTTAATGATCTCGTAGCAAATATGGAACAGGCACAGTTATATTCATTATTAATTAATGCTACGCACAGCTCAGGCCAACTAAATAGAAACACACACCGGGAAACGGAGACAAAAAGAGAGGAAGAGAATAGTTATGAGAAAAATACACCTCTTTTCCAGGCAAACACTCTTCCTTTTCCTCTTCATTTCGCACAGTTACAGAGAAAAGTTTGCGCCATTTGCAAGTAAAAGTTGCAGGCAAGTAAAATAGTTTTATGGAGCAATTGAAAAACGTTCAACAAACTTTTCACGCAGTTCATTTTTACCCACATCTGCCGCTTGAGCAAACTGGAGGCCAATGCACAAGTTGCATAATTTTCGCCGATTCCCCGATTTGTATACGTATTTCTCACATGTTTTCAAAAATATTCTTGGGTAACCAAACAGCTGAATTCAATTAAAACTAACCAGAGCTAGCAACTAGTTCCGAAATCAGTGCCCAAAAAAAACTTTGCCACTTCGAATAGCAAAAAATAGCAAGTGCACAGTGGCACAAACATTATTTGCCAACAGTGTATGTATATAAAAAAATTAGTATATAATTTGATATACTGTTTAATTAATACACCTAGCAGTGTAAAATTATATTTATATTTTATTATATTTGTAGTTGTTCCATAAATTAACTTCATTCAATGCTTGCTCAGTATTTATTTTTGTAAACTTAAAAAAAAATATAAAAAAAATATTTTTTTTAACAAACCTTTTCAACCTCCAAAAATATTAAATCCAATTTTTATAAGGGAACTGTAGTGAACTGTTTTTCTAGAAATCTACAATTATTTAAACTGAATTTTTATTATAAAATACAAAAAAAGTTAATAACAAAAGGGAATATCTAAATTCTCATTTTACACCTAAGTTTAGCTAATAGTTAGAATATTTTGAAAGCCATTGCACGAGAGAAATTGCTCGTTAACTTTTATGCTTAAAATAAGAATCACCCTTATCTATCTATAATCAATCGATTATTATGGAGCCTTAAAGATTTTAATATGTAGCTAAAAATAAAAATATTTAATTGAAATTTATTTTAATTGTTTACTAAAATTTCAGTAATTGATTATTAATAACAAATAAAATTAAATTTGAGAACATTGAAATTTTGTATTAGAAAACACAGCTTTCAGCTCACTGTTTGACATACAACAAGTGTGTGAATGTGCGCGATAGGCACTGTGTCTAACCTTGATAATCTTCATACGAGAGAGTATATATGCAAAAAACATAAAAATGGTAAATATTGCTTCGATATCTGAGAAAATCGCAACCGCATTTTGAATTTGTTAAAGCTCATGATTTGATGATAGTCAACGGGGGCAACGGTGGCAACTTTTGTATCAACATTAAAATTGAAAGGGGCTGAGGGCTGCTTAAGTGGTTCTCAACAGCGCAAGCACGCAACGACCCCGTCGATTGGCAGGGAACGAGATGAAGAAGGGTATACACGACTACTACAACGAATAAAGAAAGTGAAAGTATTTATTTTTGTTACACCTTCAAGAGATGCAAAGAAACACAAAATTAAATGAAACTTAGCACAAAGCAGGAAAAGCGTAATAAATAAAAATCATATAAAACAGCAGCAACAACAACAAGTATATAAGAGTCAAGTTGTCGTTGTTGTTGTTTGTTTGTTGGTGTTGTTGGTGCTGCAAAAACATACGAGTACATAAATTCTTTGGCAATTTATTATTAGAAAAAAAGCAGACGCCGAGGCCGCCTCAGAGAGCAAAAGAGTGAACAAGCCAGCCGCTGGGCCAGAACACACCAGAGGACAAGTCGAGAAGGCAGTTTTTTGTATAGTTTGTCTTCAACAACAACGCGAAGAATCTCTCGAATTCTCTCTCTCTCTCTCTCTCTGTCTGTCTTTTGTAGAAATAAGACGCCAAAGATGAAGACAAAGCTATATAAACGCTATATAAGAAATATTTGCCATGTTATTATTATTTTAGAGCATGGAACAATACGAGTATGATAGTATTATATGTATGCGTAGAGAGTACTGTGAGGCAGTTCCCAGTAGCAAACGATTTACTATCAAAATACACTTCCGCTTATGTATCCTTTTCATTTCTGGAAGAGGAAACGTAAAGGATGAGGACTTGGTTCAGTTCTGCATGCCAAAGAGAAAATTTACTAAATACAAAGTTTTTTTAATTAATAAATAATTTTTTTCAAACTTCAATTATTACAATTATAATTATTACAAAGGAAATTTGTATCCTTAATAATATCATAGCTTGCAGTCCATTTAGCCATAGAAACTTATGCCGAAATGTGAATGAATGAGTTTCCATAAAATTGATTCGAAATCGATTGAAAAAAGTAAGCTCAAAAACCGAAAACAATTCGAAGATTTGACGACTGAATGCTTTGGAAAATAGTCTTTTGATAAATTCTGCTGGGTTGCCGTATTTGCAGTGCTGTTGAGGCACAACACATACACGTGCCTTATATATATATATATATATATATATATTTATATTTATATATATATATATATATATATATAGAGACAGAGAGAGAGCGTTGCAGACACACGCGCCATATGCTGAAAGTCTGAGCGTTGTGCCGCGTTGTGCCGCGTTGTGCCGCGTCGCGCATCGCGTCGCAGCGTCTCTCATAGCGACTGAGTTGCCTAGTCAATATTTCATTTGGCACTTGAACCAAATACTTTTAGTTTGCTGCCACAGCAGACGAAGGTTGCTGTCGACGTCGACAGTGGCGGAGGCTGAGGCTGAGGCTTACGCAGGGACAACAAGAACGACAACTTTAATCTTACCTACTTAATACATTTAGTACATTTATTTATATATACAAACAAATATACATATTAATCCATACATATACTCTTGTGCATAGTAATTGATTTGTGTTTATATTTGGCTAATTAGCTGGTTAATTGCCTACAGCAAACAGCCAACAGTCGAGGGACGCTGCAAACTTGGCGTATGCTTAATTCGGTCGTTCTGCAATGCAAACATAACACTAGCCGAGCAAACTGTGAAACTGTTTCTGAAATATTTCCAGCAATTAAAAAAAAATACGCGCACAAATTCCCTTGAATTCTGCTCTTGGTAAGTATATACATACATATATGTGTATGTATGTGTACATAAATAAATATGTTTATTTAATAAAAGTCCTTTTTTTCTAGACTCTGCAGCCATCTTCTTCTTCTTGCATAACATGTAAAGAAATAAATATGTGTATGGATGGAGTCTTTAAAGAAATGTTAATATTTAAGTCTGAGTTATTCAGATATAAAAATATATTTCAAAACTTAAAAGAATGTTTTAAAAATTCTACATTTATTTATTTGATATCTGCCTTAATTTTATTTTAAGTCTATATGCCCTTGCACATTGGTATAAACTAACGCCTTTTCGATTGATCTAATGGCGGCTATGAAATAATGCTATGATATAGTAGTCAGATCTGGACAGTTTATGACCATTATGAATACCAACACTCGTACATTAAACGTGTAAATTTTACTAAAAAATCTTAAGAAAGAAACTAGTTTTTTATACAGCCTTTCGACTTGACCTATTCAAAAAACTCCTGAAAAACTGAGAGACTGGCTTACATAGAAAGTTATTATACCCTCTGGAAGTGTATAATAACCTTTTTAATCACTACCAAAATGATTAATTATAATTTATATTGCTACCAGCTTTATTCTCAATTTGTTAATTTAAAGTTGACGCTACTTATGAAAATCCTTTGTTTTTTTTTTTGTGGGGAACTTTTCTAAGAACTTTAGGTATTTTTAAGCTCTTGCTGAAATTAATAATTAATAATTAATAATTTTCCTGTTTTGTTTATTTCGCCTATCTATTTTCACAGGTTATGAAAAGGGAAAATAAACAAAAAGGAAAGGAAAATAACTAACAGCAGACATAATTCCGAGAATTGATTTCAAAAGGTTGCCACGAAACGATTTTCGCTGTTGGCATCCGCCCAATACAAATTGAAATTTCTTTGCGCCTGGATATGATAAATTTAGTACACAATATTCAAGGCCACTCACTGTCCCTTCGAAAATTGATTTTTAAAAATACGCTGATATAAATTCACAAAAAATACACTGGAAGTACTGAACCAACAAATATACCTAAAATTACTGAAACGACAGGGCTTGTAATGTGTAATTCAAACACCACAAAAATTTTTTATATCTGGTAACATTAATATAGAAATTTATGTCATAAATAAAACTTTTTAAATATATTCACATTTACGCTTTTAAATGCATGAGATTCACAAACTGAGCTTAGCTCCAAAATGCACTATTTTTGAAACTGAACCCCAAGAAATTAAAAAAATTTAAAAAAAGTGTTTTTTAAAGCAGTTTTCTTTAATATTAATAAATTTTTTTATAACATCACATTTTATAAGTCAATTGCCCCCAGTGAGGCAAAACTCTGACCAAAACTGAGTTTAATAGGTACTAAATAGGTACGAATAAGGCTCAAAACCCAATGCTTTGTTCTCTGGCTACCTGAACTTGATCCTGAATCTTGGGTTTTTGAGGAGATTTGAAGCAGCAAGTCAAATTGCAATAGTAGGTAAACTGAATACGCTGTAATTAAATTGTAGTATTTACTTGATTTAGTACTCGTATTAAATGTTATTAAAGAGCATGCAACAGGTTCCTGGCTGTTTGCGTTTTTTTTTTTTGTGGCCAAAAGCTTTCTGCGCATTGGAGAGCAATCTCCGTGCAATGCAAAACTAATTGCGGTTGCATGAAGAATCTTCAGTGCAATTGAAACGAATGAAGAGAGGGTGGTACAGTGGTGCTGGCGCGCGGGGTCACAGTGGCGGAGTGGTGCAGCTTTAATGCGGACACAAAAAGGATTTCAATAAATGTCATAAATTTGCCAGGCGACTGAACAAATTGCAAACTGAATAAGCCAGAGAATGAAAATCGAAAAGCGAATGAAAATGGAAATGGAAATGGCAAATATAATGTAGACGTAGATGTAGATGCAAATGCAAATGTTGAGATGCAGCTGGGAAAGTTTCCTTTGTCCCTCTCCCTGCCCTCCTTCTGTTTGTTGGGGCTTGGTCATTATCGTTCTGCAGGGGGGCTTTCATTACACGGCCGCCACTTCAGCTGACCAGAAAATAAAAAGTGCGCCGGTCAAAAGAAGTAAAATGTAAAAAATAAGAAATAAAAAAAAAGAGTAAAGGAAAATAAGTTTTGCGCTGCTGTGCCTGAAAATGGGAAACCAAAATTTAATTTCCATAAGAAAAAAGGCAAAAAAAAAATCAAAGCATCAAGAGATGCGGGCCAAACGTAAATTGAACAGCAGCAAGAGACGGACAGAGATTGGGCTGAGAAAATTCAAAAGCTTTCACTTTTTAGCCAACAAGCATTTTATTTTTTCCTATTATTTTTTGTTTTGTTTTCTTTAGGTTCTTCTAATATTATTTTTTCTTTTGCATAATAATGAAATTAAATTGCTGCCTTGCACACACATAATCAAATAGACATACGTATGTATATATATATATATATATATGGATACGTATCTATACATCCTCTATATAGATACGACATTTGTATGTATGTATACATGTCTGTAAGTATTTTTATTTTTGCCACTTTGCAGTGGTTTTCATTTCTGCGGCAACTGCGAAAATGGGCCACAACAAACCAAAGATGCGCTCTAGAACTGCAGGCTTGCAGGAATTGTAATCCGCACAAAAAGAAAGGAAATAAAAAGCAGAAAAGAATTACAAGAATCGGCCTGAAAGTCAGCTTCAGTTCAACGCTTTTTTTAAATAATTCAAGAACTATATTTAACTTGCTAGTTTTATCTTGTTTTCATGAGTACTTATTTGTTTTTAGAATAATACTTAACCACGGAACTGCCAAGAATTAAAAAGAAAATATTCTTGTTTACTTTTCATTTCTCCTGTATATTTAACCAAGTAGCAAGCCCGCTAAAAAAATTTGACTTGTTTTACGAGAACTATCTGAATGACATCATAGATTTTTCTGGGTTGATGTAGGTCAAGGGACCCAAATACATACAAATATTACAACTGCTGACCAACTTTTGAACCAAGTCCTTTGCAACGAAATTAAATTTACAAACAGTTTTCTGAAGAGTAAAAAGTGCTGTTGATCAGTGAATACTTTACAGCTATGCCACAATTGCCATACAAAACATAAATAAAATAATATAAAAACTATTAAGGAAAGGCTATGTTTGGCACGCCGAAGATTACATACCCTTCCAAATTCGAATAAGCATTACAATTTTTATGATATCTTGAGAAAGAAAAATATTTTACTTACAAAAACTTTTGAACCGCTTATTCCTATGGGAGCTATATAATATAGTAGACCGATCTAAAGAATTTTTTTGTACGTCTAGAAATCACACTCCTACATATAAATTTCCATTGATATACATTAGGAAACAAGAAAATAGCCGAAGACTGCATTCCCTTGCTGAGTGGAATTAGCATGTGATTGATCGATTATTAGCAAGGCAGCTGATATAGTAGTCCGATCTAAATAGTTTTTGGTAAGCATTTTGGTAAGACCCTCATCATCAAATTTTAAAGGTTGAACCGTTTGTTTCTACGACAGCTATATAACTTTAAGTTAACTGATATCAATGATCTTTAGAAATTGCACTTTTTCAAAAAGGCTTGGACAGGCAAAAGCGAACAGTTTGAACTTTGGAACTTCAGTAGAATTAATACATAAAACTATTTAAATCAAAAACATATGTTTTCTTTAACAGTTTCGACTGGAAAATAGATTTTGGCCACTTTTAGAAGTAAAAATTTTAACCATAAAGTTTTTCTACATTAAATCGCGTAAATTTCTGGAGGGTTGCTGCTTCAAATAGCCTTGTAAAAGTCCGTTGGTGTCTTAAAAGTTTGATTTTTCTGAGTTTGTCTTTGAATTTCTTAACATGGCTCTAAAGGCTTTCCAGCTATTAAAAAAGTTTCGAAAATTATTGAATTTTTATGTCATTAGACTTCGAAATGTGTGCTAGCTGCTAGCTGCGTATACCCTTTGTAACCCTTTCGGGCTAGCAGGGTGGACCGAGAGAAAAAGAGAGGCAAATGAAAACTATACAAGACGACGGAGCTCAGTGCGTGTCAGCCTTGAGCTACATTCAGCAGACAGACAGACAACAACACAGAAAATTGTACACGTTCATAATGCAAACTTTAGCCAAAAAGAAAATGCGGCAGACAACGGCAGAAAATAAGAGAAAAAATGCGGGAACAAAAAGGAGAAAATGGGAGAGCGGAAAAGCTGAAAAGCAGAAGAGTGGAAAAGAGCAGGAGCGAAGGCAAGAACACAGAAGAAACCTCCATCAAAGTTGTTGCTATCAATTTGTTGTTATTGTTTTTGGGGTATTGTTGCCGCTGCTGCTTCTGCTGTTATTCGAATGATTTGCTGCGCCAAAAGCAACAACAACGGCAACAGCAACAACAAATGATAATAATAATATATACACATATGTAATAATTTTTGTGAGCTCAGCTGCGTCAGCTGCGCAGCGCTGCTTTGGCGCTGCCTCTGCCGCTGCCGCTGCTGCTGCGTTCAGTTGCGTTGCGTTGCGTTGCGTTGCGAAGGGAAGTCAACAGGAAAAGCGGAATGAAGGAAGGATAGGACTTGGTATGGTTGGATAAAGAAGTGCAGAAGAGTGTGGGAATCTGGCTAGAAGCAGCACAAGTTGATGGCATCTGTTTAATTTTTGCTGTTTTTGTTGTTTTTTATTAATGAATTTTTATGCTCAGTGGGCGACAGCGGCAACGTCTGCCTCTTCTTCCCCTTCTTCTGCTGTTTTCTTCTATGCTCAATTGTCGTTGTTGTTGTTGTCGTCGCCTTTTGGCTGCGTGAGCTTTTTACTTTTGGATTATGGCTATAGCTAAAAATATGTCTGCCAATTCGCTAAGTGGCTCAATTTATATGTATATATGTGTGTGCTTCTGTCAATGTATGTGCGTATGTGTGAGTGTATATACATACATATATACAGCGCAAATTCCCTATAACAAATTTGAAAATTTTTAATATTCGGAATTCTGTAGTATAACTCTATTAAAAAATGTGTTATGAGGCATCTAAGAACCCATAAAGAGCGAGTATTTATACTAATGATATCCGTCTGTCCATCTGTTTTTTCTAGGCTAGGTGAATAAAAGTTGACATGCACCAGCTTTTTTATTGCATATGTATGCCGAAACCGGCCAATTCGGACAACAATGTCTTATGGTTGCCACAAAAGGAAAAGGTCAATAACTTATTTTTTAAATGCTCTCCAAAAAATTACTAAAATCGAACCTCTATAACATATAGCTGCCACAGGAGTAATCCGTTGAAATAAACTGATGTAATTAAAATTTTGAAAAGGTTAATCCCGTCCGCAAGGGTATTAATCGTCGGCTCTCTGAAAGTTGCCTTTCCTTCTTTTCTTACTAGTTTTATATTTCTAAAAAACTATTTACAATTAAAAACCTACTCAATATTTGTAACTTTATTGAAATTTGCCAAAGTCTATAATAATCGAAATTTAATTTCATTTCTTTGCCAATGGAATGTATAGAACATTTTTAAAAATTGAATTCTTTAAATCCAATATACAAAATGTTTGTCCAGCATTATATAAAGTATAATATAAATAATAATATAAAGGTTAATGTCTTTTACGGGTAGTTCAGAACATATTTCTTTATTTGACATATTCCATTTTGACTTTAAGTTTTCTTTTCTATTTATAAATAATATTTTAAAGATTTGCTCACTATAAATTTTACTTTAAAGAATTCATTTGAAACAAAATGCTCTGCTTAGTAGCTTTTATATATAAATACAGTGCAAATTGCCTATGGTATATTTATAATTAACTTCCTTGTCAATAGTAAAATAATATACTAAAAATAAGCTCAAGTTGGAATTCACTTTTAAGAATTTCTCTGTAATAGTAAAAGTTTGTCTTTAAACGACAGTTCACTGTAATTAGCAGCTTTTGTATTTGCCTTCTTTTTTTTGGGTAATTGCGAAATGTAATTGCCTTGCAGTTGTTGTTGTTGTTGTTGCTGATTGTTGTTATTATTGTTATTGTGGCAGTTCTTGTTGACGTGGCCAACATGTGCGCTACGTGATTTTTGATTTACATTTTTGGCGCGCTGCTCGCCAACCGGCAAACTGCAGTTGTTTATGGATAATCGGCAGCTACTCACACTACTTTAGCACTTTTCCACTTTCCACGGATGAATAAAAAACACAAGCAAAAATATATAAAAAAAAAAGTATGATGAATTAAACTATTGTTTATTTGTTTACTTTAATTGTTTGTATAAATTTATAAGTTTATTTATTTTTATTAATACAAATTGTAATGTTACACTTTTTGTTTCGTATCGCACACACGACAAACAGGTTAATTTTAAATAATTAATTTTTGCAGCGGATACCGTTACGCGTTCGAAACATGTCCGTGCACGAGGCAAACTCGACACTGACTAAAGCTGAAGCAGCAGCTGCCTCACAACGGAGTGAATTGTGCCGCTTGTGGCATCCGCATCGGTTGCCTGCGTTGACACAATGACTCACGGATCCCAATAGCCCAGAGCTGTCGCCAGTCGCCAGTCGCCACTCGGCATTCGGTATTCGGCAATCGGCAACAGCCCCGAGTGCAGCATCGCACGAGCGAAACGCACGAGCGAAGCACGAAGGCAACTGTGAGCGCTATTTGAGCTATTTTCTTAAGGGGCCCACTTACATAAATTAAAAATATTTACAGAAATCATAACAATGCTTCGATGAAAATCTGTTAACAGTTTGATATTATCGTGTTGGGAGAGCGGGAACCAATACCACAAAAGGAATGATTTTTGAACTCATCAAGCGATTTTTTAATTACCGTCACTTGGCTTAATGCAGGAGCTATTGAAACTCAGAAGGATTACCAAAACATACAAAATAATTTAGAAAATGCTTTTATACATTTAAAAACAATATTGGTTAAATAATACTACATTTTTTATGAAGCAGAAAAAATATATGTATTTATTTTTACACGCCAAAACTATGGTCATGAATGATGTAAGTGGGGCCTTATTCTGACATTTTTGGCTCACAACAGCAAGAATTTCCCCATATTCTGACGAGGCTCCAAGTTCAAACAAATACTCAAAAGAGAGAATACCCCCTAGAGTGAGTTAATAAGATTGAGTGAATTCTGAGAATTGTGAGTGAAAACTTTTTGAGCATTCGTCTCATGCAGAACAGCCTTTTTGCTCATTTCCGTTTGGCGTGCGTAGGACTTCCGCTGTCTTACAGCCAAGGAAGTTGTTGCAACTACCGAGAACTAAGGAGAACGGGAACGGAAAGGGTGACGGGAAAGGGAATGAGTAGGCGATGAGTAGAAAAAGCATGAATACGTCTGTTTCTGTTGCTGCTTTTGTGAGGAATGTCAAAAGACGTTCCACGGATCGCAGCATTTGGGTTTGAATGCTACGAATGCACTCATAAATTCATTTGTACATTTCTGTTTTTGTATGGAAATGCAAGGCCAGCGGCACTTAAGATATCATTAAACCCAAAATAAAACTAGTAAGGAAAGCCTATATTCGGTGTACCGAAGATTACATACTCTTGCAGAGCTATATGATATAGTAATCCGATCTTAATAATTTTAAGTGTGCATATAGAAATCATACTTTTCCATATAACTTGTAAGTTTATTCAACATATAGCTATATGATATAAAGGTTCGATCTTAAAGGCCTTTAGAATACATTTAAAAATTACACTTTTACATCTAACTAAATTTTATCAAGATATCAAAAAGTTTTCATATAATTCTTTTGAACCGATTGATCCTATAGGATCTATATGGTATAGTTATCCGATCCAGCGGTTCTGATATATATTCTGCCTGAATAAGGCTCCATACCAAATTTCATTTATCTAGCTTAAAAACTGCGAGACTAAACAGTCAGACGGACATGACTATATCGACTCGTCTCGTTCCTCCTTCAATGAATCACACATTCCCTGACAAAGTTATAATACTCTATGCTAGGGTATAAAAATGCTTTCAAAAGTCTGCAGGAAATAGTAAATTGCTTTAGTAGAGGGTGATCCTTATGTGCAATAGGCCAATATTTTGTTTAAGGTTATGAGTATTATTGCCCTTTTTATTGAGCCTTTAAATGTAGATGCATTTTTTTATATAAAATACCAATCAAACAGAAATCTGAGCAAGTTCATCTCCGAATATTTTTAGTGATTTTATATTTTGTATGCATACTTTGTGGATGAGATGATAAAAATTCTAAATCGAAAATGAATTTGTGTCTTACAAAATATCTGTGAGCTATAAAAATGTTTGGGATATACAAAAGTGTAAGAGAGATACAAAGGTGAAACAATATTTGAACGAAGCAAAACTGCTTGAAAAATACAAATATATGTGACTTTTTGGTATTAGTTGAATGTGGTTGAGCCACACTTTAATTGGTATCTGTACTTTATACTTTGTAGCTTCAGGGATACAGACACATTTCATGAAAAAAATAAAGTATCTTGTGGTGGGCTTACAAAATTTTGAAAAAAGAAATGTTAGAACCATAACCAATGACTTCGAGGCTTAAATTGCAAATTGTTGAAAGTTTAATGCATTAGTTAAGTCTGCTATTTAAGCAATTTGTATTTGGAGTGTATAATTATCTTTCCTTTCTATTTTGCATGCCATTTTGATATGAGAAAGTTCCAACAAATTTGGAGAGAGAAAAGAAAAATCTTGTTCGACTACAAAATGAAAAGATACCATTTTAATAGCACAAAGGAACAAAAAGTACAGCATTAATTAAACTAGTAGTTGCACTACTAGTGCTACGAGTATATCGCTTTGCATAATACCTGTTGTTAGGAGAACATCAAACAGGAAAATCGAGCAACCCTAAAGAATTGAACAGAACAAAGCAAAGCCGCATTGCACACTGAAATGTAAAAACGAAGGGAAACAGGAAGTAAATTCTTTTTGCTTTGCCCCACAGGCAGATGCCGCAGCAATGGCTGAATTGCATTTTTGACAACAGCAACAATCAGAGGCAACAACAAATGCTGCAACAACGGCAGACAGTCGGTGAAAGGTTGTCACATCCAGCAGAAACAGCATCTGTTGCTTGGTTCAATAAAAATTGTCTCCGGTGTAGTCCTTGGACAGTTCCCATCCCTATATTAATCTATACAATTGTGGCTCTAGGAACTATTGTTGACTTCTATGTGTATCTATGCTATGTATCCTGCGTGCTTGTGTTCTTCTTCATATGAAGTATTTGTGTTTTCAATCCAATATGTTTAATGCCTTTGAGTGTAATTAGTGTAAGAGCAGCAATAACAAACAATAACAACAGCAACAACATAACTGATAAATAATCTTAGCGCAACCAAGTAGACTAAATAGAAGAGCTTGAATCCAGCACAATCCAGCAAACAAAGTAAATTCCCATAATTTAATACATGCTCATAGCTTCATTCTCAAAACCTATTAATTTATCCATTAGGCTACATTAGGCTACACCACCTGCACATTGCCCTCAAACATCTTCTGTGTAACACAATAATCTTATTCTATTCAATGCATCCCAACAAAAGACTTTTGGCATATGACTGTTCAAGCTGAAATGAATTAGTTACGTCTAACGAGTACTCGTACATTGCAACGTTGTAATCAGGATGTCGCTCTTGGCTACAAAGGCCAGTTTCATTACATCTAGTTTGTAAATTTAGCATTCAAATATTATAGGGATATTGGATATTCGTAGTTTTCAACACTAGTCAAAGGAGTTTCTCTAATATGATTTCTCTTACCGGATGAATTGATAAGTATTGATTAAGCTGTCAAAAAGACATAGTAATTAGCAACAATAAAAGTTTCGCTTTCTACATATGCCGATTTTTTAACACTCTTTTAAAATTTAGCTTTGGCTGACAATATGTTTTTATATTGTGTGGAATTTGTTGTAAAGTAGAATTCAAAGGAAAGTTAAAAATGAAGTTACAAAATTCAAAAATATAGCAATAAATTACGGTCCTTAAATCGCAATTCGCCAAACTGAAATTCGATCAATTTGTAAATTTGATGGAAACTTTCCAAATCAAATCAAATTACTGACCAAAAATTATGCTAGGCCATTAAATATGTTCTGTCATACATTATGCAGGCATTCAGTTAAACTGAAATGCAATCAAAAGTTTTGCCAAATCATTCAAATAATGCAGTTGCAGCGGTCGCTGTGTCCGAGAATAATGCATAATTAAAATGGCAGCTAGGAGTCGTATCTGATTAGAGGCAGAATGTAAAAGGAGCCAGCTGACAGCTGACAGGTGCCAGGGTGCACGGTGGGTTGCCACAGAACATGACTAGTGGCAATTAAAACAACAATGACAGTGGCCAGAACTAAAATAATCAAATACATATGTGGCCACTCACATTGTTTATTATTTAGGGCCTCTCGTGGAGCCTGCCTCTGCTCTCTACGCGAAAATGTTGAAAATAAACAGGGAATCTGCCAAAAGCGTACCACAAAAACATAAAATTCTATGTATATACCCACATACCAGTACTCGTTTGGAGTACATATTGTGAACCTGTCTCAGCGCCACAAAATATGCAATTAAAAAAGCATGACAGGAAGGCGCGAAAAACGGGTTGTACAATTTAAACTTGAAATAATTCCAAGCCATAGCAACCAGTTGAATGAGTACTCAAAGGGTCCAATGGAATGATGTATGCAGTCAAGTGTGCTCCACTGAAACATACCCTGCATAAGCTACGTAAGTGCTTGACCTCTACTCTCCTTTGCTTGTAGATTTTCTAATATCAGGCTTGAATTGCATAGATCATTTTAAATAATACCTTATAGAGTATCTCTTTTAATCACATTTATTCGAAAATTAAATTTGAAAGAGACTCATAATCTCTTAAATTGTGTCTGTCCATTGTATGAAATAAATAGAGAATCACCAAACGGACGAACTTACTTTAATGATGCTGATCAAAAAAATTCATATAAAATATATACGATCTGCAGAATATACCCTTTTTCCCCCTGTTCAACGGATACTAGGTAAAAATAAAACCAATTTTTTGTCGCATCAGGTGTTCTGCGAAAACAGTGGAGAGAATGGTGCGAAAAAACGAACAAGACTTACAAATGTCACCTGAGCTTTACCTAACAATGTTTTGGAAAAATGTTTGGCAAAAACCACAATAAGTACAGCCCTCATATATGTCCTTATATAAAACATCCTGACACAGATGTCATGCTGTGATGGAGCACAACCGGCGTTTTACAAAAAAGCTTTTGACAAAATGTATTCAGGGTTTGTTATCAAAGGTAACTAAGCAATTTAGCAGAGCATCAGAACAATAGTTAATAATATTATTTTATTCTTTTTTTTACAGGTCCAAGAAAGAATTTTTTGAAAGAATTTCGGCATTTATATGAAGCACAATACAAAAATTGGAATGCAATATTATGTACAGGCAAAAGCGACTGTCAAATCTCTTTAAAATAGTTAATAATATTTTTGTAGAGCAAATATAAGAGCTAGTAAGGAAATGCTATCTTTAAAGGGCTGCTATATAAATACTCTTAAAAACTGGACTAAATATTTGAAAAATGTTGTCCATTTTGACCGATTGTTCCCAGCACAGCTATAAGATATTGTAGTTCCATCTTAAAGATTTTCGTCTCCGTTTCAAAAACACACTTCTAACTTGTAATTTTTTCTTAAGAAACAATAAAGTTTATCATTCAAGACATGATGTATATTAATTTGATCATAGAAATTTTTAGCCAGCTGTGAAAAAAGAGCTCCACATAACTTGTAAGTTTAATTGAAACATCTAAGCCTACAACAAAGTTTTTTAAACAAATTTTTAAGCATATTATTCCTTATTATAAAGGATCTAAACCAACTGCCTATATATACCGTATACTTTATATATATACTATATACTATGTACTATATATATATATACTATATACTATATATATATAAAACCTTTTCATTCCGATTGACTTGAAAGCTATGCATAAAAGAAGCAAATGAAATAAACATTGTGAATAGTTTTAGTTGGTTTAAAATTTCGCTTTTAAGAATTTCCATAAACATTTAATGAAAAGTATTTTTTAAGCTTTCGGAAAATTGTCCAAGAAGCCGGTTATTACATATAAATCTGACTAAATTTTTTAATTTTACGGACATATAGTAGAAAAGAATATAAATACTATATTATTATTTTGAACTGTCATTTATTATTTTCATAGAACTCTTTTAATACTTCTTGAAACTAATGTGGAGCTTGACACCAACTAAGGTCAACTTTGCTGTTTTTTCGAAGGTTTCTCTTTTATATTTACTAAAACAAGTTTTATTTCTTATTAAATCAAGAGCTTAAATATATATTTTGTATAGTTTATAAATTCTTTAGGATCTCCGGACAATAAATGATAAATTTAAATTTCAATAATTTGAGCGTTTGCTTCCTTTAATGTGCTACAGTGTCTTACCAGGAAAACACATACGCTTGGCTGAAGACATTGTCATGTTATAATTAAGATGATTGTTATATAATTGGGCAATAAACATGTTAGCGTCAATACCACATACTGGATTTCTGATAAAGTACGAGTAAGTAGTATATAAAATTAAACATCATATGTTGCCAGGTAGGAGTAGGGGTATGCTGTTGGTGTAGACGTTGTTAGAATGGAGCAAACCAAATTCAAATATGTAAGCAGCCAACAACAACTCTAGAGCAACCAGGCCGAACTGTCAACAACAGCAGCAACAACATTGGCAGCAACAATAACCAAACATGAAGCAAACAGTTTGTCAACAAATGTCTGACGAACTGTCAGAAACCGCAAATTGTTGTTGCAGATACAACTATTATTGTTGTTGTTGGTGTGACCATTATTGTAGTTGTTGTTCTTGTTGTTGTTGCTGTTGTTGTTGCACAATCATAGCCAGCTGACAATGTAGCGGTGAGTAGAATGATGAGCAGCAAGAGGGGGCAGACAAATGGACAGAGAACCGAACCAAAATGAAACCAGGCGGCGGTGAAACGCACGAATGGCATGTGGACTATTTGTGAAGCTGTTTTTTTTTTTTTTTTTTTTTTGTATGTTGTAAAGATACTTACGTACATTTTATTGTTATTATTTATACAACAAAATCGTATCCACACTTTCGCGCCAAAGCAGAAAACGAATAAAGAAAAAACGCAGGGATATAGAACGCTGGTTTTTGGGCCAACGCTGAACATTGATAAAGGCGGTAGCAACACCAGCGATAATAACCTGGCCTAGAAAGTTGTCTAACCAATTGCAAACGAATTTTCAGCGCTTAACATTTTCAACATTTGCATACAAGCTCGAACTTTTAAACTGTTTATACAATCGATTATTTTTCGCAATTCTAAATTTAAACGTGGAGGGCCACAGAAAATCTCATCTCCACATTAAATAATGTAGAATACATTTAAATAATTCTAGGCTACAGGTGCGTTACACAGAAAGGTGAGACACTTTTTTGGTTATTGTGCTAGGATTTTGTTTGAATCTTGGTTCAGTCCCATTTTTTGCTAATTATAAAAATAAACCAGTTTGGTTAATAAGATTTATTTAAGCGTGTTGACATCTGCTTGAATAAATTCCATAAAAAAACAGTTTCTATTTATAATCACTGGGGAAAGTGTTAATTATGAGCAGCTAAGGGAATTACTGACGGAATTATAGTTTTCGTCAATGCTTATTTCATGATAATTTTATTTAATTTTTTTGAATGAATTCAATAAAAAAAAGATTAAGTCTATTAAGAAGAAAAATATTATTAAAAGAAATATTATTATAAATAATAATAATTATTTAAATACGTAGTCCTTGTTGCATGAATTAAATAGAGAATGACTTAATTTCAGAGCTGAAACTTACGCCAATATTTACAGAACAATATATAGTATTAAATAATTTGGAATTCATTTGAAATATACCCGGTAATTTGATGTTAGTTTTACGCAAGATTTGCGAATTTCGAACTCAATTTTCGACTACTCTTTCAACTCAGGACTTTATTCAAATGCAAGCTTTAGGCGAAAGCAAATTCAATATAATTAATACATCAAGTTTAATCAAAGCCAAGGGTACAAATTAATTAAATAAGTTTAATAATATGAATTGAATACTTTTTCTGCTGTTGCATATTTTTTGGAAAAAATAATATTTTTTCTATAAAAAAATGGAATCTTTTTTCACAAGTAGAAGTTTCAATAACTACTTAGCCATGCAAACGAGCAAATACTCTTATATATTCATATCCGAACTATATTATATATTGAATTATTGCTTAATCATGCCATTATACACACATGAACGCCTGCGGCTTGCGGCAAACGTGATATAGTATATATATATAGTATATGGGAAAGAGTATGTATGAATATTTGTACCTGACAGAGGAGGGGGCTTTACCTCTACCCTAAAACCCATTGCAATTTGTATACCCAGCGAGCATTTGGGCGGTTTGTTTTTTAATTTGCGGCTGTTTGAGCGGCTTTTGGCAGGCCGTGAAATTGTATGTAAAAATATTTTAATTGAATTGTCACCGCGATTTTTATTATAATTTTTTTCATTGTGTATTTTTGTTGTGAGCGTAGTTGTTTTTATTTATTTATTTTCTGTGTGTGTGCATGTGGAATTCTCCTCCTGGTTACCTTTTTTTTTTTGGTATTTGTTTTTTTATGAGCAGAACAATTTTTGCTCATTTCATTATTTGTTAAGCTTTTAACTTTAATTTAATTTTTAAATACCTCTTTATTTTATTTGATGTTCCACGCAGCCATTGTCACTGGCATTCAGTGTCTCTGCTGCTCCAGCTACCCCATTGTCCTTGTTGATGTTGTTCTCCCCATGACAGTTGATGAAATATGTATGCCCATTGTACGGCAAACAGGCAGAGATACTCGTATACGTATAGGAAGTGCAGAGCAAGGGAGTGCCAGTCCCAATAATGACGTCCATGATAATGACAATGACACCGACAATGGCCAATTATGTTGGTCAGAATTCTGCCTCAGAGCTGGCTGGCTGGCGGGTGGGCTGGCTGGCTGGCTGGCTGGGTGGTCGAAAAATACCCCTTTTCAGGCTTGCTAATTGGAATAACCGCTAAAGCGTTTCCAGTCACTGTCGGAACTTCCCAACCACGTGAGAATTTCAACACATCTTCAGGGCTGCAAACTCATCACATCCAATTAAAAAAGATAACAATTTCTTAGCATTGTTATTCAGTTACACGCAAACTCTATGTTAAATTAAAAACATTTGCATAAGAATAATAAATAAAGAAATTATTTTCCAAGAAAAAATTTAATAAATTTCTTAACATATCAAGAATTAATTTTGTTTTCAAAGGGGAAACCCACGCCAGTTCAATCACCATGAAACAAAACAAAGGTATAAAAATGAAAAGGATCAGAAGATGAATAATGTATGACTAAGTGATACCCTTCACTCAGGTTTCAAATGTTCCAATATAAATGGTGAGTCACATATCAAATAAAATGCAGGTCATTATTTGAAACCTGCCTGAATAAACTCTTTTTATTCATATTCAATGGATATAGTTTATAAAAATACAGAAAATACCTAAAGAGAGTGGGCGCGGAAAACGGAAAGCAGCAAATCTAAAACCAAAACAATTTCCGAGAATGTCGAGGATTCGTTTTCACTGTTCACCTGCTATGCGGGGTAACCGGGTAGAGAAATTCGCTATATTTGTACCTCGTATATGTGCTTATTTCTGATACTAAGTCCTTCTGCGTATTTCGATTACTGAACGGATATGGAGTCATTACTTGTTAAGTAAAATCCTGTGAATTGTCAATACCTTTCCGGAGCGCTCCGTGGTTTTCAATTATCAAAAATGCTTATGAAATAGCTGTCAGCTGGAGAAAATACCCTGTGTTAATATCCTTGCAGAGGCAAATGGGGCGAATGTAATTATAGTGCCACATGAGAAAAGTATTAAGTTTTTAAAATAATAAGAAATATAAAAATTAAAGTTAGCATTTCAATAAAAATATATATACATTTATGAAATATAAATACTTGCTTTAAATGTGAATACAGAATACTATTTTACCACAATATACTCATATACTAAGACTTAGAGGACCCAGCTAAAATTAAATACAGGGTATGTTCAATATGGAACATATCCGAAAAGTGCATCATTGCGTTTGGTAAGCAATCTCAATTTTTTTTTCGCTCTTTTTCATGATTGCAGTGAATTATTTCTGGGTTCCTGCAATACATTTTTTCCTTTCTGTTTTAATTTTTTTTTTTTTCTTATTTTTGAGTATGTTTCTTTGAATGTAATTTCATTAAATCTTCACGCTAATCTGTAGCAGCAACAGCCACAGCCACAGCCACAGCAGCAGCAGCAGCAGCAGCAGCAGCCTCAGCTTAACCACATATGCAAATAAACAATTACAAAGGCAGCAGCAGCAGCAGCAACAGCAATAACAACAACAGCAACATCAACAACAACAACAACAACAACAAAAGTATTCAAATGCAGACAATCAACAGTCAGTCGCAGGTGGCAAGGAACCGAAAAACCGCAGTCATAATTTTTCTCAGGCTTAACATACGCATTTGCGTACACACGCACACACCTACACACTCCCAACCATACACAGGAAAAAATCCTACTTGGCCTTTATTAATTATGTTCCTTAACATAGATTGCGGATATAGAACGGAGCAATCCAGCTTAAAATTGGTTGTATGGAATGCTTTTTATATGTGAAATATATAAGGCATTGAAGAAGACATCTCCGATACCCAACGATGAGGCGAGTTAATGTGTCTGTCTGTCCGTCTGTCTATATGCTGCCATAGGTCCCATCGGTTCAGAAGTTTCTGTATGGAAAACATATTTTTTTCAAGATATCTTAATGCAATTTACAAGTTCGATTTTATTATATCATATAGCGGCTTGCAACTGTATATAATCTTTAGAGAGCCGAAGAACGTCATTCCTTACTAGTTTTTGATTTAAAATAAGATGATCTTTTTTTTCAGTGCATTTCAACATATACTGGCTGGCTGGCAGGCAGTCAGAGAGAATGTGCTGCCTTTAAGATTGTAAGCCCGTTTGGCATTTCTTTAATTTGAAGCTGAGAATGAAAATGAGAATGACGATGACGATGACCGTGAAGATGATGATGATAATGACGTTGCGTCTTTAGCAGCAGCATTACGTGCAAATAAAAGTAAAATTTAGAGCAACAACAACTCTGTACACACACACACACACACACACACACACACACACGCGTAATTACGTAATCACACCGACAACTACAACAATGCCTCGCAGTGAGGTGTTAAGCTACAGCTTAGAGCTCAGATCAACTCCAAGAGCCTCGGGCTTGAAGCTTACTAATACTCGTACAAATATACACACATACATGCATATATAATCTCACACTTGTGTTTATTTGCGGTGGCTCTGAGGCGGTGTAATTAAATTTTGCCGCCACGTCAAAAACACAGTTTGTAGCGATTAAATGGCAATTCCTGTTGCTGCCAAGGACCTAAAGATAACGGGTTACTGCAGAGTTGTCTGTACCTTTTCCTATATTGATATTTTAATAATATCCTGTTTTTCGCAAAATTAACTTTAAATGCAAGAGTTGCGGTTTTGGGCTTAGATACCCTATATAAACCAGGCAGTTTTAGCCGGCGTTGCCCTGGTCCGTTGAAGGATTTCTTCCATCCGTTTTCATTATTTTTTGAAAAATATGTTTAAAAAAAAAGTCTTACAACTAAGAATATGGAATCTGTTAACGACACTGCCCCTGTCAACACAATACTACCAATGTTGCTCCTAAAAGTAGGCTTTAGCTTTTATCTGTTATAATATTTATTTCTATAGAAGGATAATATTTTTATCTTAACTACCCAAACGAAAGTCGGCCTAATAGACTAAATAAATGTTTAAATAAATGGATTAAAATATTAAAACGTAATAACAGTCACTGTTTATATAACAACAATTTTTAATACTGAACTAGAAAGTTCAGATACTCTGCATTATTTAACAATAATTAAGTTTGACTTGCAATATTTAGTATATTACTGAATACATTTTAAAGTTTTTGAGCTTAATAAAATGTATTATAAGTAGGTGCTGCTTAAATTCCATTGATGTACTGATTCTCTTTAACAACTCATTCTCTTTTACTATCACCTTTTAAAACACAATTGTTGTTCAATGACTCAGTGAATACTTGGAGAATGATAAAATAAGTAAAAAAAAACTGTTTGATTTCCCTCTCAATCATTTTTAAATTCTAAACCTATCTATTTGGCTCACATTTGGTGACAATTCCCCTTCCGATTCGATTCCCCCACACAAAGAAGTCATGTGGCCCTCAGTCATGCGTGATTTAGTAATTTTTATGTACACTCACGCGCAAGCATTGCAATACACCTTTACAGGGTAAATACATATGTATATACGTATTTATTTATTATTTTTCCCTTTTTTATTTGGGGATAACTCAGCCAGCCACAAAATTGTTAGCTAGGCGTGTGCAATTTTAAATATTGAATCTTTGATTCAATATAATCAGTCGTGTTATGGCCTTCACGCTCCGATTCGCAGCCAATGGCACAGTAACAGAACACAATAAACATGTGTGTGAGCTGTTCTTTTTTACTCTTCTTTTTTGGGTATAAATGTACACTCAGAAAAATAAATCGTTTCATACTTGAAAACATTTTCTTTTATTTATTTTTATCTCTACACTATAATCAGCAGAATTTCAACTAAATTTCAGGCAAAATACTTTATTAAAAATACAATTTTAATATTTTGAATTATGGCAAAAAAAAAAAGTTATAAATATTAAAAAAAGAATATAAACTGAAAATAAAAAGATCAATTTAAAAATATCCATAACGAATTAAACGATAAATCACAAGAAAATATCATCAAAATTCCACATTAATTTCAGGCATAAAAATACTCTACAATACTGTTCTCTCAGTGTAGACGTATCCGTACCTGTTTAAAATACGCTTGTATATGTGTGTTTGGATGTGCGTGTGGAAAGTATGTGCAAACAGCTGTCGCGTATCGCCGGCTGCCATTCGCTCAAACGGAAACGGAAATTACGTGCACGTCGGCAGTCCACAGTCAACTGCGTCAGTGACAATTCATCGATGATGCTCGGCCAAAGCCACAGTTGCCGACTGAGGAGCTCGGGGAAAAAATTCTGAAAAATTATAGGACAACATTACATAAGGCAACAGCAATCAGGCAGATATTTCGTTTACTTTCACAGCCCCTTGCCCTTACCCTTACCCTTACACTTACCCGTAGCCTGTACGCTTACCCTTATAATTTCCCCTCACGCAACGCTCTAGTTGCGCTTAATTAAATCGCAAAAGACGCGTCGTACATAATGAAACTCATTATTTATATACGAGATATATATGTATATGTTTGTGTCCGAGAATTGTGGAGTTTTATTGGGCGAATACTGCTTGTCATTGGTTGCATGTGTTTCAATTTTTCTCCAGCAATTCGCCGGCAATTCACCAGCAATTCACCAGCGATTCGCCCACAATTTACCACACAGTTTTGTACAGTTTGGTCGTAAACAAAATGTATGCAGAATACTTTTCGCTGTAGCTCATTAAAATTGTGGAAAAGTGTTGAGACTGAAAACTTTCATATTTTCATATTGGTAGCCTGCATTATAAAGTATGCCCCCAATAAGAGTGAGGCAGGTGGAGAACTTGTTATAATTCTTATTTTTAATATATTCCATGGTTGAGTTATGATTTTCAGCACGCGCCTCAATGTATGCTAAGAAATACGAAATTGGAAAGAAAGCGTTTTCCAAAGCGCTTGTATAGGCAAATGTAAATGTGAATGTAAATGTAAATGCAAATATAAATGTAAATGTGAATGTGAATGTAAACGTAAATGTGAATATAAATGTAAGTGCTGCCCAAGAAGTGCAGAGCGCAGTAGTTGCCCGGGCAACAAAGAGTAAATACTCGTATTGTAATTTTCATTATTCAAGTAATTTACGAGCGTGCGCTTCCGAAGCCCCACCTGTAAATGGACACAGCATTCTTATGCTCCTTAAGCTATGGCCAAGCCCTTTCTATGAGACAGCACAGTTCCATCTCCGACTCTCCATCATCACCAATGCCCAAAGATACCCTGGAACCTCCCCGCCCTTATTACCACCCACAACTATCGTTGCGGGAGCCTCAGTTGAGTGTTGAGCGTTGAGCGTCCAACGGGCCGTATGAGTAATTTGACTGGGCGCACAATTAATCTAGCGTCGTTTCGCATGGCGGCAATTTAATTGTATCATAAAACACGCAATGGCGTGCCACGCCCATCGCTCAGTACCAGTAGGCGTCGAGCTGGGTGGTATTAAGGACGAGAGCCGAGCATCAATTTGGATAAGAAATCAAGCAGAACAAGTGGAAAATAAACAGACAATCAGATAGAAAATACGTAAGAAATAAGCTACACTCAACGACGCTCGACTAGAATTTGCCGTGGAAACAAAAATTTGCCACAGATAAATTGTACATTTTAATATCTGTTCTTCGAAGTTCTAATCAAAGCTGACCTAAATAATTTGCTTATTAAATTTTCATAAATTTATAACACCTTTTCACACATTTTTCTCCTTCAGGGTATGTGAAATGCTGAGAAGTGAGACATTTGCAAATTGCAGCTTATGGCCGAAAACTGTTCGCAAATTCAAGACTTCAGTTTAAACAATCCCAAGACGACAGCACAAGAATTCTATGTTCATCTAACGGAAGTCCAAGAAGAGCAATTATTAAAATAAATAATGTAAATTGTTTGTATCGATAATCATTGAAATGTGTCTGTGCATAGTGCGAATAATCGAAATCAAAATCTAAATATCACACAGTTCAACGCGATTTGTGAGAAATTTGAAATTCATTTGTCTCATTGCAATTATGTTTAATATGTATGCAAATAATATTTTATCAATTATTGTCTAACTATCGATGAATTGTTTGAGAATCAAGCTTCATTCGATTGATTTTAACTGATTTGCATAACTAATTTAAAATGAGCAAAAAGCGAACACAGTTCAATACACAGCCACAGATTTGAATACTTTGAATTGCAATTATACGAGCATTAATAATTACATTAATGTACAAATTGCTAATTTGTAAGCCCAACAAATATCAAAACCAGGAAGCAAAGCCCTTCAATTTTATTTTATTTTACTTTTTTTTTAATTACAATTCTTTGATTTATTGGCATTGTTCCCAGCTAATTGATTAATACATATTGACCGTCCATAAACTATTTAATATTTCAAATAATAAAAGTAAGTTTATTTATTTTATTGGATCAAAATGATATTTTGTTATAATTATTATTATTTTATAAATTTTTATATGTAAAAAATATATTTATTATTCTAATAAACTTAATTATATATTATTTTTTTAATTTATTTTGTATTTTAGTCAACTCAGTAGGCGGCATATAAAATTTGTTCTTGAAAAAAAGGCTACTAGATTAGATTCAAAACGATTAAACCAAAAATAATGGAGAAAAAAATCTAGTCGGCTATGACTTTCAGGTGTTTTCCAGGCTATATAAGCAGAGGCTTTTCCTCGCTGGAGTCACTTCATAGAGCTGCTTTGACCAGGAAAGAGCTCCTTAAACAGAAATAAAAAAAAATTAAAAGTTTTATTGATTTAAATTTGGTGAAAATTGTCTTTTTGTGTAAGTTAAAAATAAATAGTGAAAAGTGAAAAAGTGAGTGACAAACAGGACGTTGAATGTTCAGGTTATACTTAAATAATATGAATATCCTTTTTAGCTCGCTATATGACCAAGAATCGCCGAATTTCATTGGAAAACCCGAAGGACTGGCGAGGACGACTTATGTTTAGTGGTGGAAAAAGTATTCCAAAAGCTGTTCCGTAATCGCAACATGGAGAAAATATTAAAGCTAATTACGACTGCAACAATACCGTGAGCATTGTAAGTCGGCCCTACTAAAGTGACAGCTATCGAACGAGAAATAAGAATTGGAATTCTGCTCTTGCCTTCCAGGAATTCTTCATAGCAACACCAATAGACGAACTGCGCTAGCCATCACTTGCTAGCCTCACATGCTATAGATTCCATCAAGCTTTATCTAAAGGAAGTCAACTATAATGTGCAACCAACAAGAACTTATCACAGAAGAGTCGAAATTTATGCCCGAAGAGAACTGGATCATATAAGACATGCGACCGTTAATGCCAATGACCTGGAAGAGTTCCACCTTGATGAGCAAAACCAGAAGTTTCTCCAGCCGCAATAATAGAGGCGAGGGCAACAATATGAGCTGCAAGCTGAAGCTTTATCGGTGCGATAGTGTAACACTAGTTTTGCAAGCGGCTTTGTTTTGGGTCCAAGTTCTTAAATGTTCAATTATAAGGACCCCATAATAAGGAGAGAGAGACGCAAAAGTATCCCATCGAGCAAACAAAATGGGTAGTATTCTCCTATCAACGAGTGACATTAAGAGAATAAATTCTTTTAATGTCAGTTGATGATTGGAGGACACTGTTCATTTTGTTGGGGCGACCGGCTAATTAGACGTCGAAGAAGCCGCAAAGTCCTTGCATCCTTAATCAATAATAAATGTACATAAATTCACTTTAATTATCAGGCTTAATTTTGAATTTAACAAATATATGTAAACAAATACTGGCAGCAATTACTCGATTTTTAATTAATAAAAGGCATATAAAGCAAATTAATTAATTTCCTTGCCAAATAACAAATAAATCAAATGTTAGACCCTAAATTCAACTGCAGTTTTAACTGCACTTTCCAATAAAATAATCCTGCCAAAAGGCGTTTCTTAGCAACGAAACGATAGGAATGAAGGGGAGTCTAATAACCTGTAGGGTCAACCTAAGACTATTGTAGGTCATTTCGGACTGGAATGAGCTTGTTCTATTGCTTGTAATTTATGTTAAACTTTGCGGTTGCCCAGCGCTGGTAAGGCCAAAAAGGACTTGTGAACGGTCTTTGGACTGCTGAGTTTCTATGTCTGTCTATCTGACTGGCTGTCTGCCTGTCTGTCTGTCTGTCTGTCTGACTGTTTCTTGTTGTTTATTGCTGTTTTTGGTTAAATTCCATGTTGTCAGTTGGTTTTGTATAGTTTTATCTGTTAACCAAGACTGCAACACAGTCACCATCAGCATTTTCGTTATTGTTGTTGCTGTTGTTGTTGTTGTTACTGCTTCTGCTGCGCGCACTAATTAACAGACTTGAAAAGTAATTAAGTCATTTGTCTGATCCCCAGACGGATTTACCCAAACCTCAGCTCCAGCCTCGTTCTCGCCCTTTCGTGCCTGCAAAAGTGTTTGACTTGTTGTTATGTGTTTTGTTGTTTTGTGTAGTTGTTGCTGCCTCTACTGCGGTTGCTTTCGCTGCTGTTGCTGTTGCTGTTGCTGTTGCTGTTGCTGTTGCTGTTGCTGTTGCTGTTGCTGTTGCTGTTGTTGTTGTCGCCTCGCCTCGCCTCGTTTGGTAATTGCTGACCTGAAGCCGTAGATAATCAAAAGTGGAAATCCTTGTCTCCACGCGCCAAACTTGCAGGGCACCGCACTCACGACACCCTTTCTACACTGTCTATCCTGGCCTATTTCAAGAGCCACAACCTAGCTGACACTGTTCTAGTTGTTGTTCTTATTGTTTCGAAGAACTTTGTGTGTGTGTGTGTGTGTGTTGCAGTTGTCTCTGCAGAAGAGTTTTGCTCACTTTGACATCAAACTTTTCCGTTAAGGCTATCAATTTACTAGTGCCCCCTAATCCAACCGTTGAGATCAATTAGTGTGCACAGGCACGCAGCAGCGAGCTACTCGGTAACTTCACCTTCACCTACAATTCATACTCATCCTCATCTTCGTCCTCAACTTCCACTTCATGAATTACCTTCTTTATCGTCTTTGGTAGCAACCTCAAAAAGACGTGTGTGATACTTGTCAATGAAGTTCTGAGCATAAACGTGGATGGGCATTTTACCTTACCAACATGTCATTGGCTCTGACATAAAGCCAAAGTTTAGAAGGCAGCTAACCCAATAATCACTCTACAAATGAAAGATACAATCTTTATTTAATATACTTCAATATTAACCAAATCCAATTATAGCAAAACGAGTACAGATTTGCGAATTAACCACATACCTTGCAATTATTTTTCATGGCACACTTTGTTACCACTTTAGAATATTTGAAATCTGATTGATTTGATTTTGAGATTAGTGCATAAACCAATTAATTTTGATCAGAAAAACAACTAAAACTTTTTTGCTTAAAGCCTCAGCCTCATCACAAATGATACATGTATTGAATAAATTTCCCATTAACTTGCTTACATTGTAAATACACAATAATATAATAGTAATAATTTTTTACCGTCCTGTATTTTTTCTAACATAAAAACTTTTATTGCATCATTAAATAAAATAAAACTCTCTAACTATACTTTATTTGCATTGGGGAATATACAAAAAGAAAAGGATATACTTGAGGTAAGACCAGCTCCAAGCATACCTAGCTATGGTAAGGTATAACAGCTAATGCAAACTATATAAAATCAGCTGATATGCGAGAATGAAAAACTGCTCGGGAGTCTTTTTGAACGGCCAACTAATAAACCAACATTCCAGCCAATAAATCAAAACTACAAAAATATTTCAAGCAGACGTCACATATTATTATTTATATATTATTATTTTAATTACTCCACCCTATCAGGCAGAGAAGACTGTAGAGATTCCACAAGGGTGCTGTCTCATGGTTCACTTGAATATTGGGTAATTAGATGAAAGGACTTAATGCTCGTATTATCCTGTTTATGCGAAATTTTTGAATGGGGGCTTAGGTCCGAAATTCCGGATTGGGTCGTCCAATTATTTCGGCATTGTTGTATGGACAGAGATTGTTTCGTGTTTGGCTGCCCACGCCATATTAATTTTCAGCATGGAAAATGGCAATTAATATGTACCAAAATTATGCGCCATGCAAATTGGCAAGTGGCAAGTGGCATGTGGTATGCGGCATGTGGCAAAGTGGCTCATAGAATGCCCCGTTTACCCGGTCAAATGAAAAGCACATTAAAAAGCCACAGCTGACAGAGTGCTCCATCTGGCAGGACTCTATGAGCACTATACTACCTGACTATGGTAGGCCTCTCTAGCTTCTAACCAGGATTCATTCAGTAGCGCCATTGTTCCCGGCCTGCGCCATTGGCAAACAAAGTTGCAAAGTGCCCACGACGAGTGGCTCTTGATGATCATCAAGATGATGATGATGATGATGATGATGATGATGATGATGATGGTGATGACAATGATGATGAAGATGATGCAGCAGCTGCTGCAAGCGCTATTGTTGACTTTGGACTCAACGGGCGCAAATTAACCGCAAAAGGCCTAAGTGGGTCAGCATCAGCATCGGTGCTGGTGTCGGTGTCGGGTTTGAGGCTGAACTTGGATTTGGGTTCAGAGTCGGGGTCGGGGTCCGGACTCTCGTGACTTGAGCAATGTGTGTTTTGCTATGCACTTAAAGAAAACACTGAAAATTATCTACTCAAATCAAAACAAAAATTATTTATTTATTTATTATAAAAAGCGATTTGTGCTTAGAATTCAAATTCTTAAAAATATTTACCATAACATAAGATTTAAATTATAATTTTTGGATTTGATTGAAAGATGAATACTTCTACTAATTTAAGCAAATTAAATTAAAAAGTATGATAAATGAGAAAAAAGTTTATTACTTAATTGAAAAGTTACTCTTTAGTTAAGTTAAATGTAAAAACAAGTCTACTTTTTTATGTACTATATAAGGTATGTATATCAATAATCCATATCGAAGCCTGTAGTCTTCTAATTGATTTTCAGCTTTAGATTGATTTCCGATTAATCCAAGAAACTTTGTGCTTGATCCATAGACTTTTAGTTTCTTGCATAATTAACAAGTTTGTTAAAACTTACAACAGTTCTTTTTCTGAGTGTGTGTGTATTTTAGCCACAAACGCCGTTCATTGTACTTCATTACTTGGGCTTAAACAATCGAATTAGCCCTAAAACAAGCAGCAACAAGAGGCGTCACCGTCAGTTCCTATTTCCCCAGCTTTTCTGGGAATACTACCAAGCAAAATGTAATTGCAGGGCATAGCCTGATCCCATCACGCCAGCAATCCCTCAAGGAGTCAGTGGACAGTCGGCATACTGATTTCATGTCTTGGATTTCAGCTTTACTTTGTCTGCCCACTGAAATTTGCATTGTGTATCAACTTGATTAGAGTTACTTTCCAAGTTCCTTAAGTCCCGGTCATTACTTCAGACAGCAAACAGCTGTGGCTGCCGCTCGGAATACAAACAAAGACACTTGTTCAATGGTCGAGTACTTCTTCAAGCGTTCAATTGCTCAATTGCTCACTTCTTAACTTCTTCAATTGTTCAATTGACCACTAAAAAGCAAGAATAAAGAAGAAAAAAAGTTAAACGCCCTTTTCCCCAAGGCTACGCACACAATTCAGCCTAACTTGCAGTTGTATAACCGATTTTAATGCTAATGTGACAGAAGTGGTGTATATTATTTCACCTGCGGATTTCCACTAGCGGACAGTGTTGTCAATTTAGCTTTTTAATGCTATGCATATCTCTACAAAAGTTTTATTCCAGTTTATATAGCATATATTTTGGGGACACAGGAAAAAATTAAATTCTTGAAGTATTCAATATTGATTAATAAAATCAAATAATTCATTGTATATTTAATATTTTGTAATTGATATCTAATTTGTATATTGATTACGTTCATTAGAATGCTGCAGATAATTTTAGTTACTTGGGTGGAATTTGCTTAATTATTAGAAAATCTTTGAAGAATATTAGTCTAAAATCAATCTGAAAAATTCATTCATTCTCAATTTTCAGCCATAGGATTAAGCTAATTAGTTTTATGTGAAGAGGCCTTTACATCAATTAATTAAGAATAAAAATATTAAAACAGTCCTTAGTTCGCTTCTCTCTTTTCTATTTCAACCCTATTTATAAAATAAATTGTGTTCAATGACCTTTCTAATAAAATATTTTTTCTGTGGTATAAATTGTTACATATCTATTATAGTTTTATATAACGGATGCATTAAATAATTTTAATAAATACTAATTTTAAGAAAGATTTATTTTTATTAATATATTTTATTTGATTATTTCAGTCTTCGAAGCGAATATGGGTTTTAGCCTACCAATTATAGCGTTTCCTTGCCAAGTATCTGAAACACACAAGTAGCAAACTATTTAATTTCCTTCACAAAATGTTATATTCCATTTGTTTATTTCATATTCATAGTTTTTTACAAGCGATTTATTTAATAACTTTGTTACTTCCGTCAATGCAAAACTGTTACTATGGCGGGTGGCATACGGGTCGGCTACGTGACCTGTCGAGTTTCTGACATATTGACTCATCAACTTCAGGCTAAGAACGGCGACAAGTCAAATTGTTAATGGTAATGACAATCGCCGAGAGCCACTCAAACCACTAGAGAGTAGACAAGAGACGGGGGAAGATGGTAGACGGTAGACTTGCAGACTTTAAACCGTGGCCACTGCCAATGTCAATATACAGAGTGGGCTGAGCTCTGACTGTAAGGGCAGGCGCCAAGCAAACACAGAGAAAAGCGCAATTTTTATGTTAATGAACATCATTTTTCTCTGTTTACTTTCACTTGAGCAAAGTGTCGCAAATAAATTCATTAAAGTGGCATTTTTCAATTTTAATGATGAGAACCTCTTACTTCTCCAACCCTCCCTCAGACCTCCGTCGAGTAATGAATTTCTGCTGGCATGGAAAATGAATACAAATATAAAATAAATGTGCATTCAGCAGCAGCAGCAGCAGCAGCAGCAGCAGCATTACGAAATATATTCACAGTTCCCGGGAGCTGCTTAAATGCTGCATTAATAATATGAATTATGGTTTATTTATTACTTACGACTATTAAACTCATTATTCACGGCAAAAACTTTACGCATTATGGTAATAAATATTCTTATCAGCTCGTCAACTACGAATTGTCCGTTGAGATTTTATCACCTTTTGATATTTTAATGTTTAATGAGCTTCGTACTACTCGAACATTGTGGATTAACCTATTTCGATTAATCTTTTGAACTTCAACAGCTCAATTCATTTTGCTTTTTGAGTGTGATTCGCAATATATATCAATATTTTTATTAATCTTAACTTAGTTTTTAATGTTTTTATACCTTGGAAACTGTTACACATTTAAATTAGATTAATCTAAATTGTCGTTATATTTATTTCTCTTGGTCGATTGTTTCTATAGCATCTATACATATCTTTAGTAATCTGATCTGGCGTCAACTTTTGGGTTCCTATGGCTGCTATATAATATTTTGATCCGACCCAAACTACGATCAAAATTTCATTCATCTAGCTCACAAGCTGATAGACTCTCTATACTTTATTGCGTCGAAGGTGCCCTCTTCAATGAATTAGACATATTTCCTCTATAAGGGTATAAAATCAAAAATTTAAGCTAGACAAGGTCAGCTGCTGCCTTCTTAATTTACACAGTAGCTAGAATCCACAAAGTTGAATTAACTCAACTGCAAATGAGTCTTTAACTTATAAATTTTACCCAAGAACTCGTAACTCGTTGAATTTATACACTCTCCAAGAAAAAAGATAGGAGTAATTGCAAAAATTATTACTTTAGACTTTTCAAAATATGAATGGGAAATGTATTCCGGCGTGATATTACTTTTGCCTAGAACTTATACAAGATACAACCAGTAGGACACATCCGCAGAAGCTGTAACCCGTCGTAATTCTTATCTACTTACGGGTAAATACCCTTCATGTGGGGGGCCTACATTACCCCATGCTGTTTAGCCTACCCAATTATGAAACATTAAAAATACGCGCATATAAATCGCTTCATTTTTATGCCCAATTATAGCCACATCGCTGTTGTCTTTTGCACTGAAAATAATGTTGCTTGGCTGCTTTTTGCCTTCGCTACAAATTAACTTAATTCCCTTTTGCATAAAAGGAGAAACCTGGGAGAGGCAGAGGAGATGCTCATTTAGCTTGACTCCCATTTCTCATGTATTTTTTATTTATTTTATATTTAAACGATTTTCAGCTCGCCCGCCCAAACTACTCAACCGTGTGCACTTTGGCCAAAGTGTCAAACGTGAACGTAAAGTGGGAGAAATGGTTGAAATGGGAAAAATGAGAAGGAAAAGTGCAAAAAAAATTAGCTGGCAACGTTGGCTTTTATTGTACAAGTGCGGGTATACATGTATATATCTATGTATATCTATATACAAAAAAAAAAGAAGGAAAAAATAAAATATTAAATGCTTTCACTATGGAGAATGCGTTCGTTTGGCTAATGCGATTTTAGACAACGAACAGCCTCTATCTGGCTGGCAGTTGAGCAAGTTCCAAGTTTCAACTGCCAGTTTACATAGCTGCTGCGGACACAGTCCGTTGGGCCTCCGTTTTCCGTCCTAATGGGATTACGACGCTGCCAGCAACAAGACGAAAAATAAGAAGGAGTCCAAGTCTCGGCTTTCTAGCTGATTATCTGGCCATGCTGACAGTCAAATCAACGGGAATTCCAAGCGAATAGCAACAGGAATGAGGGGATAAAAAATCAGATGAAGACGAGCCATGGAAGTCTAAAGAAACGTAAGCGGTTCCGACCACGATTACAAACCTAAGACCGCAGTCAGGAAAGACTCGAGCTCGAGCTCGAACTCGAACTCGGGCGGAAACGGTGTGGGTGACGGCAACGGTTGGGGAAATGGAGTTGAAAACGGTGGCAAGACAAGACGTTAATATTATTATACGCTTTGTAAACAAATTATGAATTATGTTGGATAAATAGAAAAACTTAATAATAACTTGATTGCGGCATTTGCTGCCTCTTGGATGCCGCTGTCGCTACCAGTTGGCCTTAACTTTCTCAGCTCTGCTCTGCTAAATGGGTGCCAGCAACAAATACACTGCAACAAAAAAACTACAATAAAATCTTAAGTTACAGCTAGCAAGGCAGTGAACCAGAGGAAAGTTAATGCACACATTTAAAATCACTCCCACTTGGTGGGTTCAAGACTTAGCTCCAAAGCGTTCCATTTGAATTAAAAAACCTCACACAAATTCTACTGTTGTGGTTCCATTTCGAAAAGTTTTTTCTCCAATATTTCTAATTATCTAAAAGAAAATTTTAAACTTTTTTTTATTAAACAAGATAGGTTAGCTTTGCTTGAGATTTTGCTATATATTTTTGGATATATGGTACTGGAAAATTAGAATATTCGATTTCGAACAAGCTGTTAACTTTTTAAAACAAAATCTTGTCTACTCTCATATATGTATTCTATTTTTTGCCTAACAAAAATTAAAGATTGTTTTAAGAGTTATTTAAAAAAAATAATTAAAGAACAAAGGACTCATAATGTACAGGGTATCTCTAAATCGGGCATTGCCTTAATACAATATACTTAATATCCACCCGATTTTGCTCAGTGCTTTCGTCTGTATTTTTATTTTGTCCCCAGTCCAAGAGAAGCAATACCAGTAGTATATGCTAGGCCTAGAGGAATAGGCGGGTCGCGTCCTTCGGCTACCGTGGGTCTCGACCTCGGCCTCTATATGGAAACTGTGGCAGCCGCAGGCACAGTGGGGCAGTGAGGCATTGAGGCACTGATGGCACGTTAATTATGGCACAAAAATGGCCAAATTGTGCAGGCAAAATACACAAAATGCTTACCAAATGGCAGTGGGTTGCCGGAAGAGGGACGTGTCCGGCATTGCAGGTTGTTGTTGGCGACGAATGAAAGAAGGAATAAAAAAAGCCAAAAAAAAAAAAAAAATTAAAAAAAAAGTAAAAACAAATTGAAAAGTTTTCCACGATATAAATTTGCATTAATTTTTAGGCGCTCTTTGCTAGGCTGCTCCCTTTGTTGCCTGCTTTTGAAAGCTGCCTGGACAGAAAAGAACAGGAGAGAACAGAACGGGAGAGCTCTTGGCCCTGGTATTACTAGATACGGAGACTTGTATATATACGAGTATACTTCTACATATACACAAATTGCTTAAATCGAAAAAGTTTTGCTCCCTTTTCTTTATGTATATAAGTATATTGTATATATGTATATTTTTTTACACAGGACAACACCTACGAAGGCGATAACGGTACTGAGACGAGCTTAGCTGAATAAAAATCCTGTTCCTTGTAAGAGGACCAACTCCACAAAAAAAGGAAGAAAAAAAATAAAAGGAGAAGAAATCCGTGAAAAGCAGTGTCAGAGCTAAAAAGGAGAACCACCAAGCAGCAGAAGCAACAGCAGCTGTTGTTGTGGCTCTTCTTGTCACATTGTTGCTGCTCTTGTTGTTGTTTGTTGCTGTTGTTGTTGTTGTTGCTGTTGTTTGTTGCTGCTGCTGTTGCTGGCAGTGCTACCTTTTTGAATATTTATGAAAAATTGAAACGTTTTAGCGCGCGGCCTGGTACTTGCCAGGATTTGTTCCCTTTTGTACCCTGTACACAATGTGCCATACAATGGGTGTGCTCAACTATTGGCATAGCGTCCACTACCACACAGACATACATATATTTTCTTTCTATACCAACAGACATAGGAAAAGATTCCATTTTTATCCGAGTACACATTGAGCATTTCTTTTTTTTGTATTTATTTTTCCTCTTAGTATCTTTTGATCAAGCGTTTGTAGAGAGAACGGATTAAATAGAAATTAAGGTTAACCTATTAAATTGAGTATTTTTACATAAAAGAAAACTTAAAAAAAGCTATAGATCACGAGTCAAAACAAAGAATTTGGTGGCCGATGCAACAAAAAAAAATTGATGCAAAAATATGTCTTTTTAGTGAGTGGTTGCTTTGAAACATAACAAACACAAATGTAACAAATATGGTTAAAAAAAATATATTAGTATTCTTTAAAGGCTGAATACCGTAAAGTTTTCAAAAAAAGATACTTATTAATTAAATATTAATAGATATAACTATTTGTTGGTTAATTTTTTAGCTTCAATATTTACTGCACCTTAGGAAACATTGTTGCTGTTTCGACTTTTAATAGGTGCTGAACAAGAAAATTATTTTTCAGTTGAAGTAATAATATGTTTTTTTATCCGCAGTTTTGTAGGTAATATTCTATATAATAAATATACAAATATATATATTTTTAAGCATTTGAATTAATATTAAAAAATAATTATGTTTTTAGCACTTCTGAAAAATGAAACTTAACAATAAAATAAAAATAATCAAGATATATATAGATTAAATTTAAAGTTACGGAATTAAGCTGGAACAGCATCTAAACCGTTGAACCAAATAAAGCAACAAATTTCTGGATAACCGGTATAGCGACTGTATGAGATCCAAATTATTTTACCTTTCACTTTTTCTGTTCTGAATTGTCTTCATTGCGATTAATTACTTCGCCTTAAAATGACTGGATCGCTTTTTTCGAAAAGATTTGAATATACATATATAAATAAGTAATTTTAACTTGTACCGCTTCGTATCCCTATACCAATATTAAAACAAAATACTAATACTAAAAATTAATACTAATATGAATGGGGAACCAAATAAGAGCCATAATCGAAACAAGAGAAATATAATTATTATTCAAGGGTCACCATTAGATAATTAACATTATTCATATTTATAATCCTTAAGATTTGTTCCGAGTTTTGATGAGTATCTGCTAGTTGATAAATTGTAATTTCAAATGTTTTTTCTGGTCTTTTTTTATGTCAGTTGGTTCCATTCCCGCTTCTTAGTTAACTAATTGCATTTTTTCTGTTTTCAGCTGTTGTTGTTGCTATTGTTGATGCTTTTGTCGCGTTTTGTGTTAGCAGGAACCGCCCACGCACAAAAATGATTTAAGTGTGCCTTCATTAATTACGTTTTACCACAGAGGTAGCACACGGGAGACGGAGATTGGGGGGTCGAGGGATGCAGCAGGATGCTCGGAGCACACAACCCGTGGTTGCTAAAACTTTAATAGACCGCATTTCAGCATAATTAACACGGCAAGCGTATGAATGATGCATGACAAATCGTTGCCGCTCGGATGATGCCTGACAACTCTGGCAGTGTCTGTGCAGCCAGCCAACCAGCCAGTCAGGCAACCAAAGAACCCCCAAAACCCGCAACCTCCAAGCCCACAATTCCGAAACCAACCTCCCTTCCTGTCTCTCGCCATAAACACTCGAATAATTGCAAACGGTTAAATGTAAATTGAGATTAAGTTACCAAACCCTTCACACTGTGCAACAAAACAAATCAAAAAAAAAAAAAAGGAAGCAAGCAGAAATAAAAATTAAAATGGAAAACTCAACTTTCTCATAAACGAAGCCCAACGCGTTTTTAATGCGCTTTTCTAAAGGGTCAACTTTTTCTTTTTAAAAGCCCTGCAAAATGAGCTGCGAATTAGCGGTGAGAGGCGGAAAATGATTTAGTAAATGGGACTTTAAGCTTTCAAATCAAAGAGCCTAATTATAAACCATACTTGAAGAATTCTTGATTCAACTCTGTCTTTTTTTTAATCTCTTTTTGTTTTATTTTAACCTGTTCATGGTGTAGACACGTAATAGCAACTTGAGAGCAAACTTAACCTGTGTTTTTATATACATTATATACATATACACTATAAACCATATAGTTATCCGATCCGACTCACATAGTTCTAGGATCGGACACGCTTTTGTTTCCTGTAATGACAATTTATAATACGTTTAATTAAGTCTGAAGTTTGAGCAGGAAACAGCTGTAAGCCTGAAAGTATGCTACATTTTCTGCTAACTTCAGAAAGAATCCGCCGAAAAGCAGACCGTGATTCAACCACAAGCAGCTTAAAAGATATAGAAAACCGGTCGATTTTCTGACACAATTAACTAAATTAGCCCATATTCAATACCTATCTGAGTAAAACAGAAACAGCAAATACAAAACCAGTCCCATAATTTCTCAGCATTTAGTGGTTTGGTGGTAGCGCTTTGTCAGCCGTACGGTGCACGTCATCGATTCTGGCTGCACACTGAGAAAAATAGTCGTTCTCATTCTTGTATTTAATGCGAATAATCGGAAAGTAGGCATAATAATCTTACATTTATAATAAATTTTCTTTTCATAACATAAGAAATAATATTGCAAAATATGTCATTAAGAAATTAAACCATTGATTTCATGACTTTTACTTTCTACTTTTTCCAAATTTCGTTCAATAAAACTGTTGTTTCCTATTTGAACAGAATGTTGTGTACTTTTCTCTGAGTGTATCTGTTTCTGGCAGATATTTAACTTTACTAGCTCCATGCCAATGCTAATTTGTATTTAAAGTCGCAGCACTTGTCAATAGAGAGAGGCATCTAAATTTATGCATTTGCTGCGGCTGATTTGTTGCATGCCGTGTGAATAGCCACCGATTTGTGGAGGGGCGAGCAACTTAATATAAAAGTGTTGCAGACAGAATTTTAGAACGCATTTAATGCTGATCACAGCACAGGATTAGACACACCCACAGCACGGTCACATCCCGATCCCCCCGAGCCCCCCTCAACAGTTCCATGTCCAGCAGTATCGAGAAGCAACCCGCGTGGCTGCCGCTGCTGCTGCTGTTCATCGGCTTTGGCTGCTTTACCAGCACATTTGCCCAGAGATTGCCTGTGTTTGCCGAGAGCTTCGAAAGCTTCGACTCAAATGGAAGCGATCAGGAAGAGGATGGTGATATGCAACGCACGCGAGAGCAACTGCGGCAGCTATTGGGCCATCAGCTGACCAGCGCAGTGACACCACTGACAGCGGCTCCATTGGCGGTGCTAAACCGCCGCCAACCGGCTATTGTGGCGCCTAGATCGGGTGTAGAGGCTGCCTTGCGTTTTGCGGACCCTCCTGATGAGCTGGAATCCAGTGAAGAGGAGAGCGGTGATAGTGAAACAGATACAGAAACGGAGACCGAGACAGATTCACAGGAGCCAGAGATGGAACCAGAGCCAGAGCCGGAACCAGAGCTGCAGCAAGAGTACAATCCGTATCGTGATAATTTTAATGACCGCAACGATGATGGCAGCTACGTCTATGGGTGAGTTACTACATCCCCTTTGGATTTACGCCTACTAACCTTCCGTCCTGCTGACTGTCTGTCAGCTACTCACTTCCAAATGGCGTACGTCGCTGGGAACGTGGCTACTTCACTGGCCAAAAACATAGCCTCATTGTTGAGGGCTTCTATGCACAGCCCCGTCATCTGTCCCATGGCCAGGGTATTGAATATGAGTTGCGCTGCTATAGAGCTGATTCCCATGGCTATCATCCGCTAACAGGTGGGTTGACGTCACCATTCACCAATCTTTTTACGAAACTAAACTTCTCTTCTTTTTTTTTTGTAGTAGAATATCTTCGAGTGCCACCACGTGTCCGGCGTAATGAGTTACCCAATGTCCGCTGCTTTAATTTCAATCGATAACGATAGACACCAATATATGAATATTATGAGCAACAGTGCTCCTTTTTTTTTTGTGCAATTAATAAAATTAAAATTTCATATAATTTAATTTCTGAATTACTTTTTCATGTTAAGCTTTTTTTTTAATCCAATATATATTACATCAAAGACTAAGGCGTTTAGCATACCCTGGATATAATAATCGAGATATTCCTACTATAATTTTTCTATATACATGAATATATAGAATGTAGTTCTAACTTTGCAACGTCAATAAAGATAGTAGAAATATATATTACATAGTTCTGTCTCGAATAAAATAACTCATTCAGTCGAATACGATTAACTTAAGTTTACACAATTATCATGAATTTTTAATAAAAACTGCATATTCAGTCAATTAATTTTTTATGAAACACTTGAAGTTATTAAAAATTTCAATCATTTCATGCTACAGAATCTAGATACCCTATTCAGTATATCTAAATAGCTATTAAAGTATCTGAAATTAGTATGGAAAGGCTATTCTGGGACACCGAAGATTATATGCCCTCCCAGACTGGAATGACCAATTTAATACCGTTGTTGTAGTGCTCCGATCCGGCTGGTTTTGATATAGAAAGAAAGAATAAAGCTTTATGCCAAAATTTTTACTTACCTCAAAAACTAAGAGACTGGCTTGCATAGAATCAGGCTGGCGGAAAGACAGACTGGCAGGCATAAAGGCGGATATGGCTATAAAGACTTGTGCTCTTCAATAATATATATATGTATATAGAAATCGTAGAGTCTGAGTTGCCTCCTTCCGGGCATTGCACATTGCGTGACAAAGTTATAATACCTTCGGTAAGGGTATGAAAAAACGTGCCCCCAGTGAACCAGTTTTCCCTTTTTGTTTTTGTTAATTTCATTTGTTTTTATTTTGGGTGTTTGGCTGTTTGGCTGTTTATCTGTTTGACAGCCCCACGAGCAGAATATGCAAATAAATGAGTACGAGTCTGTGAGTATGATGTTACTTGCGAAATAAACAAAACTTGCGGCGATACTCGCCACAAAACTTGGTCGGCGTGTGTTGATTTAGGCAAATTTGTATTTAAACAATAACAATAACAATAACAAGAGCAAGAGAAAAAACAACAGGAACAACAACAGCAACAGCAACAGCAACAGCAATAGAATAGCGGATGTGACTACCCCTTATGCTGGCCAAAAACAATTGCTTGAAATTTTTGAAACCGAGTTGTAGTAGTCGAGATTCGAGAGAGCCACACAAAAGGCGCCTCATCAACGCAACCAGCAACAATGACAGCTAACAAACCGTTAAGTGCCGCAACAAATCGCCAAAAATTTAAAACTGTGGGAATACACGCTAACGTCGACGTTGACGTTGACGCTGACGTCGACGCAAGACGCTAGACACTAGACACCAGACGCCGGCCACAAAACCACAGAACCACAGAACACTACAGAACACTGCAGAGCCCCACAGTTCCCCACTAAAGGCAAAGGCACACCCTCACATAGAGATAGAAATCTCGGTCTCCCAACCAAAACAGAAAAAACCCCGAACAACAAAAATACAATCAACAAAGACAATAAAAGCAAATAAAAAGTATTTTGAAATGCCATTTCAATTAAACTTGAAACAGGGCGACGAAAACAAGGAATTGTCTTCCTAACCAGGGCTGCGCGATATCAAAATCTAAGCTGCGATACTGTCCATCAGCTCATCACAGTAATTCAGGAATTGAATATTAAATGAAATGAATCAATTATAATTATTAAAATGAATTATTTTTCTACACTAATATAATATTATAATACAAATAAATATGAAAAACACTTTCTAATATTTTAAGCAGTAAAAACTTTTCCGAATACAACAAAAAGCAGAACTCAATAATATTTTTTAGCAGTGTTACTGATAAATAAATAATAAAAATAAATAACTTAGTATAAAAAGTTCTTATATTTTAAGCAATAAAAACATTAACGAATGCAGCACAAAGCAGAACACAACAAGACTTTTAATACTCTATAAAATACTCCTATATTCATATTAATATAATTACATTTACTCTTCTATTTTATAGTATTGAGGCATCGCTGAAACGTTTACGAATACGCAGAAGAATTGCAAATTAAATGCCCAGCGGACTGACTAGTAATAAATATGTGGAAACCGTGATATACACACTTCATTTTGTGACTTTTTGCTTAATTTGGATTCTGTGACTTTTCAGCATTTCTAAGCGTTTCATGATGAGTTCATGGAGATAGTACATCTCTCCAGTGCTAAGGGGAATCACGTTCAGGTAGTGAATAAAGACCACGTTCCTATTCCCAGCTCCGCTCTGTCAACTGAAAAAGCTGATTTTCACCAATAATTCTCGAATAGCCGAAAGCAGAAGAGCGCCATAAACGTTTCTTGCTCAGTGGGCCCCACTGACATGATTTATCAAGATCCTGTCCACCACTTGTAATCAGAATTCATCATACAAATAAAAAGCATGCATACACAGATACATATATGAATATCTATTTTTTCTGAAAATACGTGTAGCATTTTTTGTTTTTTTTTTTTTTGAGATCTCGAATCGTGTGAGTGGGCCCCTTAAGGCACATGCAATTTGCATAAGCTGTGCCGAAACTTTTCGACTGGGACAAATTTGCCAGATGACTTTAGTCCTCCCAGCTGTTTGCCTTAAAGTGAAGCGATTGTCAACTGGCAAAACATGTCCTTGTCCATGTCCGTGTCATCCTCCATCCAGCAGCCTAAATGCGAGTACTTCACAGCTCAGCTCATAAGGACAGCCAATCCCAGCTATGTATGCGATACATAAATACACATATCAACAACAAATACATATACATACACATATATATATATATATATATATATATGTACACTTGGCGAAAATATAAAGATTCAAGAGATGTCTAAAGTGATACAATGTGAATATTTCCAATTTTAATTATGAAAAAATATATGAAATTATTTTATAAAATCTTAAATTTAAGCATTTCTATTTAAAAGTTTTTTTTTATTCTGCATATATATATAAAAATGATAGTTTCATTTGCAAAATAATAATATTAATTTGAGATTTTTCCACACTAAACACATTTTTATATAGAAAATTTAATTTTTTTTTTAATATTAACGTCTTTTTTATTATAAAAAACTCTCATTAAGATTCTAATTTTGTATACCATTTGTGCCATTAAGAAGCCAATTTAAGATAGATTTATTTTTAAAAAATTGATTCTTAATATTGTGTATTCTTTTTCTCTGAGTGTATATATGTATCTATTGTTACTGTGAGCAATGTATCAAGTGTTGCAAGTTGTTGTCTTGGCAAGTTTTGCCTAAAAAGTGTTTGACTGATGGGCAAATTTTTGCACAAACAAGTAAATAACTCAAGTTGAAGCAAAGTTTGCAACAAAAATCATGGAGTAATCAACTTAAAGAGAAACTTGCAACAAATTTTCACACATCACGAACAATGGGAGACACACATATGTATGTTTTCCTCCGAGTCGTATTGGATAGGATGCGTCGTTTGGCCTATAATTGAGCAATTTATACCACAACATACCGCTGGAGGATGTCTTCTACTTAGGGCTGACTCGAGTCTCAACTTTTGACTTTGTCTTAGACTTCATTCTCGCCTTCGTCTTCGTCTTCGTCGTTGTCGTTGTCCTGGTTCTGGTTTTGTGCCTGAGCCTGGGCCTGGTTCTAGTACTAGTTCTATGACCATCAAACAGTGCGTCGTCAACACAGCCGGAATGCGATAAAAATGTTGAGATTATGTAACCGAAATACTTTCAAATCGAAATCGACCAATATAAATTCATGGCTTAGACACTTGCACATGCCAACGTAGGGCAGTTTTGTCTAGGGTTTCGGTTAGGTTTGGGCTTTAGTTCGAGGGTTGGGTTTTCCCTTGGCAGTTGGGACTCTGCACGGAAATGCTGCCAAATGAAATATTGTGCAAAATGCCAGCGCAAAAACAAGCTGAATTGCCATTTCGGTTTGCCATTGTACCAAAGAGCTATGGAACTATGGAACTATGATAGTATGGAGTCATGGATTGGGGGGAACCTGCTCTCTGGCCACGGCCGCAGACCAAACCAAACTTGAAACAATATTTTATGCTTATTTGGTTAAAAATATTTATTAGTTTGTTGTTTTGCGTGCTTTGATGTTGACATCGGATTTGCAGCTGCAGTCAGCACTCAGCGGTTGCATTGTCATTTGAATTCCATTTTTATGGGGCTGCATTCAGAGAATCTGAAATGATTTTGAACACTAAGGAATGGAATGCTCTTAAATTGAGAGCAATTATACCCTGTACTCAGTCGATGGGTAAAAACAGAGCATGCCAATCAATTAGCTTTACTACCATAAAGTATAAATATTCTAGTTAAGGATCCATTGTCCGTCTCCATTTCGGAGAGCAAATTTGGTATTTCTTTTATAAAGGATAAATCAACTTTGTACTACATTTTTGTTACCGTACTCTCCGAAAAAACTAAAGGCATTTGAATTTGTACATTCAAATTCGACTCTCGATAAATATATTAATATTTGTAATATATATATTTACAATTTTGTTTTTGAAACATTAAGAAATGTTCTTGAAATCAGAATATTCGTTTAATTTCTGTATTAGTTATGTCAGTTAAGAACGTCGCGACTTTCATTAGTGAATTGTTCTGACTTTTGTTTATTAAGATGAAATACATTTTTTTCTGAGTGTAGCCCTGTGCCCCTGGATACACCCAAGTGTGGAGCCATTAAAAGGCCAACTGAGTGGCCCATCTTAGGAAGTGCCTAACGGTGCCTGACAAGGGAGCGGGCTGTCAAAATGCCGCTGAATAAACGTTTAAATTTATTAATTGCGCTTTCAGTTTGACGCGAACGGAATTTAATCTGACTAAGTGTCTGCCCGCCCGTCCGTCTTTCTGACTGTTCCCAGTCTGTTATTTGGTAATTACAGTCGTTAAATGAACAGACATCGACCGGTATATGTAAGTATATACCTCTCAGCTGCCGCACTTGGCGCCTACGCAAAGTATTACCCCCAAAAAAAGGGAACAGCAACAGAGAGCGCTCCTCTGAGAGTTCATTTAGACAGCTCAAAAGTTCCCATTTCCTTAAAATAAATCATCAATTATTTATTGAGGATACAAAAAGTCTTTTAAGGGAAACGGTTTATTTTCAATTATCAATCATATTTAATTAAATAAATCAGTTTAATAAAAGCATAAACGTTTTTCAAAGTAATCATTGATCAAACAATTTCAAAATTCATTTCAAGGATCAACAAGTGTTCATCAATTAGTTATCAGTCAATTAATCAATATAAAAAATTACGAGTGCACAAAACAATTTAATTTTTGATAAATTATACACTTTATTCTTGCTTTCGAACCAATCAGAAAAAAATAATCCATTTAAGAAATAAAAGAACAATGAAATGTTGAATTCAATTAGTTACAATTCTAGGGTAAAAAACTAGCTAGCAAAAGATATATATTTACCCCACCGAAGATTACATACCCTTTCATATCAACATTTGAAAATTGTTCTTAAATTATTTATTTTGACCATTGTTGCTATGGCTATATGATAGTCGTCTGATCTTGATAACTTTCGGTATGCATTTTGAGATCACAATTTTATATCTAACAGGCAGATGGACAACTCATCTCATCGTCCTCATCAATCATATCAGTACATTATGGTGCCAAGACGATACCTCCTTCAATTCATTACACATTTCGTAAAAAAGTTATAATACCTTCTGCAAGAGTATAAAGAATATGCTGAAATTTGCTTCTTTGAAATAGGTATTATTTTTATGTAATTTCTCATTCATTTTTAAGTAATTTGTATTTTGGTTTATGTTCAGAAATTACTGAATAAAATCTATTTTAATGTAGCAAAGAACAAAATGAAAAGCAAACAGCATTGATTAGGTTATTTATTTAACTATTTAAATTTAATTTAAATACCATGTAAAGGGCTTACTCAATGCAAGATGAATTAAAAACTTTGCCCGTAATTCATTTAATCAACTATGCAATAGCTTTGCATTAGAGTGAACACAATAAATCATTAAATTTGCAATTAAACTATTCAGCTCTAATCGCTCGAAAATCGTATTAAAATTTATTTCATATTTATTTACAATTGTGATTGCCATACCAAGCCGAATTTGATAAATCAGACAGTAAAAAGGCATGCAAAGTATTATTATTATTATTATTATTATTATTATTATTATTATTACGAGTATTATTGCTAAGCAATGGCAGACAATTGAATCGAACAAAAACTTCAATTGCTGTCAGGTTCGGGTTTTTGTTCTGCCAACGATTAAATACAATTCACATTGATTAACAACAAAAACAATAATGAGGATGATGATGACGTTGATGGAGTCCTCTCTGACTGCCAGGCATTTATCACCCAATACCTTTGGGTAGCCATCCCATTGTCAAGGACATACACAAGTGTTAAACAATACCAGCAAAAACAAAAAAACAGAAAAAAAAAAAGAGAAAAAAAAGAGAAAAGGAAGAATACAAACGAACGCCCACATTTTAAGTGAAATCAATGACCACGAAACACGTTGCACTCAATATGGACAGAGGCAGCTGACGCTGAGGCTGAGGCTGAGGCTGAGGCTGAGGCTGAGGCTGAGGCTGAGGCTGAAGCTGTCGATAGCATCTCTGAGGCTATCACTGATATGATGACGCCGCTCTCCATTCCCATCCCTGGTCAATGAACCGTATCTTTGGTGGTTGAGCAAAGAGCAAAGGAATGACAGAGGATGTGGCTGCATCTGCGCCTGACACACATTACAACTTCAGGCACCGGCGGCGCAACAAATAAATACACAATGAAAGTCAGTCCAAAAGAATTGGTATCACAATCAGAATCAGAGTCAAAATCAAAACACCCAACAGCGAGTCCAACTTCGATTTCAGGCCGCACTAAATTTGCATGCCGACTATTAAATACCCTGTTAAGAATATCTTTCCTGTACTATAAAGTTCACTATATCAGAGAAAATCCTTGTAGTGGCAGCTTCTTGGGCAGATTAGAGATTCTCTAGTTTTTTTTTCTATCTTACTATATTTCTTTTGAGCTCTTTTAAAATTAGCTTTTCTTCCTTTTATTTCTTACCTTATGTGTCTTCCTTTTCTTTATTTTATGCATTGTTCGATTGGGTATTTTTTCTTCTCTGTCTTTCACAATTTGTTTAAAAGAGTATTTTACTTAACTTAAACTAAATTTAATTATAATTTTTTATTATTATTTACTATATTTTTTATATATCCCATTAATGTAGACTTAAGTATTTATTAGCCCATATTTTAAAAATGTTAACCTTAAATTTAACTGTCGAACTTCGCGGAATATCTCAACAAATAAGGACTAAATCTGTTTTCTACCACTACGAGTAATCTCTAAAATCGATTCAATTATCTAAAGGATCGAACGAATCGACTGTCAAACAGACGGAAATGGTTCCGTATTAACTCCATGTACATACGCTTGGCACATGTTGAGCATACTCGTTTTAGGGCTTTTCAATGGGTATAAAGTGTAAAAGTGCTGTCAAAATCACAATGCGGCCATGACGCTTAGTACAAACTCAAAAGACTGAATAAAGTCGGTTGCGGGTGCGGATGCGGGTGGCAGTGGAATTGGGAGTAAATTTTGAGAATTGTTGTTTTTTTTTTTTTTTGGGGTATTTTCGTACTTGGACGGATGAGTGCCAAATCATTGGCATTGACGTGTGAGTTTATTATGCTGCTTTCTTTAACTTTTGCCTTCGTCGCAGCACATTTTTCATCTTCACTCTCGAGTGCCTTGGTAAAATGGTATAAAAGGCCAGCAGAAGTCTGGCCAAGGAATCAATTATTAAATCAGTGGCCTGAGCAAGAGAATATGTATAGTGCCATAAGGATAACAGCTTTCTTGCTGCCAATGCTGCTGTTACTTGGAGCCAGTCTGAGCACCACAAGCAGCACTACCAAACGCCATAAGCATGTGCACCACTGGCCAGTACTGTTGCCACCACTGGCGTCTCATGCAACGCCTAGTCGAATGCCCACAAGGCTTATTGATAGCAAGGATCAGCGTTCTCCAGCTGGACAGCATGAATATAGGTAAGAAAACGTAGCCATCTTTGTATACCCTTGCAGGGGGTTTGATTACGAAATGTGTAATGCATTAAAGGAGGCAGCGCCAACTGCATGTGAATTGATATAGCCATGTCTGTCTGTCTGTCTACATTTTTGAACTTTTTGATTGCCGGAATCGTCCGGTCAGTTAATTATATCTAAATATATATATATATATATATATATATATAAAACCGCAACAATTATTTTTGAAGTGCGTATTCCACTCTGCAAGGGTATTAAATCTTCGGCGAGCCAAAGAAAACTCTACTTTTTAGTTTCAAATACTTGCAGGTACCAATTAAGTAATGGAGATACGCGATATGAGCGCACCTATTGGCTGCCTGTGGGCAAAAATCTTGTCTTGGCACGCAGAGGATACTATTCTATTCCATTGCCGAATTCCCAGTACTCGACGGTTTTCTATAGGGCCGATCACCTTGGCTACCATGTGGACACGCGTAAGTATTTTTCTGCCCAGATTTGGGTCCAATTGGCGCTTCAGAGTGTGACCGAGCGTAAAATTTTATGCCCAAAACGCAGACACATTATCCGGAGAGCAGCCGCTGTTGCCCCGCACACTCGACGTGCCCCATCATGTGGCAGGAATGAAGTCAACGCCAACAACAGCAAAGCGAAATGCAATAAGCGTGCCAGAGCGTAACGACTTCAAGCAGCAGCTGGAATCGGAATCGGATCCGAAGCTGGAGCTGGAGATGGAGATGGATAGAGATATGGAGCAACATTCAGTTGAAAACCGAACCAACAGCAACAGCAACAGAACCAAAGCCAAAGTTCAAACTGAAGCTGTTGCTGATGCTGATGCTGACGCTGACGCCCGGATCCGCGTTTGGTCAGAGGAATACGTAAGTGAACAAATAGAAAAACTTGGCTAAGCTATATAGCTGTAGGTGTTCTCATGTACACCGAAATAAAAGGAGGCTTAAATAAGGCGCTTTGCTGGATAAATTGAGAAATCACTTTTATTTTTATAATATTGTCGATATAACTTTGTCCGCCCCTACTTTCGTATGTCCTATATACGTATTTTCGCTTATATGCTCATCCGTCTATCTGCCTTTCCATGTGTCTGTCCGTACGCCTAACTGCCACCTGTCTGTTGTTCCGTCTTCCTATGCGACCGCTGTCCGTCTGTCTGTCTGTTCGTCTATCCGTCGCTTTATCTATGAGTCGGCCTTCTATCGGGAATAAAACCTGGATTTTAGTATGATATTTAAAAATAAATTGGTTTAACTAAGTTCAAATATACTAAAATTCTAGAAAAAATTAAGCTACTTTTTTTCTCCGTGTACAAAACTATGTAACAATTGCGGAACCAGACCGAGAACCAGACCGAGAACCAGAACCAGAACCAAAACCAAACCAAGCCATCAACTGTGGCCAAAGTCGACGAAATTTTGGCAACTAAATTTGGCAGAGGAGCAACAGCAGCAGCAGCAGCAGCAGCAGCAGCAGCAGCTGAAGATTATAATGATGATGAGGATAAGGATATGGATTGGGATGTGGATGCGGACGACGATGATGATGATGATGTGGCAGCTGAAAGCCCACAGAGTACGAGGGCGTGAATGTGGACGCGGATAAGGATGACGATAAGGATGTCAACTTGGTCGTAATCGTGGTCGGTAAAGTGACATCAAATAGCTGCACGTGTGCCTGTGGATCTCTATGCTAGTCCTCCTCCAGCACCTTCTCCTTGGCCACTGTCACAGCTACTGGCTTTCCGTTTCGTTTCGTTTCGCTTTGCTCAACTGCCAGGCTTCAGTTGTTCCAAATCAAATTGAAACAATTGCTATAGCCAGAGACAGCAATGCCTGAAGCAAGGCACTTGCAATTGAGTACTCGCACAGCTGAGTTGGCCTATCGAAAAGCATTTTGGCTGAGCAGCTCGTAACACAATTTACCACCAAACTGCCAGACTTGGATAGAGGACAGATGAGGGCTGAGAGAAGAATAGAGTAGAGAGTAGAGACCGAACGACCATGAGAACGACCAGATCCAAAAACCAAGACATCGATACACATCATCAATTGCTCACATTACGCCCGTATCAGACTTCAAATTCAATTTGAATAAACAAATATAATACAAATTATGCCAGATATATTTCCAAACACAAAAAAAAAATATAAATATAAAAAAAATACCCACAATTTTTGTCGTACAAATTCCATCTTACATTTTTTTTTCAATTCAATTAATCAAAGTCGATAAATTTCCTGCGACTTGTTGCAAATGGGTTGGGTATTGTCTTTTATTTGTTGTTGACTTGTAAGCGAATAATTCATTTTTTCTATGCTTTCTACTTTGTCAAGTTGGAAAATGGGAAGCTTTTCAAATTGACTATCGAATTATCGAATTAAAAATTAAACGATATCATCAGAATTTATATATTACTCTAAACAACAGTTATATCCGGCAAAGTCAATATTTTCAGCTTTTAGGCTATTTCCTTTCACTACGGATTTTCCGAAAATCACATTACATTAAACTAATGAATTCACTCTAATTAATATTATTATCCTTTATTTAAAAAGAGAAAACTTACGATTTTTTATCAAAATAATGTTGAATATTCTGTACGTTAACAAGTAAAAAAATACCTTTGACCGCATAAGCAGCATTTAATTAACAATTTTATACAATAATTATTCGCGTCCAGTGTAAAGTAGGTTGAGTATAATTATCCTTATTTCGAAATGCTCTCCATTGAGTTGAAAGCTTTTAAGGTGCATTTTAAATTGAGTGAAAACTACACAGGATGCACAAAGGATATTGGTAGCCTGCAGGGTGAAATGGTGTCAAAAACTGACAATTTGGGTGCTAAAACTTAATTATCAGCATCTTTATAGGTGAATTTCAATTATTATCATCATGTGGAACTGGAATGCCAGCATACTGCTGCAGTTTCCGAATCAAGGAGAATTCGTAAGGAAATATGGGGGGCAATGACAGACATTTCCACATTTCCAGTATCGAGTAACCAAAAGGCAAAAGTCCTACTAGAAATAGAGTATAAATACTACATGGAGTATGAGTAGTATTTACCATGGTTGATACACTTAAAAAAATTGTCAGACCTTTGAAAAACGTGCAATAACTTTGTCCGTCTCTCTATCTATCTCTCTGTTTCTATGCAAACTACTCACTCAGTTTTTGAGCAGCAGATATGTCGGTACCAGTCGATATTATATTCTGTATAGCTGCCATAGGAACAATCGGTCCAAAAATTCCTTCTTTTTTTTCAAGCACTCCTGTTGAAATGTACAGAGATAAGTTTAGTGTGTAGCTCTTATAGGAAGAATCAGCTTAATATATTGATAAGACCAAGGATATAGTACTTCAATCAATCTGGATACAAAAGCCAAATACCTATTTTCTTACATTCCGATCGATAATTCTCAATTCACGAGCAGCATTGCCTTTCATTTACATTCATTACAAGTTAATCAGCTCTTTTTCGCTCAGTGTATGAATAAAAAAGCTGTGTTCCAACCAAAACCCCATTGTCATTGACATTGCAGTAAAACGTTTGAGTTTGGCAAGCATTTCTCATAATTTTGCCGCATTCCACATCCGACAGTAATTTGTAGCGCTTTGTGAAGCAAATAACCCAAAAACTGCTATGCAGCTGCCACAAACTCCTTACAGTTTTAGTCTACTCAAAGAGGAGTAGGAGAATGGAAAGGATGGTTAGGGTAGGATAGGATGGGGAAGGGTATTCACATAGCCCGCACCTTGGATTCCCGCTGGTACTGACAACTGCTATGTTAACTATGGACTGGGACTGGTACCGCTCAGGATTCGTTTGCGCAATTAGAATTCAAACTGTATAAGAACTAACTGCGCTTTTTGCGAATATAGCACCAAAAGCTGTACACCCTTCCCATAGGTCCTGCTCTTGCTGTTGCTCCTACACCTGCACCTGGTGGCTCCGGCTGCTTCTAGTCAAGGCAACAGCTCGTGCATAAAAGCTAAAGATGCCCCGGGCAACCCATTCATTCTTTCGTCCATTCATTCCGTCATTCACACAAGCTGTGTCGCCCGTGTGCCGGTTTCAGTTTCAGGCTCTTTATTCATTAGAGGGCCATGGAGGCAGCCTCGTAAATAAACTGACGCCCGCATCGGATTAGTAGCGAAATGAATAGCTGAATATGCAGTTCCATCTGCAGCTTCAGCTTCAGCTTCAGCTTTACTTCCCGACTCTCAGCTCCCATCTCCAGCTTCAGCTTCAGCTTCTGCTCCTTCGCTGTTCGCCGTTTCTGTTCCATGTGCATTTTACGAGCAATCCCGCCTGGGAGTAGAAAACCTAAGAAATAACATAAAAGAAATTCTACATAACAGCTTGACAAAAATTTGAATACTCTTCTCGATACATGTTTGATATTTATTGATGCTCAAAATAGGAAGTCAATGAATGAAATTTATGTAAATTTCCTTTCAATTTTTGCGAATTTCTAAAAGATTGGTCAAAATATTACAGCTTATACCTGATTTCTTTAACATTTACAATTCTACTCTAGCTTCTATCTAAAAGACGTCTAAAATCAGATTTGGACACAGAACCCTGAACCAATGCATAAAACTGACGAAGAATTTTCTATTTTTCAATCAGTTTAATTTCGAGTTTTCTTATTTTGTGAAGAATTTATAGTACACTCTGTTAGGGTATATACTAAAAAGGATGACAAAGGTAGGCAGACAGCAAAGGTACTGTCAGTTACTGCTGCTGGTTTTATGAATGCACTCCGATTTGCCGCTGACAATCTGTTCCCTGGCGGCACCTTAGGCATCTTCCACCCCAGCCCAGGACTCGAGCCAAACCAGAGCCAAGTCGCCCAATTTGGTTTTGTGAGGATATCATTTAAATGCGCCGCACACAAATCCAAGTGCAATTCGAGTCACAGCTTCCAGTTGCCAGCTACTACTTGAATGCATTTTTGCAGCCAGCACATAATGTCATGCTTAGGCCATCAAATGATGGCTTGATGGCTCCTTCATTGAATGGACCTCAATTGCATTCATCTTGGCCTGCTTGCTGATTATGGCCCCAGAATCGGTCGGATACCAATTGCAACTGTCGAGCATCTTCCATGTGATTATTTATCAGTAATCAGGCCCTGATCATTGCCCCAATCTTTGCAGCTTCAATACGTAGTTTATTCCGGTTTCCATGGTAATCATATGCATTTAATATTTGCAACAGTAATCAACTATAGTACCAGGCAACGTTCATCATCAACGACATCACTACTAATATACTTTAAGCGGTATTTCGAATGAGATCACGTAATATTCCGGTTCGAGAATGAAAATCAACAGAAAAAAATTAACACAATTTTCTTTAATTGATAGGAACAAAAGGCAACAACAACCCAATAAAAAGAAAAATTTAGAAGATGCTAAAATTTTGTCATGAGCAAAATATGGAATGTTTGAATTCCACAAAACATATGTGTAGCATACCTTATGAAGCTAGCTTAAGTTCAAAACCTTAGCTAGTTTGGAGATCTCTTGTACTTGCTGATTAATCTTCAGACATTCGCAATGAATATGAATTTAATTTAAAAACAAACTGAAAAATTTAGATATAATATTCATAAAGATATATAATAAACCTAAGCCTAAACAAAAAACCTTTCATTAAGAGGCTCAAACCAAACCACTCCGCAAACCAAACCTATTCTGAAGCTCTTTAAAGTCTTGTATATGAGGTCCCGGCTCCACTACTCGTGAATAGTGGAAATAAAAAAATTCAAGTAAATTGAAAATTATTATTAAGAGGATTGACAGCCAGGAGAGACACATTAACTGATTGTCTATTCAATTCAATAAATTGAATATCAGCTATTTCTAAGCACATCATACTCAATCGTTTTAAGTATGCTAATCAACTGAAATATGACAACAAAATGTAACCCGGCAGAACCAGTTTTGTTATGTGTGTTTTTTTGCTTTTTTGTTGTTGTTGAATCTATTCAACAATAGAAACCATTTGGGGATCAATAAACCCTCCGTTCGAGTCAACAAAACAATTTTATTTGATTTAAATGCTTGCAGATAATAATTCAGAGGGATATGGCGGCGTCCACTTGTGGCTATTTATAATTTTGAAGGACCTCAAATCCCAAGGGACTGGGACTAAATCTCATTGGTAGTCGAATTGGCAAGGATTCCACAAATACTTTCCTATATACATATAAATATATATACAAAAGGTCAGCAACAAGCATATGCATAAGCACATGCTGAAATCTATTTCCAGATGGATGCTTAACCCCATCATTAATCTATCTTCATGTGGTTCAATGAGCCTTTGAGGCTGCCAGGCATTGACAGCGGATTTTGTTTGGCTCCGGTTCGAATCCCCAGCGTAACATTGCCTTTTAGCACACCATTGCCATGAGGAAAGGTCAATCGCATTGGAGTAGTTCATAAATAAATAAACGGCCTACAAATAAATAAATAAATTGAGTAATAGCTATAATTGACATGGCTGAAACAAAATGCGCAAACATCAAATACACAGCAGTCCAAGGAGCACATAGAACTTGAGCTTCAACTGGAGCTGAGACAGTTTCATATTTGGATTCTGACATCGTCATCGCTGCGTACGTGCGATTATCTTATTTTGGTAAAAACGTTGACCCGATTGTTGTTGCTCCAACGAGCGCTCCAGCTCCAGCTCTAACTCCAGCTCCAGGCCTAAAGCGCGTAGCGAACTGGCTGGACTGTTAAAAATGTGAGTGACTTGAGCCTAATCTAAATTTATATGGGGTTATCAAGCCACAAAAAAATACAATAAAAACAACAAAATTAAATAAAATTGGCTAAGGAATTGCGGCGATTTGGAATATTCTGTTCTTGGCTGTTTTTTTTTTTTTTTTTGGCATTTTCGGGCTTATGCTTTTGGTAAACTGGGCACATACCATCATCAAACACCCTTTGCAGAAGGCAAACATTAGAAACTGTGCGTCACGTTTGCACTGTGCAAATAAAAAACTATTAAATAAATAAATAAATAAATAAATATTGCCGAGTTTATTATTTTATTCTTGAAATTAAATAACGAAAAAGATTTGAAATTAATAAGATAATTAATTATTTGCTTGATGATATTAATATGCCTGATTGTTTACTTAAAAACTGCTAAGAAAAATTGGGAAAACAAGCTCTGTTCCTAAGTTAGCATATTTTTGATAGTATTGCCAGAAACTATTCAAGCTGCTTGAACATTTAATGATTAAATAAATCGTGCGCACAAGTAATTGAGCATAGGAGTAGTTAAAGTGGTAATTAAATTTATAAATGTGCCATTAAATATGCTCAGTGTACTCAACCCTTTAGTCAGAGTGGCTCGCACATACACAGACACACGCACACAGTTACACAGACACGTCCTAGATACAAGAGATACGACGTTGGAACATAAACATTCGGTTGCTTATCAAAAGCAAACTGAATCTAATCTTGAGATTAATAATGCGGCTTTTTGTAAATTTCAATTGCTGGCAACCAGCAAGCCACCAGCGCAGCCACCAGCCCAGCCGCCAGTCCAGTTGCACCACAAAATAGCAATCAAAGGTGTTTTTGTTTGGCTGCCCAAAAGTAGCCACAAAATGTAGATTTAATGAATGCCGGAGCCCCAGCTGCAATTGGCCATGTCCAAAGCCCTTTCACAGTGGCAACAAGCTGAGCAAGAGTCCAGGGCTCCAGCAAAAGCCTTTTATAGTTAGAATTTTATTGACTTGGATTAGTTTGCCATGCTTGTGTGTGTGTATGTGTGTGTATGTGTGTGTAAAAGTTGTGCCGGTCTGGCTGCCTTCCTGCTTGCCTGCATGAAAGTATCTTTAAGATACAAGATACGAGAGAGTAGGGGCAAGTGTAGCTTGCATTGCCGCTGGCTTTATGGGATAAATTGAGCATATTTTGGTAATTGCCAATTGGCAATTGGCAATGTTTTGGCTAACTGGTCGGCTACTTAATAAATCTACTATACAAGTATCTATAACCTATCTATTTATTGCGCATATACATATGTAACTATAGATATTCGCATGTATCTGCAGCTGTAACTGTGGCAAATTTGTGCTTACGCAGCGAACTGCAACAAGCATGCGGCTTTTTTATAATTTATGCAAGACACCAAACAAGACACAACTTAAGTCTTACAAATTGTTTTGAGATGCTCGCCATATAATAAAAAATAAAAAAATAAAAAAATAAAATGAAAAAATAAAAGACAACTCTCACACTGAAATGGGCTGCGGCTGCGGCTATTGCTACAGCTGCTGAGGGCGGCCAGAAATCTGAATCAGTTTTGAAGAGTTCCGCAAGAGAGACGTGATTTGATGGGAATTATTCCGTGCCGAGCCCCAAATCCAAAAACCCCAAACCCCAACCCAAAAACCGAGCAAGAAACGGCAACGGGCAACAGGCAACTCGTCGCAACTGCCAAAGCCACAAAAAGTGAGCAGTCTGCCTGCTCAAGAGAGGAGGCAGGCCAGGAGATTGTAGGGTATGCGGGCAAGTCGAAGACGGAGGCAACTTTGGTTGAAGCAAACAACAAGTTGAATCTCGAGACGTCATGTCACGTAGCTGCGCTACATGGACCATTCATACAAATTTTGTTTTATAAGCTACTTTTATACATTATTTGTGTGTAACTTTGCCCATTCGTCTGTTCCGTGTGTTTATCTGTTCCGTTTGCATCTGTATCTGTATACTTTTTTTCTGTTTCTTCTTCTTTCTTTTTACTTTTTTACTTTTTTCGTATTTTTTTTTCTTTTTTAGCATTGTTCTTGCTGCTGTTGTCGTGGCTTCAGTTGAGCGCAATTCACGCGATTTGCAGTGGGCACAGTGGAGCGATATATAAGAAAAAAGAATAACCAATTTGCATATTAAATTTTGCTAAAATTTAATTCATTTAAATATTTAGCTACTTTTAATAATGACTTATATATTTTGAGCAATAGTTCTAATAGAATAGTTGTGAAACAGTTTTAAAGAAAATGAAATAAAAGATTAAGATTTAATTTAATTCATTGTATGTATGACTATTTAATTTTAATTGATAAAAACTAAAGAAATTGTTTGTTTAAACTTTTACTGAACTTAATAGACTTTTGTATTTTAACCATGGATTAATATAAGAACACTTAAACAAAAAACACTTTAAACAAAGAGTTATAGAATAAAACTTAAATTAATTTTTAAAGAATATTTCTAGGTTATAAAAGAAAGCGATTATAGACGATTTAATTCATATTTTATCTCTTATTCTTATATTTAATTTTTTATCTTTGTTTCCTTCTGTTTCTGTAACTTTTTTTCATTTTTTTTTTTTTGTGGTCCATTCCTCTTGTGTATTACTTTATTTTAGTCTGAAATAAATGAGTTGAAATATTTCTCTTTTTTATATTTAATTTATTGTTAATAATCTTGTATAATTTATCTAAATTCTTTCTTATACAATTTTTTTTACTTTTTTTTATTATTTTTTTTTTTTTTTGACCACTGTGCAGGGAAGCAGTCAAAGGTGGAGCACGTAGCACGCTAAATGCAGACGCTGATGACGACGATGGGGACAAGGACGACACCTACAACCCATTGTGGTGGCTGCTACTAGGCTAAACACGCAGCCAACAACTAACTCGACAACTGCAGCAGCAGCAGCAGCAACAGCAGCAGTCGCAACAGCAGCAGCGGCACCAGCAGCAATGCAACTTCGAGCCCAAAAATAGCTGTGGCCTGTAGGTAATGACAAACAGCGTAGCTACCACACACAGCTCAGATACACGCAACGGACACGGGACACGGACACAGTACCAAGAAACACTTCCTGTCACGCCGCCAACATTGGCGGCAACAGCAATAGCAGCCGCAACAGCAGCAGCAAGAGCGACATCTTCCTTGCCTCCTGCTGCTCTGCCACATGAGGGTTTTTTTTTTTTGGTGCTTTTTAGGATTTGTTGGTCGTTGTCTTTGTTATCGACATACGAAACAAATAACCTTGCCAGCCGTTGTTGTTACCAATGCTGCTGCTGCTGCTGCTGACGGCGCAACAAGTTTGCCAAACATTTTGGCGCTTTGTATTTTATTTTGCGCTGGGCTTTTGGCTTTGTTCAAATGCGAAATTAAAGCATTGCCAGAGAGAAGGAGTCAGAGATAAATTGCGTTTATAAATAAATCAGTTTACGAGTATGTCATTGGCTTTAGCCATGATGTCGACGCCAGTTGGTTTTGCTGCTGCTGTTTTGGTTGCTGTTGTTGCTTCTCAAACTTTCGCGTGCTTTGTGAGTTGACAGTGACTGACTGAGTGACTGACTGACTAACTGAGTGACTGCGAATGTTGCTGTCACAGTTGCTGACACTGTCGCTGACGCTGTGTCACTGTCACTGTCACCGACTCAGTGAACTGTGACTGTTACTGTTACTGTTACTGTTACTGTTGCTGTGTAACTGTGACTTTGGTTTCCCCGTTATAAATTTGTCACGCTGACAACAGCAACAGTTGCTGCAACACCAGCAACAACTTTTCAACTTAAAGCCCAACCTAAACATTGACCCTAGAGGTCTGCCGGAGTGATGTGTGTGTATGGGTGTATGTGTGCAAATTAATTCATCGCTGATAAGAGCGCGTTGAAGTATCGGCCAACAAGGGGCAGAGACCAACATCATTAACTTTGGCCGACTGACCAAGTGTAGGTTCATCCTCCAGGCGCCCATCTGTCCACTCGTCCGCCCGTTCAGTTGAGTGGTCTGCTTGTTCGCTAAATCGCTGCACATTAAATGCAATTAAGAAATGATTGAAATCATAAATTAACCCTAATTGGCCATCGGAGGCGAGCACTGTTGCCTGTTGCTGTTGCTGTTGCTGTTGCCAGTTGCTGTTGTCAGTTGCTGTTGCAGATGCAGGTGCTCGATGGCTCCCATAGGCGGTTGATTCTTTTGGCTTCTGCAATGAACTCTCTGGCGGCACGTACTCGAACTGGTTGCAAAAATTGTAGGGTCCACTGTAGGGTGTATTTTTAGCTACCGGCATATACAGTGGGACTCATTGGACATATTCTGGGCGCTGCTATTCTTTTAATGTGTCTCTTTAAGGTATATTAATATATTAGCTTAATATTTATATTTATATATTTATTTTTGTTTAATTTAAACCAATAAATAACTTAAAAAAATGTAAGTTCTTAATACTGTTTTATAAAAAAAAATTGGTAAAATAAGTTGAGCAATTATGAACAGGTTTAAAGTAGTGCAAATATTTCTATTCATAACAGATTCAAGTGCGAACCGGATTTCTGTAGACTAAAAAGTCAAAATGGGTTTCAATCAAGTACGAAAATTCTTATGTTAGACTCATTATAGCCGACTTGGAAGAGAAACAGCATAAATTCAAAAATTCCGATATTCAACAAACTCGGGCATAAATCAAGAGATTTTTATTTAATTTCGGCAAAGCTGGGGAACGATTTTGGTTTTTTTCTGTGTATATTTAAATATAGCTAACAAAAAATGAACATCAACAAAACATGTTAAGTATGACATGTACGAGTAATACATCAATTTTTGCATATAATCCTACAATTTGTAATACTTTTCGTCTCACTTTTGTTTTTATTTTTTTGCCTAAAATTTCATTAATTTTCCTTCAAATTCACTTTTTTGGAAAGTGCCGCAAAGAGTGAGTTTATTTGTCATTGTTTATTGTTCATTATTCAATGTTCATTGGGTTCAATATCTCAGCTCGAAACTTTGGTTTTGGTTTCTCATATTTTTGTGGCTTGTCAAAATAACTATATTATGCTAATACTATATATTATTATTATTTTTAATGGTTAAAAATAATCCCAAAATAATATTGAAAAAACAGGGAGAGTTTTATTATCTACAAACTTAAAAAGATAAACACTTTTTAAACTATCAAAATTTTTAAATTTTGTTGTACAAATTGTTTTTTCAATAAGCTTTATTTTTATACATATTTTCATAAAATTCATATTTCAAAATCAGTCTAATAACAAAAACACTCCAATATTCTTATTAAAGAAAAGAATGTACTAAAACTTTAATCAAGTTGATTTTTAACCAATATGATCAAAGCTCAAAAATAATAGTACTTCACTAAGAAAAAAACTAAACAATTTTTTTAAATTAATTTATAATACAAATAATAATATTTTTATAAATAAAAACAAAACAAAAACTTATCAAATAACATATATTATATTTATCTGCCTTGACTAGGATTCGAACTGGAAATATCTTCATTTAATACTTAACATAAACAAAACAAATTACTATGCATCCTTTAACAACATTTTTTAATGTAATTCGATTAATTAAAAGCTCAAATATTTTTCTCAAAAGAAAAACAAATTATTTTTATATTTATTTTTGTAGCGGAAAATTTAGAGATTTTCAACATTAATACGAAATATGAGTGTCATTGGGATGTTCTATGAAAAGTTCTTAGGGCTCTCGCAACCATTGTGCATAGTCTGAACAGTTTTTCAAGCGATTTGGCAGCAGTGCGAACAGATTCCAAAGCAAACATGCCGAAAGAGAGGCGCAGCCTAATTGGCCAGTTAGCAACCTGCCGATGCTGCCGCTACGCCCCAGTTCCGCCCCTCTTCGCAGCAGCAGCAAAGGCAGCAACAACAAGTACAAGTACATACAAATATGTGTGTAAGTAGATGAAATTAAGATTTTTATTTTTTATTTTTTTTTGTCTTTTTTGATTAAGCGTTGAGAATTTTTGACGTTGCCGCCGTCGTCACCGACGTCGCTGCTGACGCTGTCATCCCAGGTTGGCCGCTGCCCGCGTCCATTGCTCATGTGTTGTTGCCGCGGTCACCGACGCAGCCGCCGCAGCAGCAGCACCCGTCGCGGTTGGCATCGACAGAGCGGCTATAAAAAGGCAATGTTACGCAGTTTCCGAATTAAACAGTTAACACAACAACGCGACGGCACAACACGAACAACACCAGCTACACCTACGCCGGCTCCTTCTCGTTCTTCTTCTTTCTTAACCTACACCACACACACACACACACACACGCGCTAAATACACCCACAACACACACACACACACTATCACACGCATACATGGAAATGGCTCAGGATTGTAAGTGTTATTTATTGCCGTTGCTTTTGGTATTCATAATGCTCCTGGAACTGAGCACAGCAGCGCCAGCTACGGGACACTTCAATAAAATTGTGGAACAGGAGCATCAAACGGAACCAAGAGGCGCCCGTCTATTGGACAGATTCAATCATCGCTACCCGGACGGAAGCTACGAATTCCGTTTCGAACTCGATGATGGTACGGCACGCTATGAACGCGGCTATTTTGCTTTTATCGATGAAGTGAAGACCCTTATGGTGGTTGGATACTATGCCTATCGCATGCCCGATGGTCGCTATATAACTGTCTTCTATAATGCGGATCAATTTGGCTATAGACAGAATCAGTGTGAGTAAAGATTGAATGTTGCAGAAAACTAGTTAAAATTGCGATCGACTATAAATAGATCATAATTGTTTTCCAAAGGTAAGGATTATCTGCTAGTAACAATATTGGAGCAATGAATTCAAGTTCAAGTCACACATAGGAATTAACTATATATAAATCTTATAAACAGACCAAACATATTCAATATTTATGAATATATATCAAAAGTTTTCATTTTCAAAGCCTATACAGTAGCATCTTTGGTTAAGTTGGGCTCAAATTTATTTAAAATCAGATTTGAGTGTATGAATAATATTAATTTCGATACAGATATTAAAACACTCACATATTCAAATCCGAAACCTCTCAATTTAAAATAATTTGATGCGTTTCGAATCAATTTTAATTGAACATATGATATGCTGAAACAGGTTTATAATTGTTTATTTATTATAATTTTTATATGTTAGCTCTAGATTTATTTTCGAAAAAACCTACACATAAATAAAAAGAATCATTATCAATAACTGATATCAGATTCCTAGTCTAATCTCAATTATCTCATATTATCGTCTCAAAGGATAGGGATAGGGATAAGCTTCATTGAGATCTGCATCAGATTAATGAATGATAGCAATGCTACAATCGATAGAAACTGCAAGAAAGGTAATTTATGGCAGGAAAATAGTGAAACTTTATAAGTATATCAAAGGAAAGAAAGTAGAGAATAAAATGGAATTAAATCTCATGTCATTTCTCTCATATCCTCTTTTTTATAGCCATAACACCTGAAATCTATCCCAATCTGCCACGCTCCATTGAGGTGCCTCTCCTCAAAGAGACTACAACGGTGGGGGGGAATAAGCCAACCCAGAAGCCACAGAGCCATCAATTTCAACAACCAACCACGTCCAGCAGTTCCAATCCCAGTTCCACGCCTAGGACGGTGGTGGCGGCGGGAGCGCTGCCCACTCGTAGGGGCCGCTTTTAAGATCTGGTTGACGTAATTGTAGACTTTCAATTTTTTTTTTTTGTGACTACTACTTATATTATACTCGTATTATTATGCTTTAAAAAGGATTTTCATTTTTTGGCTCATCATTTTCTGTTTTCTTCTTCTTTTTTTTTCTTGTGCAATCAAAAGGAATTAAAAAATAATAAAAATTTATTAAGGCAAACCAAAAATTATGAATTTATTATTGACGACGACGTTGCTGGTTGTTGTTGTTGCTGGTTTTATTTTATGGCCACTGGGCCAATGGGCCCGACCCTGGCACCGGCCCGCCCAGCCCCAGGAATTGCGGCGATTTCGCGATATTTCGAAAGCCGTCGCCGACAATTTGGTAATAAATTCAACGTAAAGCGGCTCTGGCAATAAAACATACAAGTGCACAAATCCTCAACTGAGTGTGTCTGGCCTGGAACTGGGCTATATGTATGAGTAAGTGGCAATATCGACACGGCATATATAACGCAAATTACCCTAGCAAAATTAAGGGCAACAGTACAAATTCAGACTTCAGACATCGGTCTTCAGATCCAATTCCAATTTCGACTCTTACACCGACTACAGTTCCTGAGGAGTCGCAATACCCTGACCAAGTGTGAAGGTTCATCATAAATTTCCAAGTGCAGACAGTTGCCAATTGGTTAACACTGTGTCTCTTTTCAGCTCAAAGAGATGTTCCCCGTATTACACTCAGGGAAAAGCAGTAAGAGTTCAAGAATCGAGAAATACTGTCAAATCAGAGAAAGTTCTCACTAACTTTTAAAATAAGATAGTAGTAGCGGACTTGGTTTAAGAACGTAATATTTAATAGATAATAAACTAATTAAAATAATAAATATGTGGGCATTATACTCCCAGTTGGTAGAACAAACAGTTGACAATCCGAAACTCGTTTTATTTATTGTCAGCTCTAAAATTGTTTTTTATTCATCAAGCCAAGAACTTTGTACTTGATGCAGGCTTCTCAATTTAAGAATAATAAAAGAGAATTTACTACAAAATTAATTGAAGATGAAAAGTTTAGTTTTCCGGAATGTATAGAGACTGATTGATGCAGGTGAAAAAGGTATTACTTACGACTCCTCTAACTAAGGCATTATATTTCAAAAATGTTGGTGAAGATGAAAACTGTATTTTTTCTGAGTGTATATAAATACTCTTACACCTAACCCAACAATTCCAGAAATTCATTTATTATTTTTCCAGAAGTGAATACAGCTTCAAAAAAAAAAAAACCATATCAGATAAAGCCATAAAATTAAATTATGAGCATCTTAAAGGCCGACTGATATTATGATTGCTTGTTTAATTGCAATCTGAAAAAGCAGGCGATCTCTCGTTAAAAACACTCGTAATATCGAATCAGATTTCAGGAATGTAATTTATGTGTGCGAATATTTGCTTGAAACATGATACGCCATCATTTTAAATGAAGTAAAAAAAGCAGACAATTTATTATATATTGTTGAAAATGCTCAGATTTATAATAACTGATTAAGCAGTGTATAATCATATTAATTTTACCTTTGATGGGGTACTTAGTTAACTTTGTCAGGAAATGTATAATGTATATTATTGATCAGAACAATGAGAGGAGTCTATATAGTCAAGCCCGTCTGTCCGTCTCTGGTCTCTTAGTTTTTAAGCTACTCGTAGGTAAATGAAATTTGGTTTGGTATTTTACCGACATAAAACGGAACCGCCAAGATCGGACCACTATATCATAACAAGGTGTGTTACATATAATTGATCTAAAAATTGCTGTATAGAAAGACTTTCTTGAAATATCTTAGCTACAAGCTAGATACAAGCGTGAGTTTTCTGTTTGTCATGCGTGAAAAATGATATCGGAGTACTATATCATATAGGCGCTTTAAGAGCGTCCGATCAAAATAAATAAACTATTTTCCAACGGTTATTCCAATCTGCAATCTAATTTACTTTTTAATTGCTAGTTCTATTACTCAAAAACGTACTCAATAGAACTCTACAAGTTTGTACATTTTAAAGGACTTTAATGATTTATGAATTATATATATATATACATAAATATGCATCAACATTAGTAATTATTGAGTCCTACAACTTAGGTCAATCTAGGTTCAGATAGATTAAATCAATGCCATGAGCCGTAAAGCGTTTAATCTATGCTGTTTGAAATAATAGAGAGTTTATAATAAATCATTCGCACTTTAATTTTAATATCGATTAACTTTCGATTTTCATTTTATTTCACCTTTGTAATTTGAACAGGTGAATTAGACCGAGAAACTGAGGCAAATTTCATTTAAATTACAGTTCACAATTAACACAGACAACAAAATGAAAAAAGTGTGTCTCTTGCACAGATTTGTTCCATTAAAACTCGCTTTGTCACTTAAAAACATGTTAAGGCTAGTGAAGAGCTACATGTAAATTCCAGCGAGTCCCACAATAAAATTAAGAAATGAAGTGGTCCAAAAAGGCACATTCCATCCACAGATTTGGTTGGATTACGCGGTATACAGTGGCTGGATGGGTGGGTGGTTGGTTGGTTGGATGGTTGGATGGTTGGATGGTTGGATGGTTGGATGGTTGGATGGTTGGATGGTTGGCTGGCTGGATGGTCTGCTCACTTGTTCGGCAGCAGAGCTGAAAACTTTTCGCAGAAAATGAACAAAATAAACGGCAAAACTGTAAAAATAACCAGCCAAATAAAAAGAAAACACAACAGCATAAAGTGTAGCTAATCAAAAAAATAAAATTAAAAAAAAGTGAGCAAAACTCAGTGCAATAAAAGCAACACTTGGTTGCGGGTTTGCCGAGGGTATGAAGGAAATGAAGAGTAAAACTGAATAGAGAGCGATTATTACATTGCCGCCGAGTGAAGAAGACTGTGCTCAATATTCTGTGGCAGTTGCGTTGGAAAAGTAATGAAAAGTCAGTTTGATAAAAGCAAAATGATGATATCTAAGATACCATAGTAGATACGAGTTACAAAAACTGTCTGAAAAGCGTTAAGCGAAAAGTAGTTAAAGCCCCAAATACCCTATATGCGGTGTCGCACAAGGGTATCCAGAGGAGCATACAATAAAAACAACTTTAGAAAGTACTAAAAGCGCCTTTTGAGCTTAGCAAAAACTCTCGAAGGCGACAATCGGCAGCCGGACGGACACATGTAGCTGCAGTAGTTAAAATTATCAATGAAACTTTACAATCACTGCACGAAAAGAAAAGGAATTGAAACTCCAAGCTGGTGAGTTGGAATCAGATGAAGAAATGGAAGGACACCGGGAAAGGAAAGGAAAGAAAAGAAAAAGGATGCGGAAAGTGGAAGTTTAAGCTAGCGAAATGATGCAACGCCAATGAGCTGAAAGTTAACAAAGTTGCACTTGCACTTGCACTTTGTTAACTTTACTCTTATTAAAGCCAGGGAAAAACTGTTCCATAAATGGAAAGAGCAAAAAAAGAGCTTCTTCAATTTAGTGGCAGGGATTAACGAATACAAGGAAAGCCGAGTATCACGACACAGACAAGTTTGTGCGAGGCACACAATTAAAAACTTCAAACCAATGTCAAGGACTCGGCTATTACCAAACTCAAACCCGGGCTTATTAAATGTGCATCAGCTAAGGGTGGCTTATAGAGGGTATATTTTTTGGGCTGCGGTTGCTGTCACCAGCGGAAACAAGGTCGAAAAAGAAAATCTGGTATGCTCGTATAATCAAAACGCAATAAATATTGCAAATGTGACAAAACAACCAAAATTTAACGTGGACAAGCTCTACGGCCATCGTGTCTAAAGCCCATGAAAGTGAAGCAGGGCACAAGCTAAAATCCAAACCCTTATCCCTTCATGCGACAAATAAAACAATTAAAATATAACAGTGCTCGACTAAAAGATACTCTCTACTCTAAACCTGCTAAGACTGCTAAGACTAAGACTACAAGATACAACAATGATCAAGAATATATAAACTCAATTGTCTCTTTCAAACACTTGCACACAGCTTTATATACCTTTTGACCCCAATATCCATGGGTATATTTAAAAAGAAAAAAAATACAGGCAGGAAATGGCTGCAAAATGTTTGCATGCTGTGGTAACACGACAGAAACAACAAAAAAATCTAGAAACCCGCGCCAAAGGATAAAGAATAAACAAAGCAAAAAAATGACAAGCGTGAGGGGGATGGGGTAGAGGGAGACAGGGGGGGAAGTATCAGGAGCGGAGCAAAGGATTCACGTGGGCGTTGCGCACCAACATAACCAAAAAAAAAAAAAAATTAAATGTAAAATGCAAAAATGGCTTTTAAGCAGCGAAAGTCGCGTTTAGTGCTCTGCCCTGAGCCCGTTCTTATACCCTTTCCCACGGTATTATAAATCCATCACAAATTTTGTAATCTTTGTAGTTAAAACAAAGCCTGTTTAACCATATGAAATAGATATATATATATTCTGAATCAGTATAAGCAAATGACTTTCTATACATTTCAATGCAAATTGCTCAATATTCTTCTTTTACTGCAGATCAGCTGAATCATACAGCTATATAGTTCTCTCTGTCTGTCTGTTTCTATTGGATTATCGTGTTCTTTTTCCCTATATGGGAACTGGCAGTATCGGAAAACGATATCATCTAACTCCCAGACGAACAATACATTCAAAACTTATAGTAAGGAAAACTTTTTTGCTACTAAAGATATCTTATATAGTATAAAACTTAAAAGTTGAACTTTAAAGTATATATTCAAAAAAAACATTGAAATCGAGCACTATATCATATATATACATATGCAGTGAGTATAAACGTATACTACAAATTAATAAGATCAGACTAATATAGCATAAAACTACCATAGGAACAGTCGGTCAAATTTCAAAAGTTTCAAATGGATATTTCAATCTGCAAGTGAAAGAAGAAACCTTCAACATATTGAAATTGGAATAAAATTGTTTTTTAATTTAATATAGAAATTCTTATTAAGAAATTAAAATTAAAATCAGACTTTAGACAAACAGCGATTGATCAAATCTAATTTGAGTTATTTTTTTTTTTATAATTATTTCAATTAAAAACCCAATAAACATTATACCTGTATATCATACAGCGATCCTAGGAGCAAGCTGTAAGAGTATTGAGCTGATCGGCCTGGCAAAGATAGCCTTTTAGTCGTACTTTTTTTCTTGTTTTGGAAGTGGGATGTGGATTCTGGTTAGAGATTGGAGGTTGTAGGTTAAAAGTTGGCTGTTTCGGGGAGTGTTTCGCCAGGGGACAGAAGGCGCTGCTGCTGTCAAGCGGCAGGATGTGCTAAAAGGACATTGCTATTGCCACTGTGGCGGTATGTGTGTGGGTGTGTGTGAATGTGAGTGTGGGGGTGTGTGTACACTTCATCAGCGACCGCACCAAAAGGCAACGGCTATAAAACAAAACACCAAAAAATAAAGAGAGGCAAAAAAAAATTGGAAAAAAACCCTGGCAAACTGAGCTGAAACCCATCAAAATTTTCAGGGCTGCATGTATTTAAGAATGTGTTTTATGAAAGATAAAAAGGGAATTAAGTAACACTAATTTTAAATTAGAACTAAAGAAATAAATGCATATTTAAAATTATACATTCTAAGATTTTTATAATTTCATAAAGATGATTATAACTTTAGAATATTATTTTATGTTATTATATTATTACCTAAAATATCCAAATAATATACTTATTTTATTTACACTGTTTCATATTTACATTTATAAATCCAAGTATTATTTGAAGAGTCCAAAAATATTAATAATGGACTTAAAATAAGTTAAATTTGTATAAAATTATAATATCAGTTTTTAATAAAACAAATTTCTTTAGAAACTTTTTTATTCATTCTCAACTAAAAAAGAGAAATAACTAGCTAGTTTTCAGATTTAGAACCCTTTCTGCTTTTGTTTACCAGCCCTGGATAAAATCACTGGCGAACCTGTGAAGCCTGTGCGGCGCGCGAAAAACACGTGCCTCTCTTTGACGGCTTTCCCCTGATGTCGCCATCCAAACAGCCACAAGCCCCGGGCACCCCTCGCACTTCTGCTCTGCTAGCTTCGCTGACAACTTGTAATGAAATTTGCAATCCAAAGTTGCCTAAGTCTCCGCTAAGCCGAGTTTCCCGAAAGAGACTCGACCCGTTCCCATGCCCTTCCGGATTCCATGACAGTTGGCAGTCATAAGCTAGAAACAGCGGGTTGCCGCCTCTGCCTCTACATGCAACGAGTATTATACGAATATTCATAAAAGGGCAACAGGATAACTCCGGCTAACTAACAGAGTAACTCACTTTGTTTACGAAAGCGGAAATTAATTATTTTACGTGCACTGCACAAAACTCCGTAATGCATTTCAACATTTCTACATATTTCATGCAGTTGGACGAGTAGACAGCATAGCAAACAATATCCTTAAAATGTAAATAGGATTTAAAAATTCGCAAAAATACGTGTCCATTAAATGATAATAAGCTTTGCATCTGAGTGATATTTACTCATATTAATGAGTACATTTAAGTATTTAATCCAATAAAAGTCTTTCATGCGTAGAATACCCTCTCCAAGGGTCTACAAATATTGAAAATATTTATACAAATTTAAATATACATTAAAGGTTTTTATATCAACAAGGGAACTATAATTATGCCCTTACAGAAAAGGAGCACTACCTTAATGAAAAGTGCAATACATTGCATTATTGTTCAGGGCGGTGAGACGAGTCGATATAGCCATATCCGTCTGTCCGTCTGTCCGTCTCCCTGTCTGCCTCTCTGCCCATTGGTTTGTCTGGTTATCTATCTGTCTTTAGGTCTATTTCAATGTAAGCTTAATTCTCAGTATTTGACACAGGAGCACATACATAAGTACAATATACGTGTTGGAAACGCCGAATCGGGCAACTATATCATATAGCTCTCATAGGAACATTCAGCTCAAAACATGTTGTGTAGAAAACGAAAAAGAAACGATCTACATTTATTATTAAATAATAAGTTTTTTATATTTTTATTTATTTTAAATTATTAAAATGAGTAATGGAACCCTTTAAGATATTCAGGTTTCTTGAAATTAAAGTTAAATTTTAATACTTCTTTTCTAATAGCAATGTCAGTTGAAGAGTTTCATGTAATTATTAAAAAGGGAGCATATAATTACTCTTAATTAAAGTAATTTTAGCTTAATTGCACTATAGGAAGATGAACTGAACTTTCTACAGATATATGTACATATTTAAATACCTATGCATGTAGTTTACGATACAAGAGTTGCATTATAAATGCAATCTGATGCCCAAAAGGAGGAGGCAATACTTACTCTTTCTCGTATTTTCAGTTTATTCGTCCTTTTTTATGGCCCTTGTAATTATCACTTTAATGAACTTTGCTATTTTGATAGCACCCAACAAGGCAAACAATGGCTGTGCCTATGGGCGTAGACAGCAATTTACAAGGGGGGCTATACCAAATTTTTATATAAATTTTGTGATAATTAATTTCTCAAATAAACTAATCTAGCTTTTATTTAATTTTTTTCACGTTTTCTGTATTTTGTATTATTTTGAATGATTTAAACTACAATCAAAATCTGAGCGTGTTTTCGATTTCATATTTTAATTCTCTTCATCAATAGGAACATGGGTATTTTTCTTATTTATTAAATATAAATCTACATTTATTATAAACATATTTTCAATAATTCATTTGTATTTTAGACAGTCCGAAACATTCTTTTAAAAATGTACATCGAGTAACTACGGCATTCAAGTTTAGCTAGACTTTTTCAAATTGTTTAAGTATATTTTTTATTCTTCTTCTCAATCTCAGTTTCAAGAATTTTATAATTTTTTTACACTGTACTCATCAAAAATATGTTAAAAGGGTATATTAATTTTCAGCATAAGTTTTGTAACAGGAAGAAGAAAGCATTTCCGAGCCCATTAAATATTTATATTATTCAACAGCCTGATCGATCTAGTCCTGTCCGTCTTTCTGTAAGTTTATAAGAGTTAGAGAAGAACGAGAAAAATTAAAAAATTACACAATGTGGAAGCCATTGCCTTAAAATAGGGTAATGTCTCCACATATCCTGCGGATTAAAGGATCATATATTAAACACAAAAGTTATTTACGAAACTATTCACCACTGAAAGCACCTTGCTGTATGCAATATTTTTGTGTGGCAATGTTCGAGCTAAGTACAGAGTATTTCCTAGTCGAGCACGCATTTCAACTGTTTTTTTTTTGTCTTGACTTTTGACCACTTTAAAACAGTGCGACCCCCTTTTGGCTACGCCCTGGGCAGTGGGCCCACGAACGGGTCGGAGTCCAAGAATCCGGACAGTTTGGGTATCAGTGTCGGTATCGGTATGGAAGCCTCTGAGAATGGGGATGCGAGGGCGGATCTTTGTCAGGATACGTGCGCTAACTCCTTCATCCTTCCTGCTGACGGTGCTTGGGTGCCTCAGTTTTTATTAAGGAATAAAATTAGTGAGCGCGTGCCGAGCAAGCCAAGTTGAAAGTTGCAACTTGCAAGTTGCTAGTAGTTGTTATTCTTGTTGCTGTTGCTGTTGCTGTTGCCTGTGGAAGCTGGATGAGCTGGCAGCCAGAAAGCAATGTGAAACGAATGTGCGCAAAATGGAACAGGATAAAGGCGCAATTTTTCAGCAACAACAAGAAGCACAAGAAGTTTGGCTAAGGATGCATCAAGGCAACGACAGCTAAATAGCTGGGGGAGTCGAAATTTGTTTGCACCGAAAAAACATCAACAAAAAAATAAACAAAAAATAAATAAAACTACCTGCTAAAAGAAAAAAGAATCGACTTGAAAGTTACCTGAAATGCGCATGTGAATCCATCAGCAAGTTAAACAACTATTAATACCTTAAAGAGCAACAAATAGTTTTATGATTAACCGAATGTTTAATAATTAGTTTAATTATTAATAATTGTTTGCAACAACTTGGAAATTATTTAGAAAATAGCTTTAATATTGTTCCGATCGTATTGACCTCATTTCAATCACAGCATATGACTAATTGTTTAATCTGAAGCAGAGCAAATGTTTTTGTACCTGTTTTAAGCCGGTTTTAATCGGATCTTGCGCCAAAATTCTTTTTTTGGCCGTGCCAACAATATTTATACCAAATTTCATTAGCGTATCTATAAAATTCAAGTATTTAATACGTCGATCCGCTTTTACATTGTTTATTGCGCTCATAAATTCTGTAGGATTTCGTTTTGACTCATCCTTAAAAGCATTTTGGATACAAAAGGAAGTAAAAAAAAAAATACTCTGCTTTGAAAGCTTTCAATTTTCAAATCAAAATTATTTATAATGTTATTTATTTAGTTTCAACATTAATTAATATTGGAAATTCCAGAGTTCGGCTTAACTTAATCATAGATGTTCTTAATGATCTTAATTCTCGTGGCGAAGATTCCATACCATTGCAGACTAGACTAATTATTCGACCGATTGTTCCTATGACAGCTACATGATATACTCTTCTGATCTACGAACAAACGGACAGATATCCATCTCGCTATATTGACTCAGACTAAATTGCTTTAAAGCCGACAGACTGACAGATAGAGAGACATTGCTGAATCGACAATTCTCACCATACTGATCAACTATATATATATATAACAATATATATGCTTTATAAGTCCGAAAGTGCCTCCTTCAATGCATTACGTATTTCGTGACAAGGTTATACTACACTCCTCAAGGGTATAAAACGCAGTAAAAAAAAACTCCAAGACCATTATGTTGATGCCAATTAGTGAATTTCAATTTTAAATATATTTTAAATAAAAAGTAAGAGCTCAGTCATGCCTTTGTTCTTTGGCATGTGTACAGGGTATACAGGTATCCAAGCGCTCACCTGTAAAGTAGAGCAGTGCAGCCAATAAAAACTTCTGTATGCTTGCGGAAACAGAGAAATTAAACGCTTTGACAACTCTATCCCATGCATATGCAATGTGCAAACTCTGAACTCGAATTTGCAGCTACGATGACCTTTGACTCCCAGTGGCTTTTATTTAAAATTGTGTCCAAATGAAATTGCAGAAAAATTAAAATTCACCAACGGCATTTTGTTTTTCGCGCCCCGAGGCGATTAATCATAAAAACAGATTTTTACAAGGCCCGACAATACCGCCGACATGCATGTGCATGTGCCTGAATGCTATTTACGTAAGTAAATACACTCAAAGAAATAAAGTTCCATGAGTCTTTTACATTTGCCGTATTTCGAAAAAAATTCCTGCATTGTAAAAAACTTTCCAATAAACAGAACCAAAGTTTATTCGCAGCGCTTTTTCAATTTATAAACAGTTCTTCATCAGATATTCGAAAAATATTATAATATATTATATGAAATTATGAAATAATATAATAATAATATAGTCTAAGCAAATAAAAAAAATAATATAAAAATTATTCTTATTTGGAGAAATATAAAAAATTATTAAAAGTCTATATATATGATATGAAAATATGCAAATAACAAATGTTTTCCTTGCTTGGATCTTCTTTTCTTGTTTGAAAGATATACATCATATTAAAAAAAAAATAACTAGGAAAGAAAAGCTATCTCCGGTACGCCGAATTTTTGCCTCATCCTAAGCAATAATATATACTTCTTGTATTCATATTCTAAAAAGAAATTTAACTCAAAAAAAAGTTAAGAGCCTTGTTTTTAAATGATCCTTAAAGTATGATTTATATCGTGTTTGATAAAGAAAATTACTGCTTATTTAATTGTCCATCTCTCTTTTTTCCCAGTGTATATATACGTACATACTTATATATATATATATATATATGTAGATCTGCGTGTTGTGCTCAGTGCAATTCAATTGAGCTCGGTTTGGTTGGGCACATAAAATATGCAAAATATCTTGTAATGTGTTTATCAGTGTGTACATTTAGCACACACACACACACGCACACACGCACACAGATAGACAGGACACCGGAGAACATTGCCTGCCAATGTTCAATGTGGGCATATAAAACGCTCTGTCAAAAAGGAGTTGGCTGGACCACACGGCCTAGTCCCTGACCCACAACTCGGTTCTGGCTCTTTGCACTGCAAATAAATTCATTGAATTAACAAATAGCTTTATGTTCATTTACAAAAACAACGAATATAAAAAAGAGAAAATTTTCCCTCACGCTTTTCGGATTTCGTAACATTTTCCCAATGCCCGCCAAGGTTTTAACCCAGCGAACAAACAAACGCCAACGCTCCGAAGTTCAATTTACAATGGGCCGTTGGTAAAGCTCTTAGTGGATTTTCGTTAAAAATTTATAGACATACTTTCACACATATCGAATAGGTGTGTTACACGAGTATAGAACAGGCTAGTACGAGTATCTTTGCAAGCTTAAATTGTTGCCAATATTACATAAGTACAAACATTTCACATATATATCTATATATATACATATATTTATACATATATATATATATACAATTCATATATACTACAAGTAAATATTGATTCCAGCACAAATAGCAGGATTATCGCAGATATTGTATATGTATATTGTTCATGCTGAACCAGAGATGAGCAGTCCTCAGCCAGGAAAAAAGAACTAAATGAGCATCGCCCATTTTATCCGTTCATCTTGGCTGAGAACTCTCCATACTAACTAACTAACTGGTCTCCAAACTCTCTTTGGCAGGCCCAAGGCGGCCATCCCTACTTTTTAGTTTTTAGTATATATTTACCAGTGAACGTGAAGTGTCTAAATAAACCGAAGTTTATCATACCGAAGAAAATCATCTAATTTTATTTGAAGAAAAAAGGTGAATTTGGAAAAGTCTCCCCGCTACAATCATATATCATATATCATCTAATCGATAAGTTGAAACGAAATAATTTGAATAACAATAAGTTTTCCTTACTACAAACATTTTTCGACCGATCGTTCCTGTGGCAGCATACAGCACACATACGTACTGGACACAGCAAAACTGAGAGTCCAAGCACCTAGTGACAGTTGGGAGATAGACAGAGATGTTTATATCGAGTCGTCTCATCATCCTGGTTAAAGAATGAAGAAGAATGTATAGTATATTGGCTAAAAGATGCCTTCTTCATTATAAGACCCACCACAGGTACACCAATTAGTTTAGTTTTACTCTTGCTTTGGCAAGTGAAAATAAAATCTTTTATCTTTTTGGCCATGAGGACACACAGACGGATGGCCAAAGTGGCAAACAGGTCTTAATCGACTCGGCTGCTAAGCCCGATTAAGAATACATATTTATAGTTCAGCGAGGCACAAGCTTAATGCCTTTTAAGTTAATGCCATTTTTTTATAGGGTATAAAAAGTTCTGTATAAAATTTTCATTTATTAAATAAATAAAGTACTGCTCTGACAGTATAATCAAGTGAACCATGAGTAACTTTTGATTGGGTCTACCAAAGAAAAAAAAGAAAAAACAAACAAATGCGTATACTTAACTTTAACGACATTTTTCATCAAAAAACACTTTAACTAGGCAATATAAATATTATCTATGCAAGAGAAAGACAGATTGAGAAATGCCTTAAATAATAAGTATGTATAATACAATAGAAAACAAACTTTCGATTGGTGCCAGCTGCCACAGCCTGACGAACAATGAAACTTTGGGGCGTAAACAACAAAAGAGGCAAAGATTTATTCTTGAAGCAGAAGAAAAGAGTGAGAACTATGGAGAAGCCGAGAGAAACCATAAACTACAATCGAAGGAATCAAGAATCAAGACGAAAAAAAAAGGAAAACACAAAAACAGAAACAAAAACAAAAACACGAAACATAAGAAAGAAATATACATAAATAAATAAATACGAGTAGGTATTGCCATCCATATATACATATGCAAAAATTGCAAAAGGATTGGCCAAAAGTGAAACACTTTGATATGCATCTAAATGGCATCATCAGCATTGACTGGGACCCCAAATGCGACAACATGGAACACCAACACCAGCACCAAGCTCCAAACACTAAACACCAACTGGAAGGACAACAACAAGGATACAAAAAATAGACCAAAACGAAAGAAACAAAAAAAAAAAAAAATGGAAACTAGGAAAGCAATCAAGACCTCTGCGATTGAGAGACAAACAAAGGCAAAATCATAGACGAAGGCAACAAAAACAACAGAAAGCTGCAAATCATTTTGCGGGCGTTACATTTTATTTGCCATCTTTGCTATCTAAGATACGAGTTAAAAAGCAACCGAAATGGAACACACATGCACAGTGGTTAACAACTAACCTTATCGTAATATTCAGGTGTGAAAGTCGAATCTGTCGTAATTGAATATCCTGGAGAAATTGATGTTGAACGAGTTCGAATAGTTTTCGATGCTAATTTTTATGTAGGAACTTATAACGTTACGCGGAACTGAAAACAGGATGATTTTATTCAATATAAAAAAATAGGAATAATTTGCCATTTACTTGTCATAGCAATGACTCAAACAAGATTTAAAAACAAGAATTATAATCAACTTCGAAATTGAATATGATTAGAAAAAATATGCCATATTCGAAAATTAGTACTTCTTATTTTCTATATATCCCTTCAGAGATAATACATTGAGACTTCTCCGAATCCAAATTGTATATATATTAGAATTAGGAAAATGATATATAAAAATATATATATATATCCACAATCCACAATTCGATCATATATCACAGTACTTAAGCCAACCGCCCAATTATATATCATACCTTCCTTATTACTTTCTTAGCGTTACCTTTCTTATCGTTTTTTTTTTTTTCTCTTTAATCATATTTGACTTCAAAAAGAAATCGAAAACAAGTTAATGCATCTTATTTTATTCGTAATATTATTTTATGCTTTATCAAAAGAAAATTTAGTTCATTTGTTGTTTTAGGCAGTTTATTCAATATATAAATATAAAACATTAATATTAGAAAAAAAAAACAAAAATTAAATTTTCGTTGGTAAATAGTTGGGTGTCAGTGTGCTCCGATAGCATGTCTCCATATTCTCATATTTTTGGCTTTGACTGTGGTGCTTTTGTGGCTTTATAACCGACTCGAATTGGTAGCACCGACGAACGCACAGGGTTGTTCTCAACTGTGATAAAGGAAAGCATAGACATAATGATGATGATGATGATTATAATGATAATTCAAGAAAGCATGAGGATAGGAAACTCACTCTTGTAGACATTATAGCCACGCTCATCGGCTATGTAGTAGAGCGTCTGAATCTGTGGATTTTGTCCCGCAACGGGCACAGAATTGTAGCCCTCCTGCACATTGATCAGTTTACCATCCACACGTTTCACGTACAGCTTCATATAGTTGACCAGGCCATTGCTCAATACCAATCTGGGAATGGGAATGGATATTGAAGGCGGGTTATTGAGGCAGAGTGTAAGGGCTTACTTACTTGTGCTCCTCGGTGCCATTGGCGTATTTTACACGGTAGTTCTCCAACACATAAACTGGCTTTGATGGTTGTCCTTCGGGTGTTGGAGTCGGTCTGGCTGTGGGTCTAGGTGTAGGCTTGGGCTGTAGTGTGCTGGGGGTTGCCGCTGCTTCCAACTCATCAAAGAAATAATCAAAATTTTCCTCTTCAAAGTCCATTTGCGGAAATACGACCAATTGATCCTCATACAAAGGCAACTGTAAAGGTGACGTTGTTGTTGTTGTTGTTGTTGTGCTGGGTGTCGTTGTTGTTGTTGTGCTTCCTGCTGCTGGCACAAAGTCAGCCACAGCCTCGGCCTCATCCTCAATATCCGTGGGCCAAACAACCAATTGTAATTCATAGATGGGCTGGCTACTGCTGGCAGACATTGAGTGTCTCAGGACACTCGCCGGATCCGGTTGCTGCTTCGACTCCTGCTCGTGCTCTTGCTTCGAAGCAACAGTCGCTGGCTTATTAGTGTTGCTGGTGTGTGGCACGTTGCAGCCATTCTGCTGCAGCAGTTGCTGTAGCTCTAACGAGTCCATTGTCGCATCGAAAGTCAATTTGCAGTCAATGCGCGGCTGTTCCTCCTCAAGTACCGTTTCATTGGTGGTCAACTCCTGCTCCAGTTCCTGCTCCTGTTGCTCGTCCTTTGCTAAGAGGGCTGCTGGCGTTGGTGATAGCGGAGGCGCTGCTCGAGCACAAATCACGGCCAGTAGCAGGATTATTGTCAGACACATATATGATGACATTTCGGGCTGGAATTGCGTTGGGGACTCTGGTCTTGAGATTGGGTTTGTGCCTTGAGCGTTGCTTTTTGCTACTTTGCGTGTTGTTTGTTGTTCTCTCACTGCTGGAGCATCTTATATTTATACCCAGAATCCGACGCAACCAACGGCTGCGACAGAGACAGCGACAGCGACGCTGGCGTCGACTTCATCAACAACTTTTTGTAATCCCGACCAAACACTTTTAAGCGTTACCGTTATGCGATAAGTGCGAAAACAGCAACAGAAGAAAAAGAGATACCTGAGAAAACGATAAGGCAGACACCAAAGAAATAAACGCAAGAAACGAATAATGCAACAGGCAAACGAATATAAAACAACAAACAATGAAAATACATAGTAGGTCCAATATCCCAATACATATGTGCATTCTCCAACATATGTATATGTATGCATGTATGTATGCGTGAGCGCGCAATAAACGAAAGAACTGAATATACACACACATTTTATGACTTTTCTCAGCGACGTGAATTAACGATTCGATTCTCAATTCGATTCTTTAGTTTACTATGTGCGAAAAACTTAAAAAAAAAAAATAACTTGTAAATTTAGTAAAGATACCTTAAGAAACAAAAAAGTTTTCCTTACGACAACTTTTGATCCGATTGTTCCTGTCGGAGGTATATGATATAGTTGTCTGATCCGGCCGGTTCCGACATACATATGTGCTGCCTGCAGCAAAAAGAAGGCGCCATACCAAATTACATGCACCTAGCTCAAAAACTGAGAGACTAGAAACGGACAGACGGTCAAAAGGACAGACGGACATGGCTATATCAACTCGTCTCGTCGTCCTAGAAGATAGAAGAAGATGGATCCTTCAACGCATTACATATTTCGTAACAAAGTTATAATACCCTCTGTATAAAAAGAAGAATATCAACCTGTACAATATATGTGCAGTTCCCCATATATCGAGCCCTAAAGTCCTATGACGGACATACATACCATAAAATAGCAAATTTATCTAAAATTATAGATAAATACATAGTATTCATACGTAAAGACACTTCCCTGAAAAATAGTAATAAAAGGCTACCTTTTTCACGCCGTTGATAATATATAATTGCAGACCTGTCTTACCAATCAACATTTTTAAAATTTATCTATTCTGGTCGATTGTTCCTATATCAGCTATATAATGTAGTAGACCGATCTTGATCATTTTTAGTGTGCGTTTAGAACGCAAACTCTTTCATTTTTCGTACTTCAGAGAAAAATTAGCTTTTCACAATTTTTAGTCCGATTGTTCCTCTCTATGGAAGCTATACGATATAGTAGTCCGATCTGGCCAGTGACGGCATAAGTACTACCTGCAACAAAAATAGGGATTACATATATACCACATTTTATTTACTCACATAGCTCAAAAGCTGAGAGTGTCTCTTATCATCGTCCTGGTCAATATATATATATATTGATATATATTATATATAAATATATAATTATCGTATCGTGCATTAAACATTTCGTGACACAGTTGTAATACATTTTGCAAGTGTATAAAAACAGCCTTAAACTTTATTTTTGACTCATTTGAACATTTTTTCTTTGGCGCCCAATTAGTATTCGGCGCCCCAATTAGTAATCGAGCGCTGTTCATTTTTTTTTTTTTTTTTTTTTAAAAGCAGCAGCATTCCTGGCTGTTTTTCGTTCGAACACTGTAATCCAATATTTGACTTTAGTTAATAATGAACTGGAACAGAGGTAAAAACTGATAGAGAAATCTTAACGAACATTACATACCCTTTTGGTAAACTGGAACCGTTTAAAAACTTTTTCTATGCGTTTAGAAAACCTTCTCTTACAACTTTCAAGATTTATGAGAAACAAAAATGTTTTCCATTGGTTCGATTTTTGTAATAGCAGCTATTTGATATAGTTATCCGATCTGCTTCTGTTCCCCCTTCATACTGTACTGCATGCAAAAAATTCAAGGCTGCATGTCTAATTCTAAATTACCTAGCTTAAGTGGTAAATGGAAAGGCAGATAGACAGTCGGCTAATAATCTATATACTTTATGATCTTGGAGTTGGCTCCTTCAATGCATTACACATTTTGTGCCAAAAATAAAATACCCTCTGCAAGGGTATAAAAGACTGTACAGATTCCTCGGGAGCTTCAAAAATAGCCGCTGTAGGAGCCCTATGATTAAAACTGCAAATACCTACATACATGTATATACGTTGGTGACCATCTGTTTATAACATACGTGTGGGCATTAGTTTTCCTCTTAATCAAAAAAATGGTCGGGTTTTTTGGTCAAATATTTTAGTGCCATGAGTAGACATCGGACTTTACTTTAAATCAGTTTTCTAATAAAGATGATAAGAGATGAGTTGGGAGCTATTTATCTGCGTCTATATTCTTCTGTCTTCTTCTACATAAAGTCAATCTCGCTGAATTAAAAACAAAAAACTAATAATAAATCTTAAAGTCCGATGTGTATTTAAATGTAAGGCTTATTATCCTTGAGTTTTCTTCTTAACTAGATAATTCCTGAGAATGTCTCAGATTTTAATGTGAATTTTAATCAAACCAGTGGAAAACAGTTTTCTATTTGCTTTGTAAGAGAAATTGGGACCAAGGCTGATTATTTTTGTAATTTCATTCGATTTTCATTTAGTTTAAATCATTAATAATGCTTAACTTTTCTGGCAGAACTTTGGAAACCTTTTTCCTTTCATTTTTCAATTTAGAAATATATTCTGACTTTTGCGCGATGAGTTAACTGTCATTAATCTGAGCGATCTGAAAAAAAACTTCCTTTTGCTCTCTCTTTCTCTCTTTTCTCTATTTAACTATCATAGCTTCTTTCTTTAAGCTTCGCCTTTCATTCTTTCAGTCATTTGGACAATATCATTTATAATAAGATTTTCATGCCGACACCGATGCTGCGCCGAAGTCGCGTCGCGACTCCAGCTGCAACGAACGACGACGTCGACCATTGAATGTAACGCTGCTGCTGCTGCTGCTGCTGCTGCTGCTGCTGACGCTCGATGCTGCTGTGGCTTCGCTGCCGCTACTACTGGTGCTGCCTTCTCTTAGCTTAGCTTTTGTTATTCTTATTGCATTTCTTTTCGTTGTTATTTTTCTTGTTCTTCTTCTTACTCCCATTGCTGTTGCTGCTTCTTATTGTTGTTATTACAATTGGCCAACGTTGTTGTAAAGACCCATAAAATATATTTTATGTTAAAAATTATTTTTAAACATTATTTCTGTGCCGGTTTCTGTGGTTGATACCCAGTAGAACTTGATTGGTATTGAAATTTAAATACTTCTACCAAGCGTGAAAACCGATTCCAGGCGAACCGGTTCGAATTCAGACATTCGGCTATATATCTCAAAATTGAACTCGACCATAAACCGAACCAGCTTGCAAATATCTACTCAAACGTAAACCCAAACCGAACCAATATTTCCGGCTTAAACATCTTTTTGTTTATTTTTCTCTATCTATATAATAAATTTTTATAAATAACATAATTTAAAATAATACCACAATCAAAATACGATTTTGAAACATGCATAATGCTCAAAATTTCTTCATTTTTCCCATTTTCAAAAATTATTTTATGAAACACATTTGTATATCCTAACAAAAGGTATTGTAATTTAGTGTCGAATTGTATAAAGCATTGAAGGAGGCCTCGCCTTGATCAAGACGCTGAGAATAGTTGATATATATATATATCCGATTGTCTCGCTTTTTTTGAACTCTCTGAAGGACATTTGGTATGGATCCTTCTTAAATTGTCAAATGCTTATTCCAGACTGAAATCCGCTTGTTTTTTTCCAGTAAAGGGAAGAAAATTTAAAGGCAGCCTTTTGGTATTGGAACGCCGCAAAGTTCTACTGGGTATGCATATAGGTTATGTGTCTTTAAAGTATTTGTAAAGTCGCCTACACATACATACATACATACATGCATACATATGTATATATAGCTTGTATTGTAAGAGTATATTTGAATAATTGTATTTTAGTCGATACTCGTGCATAACGGGTATATAGCCGTTACAATAAAAGGACATAAATCACGAGAAATGTTTAGTTTAGATTTCATCCTGCAGTTTCAAGGGCAGCTTCTGTTTCTCATAATATTTGTGCATACAAATTTAATTTTCAACAAGAACATAACACAATATGCGTCTTTAATGTGCAATTTGTCAAAACTTATTTGATTTATGAGCACAGTAGCAGTAACAGCCAACATCTATAGAAACAACAACAAAAACAACAACAAAAACAACAACAACAACAGCAACCGCCCAACTGTCAAACAAACCCAAAAACAACACTAAATTTGCGCCAAGTCCGTTCCGTACTGTGCCGTTCGCTTTCCCTCCCTTCCTTTCCTTTCCTTTCCTTTCCTTTCCTTTCCATTCCTTTCACCTACCCCAATTCCCTAGTCCAGAGCCAGTGAACAGTGGCCAACGCTCAGTCTCAGCATGGCTGCTAATCGTCCATAGGACCGAACTTTAAAGCACAGCAAATTGAAATCCTCACCCACAAAAATGGCCATGTTAACGTCGCCTATTCCCTGTTCCCTGGTTGCCTGTTCCTGTCCAGCAATACGACTATTTGAGAAAAAAAAGGCACACAAAAAAAAAAAAAAAAATGAAAAGCCTTGCCAATTGCTGGAGGAGACGTGGTTCCTGACTCTAGACTTTTTGGACCAGGAGTCTGGCACATGATTTTGCCTAATCTAATTTGTTGCTGTGGACGTAGGACTTTAATCATGTGACTGCTGGCGATTTGTCACAGCTGCTGGACAGCCTCAAAGGAAGCAAGGAGAAAATCAGTGAGCTCTTAATTCCATTTACATATTTAAATTTGATTGAAATTAAATTTTAGTTGACAGCCTTGAAAATTGTGCAACATTTATAATCTTAAATAATCTCTTCTCAGTTTATTGTTATGAACTAATTTGGTTATTCATTGCATTTCTCAAATCATTAATTAATCACTTTAAATCTATAAATAAATGCATTTAATTGAGCAGCAGATGCATTTATATTTCTCAATTACATGCTGCAGTCATGCTTCTTGTATAACTGATTAAGATTGTTCAGGCACCATTAACTAGCAAAATACTAGGCACAATTTTCTCTATATAAACACATTTTTACCATTATATAAATATGTTTCCCATCTCATAGTGTACATTTGAATATCCTTCCGCTAGATAACAAGAGGAGTTTGTCTGTCTCATGGTTGTCGGGCTAGGATGAAACCCATCATGGATCATGATTATATCATATAGAAGTGATGGATTCAAATTTAAGTTGATATATGGTTGGAATATTGCATTGTTTTCTAAGATTTGAAAAAGAAAAACTTTCAATTGTGATTCACCTTTGGGTAATAAATAATAGCACCATTTCATATTTTCTTATTAATCAAAAAAAAACAGTTTATCAGGTACTCATTTTTTACCTGTATTTCCTTAATACAAGAAGAATAAAAAGTGTTCTATCAATTTCTGTCAACATTATAGAACATCGAAAAAAATACTAGCACCACATACAAAATCTTTATAACAAATTAGTATATTGACATAGATCTTATAATATTATTAATATTAATCAGCTGAAAATATATAAGAATCGGACAACTATATTGTAAACTTGTTAAACTTGTTAAGATGCTTGTATGAATTCCTTAAGAGAACTCAGCAATAGAAATCGGTGCACTATAAAGCTGCCATATAAGCAGATAAATATATATATATATTTATTTTTGCACATAATTCAAGTTTTTTTTACTACTTTATTATTTGTTTCATATTTAATTTAAATCGAAGCAAATCTACAAGGGCAGAAAATATACTTTCTTTTTATTAATTCTAAAGCTTGACACACTTTTTGCATGAAATTAGCCATTTTAATCATCTCGATAATCATATTGGCTAACAGGTTTCAATTCCATAAAAACATTTTAAATGCAACTGCAATGCAATAAAGATTTTTTTAAATCTGGAACATGCTCAGCAGGCAGGCAGACAGGCAGACAGGCAGGCCAACAGACATATAAAAGAGCTGGCTTATTTCAACAGAACAGACAGAACTGAAAGAGCCGGAAACATGAGAAGCTATCTGAGTGTTATTTTGGTTATCAGCGCAGTTGCCGCTGAGAGCTCCTCCGATGATAGGACGAAGACAACAACCAAGCCGGATGGACAAAGGGACAAAAGGCAGCTGGTAGCCATGGGTTAACATGGGTTGGTCATGTATATATTGAATATATATTTTTTAAATTATGTTACAGGGCAACATTGGCGTTGGTATACCCATTTATTTTGACAATTTCAATGCGAATCCTCCGCTAGAGCCAGTGCAGCCACTTCAACCGCTGCCGCCTCTGCCACCACTGCCGCCAGTGCAACCATTGCAACCCATTACAGTGGTCAATACACCGAATGTGCAGTCGCCTGGATTTTTACCTGGCTTTCCACAAAATCTTCCCATTGTGGGCACCCTGCTGACCAATCTGCCAATTCAGAGTTTAACCAATCTGCTGGGTGGCATTAATTTGGCCAACTTGGGTCAACTGGGCCAACTGGGTAATCTGGGTAATTTGGGTCAACTGGGAAATCTTGCTAATTTGGGTGGATCAAAGCCATCAGGCAGCCCCGGCAGCAGCAGCAGCAGCTCCCCAGCCCAAACATGTCCACTCACCCAGAAGCTCACCTGTCGCTGCGAATCGCTGCTGCCGCTGCAGGTGCGTAAACCGGCATCGCATCTGCTGCAGATCATCAAACAGAATGTCAGACACAACGAAGATGGGTCAAGTGAACTACGTATGGTGCTCAGCAATGGCATCATTATTTACCATCGCAACGAAAAAGACGCCATTAAACAGATGGGCTACTATGCGCTGCCCTTCCAAAAGGAACACTATCTGAATGTCCACTATAATATCAACCAGACAAACTATACGGTTAAAGCGGATATGAGCAGTTCAGCTCCAAAATCTGACTTTGAAGTCTGAACAATCTTATATGATTTGCTTCTTTTGTTCCACAATAATCAACAATTATAACTTAAATTTAATAATTTTTTTTCTCTCAATTCAATTATTATAAATTATACAAAAATACTATCAACTTGTCTATAATATTTATACACACTGAGAATCATTTTAGCTGATAAGCATGATAATTATATACCCTTCCAAAGCCATTTGAAAATTATTGTAATCTTGTTTATTTACAATTGTTCCTATGGGAGCAATATGATATATGTACGATCTTTATAATATTTGGTATTAACTTTTAGGTAAACAAAATAAACCAATTAAACCTCAGACCCAGAAACGAAACCGTAACCGCTAAATTAAATTTTTCTGAATACCTGTATCGAAAACCAATGTTCTAGGAACTGAAAAGATTATGCCAGAATCGAAACATTCAGCTGTACTATTCCGATGCAGCATTTTCAACAATGCGATGACTTGAATCTTTGCTTGTCTATCCTATGATTTAAAGTTAAAATTCTTTAAAAACCATTAAATATCTGTAATATTACATATTGAACACTATTTTTTTAGTGCAATCTTATTCACATTTAGCTCAAAACTTTACGCCAAATACGACAACAACTTGAAAATAGAGCCATGACTGAAGAAATAGTTTGGTTCCCTGCTTGTAACCAAAACAGTTTTCAAAACAAAAAAGTTATTTACACAACTTTGGACCAATATATCCAATAATCCAATGGGAGCTAAGCTTTCTAACAAAGTGAAATTTTGAATGCAAATTCTGTTAACATATTTCAATTTAGTTACTTCCTTATTAAGTGCTATAAATTTGCGTGAAATTAAGCCTCTTACTGGCTTTTTTAACTATTTTCGAAAGTCATACAAACTCAATTTCCTTAAAGCTTTTCAATATTAATATCTTCAGCTGCACGCCGCAATTAAGCATTATTAAGTTTTCTGCCTGAAAAAAGAGCAATCTCATTTCCAAGCATCAAAGTGAATGTCACTACTGCATGTTAATTAAGTTTTAAGTCGAGAGGGGAACAGTCTACATATAGAATATTTCGAGAACTTTACTCACTCTCTTTATTCTTTTTACCCGTTTTATTTTTACATGCAGCGCTGGGAAACAATTTCCTGTTAAAATCTGTGTTTCAGCTCGTGATATAAAAAAGTTTCACAAATTTAACATTTTTTCTTCCTTCCTGACTCAATTTTCTTTAAAACCACATATACTTACCTATGCGTATGTGTGTGGAGTCTTACCTTAATTAGATAACTGTTTTACCGTAGATAGCCAATTTTAGGCAATTTAAACCACTAGAAGAAAAAAAAAATGTTATTACAGACATTTTTTTTTTTTTAATTAGCTGAAAATTATTCTTAATTAGGTTGGGAAATACATCTACCTTTGACTTTTTTCTGAAAATAAATTTAAACGCTATCGGATAAGAATGCTTTCCCCCTTTATTCGGGCAGTTCTGATAGTCGTATCGGATATGTAGGACAGATTGATACGTTACTCAAACCATTGCCAGATTTATTATAGTTAATATTTTAGCTAGTAAAGATTATATACGTAAATTGGATTCTAATCTAACTTGATTGTTTAGAAAAATTTAATGTACAGCTTGAAGAATTCAAAGAGAGATAAAAATTAGATGTTTACAGCCTTCTAATTAACAGTGACAAATTTTATAATCAAAATGTGTTCAATAATAATACAGGAAACTCAAACACCATGACCAAGCCAGGAAATTACTGCTCCTGGTTCGAATGCTAAACTCAAATTCTTAATAGAACTTTTACTTGTACTCTGTACACTGCAATTTCATTTCGTTAATTGAACTTCCTAATATTGTGTGCTCTGCATTCCTATATTCCTCTCTCTCTCTCTCTCTCTCTCTGTCTCTCTCTCTCTCTCTGTCTCTCTCTCTCTAACGATTGAATTTCTGAAATATTCAAGGATATACAAGGAATTCGCAACAAGTTGAAATTGCTGCAATGCCAAAAATGCAACAGGAAAAACATTTTCCCAAATGCTCTCAATTTACGAATAGCAAATGGAAATCAAGCTAAAATTGCAATGCGAACTTCGACTCAAACGGAAGCGAAAAGGCAACGGAGACGACAAGAACGAGCACGAACGAGGACGAGGACGAGGACGAGGACGAGGACAAGGGTGATGATGACAACTTTTTCATTGAGCAATTTGACAGGATCCGCTTGAAACTCAAATTGCCACGGCTGCTCAACAGTTGAGACTACATGACGCTTCGCTTTTACAGTACCTCCCTCTCTCGACTTTGGTTCTAAACGTTTTACAAAATATAAAAAAATAAAAAAAATGTATAAAAGAAATAAAAAATAATTTGTCACAATAAAAAATGCAAAAGCTACCAATTCCCAACTGCTTTGCATAAATAATTTGTTTAACAAAATAAAATTCCAGTCGTTTGACTCTGCCTGGGCAGCGCTTTAAGTGAAGAAGAGTAACCGAATATTTTCAGACATTTTCATCACAACAGAAACCGTTTAAGAAGCTAACTAAAAAAGAAATGCTATCTTCGGTGCACCGAAGATTATATACCCTTACAGACTGGAATAAGCAATTGAAAGTTGTTGCTAAATTTATTTAGTTTGACCGATTGTTTTTAGGGCAGCTATACGATATATAGTAGTCCGATATTGAGCATTATATTGCCGATATTGGCAATTTTCTGACATAAACAAAAAGAAGAAGAAAAAGGCTCGATACCATATTTTATTCATCAATCTGGACATGGCTACATTAAGTCGTCTTATTGTTCGGATAATTTATATATTACGATGTGATTAATTTCAAAATTATAAATATACTCTATAAGGGTATAAATATATGCATATGTGTGCAAATACATAGTGAAATTTTTTACAGTGTAAATTACAGTCATGAACAGGCGGCAATTATCACAAGCAAAAGTTAAATCGAGTATTCAAGAATTTTTTCACTGAATCGTAACAACTGTCAATATTAGCGGAACGGATCAAAAAAATACATATGGAAATATATGTAGATATAAAATCATAAGCTTCGAACAAATTTTGAGAATGTCTATTTACATTCTTGTTTAAATATTTCAAATTTTTGACTGATTTTTCATATGGAATATTATTTTGATTATAATTCGCCCTGTAGATAGATGAAGTATTTCATTTTATTGATTTCTAACATATTTTGAATTTAAGAATATTCAAATTCTAAGCCAGAAAGATCATTTTTATTCTATTATTTTTTATTCGGTTGCGTAAAAGTAGTAAAAAAATTGTAAGGGAAATCCCCTTAATTAAGTTAATGCTCAATAAAATGCCATATGAACATAGAATTTGTATCCATAACTGAAATTTTATAGTTTTCAACATTTTTTACACGTTTTTTCGGAGTAAATATAATTCTTTTTTTCATCTTACACGATTTTCAAATCGTACGGAACGTATCCCCCATTTTACTATAGGAAACGCCTCTTTTTTTATACGGTTTCTTTTTACACGGATTTCTGAGGAACGTATCTACCGTGTAAAAAGAAAGTTGGGTGTATATAGGACGTGTGTACACACACTGAAGGTTCATCGTTTTGTGGAGAGTAAATCCAAAGTACACTAAAAATTTCGAAATTATAAATGTTCCTAAGAGAGGCTGCTATTAGCCAGCTTTCAATGCCATTGCCATACCCATTTACAGTCTAAAATCCAGATCGAAAACCCCATTTTGAATGCCATTTGTTAGTTTGAGGAAGGAAGCGCAGCGCATTAGAGTAACCTTTTAGCCGTATTTAAAGCTGGCCAAGAGCAGACTGCATACACTCCACTGAATCCACAGACTGCATAGACTCCAAGTGGGCGTAATTACGCATTAAACGCTGACTGCCACTTAATAGTGTCCCGTACTCCGAAACTGTTAAATCCAGCCATCCATTTCATGGGAGAGCAATGCTTTAAAGATGCTTCTTTAAGTGTGGTGCTGACTTGTAGTACGCATCATTAATTCGTCTGAATGCTCCACATTTTGTTGGCGTTACTGATGCTTTTCCCGTTGTATTTGTTTGTTTTTTTTGCCAGGACCTGCAGGAGGAGAAGCAGGCGGAGCAGCACCACCAGAAGTTCCCTGCATCCATTAGCAGATATGCCATACAGCTGGTGCAACCGCAGACCAATGTGAGTAACCGTGATGCTAGACTGCCCTAGCACAAGTCCCTTTCATCCGGCAAAATAACAATCGCCCCATATTCTCCTCAACTCCCTCTCCCACCTGCTCCTCATCCTCCTCCCCAATGAGTCCTTCCATACCCCGCCAGAGTAAATGACCAAGCCGATGCTCCAAAACTGCCGCATTGTGTGGCCAAAGCAAAACCACGACTGAACTGGCCCCGGCGCGGTTGGTTCCGACCAGCCGACGGATATGTATTGGGAGCGGAAAGTGTTACAGGTAGAAACCAGGTCTACATACTCATCTCTCAAAGCACCCATACCGTTTGCACTCTTGCATTACCATTCGCACTCACGCACCAGCACAGTGGTCTTCATAATGAGTACGAAAGTAAAACCAAAACTATACCAGAATTTCACCAGAAAAGTTTTCCACTTCTTAATTACATCAGCCAACAACACAAAAAATGTGCAAATTTTCCACATTCTAAACTGCAACTAAAATTTAGCAACATAATTAGTCATTATCCTGATGATTTTTTAAATGAGAACTTTTTTTATACCCTTCCAGAGGGTATTCAAAGTTTGTTAAAGTTTGTGTAGTGTAAAGGAAACATCTCCGATTGATGAGGTCGTCGGAGTGGTTCGATATATGTCCGTCTGTCTGTCTGATATGGGGTAGGTCGATAGGATCAAAGAAATATATCATTTAGGAGCCATATGAACCATGGGCTATAAAGTTGTTGTAAGAAAAACTTTGTTGTTTGTCAAGAAATCTTATGAGTTCTTATGTAAATTAGGAAAATCCCTTCAGTAAATTTGAACCTCTTAAGTCGCTTGATATTTGAAAGAGATATTAGAAATTTGGGCTCTCTTGAATAAGTAATAGAAATAAAATGAATTTTTTCTCAGTTTACTAAAAATCAAGAACATTTCTAGTACAAGAAATCAAAAAAAAAAACAAAAATAAATAAATAAAATATTTGTCATATGTGATCCACTGTGTTGTAAATTGTCGAATTCGCGGACAAAAACTGCGTCTGCGACAAACAAAAATAAAACGAAAACAATGAAAAAATCAATCGATAGTTGAAGCAACAAAAACAAACCCAGCGACCACTAAATAAGTAGAGTGCGTGAAAAAAGGATACAAGAAAACTCACCCAAAGAGCTCCAAACAAATAAAGGATCAACATAGTTGGATTTTTCGCTTACTAATATACCCTACAGCACTGAGAATGACATTTGGGACAGGTTAAGATATTTTTAGATATTTAAATACACTGGAAGACTGCTGAAAGTATTTCAAAAATATTGAGAAAATGTGCTTTTTTTTTACTTTTAAGATTATTTTCAGAGTTTCATTTTCAGATTTATGGTATACGCATTTCATCACATTCTTTGAAAAATCCACCCCAAGGTCGAAAAATGGAGCTCATTGGCTCCATGGAGAAAAAGTTGAGTATTTTCCAAGATTATTTTCACATTCAGTTTCAAAAACCTCAAAAAAATTTAATTTTTACCAGATTCAAATCAATTTTCCAATTTTTTTCCAAAATGTTTCTGAGATTATTTGTAAACTCAGTTTCTATCTATATTCAAAATTAAAATTCTTGTATTTCATAATAATTTTGTTGTTTATTATTCATAAAGAATTTTCCAAAAATATAAATTAGCTGATTTTGTAAAATCTACAGGCTAAGAAAACAAATCCAACAATTCAAAATACATTTTTCAGCGCTTCAAAAGTGTATTATAATTTTATCACAAAATGTGTAATGTCTTAAAGGAGTCATCGCTGACCCCAAAAACTATATATATTATTCATCAGGACGACGAGACGAGTTCATATAGCTATGTCCGTTCGCCTGTCCGTCAGTTAATATGCAAACTAGTTCTTCAGTTTTTGAGCTAGATGGAGGAAATTTGGTAGGTAGTCTTTTTTTTAGTGTACGCAGCACTTAGGTCGGAACCAGCCGGATCGGCCTACTATATCATATATATATAGCTGCCATAGGAACGCCGAAGAAATCTTTTCTTTACTAGTTAATATTAACATTCTTGGAGAATCGCCGGTTATATGTAGGAGATACAGTTGTCGCCTATGCCTACGAGTATTGTTGCCCGCACAGCTTTTCCTAGCGGTTGATCCTTGCCTCTGGCACTATGGCATCCATTCTGTTGGGTTCTTGTTATTCGCGCACGCAGCCGACTTTAACCTACTTTTCTTTCAGTTTTCGCGCGAAATAAAATCAACAGAAGATAATTCATTTAGCCTGATTGTTTTTCTTTCTCTTTTTATTGTTTTTTTTTCTTTTGTTTTTGGTTTTGGATTTTCAGCCATTTGTTTTCACCCAAGTTAAAAGGCTAAAGGCCATTTTTGTTGTGTTCTGTTTCAACTAATCGTTGACCACCGCTAAAATACTTCACTCCAACACTTGAAAAAAAAACCGGTAATACCCTTACAGATGTATATTAATTTTGATATCAAATGTGTAATGCATTGAACAATGCACCCCCGAATCCATAAATTGTATACCTATATATATTAGGACGAGATGGTCAAGTAGATACAGCCAGTTCCGTACGTCTGTAAATGATCTATCTCTGTTGTTAAGTTAGGTGACTGGTGACTGAGCACATATATGAGTCAGGCCGGATCAAATAACTATATCATATAGCTTCCATAAAAAGGAACCATCGACTTTAAAAGTTGTTGTATGGAGACCTTTTTTATTGTGCAGATATTTTAATGAAGCTTGAAGTATCCAATTGGTCCCAAAGCATGGAAAAGTCTTTTGTTTCTCAAGATATCTCACTCAAGCAAGTTAGATGTAAGAATATGTAATCTAAATGCGTATCAAAAAAGATCAGGTTCAAGATCGGACTACTATATCATTATCATATAATTTGCAAGGGTATGTAAACTTTAATAAACTTTTATAAAAATAGGCTTCCCTTGCTGGTTTCTTAATATTTGATGGAACGATGGAAAAATGGACATTCGTTATTGGATGCTCCACAAGGAATGATAATGAAAAACTATGTTGTAATGGATGGACGCTATCAGTCAAGTTCTGACAGGACGATTTCCACTTGATTTAATTGCACAATTTTCAGTAATTTCTCTGAGTGTCGTACGCGTACTGAGCAGCTTAATTGAGACTGGCAGTGGGGCTGGGTTGGGTCTGGGTTGGGTCTGGGTCGGAACGTTATCGGGCGGCATCTGCTGATAAGAGTTACGCCCAGTTATCAGTGATGGGGCAACACGAAATGGCCATTAAAGGTGTAGCTATTAATGGTTAGTTAGTCCAAGACAGACGTCGCTCGGAATGGCAGGTAAGTGACGGGTGCAGTAAATACTGGAAGGCAGCAATGTTTGCACAAATGTTTATTGGCATCCACAGAACACAGCTGGAGGCACTATAGCCATGGAAGTATACCACCCAATGCGGTGGTTGCTGGTCATGATTCGGATGGAGATACCATTTATATAGGACGAGCCTTCTACTCCAATGACATGCTACCAGCCAAGGTGATACCGAACAAGGGTAAAGCCTATGTGGCCTATGCATGCCAAGAGGTGGAATTGGAGAACTACGAGGTGCTCAGTGGCTACAACTACGAATGGCTGCCGGCGGAGAATGGTGCAGTGCCACCGGGTGCCGTCAAAGTTGGTCAGAATGTCGATGGTGAATATTTGTATGCGGGTCGGGGCTATCATGCTGGTAGCTTAACAGTAGGCAAAGTGCATCCGTCCCATGGTTGCCTCTATATACCGTACGATTCCGATGAAGTTAAAATCTTTGCCTACGAAGTACTTTCCCAGCCGGAACGCTGGATTGATACCACTGCATCGAATATGCCCGAGGGTGCTTTATTGGGTGGGCATGATTCCAACGGCGATGCTATCTATGTGGGACGCGTCTTTCGCAATGGTGATCTTCTGCCTGCCAAAGTTGTTCCAGCCAAAGGTACTGCCTATGCCGCATATGCCCAGGCCGAGCATGAAGTCCACGATGTCCAGGTTTTAGTCGGAGCTGGCTTTCAGTGGGTATCCGCCTCGCATGGTAATGTAGTACCTAATGCAGTGGCCAGCGGACCGAATGTAGATGGTGAAACCCTTTACGTGGGTCGCGCCAACCACTGCGACAGTCTGACTGTGGGCAAAATACATCCATCCCATGGTGGTATCTACATACCCTTTGGTGGCGAGGAGGTCAAACTGGAGTTCTACGAAGTTCTTGTGCGTTCATAGACTCTGCAGCCTTTTATATCTCTGTATACCATTCCATTAAATACTTTTTTTTTATTTCATAAAGTCATTTCATGCAGGCGTACACTGAAAAAAATATATATATATACTTGTTGGCCCGAACTTGAAACTGATCCGGAATATAGACAATTTATTTTTTTTTTAAGCAAATCTGATCGGACATTCCGTTGTGAATTTCAAATAAAAAATAAAATAAAACATTATTAAGACAAAAATGTTTTCAAAAATATAAAATACACTTTTTTCCGGTTTATTGAAAATGAAGAATAAGAAATATTTTTAATGAACATTTTTTTCGGTATATCTTTTTAATCAACTTTCTTATTTAAAAAATAAAAACATATTGAATTCATTGTAGTATTCATTTTTGAATCAATTACACGAAAAAAAAGGTAAGATCTGTTGCGAAATATCAGCATATTTGAAAAGGGAAGAATTTCAGTGCTAAAATTTCCTTTCCATCTATCTAGAATTTTTTCTTTACATGAAATATTATGACTAATATAAAGTATGGACATGTAGGTTGAAAATATCAGTCATAAATTGCCACCAGAAACCATTCAATTATCTTTTAAACACTGAGGAAATGTCTGAGCTTGTTTATTACCAATATTGATAAGACTTGGCCTAGTAATTTACCTGTAGAGGTTGTCTTTATGGACGTAAATAAAAGTGCGGGTACATTGGAATTTTGTTAGCAAATCAACACTCGACTAGCAGATACCCTGTATACATATATGTGTATAAAATTCGATATTTATGGAATAGAAACATAAATACATATTTGAAGAGTTTATTAATATACAAAAAAAATGTATTTCACGATATCTATGCCATTTTTAGCATATTTTTAGAGTCATCTCAATTAAGTTTTATGATTTGTATATAATTAATTTATTGCCTGTCAGATCAAAGATAATTTATAGTAAAAACCCCAATAGTAGACTATTTCTTAACCATTTTTAGGGCGCGCAGGGTATAAAAATTAATCACTAACATGATTAAAATATGTTTTTACTTACTCGAGTTATGTGCACAAATTCTATTTATTTTTATCACATTTATTAATCTCATACAAATTTGTAGCACTCAATAAAATTTCAAATTCAAATTGGCCCGCTTATTGCAGCGACCCCTATTGGTATACGCTACAAGCTAAAAATACACCGCTATTAATCACCAGCCTTGCCAGACTAAGCAAATGGCATCGCTGTTGTAATAAATACTTGTAATGCTATCGATTGTTTTATACCGACAGCTGAGTTTGAAGCTCAGCGCGGAAAACACGTAAAAATTAAAAACGTCTGTTGCAATCGATATAACGACAAAGGGTCTACCACCTTGAATTTGTATTAATAATAATAAGTAAAATAAATAACAGATATAACACAGAAATAAGTCAATATAGCATTGAAAAGTTGCCACCTGGCAATAAATGCACAACAGCTGTTAGTAATCGATATTTATTCGATAAGCACACGATTTTGGCATGCTATCGAATGGGCCGATTGCTTACATATTTACTCAGTAGATTTTTTGCGGCTCCAAAAGTCGGACGTGTTGTTTGTGGTTATTTATTTTTTATTTTTTGTAAATGCCAAACACTTGCAAACATTAAATACGTGTACCGCATTTGTTGTTTATAATGGTGCGCGTGCAGTAAATAACAAATATGTATTTGTAGCCGTAATTATTGTAATTCAACTGAATACAGAATACAGAAACCAAGTGCAACTGCTATCCGAAAAAAATCAACTCCTTCAGCGGCTTTTGACACGACACCAAACAAAACCAAAACAACAACAACGCGATTTATTATTATTATTGAAGAAATTGTTGTTGTTGTAATCTTCTGAGGAAGACTGGAATTCGGAAAAGTAATCATTATTTAATGAATCAAGAGCCCGCTCGAGTAAATATTAATTTTACCTCAATTTATTACTATATTTATTTATTTATATATATTACACATGATTGTTCAGTTCGCGCTTATCTATTGGCAACAGCGTCGACGTCAACGCTGACTGCGACTGCGACGTCGCCTCGCTGCTGTCATTAGCATTGGCATTAACATATTACTTTAATTCAACTAAAACTAGAAGCAAAACAAATACAAGAATAAAAAGGAAATTGAAAAATATATCGAAAGTGGCCAAATGCTGTTGGTGTGGCACTGCCCCCAACAGTTGCAAGGCAACAACGTCATCTCTCTCTCCCTCTCTCTCTATCCCACAAAAGCCCTAAACAACTCTTCTACCGCTGTCGCTGCCGCCGTCACAGTCGCTGTCGACGCGACTGCTGCTGCTGCTGTTGACGTCGTCTTCAGTTGCTTCAGCGGCGCTGCGATCTTTTCATACTCTCTTTACCCATAAGAAACGTGTCCTAAAGAGTATACTTAGTATATTCAAGAGCCAGAAAGCATATATATTCTTGATCCGTTGTTTCTATAGGGCGATCTTTATCCGTCCGACCTTATTTTGTTTCCTATTAGAGCTAAGAACTGCAAATTTAGTATGTAGACTCTAGTATATCATACTAAATACGCCCCCACAAATTGATAAAAAATCTAAGAATAAACAGATAGTAATTTAAGATTAGAAATAACAACATAAAAATAAAACAGTAATTACCGAATTAAAAAAAATTTAAACTAAAAATTATATTTATATTAGTGATTAGTGCGCTAATTTATAGGGATTACCTTGTAGTACTAGAATATAAGATACCAAAATAAAATAAGAATACGTGTGTGTGAAAAAACTCAGTTTTGAGAGTTTTAAATTTCCTTGAAATTTGAGATTTATATTATGTTATAATATAAAAATAAACAAACAATCAAATAATAAACAGAAAAAGAAGAGAGCATTGCCTAGTCTATCTCCATAGACTTAGTCTCAGCTCTATGCTTAAGATCAGCATCAAAACTTAAAAAATCATATATTTTTGAAAATAAATATTATAATTTTTACTAGTTTTTTAGCCAATTTATGTAATAGCCAATAATATAATAGAACACAAACAAATCTCTCAAATATACCCATTAATTCTTTTTTAAAGGCCTTGGTTTCGACATACAATAAATTCGGTACTACCGGACATACATATACCCTATTTTTATAATTAAAAAATATTTATTAAGCAAATGTTTTGAATGTGTTGACATTTATTTATTAAATATCAGCAATTTTCTACGTTTCTATTGACGCAAAAACGTTCCTACACTAGAGAGTATCTACTAGTCGAGCTCTATTGTAGAAGTGTATTTTGGCTTTGTTGTTGCTAACGCTTTTGCGTGCAACAATACTTTTTTCCAGTCAAATCTAGAAATCCCTTATCTATTCCTTGTTCTGCCTAGCTTTACTATACGTATCTGTATTATGTTTTGCACGTCATTCGTAAACGTTTTACAAGCATTGTTGCTATGTTTTAGACTCTGATTAGAAACTATATCTTGACAGTAATTTCGTTTTCGAAGAGGCAATTCGAAGCAGTTTCTGAAACGAAGATTTTGGTTAAAATTTTTATTTGCTTTCTCTCATGTTTTACCAATATTAAAAAGCTTTTTACCAAAGGAACTGCACAGTTTGAAGCCATATTTCTATATTTAAATATTTGACCTCCTGCATATTTGATGTAAAAAAATCCACACGTACTTGTAGTTTTTTTTTTTTTTTTTTAGCTCTTGAATTACGCTGCTACAAAAACTACAACTAAAACACTAAGCTAAAAACCTCTAAATTTTGTTTTCAATTTTCTAGCCTTTTTTTGTTTTTGTTTTGTATGTTGCTGCTTTGTTTTTGGCTTCTCAAAAGTTGGCAACACTGTTGTGCCTGCAGCCGCATAATGAGAGTACTTCAATTTCAATGCACTTTCCTCTCACGCGCGCTCTTTTTTTTTATACTCCTACTCGTACCTTCATGTGTGTGTGTGTGTATGTGTTTGTGTGTGTATGCGAGTGTGTGCGTGTGTGTGTGTGTGTGAAGATTTGAAGTTGTTGCTGCCTCAGCTTGGTGCACTTGCTGGCGCTTCATTTGTTCGCAACCCACGACCCTTGAAGAGCTTCCCCCTCGCCTCTTGCTTTCTTGCTGCCTTTGGGCCACATTTTTGTTTCATTTTGTCAAAGTTTGTTGCACTTTTCGCAGTTGCACAAAAGTCACACAAAGCTTGATAGAGGCAGAGGCAAATATGCTGGTCCTCCATGTAGCAGAAGCAGCCAAAGCAGCTGGAACAGCATCCTGTCAACGTCGACATCAGTTCCAAAACTCTTCAATACTGTCGTCTATCTGCAGTGCCAGCTGCGTCGTGCTACAACAATTAGTTGTCCCCCCCAAAAAAGCGAGAAAAGCTTTTGCGGAGTCGCTGGATGAGGGCGCTCCGTCCGCCTGTCCGTCTGTCCGTCGGTCTGGTGTAACATGTACTTGCAATTCCAACACCAAACACCGAACTCCGATCCCATTTCCATTTTGAAGAGCTTAGTGTATATGTTGTGCCTCCATGACCGTTCATTTTATTTATGTACATATTTCACTTGGCACTTGTTATATTTATACTCTGTGGCATGCAGCATGCAGCATGCAGCATGCAGCATGCAGCATGTGGCATGTGGCATGTGCACCATCACTTCATCTTTATGAAGTGCACACAAGCACATACACAGACACATTTCCCATTTCCCCAAATGAAATTAGGCTGTACAAGTTGACATTTGAACCTACGAGTTGAGAGAGAAGCAAGTAACTAACTGAATATGCAACTAAATAACTCAATAAGTCCAGCATCATTTCTATGCAAATTGGGAATGCAACATGAATACACGAATATTGCAGTTATTTGACATTTGCAATCCATTGGAATTTCGAATTTAAAGCAAGTCTTTAACAGCACACTTCAAGTTTGCCTTCGAGCATCCATCATCAATGTCTCAATTTCAAAATGAGCCCTGCACAAGCGTTATTAGTTTCACTCAGTAGAGTCAAAGGCGAAGAGCACGTACTTATGCACTGAAGAAAAAAACGGAAAATGCTTAAGCTCTCTTTACCAATAGAAGTTGATAGTCTTGAAATGGGTCAAAAACTTACAAGAAAATTGTCGAGATGAAAATCCATAAATTAACATTAAATATTGAAAGCTTTTTATACAATTTTCTTCAGTTCATATCATTATGGGTCTACAGATGTGTAGATACATTTTGTAGATACATTTTTCTTTCCCCTTAACAAATTAAAAAAAACTCAGATTTCAAAGATTTTAACTTTATATCAGATATCAGCTTATATTACAAATGTTGTATACTCCCGATGAGGCATATTCTAAATATGTCAAGGATATATTTGATCAGGGCGATGGAACGAGACGCTGTGGTCAAATTCGTCAGTCGGTATAGCAATGTCCGTCTGTCTGCTTGTAGGAACACTAGCCTCTCAGTTGAAGCTACTATATCTTATAGCTGCCATAGGAACAATTGGTCTGAAAGTATTTGCTTGTGAACCATTCTTGTTTTTGAATCAAATTTACTGAAAAATTATCAAGATCGAACTACTATATCACATAACTCTTAAAGTAACACCAGGTTCAAAATTTGTGTGAAAACCTTTGTTTGTCCAAGTATCGTGAGGAAATTTGCAAGTTGTAGGACTGTTTAAAAAAATTACAAAGATCGGACTACCATATCATTGGTAAAATCTATTAAAATAAATTTATTTATCTTCTTACTAGTTATATTTTTACAAACAATTATTTTGAATTCAAAACTATTGGAATTTGTGAATTTTCAAAGAATTTTTTAATCTTTTTTATTTCTACCTATTCTCATACGATTTCTTTCGAAAATATTTCTTTTCCTACACCAATTAGAAATGAAATATAAATAAACCAGCAAACAAAAATGGCTTTAAATTAATGCTTGTTATGAGTATTATTTCTCGGAGATTTAAAACTGAGCTAGTCCAAACAAAAAACCAAAGGAAATTGGAAAATATGCTTGAATCATGCTGGAAAATTAATTAACGATGTGTCGTTGCAATGACTCGCAGCAGAAGTAATTCCGTACTTATCACCTGGCGCACTAAAGACAATTTTAATGGAAAAAAAAAAACTAAATTTTAATGGGAAAATTGTCTTTAAGTATGCTTTAAGCTTTCCAACTGGATGAAAATGGCCAAGAAATGAATTGTACCTGACAATCAATTAACAATGATGAATATAAAGGAGTGCACAGAAAAATCATCTGCAAACGAATAGTCTTAAAAGAGACTCTGAGTGAACTGGACAGAAGCATTCATTTTTTGTTTTCGTATTATCATTTTATTGTTTTTTTTTTCTTTTTATAAATATTTTCTTCTTTAATATTATTCAATATTACAAGAGGAACAAATATTTTTCGTTGGAAACACTATCAAACTCTGCGCCTCTGTTTGGAGCAAGGGATGAATTTTCACTGAAGGTCGGGCCGCAATTAGATGTTACCTTCTTGGGTTTTCAATTGTTGTATCTCGTGAAAAGCTTTCCGCCTGGATTAGGGCGATTGCCCTAGGAATTAGGAATAAAATATAAATCCTAAAAACAAGAAATATGTGAAGACTTTGTGATAGACTTAATACTCAATAGTTATATTTACAAATACATACATATATAATTCACTTCACTTGCATTAGGAAACAAATCTAAACTAAAAATTCAAATATTATAGATGGGAAGTCCTGTGTATATTCATACAATTAATTCGTCGTAATATCGTTTGCAAACATTTCTTCTATTATTTATGAGATCCTCTCTTGAATTTTGGCTTAAGCAAATATGTGCAAAAAAAAAACCCCAATTCTCTCAATTTTGTTTTCTCTCATCCTTTTTTTTTGCTTTTCAACTCCCATTCAATCCATAAATGGTTTTGATTTAATTGCGTAGTTATTTATTAACTATTTTATCTAAATCCGCAATTATGTAGGAAGTTGTCTTAATTTATGACCATTCCCATACCCGGCTTATTTTCAAAAAATTTTTGTTCACAATTTAAGACCGATCGAGCTTAGTTTTAGACTGTCGTTTTTCTCTCTGTGTACTCAAAAAATGGTGAAACGCGATCATAAACAAACGGTAGTTTACTCGCCGCTTTGAGCTTTCGTTCGGTGCTGTGCGTCTATTGCAGACTTTATCTCGCCCGTTTCGTTCGTTGTTGGCTTTCATGTTATTGGTTTTTTTCAATTTAACTTAATTTAAAAGAAAAGTATATTAAATGACTTCATGAATATAATGAAAATAATAGAATTGATAAGCTTATTGCATTTTTAGAAGAGTTCAATTGGGATTGTTATTTGCGTTCTTTGAATTTGGATATCCTAAGAGCGATACAATTCGAACTGATTTGAAATCATTACTTTTCTTCATATCAAAAAAATATTTCTGGATAAAATGCCATGATGACTGGCATCCTTTATCCTTTAGGATATTCCAAATCTAAGCTTTAAGCTGTTGCATCACCTGTTAATGCAATCGACAAATGAGTTAAGCTCCATTAAATTTTTTTCGAAGTATACGTAAAACTTTGTAGTGCTGGTAGTGTCCCCTACAACTATAATAATTGGTTTAAGACTTAAGATTTATTTAATCTTGATTTAAGATTTATTTAATCTTGATTTAGATTTATTTAATCTAGATTCTAGATTTATTTAATCTTGATTCAAGATTTATTTAATCTGGATTCTAGATTTATTTAATCTTGATTCTAGATTTATTTAATCTTGATTAGAGATTTATTTAATCTTGATTCAAGATTTATTTAATCTTGATTCTAGATTTATTTAATCTTGATTCTAGATTTATTTAACCTTGATTCTAGATTTATTTAATCGTGATTCTAGATTTATTTAATCTTGATTAGAGATTTATTTAATCTTGATTCAAGATTTATTTAATCTTGATTCTAGATTTATTTAATCTTGATTCTAGATTTATTTAACCTTGATTCTAGATTTATTTAATCGTGATTCTAGATTTATTTAATCTTGATTCAAGATTTATTTAATCTTGATTCTAGATTTATTTAATCTTGATTAGAGATTTATTTAATCTTGATTCTAGATTTATTTAATCTTGATTCTAGATTTATTTAATCTTGATTCTAGATTTATTTAATCGTGATTCTAGATTTATTTAATCTTGATTTAAGATTTATTTAATCTTGATTCTAGATTTATTTAATCTTGATTAGAGATTTATTTAATCTTGATTCAAGATTTATTTAATCTTGATTCTAGATTTATTTAATCTTGATTAGAGATTTATTTAATCTTGATTCTAGATTTATTTAATCTTGATTAGAGATTTATTTAATCTTGATTCAAGATTTATTTAATCTTGATTCTAGATTTATTTAATCTTGATTCAAGATTTATTTAATCTTGATTCTAGATTTATTTAATCTTGATTCTAGATTTATTTAATCTTGATTCGAGATTTATTTAGTCTTGATTTGAAAGTTTTTTAAATACTAATTTTCTTTAAAATTAAACGAGTAAAGAAATTAGTGAAAAAACAATCAATACATATAATAAGTGCAAACCCAAAAATATATTGTGCCAAATAAAATAAATTAAATTCATCGCATAAAAAAAAAAAAAAAGCCGATTAGAAATGCGCTGTGCATTCCATAAGTTAAAGAAGTGTGCCCATTACCAAGAAATATATAAAAATATATATATAGATTATACTTAAGTGTATCGTTCAATAAATATCTTGGCAGAGGGGCTATCTTCGGCGCACTGCAGCTTACCTACTGTTGCAGACTAGAAAAAGCTTTTGAAAATGATTTTTAAATTTGTTTGTTTTGACTTTTCTACTTAACTATTTTCTGGAGAAACACTAACTTTTCTATGCAGCAACTTTTGCACCGATTGTTCCGTACTCTGTCAACTATATAGCCGGCCGGTACCAACACAATTATAACAATCTTTAATGGAAAAATTCTATTTAACTAAGTTTTAGCTTTTCTAACTGGATCAAAATGGGTAACAAATGCATGTTGAGATATAGTTCACAGTGAGATGATAACGATAATTTATATAAATACATGTTTACTATATATATTCCCGATATATGTATGAATATATGTGAATGCTTAGTTAAAACAGTAGGACACTAGTTTGCATATAAACAGACTATATCCAATTGGCTCAACGCCCTGATCAATACTATATAGAGGGATGCCTCCTTCAATGCATTACGCAGTAAGTGACAAAGTGATAATACCCTTTGCAAGGGTATACAAATTGTAAGCTGCATCCGTAATAATCTCAGCATGAAATATTTTTTTCACAGAATTTTAATAGCAGACACACACAGAGCTTTATTCAATCATTATAATGAATCGAAAAGATGCATATAGTGCACGGTACCTCCTGCCGCTCTCCTCTCCTCTCCTCCCCTCTGAAAAGGTACCCTTATGAAAAAAAAAATGGTTTTAGTTTTAATGCAATTAGTAGGAGTAGTAGTAGTAGTAAAGTAGTAAAACAGAGCATACTCTGACCGCATTTTATTCCTTTTTCCTTCATCAACAACAATAAAGTTGCGCAAAAAGGAAAGTTTCGCAAAGCGGCTTTCCGCTCTAAAATATTTCAGAGTTATCATGAATGGAAAAAAAAAAATACAAAAAATAAAAAATTAAGTGTGTACTCGTAATTAGTAAAGTTGTTTCCGGCACTGTTTGAGTTTTGTTCTACTTTTTCATCGCATAGCCTTTCATTTATGATAAAACTTAGTTTACTCGCCTTTTTCTAACAAGCCAGGCCCGCTGGAGCAGTGGCAAGAAGTTATTTTTATACGTTCTATAATAATATACCACCTTGTGCGTAGAAAGCATAATAGTACTTTTGAGACTTAGGACTTAGGAGTGCTTTCTAGGAGGATTATTTAAGCCAAGCAGCCATATAAAAAATCTAGAGAGTTCCCCTTCATTATTACAAATTGTTAATAAACAAATCATTTTCAGACGGCTGACTTTTTTCATTTGAAGCAACTGTACAACTGTTACTGCAAATAAAGTTGGTCTTGTGCCCAACCTATTTAAATGAGAAAACATACTTAAAGTTTCCAATATATTTGTAGAGCTATTATTATAAAAAAAAGCTGTATATTTCCCAAATAATAAATATCGACTTTGTCTAGTCTCTCAGGTGAATAAAACTGCGACTTTTAATAATAAATAAAATAATTTAAACTGGACAAAGACAGAAAGAAGTGATTTGATTCGTGCTTAAGTTTACCCTTATTTTTAATAATAATAACTGTTGAATACATGCTTGGCAGCTATCTGATATAATTAAATCCAAGTTGTCAATTTCATTAAGATACTTTGATAAACAAAGTTTCTCACACAGCAATTTTTAAAAGAATTATTCCTATGGAAGCTATATGATATAGTAGGCCGATCCTATTACAATTAGTTTGCATATAAACAGACGTTTAGACGGACAAGCGGACATGGCTATATCAACTCAATGACAGCTTGGTGGTCGGAGTTGACTTCTACTCAATTCGTGACAAAATATAACACTTTTTCCAGGTGTATAAAAAATACCATTTCGGAATATTGATAATTATACATTAATTTTTAAATTAAGCATTAAGCATTTTTGTCGCGAAACATTAATTTCACAAAAAATATATTACTTAATAAACCGTACAGTGAATATAAGTGAAAAACCCTCTTACTAGCACGACCGTGTACAAACACGACCATCGCTCATCTCTAGATGAAAGCAGGTCTAAGTATTTTACAGTAAATATATCGCATTTACTTGTGCTTATTGGCAGTTTTTACATGAATGAGCTCACGGCTCACGGAATCGAGGCCCATTAATGTTCAGAAGCGTATTAAAATAAAATGTGCAAACGTTGGCGGCTTTAACTTGGCCGACAACAAACAAACAAACTGTCTCATCAGATTTCAATTGAGAATTGAACAAATTGCAGGGCGTAGTAGTAATATATGAGCTAAAATTAACTGAGAAGTTGCAACTGCCTAAATTAAAACTTTCAACTTAGATTAAACCAAATTGTTCAAATTCCTTTCGACGTTGATCCAGCTTTGCTGATTGTGACTTGGTACTAATGCACTGAAAAAAACATCGATATGAATAAAGTGTAAAATTCTTGTAAAATATTTTTCTTATTTTTTGAATATAGCTTAAAATAAATAAAGTGCTTTAGAAATTCCCAACTGAAGACGCTGGTTCGAAGTATTCTTAAAATTTAATTTCCAAAAATATTTTCAAAGAAAAATAAAACAATGGAATCATTTACTTATTTATTTATTGATCTTGAAAAGAAGCATTCTGGCAAGGCGCTAACCGAACCGAATTAATCCTGTATTCAAATCTCCTTTTTTTTCTCTGTGCACTTGTCCTGGTCCTGGTCCTGGTCCTAGCTCTTTGTCGCGGTCGTGTCCCGAAAGTTTTAATGGGCTCTCATGGCAACGCGCTCATTGCTTTCACTGCCACGAAAATTGGGACACGTAGCCCTTTAGCATTTCGATGTCATCAAAGCTAAAAATAATGATGATGATGATGATGATGATGATGCTGCTGTTGCTGATGCTGATGATGATTATGAGTTGAGTTGAGTTGGGTAAATGATAAGCGAGCCGGTCGATTCAAATGGCAGAGAACAAAACATAACGCGAAAATTTCAACTAAAATCAAAATCCAACACGCTTATCAATTTTAGCTATATTCGTGTTCAGAAACCCTCCCAATCTCCGCGTTTTAGCCCTCAGCCCTTGACCCCCGCACGCCCATGCCGACAAACGGTTGCGTCGATGAATACAAGCGGAAACTTTGTTGGCAATTTGCATACAATGCAATTTGCAGTTTGTAGATTGCAGTTTGCAGTTGGCTTCATCATTTTTTTTGTTGCTTTTTTGCATTATTTATATATATTTTGATTTTTGTTTTTGTTGTATTTGTTTATTTAGTTTTGTTGCACAATTTCAAAGTCAGTCTTTTTGTACGCTTTTTTTTGCTTTTGGCTGAACTGCATTGTGGCTGCCTGGATGTTTGGGCTTTCAATTTCCTTTTTATACATTTATGGTACAATAAAAGAGCTGACGCTGACATCGAAGCCGCCAATCGCTTGATCGATCCATATCCACCAGTTGTGCCATCCCGGTCTCTTTGTTGTATACCCTGTACTTATGGAAAATGTTAAGATGGGTATGCACATGCCCAACTAATATCGCTTACTGATAGAACAATATCAATAGTAACATTTGCTTTAGTTCTTTTATTGAAAAATTGAAACCGAATACTATATATTTTCTTTATTCTGAACGCAAATCGCATGTTTAAACCAAAGGAGTTCTTCTATATGATAGAAAATCGATTTAGTCTGTCAGTCAGTTTTTTTCTATATAAACAAGTCTCTCAGTGCTTGAGCTAGGTGAATGGAATTTTGTATGCAACCTTCTTTTTATTGCCCACAACACATATATCAGAACCGGCCAGATCGCAGCGCTATAGCATATTAATGTGTAGCGGTTTTTATTGAAAAGTTGATTGTGTTTCAAAATAATTGAATCAGATTTGCAAGTTTTGATTAGTCTTCTCAATGCTAGCAACAAAGTATTAAGAACACACTGATGACTCATATAGCTGCTAGCTAGTTAAATGTTAGGGTATACTTTCCTAATATATATATATATATATATATGTATCGTATATTAGCCATAGGAATAATCTCTAAGTTTAGCAGCAAATTTAAATACTTATTCTGCAAGGCTTTGTTCAACCGTGAGTATAATAAAAATTCTGATATAATTGTAAAAGTACAGAGTATGTCCTAGTCGAGCACTCCCGAAGGAAAACAGTTTTTTCTTGATGTTGATGTGGTTGTTATTATGCCGGTTGGGGTTCATTGACTTTGAACATTTGTTTTCATGTTCTTTTCAGTAGTCTGTTCAGCTGGCGCTCTGCTCTGCTGCTAGGGGCGGCGTCTGCTGCCAGCGTGTTAATTACTTTTGGTTTTAATTGTCGATTTATCGAGAGATCGAATAAAAAACTAATATATATATTTACTCGTAAGAGGCGTTGCTCTTAACGGTAATCCCCTCCCTGTGTCCACACCTTCAAATTAATTCCATGCCTTAAAACGTTTATTAACATTTAATCTAACACTTTATTATTATATCATTCACTGTTTGAGTAGCACTTAAAAGCTTTTCAATTTTATCTATTTTTCCTATTTTTCCTGTTTTCCCAGTAAAATGCTAAGCTACGCATATTTATTCAGCAATTGAATCATTTATTTATGCATAAATTGTTGCGGCCACATTTTGTATGCAAATCAAAAGTAAGTGTGCAAATTAATTGTCTGAATTAAATATTGATTAAAAAATGGAATTTCTTTATAACATTTTAAGTATTTTATGAAATATTTCAATTTATGGTAATTCAATCAATTTGTACTCAAGCGTACATTATTTTTGTTTATTGAACTAAATATTATTGTATAATTTAATTAAAGGCAATAAATTCTCTTTACGATATTTTCAGTTTTAGTAATTCGCTTAAAGTGCTCTTGGTAAACTTGGTCAATTCAAGCCTCGCAAACTCACACTGCTACACACTGAACTACCCTCGTTTTTTTTTTCTCCATCAAACTTTGATATATGAATGAAACCACAGCAAGTTATTTGAATTTATTGAAAGCCGATTTTCGACTAAAAATCCCAAACTTGAACCTCTTCTCGATACTGATAGAGAAAAGTTGAATCGAGTTGTGATATGGGAAAGCGGATGTATTTAAAAATATGTACTTACCTAGAAAAAAAAAAACGGGCTTACATTATTTCACATCATTCCCATAAAACTAAGAAAATTCTTGATTTTATTCCGCTTTCCTTTAATCTCCAAATTCTTCCTGTTTCTACCCTGAGTTGGCTTGAAAACAGCCAGTATTTAAGCCTGACTTTTACATTTATAGTAAGCGGGTTAATACTTAATTAGGAACTGATTTGAGCTTAGGTCTTCTCTATGAAGACGGAAGTTCATTGCACCTTTGGATTTAATATCTCAATCAATATCAAAGTCTGGAATAGGGCTGAAGAGCAAACGTTGACACAACCAATTGAATTATAACATTTTGCTCTTGCTCTGATTTCAGTTACTATTCTTATGCTTATAGCCAGGCGTCAGGCGTTGTGTAAGCGTTCAAACGTTAAGTTTTAATTAACACATTGGTGGTTCGAAGTTTCGTTTCAGTCGCATTAAAAAAATTGGGCACGCTTCAGTGTGCAAACGTGGACTCTTTGGATTCTTTTTAGTTATTCTGATTCAGCGCAGCTTGGGGCGTTCTGCGCTTCACTGAGTATTGAAGGGCGAATTCCCGGAGGTCTACCAATGCCAGATAGCTCTGGGATTGAGGTTGCGTGGCAGTTACAGCGGCAGCGGCAGCGGCAGCGGCAGCGGCAGCGGCAGAGGCAGAGGCAGAGGCAGAGGCAACAGCTGCTGCACGTCTTGCATACTGTCCAAGTAATTTATAATATGAGCGACGTGCTGATAAATGAGCTGTCGCTGCGCCAGTTGCTAAATATTAACCAGCCAGCCGCGTTTAGTTAGCCAATCTTAGCCAGAAGCACAGTGAGTGACAGAGGGAGAGCAGAGCGAAAAACAAAGAGAGATAAATGAAGGTTTAAGGCGAGAAAGAAAGAGAGAGAGAGGGAGATAGAGAGAAGAGAGTAGAAAACCGGAGAGCAGAATAGAGTCCGAGTCGAGCGATTCGTTTCGCTTCGCTGCGTCTCTGTGGAGAAGCCTTCAAAGCGCTCCAGCTGCAATTTAGAACAAGGTCTTTAGACTGCCATTAAGGCACTTTACGTTCCGGCTCAGCATTCCGTATTCGCCATCAAATCATCAACACTTCCCGACTGCAGCCCCCAAGCGTAGCGCAACATTATTTATGCAGATTTTTTTTTTTTATATGCTTTTTTTTTTTTTTTTTTTTTTTTGAAACAAAAGCTTCCAACTTAAACTGTCGCAAACGTCCCCGTTAACGCCACCGAGCGCAACAAGCGTGAGAACTAGCGCCAGCCACTACCGGCCGCCGGCACAGTGGTGCGAACCGCATTGAAAATGCGCCGTCGATAAAATTTATGACCCCTTCAATCGTCTATCTACCATTTGATTTTTAATTTAATTTACTTTTTTTCAAGCACAGAAATCATCTTTACCGCAATTGCAGCTGTGCCCCAGAAATTTTTAATAGTTATTTACAGTTTTTGGTGAAAATCCCCCTTTCTTTGTCAAAGGTATATTCTCTCTCAACATAAAATGTAGAAATTTAGAAAATTATTATAAATCCGTTTATTATTTGTGGCACTACTGAGTGCTGAGCAAAAAAGGAAAGAAAAACCAAGTTGCACACATGACCTGCCGCAAGTAGGGAGAGAGGAGGGGAGAAAGGAGGGGAGAGCTGCACTTCGTAAAACGCATTGACACTGACTTCACTGAAAAGGAACGCTTTGACAGTAGTACGAAACGTACGAGCAGTTTGTAGTACTTGAAGTGCATTTGGTCGTTATTATTTATTCGCTTTGGGGACACTGTATAAAGGGCCAAATAAAATGCGATGCCATTAAGCTTAAGATGGGGATGGAAAAACAAGAAGATGAAGAAGAAAACTGCTAGACGAAAAACCATCAAATAAAGCAAAACTCTTCACATGCATAAAACTTAATATGTGTGTGTGGGTGTGTGCGTGTGTGTGTGCGGGTGTGTGGCTTAGACTATGTATGTGTGTGTTAGCTTGGGAGAGTGGACTAGCTGTTTGGTAATACAATAAAATTTACACGCTTATTAATTTTTACAAGACTTTGTCCGACACTTGAGCGAACCGCCAGCAACATGAGCGATGAACAACAGCAACAACAACAACAACAAAAAACATGAACAACAACAATAACAACAACGTCGCCTTTTGTATGATTCCATCGTGTTTACCATTCACCCACAAACACAGTGCCTATTGAAAAACAGTTTGCAGGCACGGAAACGGAGATGAAGACGAAGATGGAGACGGCGACGGAGACGAAGGCAGAGACGGAGACGGAGATGAGGACGAGCTGTGGCAGGCGGGGTGTTTTTTTTGGGGGGCACCGCTTCAAACAAAAATTCAACTTATATATTTTGTTGTTGGTTCATAGGTTGTATGCCTCTACCCACTGAAAAAATATAAAAAGAGCATATTCAATTGAAACAGATGTATATAACAGCAAGATCAAGAAAGGTAGATAAAGGTAGATTTATCTAGAATTTTCCGCCTGTCTGGGAAGGTTTATTAACCCACTATTTTTCTTTATATGACAATTTTTATGATATAAGATAACTCTTCTTATATAGTCTTATCGGAAAATAGTCACACACGGTATACAGAGTATCACCTAGTCGACATTTTTTTTTTTCTCTTTTCTCTTACTTATTTTCACTCGGTTGTGGGAATAAAAGGCGGAGTGGCAGCTCCACTGCTCTAGTAACTTTACTCTAAAAAGTTTTCGGGCCCTTTGGGCGTTACTCTCAGGCTGAGGAATGAGCAAAATAGAACAGAGAGTATTACCAAAGGGGGACGGGCTGGGATAGAAGAGGTAAAAAGAAGAGGTCATCGTTGTGGTTGAAGCTATTGCTGCATTTTAGGTTTATATGTAAATATATAAGCCACATTTTAGTTAACAAAATATGGCCAAAGCAATTTTTTCTTTATTCCAAAAAACTTTCATCAAAACACAGACACAAGCAGAGAGAGAGAGAAAGGGTGTGTATATATTTATATCTATATAAATATATAGATATATATATATGTATATGTATTTATACGTATAAGGATATGAACAAGGAACTTCTGTCATGTGTAAGAGTGTGTGTGTGTGTGTGTGTGTGTGTTTGTGCACCTCATAACATTAAAAGGGTGAACCACCCAAAGCACCGCATACTTGAGGTTTATTTTGAAGCTTTTACCCTATAGATGTCAAAAGTTGAGAGCTGCTTGGGGAATGTCCAACAAGTAGACGCCAGTATAGAGCTCCGAGCCAAAGCGAATGTGTAACTAAGAAGAAAGGCATTAGGGCCAAAGGTTTCCAAAGACGAAATAAATTGCATGCTTTCAAAATGCGTTTACTATGAAAAATCGTTTAGGAAAACTGAAAAAACTTGTTAAACTGAAAACTAGCTGAAAATATAAAACAAAAACAAAAAAGTACATTTAAAGATTAAAAGACATCTTTGTTAAGCCGCAAACGCATGTAAAACTTCTGCTTAAATCCTAATTATGAGATTAAATATATTTATAAGTACTTGGTTTCTCACTTTTTGGAGCTGCAGTAGAAGTGCACTTTGAAGATAGCAAAAAACTACGTAATTCCACACTAAAAATAATATTAAAAATAATTTAAATAAAATTTATGGAATGTGTATATTGTTGGGCTATATAAAATAGAAACTAGTAAGAAAAGGCTAAGACTAAGAGATTAAAAATCGTAGGATAACCGAGTCTTCTTATTACTTATTCTTAATAGAGAGATATTGTATCTATACTTATAGATTGCACTTTTTTTTCGCTAAGTGTACTTGTGGGTAATATAAATATAACTAAGAGCACATGTCTGAGGGCTACTTACACATAATTCCTATGCCTTACCTACCATATGATGTTTCCAGCGTGTAAATTCAGAGTGCAGTCTACTGATTTTGGAATTATGAGCAGGCATGCAGGCAGCAACTACTTGGTCTGAACCACTTCAGGTGGAGAACGTTACTGAATCTGTAGCCAGATCCTCGGGATTTGAACGGTAAAGGGTGTGAATCGTGATGGGTTGATGCTAGGTCTGTTTGGCATTGGCTTGGAATGACGCGCCAACATTATACACTCAACTACTCCTACTCGTACAGATGGCTACTATATATGGCACGACACTTGAATACATGAACTGCATAAAGTGCTGTCACTTCTAAGAAGAAGGGGGTAAGAAATGGGAGAGAGTATGGATGTGGATGTGAATGGGGATGGGGATGGGGATGGGAATGGATGTGGATGTGGAATAGTAAGCAGCTTAAGGTCTCAATGGGTATGCTTGGAAGAAGGAGCAGGCACGTTCATGTGTCATATTAGTTACAAAGTATGAATTTATAGATGTTTCTAATCAAATATCCATAGCAAACATAATAAATATGTTTCTATTTATTTACACACACGGACAAACACACATAAACATATACATTTACAGGTATTTCATTGTTGAATACTTCAAGTTTGTTTGGGGTTTGTCTCTCTCTCTCTCTTTCTTTCTCTCTTTCTCTCTGCAATTGTTTTGTGCGTGTTGTGTTTTGTGTATTTTGTATCTTGTATCTTTTATCTCTTGCCTGTCATCAGAAGTAAGAGTAATAGTTTTTTTTTTTCCTTTGTATTGTTAGTGCGTCAATATTATTTACATGTTGGCAATTGTTCTAATAATACTTCATATACTCTTCTTTTTACAGCTATGACGGAGGAAATAACTGGGAATTGGAGCTATTATGTGTACATATCACTAACATTGGTTCCAGTCTATTTGGCATTTCAGCTCATTAAGTTTTTGGGCTGGCAGCTATTCGTGAACAACTGAGCAAATAGCTTCAGCAGCCAGCAGACAGCCGACAGCCGACAGCCGGCAGCAGGCAGCAGTCTGAAGAAGAGTCTCATAATCACAATTGAAATTGGAATTGGAGTTGAAGTTGAGAGTTGAGAGTTAAGAGTTAAGAGTTGGAGTTGAGAGTCTGTCAGTCTTCCAGTCTGTGAGTCATCGTGCTGCTGCAGCAGCACCAAAAGGTGCGTAGTCACTTGATGGCAGCCGTTGCTGTCAGTTGAATATTCTTTTTCACAGTTGGTTGCAAATAATTTGAAAACTATTTAAATATGCTTATGACTGAAGTTTTTCACTTGCAGACGCAGAAGCACAAGCACAAGGACCAAAGCACCGCAAAGTACCGCTTCCAAAGGAGTGAAGTGGAGAAGCAAAAAAAAAAGGGAAAGGAGGGACAGTTTTGGCCGTTGGCAAGCATTGAGTAGCTGGGAAAAAGAAGCGGTATGAGTAATATAAAACATAATTTGCCTAAGTAAATATATTTAAAATGCAATAAAAGCAGCGCAGATAGAAAACCAAAAAAAGAAAAACGAAAGAAACGAAACGAAAAAAAACACCAACGTTACGAACGATAAACAGCGCATAAAAATAACAGACTGCTCTGTTAGAAGTCCTCATCCTAATTTTTATTTTCATTTTTCTGTTTCACTTCCTGACAAGAAGAGAGCCTGTGGAACGGTGGCTGCAAACAAAGCTAAGGAAATGCAAAGCAATCAACGCCATAAACAGCCAGCAGGAACAGCATAGAACAGCAACAGCCACAGCAACAGCCACAGCAACAGAACAGTAAAACAGCATTAACTTGAACCGGAACTCCAGCTCAAAGCCCAGTCAAAGGCGGCAACTAAGTGCAAACAGCAACTTTTTAAAGAAAGTAGCAAGCAGCCGAGCAACGTACAACAAAACTAAACTAAACCAACAAAAACTTGTAGGCGCCTGTCGGCCGCAGCTCAAGAAACCAATTTACATATTTAAACTTGCAACGTTCTGTGTCGACACCCACCCACATAGTCACATATAGTCCGTCGTCAGTCAGTCAGTCAGTCAGTCAGTCAGTCAGTCAGTGCTATCAGTTAAGTCGAGTAGTCGAGTTATTCAGTTGCTCAGTGAATCAATAGGCAAAGGAGCCAGTGTGGCCAGATAGAAATCAAAAATCAGTTAGCTTCACACCTCACTTGGCTCAAAGATGCGTCTACCTTATCGGAACAAGAAGGTCACCCTTTGGGTCCTCTTCGGCATAATTGTCGTCACAATGTTCCTATTCAAATTCACCGAGCTGCGTCCCACATGTCTATTCAAGGTGGATTCCACAAATGATTTGTCATCCCAGATGGTCCACGTAGAGGTATGTATACGACTATCCAATCTATCCACATAATTATACATATAAATCAATAGCTCTTATCAACACTAGAGACGGTTGCTTTTCAATGTTACTAGAAAATGCTAAACAATAATGAGGTATTTTTCATTTAGTATATAAATTTAGGTTGAAAATACTCCCAACTCAGGGCAACTATAATAGGTTATATTAAATATTTATACTATATAAATATAATCTATAATGTCAACGACACTTTATCTAACTTCATTTGTAACAGCGCTGTCAAAAGGAATCATGATAATATTATCGCGCATTTTAGTATCTTTCGCTGATACATCAATATTAAAGATAACATTTAAATTAGCTCAAAAATATATAAAATAGCATATGCGACTTGATTTTTAAAGAACTTTAGGTAAAGCCTGAAAAAGATGTTTAAAATCAACATATAAATAACGCATTTCAACTTGATTTTATCGAACGAGAAGTTGCTGGCACGTCGTCTTGGTGACTCGTGCCTGCTCGTGACACGCGCCCAACTCGAATACACAAATACACACAGAGATCAACTCGATTTTATTCACACTTGAGGGCATGTATTTAGAAACTAGTGAGCAGTGAGCAGGCGACGATTGCAAACATAAATCAAATTGTGGCAAAGGCAAAGCACAGTAGCAACAGCAACGAAAACAACAACAACAACAACAACAAATACTAGTCATAGAGCAACGTCTACTACATCTTCACTTTATATTCTGAGGACAGGATAACTAATTTCATGTTGACTGCACACGCTGACCTAACCGCAAGCCAAGGCAAAGTCATTGGGGGATTTTCTGGCTATATCGGATGGCCGAACACTGTTTGGTAAACATTATTTGGCCAAATGCCATTGAACCAGATAGTTATAGTCATTGCTGTAATTGCTTTATGCTCCTAGAGATCTGCCCTAGAATATTGCATATATCAACTGTCAGCTAAACGAGCTTCTCTCAGTAATTCTTGCAAATTCCTGTCATATTTCTTTAGAACATTATGCTTGAGCCGCACTGTACTACTGCAGTTTTCAAAGCAGCTAAGCAGCCTTTTTCTTGGAGATCTGCTCTTAAATATATCCGCTGTCTACGGATATTAAATTTCCTGGCAAATCTAAACATTTTATTTGAACCGTGAACTTAGTAGTACATTATACCTCGGCCGCACTGTAATGCTGTACTTTTCAAGACAGTTAAGACTTTAATGGATCTCACGCTTACGTATGACCTGCATTTTTTTTCAATTGTAATTGCCCAGTGTTAATACACTGATCAATAATTCATTATGATAAGCCACATTTCTGTTTGCGCTTGTCGAATTCTTATCACAACACAGCGGTCATCATATATATATATATGATAAGCCCTACCTTAACTATCTACATATATATATATATATAATATAGAAGACAGTTAAGGTAGGTAGGGCTTATCACCCGATAAAGAGGTGGTATATCTCTCTCTCTCTAGTCAACAACAATATATCGAGTATATATAAGCTCGTATATTTAAGATACATATTTATTTTGGCATAATTTCACGCAAATTTCGCCACAATGAGGCAGCGTTTTAAGCGCCTTATATTATATAGGCTTAGCTGCTTGAGTCTAACGCTTCTTCGTCTTCAAATTGACATTAATGCGACAGGCACGCCAAAGGTTAAGGGGCTGCTATTTCAAACACATTTGTCTATACTTTCTCTGTGTGCGTGTGCGCGTGATGAGTTTTTTTTTTTTCCTTCTTTTTTATACCCTTTACCCATTAAAAATGGGTAACACGAATATACCTAGCTTGTGCACATGCATGTAACAGGCAGTAGAAACATGTACAAACCCATAAGGTATTGATTTCTACCTGTCTCTGCATTTGCCTGTACGCCCGCCCGCCCATCTGTAATTCCAAAATATACACTGCAACACTAATTTTCCACCATTTTCTTGCTTGTGTTCAATACTAAATGTTCTTAATATAAACTAAAAAAATAATAGAAGAAAAATGGTGTTAGAATGTCCGTCCTTTTTGTCTGATGAAATATTATTCATTAATATGTGGTAAAGAATCTGGCTTGATTTGAATCCAACTTAAATTTCCTATAGATCGTATAACAAAAGTAGACTCTTTTCGAGAAAGTATTTTGAGTAAAACGAGTCAGGATAATTGGACACGTTAAAAGTATGCAACAACATATTTTGTAGTCAGGATATAGAGTATAGCCTAGTCGGAGAACTTTCTAGCTAGAGAACTCTTCGCTATATATACTTTTTTTTTGTTGCACACGCAAATTCAGTTGGCATCTGATTCACCTTCCTGTGGCAGGCAGCATCCGTTAGCTGTTGCCTGCTGCCTGCTGCCTGCTGCCTGCTGCCTAATGCCTAATGCCAGCTGCCATCCGCTCATCCCCATAATTATCATGATTATCATCATGGAGACACGTAATCTTTGCCTTCAACTTTTTCTCTAATTTAATTTTTCTCTCTCACCACCTTGTCGTATTTCTCTAACCCAGAAATACGTCACAGATGACAATCAACGCGTCTATTCATACAACCGTGAGATGCCATTAATATTCATAGGCGGCGTCCCCAGATCTGGTACGACATTAATGCGCGCCATGTTGGATGCTCATCCCGATGTTCGGTAAGTTTGCAACAGCCTGTCCTTCCTCGCACACACATATATGTATATGTATATGTATATGTATATGTACATATCTATTTCCATTATCCCTGTGGACAGGATACGAGTAGTGATGACTATAAATACACATATACAATCAACCATCGCTCATCCCTTTCTGGGTTTATTTCACACTCATCAAATTTCGAACATATCAAATTGATTGTTGATGGCTGCCGAAAGAGTACATTAAGCCTAAGTAAATTACTTGTAGAGAGATGTAGTGACCCATGTTCAAATTAAAAGGACTATTAGGAATATAATCTGCTGTCCTTGTTTATCTGTCCGTTTGTATTTTGTTCTAGCGCTATTATCTTTATGTAGGTTCTCAGTGTGTTGTCACTCGTTGGGTATGCGACCTAATCTAATCAACCTGCAAATCAAAATGTAAGAATTGATATTTTACATCAAGGCTTCTTATTTCTGTGAAAGCCTTGCCAGGACGATAGGAAATCTCTCTGTTTCAAGGCTATTTAAAAACCCAGGGAGCTTCCTTAAAAATATCTACTGGAAAAGAGGGCTAGCTAGTTTTTAGCCCAGCTTTTATAGTTTTCTCCTTAAACCAATTTAGTCAAAATTAATAAGGGAAAGAAAGGAATGCAAAAGGATTACTTACTCGTCTATCTCACTTTTGCTTGTAGGGGTTATTTTAATATTGAAACGAGGCGTTCCAGACACCATAAAGTACGAGTGACTCAAACCGTCTATATTTAGTACTACCCACTTTCCGGCCTTGCCCGGGAAAAGTTTACTTTAATATGCTGCACTACATTTAAATTTTAATGTATACAAAATATTTGATATTCGGCAAGGCTTTCTTACCTGTCAAAATGTAAAAATTCTTCAGGCAATCAATTAGAATTAGAAATTGTATATTCTCTTTTGTATTAGGTAAATTTTTACAAAATTTATGTTACAACTTTTACGTTATGCGACGAATATAAATCGATGGTAGAAGAGAATATGTTTGGGGGGAAGGGAGAGGTAAGGGGGAAACCGAGCAAACTGGGCAAACAGATGCGTTCAAAACCCATGAAATAAATTTGAGTCTGCAGCCTTGTTTATTATATTACATGATGGATGGTTGAATCCTTGTCCGCCCACTTGCCTCCGCTTTTGCCTGGACGCGTCTGTATGTTTCGGATATGTCCGTATGTCTATCCGACCGTCCGCGTGTCTGTGTGGTCCTTGTGACAGCATGAATTAGATTATTAAGTTTTTGTTACGCATGAGTAATTAGCCACGAATTTTTCGCTGCTGACGTCCTTTATGCTTTAACCTTCATATATATATATGTCGTCTATTTATATATATACATATATATTTATATATATGGCTAGAAAACTGCAATAGCAATGAGTATGGTGGTTTGGCTGCTTATTTTATTAACAATTTGCCGGTTTCTTTTTTACAGTCTTGACTCATGACTGCGCCGAGCCTTGACTTCTGACTCGTGACTCCTGGGTACTGTTGTGTCCTGGGTGAGGGTTCCTGGGCCCTGGATCCGGGATCCGGGATCCTGGCTCCTAGGTCCTAGCTCCTGTCTGCTGACAGCAGTCAGCGCTACTTTTTCTGATGGCTGCACAGCACAATTTCCGCTATTTAAAAACTTACTTCCGCCCTGAAAGAGGCAGGAATGTATTTAGTTAAATTTGTGCCACCATTTCCAGATATAGATACAGCAACATATATATATGTATATTATATATACATATACATATACATATATATGTATATATATAGCTATTAATATCTATGTTAAATATGTATTTGACTGTGCTTGTGTGTGTGTATATATGTATATAGATCCACTGTTTTTGCACTGGCCTCGTTAGCTTTTGTTCGTTTGGCGGCAAAGCGTCCGATTTGCATATAAACCACGCGCTTATAATAGCTCCCAAGATTATATACATCCATACACACAGACATAAATACAAGCACACTTTGGTACAGTTATGCTGCGAAATAGTGCAGACAATTTGTGATTCAGATTTTCTCAAAAGTTCACTAAAAATCAGCAGACAGAGGCAAGAAATTAAATGAATTCATTTCAGTTAGAAAGGCAATTTTTGATATGACGCATTGATATAAATAGATATAGAATTAGATATAAAACTGCCACCAAACTGCCAATTTGATCCTATCAAAATCCTGTAAAATGTGCAAAGACAGTTACAGAATGTTGTAGTCTGATTTTGATGCAACAAGTTTTGAAAAACTAACGTCCAGAACATTTTTTAATGGCTTATAATGTATATTGGGTCCTTCAGTTGGAAAACGAAACATAGTTTTATTCAGCTCGTTTTCGGGATAATCGAACTTTTCCAAAAGGTAGCCCCAGAAAAGAGTTAATATCTCCGAGTGTAGTTCGCTGATTTTAATAAATATTACATTCATTAGCACAGTATTTAATGACATACAATACACCTAATCTAATCTAATCTAATCTAATCTAATCGACTGCAATTAGTCGATGTAATAAATAATAAAGACCCATACATCACACATTAATTGTTAAGGATCAAAATCAAAAATTTGCATCCAAAGAGTACCCAATTTTTAAAAAAAATTTAATTCAAAGACGGAATTTTCTAAGCTCGGTTTTATTTTTGGATTGTTAGCCTGGTGTATAGAATATTTTTCGTACAAAAAATAAGAAACTTATTAGATTTACAGTGAAAAACGAGAAATGTATTTTTTTTGGTAAAATACGCCTTATTTAGGGGCGGCCATGGGCTCACATCGTATGGGTGTGTTGAAGTTCTAAATACGTTTGCAATTTTAAACTCTTTCCGAAAATTAAGTTGAAAATAAAATAAGTCTTGTCAATAATATGAATCATTTTTTAGCCTTAAAGATTAGCTTAACAAAATGTAAATATCTTGGATATGAACTGCATTGTCTTAATGAAATTTCTGAGGATATCATTTTAAAAAATCGAAAATCTAACTCATTTCGATTACCTCAAAAACGTAACTATAGAACACTATTTTAAAATATCGTTTTTGGATTCAGGGACATTTTAAACTGCTATGCGTTGCTAGCGGAAGGTCTGTTCCATGAGCTTAATTCTGGTCAGGTCCAACTTAAATCTAAAGCGTTTGGCTAAGATACTATTTCAGTAGAGGAAACTTAAACAACAGTCGATCTTAGCCAGATTTGTAGTCGATTACTTTGGTACAGCTAACTTAAAAACTTAAAAGTTATTGATAAAAAACTGAGTTTTTGACCGACCATAAATATGAACACTTTGAAACTCAGGTCGTTAAGCATCCAAATGCTGCTATAATTAGTTTTAATTCGCATAATAAATTACAAAAAAATCAAAATCCTGGCTGCTATATTGTGATTGACTGATATTAAATACACTCATAATTTAGTGCTCAAAAAATCGCCAGCTTCACTCATCAGATTATCTGAAAAGTATGCTACTGTATTTTCCATTAACAACTTACTCACTTATCTTGGATAAAATCAGCTAACAGCCTTATATATATATATATATATGGCAAGCACTGTTATTTTAGATTAAATTGACAACTATTCAAATATTTAGTAAGCAGCCATTGTATATTATTCCCTTTACTTGAACTATCTTATATATTACAATATATACAACACGTGTATGTAAAGGCAGAAGTTTAAATTGGTTCAAAGGCCCTCGAGCATTTCCTTAGGTAAATACGAGTAAACAAAATTAAAGTGGTTATCGATTTATATGCGTTAGAAATCTTTACTTATTCGCAATTTACGAATAGCTTAGAGCAAAGTGGTGGAGCACAAGTGTTTTAAGGAGGGATGTGAATAAATTGTCTTGGCGCTCGCAGTTAATGGAAATGCTTGCTGCTGCTTCACATTTTTCGCAGTTAATTTGCAAATTAAATTACAAATCAACATGCTTCACTGATGAAAGCTCAAACACCGTAAATGGAAATAGCTCAAGGGTGGTTTAGACCCGTACTGTCACTTATACTAAAGGCGGCATTAGAAATGTCGAGGATTTACTGCGCTAACAGTTAACAGTTGTAACATCCGTTTCCATTTAGTCGATTGCATTAGGAAAAGGCCCAAAAGCAAAAATATAAAAAAGAGTAAAAAAATCAAAATGGAAATGGGAATAGGATGGCATACAACATGCAACATGAAATGGGACGCATAGGGATATCAAACACCATTGTTGTTCACTGTTTTACATCATGCTTTCTCATACTAATCCTCTTCATCCTCGTCCTCATCCACATCCACATCCACATCCACATACACATTTCCATTCCCATTCCCATTTTCTCATTCACATCCTTTTCATCGTCATCGTCATCGTCATTGTACCTTCCTTTCATCCTTCCGGCGTTGTTTTATATGTCTCATCCATTTAGCTGCGGGCAGGAGACTCGCGTCATTCCGCGCATTTTGCAGCTGCGTTCCCACTGGCTAAAGTCCGAGAAGGAGTCGTTGCGCCTGCAGGAGGCAGGCATCACCAAGGAGGTCATGAACAGTGCCATCGCGCAATTTTGCTTAGAAATCATTGCAAAACATGGAGAGCCGGCGCCGCGCTTATGTAACAAGGATCCGCTCACCCTCAAAATGGGCTCCTATGTAATCGAGCTATTTCCCAATGTAAGCCACACACTCACACACAGTCAACGAGAGGCACACTCTCTAACTACGTGCTTGCATATATATATATATATATATATGTATATGTATATATATATATATGTATGTGCGCGTATTCACATATATTCCGGCTATACCATATCGTTTCGTCTAACAGGCAAAATTCCTATTCATGGTTCGGGACGGTCGTGCAACGGTTCATTCGATTATATCCCGCAAGGTGACAATCACAGGCTTCGACTTGACTAGCTACCGTCAGTGCATGCAAAAGTGGAACCACGCCATCGAACTGATGCACGAACAGTGCCGCGATATTGGAAAGGACCGCTGCATGATGGTAAGTGCCGCCTCATCGAGAGAAGCTTACAATCTTATGGAATATGTTTTAATTGACCCAGCGAACGAACGAACGAACGAAAAAATGTCCTGTTAAATCTCACATAAAAACTAGTTGGTTATTTTGGTCCTGACATATCAAAATCGTTCCTTATTTATATTTTCTATAGTAGAACATTTAAAGCAATTAACAAGCATTTTAAAACACAGATCAAGCTGAGGATTAACGAACGAATATTCATGTTCGTTCTCTTTTAAGTTGCCCTTTCATTCGTTTGTTCATTTGAATATTTTCTGAACTATTATTTAAAATTTAGCAGGCGAATCTTGTCTTAATAACGGGACTTAACAGCATTTTTGGCCAGAACTGATGCCAAGAACGGATTCCCGATTTACCGCTTATATAATTTCATAATTGTTCAGTATCAAGCGATTGTTCTTTTGATTCCGTTAATGAACTATTATTTAATTTAGATATTATAGAAATAATATTACAAGTTAACTGATGAAGTTGTTATGGCTTAAAGCCAATTACAACTTACACAAGCCAAAAAAAGTTATGTGAAATAGCTAAACTTTTTAAGTTAATATTTTGTTGTGTCGCTCCCGGGAATTTATGAACGATAGGAGAACTTTAAAACTGAATAAATTAAAGATTATAGGATTTAAATGAACAAACGAATAAACTTGAATTATAGAATTCACTAGAAAAGTTTTGGCAAATTGAAAAGTATTAAAAAACTCAACGAACAAATTTGAACATGACCAAAATGCTCAAACGAATTTACTGAACCGATGAACTAACGAACAGCAACCTGGCGTAATCAAAAGAACTAAAAAACTAAATGGTTACTACGAATTTTAATTACCCTTCCATTTTTTTGTACATAAAAGTTTTCCATACAAAAACTTTTTGACTTTTGATTGTTCCTATATGCCATTTGATATAGAGGTCCGAAAAGCGTTTAAACACCTGTTATATAACAAGATATGTCAAGGAATAAAAAAGACTCTCATGTGCCAACTTATGCCGATTGATGCTATAAGATTGGGTTAACCAATCCGTCCAATTCCGACGCATGTGGTGCATGCAATTAAAAGAAGACTCCATACCAAGCCTAGCTCACAAAACTGAGAGTCTAGTTTGCATGGAAACAAAAATACCAATTAAATGAACTAATAAACCAACTGAACGATAATAAGTCTTGAATGAACAATTCTTTCTATCTTTATGCCAATAGAACATAGAAACATAAATACAACATAAACTAAAATTAACATAAACTAGTCATTTAATCAGGCACGAATTTTCTCAAAATTTATGAAATAATTAAGTTAGATATGGACGAATAAATACTATAATAATGACTATTTCTAGAGTTATATATCATGTTCTCATATGCTTCTAATTGAGTTCAGTAGCTGTAATTAATGAATGCAGCCAAAGCAAATTCAAATGTATTTATATATATTCATGTTACAGGTTTACTATGAGCAGCTGGTGCTGCATCCAGAGGAGTGGATGCGGAAGATATTGAAATTCTTGGATGTGCCATGGAACGATGCGGTGCTGCATCATGAGGAGTTTATCAATAAGCCCAACGGTGTTCCTCTGTCCAAGTAAGTAATAGCAAGTGTGATAGGAGTACGTACGAGCATCAGCCTCGTCGTACATTAACTAATTGCAATTTCTCTCTCTCTCCCCCTGTGCTTGAACAGAGTGGAACGGTCTTCGGATCAGGTTATAAAGCCAGTAAATCTTGAGGCGCTGTCCAAGTGGGTGGGTCAAATACCAGGTGATGTGGTGCGCGATATGGCTGATATAGCGCCCATGCTATCCGTGCTGGGCTACGATCCGTATGCGAACCCACCGGACTACGGTAAGCCAGATGCATGGGTGCAGGACAATACATCTAAGGTATGTGCAACAAACACTCAGACAGACAGACAGGTAGGAAGGCAGAGAGACAGACAGACAGACACAAACAGGCTGGTCGGGGCAGACTGTGAAACTGTGAGATAGCCAAACCGACAGTGAGTCAGTCAATTGAGCAAGCGCAATGCACACAAAGGCATTTTTATCCCTATACCAATCCCTGTACTCCCTTTCTTCCTCCCCAGCTTCCCTTTAGCCATCACCGTTACCCGATCCGGATATCCCCAAAGCAAGCAGCGCAACATGGCGCCCATCCTTTTTGTTGTCGTTCCACTGAACATTTGTGTTGCCATCTTTATTGTCATTTTTGTGTGCTCGGTTTCTGTGCTTGTCGCTCTTCGAGTCCTGCGTCCTCCTCATGCTGCTGCGCGTCCTGTTCCTAGTCCTTTAGCTATAACTATAGCTGCTGTTTCGGTGCCATTCGCGTTGGCTTCTGTCATAGCCATATTTTGCACTTTTGCTTTGTGTAGCACTGTTGGGCATATTTCCTATCTTTTTTCTGCCCCCCTTCCCCGCTATTGTGTTTCTTCGTTCTATTTGTACCCTATATATAAAACACAAAACGTTTTGGTCTTAACCTGTCCGAGTGTCTGCCTGTCCCCTCAACGAAACTATTAGCACTGAAATTATAATGAAATAAAACAGTTCGGTTCTGAATTCCGCACAGAAATATTCGTAGCATACTTTTTGGGGCCGCAAGCAATTGAATTGAAGGGCAATGCCAAAAATGAAGCTATTTGAAACACTAAATTCCTGCCATATTTTACCTATTTACAGGGTATATATTATTCGCGCATATTTTTTTTCAGATATTCATGCTTGTTACACTTGATTTTGTATATGGTTTATGTTTGTTTGTTTGTTTCTTGCACTCACCTTTTTTTTGCACTTTGCATTTTTCTGCTTTTTTTTTTCTTTTTTTTTTTTGTTATTTTTCTTTCAGCCACTTAACATGCGTTGCCGTTATTGATATGTTGTTGTTGCTATTGTCTTTGTTGTTGTTGTTGTTGTTGTTGTTTGGGCTGTTGCTGTTGAAATTGCACACCCTAGAGTCATACATACGGGCATACATATTCATATACCACTCGTACCGTACGAACAAATCGATGACGATAATGATGTTTGGGCTGCCCCCGCCCCAATCCCTGACAGTGGTATGCCCCCGCCTACACAAATACCCTAGACCCTATATAAATGGCTTTCAGATACATAGCTTGGGGCACGTTTAGCTGGGCCCACTTAAAACTGTTCGGTTGCATGCTCATTTGCCTGTTGCAAAATGGGTTGCTTACTCCCTTCAACTAGCACTGAGCCCATTTTCTCCCTATTCCTCCCGTATAACCCTATATACATAACTCCCAATATATATCTATTAATATGCCAAAGGGCTCGTGGTAAATGTTCATTTCATTTGGTTTTTTTTTTTGCTAATGAAATGATTTTCATATCAATTGGCAGCGTTTTTTTTGGAAGGTTCAAAAATGTATGGAAAGTTTTTAAACAATTTTTAAACTATTCTTTTTCGGGACTGATTTCAATAGGCTTAAAAAGCTTTATTTTAATCATTACCTTCATCTTTTCATATATATATTAATACTGATTGATAGTAGATTCATTGTTATTGGTCGTTAATTATTCATGTCGATAAACACGATAAACAGACGGGTCGATAATATCGATATTTAGTTCCATTTTTCGAACAGCTCTAATAAATTTCTAATTTGTTGCAAATATTTGCCTTAAATTCTATGCATAATTATTTATTATATCTTCCAAGAAGTCAGCTCAAAACTAAGCTCGACTAAGATTATAGAGAAATTTTAATTGGTTACTCACATAGCTGAAGGCCGGGAATTAAATGTTGAAAAGAGTATTTGCATTTAATATGCATATTTATTGCATGGAAATTGTATATTTATAGAAAGTAAACGGCAATTATATTCTATAAGCGTAATTGCTACGTAACCAGAACACCCAAGGGCATAAAAATATATGCGTGTATGTATGTGTTTAGATACGGGAGGGGCGTCCAGGAAGGGAAGAACTCATATTCGTTTGGATTTAAATAATTACATATGAGCGCAGCTCCATACAGCAGAGATTAGAGACAGGCAGCAAAGAATTTACAATTATGAATACGAAGCAAATACCGAGAATCTGTACGACTAACAAGCTGCTTTCTGGTCCATGGTCTTTGGTCTTTGGTCTCTGGCTCAGGCACTGGCTCTGGCTCTGGCTCTGGCAAATTTGCATGTCAGGAGCAACCAGAGGCAGCCGGAGGCAAAGTGCGCAATGCATATCCTGTTCAACTTGAATTGTGTTGAGTTGAGTCCTGTTGAGTTCTGGTTCTGCACTGGCAGCTGGTTACCATGGAGCGTGTTAAATTAGCGACTAATTAATTACAGCAGCTCGACTCGACTCGACTCGAGTCAAGTTGTAGACTAAGTGGACGACTGTCCCACAGAGAAAGAGCCAAGCGCGGAGTATCCTTTATGTCAGTCTGGCAACCACTACACAACAGTAACTGGGCGACATCTGCTCGAGGACTGCTCATAAATAAAAATTGCAAGCTGCTGCTGCTGCTGCTGCTGCTGCTGCTGCGTCTGCCACTGTTGCGGCCGCTGCTGCTCTCTTCACTCCAGGTGAACTGAAATTGCGCGTTGTATTCGACTCCATTTGAATGCACCTTTGATTTTTCGCTGCTGTCATATATTTTGGTGCTGCTCCTACTCCTCTCTGACACAGCTGAAATTTCTGTTTGTTTCACAATCTGACATATGAAATTTTGCATGGATGCCAACGCGGCATAAACGTCAATTTCAGCTCCCAGCGGCAACAAGGACTAAGCACTGTAAAAAAAAAAGGATATTCCCATTTATATTACAGAGTTTCATAGCCTAGATCCAATACTAAATAATAACAATAATAAATCCATGAAAAAACGTTGACATTTTTAACATATATATAAAGAATAGCTTTGCTTTTTAAAAATTAAGCAATTTATTGGCAAATCAAGAAAATAGCGAGTACTTTCAATGAAAATACTAAATTTATACCGCCTTTCGAATATAAAGAAGGGATTTTGGAAAATGGGGAGCCAAAAGCTGTATTGAATCCTTGTTTTAGCTTTTCATGCTTTTTCTTATGAATTAAAAACGATAGATAAAACGGTAAGTTTTTAAAATTTCTGGCTGTATCCTTTTCGCGATTTGGTCTACACTGTTATTTAAAAAATTTCTCAAAAATCTTATTTAATTATGATAAATCCACCGTCGGAAAATGTAATCTAGTTCATTTAAGATCTATAATCTTGGTTGAATTGAATGGTTGCTACCATTTTGGTTTATTGAAAAGTTCCTGCGGTGTTTTTCCCATTTCGAAATGTTCTCTAACTTCAAGAACTGCTTAGATTTTTAACTAGATAAATAATCTGGTAATTTTTGTATGTGTAGATTGATTCCCTTTGTATGTAGCGTGTATGTAGACTGTACAATTGAAATGCCAGCAACAGAGCAGCCAACACAAAGAGAGTCCTGAGACCTGCATGTACCATCCCCCGAACAAATGTTAGCTCCTGTTCCGTTGCCGCCTCACAAATGGGTTTTGCCGACCGCAACAGCAGCGCCCACGTGTTGGCGTTGGCGTTGGCGTTGGCGTCGACGTTGCCGTTGCCGCCGGCTCGTCTGACGATTTGTCGATCTGTCGATCTGTGAAAGGCGTCAAAGGCAATTATAATCAATTGAAAGGCTGCCAATTTTATTTTATGCGCGTAATTTATGTTAATTGCAAATATTTTAATAAATTGCCTTTTTTCCCATTTATTTTTTTTAATATCGACTGAGTCTTGTATGAGTGTGTGTGCTGTGTGTGTTATTGGTACATTTTATCAGCATTTTTGGTGTTTGTGTATGCAAGCATTAAAAATCAAATTAAAAATTAATTAAACTAGCAAACGAAATGGAATGGATGAAGTTTCGCTAATTAAATGCCCTACCGCAGTTCAACCAAAAAAAAAAAAAAAAACCGGAAAAACAGAAAAAAAAAAAACAAATATAGCAAGCCGAGCCTAACTTTTAGTTCATGTTTCTAACAATCGACGTGCTACCTAATTAAAATTCATATTTAATTAGTAGACAAAATTGTACAAACAAAATTTTGTTATTTTCAATTCCAATAATTTGGTAAATTTCATAATATCTCGTAGGCTAAAAATGATATGTGTACATTATGCATCGTTCTAATTGAATCGCTACCGAAATATTCGTTGTATCCTGATTTTAATTAAAATCGTAGGAAAACGACACATTCTATCGAAATGTCGATATTTCTACGCTAACAATTTTACATATTTCTTCATCAGTCAAATGCCTAATGCACGTCAAATATTTTACGGCTGATTGTCATTTGTTTGCTTTGTTTTGATTTATGGAATTTTGATTAATAACCAAAAATACGTTTCCAATTTGTTGAAATATCAATGAAAATATGGAGTATTTAACATTCTACCATTCAAAAGGGATAGAAAATAATAGACGCTTCTTTTCATATGGCCTGTGTATTCCCAAGAATGTTGCAAAATGGATAAATATGTAGTAAATCGACGCTTTATGAGTCGGAAATAAGAAATGAAATCTCGGGAAACTTCTCCTATGATAATCGTCAAAACATTGATCCCAGTTGATATGTACCTTAAAGTTTTCAATGCCTGAAAATAATGTAAAATCTAGAATACCCTTACAATAGGCTTAAATTGAGCTTGGTCCAGCAAGCCTTTGAATATTGGATTTGTTTAAGTTGCTTGTACAGGACTTTATGCAAATAACATGTCTAAAAAAGTTGGTGTTACCAACTGCTTGCTATATTTAAAGGGCAGCTTTTATGGTGAGTGTATAAATAATTATGCCAAAATACCCGAAAGCGTCGACGTGGCATTTACACTTAATGTGCATACGTGATGACGGGGATGGGGCGGTTGCTGGTGGGTGTGGCCGTACAATGCATTGATTAATACAACAACAACAAACAATCAAAATGGTAGCAATAACAACAACAACATCAGCAGCAGCAACAGCAGCAGCAATAATAGTTGTAGTAATAACTATGGAAACAGCAAATAATGACAGCTTATAAATAATGCTAACAGCAGCTTGGCGTTTGCATATAGAAAATAAATAGAACATGCATGTATTTTGATGTGATTAAATAGCATAAAGCTGGCTTCATAAATATACATACACAATTTCACATATACACACACTACTGTACACGTCATAACTAATTTTTGTTGTATTTTACGGAATTTTGTAGCTAAAAGCGAACCGCATGTTGTGGGAAAGTAAGGCGAAGCAAGTATTGCAGTTGGATCCAAAGTCCGATGATAATACTAACAACAACAACAACCACCACCACAAAAATAATAATAATAATGAGGATAATGGCATCATAGACAACAACAACAGTAACAGCAACAACAACAACAACAACATGTTAAATATCAATAAAATGCTGCCAGAACAAGCACATCAGCAGCAGCAGCAGGAGGATCTGGTGGAGCAGGAGCAGGAGCAGGAAGTGGAGCAAGAGCATGAACAGGTACAGATGTTGCAGCACAACAAACAACAACAAAAACCAAAGGATATCATAACGATAAAGCAGCTGCCTCCTAACAGTAAGCACAATAACAAAAAAAAGAGCAACAACAATAACAAGCAATATGTCGGTGCACTGGAGGATACATGATATCCGCATATACCCATTAGGTTGCCCCGCGGCAAACATTGAGAACACGTCAAGGCACAAGCAGAACAGCAGCACCAACGACAGCAACAACACCAGCAACAGCAACAGCAACAACGACCGTAACAGCAGCAGCAACAGCAACAGCAACAGCACAGCAGGAGCAACAGTACAGATAACCATCAAAATGTTGTTCAAACCAATTTGAAATTGTATTATCAATATATATATCCATATATATATACATATATATATACATATACATATACATATATTTCACATTTATGATGTATGTATGATTATATGTTTGCTCTTATTTAGTATTTGTTGTGAGCCAAGAACTAAGTACCAAGATTCGTAAAGCGTTTAATTAGCTAACTTAAAGAAACTTTGGAGCATACAGCACACGATATGCAAGTACACATTTATACATATATTAAATAATTAGTATATATTAGCATATATACATATATACCACCAAAATAAAGATAACTATAAACTAAAGTAAAGTAAATGTGTTGCAATCGCTCACTGCGCTCTCAGCTCTAAGCTCTCCTCTCCCCTCCCCTTAAGTACTGCTATCACTATTCCCACACTATTGTTATAGCGAGTATACCTAGATACGACTTATATATATATATATATACCTATATACCTATATATATATATATATATATATACATATATAAGCATATAAATTAATGTTTAAATTTTATATAGCCTATGGCTTCTGTTTTTTGAAATGTTTTTTCGAGACTTGTGTATTCGTCTCACACCATTTTTAAATACATATACATATATATATACATTATTTTTTTTTTTTGTTCTACTTGTAAGTCACAATTGTAATTTAATTTTTTGTACAGAATCCATATAAAGAACTACAACAATTTTTTTATTATTTTTATTTTTATCTCTAATATGATTAATACAGTTGCTGATGTACTCAGTTTTCTTGTAAAAGTGTTTTATCCCTATTTATTATGAATCTCAAAAGACAAGGGAGAAAGAAAAGAAAGCTGAGAAAGTTCAAAACATTATTTAAATATTGTCATAAAGTCTTCAAAGATGTACTGAGTACTTTAGAGCTGTATGCAAAAGGTTCGCTTTTAAACTGATTTTAAAAACAAATAGAAAAAAAAATAAACTTAAAGAGCTTTTAGCTTAAATAATTCTAATCCATTTATATATAAATGTATACAATAGTTAAAATAATTTAAAAAAAAGGAAAGAAAAACACAAAAATGTAGCTGGAATTTTCGAAGATGTTTAAGCGTAGACTTTAACTTTTTTTTATGAACGGTTTTGTTGCAATAAATTGACTGAATGTATAAAACAAGGATATATACTATATACCCAATATATATATATACACAAACCTATAAATGTCTAAATGTAAAGTTGTAATTAATTAATATGTGAAAGTATAGTTAAAAATTTATTAAAAGAAAAAAAAAAAAAAAACAGGATTACAAAGGCGCCTAGGCTTAATATTTAATTTAATATTTAAGACCTGTTAATATTAAGATTAACCAGCTTAGTTTTATTTATAAAGACAAATATCTTGTGAGTGTTTAATTTTAGCAGGCAATGTATCGCTCACACACACTGTCCGTCCCCATGTAAGTGTGTGTGTATCAAAGAGAAAGAGAAAGCGCATGTACTTACCATTAGCTGTTAGCTTTAGCCTCTAGCGCTTTTTGTTTAAACAATTTTCCTTTTAGTGCATTGTTAAAAACAAAAAACAAAAAAAAAAGAACAAAGAATTGCTGACAATAAATGAAAAGAGAAATATTTGCAAAATGCATACCAAAAAATTGAAGAAAATGGGAAAAAGAAAAGACAGCAAACGAGAGATAAATTATTGTTTAAATATGTATATCTCGGTCTGCCTCATTCTCGTGGCATCTGATGCAAACAACCACCAATAGATACATTTGTATTGTATTGAGCAGTGTCTGTGTGTCTGTTTATAGGAGCTATTCTCTTATATATTTATGCATTAAATGTAATCTATTTTTGTTAGCTTCCATGGGAAATTTTGTTTTAAATATTTACCCTGCATTTCTTTTTTGTTGGCAATTGCTGCAGTTAATATATGCCTAAACATAAGATAAATCTATGTTAATCCGTATCTAAGTGAATGTCATAAGTGTAATTATACTATATATATATATTTATGCATACATACATATATCTACACATACATACATACAATAGAAATGTATGTACATCTTGAATAAACGAAGAAGAAAACAAAATGGGTGAAGGGGCAGCGTGATTGCAGCTGACAGACAATCAAAGCTCAAAGATACTAGACAAAAACAAAAAACGAATACCAATTAATTAAAATGAATGTTAGCGAATTAATAATACCTATGTTTATCCAAAATTACAATTAAATAACAAAAATAAAAGCATATTTAAACGAAATAAAAACTGTTTGCGTGTACACGCTGCAACCACCAACAAAAATGGTAAACAAAAGAAAAAACAATTATAGAATATTATTGTATATTGAATGGGTGCGTTCATTAGTCGATAGAAAAAACCTCCCAGATATGATTGGTTTATTTCAGTACAGTTTCAGAGATCACAGAATCTTCTCTCTGTTCGAAATACGCCCAATATACATCGTCTACAATATATAATTTTAGGCAAACTGTACCATATTCATTAATGACAGCTAATAACAGAAGAAGGCAAAACAAAATAAATGAATAAATAAACAATAATATATGAAATATATTATACAAATTTAAAGAGAAAATAAATGTTTAACCTAATTCAAATTTATTTATGAGACATTTTAAATGGGTATAAATCTGGTTCAACCATTTCTAACCTATTGGAATTAACTAATGAGAAAGATTCTTTTCTTTTTATTCATTAGGGTGGAACTTGATATAGAAATATTTAAAAATTATTTTTTATTTGCTGTAACTAATAAAAATCCATTTCACAATTCTTCTTTTGGCTATTCCTATAAGATGTTAATAGAGAAGGTTATTATACTAGACATTCAATAAAAAATAAATAAAAATAATCAAACCCATTAACAAATTTGCACAATTAATCTACATAAGCTCAAAAAATATAGAATATACGTATTTTTATTCCCTTGCAGAGGGTATTATAACATTGTCATATGTCGGAACCAGCCGGATCGGACAACTATATCATTTGGCTCGCATAGGAACAATCGGTTCATAAGGTTTTGCGTGGAAAACTTTTTTTCTTTTTCAATGTATTTTGACTAAATTTACAAGTTGTATGGAAAAGTTTAATTTCTAAATGCACACCTAAAATCATTTTGATTGGATTATAGCTCTGCAAGGGTATGTAGTCTTCGACGCGCCGAAGATAGCCTTTCCTTACTAGTTTTATCTTAAAATCTCTTGTGATGTTGGAATCACTCTAGATAAGTTTGCCGGAATATATGTATATATTTTTTTATGGAATTAAAACGGTAAAACTATCTTCATAGACATCGGAACTCTATTCTTTAGAATTAAAGCCAGGAGTGAGACTGGTTTTGAACCCGTAAATCCATTAACGCCTAAATAATTTTCATGGCTTGCAGTCTTCAGATATAGTTTTGAAAATAACGAATATTATACAGTATAATAGATCGAAATATTGTACTGTACTATTGGCTGTTACTGCGACCCACCAGACCTAGTGTAACGGTATAAGCACACACATAGAAGACATACACACACACACGCATACGCATACACAAACAAAATAAATTGTTCATCGATATGATGGTATAACACTTTAATTTCTTGATATTTTTGATATTTTTAATAGTTTTTTTTTTTTGTTGTTTTAAGTTGGTGTTGTTGATGTTTTATTTGGAAGAAATATACATTTCTCGATCAATAAAAAAGTGGTTCTTTTCATGTTTGCTTCTTCTTGAGTATTTTGAATAAGCTAATAATAACTATTTAGTTCATTCTTTTACTTTTATTAAAATTTTTGGCTTTTGGTTTTTCTTCTTTGGTTTTGTTTAAATGTAGTTTTACGAAAAAATTTATTTATTTATTTATTCTTCTTCCTCCTCTTCTTCTTCCTCCTCTTCTTCCTCCTCCTCCTCCTCTTCCTCCTCTTCTTCCTCCTCTTCCTCTTCATCCTCCTCGGCCTCCTCGTCTTCTTCCTCGACGACCTCCTCCTCGACCTCATCTTCATCCTCGACAATATCCTCATCGGCCTTGGCATCCTCCTCGCCTTCGGGTGTCTCGGGTTCACCGGCCTTCTTGCCTGGTCGTTCTCCGAACCACTTTGGCAGTTTGGCTATATGTCAATTGAGAATCGATCATTAGTATTAGTAATAAAAAAAATAAATATAATACGGAAAATAAACAATTATATAGACATGGAAGACGACATGATACGACATGAACAAAATTATGACTGTTATAATGTGTTTCTTTTTGCTGCTTCTTTGCGTACAGTTGCTGCCAACTGTTTACTGTAAACTATATATAGTTATTTATTTTTTTTCTTTCTACTTCTTACTGTCTAGAACAGTGTATCATGCCGAGAATTGGTCTCTAGGCAATTTACATACATTTTTGGCGGCCGGTGTATTGTTCCTTCTTCTCGTTCCAGATCTTCTCGCTGGTATCCTTGGAGATCTCATCCCAGCCCTGTGTTCCAAGTGTGTATAGATCGTTTTGTGTGTGGTGTCAATATTTTTTTGATTTGTTTTTTTTTTTTTTTTGAGATTTATGCGATTATGACGAAACATTACGAAACACGCAAAGTACAGTTGGCAATTATAAAACAAAGTATACAGAACATAGAAAGAGATAAAAGAGAGTTGACGTTATAGGTGTGATGCTCGTTAGCTTCATACGATCATGTATTCGATACGATCTTGTATGTATTTAGGTGTAAAGTCCCCCAAAATAGTTCAAATTCGATTAATTTTAATACTGACTGTAACTAGTACCCTAACTGGTCGTCTGACCATAAGAATTATACGAGGATGACACGAATATGGATATCATTTGGTCACTTTAGCGGTGACTTTGTTAAACACTGAACATTGAAATATGTATGCAAATGTGGTACAAGTACGAGTAGTACATTATAATAGACATAGACAATATAATAGGTACAAATACGTAGGTAGACATTGAGCTTAGAGAAGTCCTTCTGAGCGCTTACATTTTGTGCGCTGAGTAAACCTTTCCTGTTTCTCTTGCCATGATTTTTCTAAGTTTTCCGCATACACCGTATTATAGCCCTATATTGTGATATATATATGAAAAACAAAAAATACAAATACAAACAACCCGATTTGCTGCATATATTGGATCAAACGAGAAAAAGAACCCCCCATACGGTTAACATCACTGGCAAACCGAATACTTACACCCTCGAAGAGCTTCTTCTTGTCGTCATATGAGCGGGTATCCACACGTCTCTCATATTTGGAGGCGACTTGAATCTTGGGCTGTAAACGTAGGGAAGTGGAGTGTTTAGAGAGTATCCTAAAACGTTTATGAATTCCAATATATATTTACCGGGTATTTGCCAGTCAAAGCTTCTGGGTCGAGACCCTTCTTCAAGGCTTTGTGCCTGAGCTGTTGCTTCTGTCTTTCCTTCAGCTCTTTCAACTGGATATTTTTGAGATATATTTGATTTTAGTGCTGCTCGCAAAGAGAGTAAACATATATCCATTTATATATTTGTACTCACATCGTAGTCCTGACGTTTCTGCCTTTCTTCCAAGTCATACTTCTCAGTTTCCAATTTGACGATGAGCTCCCACAGTTCCTGGGCCTTCTCACGCAGCTTCTGCTCGCCAAAGCCTTCGATAGCGAGGGGCTTAATGCGGAACGACAACGAGATCTTCTTCTCTTCCTCCAATTGTTCCTTAGTCTTGTTACGTTCCATGGCGGCGGACGACAGTCCCAACTATATGCGTGCAATTTTCGATTTTTTTTCCATTTTAAATTCACACATTGCGTTGTGTTTTTTAATGTTTTTTTTTGGTTTTTTTTTTTTTTTTTTTTGTATCGGTTTTTTAGAACGTTATTGTGGTTGGGGATTGCAGGTTACGGTGGTACGTGTGGAACAGGTACAGTTTACAGTGAAAGACATGTATTGCAAATGATAGATTAGAGACAAGTGTGTGTGTGTGTGTTTATGTATGTATGTATGTGTATGTTGTTTTTCAGTGTAGAAATGAGTTAAAAAATTGAATTGAAAAAATGGCAACGAACGGATACGGTAATCGAAAAAAGTACGAAATATACATATAATAAAAAACGTAGAGGTAGAAACGACAAAATACGAGAATGGTTTGGGGAAGTGTATCAGTAGGCTGCATTTATGGAATTTAATATAATTACCACGCCTGTCTCCTTCTTGGCAATGGTGAAGTTGGGTCCCTTCTTGTCCTTGTCCTTCATGGCCTGCAACATAGCCTGGCGCTTCTTTTCGGCTTCCTCGAGACGCATGCGCTTCTCTTCGATTTCGCGCTGCTTCTTCTCTTCAGCCTCACGGACACGACGCTCTTCCTCCTCCTTCTTGCGCTGAGCCATCTTCTGCTCTTCCTCGGCACGCGAGATCTTGCGCTTGGCCTGCTTCTCCTTCAGTTTCTTCAGCTCATCCTCCTCCTTGGCTCTCTGTTTACGCCATTCGCTGATGTATTCTTTCAGCTGTTCATCGAGATCAGAGCGCTTCTGGTCCTGGCGCTTGATGAACTCTGGATCTCCCTCACCTCTGTACAGCACATCGAAAGAGGACATATGATTATTAGATGGGTCAGAAGACACATGAAATTGTTTTTTTTTTGTTTTTTGTTTTTGTTTTTAGGTAGCTAATTAAGTAGTACAACTAGGCCTATAATTAATTACATTGACTTCAAATAGCTTTATTGTATAATTTTTTGTTTTTTTCTTTTTTAATTATTAATAAATATTACGAGTATTATTTATTTTTTTAATTTTAACTGGAATACGCTCTGCTGAAATAAGTACGAGTATGTATGTATACATATGTACAAGAGCTACATAGTATATTTATACTATATATACGGACTGGTTAAGAATTAAACAATTAGTAGCCATCTCTTTTAAAGCATTAGATCTACTGAGTACAGTAGGCACTCCTTATAACAACTACAGGCGACTGAAGATTGTAAACTAATCTACTGAAAAATGAAGGCAAGAACATGCCAAAAAATTAATAAGTATAAAAAATATATTCATTTATTGTATATTTACATACTAAGTAACTACATATGTAACTAGTTCTATGGTAGAGAGATCTCTTTGGGGTTGCGAATAAGTATGGTGAGTTGGGTGAGTTTGGTGAGTATTTATTTATTAACAGGCAGGATTGTAATTGTAATTAGTACTTGTAAATTATAAATTGTAAATGGGGCAGCTTAACATATCACTAAGAATTTAGTACGGGTTAAAATATATATTTTCATTTTGTTTTTTTTTTTTTTTTTTTTTTACACATTTCGTATGGCATAAACTTACTCGGCTGGTGTTTGAGGTGGTTTTCTATACGTGAGGCAAACATGGAGGTGGTTTTTGATATATTTGGTGGTTTTGTGTTTCAAAAATTGTTTGGTATTTATTTATAGTTTGGCACAAATTCACGATGAAGTACGCAAAAACACGTGTTGGGTTGAGAGATTTGTTTTTTACATGTAACAAAAAGTATTTATAGTTTGTTTTTTTTTTTTTTTTTTTTTTTTTGTACAATCAAAAATATTGTTGAAAAGAAAGAGAAAAACATTTTTTGTTTAAAACAAAATTATTTAAAAATCATTGTTGTAACGAAACGAAAACAATTTAAAAACAATAATAATTAAATGTAAGTACGTATTTGTTGTCTGTTGTTGTTTTCTGGCATGTTGTTGTAAATTTGTAATTTGTAAATTGTAAATTGTAAATTCTAAAACTAAATTCCAAGCAACGAACTGAAAGCTCTTTATACATGTGTTCATAACCAAAACGGAAACGGAAATTGAAACTGAAACTGAAACTGAAACTGGAGCTGGAGCTGGAGCTGGTCTCAAATGAATGTTTTGTTGTTGTCGGATCATATTAAAAATAATTTTGCTGTGCTTTGTACAATCAATCGAAATGGAAAAAGGTTCGTCTGAAAATGATATTCGAGCAACGAATTGAACTAAAATTTTGAACAGGTTTTCAACAGGTTTTTCCGGTTGTTGTTTTTATTTAATTCTCTTTTTTTTTTTCTTTTTGGGACTGCACACATATTCATACCTCTTTTCAACTTGCTTTCTTATTTTTTATGCATTCACAAAGCACTTGTCTGAAATTCACTATGATTTTGAACTAAAGAGCAGCTGTAATATTTCAAAGATTTTTTTTTTTTTTTTTTTTGTTTTCAACAGATCTTTCAATTTGCTATATTATTATTTTATGTAACTAAAGTAATTTCACGAGTATATTTTTTAAACTGAAATCGATTGAACATTATTATCTTTGCCTACGAATTCGTTTTGGTACTTTCAAGAAATATATATAGTTTTACGAATATGATTTGGTAACGCAATTACTTACTTCCTGTAATAAGAAGAAAGAGAAATAGAGAAACGGAAGAAAGAGAGAGAAAAACAAATGTGATTTAAAATTGTTCCATGTCTTAAATTCTTAATTGGTGAACAAGAAGCCAGGCCAGCGATAGGCGAAATTTTACGTTTGCTTTTTTTTCTCAGAAATTTCGAATGGTTTTATTCATTTTTCAAATTTTGGAGGAAAGGGGAAAGACATGTTACGAAAACGAATACGAATACGAAAACGAATACGAATACGATACATAAACATACATATATATATAATATATATATATATATATATATATATATACATTTAAATATATTACTGAATTGAGGGCGAGATGGGTGGGGTAGGCAATAGTATAGGGGGGATACATATAAAAATAATACAGCTTTATATACAAGACGCTTGGAATTTTTACTCTGATGTTAGGTTGCGTTTTGGGTTGGGTTCAGGAGGAAATGTGGGTGTATGTGTGCGCTCTATAATACATATACATATTTGTATATATATATATATATATATGATTTCGTTGCCTGCGTGTGGATGTATGTGTGGTTAGTACATTTTGTACAAAAGTTTTGATTCCAGATAAGTTTTCGAAATAATAATTGGAAATGTGTATACAACGAGTACAACAACATTGAAAACAGAAAACAAAAAACAAAAAATAACAAAAATGTACAAAATGATACAAAACAAAAACAAAAAGAATGGAAACAGAAAATAAATATGGTGATAAATTAAAACTAGAATTAATAACAGATAAGAGACACACACATAAAACAGATATAATTTTTCATTTGGGATATTTTTGGCGTCTGCACATTGACTTTTTTTTTTTTTTTTTTTTTTTTTACATTTACAAATACAAGGACATATACAAAAACAAATACAATTGTATATTACAAACACATATAAAAAATTTGATATGAAATTAAGAAGAGTATCAAATCATAAATTGTTAAGAATAAAAAAAAAAAAACACCAATTGAGTCTTATTTTTTTTCTGCTCAGCTTGGCCACAAAAACTACTTACGTCTCCTCTCGGGTCTCCTCGACAACCTCCTCCTCCTCGGAACTGCTGACGTGTTCGTAATTAAACATAATTTTTTCGTTTCATGTATGGTTTTTCGGTTTTTTTTGGTTTTTGTGCAAAAAACAATATCACAGGTGCAATTGGTACGTGTTTATGCGAAATTGTTGTACAGGTGGTTGTTGTTGTTGTTGTTGTTTTGGTTGTTTATTATTTTTTTTTTTTTTTTTCATTTTTATTTGAGAGAAACAGAACGACAACATTAGCAGTTGATTGATTAAAACATTTGGAAGAAGAAGTTGTTGTATGGTTCACGGTTTCATTAGTTTTGTTTTGGTTTGGTTCGGTTCAGGTGGTTGGTATATTTGGTATGGGGGGGTGGTTCCAGGGGTTCCAGGTATGATTGATGATGGAAATATAAAGTGTATAAAAGGAATACAAATCAAACTTGTGCCATATAAAAATTCAAAAAAAAAATATAGAAGTATTAACCCACACACACTACAAAATCGATGGTGCATGTCAAAATGGTGCTTGTAAAACTTGAATACTTATTATGAACAAATTGAAATTAAGAGTTTTGGTAAATTTTTATTAATTGAATGATTCGCAACACCTGGTTTACGCCTGATTTCTAGTTTATAATAATTTGCAGAGATATAAATTAACAAATCAAAAAAAAAAAAAAATACTGATTTAACTTACTACTGAAACGAAATTTCAGTATGATTAAATAATCGACCTGGCGCCCGTGGCGCATACTTAATATTCTTCCTGAGTATCTCGAGTATTATGGCTGTTGTTGCCTGCCCAGAACTTGTGTTGTACTTACGTGTATTCCTCATCGTCGGACATGGTTACGGTTTAGGGTTGAAAAAACCTAACAAAAAGAAAAAAGGAAATACTCATTAGTGAAAGAGTTCGATATCCATTTGCCACTGTTAATGTTACGTTTAGTAAATAACACTTAGTGTTAATTTTACTGTTATGGTAACTGTTCACTGTCCAATTGCAGCAACAGCAGCTTCAGCAACAACAATATGGCTTAAACTGAAATAGCAACAGTCTTTTGCTATTATTATTGTTTTCGCCTTGATATCGGTCTATAATTATACATCATATATATAGCTTCTGTATGTGTATTTGTATCTGTATCTGTAGCTGTAGCTGTAGCTGTATGTGTCTGTATGCTGTCATAAGAGCCACACATACATGGAATCAGCTTTATTTTTATATAGCCGGCGACAATGTTGTATCACATCATAATTTGTGCGCCTCTTACAAAATTCGGTTATTTAATTTTATTTTCATTCTTTTCTTATTTTGTGTGCGTTTCCCAACGTATATATGTACATATATATACTTATATATAAATATATATATAAATATATACATATATACGTGTATCTACATACGTATTTTGCTTAATTTTTGTGTGAAATGCTTTGGTTTTCTAGCTAACTTTTAAAAATAGATGCGCGGCGTATTGAATTTCTCAGACGGCTGCCGAAAGCATACGAAGCGCTAAAAGAGCTTTCACGATCTCTCTTGAGCTTTACGAATGCTATAAATTTTTACCTTGGCACTAAATCAAAGGCAGTGTAAAAACTCTTTATTAAATCCAACCAAAAACTAAACCCAACTGACAATCAAATGTCAAAAAACTTAAATGCAGTTATCAAAATGTTGCACAAAGAAATGTAAAATTGCTCTATCGAAGATATAACTCTGGGATTTTGCATATATAAAATCAGTTATATATGATATCACGATTACAAAAATTGGAAATTTCATGCATTATTTTTAGTGCTGTTAAATTGGGTCATATGTATATGGAAATATATATGGACTTATATACTTTGCTAAAGCTACTTGTGTACTTGGCGTATACTTAATGTAATGAGTTGTTTCATAAAATGTATACTTATTAAAATGTATTAGATGAAATTAGGCCTTGCTGCTGTTGAACTATTCCCAGAATCTTATGTTGAAATTTCATCTGATTCAATCAATTCGATTGGCCAGTTTTCAATCAAATAAAAATTAAATTATTTCCAAACTAAAACTAATAATTCAGCAACTCTATCAAATTTATAGAACTTTGTACTCTCTCATTAATAGCTATTTGTATTCATGAAAGAATCTCTATCCGAAGACAGCAAAACATATTGTAGATATATACATATGAGCATTGAAATTAGACCAATCTGTTGAGATACATATATGTCTACAGAAAAACATTACGTTTTCGTGCTGTGTACTAAATTTAGAAATATTCCAGCACCGATTTGGATATTTCGGAGATCAGTATCTGAGTGTATATATGTGTATATATATATATATATAATATATATGTGTGTGTAACTGTAGAATCTGTGGGTGGGAGTGTATGTGTGCGTGTGCGTGTGTGTATGAGGGAGTGTATCTGACGACGTCTGCGCATTCTACAGTTCGTTAAGAACTGTGAGAGTATCTGTGTGCGTATCTGTGTTGGCAATTTTGCCAAGGTAAAAATATATACACTGACAAAAACACACACACGCACGCACGCACGCACACTTACACACACACACACCAACACATATAAGCGCGCAGCTTATTTTTAAAATTCATAGAATGTAGAAACAACAAATAACAAAAAAAAGTTTTATATCTGGTAGATCATATAACACTTGGTTGGATCTCGGGGCGCTCTCATTTTGAGATAGTTTTTTGATTTTTTTTTTTTTTTTGATTTTTGCTGTTCGTATTCCTGATTATTGTTGTTGCTGTTGTTGTTGTTGCTACTGGTGCTGCTGTTGCTGCTGCTGATGCTTTCGTTGTTGTTGTTGCGTTTATAGTTGTTGCAATTGTGGTTGCTGTTGGTTTTGTCGTCGCAATTATTTTTAGTCTTTTGCAGAGGCATTGAACAAAAAAATGTACAAAAAATTCAGAACAGAAAAAAAGAAAATTCGTTTGCAAATTAAATCCCAAATTGGTAATAGTTTCTGTTTTTCATTTGCCTTTTAAACACACTGCATAAATTGTTTATCTGTTTTTTTTTTGTCACTTGAAAAAAAAAAATGTTTAAAGAAAACTTGAAAAAAAAATCAATTTTCGAAAAAAAAGTATATGCACACAGGATTATATAATAAAAAAAAAAATTGTATGCATTTATTTCTGTTTTCTTTTTTGGTTCTTTGGTATTTTCTTTTATTTTTGTAGTTTTTTTCAGTTCAACTCGCAAGGATTTACTTGGCATAAAATGTTGTTAAAGATTTTTGTTCATAAATTTTGTTGTAGCTGTTCGTTAATAACTGTTTGTCTGCTGTTTGGCTTTCAACACTTTTTTTTTTGGCCAACTTACTTAGGGAAAAAGAAACAAATTGAACTCTCAACTAAAGTCCGAGCAGCTGACGTCGTAGGAGCGAATGCTGCGGTTCGACTAAACAGACTGACGATCCAAAGCGATGCTACACGTTATGTTAAAGAATTTTTTTCAGCTTGCGGAAAATGAAAAGCATTTCCCACCACTACCAATGCATGTTCGCTATATACATAAAGAGATCTCTATATAAACATATATATTTGGCAGACTCTATAAACGAACGGGCGTGAAAAGGCGCGCTATATGCCGGTTCGCTTGGCGATCCCCAACGATGGCCAACAAGTGGTGGTATTTGCGGGATGAAACGGGGCACACAAGGCACCACGACAACCAAAGCGACTACGCAATCGAGCTAGGAGCGCATAGTTATGCATGGACTGGGGACTGGCAACTTGTTGGGTGAGACGCCTACAGCGTGGGCGGCATGAGGCAAGCGGCATATTTGTATGTGTGTGCGCCGGCCTAGGAGCAGCAGTAACAATTTCAGGTGGGCCGACTGCCACTCCTCCCCTACGTCTGTACAACCGCCCCCGAGACGTCGCCTTCCAATTTCTTTTTGTGGCTGAAACATAAACTTGTTGAATAAACAACAAACGCACACACACGTTCACAAATATAAAGCAAAAACAAAGAACAAAAAATCAAAAAAGATTTCCAAAACTTATACCAATTCCAATTGGTTGTGCATATGTATATATATTTCAAGTATATAGCCAAATCGTCTGTATATATATTGCTGATATACAGCAATAGCATTTATGCGTTGGCGTACGCAGTTGTTTTTGGAATCAAATATCGTAGAACATAAATTTCTCAGCCATTAAATTGTAGTCATACTAAATTCATACTCCTAAATATAATATATATATATATATATATATATATAGATATATATAACTTTACATATATTTATATTCAGGCTACACACATAACTAGGCTAGGCATAATGTCTTGTGCATCGTTTTCCCAGCAAAAGAATGAAATTTGTTTGTCTATATGCAAATAAATTTGAATATTTAGATCAAATCTTTATACATACTGACAAATCTATACAATATATATTATATATATATATATACTATATATATATATATATATGTACTTGCATAGCAAGGAACGTTGCAACATAGCGACATCTCTGGGCGCAGTGCATGCCCTTAACTCCTTCACATCTTGCCAATGTAGCATCTTTATATATAGAAAATATATATAATACACATGCATATACTTATATATATATACATATATATATATATATATATATATATATGTATGCTGACGTCTATATTGGCTGCCAAATTGCCGGCCTTAGCGCACATCGGCCGCTTGTCTGTTTGTCTATAAGTTCGATCTATTCGTCATTGTTCTGCTTTTGATTTTTATTTGATTTCTTCATCCAACAATTTTCCTTAATATTACCTGAGAGTTACATACATAATTATATATGTATGTATGTGCATATGTATACCCTGCACTGACAGCTATTGCTGGGATATTTAATTCATGAAATTGTTTTTTATTTCAATAAGTGCATACTAAGAACAAGAATATTGCTTCCATTAGTTAATTGCTGGTTCTTAAGCAGAAATCATTTTAATATAATTTTTATACACTTGCAGTGTATTATAGCTTGCCACGAAATATGTAACGCATTGAAGGAGTCATCTGCGATCCCCTAAACTATATATATTATTGATGATCAGAGGAGTTATGCCTATGTCCGTCTGTTTATATGCAAACTAGCCTCTCGGCATACTCTACTCATATAGCTCCCATAGGAACAATCGGTTCAAAAGTTGCTGTATGTAGTTTTTTGATTTTTTGAAGGTATGCGAAATAGAACAAAATACTGATAAATAAGAAATAACGAAGGATATCAATATTACACAACAACATCGTTGTAGGAGCCGCAGTCACCGGATTTTCAATTACTTTATGACATATAAAAAAATATGTCTAAGCTCAGTCTTTATTTTAACAGCAATCAAATTTAAATTACAATTTTAATTTTCTAAACAAAATGTTTTCCTGTAAATTCCGTATTTAATAAATAACTTTAAGTTGTAAATAAAAATTTGTAAATTTTAGTAAACAACAAGAATATTTAATCTTAACTTTTCATAATGACTTTAAAGTTTTTAATGAATAAAAACATATATTACAAAATTTAAAAAAAAAAAAAACGAATTTTAATGTTCCAAAATAAACAGGGCAAAAGAGGGTTGTCTTGAAATTCTTCCCACAGTTGTTGACTTTCTAAATGTAGCCCAACGGGTCAATTCAAATACCAGGTGAACAGAAATTGCAGGAAACTGATATTTAAATATATTTTCTTATTATTCATACTTTTAAATGATCCATTGTGAAATATATAAATGTATCTGGAGGTATGAAAAGTATTTATTAGATTCAAAAGTATCTTTAAGATAGAAAAGTAGACTGATTTACAACTATAAAAAAAAATGAAGGTGATTCCGAGCTCACTTTTGACTTAAGAATATGCAATTACAAATGCATCTTCAATGGAGCCCGGTATGGTCCAATCTTTCGGATCTGTTTTATTGAAATCCAGAAAGACTATACGAAAAGAACGTATCAAATAAAATTATAATTAATGTTGTCATAGCAATTACAATAATTTTAAAAGCTCTTCAGTATTTGTATTAATATTATATAATATGAATATATTTTTAGAGCATAAATGTAATTATGTGTTTAAGATCTGTCGAACAGTGATAATTATAAAGTTTAATGATTATATTATAATTGTAATGATATATAATAATTCTAAAAATATATATAATATAATAATATTTTTTTAGTTCAGCTGCAGTCTTTTCATTTTTTGGGCTAAAATAACATAATATTTAGATATATTATTGAATTTTACTCTTTATTTTGAGCCATTTAATTTTTTGGTTTTCAGGGGGTTTTCCAAAATCGTTTGCATTGAAGATGGAAATTTCCAAATACAAAAATACTGTACAAAAATAATTGGATTTATAAATCTGCCGACAGTTAAATATTTTCTAATTGACTAAAAAGTTAAATAATCTTTTAAGTCAATAATCGTATCTAGAAAATATTCTAAATCAATTTTAGCTTGTTTATTTATATTGTTTTCAATATGAAAGTAATTAGTAGAAGTACATCATCATTTATAAAAATGTTCCATTTTTTTAAATATAAATTTAAATCTTATATATATATAATATATTTACATTTATAGTGTACCTATTATTACTATATATATATTTCTGTACCTAAGTCTGATTACATGGGACTTTTACCCCATTTTTAACGACATACCTATAGAATAGTTCAAAAGAAAAATGAGAGATTTTGGCTAAAATTGGCTTAGTAAATCTGTTGTATCACTTCTCTGATATAGGTTGAATTCCCTGTTAAAAACAATGCGAAATTAGGTTGATCAGGTAAGCTTATTTAGTCCAAATATATATGGATATATATAGAGAGTTATATCAATTTCAAACAGGACGTATATATAGAGACTATAATTGCACATATACCATATGCCAATTGTTCGGGCCGCACATTAAAAACTGTGAACTTAAAGAGACCCAGCCAAATATTTCAACAATCTGTTTTCCATATAGTACACGTATTTATGTGCATATGCCAGATAATATGGGATTTAATCATTATACATACTACTTACATACATACAATACATAAATATATATTTATATATATTTTTTTTTGTTGCCTTCAACTAAATTTCAATTCGCATCATCTTCAACATCAACAAAATCAAGGAAAACAAATAGCAATGTTTCGGGTATTGTGCTATTTTTGGGCCTTTTGTGTAGGCGAAGATGCGCTCGGCTAGCCTTCGGGCTTAGTTCGTGCCAACGAAACGATATATACAAATATATATATATATATGTATAATATATATATATATATATATATATAAGTACCTGTGTAGCTTATATCTACGATAATGTGTATAAATGTCTATCTATGGGGGCCGCTTTCTATACCGATTTGCTGCAGATCAAACGGATGCATAGAACTTTAGCATAAACAAGTAAAATTAATTCATATATTTTTCTAATCTTGGTGTGATAAATGAAATGTATCTTATTAGGAAATTTAATTCAGTGTCGTCCAAAACTTTGCATTTATGTATATATTTCCTTCAGCCAGTAAAACGTTTAAGAACGCCGTCTCTAATTTTTAATTAATTTTAATATAAAATTAATTAATTTAATTTAATATAGAATTTAATAATTGGGAATAGAAATGCTAATATTCGTTGAATGTAAAAAAAATGATGAATATGTATTTCTTATTGAAATCTATCTCTGGTTTGAAAGAACTTAGCTCGATATGTATTAAAATTTAATTTATTGAACTGCTTTCAAAAGACTCTTTTGCAGTTCACTAAATTAACTCTTAGTTCTGAAAATAATATTATGAAACAAGGTACTGAAAGTTAACAAATTTAAATATGTAATTATTAATTTTATTTCCAGCTTTGTAAGCTTTAATTAAAGTATATTTTATATATTTTTTTAAGTAGGTCCATAAACTCGGTCACCCAAATAGATAATAATAAATATACTAATATATACTCGTACTTATGCTTAATGTACCTGTGACGCGGATATATGTTTTATGAATTCTTCTCTGAATGAAGGCGAGAAATGTAAATTATATAAGATATTTAATACCAATTCTGTTCATAATCAATATTTCGCTTATTTTTCGTAAATCCTAGCAGAGTTTTGGGAAAAGCAAGCATATTTTGTAACAAACAAACAACTCGTTGTGTTCCAAATTTAGAATGTATACGTGCGATGTACAATTTAAAAATAAATTCAACCAAATTAAACGAAATGAAAAGCAGAGAAAAATACAAAGAATTTAAGAATGAAATTATAGACAGCAAATACAAAATTAACTATAGAAAGTTATGTGAAGAGAGAGTGAGTAATAATAAAAATGATTTATATTTCTGTTCTATAATAAAGCTTTTTTCGCTCTTGGTGGTACACCATAGAAACTTAAGAATTAAGTCATTTAACGTTATATTCTTGAGATTTAATAATTGTTGCAAATGTTCGTAAATTATACATATATGTATATATATACATATATCTTTAAAGTGAAGACTTTACCCGATATATTTCACCCTACTTGAACATGATAAATGTTTAAAAAACGCAGTAAAGTTTACGGGATTATTTCCCATATACATTTGTATGCTTTCTGTAATATTTAAAATTAGCACGCTTGCAACCTATTGCAAAATTTAACCAAATTTTTGGAATTCTTTTTAATATAAAATGTAGTTTGAAATGTCGAAATTTAAATTAAATGTATCTGTTTTTATCAAAGTATTCTATTATAGGAAATAATTATTTTAATCAAACTTAGATGCAAAAGCTTGGGGAGCTTTTGGTCAAAGCTTGTCCAACAAAATTGAATATCATTTATATTTATTTTCTTTAACATTAATTGTATTTTTAATCAAAATAACTTATTCCAAATCAAAAATGGGAAAAAATATTTTCAATAAAAATTCTTTAGAACTTTTAAACTTTTTTTGAACTAAACGTATTTGTTTTTTATCTTCTTTATTAACATGAATTGCCCTCTGCAAGGGAATAATTGGTAGCAACATGTTTTTAAATAAAATATAAGCATTTTATTTCAAATTTATTAGCCATACAAATTCTTAGTACAATTTGCAAAAGAAACATGAAGAAAGTTCTTATACCAAAGCGAATGAATAAGTATTTTTAAATAACTAAAATAGCTAGAAAGTTAAATATAGGTTTTAAAAATTAAGTAAGTTCTGAATATTTTTGCTTGAGTTGTTACTTTTTAAATTAACAATTAATTTAAAGTAAAGTATGCAATTAATTAAATGGAGTTTTGTTGGTACCAATTAGAGCAAAGCATAACTTTAACGGTACTTATATTCGATATTTGCCACAATTATTATCGGCTTATTACATTTATTATTGTATCGCACACATTGCAATTTATCGGTCAGCCACCACAAATTGTCGTCGATAATTCTGCAGAACTATTTGCAAATTTTTTTAAAGAACTACGAAATAAGATATCTTCGTGCGTACAAAGAAATCAGCATATATGTAAATATATCTAAAACATAATATAAACATATATATTTATGTATGTTTATATACATTCATATAGCTGTGCATACATGTATATGTTGGTGTGAATTAACGTTGTTGTCGTCGCTGCTTTGTTGTTTTTGTTTTTTGTTTTGCTTATTGCTTTCGTTTGGCACAGTGACGCAGCGCAAGGACGCCTACCTCCTCATACCCTGCCCCGCCCAACAATCACCGCAGTTATTGTTAAAAAAAAAAAATTTCAAAAATTAACTGTAAACTTAAAGAAAAGTCAGCATGGCCAGCGAGCCAGAGAATAAACCGCCAATACTACATATTCTAGTCGTTGGCTTCCATCATAAGTTGGGCTGCCAGGTAGAATTCTCGCATCCACCTTTAATAGCCGGCTCCAGTGGTAAAAATGAGTGTCCTTCCGGCTGGAAGTATTTGCCTACTCTGGCGTTGCCAGACGGTTCGCACAATTTCATGGAAGATACGGTCTTCTTTAATTTACCCAGTCTATTTGAACCGGCTGAGAGTATTTACGGAGTCTCCTGTTATCGTCAAATACCCGTAGAGAAACTCAAAATACGCACTGCGGATGTTACCCGCAGCACTGTACAAAAATCTGTTTGCATCCTAGCCCGGCTGCCTATCTATGGGTATATTGAAGTTAAGCTAGCACTCATCGCAGACGCCTTCTTCGATCAGGGTGATTTTAGCTGCACAGAGCTGCTGGTCAAAGCGTACCAGCAGTTAAATGCCTGTCTGCTAGACGAGGAGACGCCTCGCCGTCCTTTGCGTCATTTCCATGTAGGTCTATCACTTCGCGAAATTGTGCTCCACTGGCGCCACAAGATGCTGATATTGTTCAAGCTGCTGCTGTTGCAGAGACGCGTTGTCTGTTTTGGCTCTCCAGTGCGGGGCATGTGTGTGCTTATACTTGGCATGGCTTCCTTAGTGCCGCGTCTGCTGGAAAAGGGTTTCCAGGAGGTTGCTTGTGTGCGCACCTCCCGTCCCCTTTCGCCGATGCCCGACTTTACGGATTCATTGCAACGAGAAGCCGAATCTGAACCGGAAGGTGTAGCTGTTGCTGATGCCGGAAGTGAACCTGAAGTCGTCGTGGAAGCCGAAGACTTAACACTGATTTCCTCAGCCGCCTCGGCTGGCTCGCAGTGCAGCGGCGATACCTCACCGCATACAACACCTAACTCCCAGTCACAGGACTCCACAACTCCAACGCATCAGGAACTGCAGCGTGCCGACTCCACGGAAAGCGGTGGCAGCAAACGCAACGGACGCAGCAGCTCCTTGACCCGCGAGGCAAGCGTAGACACACTGGCTTGTAAGTATAATATAAATTTTGGGATTATGTATTTAAATTTGTAATTTTATTATTGTTGCTTATAAAAATCAATAAATTTTCAGCCAATCTTGCCGCACTGTGTGCCATTAATCCAGATGAGTATCGCGCACCTGTCAGCATCTTTGCCAGCGGTAATCTGTGCTTGCCCTATTTGTCCCTTCCGTATATGGATCTACTTAGCGATCCGATGGTGCTCTCCTATATTATTGGCACCTCCAATGTGCTCTTTCAGCAAAAGCGTCAACTAGCCGATGTTCTCGTTGACATCGAGGCAGCCAATCTAGATGCACATGATCCAGACCTGAGGCGACAGCTGGTACTCAGCACTGAGGATTTGCGGTACATGGACTATATACTGAAACACGTACAAGCGCCCAAAGAAGATGCCGAGGGCAGCGAATACTGGATACGCGAACAATTCCAGGGCTATATATTGGCCCTTCTTCGCACTGCAGTAGCGCCCGGTAAGACAAATTTAAGGTTATTAAATGTGAAACCCAGTTAAATGAAAATTATAATCATTATTAAATAATATATAAATTAAATTGTTCTGCACAGAGCTCAAGGATAATGATCATTTCAATGCGCACTTCATGAACGCCTTTAAGCGAACACAATGCTACCAGGAGTGGTTTGATGTGCGACCTGAACCTGAATTTTTCGATGCTCTACCCGGTGGCCATCCCTTTGCCGGCACACTTTCCGTTGCGGACATGAAGCTGAAGCTGGCGCAGTAAGTATAGAGGCAGACAGGAATATGTCTTAAATTTTCTATCATAACAAGTTATTATTCATTTATCCACATAGAACCATGCAAAATAGCGAAAGTGGACGTAAGATAAATCAGGCTGTAAATACCACCAGCCGAGCTGTGGGCGGTGCCATCTCTCAGGCCAAAGGTGCCTTCTCTAGTTGGTGGTCTTCTATAACAACAGCGCCTACTAATAGTACAGGTTCCACTGCTGGCCCCGGCAGTGATAGCAGTCCCAGTCTCAGTCACTTGGACGAGGGCTTCGATGGTGCCGCGGCGGCAGCGACGGCGGTGCAACAACCGCAGGAGATCTCAGTTACATTCCAAAATCACAAGGACGAGACGGAATTAGATGTGGCCGGCGTCAGCATACATATGGCAAGCCACATTAGGGAGGACAGTCTCGAAGAAGCGCATGAATCAAGCGGGAGTTCACCACAACGCCAGCAACAGCAGCAAAAGGGCATCGTTGAAATTGGCAGAGAAGCCGAGCTCCTAGACAGAATTAGTACAGGACCGGATCATGCAATGACCGCAACTGCAGCAGCCGCACCAAACCAAACACAATCTCAGCCATTGCGTCCCGGCTGTGGTGGTGATCTTGCTTTATCCAGCGGTACTACAGCCGCTGCTGCTGTTGAACGCAACAGCGGGGATGTTTTTATAGTTTAATCAATAATTGCACAAAGGCAACAACAACCCCAATCTGTAAAAAAAAAATATATAACCTAAGGTATACCATACATACTTATTTATTACAACAAAATGTTGTTTCAGTGCATTTCTTTATAATTTGTTTGTTTATTTCGCTTTACTCAAATTGGCCAAAAATTATATAATACTATGTATGTAAGCCACCCGCCACCCACTACCTTACCACTCCCACCCTCTCCACTAAGCCCCAATGTACTAGTATTTTTTACTATTTGTACTAATACAATATAAAGCTAAACCGTACCAAGTGCAATTTGTAACAAAATAATCCAAATATTTGATCCGCATGGTAATAACTAAGCGAAGATCCAAAGCTATAGATTGTAGCTCTCTCATATTGATATTTTATAGGGTATCTCATCGCTGATCACAAAAACCAACTATTCAGCTTATCTATTAACGAAGCTGTGCATGTTACAGATACACAACATGGAATTACTCCATACAAAAGAATTTAAAAATGCATCTAATAATATTTATAATCAAAATGTAATTATATCATTTGTACGTTTTCTCATGCAAATTAAACAGTTAATTAATTGAATAAATAATGCAACTTTATATAATTTGTATTTAAACAACTACAAAACTAACTCACAAATAATTCGTGTTTTGTGTTCCAGAGGCACTTAAATACTCGATTTTTGTATTGCACTATTTTGTCTCGATTATAGAGCTTGAACAGGATTATAAACAATTGGCGGAGTGGTTCCATTCGCGAAACGCTTCCTGGAATCCATGAGACCAGAGTTAAGATATAAATTCTTGGAATTTTACTTTCTAACTGCCATCTCCGCCCTCTTGATTCTTGAGCAGCATCAACCGGTGCCACGGCAACCGGTTGTATAGCGTACCTCTACGCCGAACCTAAGCTCCATTCGCATTTGTGCATTAAACTACAACCACCACGATACTCCCCGAAGTTCCAAGCCCAGAACGAATAAAGTCCTGACCACTCGACTCATGTATATTAATTTAATTTCGAAGAAGGTTTTTTCAAAGCATTAGGTATATATTGTAGATGAAAACGACAAGACGAGTCGATGTAGGCATGGGCGCCTGTCTATACGTCTATTTCTATACAAACAGTCTCCCAGCTTTAAAGTTCGGTAAGTTAGTTTGCATCCTTCTTTGTGCAGCACGTAGTATGTTTATGTTCCAACCAAGACGATCCGGCAACTTTATCATTCAGCTGTATTAGGAAGAATCAATCGGCTTTAAAAGTTAAGTGAAAACATTTTTTTTTCTTTACAATGATATACGATAAATTACGTAAAGAACGATCTTACTGATTTTTTGTATGCAATTGAAAAACAAATATGTATATGCATCAAAAAAGTCTCGTCGTCCAGATCAATAATATATAGAGCTTAGGGGGTGGGAGACATATTCGTGAGAAAAAACTATATTTTTGATATATTTTGAAAATTTCTTTACATATATATTTCTTGAAAAATTAAGTCAATAGACTACTTTTATAATTTACATTGCTTTTGTTTTTATTTTAACGAATCTATTCTGTACAAATTTAACCAATACAATATGATAATGACGCTCAGTTCAGAACCGGCATGAAAATAATTACAAGGATACAAAAAAAAATATTTCTAATTATGTATAAATTTAGAAAGCAAATCAGGTAAATTATTGAGGGCATTAATTTAGTTCACTCATAAATGGAGGCAGCTTAAGGGTCGCCAGTTTGGACTTGAATTTGTTTAATATAATATCATTTTGTGCTATATTCTCATTGACGTCTTTGAGCTTCTCCTCGGCCTGAGCCAGGAGCTGCTTGTGCTCTGTAACAAATGTATCGTGGGCAGCCAATTGCTTGTTTTGGCGTTGCTCGGCAGCGCTTAGGATATCCTCATTTTGTTGCTTTTTCGTATGCAGAAGATTAGCTAGTTCTTCATGCTGTCGCTGCAGAACTTCGACTTTTTCATTTAGCTGACAGTTATTTACGATTAATTGCTGCTGTTCCTTCAACAAGTTGCAACATTCGCTTGCATAGTTGTCGGGCAGTTCTTGCATTTGGTGTTCAAGCGACTGAATTTGTGTATTAAGACTATTAAGCTGCGCTTCTAGTTGGCCATTTAAGAGCAGCAATTCGACTTTAGACTGTTCCAGCTGCAAACAGCGATCCTTCAGCTGCCCCTTCTGCTGCTGTAGCATTGTGGCAAGCTTTTCAAGACGCTGACAGCTTACCACAACGTCGTTTCTTTGCGGCGGCAGTGGTAATACCAGTTGCAATTGTTTCTTTTCCCTGGAGCTGCATATATCCGGATCGAGTGCAATATTCTGAGCGTGTATATTGAATTTTTCTACCTGATCCATTAATTGTTTTTTGACTCGAGCCAGTCGTACCTGCTGATTGTTGCCATGCTCGGTGAAATCACGAATTTGTCTTATATAAAACTGATCCTCGTTGCTCAAATCGCTCAATTTTATCTTCATACTCTGAAACTTTTCGGTCGTGCAGCATTGTCCATGAACTTGCTGTTGTAGCTGTTGCTGTTCCTTGCTCATGGCCTTAATGCGTTTAATCCTTTCAGATTGGCATGCGTAGAGATGTTCATTCTTCTTCTTGTGCTCCTTTGTATTGTTTTGCATGCTTATCAGCTCGTTTTCCATGTGCTGCACCTGCGTTCGCAATTGTTGCAGCTCCTTGGACGTATTATTATCATTAGGAATCTGCAGTTGCTCATCTAGCTGTATTTGCTCGTTTCGCTGTCGATTTAAGTCTGCTTCCAATGCTTCAGAATCAGGCAAATCGCACAGGGTTTTGATAATTGGTTTACTGACCTTACGCTTAAGCACCGTATACTCATCCCAATTCTGTGTATCCCAGACTCCAAAGGATTCGGCAGCACTGGGAAAAAGCAAATGATTCGTCTCCTCGTTAATAATGAGCCGGCTGACCTGCAAATTGCTAGCCAATGCCATGGAATCCATGGTATTTTGCAAATAACTGGGTTGTTCGTTGGTCTCCATAAACGAAAATTCAGTCTTGTGCAGCTGCTGCTGTTTTGCCGGCGACAGTGGAGCAAATTCCTTGAGGAAATCAAGCATAACGATGACATGACCAAACGAAGCCTGCGTTGTGGGTGTCACTAGCCAGGACTTGTTGACCTGATAAGGATAACGCAGCTTATGCAACGCATTCGTAATATCTTCCACATGGTTGGCGCCCACATTGATGCGATTACCGAAACTACACTGCAAGAAATGATTCACGATTGCCACAAATTGTTTCATTGTCATTTGCTTTAAAGCAGCGCTGCCGCGACTAAAAAAATCATTGGAAAATCCCTGCAAAGGCTGTTGTTGCATTATTTCATCCAGATACTCAGCAATAAGCTGCGATTGCTCCTGCACCCATTTCTTATCCTTATGCTGCACCACCGCCCGCTCCGCTGAGGATGCCTGACGATGTCGCATAGGCGTCACACTAGTCCTACTACCCGTGGCTAGACTGCGCTTCCCTGTGCAGGCGGGACTGTACTGTGTTAATCTCAGTTGTTGCTGCGTTGTTGTTGGACGCAATTGTGATCTAAAGAAATGAAATATTTACTAAATAAAATAAATTTTAATGAATCAAATTTTTAAATCCCATGACTTGCCTGGTTTGACGCTTCTTTAGCACACTGCCTTCTTCCCGTCCATCCTCATGAAACTCTGATGTTCGTCTTGGGCGATACATTTGTACAAATGTCACGAATCAATTGGAAAAAAAAATATTATGATACATAGACAATCTAAGTAGTCGTCCACGGCGTCGACAATTGCTTTGAAATCGACATTAAAATGGCTTCACCAAGCGCTCAGTAGGGTTGTCGATATATATCGAAACATCGATATACTTTTATATTTTACAATATTTTGCATAAAAATATTTTAACATTTTTTAAATTTTTTTTCTCATAAGTTTACACATGACTTAAGATGAATCAGCATATCTTGAGAAACCAAAATATTTCAAGAATAATTTCGAAACAGACTTTTTCTATGGCTGATATACATATGGATATGTTTATCCAATCCAGCCGGTTCCGACATATGTATGTATGTGCTGTGTGCAAATAAAAAAAGGATTCCAATTGCCGGGAATGGCAATACATGTGCTGCTGCCCTTTCTGATCCATCCATTTACACCCAATATTTTCTATAAGTCAAAACTATATTAGTATTGATAGTTTTAAAAATATCAACCCATCGATTACCTCTAATTGGTTATCAAAATATCGATAACGCAGCGCAGCGCTTGGAGAGACAATGTGCGCAGGGATGCAATCACGATGCATTGCGTAGCGCGCGTTTGAGTTTCGATAACATAATAAAACAATTTTGTTATTTTCGAACTTCCTTCGTTTATTCCAACATAATAATTAATTGTAATTATTGTTTCTTGTGTTACACAATAATCATGCTATGTTTATGAATTACATTATTTTTATTTATTATTATTATTATTATATTTAAATATCGATCACATTTCCTTTCAGAACGTCTCATCTTTCCCTGTTCGCTTCACATAACGCACAAACAATTTTTATATATATGTACATATATAAATATATATAATAATTACATACATTCTAATTTTACATACGTGATTTTCAATATACGTAAGAAATACACAAATTAATTTTTATATAGATAATAAAAAAAAAAATAGTGATAGCAGCAATAATAAATACAGTTTTTATTGTTTTCACTCTTTTTTTTTTTGGAAGCTGCGCGCATAGCAAAATAAATTTAATTTTAGAAAAAAAAAGAAAAATATATATTCATATACATATGTGTATGCACACACATATATATGCACATATAAGCGTATAAAATTATAAAGCCAGATTTGCAAAAATCAAATCTGCGCTAATACTATAAATTGTATTATATAAAAATTAAGTAGGCCATATTAAAGACTATTTTTGTTTTGCTTAGTTTAAATTATATATTTAGCTTAACTGCTTAAATTAAATCGCGCACATATGAAAACCATAGAATTCAAATGAAAAAAAAAAGGTATTGGTATTGATTAGTTTTTAGTTTTACTATTTGTATGCACTTAGCTGCTCTTAGTTGAAGAGCTTATTTCATTTTAATATGTATATAATATTGTCCTAAAATTCTTAAAAAATATTACGCAGCGCCCTGCCCTGACCAGGCCAGAGCAGACCTCTAAAATTTATAATAGACTCGTACATAATATCTTGGTAGAGCAAAGGAACACAAGCAAAAGCCATGTGAAAGCTACATAAAAGGTTCTCTCATTCATTCTCAGTTTAAACATTCGAAATATTTTGAAAATATTTGCATAGGTATTTTTGTTTTTGTTTTTGTTTTGTATGTGTGTGTGTGTGTGTGTTATGTAATAATGTATAGTTGTTTATGTGGGATTTTGGTGTCTTTTCCTTTGTGTATATGCGTAGGATGCATACGTACAGTTTCTATGTTAGAATTTAGGTACATTACAGTTCTTTGTATTGTGTTCTTTTTCTTATTGTTGTTGCTGTTTTTACTGTTGCGGTTGCTGTTGCTGTTGCTGTTGCTGTTGCTGCTGTATCTGTGTATAACTGCTGCAATTTTCGTAAAATATTCAATTTGCTTTATCTTCTTATTCCGTGCGAACTAAAAAACTGGCTGGGTTGTCCACAGCTTTGATTACATAACATATAGAAGGAAGATAATCGCTAGTTGGGCGCATTTAGTGTATCCATATTGGAGCCGTATTGCTTATTAACCGACATCGTAAACAGCCACGCAACAGCCAACAAACTGCTACCCAACAGATCGCCCAGGGCTGTCAGATATGGTATAGCCGAATTGTCGGGATCGATCTTCCATTTCCACATGGCATGCACGATAATATGCGCAATATAGAGCAGGAGCATTACCTGTTGTTCATGAATCGGAAATAATGTTAGATAATCAATCATTTTCTATATGTACATAAGAGTACTTTGGTATAGCATTAAACTTACCTGCAGCAAACTAGCGATTAGATAGGATAGCATAAACACCCACGTTACAGTGGTTGCATTCATGTTTATATAGTCGGCCGCAAATATGAACAATATGTTGCCCGGTATAGACATGCCGATAAGGATGCGTGCCGTTTTAGCATAGGGTACTGTGAGGTGAAAAACAAACGTAACAAAGATATATTTTTATGAATTTTGAGGAGGGAAGAGTATCCAACTTACCTCCCCTGAAGAGTGCACGCCATGGCCACTCAACGATCTTTGTGTGCGGTGGTATAATGCCAATAATTGAGCTTTGATGCAGCATAGTTGATATCTTGCTGGCTTGCACCGATACCAGATTACCACCAATGCCATTAATGATCGGCTGAAAGACAACAAATCCAGGAAAGACATCGACGGCAGCGTCCAACACGAGGCCTCCAAGCCTAAAAATAAATAAATAAATATGATAGGATTTCCATAAATAATCTATTGATTAAATTAATTTTATAGTCCATTGATAGCAAAAATTTAAAATAAGAATGAATAAATACACCCTGTGTATCAATCGTCGTAGAATACGTTCAACTCAGAAGAGCCTACTTTTAGGATTGTTAAAAAATTAATTAAACTATAAATCAAAGATTTTTAATTAATTTCTCTGCTCTAATTTGTAAAGTAAACACCGAAACCGGCTAGAATACTGTTCTAACATATAAACAAAAAAAAATATATATATATATATTTACATTTTTTAAATAATTATAAGTACAAAACAAAAATAAACTAGTTAGAAAATATCTTCCACGCATGGAAGATTGCATACTCTTCCTCCTTATTTTAACAGCTTATCCCAGTTACATAAAATATGATTTAGTTAGTCGGATCTCAATAACTATCTGCTTGCATTAATAAAATACTCTCGTACTCTGACTTGTAAGTTTCAATATATCTTAAGAAAGGAAATGTTTCTACACAGCAAAGTTTTAAACTGATTGTTCCTTGCTTTAAGGCTCCATAATAAATTTCATACACTTCATAATTCATTACTCATTTTTTTTACGAATATTTCCCGTGTCCGTTCAATCGGGTATTTATTGCTAATTTTTTTTATACTCGTACATACTTAGTTATTAATACATCATTTGTCTATGGATTATGGACTATAAATAAACAGAGCTGGGTTAAAATTAGACTCTGCTGGCTGTTCAGAGTTCAGAGTCAAGGACAAGAGCTAGCAATTAGAGTTGCCAGTGGCTGAACTGGCCGAACAACACTCGTAGAACAGAAACAGAAACAGAAACAAAAACAAAAACAATCAATCAAAGAATGTTTTGCCGAATTTAGCAAATGAATTGGCACAAGTTTTGATCTCAAGATAGAAATAGAAGTAAAAATAAAATTTTGCTTATCATGGCCCCATTTAGGTGACGGCAGTTCCCAAGTGCACTTCATCAGTGTGTGACCGCTTTGAGTGTCAGAGTGATGATGACAAGATCTGAGATATTCGTATATGACTTACCCGCTGATACAAAGCGCTGACAGCACAGGTACCCAGCCACTTTTTAGCACCGGTCGAGTATAATCATTCTTTAGGACAATGACGACCCACATGGGCAACAGTACCAGATAGCAGGTGATCACAATGAAAGTTATCCATAAATGGGTCTCTGCAAGAGATGTTAGAATAGTTGTTTAATTATAATTAGACTATTCCTCCGCTTTACATACTTATGTGATCATAGAGTAGCGACGCAATAAACGACAGCAAACTAATCGACACAACATCACCAATAGAGGCAGCTAACGGAGTGGCCAAATTGTCCGGATTTAGGCGATACCTTTGTGAAAATAGAATTACAGCCACCAACACGAAATCTGCAATGTCACAATAAGAATCCAAATAAATAAAAGAGAGCGCAACAACTTCAGATTCTATACTTTGTTTACTTACCTAGCACAAAACAAGACGAGGTGGCCGTAAACATGGCTGATGCGGTCAACAACATCGCGTTCTCAAAATAGAAGCTACCGGTCATAGCGGCACCCACGCTCATTGCAAACATAGCCACCAAAAAGGAAGCGACCGTCGCCTGAACCTGTACCAGAGCAATATTGCCAACTATCATCCGGATTACATTCGAACGCGATGTCATATTCCCCAGGTTGACCTGTGTGGAGAGGCGCGAGGCGAGGCACATGTCCAGATTGCCCTTTAGACCAAGTAGCGCCGGCACCAATATAAACAGTTCACTAACATTCTTGAAGACATACCATTTCTGGGCAGAGACAAAAGATATTTCATTATTATTAATTTCTTCTTGCGGGTTCTGAGGTTTGGTTAGAATTGGTTATGGCGAGCACGGGCCGGCTGTAACTGGCCAAAAGCTTAGTTTAGACCAGAATTTATGATCAATTAACAGTCAAATAAATCTTTATAACTCTGCCGAATATATATGTGCATATCACTTATAATATATATATGAATAAACGGCTGAGATTACAGCTCACTTTTATTATTAGATTCTGAAGGCGCCACTTGACATCAAAATAAAAATTTATTGATAGATTTTTTAATGAAGTCTTAGCTTTATTCTGAAAAAATATTTATAAATTTTGTTCTTAAAATAATAACGATAAAAATCTGTATATTTTTTACTAATATTTTTGACTTTCCCCTAGATCATCAAACTTGAAGTTATATTGAAAACCCAAAATGTTTTTCATACAAAAGCTCTTAAATCCGTAGCCACATTGTTCATAGGAACAGACATACGGACTTGGCTATGTATATAGTAACAGCTCAACGGGCTGATTTGCAATATATATATATATATATATATATATATATATATATCTGCCGAGATGCCACCCTCAATGCGGAGCTTTAATACATTGTGAAAGGGTATAAAAATGTGTCTTTGTCGCAAATTTGATTTTCTTTTAAATGGATTTGTAAAAGAATTTAAAAACAGACTTTTTTCTGATACTCTCATACTCATACTTTTGTTTTCTTTAACATTTAAGAGTAAGGAGTAAAGAGTAAAGAGTGGAGAGTGAAGAGCGAAGAATTACGAGTAATGGGGAATAGAATTGAGCTGTAAATGAAATAAATTTTGATTTAGAACAGCTGCAGCTCATTAGGAAAGGGTTGGCGTGTTTGCGTTTCTTTTGTTTTTAATTTAAACTTAGATTTTCTCAGAAGACTGGAGAGACGATTATAAAATTCTTTTGTTTGATTTGGATGGGTTTTGTTTTATATTTGTGTTTTTTGTTTTTGGCTTTGTTGCTTTGTTGTGAGCAACTATAATTAGATTTTACAATTTAATTTGCGTGTCATTTTAATTGTCAGCACCTCTTTTATCTACATCTTTGCATTTGCGCAATGTCAATGAAACAATTTATGAGATTTATCAGCTGTGCGCGTTTGTTTCCAGCCGAGAATCCCATTAAGCAACAAGCCAACAAGCCAACAAGCCAACAAGCCAACAAACCAACCAACCAATAAATCCATTTTTTTTTTTTAAATTTTTTTGTTGCCCCAAGCCGTAACACTCGGTGCCCGGAGCACGCGACAATTTTGGCGCGTTTTATTAATTAAACGAATTAGTTAATTAAATGGGGATTAATCATTACTAACCTCGACTCGTCCAAGCACAATGCCCGCTCCGATGGTGCCAATGCCAGCCAGAAAGAACGGTATAGACACCTGTAGCAATATTGTTGACCATTTCTCCTGTTTGATGCCCGGACGATTCAGTGCCAATTTCTCCTCGGAACTACCATTGATGCCAGCAATGCTGCATGCATCGGCTGAAACGCCACCGGGTCCTCCGCCGCCTCCACCGCCACCACCACCACCGCTACTGCCACCTCCACCGCCGCCACCCGCCGCACCAGGATCCGGTTCAGAGGATGCTATGGACGTCGTGATGATTGAGCTTAGTGAACCAGTTGTTGAATGTGGAAGCCCGGACAACTTCTCATTGTCGGGGTCTAAAAAATGAAGGGAATTGTAAGAAAATAAAGAGAGAAAATATAAAAGAAAATTATAAATACAGTTAGTATAATATATTTATATCTAAAAATTTATATCTCAGCGTTCATATAGAAATATGTATGTGTATATAAATATATGTATCTGTGTAGCATGCAACTAAAGTCAAGAGCATTGTGCAATTAGCAAGATAATTAATTAACATCACTATATATAAGGAATATTACTTATAAGCAGCAGTAGCCCATCACCAAAAAATGAAGGGTGGGGAAAAGGGAAAATACAGTAGAACTTCTCTGAAACGGAATCTCTGTTATTTAAGTAGAAAATAATAATAAAGTTTTAAACTTCTTTCATGAAAAAATATGACAGCGTTAGGCAAGATTTACTATACTTTGTTATTGTCGTGTTCTTAGATGCCAAAAGAATAAAATATTCATTTTTTCTTCATTTTCATTTTTTGCTCCAAGTAAATAATAAATTACAAATCGTTCGTCCATAAAACAAACTGAAACAACAACAACAACAGAGCAAAGCACAGGGAAGAGCATGCAATAATTAATAAACATTTTATAGCATGTTTATTCATCTATAATAAACATGCATAAGATTTGCGAGTGTATTTTATAGGGCGCAACTATAATAAAAAAAAAGTCTGGTCGCAAATTTGAATTAATGTTCTCCATTGGTATAAATGCTCCTACACAACAATGTGCTCATTATTGTTGTGGGTGTAAGTAAACAAATGGTAGTAACTGTAACTGTTTTAATGGAAAAAGAAGAAAAGTGTACAAAAACTGTGAGTAAGTTTAATGAAAATAACTGCAACTGTAACACCGAAGCTGTTTATACACTTTTAGAGTATTTATTTTTATATATATATACCTAATTTGATATACCTATCAACTAAGCATTATCCTTTAATCAGCTCTCCTATCCTAAACATCTACAGCTAAATATCGAAATATTTATGATATAACTGTCTAATTATTAAATATTGAAATACTTTATATAGAGCATTTTCTGTCTGCTAAAAGCACCATTTTCTACTCTTCAGAAGTTCATATTGACGTTTTCAAAATTTGAAATAAAGATTAATTTACATATATAATTATATTCATCTAAGAAAAAAAACTATTGATGTTGACTCATCTGTTCCCTTTTCAGTACAAAACGAATGGTGGAAAGATTTATTTAAAAATTCAAATATTTGCACTAATTTTTTATATTCAAAAATTTTTTGTAGATAGTATTCTAAATTCCCTTTTATGGTAACAATGGAACAGACAGCATGTTCATTATTTTACAACTATAATCCAAGTATTTATTTCTATGTCTGGATTACTCAATATAACACACAACCTCAAGATAATCAGAGAGAATAGCTAAACATGAGCTCTGCAAGACTTTAGATAGTAATAAATATAAAATATATAGTATGTTAGCATAAAGATAAGAAGATTGTGATACAAAGAAACAAATCAAGAAAGAGAGAGAAAAAAAAAAGAAAAGAGAGATAGAGATAGAGCGAATAAGCAACAGGGAAAGGGAGCAACAGTATCCCGGACAATGAACGCAGCAGCATATCGATAATGCTATAGTTATTATTATCGTTATCGGTTGGTAGAAAGAAATGCTCATAGTTGTTGTGTAGATAATGATGATTATGTTGCTGCTGCCTCAATTGCCGTCACTCACCGTTTCCATTGTAGATGGTAAATAATTTGTATTTATCATCCAAAGCCACATCTAGCGGCGTCATTGTGGTCATTGTTGACAATTGTTGTTGGTATATTGGTGGCGTGGAGTATGATGAAGACGTTGATGATGTGTTGTTGTTATTGTTGTTGTTGGTGTTGTTATTATTATTGTTGTTGTTGTTGTTGCTGCTGATCGTATTTATATTGATGGTTGTGGAAGATGGTAAAGACGACACTGGAGGCGGTACACCATCCTCGGCCCCAAATTCAGCGGCTTCATTGTGGGCGGCATAGGACGAAAGTCGTCTCACATTCAGCGGGGAGAGCGAAGTTTTCTGTCTCAGTTTCAGCTCATTTGGTATGGATGGATTGGATGGGGAGTGGGCTGTTGTTGGTGTTGGTGTTGTTGTTGTTGTGTTCTGATTGTGTTGCACGTGCGTCTGTTGTTGTTCGTTTGGTTGCGACATTTTTGCATTGGTCAATTGGTTGAGTGTGCGTGCGTGTGTGTGTGTGTGTGTGTGAGTCGGTGTGTGCGTGTGTGTGTGTGTGTGTTAAGCGTGTGTTGCCAAAAATGCAGCTGTGTAAGTTATGTGAGTATTCTCAGTTGCACAGTGTAAGTTCATTAAATTAACTACAATCGAATGTAACCACTCGCTAAACAAAAAAAAAAATGTTTGTATATATAGCTGCTATATTATTTAAATATATGCGTGTATATCTAATTAAGGATTTTTTGTATTTTTTAATTAATATATATTTTAATTAATTATGCTGCTTTAAGGTTTTGGCATATTTGCATACGCAAAAGTTGCCTTTTGCTTAAGGAGGTTCGCTATTGGAACTATCACTGAACGAAAATCGAAATATCACACAATTGATTGACTTTCTTTACAAGAATATAAATAAATAATTTAATAAATTACATAAGTGAGTTTTGTTTTTGTTTTTTTTTTTCTTTTCAAATATATTTAATTGTTTAAGGAAATGTGTGAAGAATATATATATATATATATATAAATTGAATTGAAATTGAATAAAAATATTATCGAAAGAACCAAAGGCGTTTGGTTTACATTGTATGAAAGTGTATGAGTGTGTTTGTGTGTAGATGTCTGTGTGTTTGTGTCTGTGTGTGTGAGGTCCTTTGTCCTGTGTCCAGTTCGTTGTTGTTGTGCGTCCTGTTCGTCGAGGCGGGTAGGGGGAGTGGCGGGTTGAGTTGTTGAGGGGCAGAGAGAGAGAGAGAGAGAGAGAGAGGACAGAGCTTTAGTCACCGGACCGTTGATATGGCTGCAAGCAACAATATAACGTTCATATTGTTGTCGTATAGAATTGTATAATTGTTAATAAAAAAGAAAAACAAAATATTGAAGAAGAAGAGCTACACAGCTTCGGCAATCAATGGAAAATTCCGACAAAAAAAAAATATATATATATATATATATGCACTAAAAATCATATACAAAACTTATGACGACGACGGCAATACTTTTGCTTTGCTTCCGCCCAACTCACAAAATCTAATGTCACAGAGTTATTTCTCTTTTTTTATTGGTCATTTTTTTAAAATTTATTTTACTTCTTTTTTTTTTTTGTAAATATACTTTGCACCCATAAAAAAAGCGTTAAAGAAGAGTATTAAGTATCAGATGTGAGGCGTGATCGATCTCGGAAACTATCTAACTATATCTGTTTATCTGTTTGCCATAGACCTTCTGTCTATCCGTCTATTTGTATGTCCATTTATCTGCCTGTCCGTCTGTCCGTCCGTCTGCTTAAAGACAATAAAGACTTATTATAAACTCCCTTTTTGTTTTTAACCTACTTCCCTCCGAACTTAAAAATGAAGCCAATTACAAAACAAAATTGGAATTTTCAGAGAAGACCTATATTCTGGTGAACTTGTCATTACAATCAGCTAATATACAAAAGAGTTATTCAAAAATTGTTTTCATTTTCTACGAATAAAAGTTGCAATTCTCTTTTAAGCAATTTTACTTCGGTATATAGAGTACAGCCCAGTCGTACGCGCTTGAATACAGCTCTTTTTTATTTTAATTTATTTTTTAATTTCATTTTTTTTTCTTTTTTTCAAATTTTGCCGACTGATTGGATTTTTAGGGACCTGTTTTCTTTGAAGCGGGTTTACCGGCCTACGCATTTTGCATTTGCATTAATGAAAACATTTAACAGCGCATTGAAAAGCAACCAGTTTTGGCCATCCGAATCGAATGTGTGCTAAAGTGAAAAAAAGCTGCAGCTGCAACACAGCCAGACAACCGGACAACAGATAGTTAGATAGAAAACTTCATTCGTTTTCAACCGATTCAACTGCTAATCCAATCAATTCGAGTATATTGCCAGGCTAGGCTGGGCTGGGCTACTCTATGCAGCAGCAGCAGAATGTGGCATTTTCAAGTTTATGGACTTTTGACAGGTTATACGATTAGATTTGGAGCCCCGTACGTCCGTCCGTTCGTCCGGCAGTCCGCCTGTCGAACGCTGTTCCGACTGTTGTTGCGACAACAATACCCGCTATTTATAGCACCCAGCAGCAGTCAGCTGGTCAGCCAACAAATCTATCGGCTCAGCTTATCAAGGCAATCGGAAACTCGGTCACACGACAAGCACGCATCGCAAATCCATGGCAATAAATACGAGTGTTTAAATCGGCGATAGACACAGAAGAGGAGAACGAGGCAGCAGAGGTCTAAAGACCGATTACTAGCTAAGTAACTGTATGTGATTAAGCCATAACTTTTTGTTTTGCTAGATTGATACGATTATTGTTTATTAAATTGTAGGAGTAGCGCCTGATTACTTCAATTTGCTAGCTAAAGCTCCCATTAAAGAAACAACAGCTACGCTTTCCATGTATATGGAACGATAACCAAGAAATAATCCAGTTTCCAATTCCTTTTATAGGATTCTTCAGTTTTATAGGTTCAGCTAGAAGATCCAGTTTCTAGTAAAAAGTGAATATCTTAAAGTAGCAGGAAAAAGGAACAAAAACATTTGGCCCCCAATTTTCCAACGATTTCACGAAAAATATGAAATTAATATAATTGAAAATAAATTTGAATCAGTATGAATAAAAATAAATAAAAAGTTTCATATATCCACTATTTCCCAAAATCCCATCGCGAAAATCACATTATCAAATTTCAACTTCGCTCTATATATTCATATAGAGATTATACAAATTCTTGATTTCTGGGTATATATTTAAATACAACGTTACCATCAAATAATTTTTTTAAGCATTTCTACAGACAGAAAAAATTGATTAAAAATCGTGTAAACAAAGAGATCTATCGACGACAGTTATAAATATTATTTAAATTTTAAAATAATAATAAGAAATATGTATTGAGTGGAATTAATGTTTATTAAAAATTTCCCAGGAATTGGAAAACAAAACACATCCTGTGGACATGAGCGCAGTTTTTTTTGCAAGAGCATAAATAAAAGTAAATTTTTTATAAGTTCGTAGAAATCAAATCAAAAAATAAAATTAAAAACCGTTAAAAAATTATGTCTAATCGCTTTATTTACGGTATAATTAATAATATTATGGTCTATATTAACTGAAAATTGTCAAAATGAGTAGAATTTCCTAATTATAATTAAGTACTTCAGATTATAGCATATTTCCTCAAATGTCTGCCCAATTCAGTGGAAATATCGATAGCGGTAATATTAATAATTCAGTAATATTCTGAATGGAGTATTATATAGCACAAGTGCCCCCACAGTGGAAAAACCTACGGTACCGTAACACTTTGAATGAAATAATAAAATGAAACTAAAATGAAGTGATATTTTGTGAATTAACTAGGAATGCTTTCAACGACTACAAGACACCCTAGCTATTCACAGAATCGAAGGGCAGTCGTTCATGATAAGATGGATTGTATGATTGTAGATTTTAAAAGGAAAAATCTACAATAAAGCATGATATTTACAGAAACTCGCAAAAAGTACACACTTCTTTTTAGTTTTTTTTTTTTCGTTATTTCTTTTTAATACTTCTTAGTATTTAGTAACAAGTAACAGCCATATTTAGTGTACTTATTATACGTATATAAACACATGGCTCTCAGGTGCGATAATATTTCAATATTTGACTTGAAGTGTGCTTTATCACCTCATTCACCTGTTCAAATCATTTCTTATTTCTTATCTCTCGAGTAGTATTTTGGCGGACACTGAAATTGGCAACATTGAAGTGACACAGCCCTCGGCACGGGACATTCATAAACATTTTCCAAAATTTTCAGAAGTGCTTGTCTTTGGGTTATCAGTGATTGATTATCCATGCAATTGGATGAAATTAAAAAAAAAAAAAAAAATATCACCAGTCAGCAGGGAAGCTTATCCAAACAGCATTCGAAATTATTGGGAAAAATTGAACAAAATTCGCAAAATCACAAATGAAAATCCACCAGAAACTTTCCTATTTACGTTTTGTATCTTAGAGTTTTAATTATTTTTCGAATACTGCCTCAGTAACCCTCAAATCGATAAGAATATAGAAAAATGCTTTTTAAATACAATTTTAAAGATATTGCCTTGAAATTACTAGAAATTATCTATGAGGTTAAAGATGAAAGGCTTTACGGAATAGTTTTTGCTAATGTGCTGCAAAGAAATTGCAAGGGAAGGCTTAGTTTAACGCACCGAAGACTATATACTCTTGCAGATTGAAATAATCATTTGAAAATATTAATATATTTTATTAAAATTTTTTGTATGCCACACATAAGAGGAATAAAACTGTTGTCAATGCAACAACTTTCCTGAGGGAGCTATAGCTCAATATATTATATAGTACATAATATATTATATAGTAGTTCGATCCGGTCGTTCCAAGATACCAGAAACAGAAAGAAGACTGTATTGCAAGGGTATTTAAAATTAAACAACAACATTGGCAGATAATAAAACTGTAACATATATGGTCCGGAATGATTTAAAGCAAATATATCATAAAGTTGTAGCTATTTTTTATAGCTTTTCTGGGGATTCCTTGCACGTTGAGTATACGTCGTGTTGACGGAAAGCTCATTTGAAGACTGAGCTCTCAGGCAAAGGCAATTTACTTAAATGATCGCAGCTTTAATGTAGCCACGTTCAAGTTCAAAGTCAACAAATTGACTTTGAAGCAACGTCATGCATTATAGAGGGAGGCAGAGGCGCAACCAGCTACAAATGGATGGATAAAAGACAAAAACAAAAACCCAAAACAACAGCGAAAAATTGACAAATTGAGTGACTGAGTTACTGAGTTACTGAGTATCCGTTAAACTACTACTAAATCAAACAAAAGGCACTTTTCGCTAAATTGAATTTTACTCTTTGGCTCTATCTACTATTGGAACTGACACATAATTCAGTTGCTTTAGTTTCAATTTCAATTTCAATGCGGAACTTTTCTCGTCGACTGCACAGATTGACAAATTGTATAATGAATCGAATTTTCAATTTTAATAGCCAGACACGAAACGCTCATACGCATACGAATGCATTCGAATTAGATACAATATACAGCAGCGCCATTCAGTCTCCTATGCATATACATATTTACAATCATAGATACATTTTCTGTATGTATCTCATATTTTGATATATCTTGTTTCTGGCTAGCAGCTAGCTACAGGTGCTGCAGACACACAGAGAGAAACAGACACGTAGATTCCCTAATGGATTTGTTATGCGTGTTTTTAATTGCTGCTATTTGTTAAATTTGTCATTTTATTGTTTTATCTCTTAATTTATTTTCGTTTGTTTGCTTTAATTGATTGTCGAAATGCCAAAAGTTCTGCTGGGTAATTCGTGTATGAGTATTGGGATATTTGGCAATTCCCAGTTCCAGAAATACCAGCAGATCAAAGTACACTGAGCAACATTTTGGACTCTTTCTTTAGCTCAGCTAATTCTATATTGATTTATAAACTATTTTTATAGAATTCTCACGAAATGTGACATTTTCGACCACATAAAGTACATACATATATACATATATATTCTTGATCAGGAAGATGAGACAAGCCAAGTCTCTTTGCCCGTCTGACGACTAGTCTCTTAGTTTTTGAGGAAGGTGAATGAAAAAAGAATAAGGTTCAGATTACTATATCACACAGCTGCCATTAGAAACAATCGATCGAAATTAATAAGAATTTTCAAATGTTTATGCCCGTCTGCAAGGGTATACAATCTTCGGGGCGCCATAGTGAGCCTTTCCTTACTAGAGGAACTATTTTAGTGTCTATTGGAAACCGAGTTGAGAAAATAAGACCCGTTTAAAATGATTAATTGTCAATTTACAATCATCACAAATCGAAGAATTAATTTATTTCAGTGATTATTTCAGTACTTAGTAAATAATCTGTATATAAGCACTTATTTTGTACTCGTAGATATTCCAGTGTTGAGATTTAATAATTTTCGGCACGTCAGTTTGCCGTACTTAAATTAAGAACAGCCGAAATACAGGTAACAGCCAATAGAAATTCTGTTTGCATCTGATATAGTCAGAATTTTACTTAACACCTGTGTTGATTAGATTACAAATGATCGCAAATGGCAAGCGTCAGAGGAGAAGAGAAGACTGAAGCAAAGGAATTGCAACAGAACCGGAGGGGGGATTCTGATTGAAACACTCCTCGATAAAGCAAAGGCAAAAGGAAATCAACATAAAGTCGCGAAATGACAAGTAATTTGCCAAAACATTTTGTTTGCCCATTATGACTATTTGCTTTTTATTGATTTCTACCTCTTTTTTCAGTACTTCTCATGTAGTAGATGCTACGAGGGTGGACACAAGAGTTCAGAGTCTAGTCCATATTTCTACACAGAGTGAAAAGGATACGTCTGAAAGTGAACCATTCTTCAATTGTGATTAACAAAATCTTGAAATAAGTACACCATTTTTATATTAAGATTATGGCTTGACTAAGAAAAGAAAATGAATCTTTATTATTTAAATTAGTTTAATTCAAAACAAGCTCATTTTGTTTTTAAAACAGAAAAAACAAACCTTTATTTAAGATTTTTGGTTCTTATTATTATTATTCAAACCTGAATTCTGATTGGGATTAATTTAAGACCGGAATTCTAGACTTTTTCTTACTTGCAAACGTAGTAGAACTTGTCCTAATTATATTTAAAAAGCGTAGCAAGTTTTTGAGTTTTTGACTTGACATTTATTGATTTTAAGCATCATTTTTTATGTTATAAAAATATAGATAAACCCTCGTATATGGAGCGCTATTCCCTAATATGAAATGTAGCATCTGTCGCCATTTAATGACTCGACTGTCCAGGCTATACATTTAATGCCAGGAAACCCAACGTCGCACGGTTGACGTTAATTTGCAAAACGTGAGCTAAATGCTGGCCGGCTGTTAATTTCTATTTATTTCTATTTATTGTGATTAAGTCGCCGTCTCGTATTCATCGTAGTACCCGTACTCCATGCATAGTTCCCAGGCCTTTAATTAAACGCTTTGGCTTGCAGGCCTCTTCAGTATAGTCTTGAGCTGCATAAATGCATAAATGCTGCTAATTCATGAAAGACGTGTGCGAGATATTTTTAATTTTAGTTTCTGGAATTAGTTTAAATTGCAAAAATTTAAGGAAAGAATACACTCTGGCCAAGAATGTGTACAACTAGCAGATACTCTCTACATTTTTGCTATTAGTTATTGTTAACTTGGAAACAGTAGACAAAACGTTTACGAATGCAGCACAACACGAATCACAAAAGAATTATAAAGTCATTTTTATAATTACTACCATTTTATAGTTACCAAGCTTACAAATCGGTTTAAACCCGGATATCCACCAATTTTTCTTAATTGAACATAGTTCGAACCGAATCAATATTTCGCATACAGCTCGAAAATTATATTTTTAGAATCTCCAGACTTTTTGTAGCAGATTCTATGGGAGTGTTATCTATTTCTTAATTTAAATTCAGCAAAAAATATTTATAATCTTTTAAATTTGGATGAACCAAGGCTCGAAATAAACAGAAATTTATATAGTTATAATAAGTTTAATTTTAAGCTTAAACTCTTTGTGCTTTACAAATAAATCTTCTACTTAGTTTATTTCTTAGAAATTCCTTCGAATTATTTGTATACCCTTTTGCTGTTTATTTTTTGCAGGGTATATGACAAGTGCACGAAACAGAGAGACAGTCAGACAGAGATAAGTGAAGAGCTTTTTAAATAAAACACTGCATCACTTTTTAATTAAATTACAAATATCAACAATACTGTGAACTTGAATGGAGAAATGATTCAATAAAATTATAACAAAAGAAAAATAAAAAACAAAACAACAACCTATTTGTTACTTATTACTCGTGTGAAGTAATCTAATCAGATTACTCGTGTAACTCTGTTGCAGACGAGTAGAGTATTCTCACAACAGCAACAACAGCAACAACAACAACAAAACATTCCACTTGCAGTAATCGGCATTTACGAGCTCGAGTGTATGTGAGCCCCTCCCTTCCTTCCCCACAATATATACATATATATATATATATATATATATATATATATATATATATATATATATATATATATATATATATATATATATATATATATATATATATATATATATATATATATATATATATATATATATATATATATATATCTATGCACAACTCTGATTATAATCTATGGACATTATTATCTGCTGCTGCTGCTGTTACTCACTCACTAGCTTCAAGTTAAAACGTGTGACCAATACAACATGTCGGCTACGTAACATTTCATTGATATAAATACAAATATAAACCTGCCCCGCATATGCAAATTGAAAAGTCCAAACACGTGAAGCGTCTACTACATTTGACCTACTCAGTTGCTCTCAACTTAACTCTTAACTGTCAGCTGTCCACTCTCGCCTCTCCAGAGGGGCAGCTGCTGCTGCTGCTGCACATGGAGCGGCGCCAGTTTCGCATACTGCAAGTAAATGCACTAAAAAAAAAAGTTTGAATTGTTTGTTTACACATTCATATGTCAATCAATGAAACTACACTGATATTTTTCCATATTTCATCATGTGTCTAAATGTACATTAAAGAAAATTGACTATTTTTATGTAGCACTAAATTTACTAAGTCACAAATACAAATTAAAATAAAGCAAATAAACTGATCTGAACTGAAAATATGATGGAAATATAAGGTAAAAATATTAAATTTCATATTAAAATCACAAAAAGGTGGTTCAAATGAATCGTATTCAAATTAAGTTTTCATATGGAGCTCTATGAAAGTTTCGATACGATTGCAATTGCAATTGTATATTCAGGCATTTTTTTCAGTGTACGATGACTACGACCACGCTGCTGCTCGACTGATTTGAATATGAATTTTAATTCATATTTCGATTTTCATTTGCATTTGAATTTGCATTTTGATGTAAACGAACTTTTGATAAAACTCGGTTTTTGGGCAATAATAAAATCAGTCGGATTATCATTCGTAATATTTACCGGGCGGTAGGCATAATAAAATCAGTCGGATTATGATGCTACGAGTATCATTCGTAATATTTACCGGGCGGTAGGCAGGCGATACAGTGAGGATTAGGAATGAGCGATATATGCTAATTGGAAGTATACATATTTTATGTCTATATTATTTTTGACGCCTTGCACACAAAAAGCCTTTCTATTGAAATTTGTTTTGAGCTCGGTTGTTTGCTGATATAATTTTATTTTACTTAACTTTATTGCAATTTATTTAACATCAAGTTTTTTGACGGCTGCTTATATTTATTTATTGTATGCAAACATACATATACCATTATATATATGTATATGTGTATATATGTATATGTATTTATTGTATTAAAAACATTCAAAATATTGTTGTCGAGGCGTTTCTGATGACGCAGGTGAAATCGATGGATTCTGAGCTATGGGCCATCTCATCAATTTTATTTTATTTATTCAAGTTAATTTATTTATGAATCTAGCAACATTTTAATGAATGGAGTTGACAGCACACAAAACAAAATAAATAAATAAAATAATAAAAAATCATATACGATTTTGTAGCCTTAAGCAAACAATTGTTTGGTCTCCGATTTCGGCATTACTTATCCACCTACGTCATCGGCCTGAGAAAAGGTATATGCAATGAGTCTGAGGTAAAAATATGATCAAACCGAACTGGAGCTGTATCAAATGTCATTCAACTTGGCCCAAAAAAGGCCTAAAATAAAAGCAATACAAAAAATTGCAAGCCTCTCTCTCTCTCTCTTTCTCTGTGTGTAAACAGCCGGCCGAAGTTCAGCTACGATTATATATATATATATATATATATATATATGTATCATTTACTTATATGTAGGGTCATCAGTCCATTCTGGGGCTTCCTGCTACTATAGAGTTACTAATAAGACTATGACAACTTTTGCACAAGAAATGTCTTGGCTTGTCTATGGCGAATATGATCTCATAAGCAAATTCCGAAATTATCAAATAGAATTATTCACACTGTGAAAGAGAACTGAAATATACAATATAATTTCCCTTAAAGCCAAGTAAAATAGAGGTTTAAATACGCCTGCAAAATTAGTGTGACCGTGCAATATTACCCCATATATACAATGTATATTCGAATATATATAAATATATATATATATGTATGTATGTATGCACATATAAGTGTGTCCATGGGAATCTTATCTAATCCCCATAAGTGGACATAATCCAATCTTATAATAAATTATTCTAACCGGGGAAACTTTGCTCGTAAAATCATCTTTGGCCAGAAGTTCATAAAATGATTTGATTTCTTTCAATGAAAATAAAACACAAAATGCAATCTTAAAAAAAAAAAATAATAAAAAAAAGTTGTCCTCCTATAACAGCTATACTTTTTATACCCTTGCAAGGAGTATTATAACTTTCTCACTAAATATGTAATGCATCTTCAACCTCACAAAATATATATTATTGTGGCTCAGAATGATGAGACGAGTCGATTACAGCCAATTCCGTCTGTCCGTTTCTGTTTCTAAGCAGAAAAACCCATCAGTTTTTCACTGCCTGAACCGAGAATTATATTAGAGCTATGGAAAGGAACAATCGGTCTAATAATTGTATCGTAGGTAATGTTTTTAAAATGCTCACCAAAAATAATGATCCAAGATTGAACTATCATATTATACAGCTGGCATAGGAACAATCGGTTAAAATAGATAAATTCAACAACAATTTTCAAACGCTTCCTGCACTCTGTAAGTGTATGAAATATTCGGTGAAAAGAACCTTTTCTTACTCGCCTTATTTTTATACATTTATAAGAGTTGAGATTTTTATTAAATATATGTGAAATAACAAAGAGAAATATAAAAAGTTATTACTCGGTAAATAAGCGATCCTAAAACAAGTGCACTTGCCTTAAGAATAGATGTAGAATTGTGAGTAAGGCAGCGAGAGCACCTTAAGTAGGTCTGGTCAGATATAAAGAAAAAAAACCTGGACCTGGCTCATTAGCGACACACAGCAGTTTAACAAAAAAAAAAAAAAAAAAAACCTTAAAAGAAAAACAGAAAATTTAATAATGAGAAATTGCTCACAAAGCACCCAGCTGAGTTTTTGTTTTTGGGGTGGGGTAAAACCGTTTATCTACTGACAACTCTAATGCCTAATGCAAAAAATAATGCAATTGGACATGTAAATACCCTGTAATAATTGAAGCAAGCAGGCAATCAATCAATCAATTAATAGAGAAAGAGAAATAGACCAAAGTCATACAATACTCCACAATAGCAGGGCCAAGTCGAGCCATTGAAACTGTCCATAGAACTTGAGTAATTAGTTATCGGTGTGGCAACAGTCATAAAAAACAATAAAGAAAACAGAAAAAAAACGGTTTAAAGGCTTTGTCGACCCCAACGATCCACCGATTATGGTTATGCATAATATATATAAGGCAACCGCCGATCGACTGCAAACCAGCAAAGCCAGCAACGGAGTCGAATGCAATTTGGCCGTGAAAACGAAATGCCAGCAACATAAATTAATTATTATTATCATTATTATTTGTATATTGTATTGTTTTTTGTTTCTTGGGCAAATTAATATTAACTATGCATAAATTAAAAGCTTTGTTTGGACATTTATATACATATTTTTTATGTTTTGTTTTGTTTTGTTTTGCTTTTCCTTTCGTTTCATTTTGTTTGAGTTTCTTTCGATTCACTTTAATTTCAATTTGGATAAGCCAAAAGGGCAGGGCCTGAAACGGTCGACTCGCAAATGCGGTGCGAATCTTAAGGTTGCATTTTAAAATGTTATAATTAATTTTATTATTTATTTATTTATTATATTTTCAACAATTAGCGAATAAATATTATTATTTTATATTTAATGTTTGCCACAAGGCATTTTAATTACTTTTTTTTTTTTTTTTGTTAATTTGTATTTGTATGCCGTGCGAATTTGTATATACCCTTGCAGAGGGAATTCTGACTTTGTCAAGAAACTCGATAAAGAAGAACTGCTATAAAAAGGAACTGTTGATTCAAAAATTGTATTGAAAACTCAGCTTATTTCTCAAGACATTTTGATGAAGCATACAAATTAGACATTGTATTTTCTAAGCTCACATCCAGAATTATCAGAATCGAATATCTGCCATAGAAACAATCGGTCTAAAATAAATAAATCTCAGTCTTTTCAGTCTGCAAGAGTATTTAATCTTCGGCGCCGACTGCAGCCATTCCTTACTTGCTTTTTATTAGAATAAAGAATAGTTTTTTTTTTTTAAGTTTTTACAAGTTCAAGTTTGCAATTTTAAGGTCGGTCCCCAGCAGGGCGAATTGAAGGTGAGTTTTGTGAACTGAACAATTCTGAAGATAATTAGCAAAAAACAAAAAGGGGACAACAAAGAACTTTAAATTCTCAAAATAGTTCAGTAATTATGATAGGGAAAAGGGCTTAGAGCGTATATGGTAAGAGATAAATGGTCGTAAAAAAGACAATCGTGAAATGGCTAAAAGACGAGAGATAAATGCGTGTATATAAAAAAATGAATAAAAATGTAAATGTTTTTTTCTTTTCACGATTTTTGTGTGCAAAGTTCATCAATTTATTCTATCGATAGAAAATATTTTTGTATAATTTTCTCATTCTTTTCTTTAATTATTGGTCTCGCGTAGTATAACACATGTTGCTAAGTAATAAGGTAATTACGGCGATTTTAACCCTATTTTATATTGCCAATTATGTGGTAAATGTGCTGCATATTTTCCATTGATTTCCGCCTGCCTTTCAACTACAGACGCTCTCACATAAATGAATAAATACAAAGTAAAATGAAACCTGGTCCATAGAGAGTAAGTAAAACCTGGCAACCTGTAAGAGTTTTTCCCCTTCTTCTTTTTCTTCATTTTTGTTTTTCTTTTGATATTTTCTCTGGGCTTACTTTTCGAAAAAAAACCAACTTTACACTGCACTAAATTTTGAATTTTTTGTCGCGATTTGTGGCGACACGCAACTAAATATTTCTTTTAAAAACTACACAATTTTGGCACTTTTTTATTTTTTTTTTATTATTTATTTTGTAATTTTTTTTTTTTTTTGTTGTAGCACAAATAAAAACATCAACAAAAAAACACTATGTAATTTTTTAGACAAAAGGGTTATTTGCCATGCGGCGTTCTGTTTTTTTTTTTTATAATTATTTTATTTTCGTGTTTTTTTTTTTTGTTTTTACTTTTTATTTATTTATTTTTATTTTTATTGCTCTCGCTGGCGGCGTCGTCTGCACCGTACGCCGGGATATCGTACACTGAATGTCCAAAGACGGCAAACACTTGTTATTATAACGCGTTAAAGCGTCGCAAAGTCAACAGCGACGCTGGCAGTGACAGCAACGTCGACAGCGACGCCAACAACCGTTGAGCGGCCCGCTCAGCTTAGCTCAGACAGTGTCGATCTGCTCGGAATCAATAAGCCAAGCGACAAACTAAACCGTACCCGACTGCTGGCTAAAAACAAAAAAAAAGATACTTCGAGCCTCCACGACCGAACCACTTAAAAGTTGAAGGCGGCGACGTCGGCGTTGGCGGCATTGGCTATTGATAAGCCAGCTACTCAAGAGTTGCTCTTAGCAGCGGCGACGCCGACAGAACCCAGCCACGATAACACGATTTGTTATCAATAGAAATCAAGTTCAGTTGATGCTAGCCACCAACCCAAAAAGCCAAAGACTGGAAAAAACGCGTATACGACAAGATCAATGAATGAAAATGCTGCCGGCGCCAGCAGTAACAAAGCAGCGACGCAGCGTCAACGTCAACGTCGCCGCATTGTGCACACCGTTAGAACGAATGTTGCTGACTTCGGCTTTACTCGGCTAACGCCGCTCGACTCCCAACGACCAACGATCGCTTTGACAATCATTATAATTGACAGTTAGTTGGCTCATTACTCATTATTAATTGTCAGAGCGAATGCGGCGGCCCATGGGGCGTATTAGTGATGACCGAAGAGTTACGACCAGCAAGCTCCGTTCCGTACAGCCCATCATATTGAGGGCAAAAAATATATAAAAAAAATAAAATGCATTACGCGAATTTGTGAGCTTTTTAAAGTCGTTCTAAGTATTTTGCTCATTTTGTTTGTACTCATTTAAAAATGGCTAAAAGCGAAAAAATGGTACATAAGTTCCTGCGAGCCCTTCCATTCCAAAGATGCACCTTTTCGTCAATCGGAACGAGGAAATCTAGAATTTTGAAATTTGGTATGTAGGTTTCTGTATTCCGCACGCAACTTAATTCAATTTCAAATAGTTCGTAAGATACCCTATTTTTAGGCAAAACGACAAAAAGTAATTGTAAACAAACTTTCCTAGATATAACGTTAGCTCAGCTACACATACAATATTCAAATGTTCAGTCAAAAAACTCAGATGCTTGTAATTCAAACTTGGGTACGGAGTATAATCAAGTCGAGCAATGAATTTGTTTCTTTTTTTTTTTTTGTCTGTTTTTGTAACATTGTTATGGTCAGGACTGAATTTACGCAAATTGTTTTTGGCTAAGTAACTCCCAGTGCAAGGGCATTACGTGACTTCAAACTAATACTGCAATCTGACACGACCCAAGTTTTAGCCATATAATTTAATACCCAAATTTAGTAGATGTGGCCTATTTATGGTTCTGTGTTATACAAATATTCCGAAATATATAAATCCATAGATCTATTGAAACGCCGCCCATCATCAGCAGTGATGATAGACCCCATTTGAAAGTTTCGCATGTGAGAAAACACGGAAAGCATTTTAGCTTTTGGGTCAAAATGACGCACTACAGCGACACACTCTATGCCCCAAACAATTGGATTTAGCATATATTGTTATAAACAATATATATAGTTACCAAGAGTACGTTCAAAAACAAAAACAAAAAAAAAAAAAAAAAAACAGCATATAATGAACACAACAATCGACCAAAAATCGACATGTTCGTTGCCAAAAAAAGAAAAATCAAAAAAAAAAGTTTAAAAAAAAATTGATTTTAGACAAAAACTGGTTTGCCCGCATCCGGATAATTGATACAAACCGTGTAGGTCCACAAAAAAAAAATAAATAAATAAAAAAAATGCTAACGATTGACCATTTCTCTAGCCATCTCGTTTGCGCATTCAAAGCCCCGCGGCTTTAATTAATAAGTGAGTAAATTTTTTTGTAAAGAAAAGAGAGAAAAAAAAAAGAAAAAATCTTCAGAGTGCCCAAGATTTTATACCCTTACACAGATTGGAATGTTCATTTGAAAATTATTACTGACAGATTCTTCCTCTAGTAACCATAGCGGACAGATCTCAAAAATTTGTTGTTAGGAAACTTACTCTTGCACTAAAAAGAAGTATATAATACCAGAACTTTATGACCGATTGTTCGTTGCTATTATAGCTATATGATTTAAGTATCTGATCAAAAGTGAGAGACTAAGTCAGACGAATAGACAGAGAGAGGGGCATAGCTATATTGAATCGTCCCGTCAGCCCGACGGGATTTTAGATGTATCTTTAAATCAATTAGACATTCCTTGGCAAAGTTACAATACCCTTCGCAAGGGTATAAAAAGAGAAACGAAGTGTTTTACTACTTTGTACACCGAAGTCATCAAAGAAGAATGGGAGATTTACTGCAGGATGTAGTAGATTTTTGTTGAGAGTTTGTTGTTTCATTCATTTGATTTGATTTTATTTGATGTGAATGGTAATTGCGAATCAAGTGGAAGAGGCGGCTCTCAGCGAAATTATTGGAGTGGCGACAAGAACAGCCATAAATAAATATTTATAAATAAATGGAACGAGTAATCAATAAGATCAACAACAAAAAAAATGACCAAACAATTTTGTCTAATTATGGCAAACTTAAAATTACCAATCAATACCAATAAGATGTGTTATTAAAAAAAAAGAAGGAAAAAAAATTGATGTCAACACTTTTAATATACATACATACATATATGTGCTCTATTTATAATTCAATCAATCATGATTATAAATGAAGTGGGCTACAATTAAAAAGATTTTAATGCTATTAATAATTATATGATTTGATATAAATTTAACGTTATTATTTATGACTTAACAAATTGAAAAATTCGGCTATATACGTATTAGCCAATAAACAAAGACTAAAACAAATTGAACCATAATGAAATGTAGAAAAGTTTCAGCTCTGATTTTGAACCTCAGCTCATCAAAATATTTCCAGATTTAAAAAGAAAACATTTAAAAAATGTATTGATTTCATTTGCCTACATTGAAAAGAAAACTTTGACCTCAAAATAAATTCTTTTCAACGAACTGAACCGAACTGAACGTATTGGCTTTATTTTTCACGTAAATAGTCGAATATTCTGATTCAAACCTTTATCTCTTTCCCCAATAATATATTGAGTCAACTCTAGTTGAGCCGCGATTTTAGACTCTTTACCCATAAATTGGTTAAGTTTGCGCAAGACAGATGGTAAGAGAAGGTATGTTCGATATATATTCTTGATCAACATCAATAGCCGACTCGTCGGAGCTAATTTCATCTGCATCTCGTACACTATAATAGCTAGGAACAAGGATAATAAAGAAAGAATATATAATCCAAAAGAGGGATCCAAACACTCATAAGATCTACGAACAACAAATTTTTTTATGTAGTTTAGGATGAAGGATAATAAACAAAGATGATATTAAGATAAATATGTATATATATATAATCCATAAGAGGGAAGAAGCACTGAAGCGCAGCTACCTAGAGTTGGTTTCTATATGCAACGATTCTATAGGCAACACTAGACTTGGTTACAGAGTACTTCTTAGTCGAGCAGTTTTTTTTTGTTCATTTGAAAAACAAATTGAGAAATTTTTCAGAGATAAATTCCATTCAAAAACAAAACAAACAAAAAAAAATTGAGACACGCACAGATAGATGCACATGTGTATGACTCAGAGCACTTGTAGGAAGTACTCGTAGTAGGAGTGTATCTGTGGCTCAGCATAGGCGAATCGGTATAGCAAAAATAACCCATTTGAGGGGAATTTTTGAACAACAGATAGTGAATGATATGAGATCTGGCTCGTACATATGTACTTTCTTAATAAACAGGGCCCAGGTGAAACAAAAGGTGATAAACAGTTGGGAAATGCACAAAAGAAACTTGACGCTTATCAAAGAAGACTCGATGAATTGTCAGTTGTTGGTTGTAGGAGACAGAAAATAACCCTCCGCTCCGCATGGGGAATTACAGAGTTAAGTACATTTTTTTTTTTCGGAACGGGAGGCGTTGGCGTTGGCAATATTTAAGTGAATTACTTGAACGAATTGTATTGCATTTATTCGTAAATACTCGTATTTGTTTATCGACAGACAATTGACCAACTGTCGGGTAGAAGGAAGAGCGAAGGGACGTTCAATCAAATTGTTGGATAATGGTCAATCAACTGATGCTTTGATCCAGCACCGTTGATCGAGTGTCTATCTAGTGTCTATCAACGATCAATTGCAACGTTTTTATTGTCTGTTTTGAGCTTGTCGTCCCTCCCATCCCTCCCTGCCCATCACTTATGCATACATAGCACGATCCGTAGCTTTAAACCTTAAACTTGAACTTGCAGCGCTGGTGGCGGCGACTGCGGCGACGGCGACGTCAACAATCGGCTCAATTTATCCGATCCGGTTGGGTCTTATATACACACACGCTATCGAAAATTAGCAGGTGCAATTGCTATCTCTTCCGCCTACTCCCAACCACCCAAGAGGCAATTAGATACATTATGTATACGTAATGTGTGCTCACTTGTGTTTTCGAAAAAATATATATTTGTATGCTGGTAATAAAGGTAAATTTTAGCGTTTCAAACTCTCCTGATCCTCCATCAATCCATCCAAAATCCATAACATACACTTAACGTCCCTTCCACTCGAATTGAAGTGGCAATCAACGTGCCGCCTGTCACTTTCTATTGACAATCTAATCGGTTATTCGAATATCGGGTAACTAATGCTGATTGCACACACTCGCCAGTTATACTCGTATTTAAAACGTTTCCAAAGTATTTCTCTATAGCATGGGACAATGGGCGCACGACATACTCAGATAAACAAAGTGTATATATTCTTTGACAAAATCGATAATGGTATATCCATTAAATGCATGCAAATATTGCGGGTATCTTCTAATTGGATACTTTGGGGAAATAAACCAAAATTCACAAATTTATGTACCTTAATGGGGGGATTTTCATATCACATTTTTCTCTACGAGCATTATAAGATACTCGCGTCATCTTCAGAGTTATACGGGACTTTTCTGCATATTTGCATATATATAAAATCTTCTAAGAAATTTTAAATTGGTTGCCAAGAGATAGTTTAATTCTGCGAATGAATATAAGCATATAAATCTTGTATTGTATATCTTGTACTTAGAGTTTTTTTAATTTCACCAAGATACATTGAGAAACAATGTATCATATAACCTTTCAGTATACATTTAAAAGACTTGTGGTTAAATCTGACTTGTTTTATTAAAATATTTCAAGAAACACAAAAGTTTTTTTCTTTTTATACCTTTTTATACCAGCTTAGGATAGATTCAACCAAAATAAGCTTCAAAGATTTGGTACTCATCCAGCTCAAAAGCTAAGAAACTAGTTTAGATCCTAATCAATGATATATTTTACTTTTTAAAGTCGAATATTGACTACTTCAAAAATTATAATACCCTCTGCAAGGATAAAAAATAAGTCAATTTGTTAGATGAAGTAATATGGAAACAAGTGTTATAGTTGACTGGAGCTATCAACTTTATATAAATAAATCTCTGAACAATAAGGTTACGCGGCAAAAAAGGAATTCTTAATCATTGATTATTACTTGAAGTCAGTTAGAAGGAATATTGCTTCACGTGATTAACGTTGTTTTATCAGCCTAGTCAAGTGCTATAAAAATACATATGTGAAATACATACGAGGTTTATGGGAGTGGCTGTTCCTAGAATAAGTCTTAAGGTGTCAACATTATTACTCAGACTCTTAAATAAATCCATGCCTAACCAATCTGTGCCTCATAGATGTATGAAACTGAAAATAAATTTGACGATAATGATAATGGTTATCAGCTTGCAAGCTCGCTACTTTGGCATAAGTGCTCGTCGTATAATGCTATTGAAAGAAAACAATGGTCCCACAATACTGGGAGATTATAAGTATAGACATTAACAAAATGAATCTAGAACTTGAGTGCGATGCTGACGCAAAAAGAAACCAAATTCAACAAAGTCAGTTAACTTTCGCTGTCCTCTGTCCTCTGTCCTCAGTCCTTAGTTCGTTTTTCGCTTTTAAGCGATCCACTTGAGATATAACAGATAAAGATATTACAATCGTTACTACGTGCATATAATATAAGTACCAAAACCCTCAAGGAAAAAAGCATTTTCAAGTGTTAACATCAGACCAATGACCACTGTTTCGCCTGGTTGCTATATACTTATCAAGTCTCAGGTAGCATTCGAAATGAATATATATCTGGGTTATCATCTATACATCCTTTAGGGTATATAAGGCAGATTAGGGTCTGTACTCTCTCATCTGCTGTTGCATTCGTATATAAAACAAATACTGTTTCTGTATCAATCATTTTATATCTAAAAGTATATCAGGCAGTTTTTTTTTTTTTTTCAAGATTCCTGCCTACAGGGTATCTCATATTCGACTTTATAGATTCTCCTCTCTCTGCAAATTGTGCAAAATGTTCGATCTTGATATGAAGTAGATGATAGATACGAACATATGCTCATGGGCGAAACCTTGGCGACGTTATTTACAGGAAAAATCTTATCTGCAATTTAACTATAACTAAAAATTAATCAAAGTAATTCTTATATAGATTCTAGAGGACCTTAATAATGGCGTCATCTAGAGAGTAAGCTTCTGGAAAATCCACCATTCGCACCATTCTTATCACATCGATAGTGTTTTGATATTATTATTGTTTGCAATGATTCGTCAACAAAAAACCGGTTAATAATCATATTGTAGTCCGGATCGAACGTACTCACATACTTATGTATAATTGAAGAACCCAACGGCAATCGACACGCGTCATTTGGCTTAATTAGTATGTGAAGCGACAGCTCAGATACACAGATATACCCAGCCCACAGATACAGATACACTTTTGTGGATGTGGATGCAGATACACTGGCATACAAGTATTTCGGTATTTCGGTATTTGGGTATTTGGTAACATTGTATTGGGCCTATCGGGCCGCCTCTGGCGCCGCAGGGCTTATAAATTTGTTTGCTTACATCGAAACATCAACGTAACAGCGACCTTGCCCATGGGCCTTCAGTTAGGGTAAGCAAATAGATGTACCCCATACATAATTAGATGACAACAACAATAACATCACTAATAATATAAGTTCCCATAGTGTTAACAAGCCCATCAACTGATTATCAGGCGCTAGAGAAAATTTATATAGAACATGTTATAACATACATAATTACCAGTTTTATTAGAGCTACTTACTTACGACTTCCTATACTGATATATTGATATCAAGTGGGAAATAGATGAGCCGTGGTGGTATCGATAGTATCGATAATTTTCTTTCCACTGAAGAAACTTACTTTGACAAAATGTTGATTACTAAGCTAAAAAGTAGATTTAAACTACAAATTAATAATAATAATTATTATATCAACTCATTTCCGAAATTGCGAATAAGTTTTCCAATAAATATTGAATAGTTTTTCACCTCTAGACTCAATTCACTTAGATTTATAAGCATAAACCGAATTACTTTCTAATAAAATATCATAAAAAGAGTCTAGGAAAATAATATTACACTCATTTTCCGATTTAAATGGAAAGTGAAACACAAAATGATTGAATGATATATATATATATATATGATATATCCTGTAGGTTAAACAGTGGCAGCATTATTTTTTGTGGGAATAATCCTAATACTAATGCAACATGATTAAGCAAGAGGAGAGGAGTGCCTAATTTTTGTTAGCCAAACTTCCAACTGATTATTGGCCACAGAAGACGCTGATTGCTACCAAATCGTTGGGTTATAAAACACCAAAGCTAAAAAGTTGGCTATTAAAGGCCTAGGTTAACCTATTTGATGGCAATGTATGGCGCAATCTTTATATCAAAAGCAAAAGAATTATAATTGATGGCGCCGTCAATTAAAAGATATCCCACTGCCGTGAAATATATGTTTATGTTTGTTTGTACTGGCATAAAACTATTATACTCGTATAATAATTATGTATATAAATAATATTTGATTGCACGAACACAAAACTCTCTTTTTTCTTAGACAGAAATATCTTATCTAACATATCATAAATCCGAAACTCATGATTAACTGTAAAATGATAACAGATAAATGTAGATTAAGTATTCACTTCATTTTTACGATATTTTCGCCTCGCCTTGGCTGATTTCCTAAATATTTTATAATGCCCGTACATACATAATTCCGTCTCAATGAGGTCTTCCGCAGAAGTTCTGTCATTGTTTATATATGACGGAATAAGTTAAAAACGAAGCAAATTATGGACTAGCTTTAAAAAAAATTATTATCAACGCGCAATAAATGAGCAAATATCATAGACGTTGGTGGTGGATGGACGAGGGAGAAGTGCCAATGAAGAGAAATTCAAGGAAAATGTTTTTGAACAACATCAAGCAAAGTAAATTACTTTACAATCCCAGAACGACGGAAAGACGGAACCAGTACGGGCGGACGGGCTGCTGCTGCTGCTGCTACGGGACGATGACTCGTTTCCCCGAAAACAAAACAGAGAGTTTCGTCACCTGATAACTCTGAATTCCGCCGTAATATTGACGGGCGGCTCATGGTCTGCTTTATACGCAGTTAAGCACCTTCAATTTAGTCGAAATATTTACAAAACAGCAATGAAAATTAACCATAAATTAGATTAAAAAATATTAATTTAATAATGATATCAACGGGCGATAAAAAAACTAACAAAAAAAAAGGCAAAACAATCACATTAAAACCGAAGTTCACATACCTTTTAGCAAAAATATAAAGTGCAATTTAATTGCCCAACTATTTATGGTACTTCAAAGAAACGAATCACATTCGCTACAAAAAACGTCGACGAATTAAAATACCCAATTTAAGGGTATTACTGCATGTCGAGCCGAGATATACTTGCTCATTCATACTTATATATTCAAATTTAAATATGCCGAAAAGTATGCCCTTAAATATATTATCTTAAATATCTTTAATTTTATTAATAGTGAAGTTGGGAAAAACTATTCCATTTTCTTTTTGGGTTAAAATGTAGCTAAGAATTATTAGGTTTTAACGGAAACTATTTTAACCATAAATATATTGGTAGACTGCTTTCTTGTGCAATATTGTATCGAATTTCAATAAGAAAGCTTTAAAAAACTGGTTTAATTAACAGCAGTTACTGATTTTATTTGATTAAGAAAGCGAAACGATAACAGCACGAGACTTGCTTGAAAATTTGCTCAAAATATTAATAGATTGAAAAGTATTCGCATTGGTTCAATAGCGCCAAAAAGGTCATTAACTCGATTTCAACTTTTGCCTGACCTTTTTTTATTGACTATGATTCAAGTACACAAATAAAAATAAATTTTTTGTTTTTTGGGAACCTTCATCTTAAACTGGCTGTCCATTTAGATCTACATTCACTTAAAATATAATCAAAGGCGACAAATATTCTTTCACTTTCTGTCTTTCAAGTACTCCTACTTAAGCTGCTCCTTTCACTTTCTGTCATCCTAAATCACTCTTAAAATAATAAAACACATACATATTGTTTATACTAGTCTGTCACTAGATTGGACAGCTTGAAGGTTCTTCCGCTTTGCGGGGACTAATCTCAGATGCTGGGTAAATAAAAAAGTTATCTAACAAACAGGTGCTCTAGTTATAACAAAAAAAAAAAGCGTTTTTACTGCAGAACAAAATACAGTGCGCATTCGATTAAGTAAACTAGTTTTTAATCAGAAATATTAGCTATATTAATATTTATAACGATTGAAATCTTAAGAGAAGCTGGCGGAAGCCATAAATAGGTTTCTTACCAATAATAAATGTTCATACATTATTCAAATCTTTTGGTTCTACTTGTCTATGCTTTTGGTCAGAATAAAACAACAAGAACATTTTTATAGTGTCTGACAATATCTCTAAAATGCATTATTTTTAATAGATATACACCCAACTCTTTTTTTACACGGTTTCTGAATCTGAAGTTACACGGTTGAAAAAAAAATTTTTGTATAAATTGTTTTATCTAGTACGATTTTAAAATCAGTGTTTTGTAATTATTTTTGTTTTACAACACTTGGCACCATTGCTGAAATGAACATATGTTCATAGTAGTAACTGGGAAATCCCCTTATTCGATAACTCTTACCTACACATTTTGTTCGAATATTCGATATTTACATAAAATATTGCTTAATTAAAGTGTTTAAAGCTTATTAGCTCGCAATATTTTATCAATTGTTCGTGCTATCAATTAGATTTGAATTTTTCTGAACTTAATAAGTGAAAAAAGGTATTTTGTCTATACATTTTTAGTTAAGCTTTAAAAATAAAATTTTGACCTCTACTACAGTTAATAAAATGTCCAAAATTTCAACGATTCTTAAAAGGCAAGCCATTTCTTTGGAAGTAAAATTTAAAATCTTGGACTGTCTGGTGAAGAGGTGAAGGTTCAAAATCTGTGGGCAAGGATTTTGGCTTAAACGAAGCTACTATCAGGACCATTAAGAAAAATGAGAATGAAATACGGAAATCTGTCATCAGTTCATCAAAACATAGTTCCAAAACATCGTCATACATTAGAGATGAAGTGTTAGTAAAAATGGAAAAATGTGTAGTGTTTTGGATTGAGGATTTATTGCAAAAAAGAGTACCTATAGATGGAAATATTATAAAGCAGAAGACACTACGAATTTATAAGTAACTGCAGATATCGGAGCCATCAACAAGTCGTCAAGATAAGATTTTAAAGTGCTTTTGCTCATAGATAATGCGCCAAGTCATCCCGTTTTAGAGCATCCAAATGTTCAAGTAATATTTTTGCCACCTAATACCACTTCCTTGATTCAACCATTAGATTACAGGGCATAATTGCTACGTTTAAGCTTTATTATATTCAACGAGCATATTCCAACATATTTTAGATGCAGTAGAGAAGGAGAACCTTACGATCGTTGATGCATGGAAAAAATATTCTATTTTGGATTGCATTACATATGCTACAATGGCCAAAGAAAAGTTAAGGGTATCAACATTAAATTCCTCCTGGAAAGCAGAGAATGCCTCCAGAATGCGTCAAGAGTGGTACCTCAGTGCCTCAAGCATCGAAATTATAGCCATGGCACACGAAATCGGAGGAGAAGGATTTGAGGACCTACAAATTGAAGATGTCAACGAATTAATGATAGATAAACCTCTAGATGATGATTGTTAAACTGAGAACGATAATAGCGATAATGACGAGGAAACCGAAATATGTCAACTAACTGCTAGTTTAATTGATGACGGTCTAACATTTGGTAAAAGTATGGTGAATCATTTCTTAAAAAATGATCCAAATATGGAACGTGCCCTGAAATTCGAACGAGATATTAATAATTGTATTGCTGGGTATAAAGAGTTGCATAAAGAACTTAAAAAACCAAAAGTTCAACTTTCTATAAGAGATTTTTTAATAAAAAAGTCGACGGCGCAAGACTTTTCGGAAGTAGTCCGACAGTTCAAAACTCTATTACCGGACGAAACTCACCATAGGATAATTTGATGGAAAAATTGATAAATTGATAATTATGTAGCTATGTAAATATTTTAATTTTTCTTTATTTCTATTCTAATTTTTCTGTTCTTAGTTCTGGATTAACAGATTTCTTTTGTTTTTTGCTTGCTCTACCAATTTTTCACCAGCATGAGTTATGTAATTTAAGTTTTAATGCTCAATAAAATGCCATATGAACATACAATTTGTATGCACATCTGAAATTTTATAGTTTTCAGCATTTTTTACACGGTTTTACGAAGTAAATATAGTTCTTTATTTCATCTTACACGATTTTCAAATCACATGGAACATATCCCCCATTTTACTATAGGAAAAGCCTCTTTTTTTACACGGATTTCTGAGGAACGTATCTACCGTGTAAAAAAAAAGTTGGGTGTATAAATATTTATAGATGATTTACAAACGAATATATTTGTGTGTCAATAGATATCAATATATATATATAAGCTCCATGCTGCCAGCATACAAAATTATAAAGAAAGTTTATAATATTATACTGAATTATTCGGAGACTTACATATATGGACTATTTGCTCCCCTTCCTGATCCCTTATAATCGATATGGTCTATCCGAGATACTATCTATTTGTACATTTCAAATGAATCATTTCCCAAAAGTGATCAACAAATTCTTAATATCAGGGAGTTAGCTGTTATACGAAAAGACTCAATTCTTAGATCTGCCGTTGCTAAATTTCTAATAATATGTTTACCAAAGAGAATTTTGAATAAAAAGCCGTTTAAATTTCTCCGATATTCGTAATTCATTACCAAAAATCTGGGAATTCTTTCAACAATCTGAAACTTGGCTTATAAACCAAGAAAAAAACATTGCTGACTGTGAAAAATGATTTCAGATTTTAGCTAGAGAGAAGCTCACAGATTTGGGATCAATAGTTGATTATAAAAATATAATTGAATACAACAGTTTGAAGTAAAATATTGGGCTAATTTTAAGTCCGAAGAGACTTATTTTTTCATATTTTAGAAAACATACCTGCCTCGCTCTTGGCCTCATCATCATCGCTGGCATTACTACTCGTATCTTGGCTATTCAGGAGCGGAGCATAGCCGCAGTTATTGGCCCGCCTGCTGCGACTACGGCCACCGCCCAATATAAGCAGCTTCTCCATGGCATTCATTGGGATGAGGGAGACAGGGCAGGGATTTATTGATAAATTAACTTGTCGAACTTTGTATTACGACATTTTGGCCAGCATCAATGCACCAACAATAAAAATCAAAATCATTGAAAAATTGCTTCATCCGCTAACGTTGACTATGTGGCGCTATCTGCGATAATTTGTTATTAACTAAGCCGCCTCTGTTAATGCTTCTGCCTCAGAAGTAGTCAGAAACATACATATATAAATATTGTTGTTGGCCAAGCTACTGTATTTTTTATCTATTACTTTAATACACACATACACACAGACTTGTGTTTTTACTGTCTCAACTTCTCTCAATATTTTCACTTATTATCACTTAATACGCATGCAAACATCTCTCCGATTCAAACTGGCTAACTGTCAGCTGAACTAAGCTGAGAGAGCTAAAAATGATCAGCCAAGACTGTCATTTGACTCTTTACATAAAAATGATAACCAATAACAGAGGCCCAGTAACAGTAAAAGAGGCCAATTAAACAACAGTAACAGTAACAGTAATAGAGGCGCGGTAACAGTAACAGACGAGCAGTAACATAGTCGCAATAACAATAACAGAGGCGCAGTAACAGTAACAGAAGCACAATAACAGAGGAACAGTAACAGAGGAACAGTAACAGAGGTACTCAGTAACAGTAACAGAAGCACTCAGTAACAGTAGCAGAGTATCAGGAACGGCAAACAAAATCAAAATCATTCAATTAAGTTTACATACTATTTCAACTATATAACTAATATATATGATTATGATTCTCATCAGATAATTCTCTCAAGTTAGATAATTCAATCGAAATTTTCGAAACATGCATAGCTTTGATTACGCCAAACAAATAGCAAAAATCAAACTGTTCAGCTGAACCAAAAATAATATAATAATATTTACATATTTCTAGTTACAGGGTATATAAGGAAGTGCTTTTTATTTGAGTTAACTTCCCCAACTTTTAGTATATATGAAGGGGAAACTGAATAGGTTCCGAGTATATTTAAAATTAAAGATATTTTGGAAAATTAATGGCTTTTAATTTTTTGGTGATCATTAAAAGCAACCGCTGTAAAATTTTTAATAAAACTTTAGAAAATTTTCTTAATTTGTTAATTTAGAGTAAATGCTATTACTCATCAGGTTGATAACAATTTAATAATAAAATAAAATATCATATGAAGAAATTAATCTAACTTATAGATTTATTTTAAAAGTTAAGTGGTTAAAGAACAAGAAATTTGACATCGCTCGATGGCGAAGTACTACTTATTATTATGACAGGTGTCATATAATTATTTTCTATGCTCAATTAAGGCGTTACTGAATGGGATCAGAGAGTTAAAACAAATATTTATACACACGGCATGTCTATTGACGTCACAAAAGGTGGTAAGCAAAATAAGTCGAAAGTGCGCGACTAAGAAGTACCCTGTACCATGCACTATGGAGAAGTGTACAACTGTATTTCTCATTTTAATTTCTAATAACCGAATTTAAAAAAATTTTAGCACTACAAAAAGTGCATGGTAAAATACTTTTGAAACAATTCTATCATAAATAGCTTATGGGTCTATAAGCTCTAGAAATCATAAGACTGACCATCCATAAATGCAGGGTATAAAGACAAATAATAAGCGGTTTTCTGTGCGTACACCTCGCGCACGAGTGGAAGCCCTTGAGAGAGTCAGAGACAACTTAATGATCCGTAGCATTCAATGATTCAAACAATAAAAATAAAAAATAAAATAGTAAGGGACGACTGGGATTACCTACTCTAATTTTATAATTTTCATCTATTTATTATTTTGTTTGACCGACAGATATGATAGAGTAATCCTAACTTAATCATTTTTTTTGTGTTTAGAAAACAAACTTTTATGTTTAACTCCCTAGTTTCAGCAAGATATCTTACAAAACACTAAAATTTTCTATACAACAAATTATGATATATAATACAAGTTTTGGCCTGATTGTTCCTTTCCATATATATACGATATAATAGTTAAATTCATAGTTTTTGATTATTAGAATATGAAATAATTCGTAAGCTTTCAGTTGACAATTTTCATCAAGAAACATATTATTTGAAGCCACATTTTGTATGCTGAATAACTCTATTTTGCCAAAAAAAAACTAAAAATTGACATTTTAAATTTGCATGTAAATTTTGTTTGAAACCTTTATAAAACATCGACTGATTAAAGAAAAATCGTAATTTAAAGTTTTATTCGAGATTGATAGCGAAAAGCTGAGTTGGGAAAGTCTTTGTAATGAAATCTATTGTTGCAGTCGCTAAGTTTAAATGGTATCTTCGATTTTTAGTCAGCTTAGTAAAACTTTACATTCTTAAGTTAAAAGCATTCGAGAAGAGAAAAGGTTATCCATTAAAGAAATTCATTTTTAAACTATCATTTCCGGTCCCGACAACAAATAGAACCACAGTAAGTTTAATCCACATAACGCAGAGGCATGAATCGTCTCTTCGTCTCGTAAAGAAATGGAGTCTCTTTGGGAGTCGGACAGGATGCCGTTGAGTGACAAACTTATAGGACCCTCCAAACTTTTATAGGGTATGAGCAACATCAAAAACAAAAAACATTAATATGGCAAAGAACACTTGAAACAATCTCTTTTTTGATTATAGACACGCATGCGCCGACCACTTGAACAGCTGAGCGCTGTGGGGGCCCGTTATGCACCGCTGCGTCAACAGCGACTGCGGCTGCGACCGCGACGGCGTAGGCGACGACAACAGAAACGCCAATAGCCGACAATGGCAATGACTGAGAGGGTCGCCCCGACTGCGATTGCGGCTGCGACTGCGGTTACTTTATAGCGTGTTTAGTGTTTATAAACAATAAACCAACAACAAATTAGTTACTAGGTTAAACTGCAGGCCATTGATAAAAAATTAAATAATAATCATTAACTTGCAGTTAAATAAATAAATAAACAAAATAGATATTCAATGACATTGTGTACAGGGTAGGCGTGTAAACAGGCATGAAAACTATGTAAAATGGCATGCGATGAGAAAAATAGAAAGAAATCAAAAAAAAAAAAAGCCAAAGCAAATTAAATTAAATAATGTGTGTAAGTTAAAATATATTGAAAATTAAAACTAAACTAAATACGTGTCGTCTATAAATAAATAGGATAGCAAAATAAAGTGACAGTGATATAAATAGCTTACGTATGGGCCTGCGACGCATTGTGGACACACTATTCTCGCCTCCACTGTTAATGTTGCTATTAATCGGCTTCATGCTGCCCTCTGGGAACGAATTGGACGACGGAGAGACGTCGACTGGACTGGGCAACAACAAGTGGGCGGGCGTAAGGAAGGCGTAAATTTTGTAAAGAAAATATGTAAAAAGAAAAGAAAACCAAAAGAAAGATATTGTTGTATGTTGTATGCATGAATGTATGTTGTAATTGTATAAAGCAAAACAAAGACAAAGCCTATTTTGTAGAATTCAGAATACAGTTCGGTTCAAAATTATTATGTACACTCCAGGGACCAATCGCAACCGTAACCGTTAATCGTTAACCGATAATAATCAATTTAACCGGAACCGATTATATGTACTGTATATAATTATACTTTTTTAAGAAACCGATTATAAAAATACCTTTACCAGGTATGCTTATTAGTAAACATAAAGTTTAAAATCTTATTTTATTTGAGTTTTGGAATTATAATTGACCTAGAATCAGAATAGTATATAAAACGTATTGAAACGCACCGATATTATTGCTTTGGCTGAAATTCACGTTCAGCTGTCTTTTCACAGTTTGTTAGGATCAAGCTGAGCCAAGGTTAAACCGGTTCGGCTAAGCGCGGTTAAAAAAACTATTTTGTGTTTACTTTAACAATAAAATATTTTTTTTAAGCTGGAACTGAAACCGATAACTGCCTGACTCTAACAAAATTGCAATTGGGCAAAACGCACTAGACCGAATATTTTGGACACGCACTGTACTCTGCTGACACGACGCGCGCCTCGCAGCAACAGTGTTTGCCAAAAATATACTTAAACCGGTTAAGGCAACTGCCACGCTCACTGCAGCTGCGAGGCAGATTTTTGTTTTTTATTTTTTTGTATTCTAACAAACAAAAACACCTTTGAACTTAATGTGAGCAAAGTTTACCTTTCCTGTTTCAATGTTCAACGGCAACTGAAAACTAAACGCAGAATTTGCCGCCGATCGAGAAAGAGCAGCAGCAACAAAAACAGCTGAAAGACAATAACAAATGTAAACTAAAAGGAAACGAACTGTATCGTACAAGAGATAGAGGGCATCAAAAGCACAATAACAGAAATAGAAATAGAAACTGAAACAGAAATAGAAGAAACGTTAAGCCGCGCCTGAAAGACACATGTCAAGCAGAAAGAGACGAAACTTTTATCATGGCAACTGTTACTACGTGCAGATAAGATACGAATATGAAGGCTACGAATACGAATGCAGGCAAAGCTCGGGTTGCACAACAATAATAACAGCAGAAGAGAAAGAGGAAGCGAGAGGGGCAGAGACAGCGACAAAAGAAGAACCAGAACCAGAGATAATGGCAAATTTTGTTTAATCAATTAATTGTTGTCAGTTGAAAGTAAATTTTAAACTTGAAACGAAATTGTAACAGAGAATTCATAGAAAAATGAGAGAGAGAGAAGGAGAGTGAATTGAGAGTGCAAGGGGTTTTTATACCGAGTACCAAAACAATGGGTAAGGTATGCTAAGTAGGTATGGCATCTTCGAACAAAACAAGTCAAACATATACAGGCCTATCCCTATTGCCCTATTCTGTTAAAATTTCCCATTTCTGTTAAAACTTTATTAAAGATTTTCTGACGAAAAAGACCCGCTGACTAAATTTTTAAGTGTCTTAACAATTTCCTTTGATCCTTCAATTTGATATTTAAAATTAAATTAAGATCATATAGAAACTGGCTTTGAGTATGACCTAACCTTCAAGTTTCTCACATCGTAAATTAAAGATCTTACAATTAAACTGTGATTATTTTTATTCCCTTGTTTGCTTTCATAATTATAATTATCAAAACAATTCAAATTAAAAAAGAAAATAAGTACACAATTCATACAGGGTATTTCCTAGTTGAACATTCTTCTTTTTATTTAGTTTTTTTTTTTTTTTTTACAAACCTTGCAATATTATCGGCTCAGGTTCATGACATTGACACAGTACTTGACCTCCAGTACCTTACGATATTAATGACAATAAAGAATCAACAAACAAGGACACAATTTGCGTGTGGGAACCTATTTATTTCCTTTCCTTCTCTTTTTTTATGATGCAATTTATCAACTGTACAATATATTAAAAGCATTCTGCCTACAAATAAGAAAGGAATCTATCAAAGGAAAGTCTATGTTCGGTGGGCCGAAGAGAAGATACCCTTGCAGACCGAAATAACCATTTGAATTTTTTTTTTTTTTGTACGTACGACTGATCTGGCCAGTTCTGTATTTATTTTATGGCAAATCGAAGATGCTTCAGTGCGTTATACATTTCAAATTATAATACCTTCAGCAAGGGTATAAAAAAAGGGAATATCAACCAAAGTGATCCGGAATACAGATAAGACTCAGTTTATTTATTTAATTATATAATGTTAATATATAATTAAATATACTTACATATATAGTAATACAATTAAAAATAAGTATGTCTTCACATAATTTTAAAATCCATTAAAATTTCAAAAATTAAACAAAAAGAATCGGGAAATAATGAAAAAAAAAATAATATTAAATTGAAGTGAAAAAAAAAAATTATATATATATATATATATCTATATATTAATATATATTAAGTTAATTCTTCTTTCAGTATTTTGGGTATGTTGTTCCTGATAGAACAGTTCGGCTGTGCAATTGTTTAAATACCCTTTAAAAGCTCATTTTGGAGAGGGGCGACCTACAAACATACATGTACATATGTATATAAATATGCATATACATACATATGTATGTATGTCAGTACTTGAACTTGACCCATTTATCGATAAGTAATTATAAACAACGTGGGACAGATACAGAGACATTTACATAAATAAATAAATAAAAACAAATCAAGAAACATAAAAGGAAGAAGAAAAAACGGTGAATTTCGATTTCATTCATTGCACAAAACGAAATTTGCTCTCATTGCATGTGTATGTGTGTGTTCTGCCATGTGCTCACACTACGGAGAAAGAGAGAGCAACACATGTGAATGTATGTATGGAATAAGGCTGCCGCCGCCATGTAAACAAAGCGAAAGGAAGCATAAAGGCAAAATGAGAATAGGAGCATTAAGCATTATCCTCAAGCTGCCTAACAAACTTAATTATCTGTTTATTGATTTGTCATTTGCCTAAGTGAGACACAATTAGACACAACACGTGGCAGTTGCACAAACAATTGCAATTGCCCATTTATTTCCTTCATTTTATATTGATTTTACCAATCAAAGAAAAGGAGGCGAATGCAAGGTGTAAAAGGAGCACGCAAATAGCTGAACAGAACTGCAGCTGACTGCGACGCTGGCAGAATAAAGCCGTAATTTGAATTTCATAATCAAATGAAACGTTGCAACACCTCCAAACCACCCATGCCCTCTCTACCACACATAAATATTCATATATATATTTCACGTGTAATTTCATGATTGTTAGTTGATTGTTTATTAAATAATTTGATGCCTTAATTTAATGCTTATTGCTGTTTTCTTGGTTATGTTATGTCTAAAGTTTCTAGTCAAAAAAAAGAACAACAAAAAGTATTGCCGCTGAATGTGTGTGCATTGAGGAATGGCAACACAATAAGAACATCGAGATAAAGAGAGAAACACAGTTAAGGAACACCGCAAAAAAAAAAACACAAAAACAAAAAAATCAACGAACCAATAACAACTAACAATATAATTTAATAACAATTTGAAAGGCGCACTCACATCTCTTCCAGACAACTTTAGTCGCGGTAACAGCGCGAACTCGAAGTTTACTCGCTTCATTGACTTACAATTTCAAACTAAAGCAGACGCAGCAACGCAACAAAAAACACCAAAAGTTCAGACGGCGACACTTTCCACCCCATTCTAAGCAGAACAAGAGACAACAACAAAAACATCATGCAAAATCAAAAAAGGCGCTTTCGCTGGTGATGTGCACAAATAATATGATGCCTGCCTATCGATAATTGTGACTGTTATTATCGATAAATACATTTTTGCAAACTATTTGAAAATTAAATGCTGTACAATAAAAGCTTTGCTTGTTGATTTTTAAATAAAAAATAAAGAAATGCCGAAAACTTACATAATTGGACATGCAAATTTTGTCTCAAGCATATTCATCTAATTATTGACTGCCGAAAACTTACATAATTGGACATGAAAATTTTGTCTCAAGCATATTCATCTAATTATTGACTTTATTAAATATAATTAAAATAAACATACAACCAAATGCAGAAATGTATTAAAAAAGGAATTTTTTTTTGCCACAGCAATTCCTTAAATATTCTGGCATCCTTATTCATTTTGATAGATGTATCGATATACAATTGATCCTCATAGCAATCAGCAATTTCTTCTGGTTCGTAGTTTTGATTCAAACCGAATTTTGGAAATTTCGTCACAGTTTATTACGTGCCGGGCAAGGGATAACATCAAAAACACTCGTTTGTCTTGTTTTTTTTAAATTACTTTTCTTCGTTTTTTTTTTTTTTAAATATCTGTGTACACATATTGTATGTACATAAAAACTTTGCTTTTCTTTGCGTGTGTGTTGCCCCAGGCTCCGGCTGCAACTTGATTTGAAGGTGACAATCTGTGTTTGCCAGCGATTATTGAGTGATTTTCTAAGTAAATTCTGTTCTTTTTCATTGGGTAAGTGCGGATTATAATTATAAAAGTAGTTTTAGTTAAATATTGTACATTTTCTTACCTATGGACATACTTATTGACATGTTATATATATATATATGTATATATGGATATATATATGTATATATATATATATATATATATGTATATATATATATAAATATATATGTATATATGGATATATATATGTATATATGAATATATATGTGTATATATGGATATATATATTTATATATATGTGTATATATGGATATATATATTTATATATATATGTATATTTGGATATATGTATTTATATATATATGTATATATAATATGTGCGTGTGTTTGTGTATGTGTACACATAGCGAAGAAGACGGCACACGCCAAAGACAAAAAAGTAACGGTACAGCGTTCGAGCGTTCGTTGCACTAGCCGCATTGAAAAGTAGAGGCACAAAGTAGTCGCAAGTTTTAAAATGGCGTCGTTCATCAACTTTGCAATCAACGAAAGAGCATGGAGTAAGAAACGAAAAAAAAGAAGAAAACGCCGCTATTCGAGATGGGTGCGTGGCGAATTCTCCTAAGCAATAAATATTTTGCGTGCGTGATAAATATTGCATAGGGCAATTAACAAGTCTTAATTTAAACATTAGTATTTTATTAGAGAAATGATCATATTTTTAAAAATAAATATTATCATAAATTATAATCCTAACTATATTTAAAAATTCTGATTAATTTGTTCTTTTATGGGGTACATTTTCAAGCTAGTATGGATTTTTTTTAGTTTTTTTGAACTAACTTAAAAATATAACATGGATAAGCAATTTTTAGTTTATTGTTTTTGTGATAATTAATTTTTAATGATTTTTTTCCAGGTTGATTGATTATATTTTAATTCCTGTGTAATTTTCAATAACTAATAGACCAAAAACAAAAAAAAACCTTAAACACCTATTTAGCATATTCAGAGCATTCCCCCCATCATCACGACAATGCTACGGCGCCCAATCACCTCTGGTAGCCGCCAGGCTCCAGATCCGTATGATCAATTCTTGGAGAGCCGTTGCCTGTACCGTAAGCATACGGCCAGGGATGCATCATGTCTGTTCCGGGTGATAGCCGAGCAGATGTACGATACCCAGATGCTGCACTACGAGATCCGTTTGGAGTGCGTGCGTTTTATGACCCGAAAGCGCCGCATATTTGAACAGGTTAGTTTGATTGTTTTATACAACATAAACTTATATTTTTCGAAAAAGTAACATTCGAATTCGAAGAAATTCGTAAATTAAAATTACTCACGAAAACGAATCATTCTCTGTTTCATATTCCTTTGCGGCTTGGCAATAGACCCAATTTCCTGAAAAATTATATGTACAGTGGCTCGCAGCTTATTTCGTGCAGTTCAAAAATAAAATAGTTTCGGCGTTCCGAAAATTACACACCCTTGCAGATTCGAATAAGCATTTTTTTTTCTCTAGAAAACCCCTTTTCTAGGAAATATAAAATTTTGTCAATACACAATAATGTATAATCGTCCGCTCTTTATAATTTTTGTAAGGAAATACTATTATGTCATTTGTAAATTTTGTCACACTTCGTCACAAAGTTATAATACACTTTGCAAGTGTATAAAAACTCTTCGAGATGAATTTACATTTGCCCATTGCGACCTAACAGATCTCCGTCCAACTACATATCCCTCTATTATATAGATAATATTATATATTAATATTATATTGCTATTATTTTTACAGCATATTCGAGGCGATTTTGATAGCTATATGATGGACATGTCGAAGCCAAAAACATATGGAACTATGCTCGAACTGCGCGCTTTATGCTGCATGTATCGGTGAGTGAATTGATAATTCAGGATAAATAATGGTGTAAATTTTGTGATGCTTACAGCCGTAATGTTATCTTATTTGAGCCATACAATTTGGGCACCTCCGTGACGTACAATGTACAGTATAAGGAAAACTTTCGTGTGTTCTACACCAACGAGTATCATTTTGATTCGGTCTACAAATTGGAGTACATTGAAATGGCGGCCATTTGCCAGTGTAAGTTGTTCTGTTTATTGTTTATCAATGTTTGAGCCTTTTGAGCGAATTAAATCTAACTTTATGAATATTTAAAGTATCTTTAACCTTTCAATTTGACATTTATTTAATACCATTTTAGCAATATGCTTTAAGCTGCTCTATAAAATGCTCTTCAAGTTACCCGATGTCAGCTATGCCGTGGAGACAATGTTACATCCCCAAACCTTTGAGTGGGGCAACTATGATGTAGAATTCGATGACAGAGGCTACATTAGACGTATTGTCTGTGACGATGGTCGCACCTTTGCGCTGGATATGCCGGAGTACACTAAGTGTATTCTAGAGAACTACAAGCTGTGTCATTTTCATAGTTATTCTAAGCAGCAACAGAGGGGGGGAATGCTTCCTATCAAAGGATCAACATCTACACCAGGATCAGTTGTTAGACGCGATCTTAAGTTTGCTTTGGATCTGCCAGACCAGCCGTCTAACAGCATGATCTCCAGCGATAGCGATAGTGAGACTCTCCTTATGTGTCCCAATCGATTGAACTCTTGTGTGCGCCAACTGCTGGATGATGGTAAGTAGATAACCAAAAAAGAAAACAAACTCTGAACTGAAAAGTCGTATATAGAGTAGAAAAATGTCTAATTATTGTCTGTTATATTCAATATCGCATTTCAATTTCCTTTTCCATTGTAAAACAACATAAAAACAAAAATATTTTTTGTTGTATAAAACAGGCATCACCCCGTTTCCCTACAAGGTAGCCAAGTCTCTGGATCCTTTTATGTATCGCAATATTGAATTTGATAGCTGGAACGATATGCGCAAGGAGGCCAAGCGATATAATGTTTATGCCAATGATTACAATTTCAAGGTAAGTGGCCAGGTTCGGCCAGTTCATTCGCGCAGTTCCATGAAGAAACAAACACACATCCAATCCACATTCATTCCAAATCCAAAATGTATTTGTCTCTATATCTTTTATGCTCATTGTGTATGTGACAATCCTGGATCCTACTCCTCACTTTTCAGGTGGGCGCCAAGTGTCGTGTGGAGATGTCGGCTGATAACGACCGGCAATTGTATACGTGCTACATTCAAAAGATTGCCGGTGATAAATCCTACTGTGTGGTCTTTATCGAACAATTTGGAAAAAAATATTTGGTAGGACTTTCAGCCCCCAATACATCCAAACTAACTTTAATCTTAAAATGTCCCATATGACCTGCAGCATATTGGTATATTTGAATATCTATAATATTCCTTTCACTTTATTGTTCATATCAGGTGCCCTATGATGCATTGCATCCGGTGCCGCCAGATGAATTCCGGCCATGGGCGGTACCGTTCCGATTTCAGCGGCAAATGCAGCGCTTGCAGCTAACCAAGTTTATCAACAAGCCAAAAGTACCCAAGTGGAAAAAGGCCAAGGTTTTTGATATGGGTAACTTTTTTGAGCCCAGTAAGTGCGAGGTGCTTCAGTATATGCAGTTGGACAACGCATATGGCTTTCCGCCAATCCAAAATGAGCATGGAGAACCTCATCAACAGGGAGAGTTGCATGAGCCCTCCGAAGCTGCAAAGCAACGTCAGCATCGTGAACAACGTTTTCAGCCTCGCGGTAAACAGTCTCATCAAGACGCTCCGCCAACGGCTGCGCTTGGAGCATCTCCGAGTTCAGCACCGATGGGTCAATTTGTTAATTATATGCCTATGTCTGGACGACCAGGTCCAGGACCGGCATTGGGACCGAATCATATACCCCCGCAATGGCCCGGCTCACCGCTATCGATGACGGAGGAATTTCAAGCAAGCTCGTTTCCAGCACCGCCTGTGCCGCTCGTAATGCATTTTGGCGGCTATGCACAGCCGCCTCCCCCGCAACACCCAACGTCACCGTATGCACCATCACCATATATGTTTGCACCACAGCCACCAATGCCACGTTCTGTAATGCCGCCCCTGACTGGTGCTCATTCTAATTGTAGCAGTAGTAACAATAGCTGCAATGCCAATACTGTCCCACGTGGCAGTGATGATCAGTCGGAGCCACGCCGCTCACTGCAAGCCGATGATTTACCCGTCGATTTGGGCACACTTCGCTATTTTTATAATATTGGCGTCGAGACGCATAATCGCTTGATTAACAACAACAATAGCAACAACACGGACCAACAACAACAAAAACAACGTAACGATGAGGCAGTTGCTTTAGTAAACAATACCACACCACCGCCCTCACCAGAAGTAATTACCCCAATTGTAGGCGCATCTCCATGCACATCCAGCATTGAGCCTACATCAGAGAAAGCTCGAGCTCATTCTAAACGCGGCGCCATCAATAAAATGCGTTCCAAGCGACCAGAACAGTTACAAGACCTCAGCAAGGACACTAATCTATCACATGTTGCCATGCTGCCTACACCAACGCCATCGCCCAATACCAACGGCAATCACTTCAACTTTTATCCCACGCAGCCGCAGGGGCCTGCGATACCAGCTAATCAGCCATTGCCGTTGCAGCCGCCAATTTTCTATCCTCACCAGAAAGGTGGCCAGGTAATACATGTTAGCTTTCAGTTATACATATTTGTTAATGTTCGTTTATCTTCTGTACATTGTTTCAGAGCCCTTATGGTTGGGGTATAGCGCCTCCGCCGGGTGCTGTTGGAATGCCTTATGAGATGCACAACAATCATACCATGGATAACATTGCAACTGTGAAGGGACAGTCTGGACAGCCACCAGCTGGTTTTATACCTCCACATCATTAAAACGCCGATACCGACACGAATTCATCTTCATATACACATTGATCCTTGCACAAAGACAACATACACATATATATAATAATATTATATATATACATATTATTTTCACAGTATTGATTAATTTACCCTTGTTCTTATCTTCAACGACTTTTTAAAATCACTCACTAATTATTCGCCGTTTTAAATTTGTGTACTATATATAATATATTATTCAAATATGATAATATATTATATATTTCAATTAAACATTTTGAAGACAAAGAAAAAATCCTTATATTTAATGCATTATTTAACACAAAAAAACAACGCCCAAAACAAAAAGAAGAATTTTAAATGTGTTATTTATGCAATTTTATTGGCCCTTGCTTTAACAACCAAAGCAAGAGCAAAAAATCCATCAAAAAAATCTTACAATCTTTCTATGGATATTTAAAACTAACATTACAAAAATTTCAACTTAAAACATACAACCAAAATGTAACAGCAGATATTAAATAAAAAACATATAACATAACTTAGGTTAAAAACAAAAAAAAATAAATAAAAGAAAATAAAAAATTGGCAAGATGCGTCCAAAAAGTGGCGGAAATGTGAATTATTGAAGAAATTCGGAAATGGCTCTTTCGTACGTGGTATTTAAGTGGGCCAGCTGCAATCTTTTTACTATAAAGTTTATATTTAGTATTAGAGCATAAATGCACTTAATTTTGATAACCTTGGTAACGTTTGGAGCTCTGAAACAAAACAAATAATTCAGAATTAACAAGTACAAAGCTTATAAATAGAAATAAAAGCGTTTCTTTGATATGCAGCGAATCAAACCGAAACATCTTTCGATTACGAGGGTTCAGTTTTAGTGCCATATCTGTCTTTGTATCTTTAGATTTCATCAGTTTTTGACTAAACATTTACGACGTTGCCGGTTCTGGTTGTAGCACGATTCCGATCTGGTTTCAATTTGATTCTCTGTTTGTATGTATGCTTACCAAATAATTAAGGATAGTTAATCGGATGTAATCGAATGCGCTTATAATTTCCCAAAAATACTTATAATAAACTGAAGTAAACCGATAAAGGCTTCGGCTTTATCAGGATGCTTCTGAGACGGCTGAAGTTTAAATGAATATTGTATTTAAGGTAAAATTGTGAAATTAAAAATATACACTATACTTACAGCGGCTACTACGGAAGCATTGTCCAGGAACAGGAGCAGCTGAACCAGGAGCATCAGTGAGAACAGCTTAATAAAATGCATCGTAAAAACGCGCGTTTTTTTCTTTCGTTTGGAGCGTTTTTGTACGCGTTGAACTTGTAACAGTTTTTCGTCGTTTTTATTTTAATTTCTTTTCTGGTTTTTTTTGTTGGATTTTTTCAGTACGCGCTGCTATTTTTTTGCACTCGATAATTTTTGCTTACAAACTGAAAACGTTTCGCAAAAGTGTCGCATTTTTATGCTGAATTTTCAAATCGACAAATGGGCGGCACGAGTCGACCTAAATATTCAAAAGTGGCATCGGATCGTTGACAATCGGATTCGATTATTATATATTGCAGCACTAAGGGTGCAATTAGCCGAAAGTGGGGGTTGCAGAAGGACACTTGATTTTTGCTTGTATGCAACAAATTGTCGCATGCAACATACTAAACACGCACAATTTAAAAATATCACTTGAAAATGCGTTAAAATCTTTTATATCTCTATACCTAACTGATCATTACATTACAATTGACTGTGAGGTTGTTAAAACACCTTACCAACATTTAGACTTTAGATTTATCTTAATTGATGAGCTTGATTAAGACTACAGATTTTCAGACAATGACTGCTGTTCATGGCTCCCCAATAAATTGAAATTTATATGTGCATTATAAGGTCAAAAACTAATGATATATTTGCCATCAACAGCAGCTTAGAACTAAATAAAGTCAGGTGGGTGTTTTGATTTGAGTTTTCCTCTATATTTAGATGATTCGAAATATACGAATATTCGAATTAGGTATATTATTTAGAATATGAATCACAATGATTGATTGATTTCAGTTCTCCGAACGCATCAAAGTTGACATAATATTCAATATACATTTTTTAACTGAATTGTTATTTTTTATTCAAATCGTAAATTTAAATATCAATTTATTTCATAATATTTTACTTGAATATTATTTTAAAAAAATAAATTAGCATATTAATTCAATAATACAACCATTTGGCTTGACGAGAGAGAGAGAGAGAGCTGTTGAACCAGTTGACCGGCAGTATATATATTATCTAAGAATAATAAATTCGAAAATTGCTTAAATCATAATATTTACACAATATGAATCGTAAATCTTTCATTCGTTTTACAATATTAGCGACTTGATTTTGAATAAACTTTACATCCAATGAAAACAAAAATATTTCGATTATTCAAGTAATTCTAGCTATCGAAGAGAACCAGCATGAGTTCCATTAAAATGGGCCTCATTTTTTGAGAACACAATACTTTAAAAGAAAGATGGAATAGTCAAATCATAACAGATTTCTATCTATGTTTTTAAATACTTGTAAAGTGTATTATAACTTTGTCACGAAATGTGTAATGCATTGAAGGAGTCATCTCCCACCCCACAAAGTATATACACATATTATTATTCAGGATGATCAGACGAGTTGATATAGCCATGTCCGTCCGTCCGTCCGTCCGTGCGTCTGTTTATATGCAAACTAGTCTCTCAGTTTTTAAGTTTAGTATATATATATAGTATATATATATATATAGTATAGTATATAGTATATATATATATATATATAGCTGCCATAGGAACGGTTCAAAAGTTGGTGTATGGAAATCTTTTTTGTTTCCCAAAGTATCTTAATGATATCTTAGATGTATAGCTGTGCTTTCGAGGTGCATACAAAAAATCATTAAGATCGACTTACTATATGATATAGCCCTTAGGAATAATTCAGATTGCAAGAGTATCTTCGAAGATAGCCTTTCTTTACTATTTTAAATTAGAATTAACTTTAAAGAAATTCTATATTATATTTGGCCATTGACCAGAGAATATAAAACAATTTTTATATGATTATTAACTTTTTGTTTCTGTGTAGCATTGAGAGCTAATTTGAGAAACCAAATCTTAAGGTAGCAGAAGAAATGAATTGAAAGTTGGTTTATTTTTTCAAATTTTTTTATTTGTTTGCAATGAAACCTGCGCGCCCGCCTTGTGAGCGTCCAAGCCGTTTAAAAAAAACATTAACAACTAAGATCAGCCGGATTGGGGCTGATAGCTGGCAGCTGGAAGCGACAGCGATGTCGCTAGCGTGTTAAGCATAAACGCTTAATACGACGGAGCCGGGTAGGCACCGGGTCCGGACTGGCCGGGACCGCCATAGTGTTGGCTATGGCCACCATAGTTGCCGTCGCGTTCACCGGCAATGTTGGCCAAGGCGGAGAGACCGTGGTTACCGCCCTGGAGGAGCTGGTAGCCAGCGCTGGCAGCGGCACTGTCGGCACCAGAGGCATAGGCGGGCAGAGCTTGGCCACCATGGGGACCATGCTGCTGGGGACCAGAGACAATTGGGCCGGGGCGGGGAATGTGACCATGTCCATGACCCTGTCCAGAGCCGTGAGAGCCCTGTCCGTAACCCTGTTTGTTCTCATTGACGAAATATTTCTCTGCTGGGGGTTTCACCACATTGACGAAGACGGGCTCAACCTTAACGCGACGTGGGTGGTGCTTGACGTAAACCTTGCGGAGAACGATTGCTGGAGGCTTGTGGAGCACCACTGGTGCGGGCTTCACCACCAATGGAGGATGGTTCACCAACACCTTGGTGGGTGGACGTCTGACAATGATGGGTGCGGGACGATGGATCAAAATCTCACCCTTATTTTGGGGGTAAGTAATCGAGGAGGTAAGGGTATTACCCTTGGTGTTTACTGGCTTGTAGGGTATATTCTGGTCAGAGCCATAGCTGCTCTGGCCAGCCTGGGCAACGCCGGAGGCATCAGCACCACCAGCCAAAGAACCAGCAGCACCAGCATCAACCAAACTGCCAGAATTGCCAAACTCACCAGCACCGCCAGCGGAAGCAGCGGCTGCTGCCTCACCACCATCGCTGCTAGAGCTATAGCTCTGTTGTCCAGCTGGACCGTAACCCTGCTGGCTGCCAGAGCCGTAACCCTGCTGTCCGCCGTAGCTGTTTGCGCTGGCACATGCCTACAAGAGAGAGGAAGAGATAAAATGATAATAAGAAACCAATTGCAGATTTAGAGAGAGAGAGCGAGAGAGATCTCAAAGAGAGAGAGTAACTCTGGTCTTATGGGTATGGGTCTATTGGGTGTACGTACAATTAAGCAGGCGGCGAGCGCCCATATGAAGCTGTGTCTGTTCATCGTATCCAGTCCCGAACTCGAGTGACTCGCTGTACTCTCTGTTGGAACGTCTGCTGTCTACTGCTGCCTTAACCGATCCAAAGATTTCTTTAAATATGCTCTCACCGACCGCTTCACCCATGCTACGTGACATTTGGCCCGGTCTGCAGCCGCTGCCGGTTGATGGTGTTCCGCTCCAGCCACAGTCCATAGTCTTCTTCTACTCGCTGTTGTTGTTGTTGTTGTTGTTGTTGTTATGACCCACGCCCAGCCAGCTAGAACATGGCCAAATGCTGATTTCTTTGCACGCATCTCGTCGCGCATATCTCGGCGTGTTTACCCAGAAAACAATAACAACAATTACCACCTCTCTTTACCCTTCTCAGCTGGGGCGGGGCTCCAATCCACAGTTGTCATCTCTTGCATCGTGCATTACGCCCTGATACATAGTCACTCATATCGAGGTTTTTCACAATAAAACTGACCGACCGACGTCTGCGAAGATAACGATTGCTAAATGGGTAACTCATCAGTTCCGCATTGAGAGCTCTGAGTGAATCGATTGTCATTGCCATGGGCAGCTGATCTTTAAGTCACCAACCCACCGACGCTGTCACTGCCTCCTTAGTTCCATTCGAATTTCATGATTTTTAGAGGAATTCATTTGAACTTAAATTTCATTTGAATTTTTCAAAAAATTAAACCCAAAAATTAGATATACAACATAATTTTCCATATTGTTCCATCAGTTCGAATGCACAATTTATATAAAAACCGGGGCAGTATTTCGCTATCCGTTTCGAGCAGAGATTTTATCGCCTCGCACAAATTGTTTAACTTTAATAAATTAAAAGTTATTTTAACGTTTTAAGGATTTTCAATTGTGAGAAATCTACTTTTCATTCATATGTCAAGAACTGTTAGAAAAAAAGCCATTTACTCCTATATAGAGTTTATACCGGAAGATTCCCCGTAGTCAGTGCTCAAAAATATATTGATATTTTATAACTATGTATTTATATTCGGTTCATATAATAATAATAACAAATCTAAATAAACAATTATATTTTCAAGAAATTCTCTTCTCCTGGAATTGAGGAAAATTCCCGAAATTTTCTAAGTTTTTAACGATCAATTGTTTCTTGTGAAAAAAATATATATACACAATTAAAAGTTAGACGCTATGATATTTGGACAAATTATATGTAGGTTTAATATATTTATTCTGTATGAAACCGGATTTCCAAGAACCAGAAAATTCGAAAAAGATATTCTTTATTGAATTCTTATATTTATATCCCAAATCAGTTTAAAAATAGTCTCAAGGTAGCCCTGATTGATTATAATGAGACCAATATGAGAATTATGGTGCTTAATTTAAAACTACATTAGTCAAGTTGATAAAAAGCCAGTTCGTACTTGAATCTAGTTTGAGTAGGGATTGATTCACTTCTTCTCTTTTCTTCTCTTTTAATTGTGCTTAAATTAAGAGCTGTCCAACTTAAGTTTAGCATGCAATTTTATTTTTCTGTGTAAGAATTTCTAAGTATGCCACAAAAACTTGACATAGTATTCATACGAAACGAGTATTTTGTTATTCTAGAAGCAGCAAACGACAGCAAAAATTCTAAAATTGTCGTTGAAACTGATCAAGCGAAAAATGCTGTAAAGTCGAAAAACATGAAGATAATAATAATATAGAGTATGCAACGGTCGTTGACCTTGGCCTACTTGTTGTCTATGTTTTCAATATGTTTTGCAATTCAGAAAATAAAAGAAAATACTAATAATATCTGAGTCAAAACTGAATTCTACACGTGGTATAATTAATTCTAACTAACATCTCTCAACACACACTTAAAAAAAAGGGTGTGTTCTTTATAAGTGGAGATTATCAAGCCAAAATAATATATAAAAAAAAAAAATTATTAGCTGGAATAATTGCATTGCTAACCTTGCTGGAAGGCAAAGGCAGACACAGTAGTTATATGGATTTTAGGCATTTTTATTTGTTATCAAAAAAAAAAACAAATTTTTTAAATTAAACATACGCCTGATGGACACCAGGAGTGCTCCATTGGCGATGACTGCTAAAAGCTAGAGCTTAGTAGCTGGGAGAGCCATAGGGAGCTGGGCTGGCGTAGAGGGGAGAATCAGCGCCGGCGGCATAGCTGTCAGAGCTGGAGCCGGAGTTACCAGCGGATGGACCAGCAGAATTGCCATATGACTGCTGCTGACCATATGACTGTTGCTGACCATATGACTGTTGCTGGCCATATGACTGCTGGCCATAGGAGGGAGCAACAACTGGGGCCAGAGGAGCCTCAATTTTCTTGCCTGGCTTGTAGACCTTGACGTAGACAGGGTTGAGGCTCAGAGGTGTGGGCACCTTATTGATGACCTCCTGCTGATAGATGACGGAAGGCTTGATCTTGTAGATGACTGGATTGCCGCGCACCACAGTCGGTGGGCCGCTGTTCACATGGGCTGGTGGTGCGCCTGGCTGGTGCACAATAATTGGTGGCAAGGGTTGTGTGGCAATCACCTGATGATTGTTGTGACCGGAGGGCACCAACAAGGAACGGAACAGATGCTGGTCAACAAACTGGGGTGACACAACATTGATTTTGCCCTGACGAATGTTGCTAGCCAGATTGGTCTCAGCCAGCGACTCGGCAATATCCTCGGAGTTCTTCAGTTTCTGGTAGGTGGGATTGTTGTTCAGTGCCTGCAGCTGAGCCTGGACACGTCCCAGACGACGAGCCTCCTCGGGTGATGGCTGAATCTCGGCCTGAGCAGTCAACTGATTGGATGTGGGCTGTGCGCCGCCAGTAGCAGCATTCACATACTCATCCAAATTGGCCGATGGACCTCCGGGTAGATACTGAATCTGACCGTGGCGATGCTCGCCACCAGCACCTGATGAACCATAGTTAGCGCTCACCAGCTGCATAGAATAGAAAGAGAAGATAAAAGAGCATATAATTAGTCGCCTGATTTTTACAGATACATTTTCCTATATACATATATAGAGCTGGGGACGTACCGGTGCGGCGGCGACGGCGAAAAGCCCAAACCAAAGACTAAGTTGCATATTGGTTGTGTGATGTATCAGCTCTCAGATGTCTACTGCTCGTTGGATCAATGCTGTGCTACCTTCTTATAGGGGCCTATGGCATCGCTGTGACGCTTTTATATCGCGCTCACGTTGCGGAGACCGAGACTGAGACCGCCACGGCCCCGTCTACGTGATCTTTGCGATGCCATTTTGCCAACGATTTCCATTTCCGATTTCATAAATTTTTGTCGCACTGCATCGCCGCCAAATGTCGAGTTTAATTCTTCTTCTCTGTCGTCTTCTTTTGAGCTTCTTCTCATTGTTCTTACCCAAGCAGCCAAGATCTCTGAGCTCTGTCTGTCTACGTCTACTCGTAATTATCAGAGCAGTCTCCGGTTCTTTGTATTACAGCAGAAAAAAGCTCAGTTTCAGTCCCAATCCCAGTTACAGTCTTTAAAATCAGCAGTGAAGACAATCAAATTATTCAGATCCATATAAATATTGTGTTTCAAGTGAAGAAAGAAAACTCCGTCTCAGTGCTTAATCTTATCAAGAGCTTAGTAATGAATGCGGGTGATCTTACGGGTATTATCTTCTTTCAAGCAATCTTTAAAGTTATATGAAAGCGGAAGAAAAAACTCTTTCCAATGTAGAAAGCTAGGACGATTTTGTGATTTATCAATGCAAAAATATCATAAAATTCATAAATATGGCTTAGAAATAAAATTGTGTTAATGTTTTGTAAAGCTGGAATAATATAGAATCAGCACTCTATATGTGTATATATCTATATATTTAACTGTATATACACCGAGAGAAATCTGTCAGTAAGAATCTAATAAAATTCTATATACTGTAATTCTAAACTGTAATTCTAAAGATCGAGTCAAACGAGTATATAATAATGATTTCGTATATTAATCAAAACAAAACTGACGATACGAGAGCTTAAATCACAGCTAAGACGGAAGCTTTTTGGGTATAAATTCTTTAATACAAGTACACTCATATATATATATTTATATATATATAAATAAAAATATATATAAATATAAATATGCATATAAATATATATATATATAAATTAATTATTGTATAAACTTTTAACTTAATAGATTGCTTACGAAGCTGGTATTTATTTATTCTCTTCAAGTAGAAAGTCAGACTTCCATATCAGATTTTCTAATATGAGAGATTTAGAATTAAGTATATAGTACAGTGATCGCTGGCTAATTGGAACGCTTTGTTATTTTTTGAAATAAATAAATTACAAAAATCATTATAAAAGCGAGAAATGTCAAACATTTAGAGATGATGCAATAATTTTTGAAAAATTCTAACCTCAATATTTGCCATTCTTGTTGTTTGGCAATTGTTTGGCTTTAAGCAAAAAGTAAACTTAATTTGTGTGTTTTAATGGTTTTCTTTATGGGAATATTTAAGTAGTATTCGAAACTTTGAGGGATTTTCGCAAATATAAATTTTAAAATTGTTGTCTGATCATCGTTTGATTTTAGAGAAAAACTGCAAATTTCTTTGTATTTTTTTAATGTTTTTGTATTTTTTTCTTCTTCAATTTATTAAATGCAATTATTAATAAATTATTGTGTAATTTTATGTGCTAAAGTTATAATTTAGTCAGAGTCCGCGCTTATAGAGCAGATAGGTAAGATCGCGTGTGGGACGACTGCCATAGTCATTAAAGGGTGATTTAAAGGGTAGCTGGCTGTCGGCATCATCGCGTCGCGGGGAACTGGAGCTGGGCGAAGTTGCCGATGTGGGCGTGGCCTGCGATTGAGCCATATGCAAAGTATCCTCGCTCGAATTAATTATGCTCGACGAGGACGACTGAACCGTTGGCGCTGAATGCGGATTTCTGAATTGTTTATAGCGATTGCGCAGCAGACGATGCGATTTGTTGTGTCTTTGTGTGTGTTGTGGTGTGTGTAGTTGTTGTTGTTGTTGTTGTGGGTATGTGTGTCTGTTGTAGTGTGTGTGTGCTGGTTGTGTGTAGCTGTGTGTATATCGTTGGTGGTGATGCTGCTGTTGCTGTTGCTGTTGCTGTTGCCTCATATAATGACGCTTGAGACCCTGAGCCTCTCCGTCAAGATCCAACTGGCTAACCAAATTGGGATGATTATATCCCCGATTTCTAACCAAATGCTGTTGTTCTTGTACTTGGCCATCTGCCGGCCGCTCTGCTCCCGGCAAGTACTCATGATGCACTTCCTCATGCACTCCATTGTTGGTCTGATTAATAATACGATTGTAATCATCATTTGTGCCGCCCACCTGCAGATGTATGGCATGCTTGAAGTCATCACCCAAATGCTTTAACCAGAAATCATCATTTACTTCGCCGGTGGTATAGATACGTGTCGTTTGCCCACTTTTGGGCCTGCCCACGCCGGCGCTAGTCGCAGCCAGCACATCGATAACATCGTAGGGACCCCCATCTGTGCCATCTGTAGGTTCAGTCTTTGGCGTGCTTAAACTTGGCTCTGAATCTGTTTGCAGCTGCTCCACGCGAGCTGCCTTATTCAAATCCCCAGCCACCAGCAGATCCGATTCAGTGCTACTGCGTTCTGTGGTGCTGCTGCTATCGGAGGTAGCATCTCCACTATTGAAGTCTCTGTCTCTCGTCGTATCATTTTTCTATATTGAAATTATTGAATTTAGCTTTTTGAGATTTTAATTGCATCATGTCAGCCCAGCTAAGAGACCTACCTGAGCTGTTGCCAGCGTCGCCAGTGCCATTAGTAGCAGCAGCAGCGGCAGCCAAACGGAGTTGGCAGGCGGACCCATTCTTGAGATGTTCCGGCTTCCAACTGAACCCAGCGCCCCCAATGAACTGGACTTAAATACTCTTAAACAGCTGCGTGCAATTTTCCATTACAAACCATCGCGTTCCCAGCGCGTTCGCACAGACGTGATCTATGGCCACATATCAGATGCATCATCAACATCAACCTTGCTTGATCTTGATGCGTCAGTGGGGCCAGGGTCAGCGAATTATTTCTCTAATTGCTCAATGGGCGCGTAGTACTCATTATTCTCCAAAAACACTCCAAAAAATAAGCCGTAAAACGCACTTGAAATAGATCAACATGGCGGCCATTTCCGGATGTGAGCTTTTGGCGGCAACTGTACTCAAGTGACCCATTTCCAACGTTTCAGACAATTTTAAAACAAATTTAGGGCACTTAAATCTTAAAGAAGTGTTTCAGAAATCTGTTCCAAACGTAGTTTAACCGAGTTGGAATTTATGGAATGCTTAACTTAATATTTTATTAAATATAGTTTTATATTTATTTTCAAGTTATAAATAAATTAATAGCTTGCTTAAAAAGTGGTAAAATCTGTGAATTAAATGTTCAATGCAAAATTACATTCAGATTTTCAATAAGTTTTGAGAAAACAATGAATAACTTAAGACAATTGAAAATTTTTTGCTAATTAATTTGAGGGTTTCGCATAAGCCTTGATAAAACAATGAATAACTCGAAAGAAGAAAAGCGTTAATTGATTTAAGATATTCAGTTCAAGGAAACAAAATATTGAATATTGAATAACATATTTAACTAATTTATTTTATTAATTTAAATATACTTTGGCCTACAATATTGTGGTAACAACTGTTTCTGAGCAGCGAAACTTTTGTATTGCTTACCAATGCCACTGAAAGAATGTGTAGCATTTCGACTTCCGCAAAGCTGAAGCATGAATAAAAGTGCAAAAAGATTGGAAGGTAGTACTCATATTTATCGTATGTAAATAATTATAATTATAATTATAATTGCATCAGCGCATGAGAATTCATTCAACTCATATCTAGAAGTGCATCAATGGTCACTTTCAAAGAGAACTGTAAAGAATAATCGTCTTTATTTTCACACTCTTCAACGACTTAAACCATTTAAAAATATTTGAATTTCGTTTAGGTTTGTCTAAAGAACTTAAAACTCTTGAAGAGTTATTCTACTGAGCTATTTAAGTTGTATTTTTCCACCTATCTTTAGATTTGTCTAAAGATCTTAAAGCCTTATAAACTGTCCAATCTATTGAAAATTAAGATAGATTTTCCGAAAAATCTTAGTCTCGTCTTTACAGGTAAATATATTATGTAGTTTTCTTCAGTTGAATCAGTTAAAAATTCAAAAGTACGTGCTATATTTTGAAGCGGAATTTCGAATTTTCATTGTTTTTGAGAGTGGAACATATGTAAATGAAAATTACGAGCACTACAGATTCTAGAATGATCTCTTTCCAGTTAAATGACTTTAAACATATGTATATTTCGTAATTTTTACAGTGAATTTAAAAACTACTAAAGAAGGGCTATATTCGGAGCACCGAAGGTTATATACTCTTTCAAACTGGACAGTTCCTATAGCAGCAACATGGTATAGTAAAATCATAATTTTAATTTAATTATGATACTTTGAGAAACAAAAAAAAGTGACCCAAAAAGGAATTTTTGAATTGATTGATGCTTTGGGAGGATATATTTATCGGATATAGTTGGCCGATCTTAATGAATATTTGTGTGTACTTAGGAAACATTTTTATGCACTTTAACTCGTTAATTTCATTAAGATATCTTGAAAAACAAATAATTTTGAGCCGATCGCTCCTAAATGATATAGTATTACGATCCGGCCATATCTGACATATATGCTATTTAACTAGCTCAAAAACTGAGGGAACTAGTTTCCATATAAACAGACGGAGGGAGGGATGGACAGACAGACTGACGGTCATGTCCAATAATCACGTCCTGGTCAATAATCAAGCTCGGAGTAGCGAACGAAATCTCTCTCCAATTGGGAATAACAAATAACTCATAATTAGACATACTATTTTAAACAGTTTATTGAACAATTTGTAGACTGGAGCTGAAAAATGTAATGTGAAACGTCAACAAAAAGCAACATAGACGGACGGACAAAACGTGGGACGGACAACAGTCATAAAAAGTGCAAAATTTTACAAAAATAAATACAATCTATATATGTATATATGTACGAGTATATGGAATGCTCCACTGGCCTAAATTAATGCTTGCCAATATTCGCCGGACTCAGCAGAATTTGGACGTTTGGTTTGGGCCCCATTGGAATCGGATGGTCACCTTTAGTAGCTGAAGCCGTAGCCGTCACCGTTGTTGCAGCTGCAATGAGAAGCGAATCAGAGAGTGAAAAAAAAGCCACAAAATGATTTTCCATTTATTTTTTTGTTTGTTATTTTTGTTTTCTTTTCTTTTTTTTTTTTTTGTTATTTCTTTTTGTTCTTATGTTTATTATTTAAAACTAAAACTAATAAAAAAAACCACAGCATTTCCACACAGAGCAAACCGCACTATATTACAAAAAGAGAGGATTAAGTAGAGTTTTTTTTCTTTTGATTTTTTTTTGCTTTTGGCCTAGAACCAGGCACGCAAGTAATCGCTTATGGGCGGGGAATTATAGGTATCCAAGCTATAGCCGTCATGTGTATGACTATTATAGCCATATGTCTTGGACGGTTTGGTTGAATAATCTGCCCTGAGGGCCGATTCGGGTTCAGTTGCGGTTTCAAATCCCCAACCGCCAAGTCGACCATCTATCAGTTTCTTAAGAAAATCTGTTGTTTGCTTCTTTTGGCCAGGCTCGGGATCCACCAAGGCACCTCCAGGAACGCCATATTCAGAGTTAAGGTCAACATATTCCGGATGCTGATAAACAATGCCCGATATAATGTGATCCAATTGAGTATCGGCCACATGCTCCACCGGATAACCATTACCAATGTTGCCCAACAAGGGAGCTGAGTATGTACGGCGATTTATAGATTCTAAATCTCCGGCAAACTGCAAAGGTGTCGAGCTGCGCTCTAGCGGATCTGGCACTGACGTTGTCGAGAGTAAGCTCCGCAGCTGCGAATCATCCACAAATTTATAATCATTATAGATGCCAGTCAATGGGGAAGGTATCTGTTGTGGATAATAATTAAAAGCCGAGCGTTTGGTGGGTATAGAATTCATCATGAGGGGGGTATGCTGTGGTTGCTGTTCCGGCTGTTCAGTCTGTTCCGGTTCCATTTGTGGTCTTTGGTTCTCTGGCTGCAGAGTTGGTTCCGTTTGTTCCAGCTGCTCAGGCAGCTCTGTGCTACCCACGTTGCTATTGATGGCCTCCTCTGAGGTTTCGTTTGGTGGTGCAGCGGCTGTTATGGCACCACAGCCCATATGACACTGTCCACGTTTAAAGTTTGGATTCAGTGTTTCCGGCATAAATTGTATAATCTCTGGCGCAGTTAGATCCATATTGGCACGCTCCCGTTCCAGCAAATCATACTCACCCTTAATGTCACGCTTGCTCAGGCGACGGCCCAATCCCAGCCAGCGTTTACCCTGGCCCAAAGCCTTTTTGGTCTTGCGCTTGGTCTTGGACGTGGGCGATAGATGTGCCTGTGCCGGCGGCGACATTAAGCCAAATAGATTCATTTTCTGTTGCTGTTGAGCGGTCAGATCCTTGTGATATAACTTAACATAACGCGGCGGACGCTCCTGCAGCTGCTGTTGGCGCATTAAACGCTTTCGCAGCGGTCGCAAATCACGCAGATCACGACGACGACGTATGACATTGGCGGAGCTGCTCGATGGGTCTACTACGTACCTTGGCTTGCCAGCGGAGCAGCTACTGCAGCTACAGCTACTCTTCTGCTGCTGGGCTCGACAATCTATCAATAAAGATAAAGATTATATATGTATCTGTGTAAAGTGAAATGGAGAATGAAACTGAAAACTAGAACCCACCTGATTTGTTGACCGTAACGCGATCCACCTTGGCATACAACTTGGCTGGCTTGTGTTTCGGTGGTGCAGGCGTGCGTGGCTGCTCGACGGTAAAATCAAAGCTATAGCTAATCTTTGCCTTGGTCTGCACAGGTTTCTCCACACGATAATTGTATTCGGCGCCCTCGTATTTCTTTGGCTTGCTCGGATTGGGTACATTTAGCTGATACCCCAGCTGTGTGGGACAGGCACAGCCCTCCTCGCCGGTATAAACAACCTGTACTGGCGTAGGCGCTGCCCCAATCTCTACGAGCATTGCTACAAATAGCAACAGGGCCACTGTGAGCAAGTGCAGCATTGACATAATGATTTTTGATTTATGCTATCTTGGATGGATGGATGTATTTTGGGCGTCTGCTTTGGTATCTGTCGTTTTGGCTACTAGCCAAAGCTTGGCCCGCCGCATTCTTTATATCGTCTTTGGACTCCATCCAGTGCAATCTCTCACGCAGCAGTCCAACGACCACGTCTGGAGCGCTGTCTGACGACTCTGGCTGAACTTGAACTTGAACAATGTTTTTTCTGTTGTAGCTCTAAGTAATTGTTTTTGTTTTTGTTGCTGTTGTTGTTTTGCTTTCTCTGTTGTTGCTGCTGCTGTTGTTGTTCTCGCTGACCTTTTCAAATAAATTGCACTTGCGATATTTTCAGTCAAAAGTCATGTTCCCAGCATTCGTTGATTTCAGTGCCGCACGAAGATTTGGACTCGGACTTGCACTTGGTGGGGTAGCTATATATATAAGCTCACCAAACTCTATTTAATATATATACAACTGCTTTGCACTGCTTTCTTTGCTGACTGACCTATCGATCCATTCATCAACTGATCGATACTTTTAATTTCCTACTGGGCGCAATACCAAAAAAATCATTTATTATTTGCATTGTATACTTTTAGGGCATACAAAAAATATATATAAAAATTTTAGGTTGAGCAAAAAAAAAAAAAGCTACTGACTGTTAATCGTGTTCTTTGCTTATCGTTTAGAGTTTAGCGAAAAAATTATTTGTTTTTTTTTTCTCGAGTTGATTACAATCTTGATATCATAATTATAGTCGTGCTCTTCTAGAAAACGCATATAATACAGCTCGATTGTCGCAGTTTAGGCATTGCATTTACGGGGTATACAAGACATCTATTCCACTCTATTGGCTTATATAACTGGAGTCCTTCTTATCACTTCCTTCGAAATGTAATTTATTTAACCTACTCATATTCTGACTTCAATAAAAACCTGTAAGGAAAGTCTATCTTAGGTGTGTCGAAGACTACACGCTGGAATAATCCTTCGAAATTTTTGTGACTATATTTATTTTTTGACCGATTGTTTCTATGATAGCTATATGATATAGTAGTTCGATCTTCTTAATCTTCCTTTCAATGAGCGTTTAGGAAACACACTTCATCTAACTTGTCATCTACACAAAGGTATCTTTATAAACAAGAAAGTTTTTTCCCTGAAACAACTTTTCTACCGATTGCTATATGATATAGTATCTATCCGGCCGGTTCTGTCATAGGAATTCAACTAAGAGACGGATAGCTATGTTGACCCGTCTATATATATATATACTATGGTTTAAGGGCTCTGAGGTATACACAGGAATACTACAGGAATACAGGGGTATCTAAAAAATGACCTTTAAACTTGAATTGAGTATGAAAACTTACAATTGCAAGCTCTAATTAAATTCAATTACATATTAAATAAAGTGCTCAGTATTCTTGAAGTACATTCAAAAATTTCCTGAATTCAAAAGAAATCTTTTTATGGAATTTTTCATGTGTATTTAAAAAGATTTTTAACGCTAACTAATACAAAACATACATAATGCATCCATGCCATGCATTCATACTCAAATATAATAAATAGTTATTTACAAGTTGAGCAAAATATTTCTCTCAGTGCTTAATAATAACCATCCAATTCCTGTCGACGCGAATTGCGGTATGACGTAATGCGTCCTGGCTTGAAGCCGCAATCAACGGAAACTTTGTCATCCTCCTTGGAATATTTGGAATCGCTGCTATAGCTCGAGCTGCCATAAGCTGATTTTTTGGAGCTAATTTTCCTGAACTTGGGATTCTTGTACTGTTCAGTGATATAGCCCAGCTGTTTATATGTTAATTGTGGGACAGAATCGTTATCATCATTGGCTTGCTCCTGCTCCTCTTCCTCAATGTATTCCTCTTCTTCCTGCTCTTTGGCAGCATAGGTGCGTTTCTTCAGTGTGATGACATCGCTTTTCAGCTTGAATAGATTCTCCTCGGGCACATTAGAAAAGAATACCTTTTGCTGTCCATCCACGGGCTTCTGCGCAAAGCCGTAGGCCAACTTTGCCTCTGGTACATTTATCGCCTTGCCAGCCTGAACCGCCAGACCAACACTTATGGGATCTGCTGGTGCACTGTCATCCTTAGCCTTCTCAGAGACATAACCAATGCTATAGGGAATATTTGTATGACAGAGAATTGGAAAATTTTGGTATGTGCTTCATATTTACCTATCATAGCTTGAACTGGTGCTGGAGCTGCTGTAGCTGCTATCGCCATTCTGTTGGCAGTCGCAGGTGGGTTTGCATGGCGTCTTCTGTGGAAATCGAAATGGTATCGAAATGAGTTTTGGGTTCTATCAAAGCAACAAATGATTGTTTTTGATGTACTTGGCGCACGTACGGGATGATAATGATGACAGTAAAAAGCTCATTATGATCATGATGATGTTGTTCTCGTTGTTGTTGCAGTTGCTCTGGTTGCCTTTGTTGCTGATGATGATGACGCAAGCCCCCAAAAAGTTTTTGCTGTTGGCCTATGACTGCTCACATGGTAGGCTGATAACACTTGCATGCGGAAATGTTGCATGTTGCATGTGTGCGTATGTATATATGTGTATGTCTATGCATGTATGTATGCATATATGTATGTGTGTGAGTGCCATATTTGCTGAGAATCTCTAAGCTGCTGGAGTTGTTTTAAAGTTACTGCCAAATGTCGCATGTTGCATGTGCTCCTTTGACTGCCTGGAATCTGCATGTGGTTATACTGTATGTTAAATGTAGCAAGTGCTGTGTGCCTGTCTCCGCATATGGCAGATTGGATGTGTGTTTTTCTCTGCATGGAGTTGTGTGCATGTCAATTTTTCAAACTGTTTTAGCTGCTAGTAGCATGCCTGTTTAAGGAGTTGGGTTTAACTGGGTCTCATTATCTCTACAGGATTTTATCTCAAAATACTAAGTTAAACTTTGTTAATCACTGGAAAATGTAGCATGTGGCATGTGTGTCCGTATGTCTGCATGTTGCATGTTGCATGTGTGTTGAATGTAACTGGGTTGATTATTATTAATACTGGATTTGTTTTCTAATTCTAAATGGATTTTTGTTAGCCACTGGATTTAGTCACAGGCCGTAGCCATAGCCCGCCGGCAACATGGGAACGCCACGTTTCTTGTGGCACTCCACATGCTCCATGCGCTGCAGTCGCTCGGCCAGACGCTGTGCCGCCAAAGTTTTAGCCTCGATGGCGCCCTCGAGCATGCGGCGACTCAAGAGATTGTTAAATGCATGCACATATTGAAAGAGCTCACGTACTTTGCCACAGGTCTTTGGCAACTGGGCGGGTTCGATGAGCTGCTTGCTGCACCAGCAATTATCACCGATGGGCGATAGATTCACCTCGCTGGGCTCATAGTAGCGCGGCTTTGGACGCACTATTGTTGCACTTTGGCAGCTCTGGCAGTAATCCGTGCCCTTTTCGGAGCACACACAAGCCGCAAGCAGCTAAAAATATTGAAGAAATCCCAAATGGTTAATCTCTCAATGGTTGGCTTCAATTTTTATTAGTACTTACACCCTGGCTGCAGTGCATCGCCAACAGCAAACTCAAAAGCAATTTACAGGCGTGCATCTTATTATTGTTATATTTATTATTAACTTTTGCTTATTTTTGTTATTATTTATTATTATTTTTATTCTCTTTCTCTCTGTTATCGGTCGCGTGCTGTTCAGCGGTCGTTAAACGTTTGAACTGACAACTGCAGCAGCCCACACGTTTTATACCCAACATCAAAAGCTCAGCTCTGTATGTACCATGTGCTATTATTATTCCTATACCCTGTAATCACTGAAAACGCTTCAAATGAGCATATTAAGTGTTCGCCATTGTAGGTAACAGGCAGAAGCAGTCCACCACACCAAGCTCAATTTTTATGCCAAAGTGGAAAAGAAAATGAAGTTTTCGAAACAATATTTTCATAATTTTAACATCAAATTTTTAGTTTAATTAAAATAAACGAGTTCTTTTTAACAAAAATTGAGCTTTAAAAGGATTATTATTCACCTTTAAGCTGCAACTTTTATTTAATAAACTTCTACTAAAAATGCAATTTATTTGAGCAGGCTAAAACGTATTGGGACTTAAATAAAACATAAAAAAAATAATGTATATTATTAAAATAAAACATAAGAAAATAATGTAAATTATTTTATCTTTATTTAAATATAAAACACATTTTTTTCTTATCAAAAAATAGCAAGAAAAAATCATTATAAATCGTACCAAACTATGCCTCAAAAATTGTGCTGTGTCGGAATGGAATATTGTGCTGCACTGCTTCAAACCTGCTTACAGGGTATTTGCCAGTCAACCTCTCGTGACTGCCACGTCTCTCACTTCTTCTCGTTATTCTTTATTCTTATTTGTTGCAATTCGAATTAAATGCAATGCAGCATCGCTTCATCGCACAGGGACACTTTCTCATTTCTCCCACACGTCAGGGTCGTCGCATCTCAGGCTCGCCCAGCTTCAGGTCCAGCTGAGGTCAGGTTCTCTGGACCATTGCCGCTTTCTGCTTTCGCTGCACGTGCTCAATGACCCAACAACGGAGCGCTGCAAGCGACAAGTGGATGTTGTGGGATTTGGTGATAAACAAAAAGCACACAAATGCTGGTAAATTCCATGAAATTCATATCGCTGTTGTTGCTTCCAGTTGCCGCTGTCGCTGTCGCTGTCCCAGTCGCAGTCGCTGTCAGCGTCGACGTTGCTGCGCTGCTGTTGTCAAAAAATTAACAATGAAATTTGTGCAAAATCGCGATTAATTATATGTACATATATATTTATATATAGGTATATATATGCTCTCTATTCGTCCGCCGACGCCAAATAAATTGGGTCAACGTCAGCGTCTGAGATTTCGATTATAGTAAGGAGCAGAATTAGGCCATTAACCTAATTTTTAGTACAAAAAATACCCGATGCTTATTGGTTTTTGGATGCTGCGCATAATGTAATTTATGTACAAAAAATATATACAAAATGGACCTAGAAGTATACGTGTCTTTAGAAATCATATTCTTTCATCTAACTTGTAAAATTCATCAAGATACTGCGAGAAAGAAAAACGCGTCCCGTACAGCAAAGTTTGAACCGGTTGCTCCTATGGCAGCTATATGATATAGTTGTCCGACCCGGCCGGATCCGTCATATATGCTCACTGCAGCAAACCAAATTTGATCCATTTAGCGCAAAAATTGAGAGACTAGTTTGCATATGAACACACGGACTAGGCTATATTAACTCGACTCGTCGTCTTGATCAATAATATATGTATATAGTTTATTCACTATAGTACTAGTATATCGTCAAGCAGCCGTAGGAATTATAAATATATAAAGTAAAAAGTACATAATCGTTTGAAATTTCTGAAACGGTATTGGTAGTGTTCTGTAGATCAGAAAGGGTCTGAGAGTTGGTTTTCTTTAGCTACAACGAATTGTTCATCGATTCTCGATCCTTGATCCTATAATCTATATATATATATATATATAACAATTCGTATATATATATATCATTGATCAGGACGACGAGGCGAGTGGATATATTCATCTGTCCAGCTGTTCCTATGCATTTTAATCTAACAATTTTTCTTGTACTTAGCAAATATACATTTAGAACTGGCTGGATCGAACAACTATATAATATTGCTGCTACAGAAAGGAACAGTACTCTTTGTTATAAGACATCTTGAATAGACTTAGGAGCTAGATAAAACAATGTCTTTAATAAATACTGGCTAAAAATGTTGAATATATAAAAGGGATCAAATTGCAACCACTTTACTATATTTATTGATATGTATATAAAACATAGAGTAATAAATATAAATGTAACAGCAATTTTCATATGCTTATTCCAAGGTCTGCAAGGATGTGCAATCTTCGGCGCCTGATGACTCATTTTCTTTACTAATTCAAATAAATGTTAATCCGGTTTTGAGCCACTCTCATTATTATACTTTTGCTGTACAATCAGCGACATTTTGTCTAGGCCGGAAAACCCCAGAGAACATACATATGTATATATGTATGTACATATATCTGTATATATAATATGATCAGCTGTTGGGCGCGTGCTCTGCATACAGAGGGAAAAATGATGTACAAAAATAAACAATTTTTGTATTTAATTTTTTGTCTGGTCTTTAACGGCATTACATTTTTTATATACATGTGTATATATTATCAGTTAAGAGAATTTCGTTCGTCATGATTTCGATATTTTCTTATGAGATTTTTTTACTCTTTAACTTCATAAAAACTAGAATATACTCTTAATATAAGTATGTACATATGCAATATCTTAAGACTTTGCAAATATATTTAATAGGTCACAATAAATCTACCGCCCGATCATTGTCAAAGAGGTTTAACTATTGATCTATTTACTCTATTTCTTATAGCTTTTCCCTAGATCAACAGAAATGGAAACAAAGTTATAATACTCTATGTAAAGGCTTATAAAATTAGTAGGAACGTGCTATCTTCTCCACACCGATGATTTCAATACCCTTGCAAATTGATAGTTTTGAAAATAAAAAAAAAAAGTGTTCCATAGCTCAACTCAAATTGTGAATTATCGATCCAATTACAGCTTCAATATACAATTTTTGGAAAGAATATGGAAAACATTTTCAACCTTCAAGCTGATGAGATTGGCTATCATTCGACCTATCATTCCTAAGACAGCTACTGTGCCATCCACATAAGTTTCTTCTACCTAACTCAAAAAGTACATTTATATGGACATGGCTATATCGACTCGCCTGATCGCTCCGATCTATAATATATAATAAAGAATTTTGCGCTCAATTTTAAACATATTACTTTGTTTTTTGATTGGACGTATTAGTGAATTACATCGGATAATAGATTCAGAATATACATATATTATGCCTGAGATCCATACCACTCTCTGTATATTCTAAGTGTATAATTGTTACCCCCAGTTCGATTATTACAAGTGGCCATGCCATGGTCATGGCCTGCAATGGATGCGCACGGCAACAAGATCGAGAGACAGACACATCATAATAAGTCATCTGACTTATCACTAACTGGGAAAAGTTCGAGTATAAAAATGCGAAGCAGGCAGCATCTCGAGCTCAGATTGATCTCACCCGGACAAGAGATTAGTGAGCGTCGTACAGTCGTCTTTTTAATAGCATCAGTCGTCGTCGTCTGAATTGAAATATTAATATCAATATATACATATATATATAAATATATATATGAATATAAATATATATACGTTTGTTTTACAAAACGGACCTACACGTGTGTGTTTGTTGAGATAGCCTGCTTATCAGTCTGGCACAGAGTCTAGTTGTTAGCCTGAAGCTCAGCTGTAGCTTCAGTACAGTTCTACAATTCCAAGTGAACGAAACATAAACAGCATCAAAAGGAGTTTTTCCATTGAAATCCTGGAGAAATGGCAGCAAAAAGAATGGATTTAAATGTGGCCACGTTTCTGGTTTTAAGCGGCAGTTCAAATCCGCTTGGTCAGACGCTAGCTCAGGAGTTATGTGGCCGCTTGGGTGTCGGCTCCATGGCACTGCTCCTCGATGAGAATGAGGAACAATTACTTTCATTGGAGCAACTGTTGAAGGAGCAAGTGCAATTCAATGGGGTACAAGTGATCACGGGCCTTTTGGATGAGCAGCACAGCAACGCCGCTCAATTGCTGGAGCAGATTTTGAACAAGAGCCCGTGTCCTAGCTTCCAACGCACAATTATTGTACACAACGAGGGCGATGCTGCTACCCATGTGCTGCTAGAGCCGCAGACGCCGCAGGCGTGGCTCGACTATGTGCAACGCCAGCTTTATGCGCCGGTGGCCCTAAATCAACGTTGGCTTCAATCCAAGGCTCTGCTGGGCGTGGAGAAGCTAGTGATTAACGTGACCTCTTCACTTCAAGTGCGTCCCTTGGTCTACAATACTCTGCTATGCTCTTGCAAACGTGCCCGGGATATGTACTTCCGTTCCATGGCCGCCGAGGAGGCCCGCGCAAATGTTCATGTGCTTAGCTACGCGCCAGGACTACTGAAGACCCATGAAACTCAATATGATATGAACGGTAATATTGTGGATCCGGATGAACTAATTGGCTTGACGCCGGAACAGAAATTACCACGGGTTCAGCCGCTACAGGCAACACTCAAATTGATCAACATTCTGGAGGAGGCCGCCTTTGTTTCCGGTCACGATGTCGACTACTATGACACCTTTAACTTATGAGTAGCAACGCAGTCGTGGCCTGTGCATCCACATCATAATTATATTAATTATAATTATTATAGCTATAATAATTATAATTATAATTGTAATTGGAAGTGGTTCGCACTAACACGCACTGCTGCAGACGCGCATGTTTCTTTGGCTATCGATTTTGAACTAGATTTTGATTTTTTAATGAATATGGAAATGGAACTGAATAAAATTTGGCTGCTGACCCTCGTCCTCATAACGGAAATGTGTAACGGAAACGGAACACACGAAAACGAAACACAAAAAAAAGCTCTTGTTTTTATTCATATTTTTTTTTGTCTTACGAAGCGAATGTGTAATCAAAGGAAATCTTTTTAGAAAGCTTTATTTTTCGAATGATCGAAATTGGCATGATTCATGATTCATCAGATATATTTATATATATATCTATGCAAATTTTAATTCCTTCTTGATGATCTGTTCATGGTTTTCTTATCTAAATTTTATGCAATCTTTCATGTTTGTATACCCTTGCAGAGGGTATTATAATCAGTCTTAAAACTATGTATGTGAATAATATTTTCTGTAAAGCACAAATATCGGAGTCGGCCAGATCAGACAACTATATCGAGTACCTGTTAGAGAAGGAAACAATCGTCCTAAAAAGTTGTTTCAGGGAATGCCTTTTTGTTTCTTAAGATATCTTGATAAAACTTACGACTTCAATGAAAGAAAAAGTGTGTGTAATCTTCGGCCTTACGATAATAGCTCTTACATATTAGAGTTTTTTTTTTTTTTTTTTTTGTAATTATGTGATTGAAGCCCTGAACTCTCACTGTTTAATCAGCCATTTTTATTGATGTTACAGTAAGCGATAATGCCAATGAACCATTCATAAAATCTGTAGAGCGTTGATTGAGACTCAAGCAAGCCAATTGCCAGGCTCGTCAATCCAGATGTACAGTAAAAGTTCTGTACAAAGAACTATACCTCCCAAAAAAAACATTGTCAGGCGAACATTTAAATACTGTATCCAAGTTTAGCTAGTTCTTTTTCAAGCTGAATTAATTTTTTTATTCTTTTCAAGCTAAGCGGGTGTCTTAAGTTCATTTTAAATTCTCAGCATTATTTATTTATTTGTTGTTTTCAATTTGAAATTATCTTTTTAATGAAATATTTTGGTATCCTGTTCGTGATAGTGAAGCTCAACTGTATTAAGTAGGCGAACCAAGAAGATTAAATCATCGATTTCATGAAAGAAATAATGTTCAGTGAAGCGGAAGCTGTTGCTATGAGTAAATCCATTTGTATAAATGTGAATATTTGAATGATTTTATTGGCATATCAAAATTTTTGAATCGTGTTTTTGTGAGCTAATCTGTGTTGAGCTTATAGTCTTGGTAATTGAATTCAATGCATAATCCATATTTAATCGTATTTAGCTGTTTTCAATTTTATTTATTAAAAAGAAAACAAGTGCTGTTTGCAAAACAATGTCTATATAATCTTTGGCTTATAACTTTCCTAGCTCGACTCTGAGAATTATTTTCTGCTTGCTTTCAGAGACATAGAGAAGCGCGACTTTCCTGTTTAAGATTGAAGATGCGTCATTCTTACTTAATAACGCTTATCAAACTATTCCAAAAATAATAATTTAACAGCAAAAAAATGAAGTAATCCATGGAATACAATCGCATATGTGTGTGACTAGAGCTTAAAAACTATCGATAGAAACGAAAGCTTATCGATTGTACTAATAAAGGTATTCAGTGTTTAAAAAAAAAACCTGTTTGAACTCGGACAAAAAGCTAAATTTATAGGTTCGCGCTGATTAATCAAATTAATAAAATTTGGATAGAAATTTAGAAAAAATAGGTGTATGTTGATAGACTAGTTCGTATACTTTGAAATACACCTATAAATGGAAAGTTTACATAAGCACAATATTATTTAATTTCATTGTTCTCTTATGAGTTAAAATTTGAAATTTAATACTGGATCCATACGAAAAGAAAATATAAATATCGAAATGGAATCTGAGACGCATACGTTCATATCTCTAGAACCGCTTGACCTTGAGTATCACTAAATGCATTCCGCACGGTTCGGGCTTGGCTCTAGTTGAGATAACAACTATTTATGGGCTTTTATTATGCGATTTGAAGTGCGACAATTAATAATAATTGTATAAATTATATACATAATTATAATTAATGATAATTGTTTAATCATTTAACTGCGAGCAACATCTAACGATGATAACCTTTTTATGTCGATGTCATTCCAAACGAAGCTCGAACCTGCTGCTGCATTGGGCAGTTAAGCAACTTTGTATTAATAAGCTATACTATAAAAATACTTATGGAAAAAAGCTTATCAAATAATATGTAAGGAGGTTTCAACATTATTCGCAGTCAGACTAAACATTTTCTTAATGGAATATATTATTTAAATATAAAGGAAGTAAAAAAAAACAATATCAATATAAAAAAAAAAGGTATTTTTATTGAGTTACTAAGAAAATTAATAATTTAGCATTTTTATAGCATTCAATAAATAATTTAAATTAATCAAATTTTTATTGGGTTGAAATGAAATTATTATATTCCAGCTTATATTGTCAGCGTTAAATAGTTTAAATTAATCAAGTTTGCATTGGATTGAAGACTTAAAAATCTTTAAATAATTCAAGCTTATCCCATTTACATTTTAGAAATGGTTTAAACTTTATTCCAGAGTAATGCGTATTGAAATTAGAGTCGAAATCTTCTATATGCTCACACTAGATGGCGCCATTAGTTGACCAATATTGCATAGTCTGAACGCGGCTTTAAGAACACAACAAAATCACAAAAAGAGAATGTGATTCTTACTAGCTGCAATTCCATTAAATTTTAGCGAAGTTTCTAATACTTGTTTTTTAGCCTTAACGTTAAACCAACAAGTGTCATAACCCTACAATAAACACACACATACACCCATACATATATATATATAGAGAGTCGTCTAAGCTTTGAAGCTTTTTCCAAAGCTGCCTGCAAAAGCTTCACCAAAAGAGACAGTCACAAAATTACAACTAACTGTTGAGGCTGCGATTAGACCCCAAGCGAATTTCTTTTTTTTCTGTTTTGTATTTTTCTATTCACCCTTCGCAATGAATCTGGAGCAGCGTAGTTATCTGATAGTGACAGGAGCCTCGCGCGGCATTGGCCGTGAGCTGGCCCAGCAACTGTCGAAGCAGATTAAAGCCAGTGGTTCGGTGGTGGTGTTGCTGGGGCGTAGTGAACCGCTGCTGGAGGAGACCAAACAAACCATATTGAGGCAGCAATCAACTCTGGCCGTGCACACATATTCACTGGAGTTAGCCGACGCGAAGGCAGCGGATTTTGCGCGTATTTTCGAAGAAACAGTGGGCAATGCTTCGGAATTCGAACGCGCTATTGTTATTCACAATGCTGGCACATTGGGCGATACTTCAAAGCATGCCCGAGAAATTGGAGATACCGAAACACTGGAGCAGTACTATCATATCAATCTTTTTTCAATGCTCGCCTTAAACTGCGAGTTCATGCGTGTGTTTGCCGACCAGCACAAATTGGTTGTAAATCTTAGTACATTGGCCGCTTTGGAGCCGTTCCCCTCGATGACGCACTACTGTACTGTTAAGTCCGCTCGTGAGATGTACTTCCGCTGCCTGGCTCTAGAGGAGTCGCCAGAGAAAATACTTGTACTTAACTATGCACCTGGTGTCATTGATACACAAATGACGCTTCAGGTGCAAACAGAATCTCATGACCAGGCCCTGGCGGCTGCTTTCAGGGATCAGCGGGAGTCCAAGACCATGTTGACGCCAGAGCAGACGGTACTCAAGTTAATACAGGTGCTGCAGGCAAAAAAATTCAACTCCGGCGATCATGTGGATTACAGGGATTAAACAAAAAAAAAAAGATGACAATCCGAAAAAAAAAATATAATCATGTTAAAATTCTGAATATTTTAATATTAAAGTTTAAAATATTCTATCGATCAAAAATTATAATCAATACTTGCTTAAACCGCTAACTGTTCAATCAGTGTAATAATCATAATAAAATTAAAAATATTTTTATATTTACAAACTTATTTTCCATCTGTTTCTGAGTAAAGTTTTTGCTTATCTTTTAACAAATCAATTTTAAAAAATGACAACTTTTATACAATTTTATACAATTTGATCAAATTTTTTAATTTTAAGTTTATATTTGATTTTTGTATAAGAATCATAATTATTCCATCTTGCCTGCTAAAATCGGAATAGTTTTGTAGCGTAATTCATGGATAGTTTTTATAATAAAATATGAAACAAAAAGAATGCTTAAAAGAAGTCTGCAGCGGCGCTTCGTCGCTTTGTGGGTATTTTCAGCAGATCATCAGTTAGTGTAGAACCCGTATCAATGGGCGTGGCTTTGCTCTCGGTGCTGCTAATCTTGGCGGGTGTCGCTTGTTTGCTCAGCGGCAGAGGCCGCACCATATTTGGTGTAATCTTATGCTTACGCACCGTTGGCGATGGTGTCAAGAGAGGTGTATGGTGCCGCAGTCCCAGCTTGCTGGTAGCCAGGCGGCGGGCTGCAGGTGACATGCTGGCCAGACGCTCCATGTTGGAGCGCACAAAAGGTGAGTTAATGTTACGACGTGCAGTATTCAGAGCTTGCTGTTTCTGGTTGCGCATCTTCTCGCTAACCTTTTCGGCCAGCGCAATGGCAATGTTTTCCCGGCGTGAATTTTCATTAATGCGAAACGAAGGTCCGGGTGTATTACGCAGAGGTGTATCACCGCCATCCAAACGAAAGGGCGTTCCATCAATCTCACCCCAAGTCATGATGGGCGAGAAGGCCTCACCGGGATGTGGTGAAGGTGAACGCAACAGATCAAATCCGCGTATGCGTGGTGTGCCAGCAGTGACTACTTCACCAGTAGCTGCCTCAGGGGTTGTATTGGCCTGCATTTCTGGCTGAGATGTTGTTGGTAATCTTGTGGCATTGTGATGAATGCTCTGTTTGCGTTCAGCCAACTGAACACGTTCCTGTTCTGTCAGGTCAACGCCATCAGGCACATACATAACGGAGTTCATATTCGTATAATTCCACGTCTCGATTTTGCGCAACGGATCCGGCGCCTCGAACTGCTGTTCAATGCTGGGCAGGATTAGTGCCCGTTGCAGTTGCTCTGCCGATAGCTTTTCATGACTGTACAGCACAGCGTATTTCTGACGCAACTTTGCCTCGGCTGTCTCAATGATTTCCTGAAAGCTTTGATTATCCTCGCTAGTATAATGCTGCAGAAAGGCATCTAGCGACATCTTGCGCGCTGGGTTATCCTGGTTACCGCCCTCAGCGACGCTGCTGCTTTTGCTTTTGTTGGAGCGCGCTGTATCGTCTGGTCTTGGTGTGGCACCGGCGTTTACTGTACTCAGCGGCGTCTCAAATGTAGCTGGCGACATGGCTAAAAGGTAGATAAGAAAAACATATATCACTCTTATTAAATTATATATCAACTAAAATACAAAACAGAAAGTTCTTTGGCTTTGAAATTCACTTGCAAACGGCTTAAAGGGTTTGGCATACTGAACCAATTTGCAATTTGCAAAGTTTTTCATAATATTATGATATAAATTGTGTTGTATAGAGCAATTGCAGCTTTGGACACATATATTATTATTCATATGGGATATAGTTCTCCGATCTCCGATCAGTTCCGACATATCTCGACTATATGCGATACAAAGAAAGCTCAACATTCAGTTCATGTAATCTAGCACAAAAAATTAGAGACTATATGGAAATAGATATGGCACATCAACTTGCCTCTTCATACTGATTTAGAATATATAGATATATAAAAATCATTAGCTTGGAGTAATTTTATTTTACAACACACTTAAATACATATATGTATATACATATATAATAATATTTCTCCCACCTCGATTATAATAATTTTAAAATACAAACTTTGGTAGCCTTACCCCATCAAGTAACAGACTTAATCGACTCGACCTCTCATGCTGATCAAGAATATATATAATTTTGGGTGTTGTAACAGCTCCATTCAATGTATTTTACATTTTGTGACAAAATTTGAATACCCTGTACAAGTAGAGACTAACTTAAAATACCAAATTTGAATTTATGTCTAGATGGATTCAGCTGTTTTTCTCTATCTTATACACTTAAAATGGTAGTCACGAAAAGAAAAAAAAAACTTACTATTGTTGCGATTATTTCGGCCATGGCCGTTTCCGGAACTAATAGGACGTCCCAGACTGTACCGCGCGCGTATCTCAGCCATTTGGAGAAAGTCGCGTCGTGACTCTGCGGCTAGGTAATCGTTTTGAGCGCGCAAGCGCTCCAAGTCGGGAAAGAAATCGCGCTGGATTATCTTGGACATCTCCTCAATATAGCGCTCCTCGGTGAGGATTTTCGGTTTGGGTTTTCGTCGTTCGTTCGGCAAGGGACGCTTGAATTCCGCGAGTGCTGTGTTTTGTGCCCGAACTATTTCTGCGGCTCGACTTCCCGGAGTGCCAGGCGTACTGGGCGTGCTTGGAGTTTTATTGTTCATTATATTAATAATTATTTTAAACAAAATACGTTTGAGTCGATCTGCTTATGAATGATTTTTAATTGGTACAGAAACAGCTGGTAGCAAACAAACGTTTAGCTATCAGCTGTAGTTGCTTGGTGTTGCCACACTGTTGCAAAACTATCGATTGTTCTAAAGAACTATCGATTACAGTTCTTATTAAGACCAGTCCAGAACTTTTCAGATTTCCACGTTTGAGATTACCAAGATTTTTTAAAAGACACTTTTATGCTAATTTCGCGAAAACGAACAGCATTAATAAAATGCACTCTTAATTTACACGAATACTAGTTTAAGCGGGAAAATAAAAATAATATGAATAGCTTTACGAAGAAATTGTCTCATATAGGGAGAAGATATTTGACATATTTGTTTATTTTCTGAATATCAAAATAACATTATTTTCTTAGCAATTTGATTCAAATTCCTTGAACTTTTTTAAATATTTCTGTGCGATTAATGGCATAATAGCTCACTTATGCTGGATTAATAATGGATCAAGTTCGTTTAAATCAATCCGATCAAGTCGGACTTATAATTTTAGACAACGTAAATTTGGTATATATGCAGTTTTTTATACAAACTTCAGCATTGCGAAGAAAACATGCCTTTTTTTCATATATATGTAGGTAAATTGGCGAAATATCTGAAAGATCCTTTTGAATGAATATTTTTCTGCAAATGTAAACTGAGTCCTCTCAGCCGGTTCATTACGGGCCATATAGGGTCTTCAAGCCGGAGACTGAACCAAGGCTAGAACCTTAAGCATGAATAGAGGGTCACGCAGAATTGAAAGCCTTCAACGGGTTTGAACCAATCTTTGAATCTTTGTATAAAAGTAAATGGTTCATCAATTAAGTTACCTTCCTTCATGTAAAGTTGTCTTGGTACAATGAATAACAAGTTTTCAGATACTGTTCAGATATTTTGTTTTATCATAGCAAGCCGGTAGAATGGCAGGCTCCGTGTTTGGAAATACTCTACAATTATTTCATATTAAAACTAGTTTTCACACTGGGCACAACCGAGTACGAATATAGGAAAAACTAAAATTACCATCATTTCAAATAATAATAGATATTAGAAAAAATGGACTGTCTTAAAGTTATGGCAGGTTTGCTTATTATTATTTGGATTGTAAAGTATGCATTTCTATTTATCCGCTTCATATCGCGTTGTATCAAATATTTCATAATGAAAATATTTAATAAACTGGCATACAAGTTTCTTCCGGATGGATATATATGCTCAATTTGCCTGGATATCGTAAAAAATATGGGCATATCGGCAGTATATCGTCTGCAGTGCGGTCATTGGTTCCATAAGATGTGTATATATCCCTGGCTGCGTACTCGGAAAAGTTGCCCCAATTGCCGTCGCAAAATTACTGTGAATCTCGAGAATATTATGCTATTGCCGAATGATGTCGCCCTACCTGTTCTTCGCGAACTCGAATATATTAACAATAATATGGAGCAAGGAATAGAGATAATCGATGATAATTATAATAACAGGCCAATGGGTCCTCCTCTCTGGCCATTGGCACGGCCCCCGCTGCTCACTTACTTAGACCGTACTTAAAGCATTTATTCACGTGCATATGCCCTAAACATATATCCGATTTAAAGATTCTTTTCTAATATATATAAACCAAGATTTTAGTGGTTCTGTTATACGTGAAGCTTTATGGATTCCAACTTAAATAAAATTGTTAATTAGGCTCAACGACGTGAATTGACAGGAAATTTTAATTTATTTTTTAAATATATGTTTATAACTCGCCATTTTTATACCATTGCAGAGGGTATTATAACTTTGTCTCGGAATTTGTAATGCACTGAAAGAGCCATCTGCAACCCCATAAAGTATATAAGTTTTTGATCAGGACGATGAGACCAGTTGCCCATCTGTTTATATGGAAGATAGTCTCGCAATTTTCTAGCTAGCTGAATGAAATTTGGTATGGAGCATTCTTTTTGCTGCAAGCAGCACATATGTTGGAGCCGGCCGGATCGGACAACTATATCATATAGCTCCCATAGGAACAATTAGTTCAAAAGTTGTTGTATGGAAAACTTTTTTTGGTTTTAAATGTAACTTGGTAGAATTTACAATTTATATGGTAAAGTGTGATTTTTAAACGCTCACCTAAAATCATTAAGATCAGATTAACTTAATCTTTGGCGTGCCGAAGATACCCTTTTCTTACTAGTTCAGTCTTCAAATTTTTTTTTTTTATCTAATTTTATTTTATTTACAGTCCGTCGGGAAACAAAACAAACAAGTTTATTTATAATTACTATTAGAAATCCATATAATTTATTTGTTTTAAGGTATTTGTTAATCGTATGCGAGATCCAGGACTTTCGAGATCTTTGTAGTCGACTTTGAACGTGTTGTCCAGTAGTCCTACTGCTAAATCATTTTCATGGTCATTTAGCCTATTTATCTACCTCTCTGGATATTATAATTGGTCGTATACCAAGGAGCTTCGGCTATGGTTCTGATAGTCATTGACTGGTATCGGTGTTCCCCGCAGCTGCAACGCATAGTTGAGAGAGTGGACCTAACAGCCAGTACATTTTTCTGGTCCTTGCCTTTAGCTGTGCTTGCTTTGCTTTCATGTATTGCCTTCAAGTGAGCCGCCTGTCCAGATGTAGTCCTAGATTCTATTTCACCATTTAGGTTTACTAGTGGAGAATTTTCAGATCTCAGTGAGAAAGTGACTTGCCTTTTTGACTGAACAGACAAGATTAAAAAAAATGTTTAACATTAAAAATTAAATTTATAGAGCTTACCTTGTAGCACTAAGCTATAAGAAAACAAAATAAATAAATTGTTTTAGGTTAAGTACGATTGAAAGAAGAAAAATCATAATAATTTAAAATAAAATCTGGTTACCAAGATCATAAGGTTTTTTTATCATTAGAAAATATATTTGAACTCACTGTTGGGCTGTGGAGATGCGATCTTAATACATTGAAGAATATATATATATATACATATATATCATTGATCAGGAAGACGAGACGAGTCGATATAGGAATTTCTGTCTGCATGAAAACTCTTAGTTTTTGACATAGGTGTATACAATTTGGTATATATATATATGTATCTAAGTCGGAGCTGACCTGATGAGACGAGCTATATTATATAGCTGCAATAGAAATAAATAAAATAGTAAAACCTTCGACACGGATGAGAGTTATGTTTTGCCAGTTTTCCCTTAGTCCACTGACTAACCAACCTAATAAACATATGCAATCGATTTTTATTGCATTGAGCTTTATAGTAGAGCAGAAATGGTAATAATTCCAATGAAAATGACTCAATTTCACTTGAGATGCAATCGACTAAAACATGCCATTATCATAATCATACAAATGTTGTTGCTGCCTTCTGATGTTGCTGCTGTTGCAGCTTCTTGGGATTGCCAACAAATCTGTTAACAGTTGGCAATAATTGTGCTGCTATTGCTGCTGCTGCTGCTGCTGGTGCTGCTGGAGCGGCTGCAGAGGAAGAGGATGAAGAAACGTCGTCATAATTTTAGTGGCTGCTTTGTCCCTTTTGCTTTGCTTTGGTTGCATGCAACATAATGTTATTTTCTGGCTATTTTTGGGTTGGGCCTTTTATTGTTGCAGGCAACGTTGTCATCGATAACATTAATTTTGGTAAGTGCGCTTCATGCGTTATATGCAACGGGGTTGGGGCAAAATGACTCTTAAGAAGTTGAAGAAACACTTTTCAACACTGCTGGGGCAAACGATTTTTATGGCCTGACATTTCCGAGCAACATTTTCTTGAATTACTCGCTCAATTTCCGTTGAATCAACGAAAGCGAGTGTCGTCCTCTACCTCTCCCTCTCCCTCTCCCCCTATTTGCAACTGCCACTGGCAACTGCAACTGCAACTGCAACTGGCAACAGTGTGAATGTTAATTGATGGCCTGCTGCAATATTGTGTAATATTAATTAGTCCGACGCGACAGCCATCAAAATATAATTTGTAAATACATATTTTCACTCGGCTTTTTTCTTTTTTTCGTCAACTTTTGTCAACTTTTATTTCATAATTTTCACGGCTCATAAACGGCAGCTACTTTGTTGCCTGTCAGCTTCATTCTGGATGCTTTTTCTCTCATTTTTTCTCCTTTTTTTCTCCTTTTTTCCACGTTTTTCTCCCTTTTTTACAGCCGATCGTCGCCAGTCGTAGGGGCACGTGCGTCTGGCATATTTGTATACTACACTCGCATTGGGGCGAGTTGTACTTTATCCAGATTTGTTTGTGGGCGTGTCAGCAATATGTCAATATCCACTCGAGAGTCGCGCATGCGTTGTTCTTCTTCACCCCAAAATGCCCTGAAAAGGTAGTTTCAGATTTGAAAAACTGGCGAAGGCGTAGCCACTACAAAGGGTTGCTGGAACACTTCACTTTTCATTCTTCCGATCTCCAAAAGTGACATGCAAACTAAACAAGTAAAAAATCTTTATCAAATATGCCATCGACTATTAAATACCCTATACTTTCATTCAACTGATTTTTTTTTATATTTTTATGAATGTCTCATAAAAAAACAATCTTAAGGGAACTATTTATTCTGAATTGATTGTTCGTTTATTGTGAAAACTCCTCTTCTGGTTAATAGTTATTTGTGAATCAATTTTACTTTACATCACATTTTTGGCTCATTTGAATTGGCTCTCTTCGAATAATTTTAGTTGACTAAAGCTTCATTGGGAATCTTAATTTTTTTTAATCACTACCAAGCTAAGTTTTGGACTTCCTTCTATATTTTTCTCAATTTGTTTCCAAAGAAGAGATAGAAGGTAAGCGTTTTGCAGAGAAGAGGAAGGAAGTATAATAAATGCAATCTGAGTCAAAGTTTAAGTTAATTCCTTCTAGAATTAGAAGAAATTAAAATTACAATTTTTTACGTAACTTAATCCTGAATGTTCAAAACTTACGCATTAACCGAAATATATTAAAAAGTAAACAGTGCTTAGCCCCGTGATGTAAAGATTCGCGTCTTCTGTTGTGTTGAGCTCACTGGAATGGAAGAATTAAAGCTAAATAAAATGTAATCATAAAAAAAACTTTGTATCTTATTACGGAGTGAATTTAACTTTTTATCTTCAAGGATGAGTGCAAAGCAGAAGAAAAGAATTTTTACGGGTTATCTTCAGCTGTGATTCCTTGAAGATTGCTCTTCTATTTTTAGAGGAAATTTCACTTTGGTATACAGCTTATTTTATATATTTTATTATTTATTTTATTATTTGTGAGAACAATTAAAATATGTCATATTACAGTTTATTTATTATACTTATTTATTTATACTTTTCCTATTTTTGCAGGAAAGGATGTATTTCTCGAAATTGCCTAAATAGATTAAACTCTTTTTTATCAACAGGTTTAAAAAGAACTGGTTTTTTTTACATATTTCTCGCTTCTGGCTGGAAATGTTTAATGTATCCTTATGGCTATTTTAGTTTTGGTTAGCTGATCAATTACACAATTGTTGTTTATGAATATTTAGAAACAATTTTCAAGCACTCGAAAATTCAGTGCTACTGCTACTGCCGACATATGTTACAGGGTATTTAGGATAGAGAAAAATAAAAGAGAACTAAATAATTAAAAAGAATACCAAACACACGACTCGCTCACATAAACAAAGGTTCAAGTGTCAGTGGAAAAGCGGAAAAATAAGGCAAAATATAAACACGGTTTCACTTTCAAAGCGATTAGCTATGGACGCGCCTTGAACTTGTGCGGAAAACGCAACAGAAACAACAACAACAACAAAATGATAAGAATAACAGTCGCAGTTCGAATAGCACTTGAAAAACCCAACCTTCCAGCCATTTGACACCATTAGACGAGTCGATTCGAACCAGCAAACGAATTCGAATATACGAGTATGAGTATGAGTGTGAGTGTGAGTACGAGCACTCGTATTGATCGACCAGGCGACACACCGCACACCTACGCCTGTGACACACACACACGAGAGAGAGAGAGAGAGAGAGACTGAAACACTCACATGAATGTGGACCTACCGCATTGCTGCCCTGCAATAAATATTTAAATTCTTTTCACTGTCGATATTCATTTTACAGTGGCATCCAGAAATCATCTTTCAAAGGGTCTTCGATCCCGATTTAGGCCCTTCTTGAAGTACCCTGGCGTCTGTCCAGTCCATTATCATCTATTATCAACTGGCGCTGTTAAGGCCAGTATTACACAGAGAAAAAATATCAGCAATATTATTTTCTGTATAGGTCGACAAGTAATATTTGTCCGTTGATATTGAACTTTTTATAGCCTTCCGATGGTATTATAGCTTTGACTCTGACTTCGAGTCGATATAACTATTCCCGACTGTCCCTCTGTCTGATCGGATCGGAATACTATATCATAGAGCTACGATAAGAACAATAAGCCTTTCTTTACTAGTTTTTTCTCTGTGTAGATATAGCCACATTGCTGTATACAACTTGGCCTCTGTTGGGCTGGGCACATAAGAAAATGGCCCCGACTACGTCACTTCACGATAAGCCTTATCAATAGTGATAAAAAAGAAAAAAAATGCCTTTGATTAGCAACTGCCAAATAGAAGCTAACTATTTTAAGCTCTCTTGTCATTTATGTATTGGTTCAACAAAATAGTTCAATATTCCATGTTAGAAGCTCGTAAATAAACTCTATCTCTCTTTATTTACAATGTTGCTCACAGTTGTTCCGAAATCGGTAGATCCCTTTGTATATATAGGTATTTTGTATACATATTTAATCTCCTGGTAATGTCAATTCTGTTTAAATGAATCACAGATTTAACACATAGTGACTTATCAGTGACTTATATCCGTTGTGAAAATTAGTCTCACCCTAAATAATAGCAGGTTCTTCAGCATTCCGATTTTTGTACGCCTAGAAAATATGATTCGGCTTGGATAAGTTAATATATTTTGACTTGTCTTTTAAAGATTTAGTATAGATTTAGTATAGATTTGACATCCGAATGTAACATTAATCTTGATTTAAATTAAATAACTGCTAAAGTCTGAAAAATTTTGGAAGGCTCGAACCAAAACCTGGGCATACAATGGATTTATTAAGATGGCTCGTAATGTGAGTATTTAATTAATAATATAAAAATTCTATTCCAATACGATAAATTTATAATTATGGTTTTGATCTAAGATTTTTATATAATTATCTTGTCAATGCTGATGTTTTGTTTAAAATTTAGCTGCAATTAACAATTGGAACAATTAAAAGAAATCAATAAATTTTAGAACAATTTTCAAATGCTTATTTCAGTTCGGAAGGGTATATAATCATCGGTGCGCAGAAGATGATCTTCTCTTAATTAATATTTATGTGCTCACATATGTATTAGTTCGTGAATATTTGTGAAATTGTTTAAATAAATGAATGTACTTTCTAAGATACATTAAAATTTTATATCTATTTGCAACATTATAGGAAGTTTTTTGAATTTTTGAGGGACTTTCTTTGTTGCCTATCTATGAGAGTAAACTTTTGAACAAAATTGAATTTAAAATAGTTGAAATATGTATGTATGTGTGTGTGTAATTATGTATTTTACATCCTCTGCTCTTCTCCATGTGCGCAACAACAACACGAACACTTTTGTGTTGTTGTTGCCTGTTGCCCTCTGCACCGGCGACACATCTGTTGCTCGCGTTGTTGCTGCTGTTGTTGTTGCTTCAATATTTTGTGTGTTATTGTTTTTTCTTCTTTATTTTTTTGTTTTTAATTTTATGCAAGTGTTGAGAAATTTATGTGCTCCCGGCCCATGTCCCAACTGGAAGCCCGAATGCATGCCAATTTGTTGTTATTTATGGAACAAACAATAATAGCAACAGCAACAGCAACAGCAGCAACAGCAGCAACAGGATCAACAGTAGCAGCAAAAACAACAAAACAAGAAATTACGTTATTAAATTTTAGACGCTGCGAAAAAATTGGATAAAAAGGCCTCCGTGCCACAACTATGCGACATATGACAGCTCTTTGATGATTGCCTCTCTTTTTTTGGAATATTCGGAATATACCGGAACATTTATTATGTGACATGGCTAAAGTTCAATAGAGATATAATTAATCTCCAATTTCAGTTTGCCTGTGGATCATTCTACACGTCACTTTTTAAGCTATTTTTGAATATTTATGTCTATTTTTTATATAGATTTATATTCTTATTGTGACTAATGAATGTCGCGTTTTGACGGCTTGTCACTTGGTTCGCTGACAACGTGTGAAATTGTATGGATTTTCTACGCATTCTCAAGGTATACCAATGCACACACACATATATAAAAATTCGTTTATATGGGTATATATATATATATATATATATATATATATTTAGTACACGTCACTGACGTGCTGTTACTAATGATAACAGCACCACATTTTATACGCTTCATCGCTCCAAAGTCATTCGTTTACAGTAAAGGTATATAGAGTAATATATACGGCATCAAATATAGACATTGAACCATACAATTGTTCTATATATTATATACATATAGTCCGATAGTACCGGATATAGAGCAGTTGTATAGTTATCACTGATAAGACAAGTGAATGCTCCACAATTTCCACCTGAAGCCATGGAATGTGATAAACAAGCTATGGTCATAATAATCAAAAGCTTTGTAATGAAACTTGTTGCTAATTTCGTAATATTTTTCGATTAGATTAATCTATGCTATCAGCAGACCAGCTATATACTTTTTTTTCTATACAGATAGGTATATATACATACATATATAATTTATATATATACATACGTATATATATGTTTAATCTGAATGTGTTCAGCATACATAGGTGTGGTCAGTATTGTGTGTGATTCATTTGCCGATTTAACAGTCAGAAAACGTAATGTATCATTTACATTTTTAATTCTGAGTAATACACACAGTGATAACAAATTCTCGATGTTTTTAATACATCCCATTTTTATGTATCCCATTTTTCATTTATAGTTTCAAATCGAATAAAAACTAGGAAAGTTTTCATTGGCGCGCAGAAAGATCCTTCCACAAGTTTTTTGAAAATCATATGGAAGATATGGTGTAAGCAAAACAAAAATTTGTTGCCAAGAACAACATTATCTTAAACTGAATGTTTATATAGCTATATGATATATATATAGTTATCCGATTCATTCAACACATATTCGTACAGCAAGAATCAGGCTTTATACCAAAATTCATTACTGCGAGACTTGCTTGCAAAAAAACAGTCAGAAGAGCAGACAGACAAACGGAAGGGTAGGCAGACAGACGCACGGACAGATGGACGGACAAACGGACGGACAGACGGACGGACGGACATGGCTATAGCAACACACCGCGTCGTCCTGATCAATAATATATATATATATATACGTAATGGGGTCAATGGACAGACGGGCATGTCTATCTTGATTGTTTCCAACGTCTTGATAAGAATAATATGTATATATTTGTTACGGAATCGAACATGCGTCCCAATGAATGCATTATACGTTAAGTAATTCGTAAGTTATATCGATATACTCGTATCACAAGAGCTAAGAAGAAAAGTCTCCCCTCATAGGAACAGAAAAAGTTAGCTTTCAGACTGGATACAGCTGTATGATTTTGTCAATACAACACTCTTCTAGCCAGGTTGTTCCACTGGCAGCTGTATGACATAAATAAATAATTATCTAATGCAGTTGGTTCCATATCAAATTTCATTCAGCTCTCCCAAAAACTGAGAGACTAGAGGCAGACAGACAGACTGATCATCAATCAATAATAAATATTTATATGCACCCTTTCAATTTATTTCGTGACAAAATTATAATGCCCTCTGTAATAGACGACTAATTAAAACTTCCGATATTGTGATATAGTGCTTTACTGATTATCGAGGCTTTCCAATAGGAATACTAAAGCTTATCTATCGGTTTTCATCTATCAACAAGCGCGCGCTGTTTGTGGGAAGCTTATCAGAAATGTGTAACGGGAATGTGGAACGGGTGTGTGGAACGGGAATGCGGATAAGAAGTGGAAGATGGAGAACAGCAGCACCGATAAGCGTGAAAAGAACAAAGACGAATTGATTTGGATGCTGCTCGCTGGGATATATAGAATAGGTGTGGCACCCAAGGTGTATGAGTGCAAGTGTGTACACGCTCTTTCGTTGGTTTATCTCAATTAAGTAAATGGCAATTTTTGTTTACAAAAGAAAAGAAAACGAAAAGAGAAGAGAAGAAAAGGAAGAAGAGCATAAACAAAGAACGAAGAACCAATTGCAGGCTGCTGTCGGCCATTTTGTTGGCGCTGTAGGAAAAACGGAAAAACGGAAAAACAGGGAAAATAAAATCATTTTTAGTTTTTGTTAATTTATATTTGGCTTTTATTGTTGAAACTCTGTTGCAGCATTTTTAATGTATTTTTTTATGTACGGATATATACATAGAACAATGAGAGAGATACGTAAAAGAAGCTTAAAAGAAATTACATTTAAATAACAATTAAAAGTTGTTGTTGTGGAAAAAAAACATTGTTAAAACAAATACTAAAATTAACACATAATTTTCTTATATTTTTTTTTTTTGGCACACAAAAAGCTTGCTTAAAGGACTAACTATTAAAAAAAAAAAATTAGTATTTAGTTTAGAGTTTGAAAAATACTTGTAATACTTGAGTACAGGCTGACTATATTAATAATAATAATAATAATAATAATAATAATAATTATAGTAATAATAATATAATACTTTTATCGTGGTCCCAAATCAATATAGCTATTGGGTCGCATCATTTGCGTGCCATAGAAACTCTGATAGCTACTCATGCCATATGCAGCAGCCGCCGCCTGCCTCATACTGTGATGACCCGTGGACACCTTCAGTTTGTCATAGGGACTGCCATAGCCATGGCCATGATAATGGGCGGCATTATGATGATATATGGGACCAAAATTGCTCTGCTCGGCAGCATAGGGCTGACCAATGCTGGAGTAAATGTTGGCCGCTGCCATTACCTGTGTGGCAGCAGCAGCAGCAGCAGCAGCGGCTGCACCACCCGCTGCCGGTGCTGGCGGTGAGGCAGAGCTGGCCGAGAGTGGTGTCAGTGGTGTTGTTGCCGTATGATGCTGATGATGATGCTGGTGGTGCTGATAGGGATGATGATAGCTGCCGGCATAGTTGGCAGACATTTGGTGTAAATTCTGTTGTTGTTGCTGCTGCTGTTGTTGCAGTTGTTGCTGTTGATGTTGCTGTTGTTGTTCTTGTTGCTGCTGTAGTTGCTGTGGCGTTGTTTGTTGTTGCTGCTGCTGATGCAGTTGTTGCGTGTGCAATTGCTGTTGCAGCGTAGGCGCTTCCAGCTGAAAGCCCAACAAGTCTGGCGAATTGCCTGATGTAGAGCTGCTTGAGGGCGTGGCCGGCAATTGCATGGCCACTTGTGCTGCTGTTGTTGTTGGTGTTAGTGTTGCTGCTGCTACTGCTGCTTGCTGCTGTTCCACCAGCTCTGTGCAAGCCAAGCTGTAGCTGTTGCTCGACGTTCTATCTTTTGATTTGAGCTGCTGCTGTTGCAATTCCTGTTGCTGCTGCTGCAGTTGTTGTTGCTGTTGTTGCTGCTGCTGCTGCTGCTGCTGCTGCTGTTGGTGTTGATGCTGCTGCTGTTGCTGTTGCTGCTGTTTCATGCGTGCTTGACTCTCATGGCTCATGCTGGACATACCCAGACTGCCGCTGGTGCTGCAATTAAAATTTGATTTTTAAAATTCAAAATTTTGAATACTCTTTTTTTTTTGATACTCGTAAACATTGCATTTGTTTACAATCGACCCAAAAAATATGAAAACCAAAGACCCAAATTGTTTATGCCGTCGCGGCTGGCAGGCCCATCTGTCAGCTGGCCCATCACAGCCAGCCATTCCACATTCTAAGTTGAAGTTCTTTCACTCGCTTTTTGAGTTATTGTTTCATGTGTTTTATTTTTGTATCTTTCTATCTGTCTATCTTTGTAGACCCGACGGACGCGTTTCGGACGGCAATTCCCAGAATGCCTTCAACAGCAGCAACGGTCGACGGGCTGTCTAGTGGGCCGCCCGCCACTTGGTGATGTTGCATACAGATCAAGTTTTGGAATGGGATTTTTATTTACAACTGGGTCAATTTCATAACAAATTATCTAACGAAAAACCGATCAAAATTTGTATATTTCATTTAAACTAATTATGCGACAAGCATTTGGCTATTAATTTTGAAAGTCTTTGCATATTCTTAGTAGCTTTTGTTTAGCTTAAAAGATATTAAGTTTTTTTAATTTGCTTAATATTAAAGTTACTCCATGGATTAAATATACAATTCAGAACCTTATGTACAATGAGAAAAAATCAAGAATTCGGGTAATAAATCAATCTGTAATCAAAAGTACTTTGGCTTGAATCAAGTCTCCAGAAAGATATTTTAAAAACGAAAATTTTAAATCAAGAAACCACAAATTTTTCATTCAATTAAATTTGTTTGAGCGTGAAATAAGACTAATTTCATTTATATGCAAAATTAAAAGACATTTATATTAATTAATATAAATATAATATATATAATTAATTATATAAATAATATATATTAATATTCATATATCGACCCCGATTTGCGAAAATAACGAAAGCGCCAAGCGATATAAGCGTAAGCGATATATATTTAACATTAATCGATCAAAAATTGTGCTTTTTACAAGTAGATTGTAAGAATTGAGAGAGCAGAGCAGAGCCAGATCTCATTGCTCTCAATTTAAGATCGATTAAGCCCGATTTTAGAGCAGTCTTTTTCGCTCTTTTAAAGCGCTCGACTAGCAGATACCCCGTAACCAGGCCTAAGCTATGAATGATTAAGAGTACTTTAATTTCAATAACATCTTCTACTGCTGTTGGAGTTGTCTTCTATATATTTCATATATTGCAATTTATTAATTTAGATACATTTTATGGCCTACTTACACATCGTTGGTGCCATCATCTCGAAATCCTTTGGCAAACGGATTGCTTGATATTTTTAATTGAGTCACCTGCAAAACAAAACATTAAAAAATTCTCAGTTGTTTCCTTTCTCTTTCGTATTTAATTGAAATATATGCTATAATTTTATAACCCCAATAATACTGTGTGTTTTCTTTAGAAATGCAACAAATTAGAAAATGTTTACAGAGCATCACTGGAAGAGTAACAACAAATTCGACGTAAATTTGCCTTAAGGCACACACAGAACACAAAATTATTATTATTTGCAATAAATTGTGGAGAACGAAAAGTGTTAACACCCACACGTAGAGCGCATAAATAATTTAAATACTTTCGAAAAAATGCCGCTAAAAATAAAATGCCAGAAATTTTTCATTTTTCTTCTGTTTTTTTTTTTTTTTTCCTGTTGTCGACTGCTTGGAAAATTATGAATTATACTCTGAAAACTTTGGGGAAAAGAGTATTTTAGCTACGTTATGCAGCTTGCTGATCTAAAATTCAATTTGAATTATATTCTACTTCAAATTTAGTTTTTTTATTTTTAAAGAAATAATCCTTCTTGATTTCTTATAATTAAAATTAATAAGAAATTTGATACATATTTGTTGAACTATTATAAGAATAAAAAATATTTAATTACAGAATTTTTCATTACATAAACGGCTAACGGCAAAGAGTATTTCTCAGTCGCTATGCAGGCAGTTTTTTACCAGAGAGAATCCCCTTCAGAGATTGTAAATTATTAATAAAAAACACGAAGACATAAAAGAAAAATAAACAATGAGGCCAAATTGGCACAAAATGGCAGCAGAAGCTTTTGTAAAACAATTTTCGAGGGGCAGAAGAATGGAATTCAAAATATTAGAACTCGGAAATTAAAAAAAAATATATATATATATATACACATATAAGTTTAATTAGAAAATTGAAAAGTGTTGGCGCTTGTCTTTGCTTTTTACAAGTGGATCCGATGACAAGTGGGTCAAGTGTCGTATAACCTTTCTTCTCTTGCCCATTACCCTCTCCCGCCCATCTATTTACTTACTCGCTGGTTCTGGTATGCTGTTACGGCCGTAAAACTGGTCTCCGGGAATATGAATGTGCGAAAGTGGCTCGAATGTTCGTTCTCATCCAATGAGGCATTCTTTGGCGGCAAATAAACCAAGTGAAAGCGCGGCTGGTAGCGGTGCATAGAGTTCAATATGATCTGGAAAATTATAATAATAATAAGGGGAATAAAACATATGTACATACATATATATATATATATATATATATATATATTTGTATATGTAGATTATGCTTTCGTTTGACGGCTGCCGATTATTGTTTAACGCTTTCAAAACACAACAACGGGCGGCGACCAAATGTTTGATTCCCAACATAAACAAAGCCAGGCATAGAATTTATAGCCCACTTAACACTAAGTACAGTGGGCGCCCGCAAATTAGAACGCTTCGCTTGAAATATGCGATATGGCCTCAAATAATTTATTTTAATTTAAAAAATTCCTTTTTATAAATCTAGAAAATTCTATTTATTTAAACAAAATATCTTTAAGTAAATAGCATATTTTTTGTAATGTATAAAAATCAAACACAAAATTTGGAAAGGGAACCTTAAAAATTGCCATTGCCTGGGGTTGGGTTTGGGTACTGTGCATACTTACATGACCATTCTCGTCAAGCTGATTGTTGGTTAGCTTCAGTTTATCAAAGGACACAATTTGCTTCATCCAATTGGTGCCAGCAGCTGGAGAATCGGGATGTACATGAATCCGTGGTGGAGATATGGCGTCCGCCTTGCCTGCCACTACCCAACACGAGCTACAGAAGATGAGATAAGCCCCAAAGAGTTGCAATATCTGTACAATTTCATATATATAGCCGATTAATTACTTGTGAAATGCATAGCGATATCGCTTATCATCCATTGGCACAAAGTCCATCATACATATGTATGTGGCATGTGGATCGAGGCCTCCGATTCGCACCTGAAAAGTGGGAAACATGCGACGACCCGTCTTGGTTATGATCATTTCAGTGCCCTGTGCATGAAACTGGTCCCATAGCGCTTTGGTCTCCAATACGACAATTGCCTGTGCCAGCGAAGGATGCACTGGCTCTGGTTCCTGTGGATTTTTTGCAAAACAAAAAAGTTTTGAAAACTAGTATGGGAAGGCTATCATCGCTGTACCGAAGACTATATACACTGGATTGTTCCTAAGGCAGCTAAATGTTATAGTCACATTTGAATTGTAAATTTCATTCAGATACTTTAAGAAACAAAAAAGATTCTCTTACAGCAATTTTGAACCAATCTTTCCTATAAAAGCTATATAATAAAGTGCTGATTATTTGTAATGATTATACATTTATGCTTCTATCTTGTAAATTTCACTAAGATATCTTGAAAATCAAAAGGGTTTTCCATTCAACAACTTTTTGACCGATTGTTCTTATGGCAGCTATATGATATAGTTGTCCGATCCGTCTGACATGTGTGCTGCCTGCAACAAGCCTGCCTGTGCCTAGCTCATAAACAGACGGACAGACGAACAGACGGTCATGGCTATATCAACTCGTCTCGTCGTCCTGATCAATAATATATATAATTCTCAACATTTTAAAATGCAATCGACTTGATTTTAACACATTACATATTTAATATTGATATTTCGAAATAGGTACCATAACTTTTAAAAACCTTGAAAATCTCCCAAAGATATTTAATATTAATCTGTTTTGTTATTTTTTGTAAGAGATTTCGCCTTGTAAATATTCACTTTAAAAATATTAAGAATAATTGAAAATAAGTTTCGAATTTAGAGTCTCAGAAAGCAAATTGTACTCAATATTATATCTTTTTTATAGCGATTTTTTTTACTACGCCAAAAAATTATTTTCCGTTCAACAGCATTGGATCGAGTGCTCCTTTGGGCAAGATATGATGCAGTTGTCCCATCCAACCGGTTTCACCATACGTGCAACAAAATGAAGGCTGAAGGACGAATTTCATACACCCAAAAACTGAGAGACTGGACAGACAGACAGACATGGCTATACAGGCCTGATCAACAATATATATATTTACTTAATGGTGTTAGAGCTGCCATTTTCGATGTATTGCAAATTTCCTGACAATATCATAAATTCCTTGGCAAGGATATAAGAAATCTCTTAAATATGTAAATGTAAATAAATATAAAGCTGCGGTATTTAGTTTTCAAACTGATATTATGAAATTAGCAATTTTTTTAAGCGAATAAAACTAATAATTTAATTTCTATATTTTTGTTTTCAAAACGCAGATATTATTGTCTATGACACGAATTTCTTGTTTCCTTACATAAAGTCGTAAATTGAGATTTAGTCTGCTTGGAATAAGGTCCTTAAAGACTAAATTAGTGAGAATATTAGATCGATTAATTAAATTTTTTTTGGCGAAAAAAAAATTAGTGTTACACTTACACCTTTGTTGTTGTTGTTGTTGTTGTTCTTGTTGCTGCTGTTTGACGTGTTGTTTGTTGTGCTGTTGTTGTTGTCTTTTTTATGGCTATTTTTATATTTCTTGGCTGTTCCTGTTGCTGTTGTTCCTGATGCGGATTCAGTGTTGCTGTTGCTGCTGTTGCTGTTGCTGTTGCTGTTGCTGGAGTTGTTGTTGTTGTTGGTATTACTGCTGCCTGGATAATCAGGCACAACGGATGTCGCTTCCTGACAATTTCCGGTGCTGCTAGCCTGACTCCTGCTGCTGTTGCTACCTGTGCTCTGAGTATCGATGTCCGCCAGCTTGGCGTCGATCTGCTCAAGTGGCTTGTAGGAGGTGCGATCCTTGCCCGCCGTTTGTATGCAAGCTGTGAATGAATTTTGGTTATTGGATCTGTTTATATCTAGTTGAGTAAATAATTTGAATTGTGCAAGGAGCCCTGAAAACCATCTTGAAACGCAGCTCAAAAAAACCCTTAAAGTTTTATATTTTCTAAGAATACTTTAAGCTATGATATAACAATCAACTAAAAGGGAAAATATCTAGTTTAACATAAAATAAATTCGCTCAATTATTAAACTCTTTGCAAAATATTATTTATCTATAGCTTAAGCCCTTGATTGATGACATTATAAACACTTTGAATGAGGCTTAATTTCATCAATCACAATTAAAATATATTATAATAAAATAAAGATGAATAACAATTGATTTATTAAGCTAATTATTATAAATTAATATCCACATATACATTTATTTAACTGTTGCATGCAGTCAACAAAAAAAAGAATATCTATTGATTCGAAAGAAAATAATCCCAAATAAATCAATCAGTCTCAATGACATGAAATATCAAATACTAACTATATATGCACATAAGGAAGCTATATATTTCTCTTATTCAAATGAAATCAGCTCTTTTGAGTTAATTAATTACACATAAATCATGGTATATATATAAATATTCGGTATGTTTGACTATTTCAGGTACTACAAAACATGGTGCAAAAATTTGCAGAGCAAATGAGCGGAAAAGCATCGCACATAAATCAAATATGATTCATAGGGAATGCTGTTCCGAGAGTGTTGGCTATTCCATTTATATTCATTTATATTCATATTTGATTTATTTGATTTAAAGTATGTTCGTGTGAGCAAGACATCAAACAGTTGGCTCAGGAGTAGGTTGCGCAGGCGTAAGCCAAAAGGCTGAAGCAGGACGACGCAGGGCGGCGAAGGGTAGCGGCAGGGTAGTGGCACACGACAAATTGGATCGGGCGACTATAATGAGAGGCATATAAAAACCGGGCGACAACAACAATCCGCCAATCCAATTATAAAAGTCGTCAGAGCAGTTGCTGCTGATTGAGTTGCCGGCTAAATTTAGTGCCCGAGGACGGGGTGAATATAACAAGGCAGCAGAGCAGGCGCCTCTGCGCCTCGCAGCAATTTCGCAATTAATTGCCGCATGTAGCAGCAAGTGCCAGAGCGCAGTTGCAGTTGCAGTTGCAGTTGCAATTGCATTCCGTTCTTCTTTGCAGCTCTCGTGGAGTCACCGCCAATGACCCATGACAGGTCGCTGCTGCTGCTGCTGCCGCATGCTGCATGCTGCATGCTGCACGCTGCACGCCATCAATTGTCGCTTAATGAGACAATTTTTTTCGGGCTTCAGCTGAGATTTTGCCAGCAGTCGCTTCACGAATGAATTCTAAAATCAATTAGCGTTTGGCACAAATAATCGTTTTTCTGTCACGCCAACCCAACCATCAAAAAAGAAGAAAACAAATAAAAAAGTATAAAAATAACAAGTGTGCTTTAGTAGCGAGTTCGACTAGCAAATACCCTGTACATTCTTGAATAGCTTCATTCCTATAATAGTTTCGAAATTATTTATATTAGAGCATTATCTTTTCCATTGAATAACAACATATCTGCTCATAAATATTTTAAGTGCTTAATATTCAAAATTTGAATGCTCTAAATATATTTATGAGATTATAATTTTTTACATTTTGGAGATAGTCTTTAGCTGAAAACTCGAGTCTAACCTTGAACACAAATTTATATACTTTTTTGTTGGAAATGCTGCCTTTTACATACATTCGCTTAGACTTTATATACTCTTGCTACCCATTTTTAATAGGTACAGGGTATAAAAAACCAAAAAAAAAAAAAAAAAAAAATGTTAAAGCAAATTTTATAACATTGGATTTGAGAATCTTAAGAAGTTTAGCGCTAATTGCCTGGCTTTGTTTATACGAGTATTATTGTATTACTCTACGGTCCATATATTTTTTGTGTTTTGTTGTAATTACTTCGGTTTCGGTTGGGATTCAGCTTACAAATTTTGTGCTAGGTCATAAAGTGGGATGGGAGAGGGATCATAGAGCAGCAGTATAAGACTGAGCTCAGTATGGACACAAGTTCTGGAATCACTTTGAGATAAATGCCTACCATATTCAGGATTACAAATCCCATAACATTTATCTGTGATTATATTCCACAATATTCCAGCTTTGGCTATATCGGGGATTCTCAAATTTATACTCTGTACCCATAAAATAGATTCAAAAAACAGAGAGCACCTCTGAACACTTTATTTTACCCTTTTTTTCTTTGTCCTCACATTTAGGTTATGATAAAAGATTTCGTAAGAAGGGATTTTGGAAAGTTCCACCACAAATGGTTTGTATATAATTTAAAAGCTTAAAAATTTAAATTTTATATAGCTTTTCAACAGACAAAAATTACTCGGTTTTGGTTTACGATTAATAATTTTGAAGAGAACTGATTCGAATTAGAGTTAATATCTTGATATTTTTTCAATTTTCCTTTGGTTTTAATAAATAATCAGCATATCAACTTTCACCAAGAATTAAAACTGACGGGAAAAAGATTGATCTGAACTATCTTTAAATTATCTTAGCCTGGCTTCCATAAATATAAAATTCAGAACTTTTTTAATAAAGGTTTACTATATCACTTGGTTGATAGTAAAAAAATGGTTTAATAAACAATTTCTATTATTCTAAAGTTTTTAAATAGAACAATCTTAAACATAGCGATAGAAGCTACGTTTTTTCAAATATAATTTAACTTTTTACTTGCAGAATGAAAAGAAATATTAATAAAAATAATATTCCAGTCTGCAAGGTTATAGTGAATATAGTGCCAGAATTTTGTAAATAATTTTCATCGCTTTAACAACCGTAAAACAATACTGAAAGCACTTATAGAAAGAAGAAAAAGTATTTTCGATATTTTCATTCAAATCAAAATGAATGTAATTAGTTTATTTTCATTAATTAAAATCTTGATTATAAAATTTCATTACATTGTTATCAAAGTTTCAAACTGGTTTTGAACAAAGCCGGTTCGAACTCGTGTTCTAAATGTACGAACGTTAACTAAACCTCTATTTGCGGTTCAGCTCAAAATAAGATTTTTAGAAATAGAATTTTTCAAATTGTTCAAAAACAGGGTTTTTGAGTTAATATTAAAGCGTAGAGTCAATATAGCTGGGTGTTTAGATGAACCAAGGTTTGAATCAAAACTAACTGAGCCGCATATTCTGGAACCAAAACCAGGGGCTGTGTTCGAGACTACGAATTGGAGATTCTCAGCGTGATTGATATTTTCTCTCATAGGAAAGGGAAATTGCGTCCAGTGTATAGTAACATTTTAATAGAGATTTTATAAAAATTTTTGATTTGATTTTTGATTTTTTTGTCCTGATTTACAATAATATAGTATTCCATATTATGCCATCTATCGAAATGAACATTTTTTACACGGATGATATCGACCTAAGTTTTCTCTATCAGTGTCGAAAATAGAGCATTTTACTATGGAGATTTCAATAAATTGAGAAGAAGCATTGTTATCTTAATTTAGAATTTGTATTTATTGGCCATTATAAAGATTTGATCAGTGAAGAAAAGCTTGTATTAGTTTCATTGGCTATGATACGCAATTATCCATATTTACTTTCGGTTTTTTCAGTGTCTTTCTCGATTTCTCACCTTCGATTTGTTTCATGGGACTCAGTCCGCCGGTTGTATAGGGCGATGTCCAATAATCATTTGCATAACAGCCATAATCCGCCAGATTGCCGCTAAGCCCGTTGTCCAGGAAGGGCATTGTGGCCACCATGGCGCTGGCGCATTCCGTGGGGCCCATCATATGTGTCATTTGGACAATTTCTTCACTTTTATTTCAAATTAAAATATGCATATATCTCAGGCACAAAAAAAAAAAACACCAACAGTTCGCGTATATTTCAATAAAAAAAAAGCCAACAAATAAATCAAAACCAAATCGAAATTAAAATTCAACCATTAATTGGGTATTTTGGTTAGGTGAAAAATTCCAATATTCATTCAGTGTTTGGTTTGTTTTGATGTCAAAATTTTTTCGCGCAGTTGTCAAATTTGATTATTGCCCACACACGCACACACACAAGCACATACGCACACACGCACACACTGCAAAAAAATACGATACGACTCTATAAACAAAATGCGTTGAAAAATCGAAGCTGCCGTCCAAGTTGTCAGTGTGTCAATCTGAACCGAAAGAGAAAAAAACCAAACCGAATCGAATCGAATCGAAACGAAAGGAAACTATTTAAAAATTGCAATCGCTTCAACACCTCGACGCAATTTTCAAATTTTTTATTTTAATTTTTTTTTTTTGTGTTCTATGTTAACGATTTTCTATTTTATTTGCTCGATTTCCCGTTTAGATTTTTTGTTTTAGAGTTTGGCGTTTTATTGTGCGAACGCGTTGACTGCCAATTTTCTTGTTTCTTGACACAAAACAAATTGAATGGATGAACGATTGATTGAACGAATGATAATACACTCTGCTACACGGTTAATCGGTTAATTGTGCAAATTTTGAAAGCGTTGAGATATCTCAATTGCCACCTTCTGGGCATCAAGTGCGAACTGACGACGCGACGTCGATTCGTGATCCGTGTGAACTATGTATGATCCGTAATACCCCTTTGTATCCACCTAGGGAGACACTTGACTTCGAAATTCGAATTCGAATACACTCTATAAAATTAGAATTCCTCTAGCACTGCTGCTGCACACGCGCTCGCATCCGTATCGTCAAGAGTTTGACTGCGGAATGAGAAAACAGCATCATATCATCGCCCGCCCGTCCAATGGATGCTCGGTTGCTCTTCCCAGTTGATGATGCTGCTGCAGCCTCACCCTCATCGCTACAGCCACAGTCCCGGACACTCACCAATCGCTGCGCCACTTGAGATCATCACACAATCAGTATCCAAATTTAGCTCTGCCTGTGTGTGAGTCCATGTGTGCCTGTGTGTATTAATGCACAACACGACGGCCAATGGCAAGATAGCCTCCCAATGATCATGGACGATCGAGTAGTTGAAGCTCATAAGAGTCGGCAATACCAATCGCCTGATCCGCTTCCGCACACAATTGTTCTGTATGCTCAACTATGGCATACCCTGCAGTTTAATGCACTGATGCTCAAAATAACATTTTCAAATATATTCAAAAATTGGTTAACTAAAGATAATTTGTTTTTCGCGTTTATTTAATGCATTTAAATAAGAAAAATATCAGTCATATTTAAGTAAAAAGTTTTGAAATTCAGGCTAAGATTTTGAACAATATGTTTTATATTTTGTTAATAATGGTTTCTTATAAATAAGAAGAATCGTTTTTGGGCAAATTTCGAATTCTAGGTGTAGAACCTAAAAAGAAATATTCAAATTAAAATTAAAAATATTAACAAAAATATGATGATTATTCAATAATTTTTCGAAAATGTTTAATTGAGTAATAGTTACTTATAAAAATTATTATAATTTAAAAAAAGGCATATCATATAGTACAGAAATGGTGAGCAAATATACTTATAGACCTATATACTCGTCACATTATCCTGATTAATAATATATATATAGTTTAAGAAATCGCAATTGCCTCCTTCATTGTATTACAATCAGTATAGTCTAAAACTATTGAATAATGTTTATGGAATTTCTGAAAAACAAAATTGAGATATTCGTTTTTAATATATCTCCCATAACTCTTGGGAAATTTAAAAAAGAGCATATTTTTTTTTATAAAGATTTCTACTCGCATACAATTTAAAGAAAGTGAAATGACCAGAATATTTGCAGTAGCGCACGTAAAGCATAATGTGTAAAAAGACAGCTACAGTGAATACTTCTGATGAACGTCCATACTTATTGGAATCTTTGAATATGGATAGATCTAAAGAGAGATTTTAATTTATATTAGGTTTACGATATTTATTACTTAAATTTAATTAATTTTAATTTTTTTTATACAGCAACTGCCAACTTTTTTAAATGTGTTCGGCTTTGTTGTGTACTGTAGATAATAAAAAGAATTCTTCAGTGAAATTTAACAACTAATTTCGAGTGGGTTTTGTAAAAGTTTCGGGTTTTTTTTTATTAGCAGAATTCACTGTACCTCTGTGCCTCTCTTGTTCAATTCTCTATCTGAGTGGGGTATGCCTGATCGATGATATTTTTTAGCTTGAGTCGAGAGAAACCACGCCTCCCGGGTAACTCATTACTGGTCGAAACGCATTGCAGCGCCTGGACTGCTCTCCGTCTTTTTCTCTCCATCAGTTCAGATGATTTTTTTTCCAAGTGACTCATTGGATGCGATTGCTCCGCAGAAGAGTTCGACTCACACGGCTCTCATTTGGAAAATGCTTTTAATTGGACTGCTACCACATGGTGATGCTGGTTCTTCTGATGGTGGTGTTAGTGGTTCGGAATGATTCGGGCCCATAAATACAAATTGCGCCATAACCTCGACACTAAATAAACCGTAAAAATGTGGCCCTAGATGATGAGTAGTACCCGGTACCCTGCCTGCAATTGTGGGGCATTGGCATTTTGCGTGGAAAAAAATGGCGTTTGTATTGCTAGAGACTGGAACTGGTTCTGGCACTGGGCCTAAACCGATCGAAGCATACATAAGTGTGTGTGTGTGTGTGTGTCTGTTGTTTTTTTGGTAGACTTTGCTTGCTTTGGCTCTTGTGTATCTGCTTTTCATCACCCACACTCGTTCAATTAACATTAAGTGCAGGCGAAGCAGAAGCAGAAGCAGAAGCAGCGGCAGCCATTGCTATTCGATTCAAATTTAATTTAAAACGATTCCTGGCCCATCTGGATTTTTACCTGTAGCCCCCGACTTGGACCCGAATCGATTTTATTTGTTTACCTCTGCATTTTTGTATGGTTTTTCTTGTTTTCTGGCTATTCCATTATATAAATCTTAACATCCAGTTACGCCCAGGATTCTGTTGTTTCTCTACGCGCTGTTTACAATTATTTTGAGTTAAGTATTTTGCGGTTTGTTTGCCTCGATTTCTTTTCCTTTCCGCCCTAGCCCCGATCTAGAGACAGAACCAGAAACCGAAATACTCTACTGCAGAGTATATACCTATATACATAAATAATTGTTATGTTTACGGCACCCCAACTGAATTATAGCAAATTGTTATTGCTTTATAATTGCCATTATTTATTAATATTTTTTCCAAAAATTCAAATCATAAACAAAATATTAAGATACTTTCATGCTAGAATTTTAAAAAATATTAATAGCTAACAATGGAATTATTTTTGCTGGCTTCCATTTTCAACTAGATATGATATTCTGCCTACAAAATGGCTTCCTTTTTTTGGAATATAATCAAGCTATTTAACAACTATTGTATTATTTTATATTCAGTTGGATAAGCTATAATTATTTTTTTCCACTACCAAATGCCTGATTCTCCATTAGTAAAACTGTCAATATATAAACACATTAATAAAATATCGAGTATTTTAATAAACAAATATCAAATACGCGGTTTTTTTCTGGAAAAGTTATCACGGAAAAGTTATTCCTAGCAAAAAGGAATAGCATTAAGCTTTATTGAGAAAGAAAGGGTATTCATTTTGGAATGATCGTTGCTTTGGCAGATATATTACATAATATGCTAATCTGATGCGGGTGGATGAAATATCTATAAAGGAACTTCTAGGGAAAGGTCCCGTCGAAGATTACATATTTGAAAATTGTTAAATTTATTCATTTTGACCCATTGTTCCTATTGTAGCTATATGATATAATAGTTTGTTCTTGATAGTTTTTACTTTTATACGTAACTTTGAAATCTTCTTTCTTCCCTTTTCTATGGCATCTATAAGACCGATCCAGTTGGTTCTGACATATGTGCTGGGAGCAACAAAAAGAGGGCTCCATATGGAATTTCATTTACCTAACTCAAAAACTGAGAGGCTAGTTTGCATAGACACAGTCAGACGAAGTCACGGAAGGATGGAGGGGCGGACGCACAGATGGACGAGCATACTAACCCATTTCGTCCAACTGATCGATAAAATATATATTTTCTTTGGTTGGAAATGCCTCCTTCAACATTTCGTGACAAAGTTATATACTATGCGAAGATATAAAAATTATAATATCCATACATATATCACGTTCACATTTCACTCGAAAGAAAACTCTCAGACGATTTCAATATATTCGAAATGATGAGTCAGTCAGCCAGTCAGCCAGTCAGTCAGAAAATAGGGTAATATATATAGAGATTTATATGATCCCAGAATAAAGCGCTTCTGAATTTCTAGTGCTTTGATCTATGTATTATCTAAAAGTGTTCTAGTACTTTAGTATATTAAGTCCGATTCTGATCAGCAGAGTATAACAAAAAATTTGTAGCATTTCAATGCTTACGAAAACTGAAATTTTGTTCGTTATATCAAAACCAAAAAGCCAGAAAGCTATTAAAAACAAATTAAACAATATTTGGTTATCCTAGATCCAAACTGTTTAGTCAGTTTTAAGTTAGCCGCAAGACATTTTATTTCTTATTTCTTGCAATTCTTTTTGTTCTTCCTAATATTGGAGACGATGCTGCGTGACATACGGCCAGCTGCCAGACGGATTCCAGCACGATATGGTTCATGTTTACAGCGCTGATCCAGTAGATCATCCAACAATTCATCATCATCATCGTCCTCTTCTTCTTTGAGCATATTAAATGGGTATGCAGTGTTTGAGACTGAACTAAACTGGCTGCAGCCAGCATCCATACCCAGATTGATATTGGGGACGTACGGCTTCACATTTGCTGAAGAACTCACGGGTTTATGAGCTTTCTTAATACCCTCGCTATTGGGGCAACACCAGTAGGCAGACATGAAGTCCAACTCATCGGAAGATGTTGAGCTAAGTTCCTCCTTAACGCGTTCCTCAGTCGACTGCACTTGTCCAGATAGCATTTCAGTAGAAAACTTCATATCATCCGCACTAAACGAACGCTTCACCATGAATGGGTTACGAGTTCGACGTAATGCACTAGGAGTACGTTCATAGCCGCCCTTCTTGATCGTCTGTTCATAGTTTTCGGCCATGCGAGATACATGACGCTGCTTCAGATCCAGTTTGTCCAGCTCCAGTTCCTTTTCACGACACTGTTTGGGAGTCAGAACCAATGGCTGCCAATTTAGTTCCAATGTGGACATACGCTTAACACCCTCATCCTCCAGAATGCAATCATTGGTCAGTAAGCGTCCCTTATATGTCAGCCTGCTAAATGCCATGGGCACATTCAAAGTACGCCCAATGCGCTTCTTCAAGTCGGCCACATTTTGGGAACGATCCGTTTCATACATACTCTTACGACCATCGCGCGTCAGGACATGAATCTGCAGTTTCCGCATGTTGGTCTAAATTAAACTCAGAAAATTATTGGATAATCTCTCCGCCCTTAAAATTTAAATGTACAAGTTATTTGTTATTCAATGTAATTTACTATATACATAAAGGTGAGGAGAGGAAACCTTTATCCGGGTTGTTTTCTAAACGAAATAAAAGTCATGGCATCACTTGTTTCAAGCAACGAGTAAACGAAGTATAAAGAAAGCCAACTCTTCTTTTCTTATACCCTTTCAGAGAGTAGCTTAATTTTGTAACGAAATGTGTAATGCATTGAAGGAAGCGTCTCTGACCACCCCATAAAGTATATAAATTATTGATAATGTCCGTCTATCCGTCTGTTTATATGCTTTTTTCGGCTTTATCATAACTTATACTTTTATTTTTTTCTCCTTGAACATTTTTTTAAATCATTTAATTAACTGTTTTTAAATTGATTATATTTAGAACAATAACTATAAATAAATACACTTAACTTGGACTTCGTTGAACAGGAAGCAAAACGGAAAGAAAGAAAAGCTAAATCTATAAACTAAAGCAACAAATCGAGTTGGTTTGTTGGCAGCTATATGAAGCTATATATATATAAGTGTTTCACATTTTTTGAAAAATCAGCCGCAAAGTCAGAAAATGGGGAACACAGCGGAATGGAGAAAATTCTAATTCTTATCCAATCGACTTCAAATTAAGTTCCAGAGCTCAACGTTGAAATCTAAAAAATACTTTTTTCTGATTTTTTCGAAAATACCCTCCCATTAAAGACATGCGTATTAAAATCTAAAATAAGATTGGAAAATTAATTCTAATTTTCGCTCAATCGACTTTAAACTTAGTTTTGGAGATTTCTTCTGGAAAATACGCTCCAAACTTAGAAAAAGGATGATCACAGAAATTTTCCAAAGTCGGAATATGGGTTTAAAACTGTTGAAATCATTTTTTCTTCATTATTTTCATAGGTGTTCAGAAACTATTACAGACTTTTGAGTCATCCTCAGAGACCGCAAATAGGAAGAAAATATTAGTAAAAATTTACTTTTTTCGAGAACTATAACATAAAAGTTATCACCGGCGGGATATAGGAGAAAGTTTTAGTCTTGCACAACTATTCCCCAACAAATAATAGTTGAGTGATTTTGATAAATCCAGGGACGGTAAATGTAATTCCACATATAAAAACTTACTTCCCGGGCAACGCCCGGTAATAACGGCTAACATAAATAAATACAAATATGCTTTATGGGCGCGGAGATGCCTCCTTTATATACATTACGCATTTTATAACAAAGCTAAAATATCTTTTGCAAGGATATATTAATAATTTTACTTGCAAAAGTTTTACAATCAATGTAAGTAGCCTTTTTTATTCCCAAAACTTTGACAGAACTGCACCGAACGCTTCACTCCGAATGGGTTACGAGCTCGACGTAATCCACTAGGAGTACGTTCATAGCCGCCCCTCTTTAGCGCCTGCTCGTAGTTATCTTCTATGCGATACACATGACGCTGGTACAGATCCAGTTTGTCCAGCTCCAGATCTTTTTGCCTACTCTGTTTGGGTGTCAGCACCAATGGTTGCCAATGAAGCTCCAAGATGGACATACGTTGAACGCCCTCATCCTCCAGAATGCAATCATTGGTCAGTAAGCGTCCCTTATATGTCAGCCTGCTAAATGCCATGGGCACATTCAAGGTACGCCCAATGTGCTTCTTCAAATCGGCCACATTTTGGGAACGATCCGTTTCATACATACTCTTACGACCATCGCGAGTCAGGACATGAATCTGCAGTTTCCGCATATTGGTATAAATCAAATTCTGAGAATTATTGGCTAATCTCTCCTTCGTTACTCTTTAAAATGTACTCAGGGTTGTTTTTTGGACGAAATAAAAGTCATGGCCTCACTTGTTATTTTCCTGTTTCAAGCAACAGTAAACGAAGTATAAATAAAGCCAAGTGAACTATTCTTTGTTTCCTTCTCTTTTTTATACCCTTGCACAGGGTATTATAACTTGGTCACGAAATGCATGGAATGATCTCATAAAGACGACCCTCCGCCTGTCTGGGTGTTTCTATGCAAAGTAGTCTCTCAGTTTTTATACTACATCAATTAAATTTGGAATGGATCCATATGTCGAAAAAGGCTGGATCAGTCAACTATATAATATATATACATAGCTGCTATAGGATAATCTATCCAAAGTTAAGAAAGTAAGAGTGTTCTCATCACATATACTAAAATATTATCAAGCTAGAACACTTAGCTTCCATAGGAACTTGGAGCCTTCTTTTTACTACAGGCAGCACATATGTCGGAACTGGCCGGATCGGACAACTATATCATATAGCTCCCAAAGGAACAATCGGTTCAAAGTAGTTGTATGGAAAACTTTTTCAACGTATCTTGACAAAATTTATAAGTTATACGGAATGTGATTTCTAAACGCACACCTAACATCATTAAGATCGGAATATACGGACATATAGCTCTGCAAGGGTATGTAATCTTCGGCGCGCCAAAGATAGCCTTTCCTTACTAGTTATAAATACACTTCCCTTCGATTTCGTTGAAGAAGAAGCCAAATAGAAAGGGGTAAAAGCTAAATCTACAAACTAAAGCAATAAATCGATTTAGTTTGTTGATTTTAATCAACAATAATAATAAACAATTTTAGATTGTTCATAAAATATATTTTGAAGATCGCGATTATTTTAAATAATATTATTAATAATAATAAAAACTAGATGCCTTCTTTAGTGCACTTAACATTTTATAACCAAGTTATAATAACTTTTGTAAAAAAATAATATGAAAGAGATTAATTCGTACAAAGTTCAAAATAATAGTCTGATTAAAAACCAGTCACTATCCTTTTTGTTGTGCAGCCTTATGATATTATATAGTCCATTTATTGACTGAAAGAGTCTATTTCCGACTTAAGGCGCTCTCTATCGATACGAAATTCTGAATTTCGTAGTAAATAGTTTTGACAGGTACATTACCATTTTCTTTCCAGATTCTTCTTTCAAAGGTTTGTCATATATCTTCTTTTTTTTCTTTTCTTAAACGTCTCTTTTTGGGACATGTAAGAGTAAAATTTAGCTGTGCAAATACTTTTGACTACGACTGTATGTTAATACGTGTATACATACATATGTACGTAGCCTTTCTTTAGTTTTACAGTACAGTATATAGAATATATGTATATACATACATATACACACACACATATATGTATATATATATATACATATGAATTTAAATACTCTCCGAGAAACTGTTTCCGCATTTGACTCATTCCAATTGAATTGGGAGACTGCCGTTCGTTTGAAGGCGTTGATAAATGTATGCACTTCATTGGCGGAGCTTCCGGTTCCATTCCTCTCAGCTCGTATACTTGATGAGCATGCGTGAAAGTAATTATGCATTCTCTAGTGTATATATTTATACATAGTGTATCCGCAGTCGTACTTCGCTAAGTCGAACTACTACATTGGTTAAATAATTATTCTCTAACTCGAAATTTGTAAACCGAATCGGTTTGGTTCGGAGTTTCTGTAGTTTCCTAACTATTATAAAAATCTCTTTCACCTAACTCCAAGCTAGAAATCTGGGAAGTCCTGTTCACAACTCCAAAAACTAGTTAGGAACTGGAAACACTTTTTTGTTGGTTAAGCAAAATTAATTAATTCCTTTTATTCAGTGACTGTTGAAACCGCTCCACGAACCATATGAGGCAGAACCGTCAAACGGATTCAGATTTTAGATTGAAGCTTTGCTTTCTGATAGTTATTCCATCTTAGCGTGGTTTGACTGTACTTAAATGTCAACCGCTAGACAAGCGGGGAATGAGACATGAGGCAGGAGGCAAGTGTGTGGAAGTGGAAGTGGCTGCCCCAAGCCTGAGGCAACGGCACATTCAGTGGCACCTCATAAACTCTGGAAGAAAATGTTGCGACTCAAAAGGAAAAATCTTTGTTGTTCCAGATCAAAGGCGTAATAATTTCATTTAGTTTGGCTTGTTATCTTAATTTTTATTTTATTTCCTTTTTATTATAAGAAAAGAACGATAGAAATGAATAATGTGAATTAAAATAACAAAAAAAAAAAAACATAAAAATACCATATACTGTGAAAATACAAATTAAAAATGTCGTTCTATGCTCTAAGAGAGAGCTTTCTGCTAAGAAGCTTCTGGACGTGTCTGTCTCTACAGGGTCATGTTGACCAGCCCACAGATCAGCAGAAGTGCCATAGAGGCGATGACAGAGACGGCGCCATCGCGGGCAAGGGGTATGAGTGTATCATTGGCCTGCAGGAAGTTACAGCCACGTCCTTCACAGGTATAACAATTGCCATCCTTGACGCACTGCTTATTATTCTGGGCGGTGCTCAGGCAGCCACGCTGGAAGGATCCATTGGCCACACGTTGGCTGTTGCGGATGAAGCATTTATCGCCCAGACGATAAATTGGGCACACTTTGCTCTGGGCATAGACTTCGCTGGCGCAGGTGGAATTGGTTGAGTTGCCGGAGCACTGCAGGCACTGAGCACGATGCTGCGGAAAGATCTGACGATTGCAACCCTCCATAAAGGAACAGGTTAGGCATTCCATTTCATTGTTGCACGATTGCAGTGTGGCATTATCCAGATCGCTGGCACATCCGCGAATAGTGTATCCATCTATAAAGATCCCAGAGTTTTCACTCATTAATCCCTTAAATTCTCATCAATTATTCAATACTTACTCTGAATGCGTGAATAGCACAAGGAGCTGGTGTTGTCGCATTGTTTGGCCAGAATATTCAGTGGATCCGTGGCGCAGCGTTCCTCCGTCTTGGAGGTGCACTGTACGCAGCTATCTGTAGAGGTTGTACAAACAATTTTAGATAAATATATAACTTTTGAACCATTGCAGAAGCTTTATATAGATAAGTAGAGATATAAAATGATAATTTTAAAACAATTTTTGAGCTAGTTAATTTAAATTTTAAAAAAATATGTTGACTTCTAAATCTTGCAAATAATAAGTATTCTCTTTGGGCTTTAAGCTCCCATAAACTTAACCGAATTCCGTTTGGAATATAAATATTTCTTTAATATAAAAATATGATAAATACTGATTGCTAAACAATGAGAACATTCAAGTAAGAAGTTTGTGGAATTGCGAATTGTTTCCGAGAAACTACTCCATTTGTTTATAAGTATTTATTAGATAAACAAAGCTACAAATCTGTTATTCTTAATTGTTTTTTTTTTTCCAGAACTAAGCTAATTACATAAATAATAAATATTAAATAAATAAGAAAATAACTGGTAAAAGTGAACTATCACAAATATCCAAGCTGTTTTTTGTTTGTTGCTCAATTTACAAATCAGTTGTATAAATATTCCACAATTCGAACTAAATACTCGTAATACCCGTATATCTCTGTAATTTAAAACCTCTTTTTAATATAAATAAAAAAAGTAAAATATATCTAATATTTTGCGAATCGAGTTCTATGAAATTCAAATCAAAATACATATTAAATGTTGACTTTGCCTGGGCAACGCCGGATAACACCGGCTAGCTTGTCATAGAAAAATAAGTGATTATGATATAGATAACATAAATTTTGGTATATATATACAAGTCATATATATAGTATATCTACGACATAAATACATATACATACATAAGAAAAATATACTTAAATATATTACGAATAAGACTTGAAGCTTCAGTTTTTATAGGGAAGCTCAAAATTTTAGGATACTAGCTGTATTTATCTTTATTAATCTGCTTGACCATATAATACGATTATATTTATTTTTAGTTCATGCGTATTGGCATATAAATAAAAATTGAATGTTTCTAAACACATTCTTCTAATTAGCGTATCTTATGAGTATGGCAAACATGATGTCATTTGCTTGCAGTGTCTTAGATACGACTATTAACGAGTTCGTAAACACACACAGGCAAGCATTCTTATCGTATGTTATTGTGCAGCATATAAAATTAATTGTAATTAAATAATTTTTATAGCTTGTACTCTAAATATGATATTACAATATACCTATATACTATTTTATACTTGGAACTGTCAAATTATCGATCTAAATATGATATTACAATATACCTATATACTATTTTATACTTGGAACTGTCAAATTATCGATGTTATCGATTGTTCTACGGCCTACTATCGATAGTTTCACAACATAAGAAATAACATAATAAAACTTATGTAAAATTTAATATATATAATAATATATATACATATATTCTACATTATTTGTGGACAGATTGCTACGCCATTGCTATAAGAAAAAAATTCGATACTATCGATATTATAGATAGATTATGCATGTGTGTATGTGACAAATAAGAGCATGTAAGTATGAAACCTTATTTGACTCAGGTGCCGCATGACTCATTGTTTGAACAGGTGGAGCGATTGGTCTATTTACAAGGTGAGAATATATACAAGACACACAAACTTAAACATCTCTTCTTAAATTCGAATAAATTGCTGATTAGTCTATTTAGATTTTCTTCAAACAAAAAACAGTTTGTTTTAATTAATATGTAATAAATTTCCAGTGTACGTCGGTTTTGCCGGCTGTACACTCGTACATCCCTATTATAGGGTAATACATAATATCACTGACACACACATGCAAAGCCCACTCTTATCTATTAGATAAGCAAACGACTCTTACGCATAGAAACACATACACTTACTTTTATAGAATTTTGATATGTGTACATAATGATAAGTTACCGCGTTAGATTAAAACAAAAAAAAAAAAAAAAAAAGGTGTAGAAAAATTCTTACATAAGACACGGTTACCCGTAAATATACGAAATAATTTATAGAAAAAAAGTTTATTTTTACCACAACTGACGTATGCCACAAAGGCAAAAGCAGCAACGAGGAACAAGTAGAATTTCATGCTGAGTATTTCACAATTTGCGAACTTGATTTAAATGTATTTTCGAGTCACTCTTCGAAGCACACTTACAACAACCGTACCAACTGAAGCTCTGAAACAAACTGAATGCATTTGTATCGGGCGAGAATCGCTTAGACGTATATTTTTTTTTTTTTGTTAAGCCTATTCATTTAAGTTCGTTATCACGATCGCCGCGTTGCTGTGGGAAATAGAGATAAAGGGCCCCACTGACATAATTCATGATCATGATTCTGGAGTTAGCTTTTCTAAAGTACATAAATCATATATTTCTAACTGCACTTCAAGCATACTAACATATTATTTTTGGGCTCTCAAATTATGTCAGTGGGCCCCTTCACAGTTAGAGAGAGCGAGGGAGTGGTTAATGGATTTACCGCAGATTACACTTGAATCAGGGAGTAGGCTACTATTATATACTAGTAAAGTATATGTATATACATATGTAATAAATGAGTGAGTGTGTATAGCATTATTCACGGCATTATCGCGATGCATGGACGATTTTTTGCTTATAATATAGGAAGTGAATCAACTCAAAACCAAAGATAAAGCTTAAGAATGAAAATGTTCTCTCCCTCCTTCCATTATTTTGTTAAAGTCCAATCCTAACAGTCATACGACATCCAAATTTATACCTACATATCTATATACATACATACAAATTTATTTAGTAATACACAAGACAAGCATTTGCAACATTTGGAAATAATTTTTTTTTAATGAGCTATTAATAATTATTAATCGTTGGGCGATGATTATTTATATATAAATTTTTGATATTATATCTATTCTTAAACTCTTGTTGGGGGTATAATAACCTCTTCAACTGAATATTGCAATAAAAAGGCATCTCCGACCCTAAAAAGTATGCAATTATATTATTTGTCAGTTCGCCGATATTTCAGATTGGATATAAACATGTCCGTTTGTCTGTTTCTATGCAAATTAGCCTCGCAGTCTTTAAACTTTCAAATGGAGTCTTCTCCTTTTACTGCACGCTGCTCATATGTATGTCGGAACCAGCCGGATCCGATTTTTTATTTACTAAGCCGAATTATGGAAGAAAGAAAAACGAAATACAATTTGAATATACAACAGAGCCCGAATTAATTCTGTTTATATTAATTACAACAAGCCGATAGAAGCGCGATTCGCAATAAATTGTTAGTTTTTTTAGCATTTTAATTTTTTTTTTTTGCTTTCAAGAATTCTTGTTTTAGTTTTACAGAAATTTCAAATTTATTTTAAAATTGGAAGATAATATTGGCTTGAAACAAAATCAGATACCATAGTTAAATATAAATTGTAACGGTATTCTGAAGATCAGCAATCGAACTAGTAAACCTATCGATATATCGAGTGAATCATCGCATCGAAGTGTTGCCAGATTGTTTAACTCAAAATCAAATAAAATCAGCTGGAACAATATTCACATACATATGTACATATACTGAGTAACTTTTAAAGATTATATTTATAGAGACTTCTCGCTGTGTTTAATGTGCTTAGTTGACACAATTGTTGTTCAAATATTGAGACGCGCGCCAATCACAACAGGATGACACTAATTGTGTGTGTCTGTGATTACTGGCAACGCCACCACTACTACAATCGAAAGTCGTTCCAACCGGTTGATGATACCGACAACAAATCCAAGGAGAAATCCATCCGTCGCCTTCCACTCCAATTGGATTCTATTACTGCCAATTACTTGCTGAGAGAGTTGCTACAACAAAAAGTGCTGCGTCATTGGCTGCTGCATGAGCATGGTGTACAGTTGCTCTGGCTGTCACTACGACCACCAGAACGTGATACTATCGATTACAAATGGGGTGATATGCTCGCCCACACCATATGGGAGCACATTGAGATGGAGCATTTAATGTCTTGGCTCTCCACGCTCGGCGGTGGCTTCTCGGCGCTGGGCGAACAGTTCGGCCGATGCGTAAGTAAAGAGAGTAACAAATACTCGACTAGCAGATACTCTATAAGCGAATATAATATGTTATGTTTGAGTTATATATCAATTAATTTTTTTTACCAAGTTAGGATATTCTACCTCATTTTTATCAAAACCAAAGATACTTCTGAAACAAACGTATAAGCATAAAATATAAGTCTTTTTTATACAATAATTACTTATTGAAAATAGTTAATTAAATAAATTCCAAGTTATTTTTATCAAACTGTTGTGAAGTTTTCAGCAAACAAAGACGTTCTAAAATATGCAAGATTTCAAATCTCGTTTCTTTTATTCAGATTTAAAAAATTAATACAAAAGTTACAGGGGTAGTTAAAATAAAGTTCATCTAGATCAAATTCACTTTTCTCTGGCCAAATTTGAATTCCACTAAGTATAAACATATAAATAGTACATGAAAAAGTTCCCATCGAACTTATAAGCTCTCAACAAATTTCAGGCAGAGACGGCTGGAAAAATCTCACTGAAGCAGCTGATGATTGGTATGCGACTAGGTGACCCATTTTTGCAGGCACGGTGTAAGCTATACTACAGCATATCCTTAATCCAACGTGGAAAGCTGCGCCAGGCCAAGCATCTAATACGAGTCCAGTACCAGTTTGCAATGCAGCACAAGGAGCACGATCAGCGGCTGGTAAGAATGTGCCTTGGGATTTGGTTGCGATTGCGTTTTGAATATAAAGAGCGCCAAGCGCGTCGCTTAGCTGGAAATTCTAACTGATATTTTAAGAGAAATGTATGCAATTGTAAACTACTGTTCGCAGAATTATTTAAGTTTAGGCTAAAAAAATAATGGAATTGTGTTTTTGGTTTAAGTTTAAAGGAAAATATATACAATTTTAGATATTCAGTATTATATGTATAATTTTATTTATTTATGTATATGTATGTGTATATATGTATATGCATGTATATGTACGTATCAAATGCGTTTTAACATTTCAACTGCCCGCTTACTTGGCCGGCACCAAAAACACGCAAAACTTTCCTCTTCAGTATTTTAAAACATCCAAAACTTTTTACTTAAACTACGCAGTTTTTGTTTCTAAGTGTATCTGTAGATTAATTAATTAATACGCTACCCAAAGAATTGACATTGTGCTTATGTATGTATATATATGCGTGTGTGTATGTTTGTAAGCCATTATAGAGCACATAATATCAGCTGAGCCAACTTAAACAATTGACAAAAAATTATTTAAATAAATATATATATGTATATATATATATATAGGTCTATACACATATATATATATATTATACACATATTCATATATACATGCATATAAATATATATATATATATATATATATATATATAAATATATATATATATGTATATAATACACATGTATAAGGACAACACAAAAAAAAATATATAAATATAAGATAGAAAACGGGCTAAAAATTTTACATAAGATAATGGCCAAAAACGGAACATATAACTTAAATTTCCTTTTCCATTTTGCTTCTATTAGCTGATTATTGCTTTAGTTCTAACTGCTTCTTTTGTTATTGTAATTGTTATTGTAAAGCTTTTCCATTTGGCTAAGAACAATTTATTGCGCCAATGTGCCCATCGGATCCCAGGCAGGCAGCACAATGGGATCCATATCGAAAACGCGCATTACATCGTCGGGCACATATTTCTTATCGACGACCACTTCAAAGCCAAACTCCCTGAACCAATCAGCGCACATCACTAGATATCCTTTCTCGCCACGATCCTCGCCCCAGGAATTCTCTACGCGCAGCTTGTGTGCCACGCCATTTTTCTATATTTCAAACAAAAATGGATTCTTTCATTATAAATCTTGGTGGAAAATTTCTAACACTTACGTCTACAGAGACAGCAGTAAATACCATGGCGTGTGTCATGGCCGATTCGCCATAGATAAGACGATCCGCCTTGGAGAATGTTGTTTGTATGTCGATGTCAAAGACCAGCTTAAAATCGTGGCTATATAACGCAAGAGATAGCGAAAGCGAGAGAGAGAGAGAGAGAGAGAGATCGCAGCAGCACGAATATGAAAGAGACAGACAGATAGGTAATTAGATATTAATGAAATTTTTTAATACATCAACGAAAAGGGTAAAATGATTAGATTAAGTTTATATGATCTTCAACTGACGCGTTAAACTATCAGCTAAACTAAAAATTCTATTCAGTCCTCTATGCTAATATGCAATATATATAATATTATTAGTGTAAAAATTTTATTGTGCAGGACGATGAAAGGAGTCGATATAGCCATATCCCTTATGTTTCTATGCAATGTAGTTTCTTAGTTTTCGTTCAAGCTCATTAAAATTTGTTCACATTGGGCAACTATAATACACGCCATAGGCGCAATCGGTCAAATTTAAAGATTTTAGAATTATTCCAGACTAAAAAGAATAATTTCCAAATTATTGCAGGGTATGTAATCTTATTTCTTATGAGTTTTATAAATTAATGGGAGCGACTTAACAATTATTGCTAAATAAAATAATGCAGGTTTTACCCTAGTTAAACTATTACATTGAATTGACATTTTATGAAACTTATATATTTGGTCTATCTATAATATATGTCGAGTTATTTAGGAATAATTTTTATTCTATTCTTCTAGTTCGATATTGTATATTGATAATTTTTATATTAATAAATAGAAAATATTTCTTATTCGATATGTCACTTTTATATGTCGAGCTATGCAGAAAATTTCTTCGGAATCCATGTGGAAATTATTATTATACTATTCTTCTGGTTCGATCTATTTTGATATTGTAGATCGAGAAAAATCAATATTAATATAAATTTTCACTATTATACCGAAAACTAATGGAGATGTATCTACCAAGGAAATTTTATGATTGAACTTACACATCTACATCCTCAATGCCCTGCTTGGAGGCAAATCGCTTGCTAACCTCACACCCAAACCAGACAGCCTCTCCAGCTTTCAAGGATTTTGTGACCATGGCCAACAGCAATTCGACGGATTGATTGTTATATAGCACCGGACGACCACCGACAACATTGCCCAAACAATCGACCGTATAGGCCTGATCGTATCTGCTGGTTGGACGCGGGTCGGTGACCAGGCACACTTTGTCCTCAACATTAAAATGTGGCTTAACGTAGCGCTCGTAAAACTCCAGTGAACTGATGGGTCCAATTGATTGATAATTCTTTGATTTATCATAATACTCCCAGGTGAAAGTCTCGGCGGGTATGCCTAAACAAATGCCGACAACCTTGTAGATTTCAGCCATCTGTTCCTGAATTTTGTTGGCGATCTCCTGCTCACTGGGCTGCCGATCCAGCAGCACTCGCAAATGGCGCGCATATTCACGCAGCTGTAAAACAAATAATCAATTAAATAACAAGTTAAATGACGATAGTCGAGGGAGCACGACTTTAAGTTGGTCTGTACGTTGAAATTGCGGAAGCAGTCAGTAATATCTATGTCTAAATTCAAATATCACTATGATAGTCATTTTTTTGTACAATCAATAGTATCGCTTATAAAAAAATCCATTTTTGATGAAATAATAAAACTATTTGGTGCCTTCGATTACTTTACAGCTTCAGTAGAAGCTAAGCATTTTCAATTGGTACAAAGTACAAAATGACTAGAAATATGATTCAATATTACCTTGCTCTTTAGTATGGCATTTAGGCGTATGCTGGACTCGCAGCTAAAGCTCTCCGGAAAACATTTCTTTGGCATTAGACCGTGTTTGATTATCAGATTGACCAGCATATCCCACTGGCCGCCATCAGATGTGGGATCGAGCAGTAGAAAGGAGACCAGACGACCATCCACCTTCTCTCCCCGCTGTGCCGTTTTAACAATATTATTGAGAAAATAATTGCAACGCTCAATTTTATCCCAATAGAAGAGGAAAGCCTGAGAGAATTCAAACTCATCCAGATTGTAGTTCTTCATGAAGGGCAGGCGTATGCAGTTGAGTGCCGCAAAGAGCCAACAGCGTCCGGAACTGCGCTGATTAGTAACCGGTTTGCCCTCCGTTTCCACCTTATAGTTGAACACATGATTGGTCGTCTCCAGTGCTTTACGTGATAGACACACATCGAATGGATCTACCCTGGAGCAAACATTTTGCGCCAGCAAATTCTTCGGTTCGCTGTAAAAATTTGTTCGCCACTTTTTTAACAGCTCCTGCGTTATAACATTATTATTGCTCCCACTTAGAATCGTTTCCTTGAAAACGGTGGTATTATTATTGCTGCTGCTATTGCCGCTCCCGGGTATAATATTGTTGTCGGCTGAAAATATATCGGGAGAGTTATTGGTACTGCAATAAACTCCAACTGGGCCTGCAGCTGCAGTTGAAGTTGATGCGGACTTCGCCACCTGTTGCAGCTTCATTGAACGTGATAAGCGATGATACACAGTTCGTTTATTGAACGCTAATACGAAAAACAAAAACTTATCCGATTTATTACACAAATATAACTCGATTTGCCAGATATATAAATATATACATACGCTGAATGAACATGTTTGATTTGTTATTCAACCGCTGTAAATCGCAATTTTATAACTACTCGTAGTATCATAAAATAGTTCGATATATAATTAACTATGGGTATTCCCACAATATCGCAGGGTATTCCAAATTTATGAAAAAATTTAAAGTTTTGAATTTAATTTCATTTTATCACTTTCTATCTCTGAAACTCTCTATTTTTATATTGCAAAATGAACATTTATATGATTTCATTTTTTAGTTTTTATTTTAAACTTGAATTGTAAAATATTATTTTAAAGTTCTCAGTTATTCTTCTTTCCCTTTTACGGTATATTATACATACCCTTGCGAACAACTCTTCGCACGGTAGCGACACTGGCATTTACACCCAATTTTTGCAGAACACATTGATTTTAAAGCTTCGTGAAGGATCATTCGCTCCTCGCAAGGCGTAAGTGCCTTCCAGTTTGGTTTTTTCATATTTTCCCCATAACTTGATAGATTTCTTAGAAAATTGCCAGCCGCAGACTGACTTCTACAAATTTTTTTTTCAGCAATTTGTCTGGTCGAAAGATTGCTGTCCCGGTATGCCAATATTTTGCCTCTTTCTTCCAAACTAACTTCCAAGTACTGCTCCACGAACCATTTTGTGATAAGTTATTCAGAATTTGATATAGAAGACATTTATAACGTTTAACTTGCGCAGCTAATCAGAAACTAAAATTACAGCATCTGAATATATTTCGATGAGCGCCCAAAATTCAGAATTTTCGGCACAGGCAAAGCAAAATATAAAAAATATAATAACTGTAAATTTTTTGCATTTAACTCTTATCTCTAAATTTAATGTACAGCTTTCAACATAAAGGATAAAATTAATAAGGAATAGAAAAAACATGTGGTAGACTTGACAGTGTATATAAAAACTATTGAATGCGTGTAATGGAAAAATTTTATAGATATAGATTTGCTCAGTTTTTGTCGTTGTTTTCAAAAGATTGCAGGTTAAAACATTTACGGATGCAACACGACATACGAAAATCGAAAATTTAAAAATATTTATCGATATTTTAATTAAAACAAATGGAAAAATCAATTTTAGTTTCTATAAATATTCGCAAATATTGTGAATTCTCAGCTCTTTGCTTTTTTAGTCAAACATTTACGAATGCGACACAAAGCATAAGGCATCAAATTGATAAATATTCTTAGCGATAATGTCAACAAAATCAACGAATCAACTTGATTTATAATCGATATTGTATTATCGCTAAAACTAGATTAAATATGGCAAATTCAATTGAAAAAAAAATCGATATATCGATAGCCGTGCGTATCAAAGACCCAAAAAAAAGTATCTTTTGGATAAATATGCATCCAACAGATCCTTATTTTTGTTTATTTTTTCTTGAGAGCCAAACTAGCTGATCGCTAGTGACTTTTTGAAGGGGTTCGGCAAGTGGGCGTAGCCCAGCCGCACGCTGCGCATTGGCCCAAAATTGATTATTGCGCAGCGTAGCGACAGCGCAAGCAGCTGCTATCCATTAACTTTTCCTATGTCTTTGTATGCGTTTATTGCACTTTGAAGCGATTCCATGAGTGTACACTTTTTTCTGTTTTGCGCCATTCTCTTTGTTGAGAAATGCAACATAACAGAAAATGGCACCCCCACTCTTTTCCATAGAGAAAAAGGAATGAAAAAATATTTGTTCTTAATTTTGCTTCCCAAGCGCTTGGTAACACTGGCAAGCAGCGAAGATAGGCGTAAAAGAAGTAAGCAAAAGAGAGAAGGCAAAGGCATAACGATGAAACTACTGATAACAAGTACTACAAATCTCACGTATCATTATGGATGTCTGTATGGGTATATACAAGCAATTGTCGCTGTATTACCATAAACAATATTGTAAAAATATTTGCAAGATTGCTTTTATCTTGAGTTGAGCAATAACAAAAGTTAACCGCAGCGCAGGGACGAATGAAGTGAATGATGCCAGAGTGCAATTAAACCAGTTTAACGGCACTTTACACACATTGTGGGAGAGGCACAGCAGTGTTGCCAGATTCGACTATTTTTTAGCTATTTTATATCTAGTACATGTTTAGCTAGAAATCGTAACACAGAATCATATTATATAAAATATGATTTTGGACAAACATTAAAATAGTAATAAATAAATAATAAATTTCTAATTATGTACAAGATTGCAAACTTTTTATTTTTAATTTTTTTAGCTATGTATAATACATGTTAAGCTTGAAATAATAATTATTTTCATGTGTAAGCGAATGACCAATGCTGAGGACCTTTCTCAAATTAAATGCAAATATTCCAAGCTATTTTAAACATAAATGTAAATAACATATTTTTTTATCATTGCTAATAATGGAGAGCCCAAAAGTAATAGAAATATATTTCATATTTTTTGGAAAAGGCATCCTTTTCTAAACAATTTAAACAAAAAAATTACTAATTGCTATGCCTAAAACACATAATTTTTTTTTTTTTTCTAATAGCCAATTTATTTTAATTTTCTACTATAATAAATACACACAGACATATATTTAGCTATTTTACTATGTTAGCTTTTTTTTCATTAAAATGACGCATCACTGATGCACATAGACAAAGGCAAAACAGATGATGGTGAACCAATCGAAAAACCGTGGACGGAGCGGAGACGGGACAACGGAAGGAGGGCAATATGCCGTTTTAAACTTTCGCGCAAAGCCGGCGTGCGACTGGCACAAATCTAAACAAATCAACGGAAAGGGTTAAAACAAAAGCAAAAAAATAAAACCCGTTTGTCCAGCTTATTTTTTATCTTGTCTTCTTCGTTAAGTCGTAGGCAAAGACAAAGAGCAAAGCAACAAAAACAAACAAATTTGGGTGAAATTTTCCTTTCGTTGTCTCTGTTGTTGTTTTTGTTGGGGCGTCAGCATGTTGCCTCTCTCTCGCACCCGCACAGCAGAGCGGAATTAAATGCAACTATTATATCTATTATTTATTTTTTATTAAATGATTTTTATTGTTAAGCACTTACACATTGTGAAAAAACTGGAACTTTGTCAATTAATTGGCCCTTAGAGAGGAAAAGAACGATGCACTTTTTACTTATACTTTAATTTTTCTTTGAGTCTAAGTTTGTTTACTTATTTTACTTCTTTTTGTTTATGTGTGCAGTGCAAGCAACTTTTTGCGACTGATTAATTTTTCACTACTTTATTACTATTTCTATTAATTGATGAGATGCAAAGAAATGAAAATGAAAATGTTTGGCTTTGGCTTTGGCCCGCAACACGAAACAGAGTCTAAGACGAATGCCAGAGAATATCGATATTTGCGAAAGCAGCGATGCCAGATGGCTAATTTTCAAAATTAATATACATAGACTTATCGATATATCGATATTATAAAAAAAGAATCAAAAATACACAAGCAACTTATTTGGTATATTTTGCAGCTTCCTGCTGCCTGTTGTTGCTTTGTCGCGTTGTTGTTGCTGCTGCTGCTGCTGCTACTGCTGCCCGACTGAACTAACTGAAACAGCGAAGCAGGTCGCGAATTTTGAAAATAAAAAAAGAAAGAAGAAATACTTAATAGAAGAGTAGAAGAACATTACTAAATAGAAACGTCTGAGTGTCTTTATATATGCCAAATAACGAATCTCGATCAGGTTCGTTACTTTGTTCGCCTCCCACAATGAGTGGCAACACTAGCAACAACAGTAGTAATTGTAGTAGTAACAACAACAACAACAACGATGTTCCAGAGGACATGTTTAAATACTATATTGAAAAGTGTTATGTGCTGCCTTTGGAGCTAAAAAATGATATTATATACTGCCAGCGTGCAATGCGCGACTTTCTCAAAGTGCATGCGGTGAGTAACAAGTAATAGCATAAAAGTACTAAGAAAAGCAAAAAAAATGTAAAATCAACCTGTGACCATTTGCTAACTTTCGATTCCCCTCCCAAATACTGTGACTCTTCACGCTCGCATTCACGATTCACGTTCACACCGTTTTCCCCCACGTACCGATGCCGATGCCTATCTATGTGTGCAGCTGGTGTCCGATGTATTCAAGGAACAACCCGATGCGGTAAGTACTCTTCTTTTTCACTATATAATATAGACTTAATAATACTCTATATTGCATTTTCTTTGTTTCCGAATAACGTAAGAATAAAATATACTAGAGGTTGCACCTCTTTCAATGCGTTTTGCTCACGATTAGAGATGCGCGTGAGTGCTTGTTCATAGCAATTAAATACATATACAAACGTCGAGCTCGCATGGCCAGCAAATACTCTATAAACAGGTCTACAGATGCCTAGCATATATATATATATATATATATGTATGTATATAAAAGGTTATTGAATAACTCTATAATTATTATCTGATCGTTTGTAAAGTATACATTAACAGCTTTAGTATGGATCGTCGTTATCAGCTGTCAAAATAATAGCTTCAAAAATATGATAGTTAATTAGTTTCTAACAATTTGCTGGAGTACGGGGAAATGTATCTAAAATTCTATGTAAACTTTATCAGGAAAGGGTATACAGAAATCTACACACCAAATGTAGTGTTCTTTACGGTTATAGACTACGAGTCAAGAGAAATGAGCATAACTAAAACAACTTGACTGGCGAATACAATCCTAGTATCTTTTCTTTGAATAGTAAACTTAATTTTAAATTGAATATATTCTTCTAAAATCAAATCGTTGCAAATACATTATAGCACGACACACGCGCTCAACTCTGTATTAATTTTTCTATTTAAAGTCTTTTATATTTGTTGTTGTTTTATGGCACTTGGTCATGTGAGCGAAATTGTTTAAATAAAAGCGAAAACTTATCTATAAACAATAAAACTAAATGAGGAACTAGGACAACATAACGAAAACTTGAATTATTGCAAGTTTAAAGGAGAAATAAGTAAATCTTTTATATCCCATCAAACGCTTCTCAAATAATGATAATGATAATAATAATAATAGTAATAACCGAATCAAATTTTTATTTCATATTAAACTACTAGGGAAAAGCTATCTTCGACGCGCCGATGATTATATAAACCTGCAAAGTAGTGTGTAAATATGACAGCTATATGATATGATAGACCGATATTGATTGTTTTAAATGTGCGTTCAGAAAAAATACTCTTTCGTATAACTTGTAAATTTCATTGAGGTACTTTAAGAATCAAAAAGATTCTCATACAGCAACTTTTGAACAGATTGTACCTATGAGAGCTATATGATATAGTTGTAGATCAATTGTAGATAGATATAGTTTACAGAGTCGGAGATGACTTCCTTCAATGCATTGCACACTTCGTGACAAAGTTATAGTATTTTTTGCCAATTTCGGCGTGTCTAAGATTACGTAATAATAATGATAAGATATCCTGAGACACAAAAAAGTTTTTAATACAATTTTTTCAGACGATTGTTCGCTTCTATGGCAGCTATACGATCTATTTCTTCCATCCACCCTATTCCGGCACATATAAAGAGAAGGCTCCATACCAAGTTTCATTCACCTAGCTTTAAAATTGAGACACTAATGTGCATAAATATAGACAGATAGACGACAGACACCTCATCGCTCTGATCAATTGTATATATATTTACTTTATATAGATATGAAATGCACTACATATTTTGTGACCAAATTGCAATACTCTCTACAAGGATATAAGTCCTTTTCTGCACTACTAAATGTAAAAACTTGGAGAAATTACAATTTTGTTTCACAAATTATAAGTACATTTGTATTTATCTATGTAAATAGAAGACCCTGTATTTAATAGTAATAAATAATAACAATGTATTCAGGTATTAAATGTAATTCAAACTGTTAACCTGCAGGATCCGGTTCAAATGCAGCGCATTCTCGATGAACTGGAAACGGAGGTATATGAAATCAACGCGGAGCAGCAGTATTTGTTGCTGCGACTGAACGATGACTTGGACATATTTTATAAAAAGCTGGAAGAGAACAACATTCAGACTGTACCTGAGCTGGGCAATGACTATATATCCAGCCTGATAGTGCCTTTGATTGGTGATGCCAGCTATAAAATTTCTCCGCAATCAGTACTGTGCCGCGACAACGAGGAGATGCTGATACGCAAGCATTTTCTCATTTCACAGGACGAAGACGCAGGTGTTGAGCCGCTTAAACTCAGCGAACTGGACGACAATGTTCCGCTGATGCTAATCAATCCGATAGCAACAGCAACGATAACTGGAATAACTGGGACCACAAACAGCGAATCATTGACGAAACTGCAGCAGGAACAACAGGCAGATAGTCTAAACAATTCCGGTGGCAGCTTGATAATGCTGTCGTCACCATCGCCACCGCCATTGAGTCTGTCACCGGTCTTATCCAAAAGGGAACAGCAACGCTCTCTACTGATACCACGTGGCATACTGTCTGACGAGGAGCAGTTGATGCAGCCGCAGTTGTCATTGCAATTACAGTCACAGCCGCCTCCATTGGCCGCTGTCAATCAGCGAGTGCAACGCTTAGAAGTAAAGCAACAGCAGCAACCGCTGCTACTACAGCAACAGTTGCCGCAGCCAATAAATCGCTGTTCCACATCGCCGCCACCGCTGGCCCCCATTACACACATGACTCTAACAACGGACTTTGAAGAGGTGGCCCAGAGCCGCATGAATCTGCGCCAGGCACTGCGACGTGCACGCAAAACTAAACAACAGCCGCGTCAATTTGATGACGAAGATGTAATGGAACTGCCTACAGAAAAGGCAGCAATAGAGCAGCGGCACCAGCATCAGCCCCCCCAGCTGAGCAGTCTGTCCATAAAGCCAGGCAAAGCAAGCAAAGTCATGGATTCAGTAGGGGCAGCAGTAGTGGCTGCTTCGTTAGCCAAGAAGGCAGCGCCGACAGTGTCCAGCAAGCAGTACAAAACGCGCAATGCCTTCGGAGCAGGTCGTAAAATGAGTACACCGCCGCCAACAACAGCGGCCAGTCAGCAACAGCAGCAAAGGGCAGCTGCAGGTGCTTCTTCGGGCTCGTCTGGCTCTTCGGATGATTCACATCAAGAGCTAGAGCTGGAGCAGCAACGTCTATTTGCTTCGGCGGCACAATGGCGTGATGAGCCCCGAGAGACCCGAGTGCAGCCAAGTGAATATGGCCAGGAGCACTTTTTGCGCCTCTTTGGACTCTATACACACGACATGGTCAAAAAACTTTGCCAGCGTCATTCGAAGCGCAAGCGCCGCACTGTACAGAATGCCAGCGGCGTAGACTTTCATTATGGCCAACAGTTGACCGCCATCGATCCAGTGCGTCAGAAGAAGCTCAAGGACAAGCCGGAGTTTCTGCTCTCGCCTAAAGAGAAGCGGCTACAAGCCAAGAAAGCCCACAAAGCTAGCGCCGTTGCTGCCGCCGCAGCCGCCAATCGAAAGAGCAAAAGTAAAACACCTGAAAAATTGGAGGGACCGTTGGCCAACAGTCAGCCGGAATCCACTAAACAGAAGTGCAAGGAATGCAAGAAACGTGGCGGTAAGTCGACAGAATATAAAACCTACTGCAAATCTACCTGCTGAATGAATTTAATACCCTGTCATTAATACCCTAGTTTATACAGAAAGAAAGACTTAGACATATTCCAAAAAAGTTGCACATCAAATATAGTATATACTTAGATAAAAAATCGATAAGGTACCAATTACAACCATATTTATATTAGTATATATTACTAGTCTGAGTGAATTATTGGCCCCAATATTTGGTTCATATAATTTATGAAGCCTGTTTTGTACATAAGGCCGACAATTTCAGAACTTGAAAAATATGAAAAGAATGTATGAAGGTAACAAAAATTAAGCTCATAGATATAAAACTCAAAAATATTTTTAGAGATTTTGTTTTAAGTTGGATTTGCATCTAGAAGAAGTATATCTTCTCTTTTATTAAAAATCTTTTTAAACTGCTTCCAACTAGTATTTGCCCATATTCTATAGAACTAACTTTATTTTATCTTTCTTTTGCAGAAAACTTGCTGTTGTGCCAGGGCTGCCAGGGCTATTTTCATCCGAATTGCCGGGAAGATACAAAGATAAAGCCACAGTCGCCTTTCCAGTCTTTGGCCCATCAGAGCAACAGCCGTTGTCCGCAGTGCGAGCGCGATTGGACGTCGGCAAACAGGACTAAATATATTTCTTAATATTTGCTAAGAATTGTTTTTTTTTTATATATAGAAACTGAAGTCAGATTTTTGTTCGCCTGCGTGAACCAACTCTGTCGCTGTTTGTTGTACAGTGTAGTGTATCCTGATCCTTGCATCCTACAATATGTTTGTACATATATTTCTTTTTTTTATTTGAGTGCCTTAGTTATTTGGCCAGGATTTCTTATTATTATTATTATTAGCCTCAGCATTTTATTAAAAAAAGAACGTACCCATTAATATTTTGTTGTTTCGATATGACGGTAAGAGAAACAAAAACAAAAACCAAACAAAACACAAACAAATTCAAATTTCTGTAAATATGTATAAGTCGTTTAAAAAAGAAATGTAATAAAGTTTGTAGCGCCTGGTTTTCAAATTCAATACTCCACACATCGAAAATAATTTGTTTGTATCAGTTCAAAACTGATAAGGGAACTGATTCGGCGTGCCGAATATTACATACCCTTGCTGATAGGAAAAACCATTAAAAAATGTATCTTATGTTTATTCGACCGATTGCTGCAATCTTATTGTAGTCCGTCCGATCTTTGTTATTTCTAGAGTGTATTTAGAAAACTCACTCCAGTTTGATATAAGTTTTTGTAAAGGTTTTCTATGCAACAGCTTTTTATAAGCTGAACAAAGTTATTCAAAAACTTACGACCAAATCCTTCGCATTCTCGTTCTTACTTGAAAAAAGACTACAATATTTCGCATCTAAATACGAAATTTTTTTTTATTATTAAACTATTATATATATTTTTACACTGACCGATTATTTCTGTTCAACGACTTATTTTAAATAGAATATCTACTACTTTAGTTTTATGAAAAAAAAAGACAAATCAAACTAAAATATGTACAGAAAGGAAAACAAAAATATACTTTTCTTTGTAAATTTGATTTTTAATAAATTTTTATGTAAATTATTGTTAATTAATATTAGTTTAATTTGTTTCGACTAAGCAGAATTAGATATCGTCTACTTGAAATAACTTTGTGGGTTGTTCTTAGGGTAAATTAGTGAATTTCATTGTAATACTATAAGCAAAAACAAAAAATTCAATTTGTGATATATGTACAGTCACATATAGTTCGTATAGTTAGTTTCTATTGATAAATTCTTGTTAAAATACGGATGACCTAAAATGTTATTCCCATGTATAACACTTTAATTTTCTATCTATGAAATAGAAGAGTTATCTAAACAATAACTTTATTTGGGAGCAGGCATCGTGCCGATGACAATTTCTTCCTAGTTTAAAAACTGATATGAAAAGGAACTGAAAGATACCCCGCTTTACTTTATGTAGGCTGAAAAATCTAGCTGCTTTACTTTATATGGGTTGAAAAAGCTTACTGCTAAAATTATAACAGCAAAAAAGGCTAGAAAAAAAGGCTGGAAGTGCAGTACTAAGCAGCCTCGATTGCTAGAAAAATCCAATACCGATTTCTAGAAGTTTTTCACATATACAGCTGTAATTAATAGTACAGACTATTTTGTATATATATATATATATCAAAGAAGTGATATGTGGAAATAACAAGGACCGAAATGGCAACACTGGCTTTTCGCAGAGTTGATATATATTTATATGTAACTACATATGTGATGACACTGGCTTATCTGCACATCTTCATTATTAAAAAGCACAACTAGATTGCATAGTACATTATTGGTAATGTTTGATGGAAAACTTGAAATGAAGTTATTTGTATTGTGAATTATTACAATGATTGTGAAAAAGAATTAGAATTAATTAATATACGACTGAGTGAGCTGCCAAGAAAACAAAGTGCTGCCGCTTAAATTTGAATATAACAATTATGGCAACCGTATTAATGCACCCCTGGTAATGAAAGAAGATAGTTCAACTTTTCATGAACGATTGGCAACCCAGGCAGGCGCAAAAGATTTAACTATTCCGTTTGAGGGCCCATGGTCAATTTGGTTCATCGCTGAGTATCAGCGTTTGCTACTGTCAATAAGTTATTTATCCAAAATATGCGGAAAGGTTTGAAAGACGTAGCAGCCCATTTTTAATGCTAAAGAAATATCCTTAATCGATTCGAGTTGCCATTCGAAATAAATATATAACAAAAACAAACCAAAAGGAAAAAATCTAAACAACATAAGCCAAGAATGAAGCCCAATTTTGAGTATATGAAAGAACTGCCAGAAATTCTGCCAGAACCAATGGTTAAGGAACTTTTCATGGCCAATCTGGGTATGTGGCAGATGCAGTCGCAATCACCATCGGCATCAGATTCAACGTCAAGCACGCTGATCAGCAACACCAGCGGACGCACGTCCAGTTCACGCCCCACCAGACAAACTTTGCGCGAGGAACGCCGCAATCCCTATGGCATGCTGCAGACCGTAAGTGGAGCGATAGTACATTAGATATTACATATAAGAATAATGCTATTTATGGTTTTTGTTAAGCAGCGTTTGATGCAAGTGCAGGACGGCATTTGGCGTGCTTTGCGCAAAGAACAGGAGGAACTGGAGATTCAACAGCAGCCTCGTCAGCAGCCTTTGCATAAGATGCTCCTGTGGCTAATGGATTTGCCGCAACGTATTGATATCTCGCGGATCTCCTTCTCGTCACTTAGATGCAACGAGTGCCATTTGTGCGAGGGCGTGGAATATCCTTGTGTGCGCTGCCACCAGCAATTCCATCAGGAATGCCATGAGGATCAGGGACGCCGACAGCCCCATCGCCTTTGTCCAGCCTGCACGCGTCATCTGATCGAAAATAAAGTTTGAATCAAATTCAAAAAGTTTTATTTTCTATTATCATATCATTATTTAACACATTTAAGTTTATAAATAGAACAACACTAGCGGCAGCGGCAGCAGCAGCAGCTGCCACTGTTTCATCCGTTCAGCTCCATTGCATAGGTCCCCCTGGCAGAAGCACATAAATACTTTCTTGTGATTATAGATTGTATCCGCACAACGATCCATATTGTCATCCGGTCCACGCTGCACACACATTCTCTGTATAGCCACATCATAATCTGAAATATTGAATAGTACAATTAAATATCAATTGCAAATGGTTTTGAGATCACATCTCTAAACCAATTTAATGATTTAGAGTTTTAGATTTAATTTATCTTTAAAATTTGCCTATTAAAAAAATAATTTATTTATACGCTAAGATGTTTATTGTAAAATATCTAATCCGCGATTTATGTAAAAAGTACATACTCGTATATATAATAATATTAATATATATATTTATAAATTTGAGTATGTACTTTTTACATAAATTGCGAATTAGATATATATATATATATATATATATATATCTCAAATTTAGATTCAGAATTAAGTCTTCCATGCAAATGAATTTATGTCACAGTTTCAAAAATTGTTTTACAAAGAGAACTTAATGCAAATTCGAAATGGCATTATAATTTTGTCTCTGTCCAATGCATTGAATGCATATAAAACATTGTCTTAAATCACTGATTATTGTACAATAAAATCTAATATATATATATATAATAATATATATATATATATATATATATATAAATATATATTTATTTATATAAAGTGCCCACAAGGGCAAGAAGAGAGGGTCTAATGTTGTAAGGGGAGTAGCCTCATTTTTACCAGACTGAATCGGATATCTGAAATAGGAATAATCGGACCAACATTTTTTGAGAACATTTTTGTTTCTCAAGATATCATAATACCATAATGATACTAAATAAATAACCATTTCCATATAATAAGCAAATTAAACTTCGATGAGCCGACAATAATTATACCCTTGTTGAGGTTATTATAACTTTGTCACGAAATGTGTATTGCATTGCAGGAGTCATCTCCGACCCCATAAAGTATATATATTATTGATCAGGACGACGAGATGAGTTGATATAGCCATGTCCATCCTTACGTCTGTTTATATGCAAACTAGTATCTTAGTTTTTGAGCTTAGTGAATGAAATCTGGTATGGAGCCTTATTTTTTGCTGCAAGCAGCACATATGCCGGAACCGGCCGGATCGGACAACTATATCATATAGCTCCTATAGGGACAATCGGTTCAAAATTTACAAATTATATGGAAAAGTGTGATTTGTAAAGCACATCTAAAATCATTAAGATTGGATTACTATATCTCAATGTATTTGGCGCACCGAAGATAGCCTTTCTTTACTAGTTTTTTTCTAAATAGCTTATTTAAGTTTTCAAAAAATTCTGGAATTTTGGTTTTTAGCCAGTTTCTGTGAAAACTAGTTTGTGACTTTTATTTAAAAATACTATACAGGTTCACCCTAATATAAACCTATGCAGTTATTTGTATGTATGTAAGCATATGCTTGCACATATTATATGTATGTAGGTATTACACACATATTTATGTAAGTATGTAGTTGTAGTCATACCATCCAACGCATAGGTGCCTCCTCCCTCAATCACCTTGCCACACCAGCCACTGGCGCAGGGTATGGCAGAGAGGCCCGGTTCTCTGTCGACGTCCGTAGCATTATAGCCGAATGGATCCTTGCAGCTGCCCAGTTCGCCGCGGGAGCGGCACTGATAGCATCTGCGCAGAAGAGCTTTATGGAAAGGTAAAATAAATGAAAGCAAAAAAGAAATTAAATGCATTACGCATACGCACACAGCCTCATGCACACATGCGCAGGGGTACTGACAAATGCGTGTGTGTGTTGAACAAAAGACTTCAACAATCAGCGAACCTCCATACCATTTACATTCATTTGTGGTGCATAATTGACGCTTAAAACAAATATCACAGTTAACATGAACACAGACGCTTGCATTTTATTAGTTTATTATAATTAAATGAGTATTGCTTTAATAATGGATATATTTATACAATGCGCGAAACTTAGGTGGAGACTAAATTGCTAGCGTTGCCACTTGGTTAAATATTATTTGGTTTACACGAAGATGCAACCATGTGTTTATTCGTTTGGCAACACTGTACAAAATACCCAAAAATAATATTGCCAATTGTCGGACAATGTGTACACACTGTGTCTACTCTTCGTTTCGTTGTACTATTATTTCAGCGAAAAATTCATCATTCTCAATAAGCTCGGGCGTAGATATTTTTTTTGTTATTCTTATTTTTAATACAACAATAACTGGAAAACAAAAGTAACAAACGTCAGATGCAGCAATTTACACGCTAAACCTCACATTTAGTGCCACAATTACGAAATTGCAATTGCGGAGTGCACAGAAATAAATCCGAGTCAAAGCTGCAGTACGTACAAATAGAAAATACAAAAGCAAATGCCAACAAATTGTACAGCAACAAAAGTACCAACAACAACAACAACATTAGCAGAAGCAGCAGCCGCAGCTGTGCTGCGTAATCTTTACGCATTGCAATAATATAAGGAAAAATGCATATTTAAATAGAAATTAACTGCGTTGCAGCGGAAGCATCACTGCTGTGCTGCTGGCGTTGGCCTCAACGTCGTCGTCGACACCTTGCAACTACCAATTGTTATTGTTATTAATTGTTACGCAGTGTGTGCGTGATTCGCTTTGTGTGTGTGGGTGTGTGCTCATGTGTCTAACCGTTTCAACCGTTTTCCTTCCGCTATCCACAGCAGCTGCGTCCCTCTGGTAGTAAATCTCAGTGCGGAACAGTGAGAACAACTTTAGAGGAGGGGGCAACACTCGCCTGGAGCGGAGTTTTTAATCAACACTGCACAATGGCATTGGACAGCGGCACGCAGACGATGACGGGCAGTAATGCGCTGACATCATCGTTTACCACGAAAAAGAAGGATGCTGCCGTTGACAAGGAGAACCTCTGGTGAGTTCTATAAACATATGAGAAAACAGCTGCTCGGCGCCCTCTCCCCAACCCACTCGCATATATAATATTGACTTTCTTTAGCTGACGTTTGCAAATAATTTTTTTTTTTTTTTGTTACTGTCCAGCTATCTCTTTTGCGCGCGCCCGCTCTCCCTTTCTCTCTATCTGTCTACCGCTTACAGGTAGCTATTCACCACGGCCAGCAGTGGCAGCGGTAGCGGCAGCAGCAGCCAATCCACCACCCACCCCACAAATGTTTATTATTTGCAAAAAGCAGCTGATTTTATGCCGCTGTTAAATATAGTGCATGTTGTCACTCGCCTAACCTCAAACCACGTTTGGCTCACACACATACACATGCACATATTCCCTCTTTTTTGCCATTTTTCGCTTGTGCTGATTTAATGAATTTGTGGCATAAACACAAGCTAAACGCAAAGAACAACAATTAGGCAATGAAAGAGAGAGAGAGAGCGAGAAAGAGAACGAATGAACGAACTTGCGTATGATTCATAAAACAGCTAAAATCGAGGGCAGCGCTGCCTGCAGCGCAGTCGGCTGTCGGCAGCGCGCACCTTTTGCTTTATCAATTTTTTTTTGTTGTTTTCTGTTATGACACACAAACATATTTACAAACACACATGCATAAAACTTAAGCTGGACTTCCTATGGGCAGTTAACAATCCAATTGGAATTTGTATTCTCCAATCAGACACGACTGGCTTTTAGCCTAGTCTACGCGTTTATTGTCTAAGCGTATGTGTGTGCGTGTGCCGATGTTGTCATCGCTTAAATATGGAAAAACATATACACACACACATGCAGACATATCGATATACTTATATATTTATATATATATGTATATATAGATGGACGTTACTAATCGACAGTGAGGGGGCGCGCATGTGCAAATTGCTTGAACGCTCTGAGCTCTAGTTTTAAATGCGAAAGAAAATATGTTTTAAAGCCGCTTCAACTTCAGCCAGTTATCGAATTTACTTAGAAATCACAAAGCTGGCAAGACAGATTAAATAGAATACAGCTGTTTTTGCCAATAACTACAACAGCTGCAAAACTATCGACAGTTGTCGATTCATTTGTCTCTTTAGTATTTGTTGCACAATCGATAATATCGCAACAGTATTTAGAATAAATTAGAGAATTTTTTAAAGTTGGTAAGTCTTAAGCAAAGTTGTACTTGGCGCGCTGACGATTTCATACCCGTGCAGAGTGCAATAACTATCGGAAAATTGATGTTAGAGTTACTTATTTTGACCGATTGTTCTTCACACTCTTACATCTATACGTTACAATATATCGATACAACTTTAAAACCGATGGCAAAAATTGACTATCATTGTTAGTATCCCACTAAGTTGATGCGATAGTATTTGTTGCAAAATCAATTACGCTATATGGTGCGAACAAATAAGAGTAATTTCAAAATTAAGACTTGATTCCTCCTTTAGAAATTCTGAAGAACATACTTGCCTGAAAACTTATTGATTCCCAACAACTTCAACATATTTTTACATTTTAGAAAAAACAGAGTTCAATATATAATATTCTATAATTTCTGCAACAAAACAAAAAGCTCATAAAAATAAAACGCCCCTTTAATTATATATCGTTGTAATAGAAATAAAGTTGTATACATACATATAAATTAAATACAACACTATGGAGAGATTTGTTTATGTATCTGATACATTGATCTATATTTTCATAATATTAGAAATCGATTATTGTTATAGGGATTTATCCTATATCTAGATATATATGCATATAATATATTTGTATATTCGTTAGGTTGTCAGAATGTTTTACATATCTTCGATTAATACAACATCGTTATCGTTGTCATTATCGTTATCGATATCGTTCTCGTTATCAATAGGCGCCGTCTGCCGTTTTTCAAAGTTGCTTTGTATGCGCTCCAATAAATCTGTGGCCACCATAGCAAAATCCTCCCATAATGCATCAGGTGCTTCATCTGTATCTCCATCTCCATCTGGATCTAGCTCTAATTCTGTTCTTGGGTATTTTTCTGACTCTTCCGGTTCAGCATCATCATCGGCTGCAGCCAAACGGTCTTCATCCAAATAATCTGTTAGCAGATCGCTTACCTCATCCAAAATGTTTCCATTTTTGGATAAGTTTGTTGCACACTGTATATCAATTAAAAGATTCCAGAGGGCCTGGCACACTATATTCGCCAGAAACCAATCCTCTTGCTCCAGTGCGCCACGCAAGAGTAGGGTCAATAATTCAGCTCCATGCAACTGCAAGAATGGAGCACGCTGCTCTTCATCTCCAAGCAAATTGACCAGGACACCAATAGCACATGTTCTCAACTCATAGTCCTGTCCACTTGCCTGTTTTGTCAATTGTTGTACCATTAATGGCAATCCGCCAGCTGCACAGAAACAACGTCGAGCCAGCTCATTGCGTGTAAGATTGCCCAGGACACGGGCAATTTCTACTTTGGTGGCAACGTCCTTTGCTTGACAACTAGCCAAAGCAGTTTCCAGTGCTGTGGATAATTCATCAATGAGACTTTGCAGCGAACCGGGTTGATGAACTGGTGTCGATTCTACCGTCGTAACCGTCGTTTGTTTATCTTGGTAAAAGCACAGATTATGCAAAGCACCCAATGTGGCATGCAAAAGTTCCAGCTGCTCTATGGGCTGTCCCATTTTGGTAACGGTTTCAGTTCCATTTCCAGTTCCTTTCTCCAGGGCTCTGGCTGCATTTTGAAGCAGACGCAACAAGACAGCGCCCAGAGCATGGATATTACCCAGACCGGCGCCCACTTCCTCATTAACACTCATATTTGCTACGACTCGTATTAACTTGATTTGGGCATCCAATAAAGCCTCGCTCGATGGCGATCGCTCGCTTAGCTGCTGCAGCACATCCAATAGATATTCCATGGCAACGTCGTTTTGATAGTACTGAAACAAAGAAAGGAAAGGATTTAATTTTTATCAGATATATATTTCTTAGTATTCCTAAATGAAAATAATATTTACTCACCTGAATGCGTGCTGATTCGTGCTTGGCCAGAATATTGCCCAACATATAGCCAAGTCGGCTGAGCACCGCCAGAAGACGTTCATTGCACTGTCCGCCCTTAGAGCAGGGCCCTAGAAGCAAGCCGATCCTTGCCGCATAATTAAGCAGCGTTTCGCAGCAGTCCACATCCTCCGATAAAACGCTAAGATTAAAACGAAAGTTGAATATTATGTGATATAAGATAGAAATTGGTGGTTTCTGATTACCTTAGGGTTCGCACCACATTGGCCTGAACCTCCAGTTCGCCCATGGATACCTCAGCGGCGCGTATTAGATGAGGACATGCAGGCTGAAGTCGTTGCTGCTGTTGGCCAACATCTGCCAGAGCACGTAGTGCAGCTGTGAGCTGATAGAGCGTATGAAGCGGTGGTCCCTTGAGGCGTTTTGTGGCGCCTGCCTCATTCAGCATTTGTAAATGGAGTATCATTAGCTCCACGGCGCCATGACGTGATAGACGATTGACCAATGTTTGTTTACGTGGATCAGTTGCATTGGTTGTTAGAACCGGTGCTGCTGAAATCTTTGCTGCAGGCCGCTCCTCCAAACCGGTTGCCCAGTTTTGATTGAAAGCATCATCCCGCTCCTGATCGTTGCTGGCAATTAAAAAACGTATACTTCCATAAGCATAGATGCAGGCCTCCGGCTCATCCAGCGGCGAAGCGTGACCCAAGCCATCGATTAGCAGCTCCAGTACATCGTTCTCATGGAAAAGACAATCATGCTGCTCGTGACGGGCGACCTTAAAGATTAGCTTGCAAGCACCGGTCAAATTGCTGCCCGTTACGCGTAACTGTTTAGGGAATCAGGGGAAATCCATTAGATTTATACAATCCCCATTTATTTTTATAGCTTAAGCAAAGTCTTCTTCTTTGCTAAGTCTTCTGAGAATTCTATTGTCCATAAATATTCCCAATTAAGATGAATATAGTATTTTAATTGAGAAGAAGGATAAATCAGTATTTATATAACTTACCGCAAGAACGACACGTGCCACAGCTAAAAGGACACGTGGAGCCGTACACTCAACCAGTCCGTAGAGTCCGCCCAGAATAAAGGCGCGCTTGTAGTTTCTCTCTTGCTTACGCACTCGTGTGTACAATTCCAAAAGGATCTGCAGGCGAAAGAAGCGAAGGAAGAGATTATATGTTCAGCTTGATGCTTTACGACTTACCGCATTGATATGTTGCACTGTGTCGGAGCTGCAATCCTTCAGTCCGGAATGCTGCTTGAGCATTTCGATGAGCATCTCCGTGTTGCATTGATTGAGCAGAGCTCCATTGCGTACGGGCGGCATGGTATTTTCCAGCGGTGCAGTCGTACCAGGCAAGGCCGGCAATTGGCGTGGTGGCTTTCCCTCTAAGCTTCGACGTTTCAGGATTAGCTCCGAGGCAGTTGAAGGTGTTCCTTTCGTCAATGACTTATGCATTTCGTTCTGCAGATAACGCATGCTGTCGTGAAAATGCGGCAATGGAAGGCAGGTGAAATTGTCTTGAGCGAATTAAGCAGAGAATTTTGCCAATGTACTTACGAAAAGGCACTGGGCGGACGACCAGCCATTGCTACCTTGCCATAGAGCACTCTGCCCGGTTCACGTGGTGTTATGGGTCGCCTGGTGCTAACCAGACGAGCGCCTCCTGCCGCTGCCGTTGTCATTGATGCTGCTGCCGTTGCCGTTGTCAGATCGCCCAGAAAGATTTTGGCTTCACTGATAAGCTCCGCGGATGTTTTACGCCTGCCCATGCCTGGACCCAGGCACAGACGCTGCAATGAGTATCCGCTGTTATGCTCCATATTAGCCACCGGCTTTGCTTGTTGTTGTGGTTGCTGCTTTGCTGGCATTTCTGAACGAGCTGCTGGCTGTGCACGGGATTCGCTACGCGAGCGACGCCTCTGCAACAAACTCATCCTTTTTGGAATTTCAATTATTTAACAATTGAAATCTTATTCGGATTCCGTTTCGGAATAACGATGATCCACTGTTGCCAAAGTGCGCACTGCCAATGCCGGACGTTTCGTCTCCTGTCTGGCCTGACTGTTTTCCCTGTTTGGCTAAATTCAAAAGCTTGGAAAATATTTTTCGTTTGGGCCTTTCGTGCACCATGCCAACCAGCCTGGAACGTACGGGAAGGGGCAGGCGGCGTAATGCGGGCAATAGCGGCGCTGCCGCCGTGTGAAGCGAGAGCCACCACCAACTAAAAGCCATCCAGCGGCACAGTGGCACGAATTTGGTGAAGGCCTTGTAAATAAATTTAAATTTTTATTTACTTTGTTATTTTTAAATTATTCGAAAATTATATAATATTCAAGTTAGCATTTTTATATTAAATATAATATAAATTTATATTTTATATTTAAATTGATGTTTCCCTGATCCCACAAAGTATATATATATATATATATATAATTAATCAGGGCGATGAGAGGACTCGATATAACTATGTCTATTTCTATGAAAACTTATAAGTTTCTCAATATATCTTCATGAAACTTGCAAGTAAATATTTTTAGATGTTTTCCTACTAAAAAATGGTTAAAATACAAAGATTTACCAACAAATCATTATTCCGCTGGTGGCTGTAAGCGCCGAAGATATCATTTCCTTACTATTAAGTAGAGAAATATTATTTTTCGCATTAGATGATTTGTTTTCTGCTTTATTCGTATATGAATTGGTTACTGATAAAAATGCGTATAAGCATCTATAGATTTTTAACCACTGTGCGCAAAACGACACCTTTGAGCTATTCAAACACACACAATAGAAGAGAATAGTTAAAAACTGAAAGTCAGAAAGCGGGCAATCGATATTCGCAGCTCGCAGTTCGCAGCTCGCAGTTTTTGGCACGAAGGAGCTGGCGTCCAGTCTCACCCAGTTCGGAAAAACATGGCCATTTGCATGTCAATCAGTCAGTCAGTTAGTCATTTAGTCAGCGAATAAGTGGGTGAATAAGTTAGTGCCTTGGTGAGTCAGACATTGGACAGTTGGTCAGCATTGGGACACATTATCAATCGAAATATTTAATTGGATTTCATTCAATTGCAGCAAATGTTCTTGTTGTTTTTGTTCTTGCTGAAATTGCATGGGGACCCTTTGCATACCTTCAAATATAATATATATAATAGAAACGAAGAAAACAGCTACCTCATAAATAGTAAAGAAATGCAATTAGTTTGATTACGTGGCATGCAACAGTATTGAGAATTGTTGTTTTGTGGGTTGGGTTTGGGTTTGGGTTTGGGTCTGGGTTTGGGTTTGGGCTGGTGACATGGAAATGGGGCAGCTTTAATGTAGATTGCAAAAATTTGATAGCCAACGGAACTGACCTAATTATAACATGGTATTTTAAATGGATTTTTATGTATTTCTGTTTGTTTATTCCTCTCCTTTTACCCGTCTTCTCTTCTCCTGCCACAGGTCAGCGATATTGAATGAAGTACAAACACAAGGCAGCACAAAATTACCGTCAAATAAATCTGTACTAGTATTAGGTGATAATGCCACTGGTAAAACGACACTCATTGCGAAACTCCAAGGTGTGGAGGATCCGAAGAAGGGCTCTGGCCTGGAGTATGCCTACATTGATGTCAAGGATGAGTACAGAGACGGTAAGTGTGGATTAGATGACAATAACATAGTTAAAGTCGGGTTAGTTCCGATTAACCGATCTTTATAAATAATTGAAACCGAACCACTTATAAAATCTCCAAGTTTCAGTAAAGTGATTTGCTTTGGTTGTTATCTTAGAACGAATTCCATGCAAAAATTCCTGGCTTACTTGTTGGAGTAGAATTTTATTAAAAATCATTTCTATTTGGCTCTATGCTTTTATTTCTTAGACGATTCTAAAATTACAATATCATATTATTGGGGGAATTCTTTCTAAACTAAAACTGAAGTAGCTCAATTTAACCAGAGAATGTTTAAGATTTTTTAGCATTTAAATAATATTTCTTTTTAAATTTATATTTAGACATGACGCGCCTGAGCGTTTGGGTGCTGGATGGCGATCCAGGACACACAAATCTGCTGCATTATGCGCTAAACGAAACGAACTATGCACACACCCTCGTCATATTAACAGTCTCGATGACACAGCCATGGGGCTGGCTCGAGCAGCTCAATCAGTGGGTTAAGGTGCTCGCCCAGCATATTGAGAGCCTACAATTGGATCCCAAAGAGAAGGAGGCGGCACGTCAGCGACTGGCAACGACGTGGCAAAGCTACTGTGAGGTGGGCGATGATCTTGATCCTGGCTCACCAGTTAAACGTACCATGCACAATAATTCGATCGATGAGGATGATCTGTTGCCGCTGACAGAGGACGCACTAATTACAAATCTGGGCTTAGATATTGTTGTGGTGGTCACAAAGGTGTGTACCCTTTAATTGTATGTAAAACTGGAGCATATTCATTGCCTGGAAATGTATCTAAAAGTCAGAAAGTCAGAGATGAATAATATATATTCTTGATTAGTGTACTATTTGATTATTGTATTTCAATCATGTTAAAAATGATTAAAAAGAATTAATTGCTTATAAAATAATGTGAAAATTCAATGTGAAAGTTATTTAGTATTTTCTATTTTAGACCTGTGTTCATTGAGCTTATTAATAACAGTTAATTATTGCATTTACAGACGGACTACATGACGACGTTGGAGAAAGAGTATGAGTATCGCGATGAGCATTTCGACTTTATACAGCAATGGATACGAAACTTTTGCCTGCGGCATGGCACCTCGCTCTTCTACACGAGTGTGAAAGAGGATAAAAACTGTGATCTCCTTTATAAATATCTAACGCACCGAATTTATGGCTTACCATTCCGTACTCCAGCGCTAGTCGTTGAAAAGGATGCGGTGCTCATGTAAGCTTGTAGGATAAAATTCCTTGTTCACATTAATTTATCCTTTGAAACCTTTGCAGTCCGGCTGGTTGGGATAGCTTGAAAAAAATAAGTATTCTGTATGAGAACATGCATGCGGTGAAGGCGGAGAATCATTACACAGACATTATCAAGGCGCCGCCCACACGAAAGGTAAGTACATAAAAAATTTCACAAAATGAAAGAAATTAACGCACTGACTTCTTTATTTTATTTGTGGTAGGCGGTTTCCAAAAGTGAATCGGAGACACAAACCGAGGACGAGCAAGCCTTTCTGGCACGTCAGCAGGAGATAATCAAGCATGGTGGTCAGGTGCGCGGCGAGTCTCCACTGCGTTCGCAAGGTCCTAACGCTGGCAGCAACAAGACCGGACCACGCACCTCCACTGGCACCGGTCAAAGTTCGCCCAAAAAGGTTGGCAAAGTCGTAGTCAAAGTATTTTTAAACCGTGCCTTAGAGTACTTGTATTCTGAATGAGGACGATGTCCTTAGTTTGTCCGTCCGTCTCCTTTAGCTATGCAAACTACTATTTAAGTTTTGAAGCATGACTGTTAAATATATATGTATCTTTATGATAGGAATGATCAGTCAGAAATTTAGTCTTAGTCTGTAACAAGGTTAGAAGCCCATTTTGAAGGGAATCAAAAGTGGCCAAAAAGGTTCCCAATCTAAGCAGTTCTTTCCTTAGCTTAAAAAGCTTTTTCCTCGGGTTATTTGGAATGCTTAAGTCGGGCTTATTAATATAGCCATTCGACTTAAGTTTACAAAGAAAATATGAGTTAATAAAAACTTAAAAATATAAGAATTGGGAATAAGGCAAAGTGCGAAGGTGGTAAAAAAAGATAAAGAAAAATCACCATTTTAATATGAAACAATCTTCGCTAGAGTTTGTAATTTATTTGTTGATTTTAGTTTCAAATATAAATTTCTTTTTGCACTTAATTGCAGATTGATCCAAAGCTGACGCCTGCTACGCCCGGCAGTGAAGGTGTCCTGGCTAACTTCTTTAATTCGCTGCTACATAAAAAATCGGGTGGACCGGCTGGAGGACCCGCAGGAGCTGCCAGTCCCGGTGGCGGCATGTCAACGCCGCGTTCCTCAAATGGCACCGATGCCTTAATGACGGCCGAAAAGCTGGCGGTGCGTTCAGATGCAGCTGCGGAACTGGATCGATTGGCGCGTAGTGTTAAAAAGGATCTTGATCTGTCCCAAAGTGAGTGTTGAATGTGTTCAACCCAAGCGACAACAACAACAACAACAACAACAGTAGAGTAACAGCAGCACACACAAACAACAGCAACAACAACAGCTACAAAACTATAATATTAAAACGATAAACAAAAACATAATGAAAATATTCAGTAATCTATTTTAAATAAGATTTGTACGTCCAAACGTCTGGCATGCTAACCTGCCCATACAATGAGCAAAAAGTGCTGCCGCACGTTGGGCCAAATCGGAAAGCAATTAAGGAAACAAAAAAAAAAAAAAGAAGAAATATCGAGGCTTTTTTGTATATGCAGCCATGAAATGTTGAAATTTTAAATTGCATTAATTACGTTAATATAAAATGCAAAGGAAAACACGATTAATTACACAGCTTCGCTTAGATTGCGACTTAAAACTGGACACATTTTGATAGCAAAAGCTTTCGCCTCGACATGCTTGTGCTTGTTGTAAACATTAATTAAAAAGTTTAAATACATCAATTTTTTTTTTTTGTGAATTGGTATTAGCGTAGTGCGTAGCTCGGGGCCAGACATGTGTATAATAATAAATTATTATTTAAATTATGTAATTTTTTATAATTTAATTTAGAAAGTCGTCAGAGAAATGTGCAATGCTGTTGCGCGCTGAGAGATTTAACAAAGCCCATGCCTCCACCGCCCAGAGGGCGTGGCAACTGCTTAGACACACCAACACATAGAGACTCTCACTTACACCTAACTGTAGTTGATAGCTTGTAGGTACTTTTTAATTATATTAATTAATAACAGACACACTGGCTTTATGTAGTATTTGTTAGAGGTTTTGTCTTTTTTTTTCTGTGTAATTTTTGGCGCTTTAGAAACGGAGAACAACACGAAATTTCTTTGAACAAAATTTGATTTTAATATAGTCTGATTCTTACTTTCTTACTCGCTCAAAGCCACACGCGTTTAATTAATATAGTCTAAAGAGAGAATACAAGAAAACAAGCAAGCTAAACAAATACACTATTATAAATTAATTTACTAAGAATATTTACAAAAAAAAAAAAAAAAAAAACAAAAAACACGAAGATAAACTTAACTGAAATTTCCTTTTTTATGTTGAAAGTCAAGCGCAAGCCAATTGAAGTACTCACGAGCAATCGCTTTAATACGTCCCAAAATTCATCACATTTGTGAGAAGCAATAATACCTACATAACAATATAACAAAAAAGACGATGAACATTCACTAAAAAAAAAAATACTAACTCAGCAAAATTCATATGGTTTTGTATTAGAAATGTAGCATAATAAAAACACATAAAAATAAATAAATACTGTGTAAAACTTTGAAACAGTTAACAGAGCGAGAATATACATATGATGCTTATACCTTTCCATATCGGGTCAAAATAAAAGCTTAAAGCCTCGCTAACAAAACTTTGTTTAAAGTTCAATTTTTGCCATATACTTTGGTATCTTTTTTTTATTTATTTTTTTTTTTTTGTTTCCGGTATAGCTTCCTGTATGCTTCTCGCTCTTTGCTGAGTGTCTAAATCAAACACTATCACAAGAAAATTCAAAATTTGTGCTACAGAATCTATTTTTATGTATAAACACAAAAGCATTGGATATATATAATAAATATTGTATTACGTATTGAGAAATTACCGTGCGAATTATTTGATTGAGAGTTCGGCTATTTATTCTGCAAGAATTAAATAAGTACAACAACAAACAGATCATAGAAAATATTTCAAAAAAAGAACAAATTTAATGTAAATTCATATAAATACTAAATACGAGTATATACAAATATTAAATGCATAAAAAAAGAACCAAAATACAAAATGAAGAAAAGCGATAAAAAAAAAATTATTTAAATAAAAAATTTTCAAATAAAAATATAAAAGTTATAATTGTTTTTTATTCAACTAACATATTTAGATATAATTCCAATAGATTCCTACAAACTGTATAACTTTTTATACCCTCGAAAGGTGTGTTATAATTCATATATGTATATTATTGGTCAGGACGACGAGATGAATCGATATAGTCATGCCCGTCCGTCCCTGTCCGTTGGTTTATAGGTTAGCTAATCTCTCAGTTTTTGAGCTAACTTGATGCAATTTGATATGCATCCCTCTTCTTGTTGCAGGCAGCACATATGTCGGAACCAGCCGGATCGTAGTACTAAATCATATAGGAACAATCGGTTCAAAAGTTTTTGTATAGAAAACTTTTTTTTTGTTTTTCAAAGTATCTTAAATTGAAATGAACAAGTTAGATGAAAAATATGTAACGAATATTTAAAATGCAATATTGAGATAACTACATATAGACAGAGACTCAAAAATTAACAGAATTTTTAATGACTCATTGCAGCCATAAGGTATACGAATATAAATGTAGAGCACAAAAAATTATGTTTTCTTTATTATTGCAAATATGATACTTTGATTTTTCAATATTTTATGAAATTATACATTTTTTTCGCGAATTTTGTTTTATTTTCAATTGAAAAAAGTGTATGCTTAGAGCCAAAAAAAAACTAAAGCTAAAATTATTGGAATTTAACCAAAATATGAATGAAAAAATGGCAACCGGAAACGAAAACGAAAGCGGAAATGCAAAAATCGAGTCGGCCATAAGAGTTTTTGGAAAATAAACAAAATGGCAATAAAGGGCACGAGAATATATCTTTGATGTGGAGCCTTTTTATTAATGATGTTGCAGTCATTGCTGATGATTATCAGGATTTTGCGGGAGAAAGCGATGAAGGCGTGCACTGAGCTCTGAACACTGAGGTAGGCAATAATACACATTTTCACATCATTGATATTTTCATTTCGATAATGATTTTTGCAAAATGCCAATCTGGCTATGTGTGAAACATAATGTACTTACATATTTATACACTGTGCGAAATAATTACCTTCTAAGCTGGACCACAAGTGTCCATCATTTACAGATAGATTCTTGTGCAATGAGTTATCTGAATATTTTGATTTCTCATGTTTTTATACCCTTGCAGAGGGTATTATACCTTTGTCACGAAATGAAGGAGCCAACTCTGACCCCATAAAGTATATATATTATTTATCAGGACGACGAGACGAGTTGATATAGCCATGTCCGTTTGTCCGTCTGTTTATATGCAAACTAGTCTCTCAGTTTTTGAGCTAGGTGAATGAAATTTGGCACGGAGCCTTCTTTTTGCTGCAGATCGGATCGGTTAATTATAATTTACAAGTTATATATTAAAGTGTGATTTCTAGCTCTGTAAGGGTATGTAATCTTCGGCACGTTGAACAGCCTCTTCTTTATACTAGTTTTAAATAAAGTTTATTCCACCTTGTATCAAAAATCTCTGCTAAAACATATAGTAAGTGTCCGAGACGCCAGGTATTTAAAATTTGGAAATTTCCGAGTCTCAGAATTGTTTTATTTAGTAACATTGAGTGCTTTTTTTTCTGTATTTACGTAACTCTCCCATATTTAGCTTTCCTTCTCATTTTTCGAAGAATTCTGATTCTTAAGCTTACAGTTTCAGTTCCGCAAGAGATCTTGAAACGAGAACCATTAAAAGAAAAACAGTTTGAAAGGAAATTATTGTTTTTTGACAAAAGGCTTGCTTAGCATTGATAGAATTCTATCAATTTTTGTTAATTTTAGAATGATATTTTTTTTTTGGAGTGTATATATGTAAGTATGTAACAGGGTATATGCTCAAGGCCTGTGCCTGGTTGGATGCCTGTAATGTGAGAAGACGTGAGAAGGCCTGGCGTCAAAGGAACAGCTGCCAGCTGCTATGCTGGGCCATGTTTGCCTTGATAGCTCCAAGGATAACACTTTACTTGACCTTTGTATGTGTGTGCGTCTGTGTGTGAGCGCGCGTTTGATAAATGATGACGCCGTCGCCTCTGTCTCTTCTTCTGCTTCTGCTCCTGCCTCTGCCGCCGTCGACGTCTCTGTCGCTGTCAATGTCGCTGCCTTTGCTACTTTGTTGATACTTACTTGTATTCTTTTAGCTCGCATCCTTGCGCCAAGTTGTGTCTCTGCTCCGTTTAGCTAGGTTCCCTTCTGTTCCTTTTATCCTGACAAACGCCAGGCGTCAGATACGTGCTCATTTTGCTTATTGCCCACGCTGCCTGCCTGACTTAGCGGCTTGCCAGCCTCGATTTAACTCAATATTGACATTGATTTTGATTTGATGTTCAGCTGTACACAGCACACAGCACACATACACAAATGCACTCACACAAAGCAGTACAAACTTACACTGGGAGAAAACAAAATTATTCCAAATAAAATCCAACCCGCTTTAATATTTTCAACTTTAAGTTCTGTTATGAAATTATTAATAGGCTCATCAAAATATAGATTTCCACTCAAAACCATTTAAAATTAATTCCAAATTATATCCCAAATATGGCAAAAAATCATCATGTTTTCTGAACAGTCAAAGTATAAAAAAGTCTACCTGGGATATATTGTTATATTCTCGTGATGTGAGGACGATGAGACAAGTAAATATAGCCGTTTCAGCAGTCTTTCAGGTTTTGCTCTTTTTGTTGCACGTTAACTATATCATATATAAGATATGATATCCTGTTGTGAAAATTTTGAACTTTGATGTAAGTCTTCCCAATGTTGCTCAAAAATTATCAAGATCAGACTACTATATCATTCATAGTAATCATAGAAAATATCGGGGTAAAAGAGAAGATAGTTCTCAAAATATCTTGATAAAAGTAACAAGCTTTAAAAGTAAGAGTGATTTTATCGGACTATCATATAGCTGACCTGGTTACAATCGGTCAAAATAAATAAATGTAAAAACAATATTGGAATGGTTATTCCACTCTGCAATGGTCTCTTTCGAATCGAATATAACATTTAATTACTAGTTTCTTATTAGCATTATATTAAAACCAAGAGGGATGTACTTAAGAAAACAAAAATACACTATTTTTTTTTTTTTTTAATATGGTATACCTTCCTTCAGACATTATTTATGTACAGCTGAGAAAAGTAGTGAAAATAAGTTGGTTTAATTTTTTTGGGTATCTGCAGCATAGGGTATTTCTAGTCGAGCACTCTAGCTTGTTTTCTAAGTGAAATCTTTGAAAATGTTAATACAACAATTAAATGGACAGCTAAATTGAATTTTCATACATTTGAATTTTAATACACATCCGCAAAAACACAAAATGAGGAAAATGTGAAACTAATTTATTCATTGAAATATTTTCATTTTTTTTTTTCCCACGAGCTATTTGACAGACATATAACCTTAATTGCAGCATCAACAATATGTTGTATGAAAATTAATCGATTTAATTAAATTTGCATAAATTCTTCCTCAAAGAAAAACAAAAAAACAAAAAAAAAACAGACTCGTTTATATCTACGTAATGATTAAGACAGCCGAAGGCTAAAGTACATTATGCCCTACATTTTGTTTTCATTTAAGCATGTACCTTTTTTGCAGTCGTCTGCAACAGGTCATAGGCAAGATAGACTAAAATTTAATATTATTTTTACTTTTTAACAACCTTTTTGAATATATTTAGGGATTTTACTTTGAAAAAAAAAAAAAAAAAAAACTAGAACTAGCAAAATTCGCCTGCCTGAGTTTTTGGGCTAAATATGAAGCCTCTTTTATTCCGATCCGAGTGCATCGGACCTCTTTATCTTATATATATGTAGCTACAGGTAGAACAGGCTTAAATGTTGTTGCTTCAAAAACTTTGTTGTTGCTTAAGAAATTCTAATTTAACTAACTAGTTAGCCATAAAAGGAAGCAGTATTTTTACTGCCAACTTTTATTAATGCTGTCATATAGCTGCCTTAGCAACAATCGGTCTAAGAGTTGTGGCTTGACAGACTTTTTTGTCTCTCAATATACCCTTTATAAAATTTACCTATTAAGATCAGACCTATATATCAAATGCCGTAAAACGTATGAATAAATTCAACAACAATTTTGAAGGGTATACAATCTTCGGTGCCGAAGGTAGCTTTACTAGTAAAATCGTCAATACGTGTATATATGTAAACGAAATTTAAGATATAATATATGTATAAGTGTACCAAAAGGGACCTTTATTCGTACGGTATTTGTGGTATGTCAGTTATTGTTGAATGCATTAAGAGCTATATTGTTTCAGGAGTTCATTTAAGACATGTGTTGATTTTCCTGTAATTTACATGTTGAGCCTGATGCTGCATGTGATTGCTGATGTCTTGCCACATCACATTTGTCCAACAAATTGAGTTTCCGGTACACAAATCTTATATATATATATGGATATCTGTATGTTTATACCCATATACAGTAGGAGTATTAAATTCTTTTGGCCACAAACAGACACGCTTGGGTCATATAAAGTTATTTCTATGGCAATTTTCTTAAAGTCTTAATGTCTCAATAGCTGAGAATAATTTTCGGACCACTGCAATTTCATTTTTGGCTGCCTTTTCTGTGTTGTGTTAAATTCCAATTGTTTTCTTTTGCCTTTAGTTTTGTCTGTCGTTTGTCCGGTCATTTGCGCACCAAGAGAAAAGCATCAGTCCAGAAACGAGCTTCTTAGTCCTAAAATCTTCAATATTTTGAGCCCGAATTGGGATAATAATGAAAAATTGGGTACAATTTAAAGTTGATTTTTTATTAAACTTAACGGTTAAAGAATAAGTATCGATTCTCATATAAAAATTATTATATTATGACTTGAAATACATAAGAGAGAATAGAATTGATAGGATTGAATTCGTGGCATTTTTTTTGTCCTTGATTCGCTTCTGTTCCTTTCTCAAAACATATCAATCAAAGCCTAATTAAACGTTTTTGTTCTTCAAATATCATTCTTGAATTGGGAAATTTTGTTTTGGTTAAGCCAAATGCATATTACACTGTTTCAGATTGATTTAGGGCAAGAATTCGCGATGCTTTTCTCTCTGTGCAATCTGTCTTTTTGCTTATTTTCATTGGCAAAAAAAAAAAAAAATAAAAATAAAATAGGAAAGTCAATTAAAGCCATTAGGATTACAATCACAATTATTTTAATATTTGTGGTATTTTACTGTGGGCAGCCAATGAATTGTTCAAATTCTCTTTCAATGACGCAATTGCTTGAAAAGAGATAGATACATGAATTAAAATTTTAATGACCGACAGAAAAAAAATCAGCAGGTAAAAATTCATATTAAATAATAGTGCTTATTAAATTTATTAAAACCAAAAAGTATGTAAAAAGTGCAATTATCAAATCAGAATCATAATTAACATTGGAAACTAACTTAATTGTTAATAAATTGCAATTTAAACTAATAATGAATGAAAAATAATATCATAAAATACCTGAAGAATAAAGAAGGAAAAAGTAACTTTACTTTAGATCGCTCTTTTATATATTGAGAAATTGTTTATGTTAACAAATTCTTTAATGAATCTTTAATTATGGAAACCATATTTAGTTAAGACTTAAGCCTAATATTTTCTTTTCATTTTCAGTTCTTAGTTGTTAGAATAAAAGACAAAAAAAAAGTCGTAGGGTAACCCAGTGTCAGATCCACATAAAAAATATTACGTATACGTCTTAAATATAGTTGTACTAAAGTCCCATTTATATCAGTTCTCTCTTATCTACGTTGTATTGATACTAACGTATTAGCTTAAGTACAAGAATGTTTATAAATATGTTTTTGGCCATAACGTTTGGACTGGAGCGTCATTGTAGACGGTTTTCTACTACTCTCTGTTTCCATGGCTAGTTGTATATACAAACATGTCTCAATCTCTGCCTTTCTAAGGGTGTATATATACAAATCTATATATATATATATATATATATATATACACATATATATGTATATATATGTAGAATCGTGTTTATCTGTTTGTCTGCTATTTTGCCTGTTTCATTGTTTCTTTTCAGCTGTGTTCTGTGAGCTGTCAAAGTTGTTTTGACGGCCCAGCTTTGCCTGAGGCAAACTTTTGCTACATACAAAGATATTCCAGTGCTCAATCACAATTCATATTCACAGCTGTCGTAAGCAGCTATTTTTTCAATTCTGGAAAAAAAAACTCATTTAAATGAGAAAATTGATTGACTTGGATTTAGATACATCACTAAAATAATTAGCTTTTAATTTAATTAATAATTGTTAATTAATTATATATTACATCATACTGTAATTTCACAAAAATTCAAATCACTTCCAACTATAATTTTTGAGCATTTGTCAATATAATTATCATTAAGATGCTAATTCACTTGATTAATACTTCGGAACCGGAACATTATATAACTATAATAATGTTTAGAAGTGAAAGCGAATGACTGATAATTCCGTTCGACAGATATAAATATTTAATAAATACATATATAAAACTTTTGTTCCAAGTTCTAATTGCCTGTCAAAGTGAATTTATTTCTGTAGATTAGACATCAAAGCTGATACAAAACGAGCTTCAGCAGATAAGCTACTGGTATTTCATTAATAATTCGATACGAAACTGGGGTATGAGTTCAAAGATACCTCTTAATTGAGAGCAAGAGTTAAATATACTCATTTTTTGCCTGTTAAATAAAAACTTTACAAGAATTTAAACCTCTCCTCTCTAATGAGCTTAAAGCCAACCCTATTAACTACTCGGTACAGTTTATAACAGGTTAAAAAATTTTTAAAATAATTATTGTAATTAAGTGAACCCTGTAATCAAATTGCTGGATTCAAAGTGTATGAGGGTCAGTAGCGTTAAATTAAGGGTATTAAATAAAACTACATTATTAAAGGTTGTGTAATATATTTTGGTAGACATTGGGAACAAAAAAAGTTTTACATGTTTAAAAAATAAAAACTATTTAATACAGCTCGCCAACTGGTTTAATAATCATCTCATGTACCTGCATATGCGGAGGTGTGGAAAGTGTAAAAAGCACCGCCTGCGAGATATCCTCTGATTTCAGCATATTAGTATTAACATTACGCATGTTATCCGGCACAATGTCCGTATCAACGACACCAGGACTGATACTCTGTAAGTGGAAGGAGTATTTTAGTTATGATGGTTTAAAGGGAACGCATTTGTAACAGGTCCCTATCCCCTATCTCGGGGTAAAAATTAACTTCTTGAATTCTGTTCTGTATTTAAAGTTTTCAAATTGATTTCTGATATTCATTTTCATGTCGATCATAGAGCTTTCAATATAAATTTTGTAAATTAAAAGCCATAATCGCAGCTTTTCGATGATTCGTTCCAATAACTTATAAAATGGAATAATAATATTTAAGGTCAAAACAATTCCCTCATATTTCCGAAAATGGTTGGTGAGCACAGGCTTTTTTTTTATCAGTATTATGAATGGTTTAATATATTTCTACTCTCTACTTACTGTGATCTTGATGCGAGTACCCAGACCCGTAAATTCCTGACGATACATTTCGGTTAGAGCGGTAACCGCATGCTTTGTGGGCGCGTAGATGTTCATGGTTGGAGCTTTGCCCGCCTGGGGGGCAAATAACTTATGGCCCAGAATGCTGTTAACAAGAATGACATGCCCATCGAAATTACGCTTCTTCATGGAAGCAAAGGCGCGCTGAGTGCACAGTATAATGCCCATAATATTAGTCTGAACTATTTGCTGAGCCGCTGCGATGGGCATATCCACGAGATGACCATCAGTGAGTGTTCCAGCATTATTGATCAATATATCAATAGCACCGAATTTCTTCTCGATCGTATCAAAGGCCTCTTTAACCGATTTCTCATCGCCCACATCACACCGCAAAGCAATTAGCTTATCTTTCTTTGCAGCTGGCAATGATTTTTGGAGTTCTTGAACACGTTCGACGCGTCGTGCCAGTCCTACCACAACAAGACCCGCATTGACCAGATCCAGTGCTATGGCCGATCCAATACCCGAACTGGCTCCGGTTACGACGGCTACACGATTCTGCCAGCGTTGCATATTGTTTGAATAAAGATACGAGTAGTCGTAGCTAGATGAAATGTTCAATTCGATCTGATGTTCTGTGGAGCCGAACTAACGCTTTTTATAGCAGAATAATCGAACATACATTGTAGCAGTATGCAGCTGTATCTGTTTACCCTTGCGTGTCTCTGGAGCACTTACGAGTAATAGGCGGGTCGTCAAACAATAAAAGCGTACCTCCATGGGCGTAGTCAGGGAATTGGAAGGGGGTCGACCCCATAAAGTATATTTGTTCTTGATTAGATTCGAGTGGAGTCGTGTCTGTTTCAGCCTCGGTTTCTCAGAGTTACGGCCATAAAGTTTTATTTTCAATTTTGAATACTTTTTCTTTCCTCATTTTCAAAAATTTTAACGATGTCCTTTTGTTCAATAAGCCGATATTATTTATTGCAATGTCTGTATTCTTAAAATCTCGTTACAACCAGATAATAATTATAATAGCTTAAATAATATATGTGTATGAGTCTTTTATACCTGTAATTATATGCATATTAAAAATTTGAAACATTTTTCTCCAGTTTTTTCAACAATTCATTAATAAAAATACTAGAACATTTATTGAAGTTTTAAGAAATTTCCAAGAATAGCAATGAAATCTAATTTAAATGTCAACTTTACCATTGAAAATGTTGGTTAAAAAAGAGTTAGGCTATTACCTGATTTTCGTTTAGTTTCAAAAAGACAAATTTTTTTTAATGTTTTAAAAAATGAACTTAAAAATATCTTTACATATTTTAACGAATTCAGTAGCCCCTCTTTTTACTGGCTACGCCCTTGCGTACGGCGTACGCCTCTGCTTATCAAAGCAATTGCAAATTGAAAATTTAATTAAGATTATTGATAAAATGTAAGATTATAGTACATTTCTAGCTTGTTCGAATTGCTGACAAGAACTTTACCCTATTCGACATTATTGTAAAAACTGCATGATCATGATTTCGCAATATCATGCAATTCGTGGCCGAAATCAATATTTGGCCATTTGTTTGCTACTCGTATAATCAGTTGATTGAATATCCCGATTATATTGCATCCGCTGGCTGGAGTAAGAAATAAGTTTTTGTAGTATATTTTTATTGTAGCTTTGAGGTTGATGGACTCTAATTGATGACGTCAAATTTGATGAGCGGTTAGTGAGTTCTTTGCTGCTGAAATCGATGATTGGAGCTGATCTGCAAAAAGGAATGTCGAGACCTATTTCGAACCGGAACGCTGAATTATAAAGTCGAACTGGTTGAAACCAAATATTTTTGGACATGTATGTGTGTAAATCGAACCATGATTGGAACAAGACGCTTCTGAACCTAATTAGAACGAATATCTTTCGTTCGGCTTATAATAGCTATAAATTATTTAGAACAGGGCTTTTCGACTTAACAACTTAAGTTCACTAAGAGCCAATATAGATAAGTTTGTATGCAAAATCTATATAATGAAAGGATTGAAAGACCAATAATTTAAGAGTCCAAATTTCAGACGCTTGAACTGAATCTAAAGATACGATGGGGTTCAAGCTCATAAAAGATTTGATTTGCTTATGATATTCTGAAATATATTTGAAACTATTTGAAACTTTATAAGGAAATGAGATAGCTTACAAGGAAAGAATCTGAAGATTGATTAAATATTAATTGCTATTATTGTTATTGAAATCTCTACGTGAAAAGCAATATAGATATATATATACATATTGAACGCTTGAAATAATCATTATTTTTGTATCTGTAGACCTGAGTGCTCGAGAAGATATGTACCTAAGATATGGTAATATTAATGTTCCCTAGATATGAAACGGATTTCTTATAAATAAATATATATAATATTATATAATACTCTCTTTAATTATATACTTTTTATTTTTACTTTTATTAAGTGGATTGCTCAAAAGTTTAACATTTAAGAGTCTTTAAGGAAATGACTGATAACGCAAAGTGCACATATTTATTTCTATTCATATTACTTTTATTATATTTTTTTATATTAATCACTTGTCACTTAGATTAGATTCAATTAGATGTGAAAACCTACACGAGCTCTAAATTGATAGGGTTCAAGTAATAGCAGACCTCTTGATTAGGTAATTGAGATCGCGATGTGATGTAAACTAAATACTAAATATTATATTATGTTTTTCTTCCGCATCGATGATTAATGTTTGGTTTATCTATATTTACAAGCTGCTAACGACTAGTAAATGATTCATAGATATTATTTGCAAGTTCTTTCAGGATCGAATAGAACAAGTTAACAATAAAATATAGTCACGTATAGGGCTTAGATAATGATAAAACATTTATTTTTATTTATTTATTAGTCTCTTAAATAAATTAATTTCAGTAACTCCAAAGAGTATTATAAATGTTATAGTAAATTTAATGAGTCAAGTTGTGAGACATTAAATCTATTAAATTGGTTTTTATTTGAATAAAAAGCCAGTTTTGCCTAGTAAATAAGCTCAATAACTAGTAAGGAAAGGCTAACTTCGGCGCGCCGAAGATTAAATACTCTTTCGTTACTATGGCAGTTGTATGATACAGTATTTCGATCTTGATAATTTTTAGCAAGCATTTAGAAGTTTCTAGTTTGAGAAACAAAATAGTTTTCTGTATAATAATGGTAGATACGCCAGTTAAAGTTGCCTGATACGTCGGGCTTCGAAAAAAAACTGAGGGAAAGAAGCCAAATTTCATTTAGCTAGCTGGAAAAATGAGCGACTAATAGAAACAGACAGACCACTCGTTTACCTTATGCATTACAAATTTAATGGCAAAGTTTTAATACCCTTTCCAAGGGTATACGAAAGCTTGTTTAGGCATGTGTAAATATTTTATTTAAATATTTTTATATGGCTTTCAGCTTAAAAATCAAACAGGCTGTCATTACTTAATACATAATTAAGCATATTGCTATTAAAACCCGTTTTTGAAATCAAAACAAGCTGCTGCGTGCTTTATGTGCTTTTTCTTTTCACTTTATTGTATGTATATATACAATAATAATTATATAGTTAATTATTGAATCGCCGCACAAAGAAAAAAAAAAATTTACATTCATAATTATGTGTTAAAAAAAGATTAGTTTAAACTAGCTCTCCCAGTGGCTTGATTATCATCTCGTGTATCTGCACGTGTGGAGGCGTGGAAAGAGTAAACAGTATCGCCTGTGAGATATCCTCTGATTTCAGCATATTCTGGCTAACAACATTACGAACGCTATTCGGCACCAGATCCGTGTCAACGACTCCTGGGCTAATACTCTGTGTAAGGGTATAGAACAGAAAACAGTTTGAATTATTTGTATTTTGTTTATGGCATTGAGTTTGTATACCGTAATCTTGATGCGAGTACCCAGACCCATGAATTCCTGGCGATATAATTCAGTTAATGCGGTTATCGCATACTTGGTGGGCGGATAAACATTAATATCCGGTGCAGCATTCGGGGTCGGACCAAACAATTTGTGGCCCAAAATGCTATTGACAACAATAACGTGGCCATCGACATTGCGTTGTTTCATCGATTTGAAGGCACGTTGTGTGCATATTATAATGCCCATTAAATTAGTTTGCACCGTTTGCTGGATCAGGGACAGTGGCATATCGACTAAACGACCACTGTGCAATACTCCAGCACTATTTATCAGTATATCGATTCCGCCCAGCTTCTTTTCGATCGTATCGAAGGCTTCCTTCACCGATTTCTCATTCCCCACATCGCAAGGCAAAGCAATCAACTTATCCCTACATGCTGCTGGCAATGTTTTCTGGATTTCCTGAACGCGTTCCATACGACGCGCCAGTCCTACCACAATAAGACCCGCATTGACCAGATCCCTCACAATAGCCGATCCAATACCTGAACTGGCACCGGTGACGACGGCAACACGATTCTGCCAGCGTTCCATATATATATATTTATTTCAATGACAAATGACTGGACGAAAGTCGATTTCGATCTGAAGTTGTATGGGGCTCATCTTCCCTTTTTATAGCAGCATCATGTAGATGCTCTAGTTCTAGTTTATGATTGTAAATATAGTTGCAGTGTACAGTGGGGAAAATGAATCTTTTTATAACAAAACTGATTTTTTCTTTTTTCAATAAACATTATATTACCATAAATTATAAATTTAACAGAGCTTTGATATTATTATAATATTATAGAATTTGTATGGCTTTTTGCATTTCAATTTTTTGCTGACAATTTTTTAAGTTTGACTGCTGTCAGTCTCAATCTGATAAATGGGTTCCACTTAGAAATAAAATATGATATGTATCAAAACATTTTTAAGTGCAATATTTTCACAAATTTTCTTATCTATTTTGCTCTATAAATCAATCAATGCTGCATTTACTTATAATATTAGTTTTTGCCTTATTCTAGAATAAATGATTAATTTATTTGGCTAACATCAGCCCTAAAGCCAAATGACAGCTTAATTTTTCAAAAGAAAATTTGTACAAGAAAATGTTTTCATTCTTTCCACTGTGCAGTGATTGCATTAAAGTGTTTATCAATTTATAAAATTGAGCTTGTTGATAAAAAAAAAAAAACATAAGCGTATTTTGTTCTCGTTTGCTCGAGAGAACTGTTATGTGATGTTCTCGTAAACTGAAATTCAAATTGAAATCTCAACACACTCTTCGATTATCAACTGTATAAAGAAAGCAGCGGACTTAATCAGTTAGCACACACGTGTTGTGTGAAAATTCTGTCACTTAAAATTCAATAGACGTAACACGCTCTTAGCTCATTTTTCCATTTTCCATTTTCCACATTTTATGTTTGTTTTAGAAGGCCAATTAGCAAGTCATTTCCAAATGATTTCTTATTGTAATTGAGAGTTAAATTTTAAGCGGATATCCAAAGTGCTTTAATTCAATATGAACGGATTCGGGTGTTGATGGTAGTCATAACAGGAACGGGGAAGAGATAGCACCTTCTTCCCTGCTCTTTGGAGACGTGCGGAGCCACAACCGCAACCACAATCACAACCCCTCTACAAATAGTTTGATTTTACCACAATCTTATCAGGCATCATAACGGGCCTTAATAGGCCTCTTCTAGAGTAAAACCGAGTAGGTTAAACAATTATCGAAAAGAAAATTTAAGTGAATTAAGAGATAAATTTGAATTGTATTTTTTTAGCCATTGAATTTAGTTAATTTAACCTTGAAATAATTTAAGATATTGGCGTAGATATAATACAAGCAGATTGATAACAAGTGTATCTGACGTCAGAATTATAATAGAATCTACGATAATGGCTAAGCACAATTATATACATACTGTACTGGTGTACTATAACTATTATCAGCTAAAAGGTAAATTATATTGCACCTAAATATGGCTTTTATAAGTGCTTTTATGACAACTTTATTCAGAATGACATGATACTATTGTTTTCAATCTGATAATTTTAGGTGACAAGCACTATGTGAACAGCCAGAACTTAGTCGAGTCATGCAAACAAATATTCAATTTATAAAATAAAAGTACATTTTGGGTCTATTGAATACTCGAACATTCCTCCGGCAAAAGTTTTGCGGACTACGATTAGATAGAAGTCCGACCTTGAGAGGTCAATTAGGTATGAGACACTGCAAATTATAGTTTCTTAGCAAGTCATTATTACCAAGCAATCATTTTAAAACAAACAAATAGTTTGGCTAATTTATACACTGAAAAAAAAAAAAAAAATAAAAAATTAAAGAACATTTTTAAAAGTAATTTTGTTACTAAGAATATAATTTTTTTTGTTAGTTCAATTGTTTTCAAACAACAGCAGAACAGCTTTTAAAATTTAAGTTTATTTTTTCAAATAATTTTGATAATATAAAATTTTTTAAATTAAATTTTAATATTTTATGTCAGAAATGATAAGCAAATTCAAAATAGGTGGAAAATGAAGTGCCAAAATTAATGGATAAAAGTTGAATTTTCCCGATTTCCGAACTTCAAACCCAGCTTCACTACTCTACATTATCCCAAGGCCGGAAGTGGAAAGGGATGGGGAATAGGAGGGAAAAGCTTTTGGAAAACCTTATTAATGCTCATAAGCAACTTGTTAATTTTAGATATTCGGTATCTTAAAAAAAAGCTTTAAATTATTTTTGTAATAAAAGTAATATGAATGAAAATATAATGAAACATATAAAAATTCAATTTCAATATTCACTTTATTCGCTTTGGCCGAAATCTTTAACATTTATTTGATATTCTGTATGTGCCGTGCTCGAGAATCAAGATGTTTTGAATGAGTCGGCCACAGGTGTTATTATCACCATTATTATTACTATTATTATTAGGACTATTATTAAATTAAATTCTAGGTTTGTGTCACTTATTAAGTTATCAGTTAAGCCAAGTCAGGTTGACATTTATATTTATAATCGCATTGCCTATGAATAAGTACGAGTATAAAGGCGCATACATGCAAATTACTAATTTTTTTTTTTTAAATCATCAGAAATTCTATTTATAATTTGTTAAGTTTGATAACCCCTTTGTTCTTTGTGTGTGTGCTATTATTATTCAAGTTTAAATAAGCAATTAACTTTAATAATTTAATACACGCATTTTTCAGAGAGAAAAATACGGCTTGAGACTCAACTTACTTCTGACTATTTGAGAGGAGAATTTGTTGGAGCACTTTTGCATCTGATCATCATCAGTTGAATGATACTATGAACCACTCCTGTTCGTATCATATGCAGCAGCTCTCCAGAAACATTTGCAAATTGTCAAGAGGTCGCTCGACTGAGCTGCTGACCTTAGCTGCAGCATTAGCAATACAGTGGTCTCTCGGCTTGATAAGGATAAATGGTGAAAAATTCAAAAAATCATTTCTAAGAGCGTTCACTACTCACAAAAGCTTAGAATAAGCTATATAATCTTGTTTCAGGTAGCGCAAGCTTCGCCAGCCCTGGCTTATCATATTAGGGTAGCTGTATTTGGTCCCTATCAGCTATGTTCTGGTTTCCATTTTCGATTTAATTCCATCAAAATACAGTTTTTGCTGTTATCATTTATTTTTATTGATCCCAAAGGAGGGCTTTACTTCTTACAAGTTTCTTAAACTGAGTTATTTTTAGCGAGCGACCACTGTACCAGTACAAAACACAATATACACTACATACGAATAAATACTAAACAAAGAAGTGCCTTTTGCAGTGGGCTGTGGGCTGTGGGTTGTGGGTTGCATGCAGAGTGTATCGACGGGGCGTAAGTTCAAATATTTGTCAAGCAAAGAGCAGCTGGCTGCCTTACAAAGTGATATTTACTGAGGCATTGGAATTGCGTAAGATGCATCGAGCCAAAGCAATAGATACGAGTGTACGGACGGACAGACAGATGTACGGACGATATTGAATGCTGACCAAGTTTCAGTTGAAATTGTTTGGGATGCTCTTGTAGGCTCTGTGCATTGAGAATTGTCTTTAAATTGTTCTACGAGCTCATTCACCAAAATATGCCAGGTAATATGATCATGTGCAAATTAAAAAAAAAATAAATTTGACTGACAAATAGTCGCTTTTTATTTAAGTCTAGATTTTTATTTTGTTTTTGAATTCACACCAAAAATGTTAACCGATTCCGAGCTCTACTTTCAATATAATTTCACACAAATAAGCATACTAATTTGATTATCTGCGAATTAAACGAGAGTATAAAGAAGTCAAGGTATACGGTTTTAATACTGTTCCAAAAAGTAAACTATTCAAATTTCTTTAAAATACCTTCAAAAACAGTTCTTGAAAATTGAAATCCAACAATAAACTACATATATAGAAATTAATGAGCTTACAAGATAATTTGAGCTTGGTGTAAATTTAGGTCATTGCATGTTAAGTATGAATTTATTATAGAATTTTTAAATTGGGATAAATAGCACATCTGGCTCATTATACCCCTTACTATTACAATGGATAAAGTTGTATATACCTACGTATAATTTAATTTTTTTAATGAAATTGTCTCGGATTTTAGTAATAAATATATAATGGAATCCATATAGAATTAGTCCTATTTCATAGAAAAAAATTACCACCTTTTAGAACTTTTAATCTGGAAGTCTCGTCTAACTGAAAACTAAACCTTCTCATAGAAAGCTCTGCTTGCTTGACTCAAGATCTCTGGAGATCCGAAAATAAAACTCTTAAAAATATAACAGAAGAATAAACCTCGTGAAGATTTACAAAGTCAGCGAAGCAAAAAATCATCAGGACTTTCTGGATTAATTTTAAATCATTCAAATTTGACTAATACTTTGATAGATTATATATTTTTTCCAGTAAGTTTTTAAGTAATCTTGCAAAGGTGTAGGCTATCCTGCAAGTAGAACATTTTGCCAGATGATTTTGGCTTTCAGTTGTTCCCCCTTGTTGTTGGTTGCCTAGTCTAGGGAGGTGCGTATCCTTGCCAGTTGGATTGTTGGCTGGCTACTGTGTTAATTTTTTAAAAGGATGCCAACTGTCATGATGCAGTACGGCATAGCAGAGCAGAGCACAGATGATAATGACGAAGACATGGCAAGAACAGCAACAAAAGCGACAACGTTGTCTTTTATCTTGTGCAAAGTATGAAATGCAAAACACTTGAACTGAGTGGAAACGAAGGCGAAAGCAAAATAAGCAACAAAGCAAAATAAAACAAACTTGTACAAAATAAACAAGAGAGAATGTTTTAGCTTTAACGGGCAGATAATATGAATACCCTAACAATTGGTTTCTACTGAAATAGTAGAAAGACTGAAGTTTGCTTTTGGATTTATGTGATGTGATCAAAATGACTAAAGAAATATTTTATAACTTAATATGTTATATGAGATAAAATATGCATGATTCCAATGCAATATAAAATTATCTTAAGCAACTAAAAGGAGCAATTTCATAGGTATTTAAAGCTTGTCTCGTTTTCACAATTCAGTACAATCGGGTCCAAACAGGAACAGGAAAAATTTTATGTTTACAACGTCTTTTGGTAATGCTGATTTCCAGCAAAAGCGTTACACATTGGGTGACAAATTTATAATGTTTTTTGTAAGAATAGAAGAGAATACACACACCGACACACACCCACACATACTCACACATACACACACACACATACACTTCCGTAGATGTGTAAGTAGAAGAACCAGATGAAAACGCAAACCGGCGGTGTTCGTAATGCCAGCAAAGACAAAAGCTTTGCACACCCCTAATGGGGCAGCAGGTCTAAATCTCTGAGTCTAGAGACGGACGACTGTCAGACAATGTCCCTGTCCATATTCCATTTTTATGTTTATGTCCACGTCCACGTCCATGTCCGTGTCCTTGGCTATATAGCAGCGGCGGCGGCGCTGCTCTAGTTAAATTGCCTGTCCTCGGCAGACCCTAAAAAACAATCAGAAATATTCATGTGAATAAAAAAATTGAAACAAACAGAAAAACGGTAAAGATTTAAATAATAATAATAGGCTAGGCGACATTTTTACAAATGATGCCATTAAATGAGGGATACCCTCTCTAAGAATTTAAAGCACATTTTTTACTTTTGTGTAGAGTGGGCGAAGCATTTCTCTTTTTATAGCTAAAAATCTTTAAGGGATCTTAGCTATATATTAACAATTTCTGTACAAGCTCAAAAGTTATTAATTTTAATGAGCATTTTGAAATGAACACAGTATGAAACCACCAAGAGGGTATCTTTAACTCTCAAACAGGGTTCCATATTGTGTTTTTATACCCTTGCAGAGGGTATTACAACTTTGTCACGAAATATGTAATGCATTGAAGAAGCCATCTCCGACCCCATAAAGTATATATATTATTAATCAGGACGACAAGACGAGTTAATATTGCCTTGTCCTTCTGTCCGTCTGTTTGTCTGACCGTCTGTCCGTCTGTTTATATGCAAACTAGTCTCTCAGTTTTTGAGCTATAGATGTGAATATATATACTTATTATTATATTTTTGTAAATTTTTCATTTTATAAAACTACCAATTAACATGATACAAAAAATTGATACTGTAAAAAATGTAATAATTAAATTGCATTAGGTAAGAGTCCTTTTTAAAGGTAATTTCGATAATATAATAAAATTCAAATTAATATACAAAACCGATTTATCAATGTTTACTTTTTTTTTTTGGTTATTTTCCTTAGACTGTAAAAAGTCGATGTTCAATTTTTAAGGACTGACATTACGATAACACAATCGATAATATCGATACCTTTTTCTGGTGCTCGCCTTTAGTTACATCTAGTCCTAGATATTCTTTTTCGATTTATGGCAACAGTATTATAGAACCAGTCCAAAGATTGGACTAATTGTTAGTAAAAATGCATTTAATGGACATATTTGGAGAATTCTGTTATTTTTAAATTTAAATTTTATAAAAATAAACAGAATACAACAGGTTTAAAGTTATTGGTTATCAATACTATCGGTAGTATCGGTAGTATCGAAGGTTTATGCATTTAAAAACAGAGCTGCAGCTAAATCGATAGTTTTCCAGTTCTTTTGCTAAGTCTTATTGCTAAGTATTTCTAGTATCGGTTAAAAGATTTAGTATAAGTAAAAGCTGTGTGATCAAATGTGTTAATTTTTTATGATTCGACCCAGGGCTGAATAAAATGTTTGTTCCCTCATTGCTGAGTGGTTGCTACTCGAACTATGCCAAGCCCAACAGTAAAACGAGCAAAACTGTTCTAACCAAGATTGCCCGACTAGGAAATACTCTGTAAAGAGAATATATGATATATATATTTGTGTTACAATATAAGAAATTGCCTGGCTTTATCTCTAGTTATTCCTTTTTTCGATTTGGGAAGATTCAAGAGATTTGATTGAACATAGAAATCTGAATCTCTAAGCTTTAACTTTTATTAGAGATTGTTTACTCTAAGATTGAATATATATATATATATTTTATGGCCGGTCACCTTTTGCGCAAACTTATCATACTCCGTTTATCAGTTTGTATGGGTACAGGGTATAATAAAATGAAAATCGGTAGGAGCATCCAGCACATAGTTCATCAAGTTGGCAAACAAACGCATGCCCCAGCCAAGGCATACTGTGCGAAGTGCAGAGAAACTAGGAGAACAAGGAGTTTTTTTTTTGGATGGCTTGAAATATGTTAGCAGTTGCATTTGTTGATGAAGGACGAACAATCGGAGTTATCGCATTACAATGCCCCGGGTGTTGCAAGTGTTTTTTTTTTGCCTTTTTTAACTACTTGCCCCCCGCCATTAGCGGCAACGGCCAAATAAACTTGGCCAGCTACTTTGTCGAGTTCCAAGTCCAGAATCCACTGTATTCACTGAAGTGGATAGAGACTCTGCATTGAACGATACTTGGCCGAAAATGCCGAGAGCACTTGAACAAGTGGTAAAATAATTACCGAAAACACCAACACAGGATTCCAGTTTCCAACGACAACGACAAACTTCGCTTGCAGCACAATTCCCATAGTTCACTTTAACGATGCTTTTACCCTAGCCCCCGATTAGGGTGTAGGGTGGCTTAGCTAGAAAAGAATTGTATTTGATTCTAAGAATTTTAAGAATATAGTTGCAATTCTTAAGAAAGCCAAGTTTATAGTAGGAAATTAATTGGAAGTAAGGAAAAGATATAGGAAATTTAAGCAATGCACCGAAATCTTTTGACCAAACTAAAGAGTACTCCTTGTATTGGGTATCTTGCGATCCATCATTTGTGTGACTTTCCCCTGAGCTTACATAAATTCAATTGTGGACGGTGTTGGATTGGATTGCAAGTAGATTGGGTAATTTTATTTTTTTAGTGACTTCCCAGTATGTTGGCCTGTTATTGCAGTTGGCCTAAACCGATTTGGTCACAATGCTCTACCCGGCCCACCACCCTCGCCTCTGTGCGTGCGTGAGTGTGTGTGTGTGTGTGTGTGTGTGTGTGTGTGTGTGTGTGTATGTGAGGATGTGTTTGTGCGAGTATTGTCGTTTGAGTTGGCAGTTGACTTTGGGCGCTTTGTGTCAATTGGTAGCACTTAAGCCAAAGACTCAGAGGGCTAAAAGCTGTGTGTGCTGTCTGCGAGCTGAAGTGGTCTATATAGACATATCCATTACAACTCTTTAGTTGCTTTATATTATTTATATTTCAATGGGTTTTTCTTGGCTTTAGCAGTTGGATAATACTGATATTAAATTGGTCAATATTCTATCTAAATTACCAGCATTAACACGAGATTGTCGGCTTAAAATTACGTCATTTTGTATCTTGATAGTGATAGCTAATCATCTATTTTAGCTAACAATTAAACATTCTCAAAAGCTGCGTCCTAGTCCAGCACATAAACAGATAGTTCTGATTTGCAAAATATATTTTAGATCTTTTTTGTTGATCAATTTATTTATTTTGACAAATAGTTGCTATGACAGCTATATATGTTATAGTAGTCCGATCTTGATAATGGATGCCTTCCTTAAAGTAATAAACACATTTGGTTATAAAGTAATATTTCCCACTACAAAGATATTAAAACAATTCTATAAACAGAAATAAAACTTAATCAAATCCCATCGATATTTGAATTGATGAATAGACTTTTCTCCGAGTGTCGAAAACATAAAAGTTGCAGTTGACCATGCCAATTTGAACGTAACCATTGACGCAGCCATTGCTCATGAACGTTAAGGTTGTCCGTCCGGCCGGCCCAACGTCCGTCCGCCGTTTTGTCGCTCTCTTACCGCATCAGATGGCAATACCAATTTATTTAATATGCCGTACGTGAAATTCCGTTTAAGGTTCTGCTTCTACTTCTGCTCCAGATTCCGATTTAGATTCAGCTGCCCCAGCTGGAAAATGGCCTCTCCCTTTCATCCTTGCAGTTGTAATAATTTCTTCTTTATGTTTGAAAGTGGCAGTCTGCGATGGTTCAGAACCTTTCATAGCCATATAAGGTGAATAAACTATAATATTTTAGGAAGTTATCAAATATAATCAAGTAACTATTTTTCCATTTATTATTTTATTCATTTTTTTTTCTTCTTAGTTTCCTTTTTATACACTTGAAAAGCGTATTATAATTTTGTCAAAAATGTGTAACGCATTGAAGGAGTTATCTCCGATTATATTAATATATATTATTGATCAGCACGACGTCTGTCCGACCATCTGTCTGTCTATTTATAAGCAAACTATTCTCTCAGTTTTTCAGCTAGGTGGATACAATGCTGTAAAGAGATTTCCTTTTGTTGTTGTCTGCAGATATATAGAAATCGGCCGAATCAAACAACTATATCATGTATGAAAACTTTTTTTCTCAAACTATCTTAATCTTATCTTACACATTGAAAATTGAAAAAGATTAAGATCGGTTTACTATATCATCGAAGGTGACTTTCCCTTACAAGTTGATATACAAGATTTGTCATATATAATATAGGGTATGCTAGTTTCGGCTAGGTCGATTAGATTTTTTTAGAGAAATTTTCTTTTTTCCGCATTTGGCTGGACGTTTTGGAATTTTTCACTTGAGTGAGCCTAAGCAGTAAGTTTTACTTCTTTAACGACAAGGGGATTTTTTTATATTCCAAGTATATATATAGTATATACTCATATATATATGAGTAAGTATTTTTTTTGTGCCTGCCCAACCATTTGTAATAAGCAAAGCCAAGCGGCAAACATATGAGGCTGACCCAGGCCGAGGCGCTGTTCGCTCGGGTTAAAAAATAAAATGTGGAAACGAAAAAAAAAAATAATGTATTGTCCTTTTTAAATATTCGCTTTTTACTGCAGTCCACTGTGTATAGGTGTGAGTTATGTGGATATACATATATACGACTACAGTTATGTCTAGTTATGTGTGCGTGTGTGTGTCTGTGTGTGTGTGTGTGAGTGTGTGTGCTACATAAAGCAGCAGCACTTGTATAAACAGCTGGCCGACCGGCTGGATTACTGCCTGACTGACTGACAGACTGACAGACTGACTAACTCGCTGGCTGGCCCGCTAGCTTAGAGTTAAAGAGGATTTCGTCAAGGACGACGCAGGCGAATTATGTTCAAGTTTTTCTACATGTGGGTCTCGGGTCTCTGGTCTCCATCATCATCTCTCTAGGCCCGGAACGGAATGGACCGTCACACAGTAGGGCCTCGGACGAAAGAGCCTGGGAAAATTCATTGTCTTTGATGAAAGCATTATATATGTATAAACCATAAATGTGTCCCATAAAGAATCCAAGATTTACAAAATTAAAGCACTTTCAACATCATCAATAATTATTTTTTATCCATAGCCCATATTAATATAAAGATGCCAACCTATTTTTAATATAAAGATGCCAACCTATTTTTATGAAAATCTTAGGTAAAATGAGATCAAAAACCATGTCAATTGCTATTTTGAATTTTGAAAATATCTCCATTACTTCAGAAGTTATTAAATTTGCAATGAATAAAGTCTGTAGACCCCACTGTGCACCGTCTCCCTCATATGCGAGTCTTTGTGTTTGCGCATTCAAGTGGCGTCGCTGCAGCAGCTGGCGCTGCAACTTAAAGCACGCCATATGCCTCCGTGTTACATCTCTGGTCTCCTCTTTCGTCACTGTCGCTCATCTCTTAGTTAGACTTAGACTCCGAGCACTTGATTTTTATTATACCCTTGCAAAGGGGTATTTTAATTATTTAAATAGCCATGCTCTTCTAACCGACTGTCCGCCGGTCTGCTTCTATGTTAACTAGTCTCTTTATCTCTCCGCTTGGAGAAATATTTTAGGTCATATTGAAAAATGGCGGATCAGATAGCTGTGTCATATGGTAGGTCATATGATTTTGTTTTTGGAATCAGCACTTTTTTGTTGCTTTAATAGGCTTATAATTCTTTCGAAATTTCTGTAATTCTGTTTTCTTTATGCTGATTTAGATAGATCAATATCTGAATAATATCTATATATATAAATTGAGAGATTGAGCGAATAACTTCCTTCATAAGACTAGTACTAACTAATTAAAGGTTATCGAATTTCTCTCTTTTATAGTACATTCTAACCAAAACAGATTAAAATTATTTTACTTTATCATATAAATAGCTGCAAAGAACCAATTGTGTTTTTTCTAAGTTAATTTCAAAACACTTTGACCTGCTTTAAATGATTTGATTGATAAAAATCAAAGTTCAGGACTGGTCCAAAATCTCTATTTGTCCTTATTCCAAAAAGTGCAATTGTGCTCCAAAAAGTATGCTAATAAAAGGATATTAAGATGTACGGTATGCCAATGACTCTCTGACTCTCTTTCTTGTTTTTTATTTTTGTTTTTGCCTTACTGCTAGCCAAAGCAGAAAACTGTTTCCCATATTTATAGCTTTAGAAAGAACTTCTAACTAGCTTACTTAGGCCGTTAGTGCGGCTCAGCTGAGTGTGACTCAGTTTGGTCAAAATTGGGTCGGAAGACATGCAACTAGAAAACTTACTCTATATGGCTCGTATCTATATGCACATATACATAAAGCTTGGCTATGATAAAAAATGCATTTTTGATTTGGAGTCTAGTGAAAGTTTTTTAAATTTGATATAAGGCCAGTTTCAAGAGTTTCTGAGTGAACCGTTTCTCATAAATATACGAAGGGAAGAGAGGCTTAAAATCGAGACAGCATCAAGTGTAGGGTAATTGTGATATAAGGCTAGACAGAGAGAGAGAGAGAGAGAGAGAGAGAGAGAGAGAGAGAGAGAGAGAGAGAGAGAGAGAGAGAGAGAGAGCGATAGAGACAGAGATAGAGACAGAGATAAAGACAGAGAGAGAGAGAGAGAGAGATTTTTAAGAGTTTCAGTGTGAACTTGTCTCTCAAACATATTAGAGGGAATACAGTAAGAATTCCAGCCGTAAATCAAACGAAGATATCATCAAATTATTAAATTAAATTAACTTGAAAAGTCAAGTCGCTTGAAATAGGACTCACTCTCATTCTCCAACCTTAGTGAAGGATTAAACTAATCAGTTTATTTGCATCAAATTCTCTTAATTTTCTTATCTATTTTGTATTTCAAGCCATACATAATCTTGATTTAAGAATTGTATACTTCTTCTACGGTTATTTAGCTCTGACAAAACTTTTCTTGGCTTGTTGTTTTGGTTCTATGCACACTTTTCCAGTATTGAGCAGTACTTCTTGATTCTGATTTCAAAATTTACAAATGCTGCAGAAAACTCGACTTGAACATACCCTATACTATAAAGAGTCTTATTGAATTATGCTATAAAAAGTTGGGGAATATGAAGATAATTCATTTTATCTAAGTTAATATTCGTAATTAATATATATTTGTATAAAATACTTGTGAATATAGCCATGTACGTCTGCTCATATGCAAAGAGCTTTTTTGAGCTGAGTGTATGAGTTGGAGTCTTCTTTTTGTTGCAGGAAGAACATATGCTGGAACCGGACGTATCGGACAACTATGGCTCCAATACGAACAATCGGTCCAAAAGTTGCTGTTAGGAAAACTTTTTGCTGTTCATGAATTTTTGCTATATATGAAATTTATGAGTTGGATTTTACTATATCATATAGCTGCCATAGGAACAATCCAGTTTGCAAGATTTCATTTTATTTTCATTTTGCAAAGAGTAAACCGTGTCGAATTTTGTTTATGGCTATAATCACGAAACTAAGCTTTTCAACTGTGTGTTTCAGCCAATTTGAAAGAGTAAAAAAATAAAGTGAAAAGGATATGGCAAAGTTGTTTGTGGATTTCGAGTTTGAGAGCTGATTTTGATTGTGCGCTGACCTTCACACAAGTTTGCCAACCTTTTAAATTTTGATAATGTTCAAAGGTTCAATAACACAGCATGACAAAATTTATTGTCACTACGTGTTCAAAACGCATTTTGCTGGACATCTCCCCATACAAAGTCGGAATATTGATGACAGAACTTCATGAAGCATAAAAATTTGTTCAACTGAAGCTGAGAAGTATCTCCGTCCACATAAATGTTATTTTCGGTTGGTTTTTCGTTTGATACCCTTGCAGAGAGTATTATACTTTGTCACTGAATGTGTAATGCCTTGAGGAAGGCATCTCCTACTCCAAAAATTATATATCTTATGGGTCAGGACGACAAGACGAATTGATATAGCTATAGACGTCTGTAAGACTGAATTGGGAGCTGCCAACTATCTTTCTGTCGCTTTATATTTCTACATAAACTATTCTCTCAGTTGTTCAGTTCGGTAGTTACAACTTTTTATGAATATTTAATTTTGCTTTGGCAGATAAATTTCGTACATATTAAACAAATTTAAAAACAATTTTTAAATGGTTATTTCAGTCTGTAAAGGTATGTAATCTTCGGCATTTTAAAGATATATTTTCCTTACCATGTTTTTTTTATTTTTATTATATGTAGTTCTGGCTGACTTGGTCCAAATTGTGGTAGTTGTTGTTGTTATTGTTTTGCGTGTAATTTTGAGCTAAGAGTTGTTAGCTGAATGAGTAAAACGAACTAAACGAACCAAGGAAAGCAAGCTTTTGGGGAAAAATTCCGAGGGCTGGAGAACGATGAGCGACTGATGCTAGAACGAATTGCTTGAATATGCATGAACCTGAGAGGACTAGGAACAGGAACAGGAACTGGAACAGGACGAGGACCAGCACTAGGACCAGAACCAGGCCCTGGACCATTTCGGACGCAGTGGCTGCCATTTTGTGGGTCCGACCCATAGGCATCCTTGTCATCATTCCAGTTCGCGTCGAAGTCGACGTAGATTGCCAAATGAATTTTGCCAGCAAGCGAAGGTTGAAATTGGCTTTTGCGTTTTGGCGAACGTATTTTGAATTTTAATGTGGCATTGCCACAGACGCAAAGCAACAGTGGTAACCCTTTTACCCTTTTATTTTATTTTTATTTTTCATTTTTTTTTTCTTCCATTTTTTGTCTCTCTTTAGACGCTTTTTGTTTGTCATTTTCAAAAAGATACACACGCACACGCATCCTACACGCACACACACACACACACACGCTACGTATGTGCATAAAATTTTAGTCGACTATTTCATTAGCAAAGCAGCCGAAGAGCATAAGAATTTGCGAAAAGTCGTTTTGGTAGGCGTGTCTCTTACACTGCTAAAAAAAAGAGTAGAAACTTTTCAATATTTTACACTTTATTTGAATATATTTGTAGAATTTTGTCGTTGTTTTTTTAAGTGTTAATATTAATTTTTTTTCTTCATTTAATTAGAAGTGTCAAGATATTAAAATGATATATACAAATACTTAATTTTAATATGATTTTATTTAAATTATAAAAATAATAAATAAAAGTAATATATAGAAATATATTAGTATATATGAAATAATACTTTATTATGGCTATTTAGTAACCTTTTTCATATTTCTTTTTACCCATAAATCGAGTCAAATATTTTTTAAAAACTCATTTGAAAACTATTAAAATTATATATGCCATATTATTTCTTTCTGTTAGCAATAAAAGAGAGTTAGTTTCACATGTAGAGCAATTGGCTTAGCTGCCTACAGCGGAAGAACTTCTTTGAGTTTAGCCCGTATTTTCTCAGGCTTCGTTCGATAAGTTCCTATTGTAGCTCAATTATATTCAAATCAGAGTTTTTGAGTTGAAGTATTTAGTTGCCGGCATACATTATAAAGCAGCCAATCTTAAATATTCAGTTAAAACATTCAACTATTTTTCAGCTATAATTTTGAAGTTTAATTCAACATAATTTTGTACGGAAATTGGATTAGAATTAAAATCATATGAATATTTTGTAGCAGCGTGCTAAGCGAATTATATCATATTTCAATTTAATGTAATGAATTGAATGAGCTTTTTAATTAAGTTTAAAGTGAAATAATAAAATAATTTCACAGAGATATCCCTTAGTTTTAAGTATTACTCATATGAATTCAATTCTTTCAATTCGTTCTTAATTTATAGCATAAATATGGTCATACTTATTTTCAAGTTCATTCTTTTTTTAGCAGTGTAAGCACATACATATAAACGACCATGAAAAACAAAAATCAACACATGCTTTCAACTGGCGGCATTGACATAGACGCACTACAAAAAGACCGCAATGCGATTGGATTAACATTTACTGAATATCTATAGCATACTTATACGGCTGAGTATATATATATATATATATATATATATATAAACGTGTGTGTGTGTGTGTGTATGCCCAAGTCAGTCAGCCCATCCCCAGGCTGTCATTCATTCACTCAGTCAGTGAGTCAGTCAGTCAGTCAGCCAGTCAGCCAGGACTTGAGCGTGAGTGCGTCTTAGTTTGCGGTTGAACACTGAATGATTGAATATTTGAATATTTGATTGTTCTCGTCTCTCCTTTACCCTCTCAGCATTTAAATATCTGAGTGTTAATACGAGTATACAAAGAATATATCACTGAATATATGTATATATCTATACACACATATTTCATTTGTTATATGTTATGTGTATGTGTGTTCTACACAAAGATACCAAGTTTTCAGATGAGTTTCCAATTCTCAGGCGGAATAATTACTGCCGCTTAAACAACTTTCAAACTACATAATAATCATCAGCTACCCTATGAATCCCTATATAAAAGATCGAAGAAGTCATTATACTATATTATAAACAGCTCCATTTTTCGGAAATCATAAGAATTTGGTATGCAGGTTTCCTCTTTTTAATACCAATGAAATTCAATTTAAAAGAAAATAAAATGTACATTTCCTAAATTAAGAATTTTTAATAAACATCTATAAGTAGTAATAATTACAGAGTATTTTCGAGTCGAACATTGTCGTCTTGAGAGATTGTAAGACTTGAAACATTCTGTTTGCTTTAAGTTAAGACATCAAAACAATGTTTCAAGGTCTCATTAGTTTTGATAAAGTTGCAGAATATTAAGACAAAGCCCGTATAATCGGATTAAGTAAATACTCGTATATATGCTAAACGATACTACAGTTCCCATTTATGTAATTATAATGCCATTTTTTTTTTTTTTTTTTAGTTATAAGCCCGTTTGTTTGTATAAAGTTTGGCGAGTAGAATTTCTCTCAGTATATACGACGACTCTACAGTACAAATACATTATAAAACTGAGCACGCTCGACAGTATCAGTTTCAGTTTCAGTTGAATATATGAATATTTTGACTTTGTTGCCGTTACTCTATTCACTTTTTTGTGCTTCATTGGAGCAACTTGCTCATGAGTAGCCTCCGTCTCTGTCTCCACCTCTCTGCCTCGCCACTGTAGCTGTAGTAGTCCTGGTTTTACTTCTGCTCATGTGTGCGTAAGGTCATGACACACATTTGACCAAAAAAAAAAAAGAAAAAGGTCCTTCCTTTGACCATAATTGTCCTTTGTGGCTTTGCCTGCTCTTTGGTTTCCTTAGCGGGTTTTAAGCTTGATTAGACACCAGCTACAGTAATCGTGCGAAGGGTTCAGAATTTTGACATATAGCCCATGAACTGTAATGAAAATGCTCCATTACTACAATTGAAATAATTACACTTAAATCTAGAATAATATATTTGGCAAATAGTCAATTCATCTGTTATATGCTCAGTAAGTTCTTTTTTTAATATGAGAAGAAGAAAATGTATATAATAAACAATAAACATTGGGAAATATTTCGGAGATACAATGTAGATAATGTAGATAATTAATGTAGATATTCCAGAGACCAGAGACATCAAATTTAAATCCTATTTTTATGGCTTAAAATATCTAAAATATTTAAAAAATTGTATGTAATATCTGTGCTCTGTTTAGATAACAAGGTAAAATTTACAGGGTATAACAAGGTTACTTGGAAAGATCTTTTTTTTCTACCCTTTCAGAGGGTATATTGAGTTAGTTACGAGTTGTGGAATGCATTAAAGGATCGAACACTTATATCGTAACAATCGGTCCAGCAGTTTTCCTAGCTACTTTCAAATATAAGTTGATAGTTTATGAAGTCAATTCGAAATTGTAATAATATAAAAATATTAAGTAATATTTAGAAATTGCAAGCTGAAAAGATATGAAGAATTTGCCGTTGAAATGTTAAAATGGAGTCCTTGCAATTCGTTTGAATTTCTCAATTAGTCCACAAGATTTATTTTGAATTATAATTAAAGTATTCATGTCATAATTTTGGGTAATTGAACAAATTTTGTCTATAGAATTAAATAGCAATTAATCAGGTAATAGAGTAATTAAGGTCATTTTCGGTAAAGTATAAGCCAAGATTTTCTTTTTGGCCAATATAAATACAAAAGTTTTCATATGGGTTTGTAAGTATATTTATGTATTTATGGCTCTTGAATATTCGCTGAAACTCTGTGGCGACACGACGACTAAATGCTTTTGCGTGTGGCAAGTACTGAAATGAATACATATTTGGCGGGGCCAAAGGGGGCCAAAAGAAGGTGGTACTATGGGGGCAGGGGATGGGCATACACGGGCAGTGGCAAGGATCTCTCTGTGTGCCTCGTTGACTAAGAGAAAGAGATTTATGCCAGACTACAACAACAAGAAGAGCAATTAAAACAGCGGCAGCAACAAATAAGAATGTGATAAAAATAAAACAAAAGTGAGAAGCCGTCATCGCCAACGAGGTGGCCGCCGCCACACCATTCCCATTCCCCCTTGGGTGGAGCCCACATACTGATATGGCAGTCACCACCCGTTGCCTGCACTTGGAGAAAAAAAAAACTAGATTATTTCTGTAAAAAATCTATATCAAAGTTTACTTATAAGAAAGTTTTTTAATTTGGATATTCCTAACATAAATCAGGCTTTAAAATCAAATTTTTATTTTTTCTATTTTTATTATAGTAAATACAGTTTATGGCCGATTTTTGTGTTTTTCAAGATTCCGAAAGCTTTGTACCGAACATTAATTATTTATTTATACATTGCATTGAAAAGCAGAGCAAAATATGTACCTGAGTGAATAAGAATAGCTCGCTGAATATATTGAAAATTTGAAATAAACTTGATCTTCCAACACAGGAAACAAAAGTGATAAAATGAAGATTTCCATAAAGTTATGCAATCCTGGATTTTTTATAATCAAGCATGAATTTCTGCAATTTCGCTGATTCCAAACCAAGTGATTCAAACCTGATTCGTGCGTCATTAAATCTTATAATGAATTATAATAATTATAATGAGGATTAATCTAGGCAATTGATTTAATCCCAACTAGACTTATCGGGCCCTAGTCAGCAAATCCACACTTGAATCTTTTTAATGTTGTTCACACTTGACTTCAAATTAGAAAGCATAAATCATAAAATTAGCATGCTACTTTTTTTCTATATATATGTTTTCTATTAAATATTATTTTCTATATTTCTATCTCTTTCAAGAGACGTACGTTCATGTAAACGGACAGACAGACCGGCAGATAGATAGGTTATTTGTCAAATAAGGCTGGATGAATTGAGTGATCCGGAGCAAGAGTATATATGTCTTATGGAATCTAAGATGGCTTTCCCTTAAACTCCGCCTACTTTTTTTTAATCACAGAGTAAAAGGTTGGTAAATTTTGCCAAGTGTACATCTGAGTTCCCAGTTCCCTTTCCGTTCACAAAAAAATGAAAATAAATGGCGACGGGCGCTTTTAATGACGCAGCTGTAAACACTTTGAAGGCGTTGGCCCACTTGGCAACGGCCAACGCGTAAAAGGGGGACGAAGGAGAAGAAAAAGAGCAGCAGCAAGGAAAAAGGGGCGATGGAAGTGGAAGAGCAAGAAGCATCTGAGCCATTTTGCTTGTGTCCTGTGAGTTTCACTCGAAATGTATTAATAATTGCCTAATGTCTAATTAGCCATGCAATCTACACACACTCACACTAATGCGAATATGTGTGTGAATGGAAATGTGTATTTGTATATGTGTGTGTGACAGTTCTTTGCTTTAGCTTTAAAACCCGAAGCCAAAGCCAAAGCCAAAGCCAAAGCCAAAGCCATGTTCTATTTCTCTCTCCCTTTTTGACTGTCAAACAATTTTGGAAACGAATATTTTACCGGCGCCAAAAAAATAAAAAAAAGTGCGTATAAACAGCAGCAAACCCTCGGCATTCGCTCCTTAAAGTTCTCCATCATCTCTCTCTTTCTTTCTTTCCCTCTTTCATACCTCTGAAGCCTATACCCTTCTCTCTTTTTCTCTGTCTATCTTTCTCTGTTCAATAGCCCAAACACACTGCGCCTTGGTACTTTTTACAGCTTCGTGCGAGAGAGAAAATTTCCCACTATGCGATTTATTTCTCGCATGCTATAGAAAAATTCTTTGGCTATAATTTTAAACTTCTGTTGTGATGATCGCAAGAGCATAAAATGAATTAAATTATTGCAGTTATATGTATAAAATTGTATATGTATAATTATTTATTTATGTTTATATTTTTTTGAAATTACAAATGAAGTATTTATAAATTACATTTATTAGATTGATTTCTTTATTTACTATATTTGATTAAAAACTCATTTTATTAAATTATTTATTAAAAGTATTATTTTTTCATAATAAAATAAATAGCTTTTTTTGTTTTAAGTCTTAGAAAACTATTTCTTTTTTAATGTTTATATATGTTATATATAAAATCGAACTTATACAAAATGCTTCCCTTCTGCGATTGTTTTTAATGGAAGTGGCAATAATTTTTAGGATTGAAGTACAAAACTTAAGGTATTTTTTCAAAATAACGCAGTAATTTATTTAATAAAATTGATGTCAATGTATCCTCTTCACAGTTTTGCACCAATTTGAATAGGCAAGTATCTTGAATTATCTACCGATTATAATAGGAGGCTTAACGATTCGAATTTAAAAAGAAAATTTATGGCATTTTGTTGTAAACTTGTTTGTTTATTAACTGAACCATGAACTGAACCAGGTGTCAAATCTAAAGGTGAACCTAAATCTGAATATGAACCGAACCAATATTTACGGTGCAATTATAAAAATATATTTAGGGATAACACTTTGTTTTTTTGAAAGAAATTCAGACTTAAGAGTTATTCTAGATAATTTTACATAAATACATTCTACTTCTTTCATTAAATTAAATAAAAAATAGTAAGGAAAGACTATCTTGGTGCACCGAATATTATATACACTTACACTGGATTGTTTCTAAGGCAGCCTAATGATAATGTAGACTAATCTTGTTTATGATTTAGAGCGCTTACTAACAAACTTTCATCTAACCTGTAAATTTCATGGAAATCATTTTAACAATAAAATGATTTCTATATATTTTATTGTTAAAATGATTTCTATACTCCTTCACTTTGTAAGTGTATAAATATTGCCATTGGAGAGGCATATTTTTGAGCCGGACAAGGGACGTAGTTCAAGTCACCACAAGAAAATTAAAAAAAAAATTCCAAATATATCAATTAAGTTTGTAAATTAAATTAATAATACAATTTATAGTGAAACAAAATTATTTTATAGAAATCTCTTTTGGTATGAGATATGAATGAAATAAACATAAATAAATAAATTTTGGGTATTACATATAAACCTTCTGGGGACAAAATTTGTTGAATAGAATGGGTAAAACAACCCGTTCAGACTAGGAATAGAGTAAGGAGTATGGGACGAGTTATGAAAAGAGGGAAAAAAGAGAGAAAAGAAAGAAGAAAGTGAAGATAGAACGTAAGCTTGTTTTAGATTAGATATACAAATCAACCAAGTGAAAAACTATAATTGAAAAAAAAAAGAAATGTCTGCGCAAACAATAAATTTTAATTATTGTATAGCTGCGCGGTGGTTGGTGGCTGGCTTATGTTAAATTTCATGGCATTTAAGCAGCATTAAAATGAAATTAAATATTCATATAGAATATTTAACAGAAAACAACATAAACAATGACAACAAACTGACGCATTGCTGTTAAATGACAGATAAAAAGTGACAGGGAAAACAAAATGGCAAGTCGAGTCGAGTGATGGTTCTTCCCCCATTTTCCACAATCCGGAATGGAATGAGGGCTCCCTGAGGGGCATCCAAGAGCAGGAATGAGCGTGTGCAATGCAAAGATAAATAATCCAATTAAAATATAAACATGAGAACATAAAGACGCCAAAAGCGCATTAACTTTAAGTGGGTATGACGAAGCCATCAAATGTTCATTCAATCAAATTATTATTATTATTATTATTATTATTATTTCTGTTGGTCTTCTTTTTCTTCTTAGTCTCTTCGTTGTCCTGGCTGTCTCGATTGTAGTTTGTCCATCAATCTGAAGCGTCCAGCATTAATAATCTGCCACGTTCAGGTTTAAAAGCAAGGACTTACATGCGAAACGCGAGGACATCACATTCTCGCACTCAGGATGCGCTGGAAATTAATCCATGCACTGAAAATAATTCTCAATGTTTTTTTTTTTTTGGCACGAAATGTCATCAACAAAACAAGTGAGCCTGGACTTGTAGATAGCCTGTACTTAGTTAAAGTTAGTTATTTATAAGCCTAAAAAGACTTTCATAATAATAAAAAATTATGAAGATTACTGAACCGGTTGCTTGTTCTGAAAAAACACTGTTTTTTTAAAAATATATTCAATTTAAAACACTCCTAGAATTCAGAATAAATTTAAATATTAAAATAAATTTTTGTTCTACTTTTAATGAAATTAAAATGGATTTTTATATATTGGTTTTTGGATTTGCTTAGTTTGGTTAAATTCTATAAAATGCAGGGTATTATTACGGTCAGATAGAATCTAGAATTTACGTGCTTTACGGGCTGGTCGATGCTTCCCTGCATCATTATCATACCCTTTTAATCCTGCTTAATGCGTGCAGGGTATAACTTAATTACTTAAATTGTGAAATTCGAAAATTCCAAAATCTATTGACAAACGCCCCTTCACAGCCGTGGCACTTACAACAATACCAAATGGCCAACTTTCAATATGTTGTTCATGGGCTGTAATCTGATTTTAATGTTAAACGTCGAAATGGGCGCCAGGCTGTAAAGTGCATAATAAAAATGTAGAAATTTAATTATGCGCAATTAATGCGCATTAAATGCAGCAACAGGATGTTCAGCGGGACATTCGGGAGGGGGCGTCGGCATGGGCGTGGCATCGAATGCAGGCTATTGGTTTTGGCTAATTGGCAGTAACCGAAGCGGCAAATAAAAAAAGCAACCAGATAATTAATGTTGTTATCGGTCAAGTTTTGATCAATTTATTCTGTTAAATTGAATTGAATTGGAATTTTTATGAATTCCATTGGCAATTGAAACCAAAAATTTTAGTATTGCCATTTTTTTGCGGCTAATATCGTATTTATATTTCAAATTTATTGGTTAACGTGTCTTTGATCGATAATACATATTTGGCTTGAATCAATAGAACTGTAATGTCAAGAGCAAAAGTCTAAAAGTAAGTTTGATTGATAGTTTTTAAGCAGAAATGAGCTTGTTTTGAATCAAGTATAGTTGACACCAAATTTTCTGGATTCAATATTATATTTGGCTGGAAACAACTCTCATTCTCCAAGGGAATTACAAAATGAGTCTAAATTGAGCGAGCCGAATCAAGAAAGCAGGGCCTCAATTTACTTAATGTTGTTCCCCGTTTTGTAATTCAACCTGTAAATAATCCTCATTAAATAATATTATACTAAGCCTTTGATACCTTTCACTTTAATTCGAGATCTAGAATGAAGTGAGAAGAATTAAGGAAGAACATAGTTTTTAGTATAAATTTTAAAAACGTTTTTATCTAATATTGTTCTTAGCTGCGTATAGAGCAGAATAATTAGTTTTATTTTTAGTGGAATTCGCAAGGTCAACAGATAAATAAATTCACAGGAATTCCAGACCAGCAGCTGAAAGTTATGTAATTTTCGCAAAGGAATTTCAATAACGTTTTCATATAATCTAATACTGTTCTTAGTTGCGTAGAAAGCAAAATATTTAGTATGATATATATTGGAATTCAGAAGGTCAACAGCTGAACGAATTCACAAGAATTCCAGACCAGCAGCTGAAAGTTGTGTAATTTTCATAAACCGCTTTAAAACTTTAGCAATTGCTGCATGTCCGTCCAGGTTGCCAGCTACTCGTACCTGATTATGAATAAAAGCTAACGGCATTGGCATGCAAAATGGAAAATGCAAAATGGAAAATGGAAAATGGAAAATGCATAAAGTGAAACTTATGGGGCGTGGCCCAGAGTGCAGCACTATAAACATTTGCATTTGATTGCCTCTGTACGGCAAGGAGGAGCACACATAAAAAACATATAATAAAATAATTCAGTATCAAACTCCCGGCATATGTAATAAATTGTTTACATATAATATAATAGCGAAAATAAAGAAGAAAATCAGGAAAAATTGTTATATCAACAGTCACATATCATTGGCGACAGCTGCACTTAATTGTAGCAAGTTCACAGGACAACAGGGTCCCTGCCACATACAGAATTTATGTTATAATAACTTCCTTACAGTCCTTACGTTTTTTTTCCCCTCTTTTCTTTACACTGATTTTCTTAGAATCAAAATTTAAATCAATACTAAAATAAATCTAGTAGGAATCCTTGTACCACTCTGGCATTCATTTTTTAAAGTTCATTTCAAAAAATAGATGCGAATTGAGCTAATAAATCAATTTATTAACAAACAAAAAATATATATATATATAGATAGAATAAAGAATATATAGATGAACTGCTTAAAATATTTTTTGTAATAATTTTTATATATTTATAGCATTGTTTTTTCTGATTGACTGATAAGATTGAACTTTAGCTAAAATTCTATATTTAGCTTTGAGCAATACGTGCAAAAATTGACCCTAACGTTGAGAAATTGGAATGAAACTTTTTCAACTTTTTTGATTTTGTTCCGCTTCCACGGGCAACGCCGCTTAGTTCCTATAAACTGCTAAATTGCTTCAAGTTCTATTTATTTTGAAAAAATAACCAAACGCTCCTAATTAGTAGGTGATATGATTATTTGTATTCTGTAATTCAGCTTTTGACCTAAAATTCTTGGGCAGCTTAGAGTCCTGTTGGAATATAATAGCCTGTCTGGATATATCAGTTTAATGCAGCAGTCAATATTGTGTGGAAAGTAATTAAAACAATAGCATAAGTCATTTTTAATTGACTTTTATCGAGCGAATAGATTTTTTGTGGTAATTGGAAATTTTGTTATACGAGAGTATAAGGAAGGTCCTGTTGGCTGGATACGAGGCCGGCGCCAGACTTATTAGTGTCATTTGTTGGACGATGGCAAAGTTACAAAAAAAAAAAAAAAACAAGAAAGAAAAACAGAAAAGAACAAAATACTGACAGCCGCGATCGCGTAACAGACATGGACATGAACGGACATGGCGCTTGGCGTTTTTCCTCATTCAATTTTCCCATCATTTTCATTTTTCCGCCGCACTCGCTCATTAGCGTGTGGCCATAACAAGTAACCGACCGTTGGAGCTAACTTATGCAAGTTACTTACCTGGTGCCACAGATTTATGTCCAGCTATTAATCAAATCCGAAGCCAGAGGCAGTGGCAGCGGCAGAAGTAGGTAGTGAAGTTTGATTGCCACTTGGCCATTTGGCCAGTGTCTGCTCAGACCCGACCCGGCCCGGCATGGCCCGGCCCGGCCCGACCAGGCCTAAATTTATGCTAACTGCCTGCCTGCTGAACTGGCATTCAATTTGAAATTGGCTGCGAAAAGTTGAGATTGAGATTGCCTGAAATATGATTCGGTTGGTTGAACTCGTGTGAGTGCCTGTGGACCTGCGGCTTGTCTACCCCATCTGATACTGACGTGCCACATTTGATTTGCAATTTTTCAGTGCTGCTCGTTAAATTTGATGGCTGTCTATATATGTCTGTCTGCCATTCTAGCTGTACTACAGTATTAACGATAATGCAGATAATTAGGCACAGCCTGTCCTTAACTTTCTGTCTAGTGTTCCCAACAGCTGCAGTTGGTTGGATTTTTAGCTAAACTCTTATAGAAAGTAACAGGCGGAAGAAAAAACGGCTAACTGTAGCAGCAGCTGCAGCCAATGGCAAAGTTCTTGGGGCAATATTAAAAGTATTGCAAATTAGCAAATTACTTTCACAACTTTCCATTATTTTGACATTAAAGAAACTTTGTTTCGCTGCTCTGCAATAAATATTGAATTTCATAAATTTAATTTTTAAATTCCTCATACTTTTCCATATATCCTTTTTATAGCTAAAGCTCATATTTAAGTTGTAAGTACTTAGCCATAATATTTAGTTGGTTTAACTAATCTAGATTTAGTAAGTAGATCCATAAAAATCATAAAAAATTAACGTTGGAAAGAACCCTAATCAATCTTTGAAACCAATTAAAACATTAACTAAAATGATTTAATCTAACGATTTAATTTATTTACTATAATTACGTTTATGTTTTTTTATCCATAAAATATACTAAAACACGGCTTTTTGAAAACAAGTTTAATAAAAAATGGTAGCTATTTCGCACTGCAGTTTAATTTTTAAAGACTCCCAATAGAAGCTTCACTTTTCTTATGCCGCGGCAAAGAGAAAGATCCATGTCAACTTTCTTTTAGCCAGCTTACAAGCTAAAGGCTCAGTTGGTAAAAATACGACCGACGAACACACAGATAGGCCCTGAGATGTTTGCTTCATGCATTACCCTTCGTGACAAAATTATATTACTCAAAGTGTCTGTAGAGCATCCACTAATAAGCTTAAATTTTCTTAGGTAGTTTATGCTTGGGAGCGTATGCTATGTGTCGATAGTGCTCATTCTATTATACATAGTGACGAGTACAGTCGTTGCCAGGCTAATGCATTCATCAAATCAGCATATGGCTCAAATGCGAGTCATACTGCGAGGCGATGCTGAAAAGTAGGCAATGCTTTTTTTACTCTTCCTGAGGGTGTCATACATTTATCTCAAAAGGAGGGTGGTAACACTGAGCTCATAATCATCTCTCATTCATCTTTTTAATGTCGGGAAACCAATCGTTTCCAACGAATATAGCTGCTATAGCAATTTTAAAGTTCTTGAAAAGATATCTCTATGAAATTTATGAACTGGAACTGACAATTGCAATGTGCTAAAAAAATAAGATTATTAAAAAAGGCTTTACTTTGCCTAATTAAACTTATTAATTTTGATCGATTGTTCCTATGGAACTTGTATGACTGCAATACACAAGGTGAGACGGATATGGCCATCTAAGCTAGTCTTGATCAATATATATATATATATATATATATATATATATATATATATATATATATATGATTCCGAGGGCGATTAATAATATGCATTTATGCATGAAACTTTAGTCATATCTTTATATTCTATAAAGTACGACTAAGCTTGATCAAACAAAGCTTATAAGTTAAAATAATTCTTCATAATCAGGAAGAAAATCCAAACAAACATTTTTGTATGCATACTTACAGGGTATTTTCACGTCGACTATTTTCAACAGCGATATTCTAAGTTGTCTCTTATTTTTTTTTGTCCTGGTAAATTGACGAGCGAGCATGTTTGGTTAGAACGTTTGCATATTCTGCATATTAGAGATGTGTGCGTGACATGAGCGTGAGTAAATAAAATGTGCGTGACATGAAGAGTAACTGCGTCACGATATAACATATCGGTAATTTAAAAAAACAATCACAAAATTAAAAAATTTAATTATGTCTTTTGTTAGAGTCGATATTAGACTCATTGTGTTATATGATAGGTACTCTTGTTGGAGTGGTTGTTCATATAAATTTAATTGAATAGAAAAGACAAATTTTTTAATTAATATATTTAAGCCATCCTCTAACGACAATTCATATTTTTATGTATAAATGGACCTTAAGTTGCATTGTTTTTCAAACATAAATACATAAAAATTTCAAACTTTTAGCAACGTTGGCTATGTTGGAAAATGTCCTTTCGAGGAGAATTGAAAAATTTAAAAAATATATTGTAATGCATATAAAAGCTTCGGGAAAAATGTATGTGACTTGAGAGAAAAATTGAGATTTTGATCATAACGTAATTGAAAAATAACTCACGTTCCCATCTCTACTGCATATGCAAGGAAGAAAGCAACAGAGAGAGAGAAAAAGAGAAAGGAAGAGATAGGAAAAGAGGCAGAAGGCTAAGCCTGTGTATGTGTGAATTTTTCTAGTCCTGGTTAGGCTTGCAGGATGCGCTGATTGTTGTCGGGCAGCCGCTGTTGTGGGTGAAGTGCAGTGTGTTTGCTTTGCGATTGCAAATGTTGCACCAACTGTCACACTGTTGTCGCATTGATCTACAGTTCACAAAAAAAGGACGAAGGAAAAATGTGCGTGATATTTTGTGCTGAGCCTGTCGAAGAATATACGGTCAATCAGTTGCTGCGCTCATTCCATTCACTCAACGTTGACATGTGTCTGGCTGCGGAAATACAAACAATTGCGAGCCAATATGTTGCATTTCCGGAACACCTGGCACTCCTTGCCCAATACTGGCTGCAATCAAGTATTTCCTGTGAACCAGCACGTCTCCTTTTCGCGCTTTTAATAAAATGGTCAAGCAAATTGTTTGCTCTCGCCACAATAAAAAAAAAACCGCTTCCTCCACTTTTATGTCAACCATAAATCTCTCAACTGCCCCTCGCAAAAGCTAGAGGGTATTATAACTTCGTTACGAAATGTTTACTGCATTGCAGGAGCCATCTCAGATCCCGTAGAGTATATGTCTGTCTATTTCTATGCACGAAAAAAGGATTTTTTCAATAATTTAGTTGGGCTTTTCAAAAGTTTTTCAGGGGGAAAAAAAAATTTAATTATATATTTTCGAATGATTTTCGTACTTAATGTGAATTTTATTTTTGGTATATTTTCCAGCCATTCCATTATATTCAGCGTGAGTTTGCATTTTTAGCTATATATACTTTCCACAGCAAGCGTCAACTTGCTTTCGCGTTTGTTATCGATTTTTATATGCTTTAGATGTTCATTAGAAACCGTCTGTTTTTTATATTTTCTATATTAAATATTTTCTTTTAACATAATTAAGTTCCTAATTAGTTAGTTGTTAATTACATAATAATTATATTTGGCTAATTTTTAGAAATAAGAAATTATAGAAATCCTTTTATTACAGGCATTTTTATAGATGCGACTCATCGCCTAATAGCTTAGCTATAAATATTCTACTATATTTAATTAAAATAAGACTAGTATATATAATTTTTAACAGTCTATAAGTATAATAAAATCGTCGCAGTGCCAAGGATAACCTTTTAATAGTTTTATTATTTTTAAATTTTTTTTGTATCTTAAATAATGAAAATAATTTTTCAGTAGTTGGCCGTCGAAATAATCTGTCTGTAAAGCCATTTACCAGACCATTGTCAGATTTCAGCAGCAATTTAGGTGCTTTGATGCTCGAAAGGACTAAGGACATATGCAAGGAGACTGACAACTACAGCCACAGCAGCAACAAAAACAATTAGTTTGTGTAATTAAACTGACTCTTGAATGTTTTTGGACTGGCACAAACGCTCGAAAACTAAATAAAATGCACGACTTTGTATTTGTATGTATGACAATAGAATTCTGAGGGTTACCCAGACATCTGCAGTGCATTTGCATATCAATGGGGGGCCTGAGTAGCTGTATAAGAGAGAGCTGGGGGAGAGAAAGGGAAAGAATGGGAGAAAGACAGCCAAATCGAATATTGCATTCTATATGCCTAACGAAGCTGACGGACCCAGTAGAATTTCCCAAATAACTCGTATGCATTGAACAGCTCTCGAGCAGTCAGGCACTGGGCACAATTTTAATTTTAAAATTTAATAAAAACAAGCATTTAACTTAAATTAAAATAATAATATACAATATTTGTTTATATACAAACAATATACCAAATATACAGCTCAACAATTTTGCAGGATTTTTTTAGATTCTTTGGGAAACAAAAGGGTTCTCTATATACAAAGTTTTTAGGCTGATTTTTTCTTTCATCTCAGCTATATTAGAAGGCTGAATTTCATTCACTTAGCACAAAAAGTGAGAGTCTAGTTTGCATTTAAGCAACCGGAAAGCCGGACATAGCTCGTCTCGCTGCTTATCATACACAATATAAGGGTTAAGAAAGTAGTCTACAAGTCAACATTTTTTTTTTTGAGAAGTTCTGCTGGGCAATGAGAAAGACAATGAAAACAGCAAAATGCAATACAATAAACATGAATGTATTTTGCCTCTTTGGGTCTCGCAAATATATATGAATGAGTTTGTATCTGTTTGAATGTGTGTGTGAAAGTGTGTAAATATCTGCTTGATTGCAGACAATAGACTCAGTTAGGAGCCTAGTCACAAACCCATACCTACTCACACACTGGGGCCGAGATCATGCTTCAGGTCCAGGTCCAGGTTCAGGTTCAGGTCCAGGACCGAAACCTAACCCCAAAACCCGCGCAACGTTGCACAAAATACCCCAAAATACCCCATTTTGGCCAATGGTATGGGGGCGTAAGGTATGCAATGAGCGAGCGAGGGAACGAAGGAATAAATGAACGAACCATTCAACCAAGCAACCCACTAGCTATACAAAGGGGAAGAACCACCCACATCGCACGCATTTGCAATTTAAACAGAATGTGCATAAATTAGTGGTATTGCCTGAACTTGCCTGAAACTATGCGAACGACAGCAGCAGCAGCAGCAACACCAACAACAACAACAGTCGTGATGACAGCAGCTACAAAAAGAGCAACACTGAAAACGAGGTGAACTCTCAAGAGGTGCTCAGCGAAGTGATGGAAAAATATTGAGTTTTAGCGATAGTACAAAGAACAATCGATAAATTCGATAGGTTGGACTTTTTCAACTTTCTGATATTATCAACTTTAGGTGCTACTGAAAATATAGATTTTAAGATAATTTTCTACCATTAGTTAGTCGGCTGGTAAATACAGCATATAAGTTATTGTCTCTAGTGAACATTTCCCAATTAAATTAGTTTGATATTAATTTTTTCACAATAATGCCATAAGTTTCATTTATTTGCAGCTTTAATCTTTCCTATTATTGGAAAAAAAAGAAAACAATAAAAAAATCACAGATTTGTATTACTACACAGTTGATTCATATTTATATTCCAGATAGAACTTTTGTATCTATGCATGCATATTTGCTCAGTTCAGATCAAGGATACAGAACACAGATGCATTCCAGAGATAAACAGCTTTTCTTTATTATTTTAATTGATTTCATTTGCTCAACATATTTTGGCTTTGCCATTTAGCTTGATGAAATTCCGGCTTTATTGCTTACAGCCAGCAACAATTTCGGAAATGTTTTGCTATAATTATGAGGGGAGATAGAGGGAGAAAGAGTAAAGATAGTAAATGATCAATTGAGAGTTTTATAATATAAACTAGTAGGGAGACACTGTCTTACATGCACCGAAGATTACATACCCTTTCAGACTGCAATAAGTGTTTAAAAGTTATTGTTAAGCTGGGTTATTTTGACAGAATTTTAGCAAGGCAGCTCTATGATATAGTAGTCTGATATCGATAGTTTTTTTTTATATACAAAATCTCACAATCTCTTTATATTAGTTATAAGATATATATGTTTCAATATATGTGCTGCCTGTAAGACAAACATAACCAGGAATATATATAGAGGTACTTTATGGGGCTAGACGTGCTACCTCTACAAGGTTATAATACTTTCAGCAAGGGTATTCAAATTTGAGGTAAAATATATATTTTCATTAAGCTCTCTCTAGCAAATGCAAGACTCTAGGCGGTATCCAAATTATTATATATTAAATTGGAAAATGCTCTCCGAGATAATTGCATAAGGGTATTCGTCTTTTTTTTTTTCGTATATCCAATGAAATTGTATTGCAACTGTTGAGCAGCCCTTAATCAATGCGGAAATTAATTGGTTTGGGCAATATTTCGGTTATTTAACACCTGAGTGGACAAACATTTACGAGAGCACGAGTATTTCCTTATTGTTGTTACCGGCCAGAAGTTGGACATTTATGATGCTTTTGCTATTGGAATAAATGCAATTCATGCGGGCCAATTGCCGGTTGCCAATTGCCAGTTGCCAGTTGCCAATTGCTGGAGGCAGATACAATTTGGAGAGAAATGTGAGTAAAACGTTGATTAATGTATGCTCGATTTTTATTGCTTGGCCATTTGAGAAAGTTGACCGAAAAGCTATAGCCAAAGTATGTGGCAACAATTTATGATATTTGTGCTGCAAAGAGTTATGAAACTTTTTGTGGCATTTACACTTAAATGTAAATTAAAGCGGAGCGAGAGAGAACCAAATCAAATAACTGAAATGAAAAGGCGTTCGAGTTGAAAAACAGCAAAAACTGCGTGCCAGCCTGGCCTGAAGCTTGAGGCTGTTGCTGTTTATTTCTTGCTGACTTTGTCAAAAATGTTGTTGAAAGGCAACAACTAGAAAAGTGTTTGGTAAAATAAAACTGACAGCAAGCGGCAAGCGGCAACTGGCAACTGGCAACTGGCAACCGTAAAACATTGCTGCCAGCGAAATTCCAAAAAACATTGATTATCAAGGCCAATTCCATTTCCATTTTCATTTCGATTGTTTTCTTGGTTGAGACACTCCGTGTCAGCATTTTATTTTGTTTTGTTCAAAAATTGTTGGCCTTGCCAAAATGTGGAATCCGTGCAATTAAAAGAGCTAAATTGTTTTTACGCTGACACCCATTAAATTCGGCATAAAGGGAAATGACAAGGAGTCGTCTTATCCACAGATGGCAGTACGATAAAAGCGTAATTTAACTAATTTGCCTTTGATTAGACTTTCATTTTAATATGCTTAAACCTTCACTGGAAAGTTTGCATTTTTTTTACTTGATTGTTGCAGGGTTCAAAAATTTTGAATATAATATATTGTAATAAAAATAGTTTTTACTTTTATTTTAGAATCCGATAAAGGGTATATCCTGTTCGTGACTGCTTAATATTTAATTACCATGCTTGAAAGTATTAGGGCTTGTAATTGTAATCAGCCAAACCAGTTTGATTATTTCTAATGTAATTATCTTTGAAACTTATATGCATAATTAAATAAATTACTATATAACTATATATGGGCTCGTATACTCATGTTAAATTAAAATAAAATAAAAAAAAAATACAAATATATAAACTGGTTTTCATTGTTTTCATTATTCATTCATTCCATTAATTTCATTAGCAAAATTTAAACCTACTATTAGTAATCAAAAAAAAAAAAAAAACAATTTTAATATCGATTTTAGTTTTATTTTGATCCTTAAAGCAGACCAAAAGTACTTTTCCTTATTCCGAATTAATTTGGAAGTACAAAGTTCAGGAATAAATTCGTTATAAGAGTTCGAAGAGGAGGGAACCCTTGGTTCATTGCGTTTGGAAAACTTTGGTTTCTCAGAATATCTCGATGAAACTTACAAGTTAGATGTAAAAATATAAAGATCGGACTTCTATAGGCAGCTCGGTCAAAATAAATAAATTTAACAATAATTTTCTTATGCTTCTGGAAGAATTTGGCTTTTTCTCACTAGTCTTTTTATACCCTTGCAGAGGCTATTATAACTTTGTCACAAACTATGCAATGGAAAAAAGAAGGCCTTATAAAGTGTATATAAATTATTACTCAGGACGAAGAGACCTTTCGATATAGCTATCTCGGTTTATTCGTCGTTCTGTTTCTATGGAAACTAGCCTCTCAGTTTTATGGTTAGATATAAAATATATAGTTTATATCAAAACCAAGAGGATTGCACCACTATAACGTATAGCTGCCATAAAAATTAACAAACGGTTAAAATATTCTTGCTTAGAAAACTTTTTAGTTTCCTCATTTATATCGATAAAACTTTAAAGAATAATGATAAAACGGCTATATCAAGTGGCTGCCATTGAAAAAATCGCCTTTCCGGGCTAGTTTTACATTAACATTTTCAGTATACACTTTAAGCACTCCCAGTAAAGGGTATCCTGAAGTACGGCTTGCATTTCTCGATGGGATTACTTTTAAATGGCAAAAGGCAACAATACGCGTCGGATGACCGATCGAAATCGTTCCAAAAGTGATTTAGTCATATGGAAAATCGTTTAATTAATATTCTGTAGCTTGCGTTGTCTACTTTTGGGCGCTTTTCAACTACTTTAAGGCTGTCAATGAATGCGATCCCTTGTGCTGTCGATGGCGGTGTAGACACTGTTGGCATCCTGTCGGTGTCGTCTTGTCGCCTTCAGCTCTTTTGCAGTTTCTCTGATTAATTGCTGGGGTGTTGTTGTTTAATGTGCTTTTTCGGCTGTTTTTTGTTTTGTTGTTTTTCCGCTACGTTTTTCGGTTTCGGGCATTTTGGTGTTGGCCTTGCGGTTGCTCGGTGCTCGGTGCGCGGTGCTCGGCGCTTGGAGCTCGGGTTTCGACGACACTCTGCGACGACTCATCTGTTTTTATTTATGTATTTCATTTATTTAATTTAAATGTCTGACTGGGTTCTCTCTGTTTAGTTGGCGTCGCATTTGCATTTTCCGTGTCCCTGTTCGTGTCCCTGGGTTTGTTTGCTTTGGTTCTGGCGTTTTTCTTCATTAAATGCGTTTGAATTAATTTATAATTTGCTGACGCTTATGTATTTATGCCGCCTTTTCCATGGCCTTTGTTGTTGTTGTTGTTGTTGTTGTTGTTGTAGTTGTTGTTATTGTTGCTGTGCCATTTTCACGCCTCGCGCCTAACTGTAATTAATTGTCATCGAATTTTCATCGAGTCAGCCAGTTTTGGTATCCTCTTCGCCTCTTCGTACCACCACCCACAACCACGCCCATGCTGCCCACATCTCAGCTAAAGCACTCGTATACGTAATTGTAATGGCCTTTTTGCTCTTGTTGTTTTTATTGTTTAACGCTTCTTAGTCATGATATATTAGCTAGGCGACCAGCTTTCCGGCTCTATATATAGCGCCTTTGCTCAATTTCACAAATTCTTCTATATACCATTTCTATACATATAGGGTGAGCTTTAGTTTAGTAAAAAAAAAAAAAAAATATGAATAAATTTAATTATGTTTTATTATCGTTTTTAATTTGGTATTTCAGGGATTCCGTTTACTTCAGCATGAAATTCATAGAGAAGGCCATATCCTTCTTTTGGTAGCACAACTTATTTTAAAATTTTGCGTTATTTGCTTACTAGAGGAATCCTCTCGGGAGATGTTACATTTTATACTGAAATTCATAAAATCTAAAGAAAAAGCTGAAATAATCTGAAAGAGCTGGAAAAGCCTTATATTTTGAACCTTAATGAAAAAGGAAATACAACCTAAGTTGGAAAATTAATTGCTGTAATTTTAATGATTCGTATTTTAACAATGTGTTATTTTTATTTGTATTGAAAAGTATTTAATTCTGGTTTTACAATTAATTATTAATATTATGTATATATAATATAATATATATATTATATATTAATATAATTAATATTAATTTTATAAAAGGTCTCGGATTAAGGCTAAGTATTCAATAATTAAATTCAAAGCTTAGCTAAAAATTGAGTCAGCTTTGCTAAAGAGAAGTCGAATACTTACATGACTCTATTCAAACTAACTCTAAAATAAAATAATCACAAAGAAAATTGGTTTTCTCTTCAATCTATAAACAATGTTTTGTGGCACCCTGTATAAGTCGCAAGCGCTGATTTATTAAAGCGCCGACTGACGTGCAGTGGCGCATAAAGTATGATAAGTTGGGAAGTCCGTTTCAAATTTAATGCGAATTCAGTGAACATATATATCTATATAAAGAAAAATTTTAAACAAATATAATATTATATAGTACACAGACCCGGAAATGGAGAGATTGGTTAGATTTTAGCTTCTAAAATCAGCAATATATACATAAATAGTGTTCGAGTTTCCATTTTCAGCCGGCTGCCCTTCGTTTATAGCCAATTTTTAACAGATTCCTATTTATATAGCGTACTTATTATATGTCCTCAACAAGCGGCTAATAAACACATAATTTATTCAATAATTCACAAAGCATTCACTTGGTTATAAATAAAATTATTTATTCTAATAAATTACAAAGCAAATGGCGAACATATTTTAATGCCGCCTACAATTTAAACTGCAAATGATGATATTCATGGGCACATCGATCAAGAATCACTCCGTTGAGGGGTAGAAAATATGGTTTGGAATGTATAATATAAATGTATGTGAAGGAAAATAAGTTAGAGTCCTCTAGTCGAAAGTACTCGACTAGGGAATATCCTGTATCTGTGTCCTTCTGTAGTCGTTTTATATAACTTCTTTATTTATTCTTTGAATATTATGAAACTGTCAGTTTATAGGTATCTTGAATACTTTTAATTCTTATTTTACTTCTCAAGAATTGTGCTTAATTAGTCAAACAATCTTGTTTGCTTGTATCTAAATAAAATCAAACCATTGAGATTAAATTCCAATTTTCAATTTGAAATAATACTGATTCTCATCCTCCAGGCATAGTATAAGGATTAAACTAACTTGTTAAAGAAAGGCCAAGAGAGCGCCAACCAAAGAGAGCTCAAGTCAATTATTTTAATTTTGGTCGCTCTTAAACATTTTAATCCGCATTTAAGCTATAAATAATATTGATTTAAGAATTGTATACTTATTCTATGACTACTTTAAACTTAACCCAAGCTCAAGAATGATTTTTTTTTAGTCTATAACTACTATTCCGGCTTGGACTCAAAATACTGTAGATTTTCTACTCACAATTTAAGACCGATCCAGCTTGTTTTAAGATCTGCGTTTTTTCTTTGCCTGTAAGAAAAATGTAGGGTATATAGAAACAGGATTTTGAGTAGCAAGGCCAGGCATTACATTACTGAATAGATAATGCTTCTTTCTTCTGCTTGCTTCTATAATTTTTGCGCAAGTTTGGTATACTCTCTACGGCCATTTTTAATAGGTACAAAGCATAAAAAACACCAGCTGCAGACAGTTCAAGGAATATGTGAGTAATGGGAATTTGGGGAAATTTGCGGAAATTCTTTTTTTTAGCAACTTAATCACAAGCAATTGATTTTCAGTTATTACTGTTACGCATATGTAGTTATGTTTCTGTCTGTCAATATGTCAGTTGGCCAATATCTGACGAAAATATGTTACATACTTCGGGACGAGTATGCGAATTATTCGTATTATGACTGGCGATTGTGTGAGTATGCCACTTAATGCACTAAACAATTTCACGTTTGATTGAAGGCAAATAAATGACTTTGCGTTTGCGTTCAAATCAAGCGAAGCAAACACACACCAGCTGAGTCCTCTTACATGAGTTTTTCTTGTTGTTATTTTCATACCCTTGCGAAAGGTATTATAATTTTGTTACGAAATATGTGAAAGGAGGCATCGACGACCCCATGAACTCTACAGAGTATCGATGCGTTCAGCGGGGCGAGTCGTTTTAGCCATGTCTATTCGTTTGCCCGTTCTACCGTCTGCTAGTCTGTCTGTCTGTCTGTCTGTTTATATGAAAACTACTCTCTCAGTTTCTGACCTAGTTGCATAAATTTAATGCACGAATTTAATAGCATATAGATAGTACAATCGATCCAAAATCGATCAGTTCTATTTCCAAAAATCGTCACGATCATATTACTATAACATATAGTTGCCATCGGTCAAAATAAATGAATATAATTACAATTTTGAAATGGTTATTCTGGGCTGTAAGTGTATATAATCTTCGGCTCTCCGAAGATAGCCTTTTCTTACTATTTTTTTTTTGTTTTTGGATAAATTAGTGGGCAACCAACCGTAAAGTACGCATTCGAGTCGATTACCAACTCAGAGAGATGGGAGCTAAATCTGCAGCTGAACTTTGGGCCAGTGCACATAGAAACAGAAAATAAGCCGGATCTAGATTGCCCCAAATAAAAAAAAATAAATAAATAAAAACGAGCCAAACACTTACATTTATTCCTGAAAATGTTATATACAAAATATGTAATTCATATTTATTTTTCTCAAGTGAAATTCATTTCTTTTCTTATCTTTCTATTGCTTATCTGAATAATAGAAGGATGGCAGGATGCGGCGATATAGCCTCCTCTGTCTTTACATCTGCTTATTTCAGTCTGTCCGTTTGACCGTTGGCTATCCGTCTGAACGCCCGTCTGCCTATCTGTCAATCCACCCGTCTGTTTCTATGAAAATGTATGGATGCTTCTTTTTGACCAATTAATTAATTATTTCAGAATCGGTTGGATCGGGATAGCTGTTGAATGAAAAATTTTGGATTTGGATACATTTTTATTGTATCTTATCAAATTCAGAGAATAAAAACAAGTTTTCCCAATGTTTTTATATATTCAACCCTAGATAATCTTTTAACGAAATTTCGATGGAAGATTTTTATGATTATTCCAGTCAGCTAGGGTACAGATTCATCAGCACGATAAAGCTAGGACTTGTGTGGGTTCAGCTGAATACTATAATTGAAACGTACTACGGACTGAATTCTTAATATAAATATAGTAATGATTCCGTAATCTTTGACTTTTCCGGAAAATAGTAAGCTCATGTTTTGGATAATTGATTTGAGACCTAATCGAGTTAGTTTTCCAAACAGCTGAAGCGCTGGCAAAGGGCAAATGATTTTTTTTTTTTTTATGGCGCCTTATATTTAAGTGTTTGGCTTGGCTTTGGTTCATGGCTCTTAATGCTAGGCGGTTGTCTTTGCTTGCCTTTGGATCGGATCGGGTCGAGTGGACGCGCGTGGTAAGTGCCAAGTGGCAAGTGGCAAGTGGCAAGTGGCAAGTGACAATCAATTGAGATTTTGTCGTAATTGCAACGATTGAGCATTGACGCACTTGATGGTAAATTTGATATGCGCCTTTGTCAGTCACTCGATTTGTGATTGAGTACTTTGTATATAGCAGATGAATACTCATACTTGCTTGTGAATACATACATATTCGTTGCTACTCGTATTGTAAATCGAATAACAGAAGAAATTCTATGACAGCATCAAATTCAGCAAATCAGACGAATCTGAATCTCAATGGTCGCATTTGAGTTTGCCAATTGTGGGTACTCGGTGTACGAAGAGCTCTGAGAATGATGATGATGCTGAGGCACATACATATGTATGCACACTGAGCTTGGAGCTATAGAAAAGCTACTCCACCCACAAATGCTGAGTCAGCATAGTGGTATAAAATTCATGGAAAGTGCACTTAATTTCAATTAATCATTGTGTCTATAAAACTGCCTTCAATGTTTGATTCACCGTCATTTCAAAAGGTTTTGCGACACTGTCAATACATGAATACACACGCTCGCACACTCACACACACACACACACACACACGCATATACATGACGCCTTAATCAAATAAGTCTGGGAGAAAAATATTTTTTTAAAACCTGTTGGTATCTTTTTGTGTACACGTATTGCTCTGTTTTAATTAAAATACAATTTTATTTTTACAAAATTTTTTACCACTGATCAGATTATTTTCGTCAGAGTGCTTTCAGTCTTTTCAAATTATCGCTATCACTTTTTTTTTGCTCTGCTTGAAAAATTGTTTTAAAAAATGGGTATACTTGCACTTCAACTTAAGTATAACTTTGCCCTCCTCTTTTTGAAAACAAAAAGAATTATAAGATGCTTTCGTTTCTGCTAGACATAGTTTGCTTTCAACACTTTTCCAATTTGCTTACAGAGTATCTTATAGTCGTGCATTTGAGTTAGGCACACATATTTGTTTGATTTAAATTTTTGGTTGGATAACCCATCAACTAAAGCACTTTCTGAATTCAAAAACGAAGCACTGAAATATATACTTAATGCGTGACCCTGGGTCGTATGCCACAATGCAGCCCATATGAATTTCATCTGTTCGCCATACACTTTTGTCCACTGTGCGTTGCCATTGGAAAATGTTTTAGCAATTGACAGTGGTCGACAGTTTGCAACACCTTTTCCCCAAGCACACACAAACTTTGGTTCCGTATCTCAGACCGGTTAGTTCTAGCCATCTTTTTCTTCTTTTTTTTATATTTTTCTCTCTTACTCTTTTTATACTCTTTACGCTGTGAAATTGGCTAGAAAGGAGTATATAATTTTGTGTAAAACCTGGTAACAATCAGCATTTCCAATTACATTAAGTGTATTTATTTTTGATCGGAAGCAAAATACTAAATCTGTCCGTCTGCCAGTTTAAACGTCTGTTGTTCAGATACAAACGGAACAAGAGATACTAAATTTGATATGCTTACAGTCTATGTTTTTTTTTTTATCAATTATGGAAGCTCATTCCGCTCTTCGAATAATTAATTACCAAAATTTATTTTTAATGATAACAAAAAAACGCTTTGGTTTTGGTAATCATTATTTCATATACATCAAATCCAATATGATAAAGATGATATTAAAATATAAGTATATCTCAATTCTTTATATAAAGCTTTGCAGATATAATATTGATCATCAAATACGAAATTGGCAGATTAAAGGGTATCTACTGACACATGTTATTCGGTGTAAGTTTAGCAATAAAAAAGTTATGTGAAAGAAATTATTTACCCCAGTACAGCAGAAGTATGAGTATCTAAACAAAGAGGACTAATAAGAGTCATCTATCATTTTATTTTTTTAGAGAGCATCATCTACTCGATCAGTCTCGATTGAAGCACATTTTACGTGTTTGGCTCGAAAGCAGTTGCGTATACTCAATGTCAAAGTGCAGCAGTACAGGAATTTTAGTGTATAACTCGTTGTTGCAATGTTATTTCTTATGTGCTTCTGCCTGTTTTTCAATTTGGCCTAAAATACTTTTGCGGTAGCCTTCTCTTTTCCTCTTTCTCTTTTTTTCTCTCTCTCTCTCTCTCTCACTCTCTGGCTCTCTCTCTCTGTCTGCTACAAAGCGATACCAAGTTGCCGTTGAGCAAAAATCAACATTATTTCATACGTGACATTGCACCAGTTGTGCTGCAGGCCGACTGCTGCCTGAACAGTGGGCGGTAGTTGATGGGTGGGGCCGGGCACTTGTCATCTGAGTCGAAAGAATGCTGCAGGATGCTGTGTCCTTAATTTGAGCTGTCGATTGGCCAAAATGCAAGGCCAATTCAAAACCCACTTGGAATATTTAATTGGAAATTAATGACACTACGAGAGTAGGAAAGGAATCGGACACGTGGAATCGAGCATTCCGGTCATCCAAATGGGATTTTTATATCAGAAATATTTGATTAAGCCTTTTCTCTACTCACATTCATACGATTTCTTGTATCGCTGAGGTATTATCCATATATATTTCATGGAATTATTTCATTGATTCTTCTTGCCTACAAGTTTTTACAGGATCAGCATATTTTAATCCATTTACTAAACTCTATTTATTTTTCCCTTCTATTGATTCAATAAGTCAAAAAGTTTCACATAACTTCAAGATATTTAATTTTTTGAAGTTTTTCTTTCATGTTGACAACAAACAGACTAAAAATCAGCCCATTTAGAAAAGATGTTTCTAACTTCTCCGAATAAACGCAACATTTTTCAGTTCTCGTTTATTAAACAAGAATATGCTTAGAGAAAGATGGCATAAGAGTGTAAGAATGTATTTAGAAACTCTTTGGCTACTTGATTATTAAAAAAGAAGCTTCTTCCAAAAACGAAAATCCGCTGTTTTTTTGACATTATACAACTATGTCATAAAGACTTTCTAGGCTCGTATATATATATATATAATACTGTACTATATATGTATAGGTGAATTAGGTATACTATGCCTTAGGAAAGAATTTCTAAGTACTATATATTTGAAATGGTCTGCTATATAATTACTTGTAGGGTGGCCGTATTTAGAGTATGTGCAAATCAACCTCTTGGTATAAAAAAAGGCAGACTCTACAAAATTTATGATAGTAGTATACATTTTTAAATACCTTTTTAATATAGATAAACAAATAACCCAAAAAGTACTAAACCATTGTGATAAATATTCACTCTCATTATTCCATTTTCCTTTATCGTGGTCCACCCTAATGTATACACTTATGTAATGCCAAATGGAATTTATTAAGCGACGGACAGAGCTACACACACAACAACAAAATTGCAGTCACACTCAAACCCGAACCACATAAAGGAGTAGACAAACGCCTGAATAAACAGACCGCAATTTTAATTGTATGCACGGCGTGGAGCATAATTTCGCGTACATTTTCACAGCTAGATAGCCACACATTCATTCACATATACACACACACACACACACATATACACACAGACAAGTGTGTATGCATATATGTGTGCAGATATATTCATATACAGCCGAATTATTCGGAAGCTTAGCCTGAATTCATTCAGTCATATTCGCCCATTTGCACAGGCGGAACAATACTTTGCGAAATGCGCGAAATTACGCAAATATTATTTACATAAGTAAATTGCATAAAATAAACGGGGGACCTGGCGAAATTATAGAGTACTCCCTCCCTCCCCCTTACCCCATACAAATAAGTGTATTTCCATTCGAGTATTTCTGAATGTGAATTCTCGTGTGTAAAAGCCGATGCATTAATGTTTAATTAGCGCTGTTTATTGTGTCCTATTATAGCCATAAATTAGACATTACACATTAGCCATCTTTAAGCATTAAACTATTTAAATCAAATGGGTTTATAAAGGTTAAACTCATATTTTATGCACTTTGGGGCGAGTCCAAAGAAAAGCCATGGATTGATTTTGATATAAAAAATAGATTGTTGATTTAGTAATGAAATATTCCATGAAATTTGTTTCTGATTTTAATTTGTGTTTGGCTACGTAAACATAAACAGAATGTCTTGTTTATTGATGAAAATAAATTGTTAAGCAATTGAGAAAAGGCTTTCCATTGGGGCACCGAATATGAAATACCCTTTCAGACAAGAGAGTATAAGAAACAAAATAATTCCGTAAGCCAATTCCTTTCTTTCCAATCTTAAAAAACAATTCTTTCCATAATTTATTAATTCATTCTTTAATAAAACTTCAGTCAAATGAAAAGTTTTTTGAAATTAATTAATAAATTTTTAAATGGTAATTTTATGGCTAAGACAGTTTCTATGAGACTCTTTGTTGAATAGTTGCCAATAAATATTCTGAAGACTGTCAATGATTTCGTATCAAGGTGTACTCATATAGTAGTATAAAATATTCGAAATCATATTTATTTGAATACTGTTTTAAAGCATATGTAGTTGGCGCATATATAATTTCTTAAAGAAAGATAATATTTAAAAAATCCTTTTGTACTTCAACATATATTTTATTTTTATTGGCCCTTATGGAATATGTACCGATTGCCTATAGAATTCCAAAATGTGTTCCAAATGAACAAAATGGATTCCATTGTTGAAGTGAGGAATACTTCGAACATCAATGAAGAGTTAAAAGACTTCACTTTAAGAGCTACCAATGAACAGAAAACGAATGAAAATAATTCAAGAAATGCAAAATAGCTTAAATAAAGATACAAAAATTATATTTATTAGGCGTAATGGAAATCAAATCAACTTACGAATGGCATAACAATTGTCCAAAAATAGAATATGAATTACGAATAAATGAAAATATGACTGCAAGGGTGTGAGTGGAGGCCAAGGACTGAGGGAAGGTTCTAGCTGATGGCCAATTTCCCTAAAGGACGCGCGAGCTTGACGAGTAAATTGCTAAAGCCCAAAAATTGTTTTAGACTTTAACCAGAATTGCGCAGCTGCCGCACTAAACTGTAGTTTGGGAATAACCATGGACCATGTTAGGCACACACACACACTCAAACGCACACACACACGCATACCTTGAATTCCCCGTTGACGCATAGAACCAACGAAAAACGAACTGAAATTTTTAAAAACAACAAGAATGCTCTATTTGAACTCCATCGCCCGAGAGATACCCTCTAGGTAGACCAGTTAAAAGTGAAGAGAAACAAGTAATTATGCTCTAGTTGAGTATGCTCGACTAGGAAATACCCTGCACATAGAAAGAATATCGGTTGCTCTGCTGCCTCTTCTTCTCCATTGTTTCAATACCTTTTATGTGTACGTACTATGAGATTGAAATCTTCAGAATAAATAAACAAAATATAAGTATTTTTAGTATTGCATTTCAAAGCAGTATCTCGAAAAATGTGCTTTGTAGCAGTAGTAGATTAAAAAACATATTCAGCACAAGCTAATGCTACCCTTGTCAATATCTTTTGTGTATAGGGAATATTACAAAAGAATAAAGTTTGAACGTTTGTAAATGCTTTTCATTAAAAAGTATAGAGATTTAGAACCCCGCTGGGAAACACAAGTACTCCAAAGGACACACACAGAGAGATGGTCAAAATACTAGCAGCTATTTTCATAAATTTTTCATTCGCTCCATTTAAGTTTTGTTTGTCTCTAAAAATAGTTATAAATGCTGGGGCCGGTCACGACTTTCAGTTGCCTGTACGAGTACGAGGACGAACGAGTATATGGCAAATTATGCTATTAAAACTTTATCCACAGCATATTACAACAATAACAGAGAACAGCAACCGAGTTGAAAGCTGAAATGTTGAAAAGTTACCAAACATTAATACCAGAGGTAAACGCTCTGCGACACAGATACAGCTAAAGATACAGTTACAGATATAAACATAGATACAGATACAGATACCACCAAACACGCTTGGCTTTGATTTGTTTTTTTTTTTTTTTTTAAGATTTCCCAGTAGAACTTTGGGAAACTATACAACCAAATGCATTAGTTTTGCAGCGAGCGCCACATGTCATGCAATTTTGCCTTCTACTGGCATGCATTAAGGCATATGGAGTACGGAAATGGGAATAAAAATAGAAATCCTTAAGGAACAGACTTTCGACTATTTAATTACAAATCAAATCTTATTTAGCAATTAAATCAATGCGCAAATAGAATACTTTCAGATATACACTTGTCATGGCAGAAAGTTCAACTGGGCTGTGCTAGGGTCAGTGTGTGTGTGTGTGTGTGCGTCTGGGTGTGCGTGTGTGTCCGTGCGTGCCCACTGGAAACTGCGTTAAGCGACAAAAGTTTTGGAACATTTTTAGCGCAAGGGTAGCAGCTACAAACTACAAGCTACAACTGCACAAACAACAACTTCATAGCCAGCCACTTGAGTGTCAGGACGAGAGTTCTACTACTACTACTACTACAACTGCTACAAATACAGAGACACTTACAGTTACAGATACAGCTACGCAGACACATCACACAGATAAATTTGCATATGGGGTCAGGGACATTTGTAATGGCGTCAAGTGGATACATCTGATAGCAGCCGCTTAAATCTACCCTATTTCCAGTTACTTTGGGCTAGAAGAAGCAGCAAACATTTGCTATAATAGTCAAATAATCCCTAACATATCGTATACGCTTACTCATGTCAAGCTCTCGCTACTCTGGCCAAAAGTCGAATAACTATTTTATATATTAACTTAATCCTAAATAATCTCTTTTTACACTTTTGCAGGCGGGGGTATTAAAATGTTATCACATAATGTGTAATACATTGGGGAAGGAATGTCATGGATCTGTCTGGCTTTATGACCGTCTGCTCTCTCAAAATCGGTATAACATTTAAATCTTTCTCACATAGATTTTTTCTTCAAGTTTTTGATATATTCAGGTCCGTCTATCTGACTATCACAATTCATATGCGGGTCTCATCGACCTCTATATCTATCTGCCATGGAAAGGAATAATCTATTTAATAAGAAGCATTTTTTTGGTTTTTGAGATATTTTTATATATTTTAGAATTTGTTAAATATATGTGAGTACTTATAAATAAGAACAAATACTATTTATTTCAAAGTAAGTTGGAAGTGATCAACAATGAATTTATATTATTTATTAATATTTATACACAGCGTTCCTTAGTTACTGGTAATTAACAAAATTACTTTAATTCCGGAAACTTCCTTAACAATCTGCTATTAAATCGCAAAAGGGGCATACTGAACTATTCTGTTACCCTCTTTTTAACTACAAATTTAATATAATTAATATAATTTATTATATGCTTATACAGAATAAAACATATATTCAGAATGTAGTTCAATATCAGTTGAGCTCAGAAGTTTCAAAAATGCAGACGTTTTGATGAATAAATCGATTAGTACAGGTAAAGCTTTCTATAGTTTAATAATGAATATCTATCTAATAACAAATGTTTGTTTTAGATTTATATAAAAAGAATTTACCAAGTTTCAATATTTAATGTATGTTCTATAGATAAAGGTTAATATAATAAAAAGGTCTGGTAAATAAAATAAAAAATCCCTGTCCATTTATTGCAAGTTATGTAAACTCTATTTAAATTCATCACGATCTTATTATAGATAACCTCTCCAAAAGTTGTTGTAAAAAATGTATCAAAATCAATAACAAATATATATAAAATATAATATACTAAATAATAATGAAGAAATCCGGAAAGAAATATAAGTTCTGCTCAGAAGAAAAACAATAAATTTGAAGCTTAGTTCACATTTAAAAACTGTATTGGATTTATTGAGCAATAATAGATCCTACAAATTTTTGCCTTCTGTGTTGATTTTATATACTTGAATACACTTTAGTAGTAGTTGAGTGGAGTCCTGTCACAGTTCACTTTTATTGTCCCTAAAAAACCATAACGCAGCACTTCATTCAAATGCCACCGGGGAGATCAGTCCGTCGTTGGTTGTTGTGGTTGCGGTTTTTGTGATTTTGGCCATATGTTCGTTGCTGACGCTGTGGTTTGTGGCCTGCCTGTGTCAGTTGTGGCATCCACCTGCTGTGTGTATTCCTAAAATTACCTGTCTGCTATTTGTGTGTGTGTGTGTGTTTGTTAGTTGTGTGATGAGTCCATAAATAAATGTACAGTAAACTGCAGCGACTGGCACCAACAGCAGTTCGACTTATGGCTGATGATTTCAGCTAGAAAAAAAAAACATGCAACAAATTAGTTTAAAACCTAAGCCAAACCAATCCTACCTAACCGAATAAATACGTCCGTAAATGAAAATTCTAAATTAACTAATTTATGTTTTATTTCGTCATTAAAACTATTGTAATTGATATGCATATATAATAAAAATCGTTGAGTGTAATCTTAATTAAAACCTGATTTTTATTAGAGTTACTTATTCAGGCACTATTGAAAGGATAGAATATCAACTGAAGGTTTCACAAGAGCGCGAGTCTGCATTTTTTAGGCTGAGCTTTGAAATAAAGTATTTGAATAAAGAAAAATTTTGCTCAGAATGTGGCTTTCCTTTTATTTAAAAAAAAAACTACAACATTTAAAAAAATATCATAAATAAAAACTAATGTTTTAAACTGATATTTCAATTTCATGCGAAAATATGTTAAGCGATCCTAAAAAATAAAGAACTTTTGTTAATATAAGTGGGTAAACGTCAGCAAAAAGTATAAAGTATGCATCCCTTGTTTAAGGAGGAGACCACAGTAGCCAATTTTATTCCAAAACGATATTTAAGGGAAAAAATTAAGAGATTTTAGAAAATTATTCACTACTAATAAAAATATATATACCTTACTCAAGACGATATTTCAGCATTATAGAAATAACTATCATTGAGTATCACAAATTAAAAAAAATTGCAAGAATATTTGTGAAAAGTTCTTAGCAAACTAAGAGAATTAGTTCGCTGACAAAAATGGGAAGAAGAGAAAACGAGATTTCGCGTACATTTAACATATCTTATTGGTTAAAACAACGGCTAGAATATTATCGACACCATATAAAAAATTATCAGAAACGGAAGAAAAATACAATGAACGGTTCCAACGTGTAAAGGTAGTAGCACCACACGGAAAAAAAAGTTGAATTATTAAAAAAAATATATTAAAAAAAATATTAAACAAAAAAAAATGAATAAAATGTTTTTGGTGGTGTATCGAAAACTTTCATGTCAATAAAATGACTGTTTTCCACCACACCCAACGTCCAAATTTTCTTACTACTTAGACGTCTAAGTGCTAGAACCGTTTAGGAATTACAAGGCTCAACATGCTAAAAAACTTCCCAAACAGTATGCTATGTTATTTGTTTATTTTATTCGTGTATTTATTACACAATTACAGCTTGCAAATGGAGCTTTCTCCAGAAATGTATAATGCAATAAATTGTCGAATATCTCCGACCCCATAAAGTATATATTTTATATTTTTTTGATCAGAATAACGAGACGAGTCAATATAGCCATGTCCATGTGCATGTTTACTAGTCAAACTAGTCCCTCAGTTTTTGAGCTAGGTGAATGAAATTTGGTATGAAGCTTTATATTTGCTCCAGGCAGCACATATGTCGAAATATGTCGGGTCCGACAACTTTATCATATAGCTCACATAGGAACAATCGGTTCAAAAGTTGTTGTAAGCAAAACTTTTTTGATTTTCAACGTATCTTAATGAAATTTACAAGTTTTATATGAAAGTATAATTTCTAAACGTATACCAAAAATCAATAAGATCGAACCACTATATACTATTAAGCTGATTAATGTTACAAGTTATATGGAAAAGTAAACGCACCTTTTGTAAACGATTCCCTTGGCATTTATAGATCACACTGAGCCGCTCGTCACCAGTCATGAAAAACTCCTTTCGTACTCCGTTCGCAGCAGCATTTGGAGGCTGCTGAGTACTTCGTTGTGGATGAGACTGTTACAAATGCAGAAGTTGCCGCTGTAAATGTTGCAATCGATTACTCAGAAAGCAAGTGACCTGAAGCGAGATTAAAGAACATTTTCACATTGGGTCTATTAATGCAGAAGTCCACTGTCTATGGAATTCACATTCAGGAAGACTTTAAGTTCGTCAGTATTTTGAAGCAATCCGCAAGCATTCCACAGCCTGATATTCATACTAGAGCTAGTCATTATGTAATTATTAACTAATTATTAATTAGCTTCCATCGAGTCGTGAAGAAGTTTAAATAGTTGGTCCATCCTTGTATTGATATCTTGAACGGCTTCTTCAAAGATTACGGTCTCCAGGGTCATCCTCTAGGTAATAAGATGTCATGACAGCATACAAAAAACTATGGCGGGAACTATGGGGTTAAGTGCCTTCTCTAGATTATCAAGACTGTTGACCTGTGGTAGCCATATTGCCAAAGGCTCTGGGAGATTGTGGTAATGGGGAGTCTAAATTCACCTTCACTTCATCATTTATTTCCATTACCCCTTCAGTTTCTTGAGCAAGAGCAGCAAAACGATTGGCCCGCAAAAGCAGTAGAGGGGGTGGTAGCGTGGTGGTAGTAGTGGTGGTACTTGCACTTAGCGTTACATTTATGGTTATATGTTTGCTCTTTTGAATTGTTATTGTTATCTTTTCTCTTGATTCCTTCGATTGGTAGTTCAAAGGAACAAGCTCACTCATTAGTTCCAGTAGATCTATTATCCAGTTGATTCAAATTAATTGGCGCGGATCATATATAACCCAATATTGTTGTTGCTACTGTGTGTGTTGATCCACTGCTAACAGTGGTTGTTGTACTGCAAATAGATGTCATAACTGATTTGAGGGGCGAGCTCGTTCACCTACTAAGTGAGTTCGTTCACCTGTTAAGAGAGCTTTTTGTTGCCTTAGCAAAATATAAAAAAATTAGTGGAAATATTGAACTTGGCTTGTGTATCTAATAGGCAAGAGAGGGCATCTCCTACATATATATATATATATATATCTTGATCAGGAACAACATGCTTTAAATATTTTCTTTGAATTCTAAAAATATCTTTAAAATCCGATAGAATTATGCATTAAAAATTCCCTATAGAATGGGAGGTGTGTAAGAAACAAAACTAGCTTTTTTAGACTTTGTACAGAGTATCTTCTAGTCGAGAATTTATTATTTGCCTTGCAAAGATTATTGTTGAGTGCGCACTTCAAATGGGTCGACTGTTAGCTTGCAGGAAGTAAATGGAAATCGAAGGAAGTAAATGGAAATTAAAATCAGTATAGAATTCAAATCATATCAATTAACATTTTTGATTGACTTGTAGGCCAATAATTTGATTTTGCTCTGTGCACTGTGTAGCAGGTTAGTTTTATAGTTTACATGGGATTGTCAAAAAGCAGAGGCCACCCGTTCCTCCCTTTGGAAAAAGGGATTTCGGACCAAGATTTGCACTACAACAATAAAGCCCAAAATGAAGTTGCCTTTGGGTCGTGCACAGGATTCGCACGTGCTTTGTTTTCGAGGCGAGGCCTATCCGACGCGCCTTGGCCACAAAATTATCGCCAGTCTGGTTAGCTGGTTGTTCGGTTATTCGGTTATTCGGTTATTCGGCTATTTGGTTGGCCATTTGCTGATTGCGACCACAGTATATTGTCGGGTCTCGCATATAAATTGCCTGGGATCCAAAACCCAAAAGCTGCCGACTAATAGTTGAGGCTTTTAACTTACTCGCATGCGACCAGATTTAGATTTCAATTCAATTGCATAGAGTGCCTGAGTGGCGTGTGCTTGTAATCCTGTCCAGCCTAAGCTTCAGCTTAGGCCCAAACTCCAGCCCAGAGCCCGTGTGTGTAGGAGAACGTATTGGGAGGATGGGAACGGAAGAAAACAGAAAGGGAGTATGGGGTCTGATGACCATTTCCTAGTCAGTCGATGACTTTTTACTGTCTACATGTGCGCACCGCACTTAATTGATGCAATGCATTTGAGTTGAGCCTGACATAACTTTGCTTTTAAGCCGCACACAGGCTCTATACGTTGGTGCCTTTCCTGATTTCCTTTCCCTGGACCTTGCCAAAAAAAAAAAAGAAAGAAACACAAAAATAAAAAGAACAAAAAAATAAACAATAAAGAAAGGCCATCTTTGTGCCGAAGAATGGAATACCCTTATTAATTATTTCTTACAGATATGATAATAAGATACATATAGATATGATAATTATGAAATATGAAAGCCTGTTTTCAATTTCGATTCCTTTTGGAATAGTGAAAATGAACTCAATTTCAAATCCTTTTTCAAACGAGCTCAAGAATACAGTGATGTGAATTAGTTATTTTCTGATTTAGCTTTCAGCATGTTCCCGAAAATGTTCATGCAAACTATACTCATTTGGTTATAAAGAACTTGGTTCTTATTCATTTATACATTTACTTTTTAATCCGGTATTTCAGAAACTAGAGCAAATACAACTAGAAAATTGTTGTGCCTTGGAATTTGTGTATTTTATTGCGTTACACAATTCGTGACATAATTATTATACTCTCCACAAGGGTATAAAAAAGAAAGTGAAGCAACCATGACAGCACAGTCGTTTGTGCGTTAAAAATGTGGTTCAAGCATTAGCTTTTAAAAGAAAATGGCAGAAGCAGTCGGTACTCCGTAGTCGGCACTCTGTGCTACTTTATTGGATACGAGCCACCCAAAACTCACCCAGAATTACCCAAACGTTTCGTGGAGTATTCTCCATGTGGTAATCCCGCTTTTAGGGCCAACAAAAAGTGTTAACACAGCTAAAATACTTGACAACGTCCTTGCGGCATAATTGTCTTCCAATTTATTGTTATTTGGTCATTGATAAATGTTTTCAGTGCGTGTTTTTCTGGAGCAGACTGTGAATTTTTCAAATGTTGGTTCGGATCTGGGTTCAAAACCGAAAAAAAGTAAAATTTTTTTATTTCTTTAAGTTATAAATAATATAATAAAAGTTGGACCTGGGTTCGAAACCGATGAAAAACAATATTTTTTATTTCTTTATTATTTATTTCTTGTTAATTTACTAATATAATATCAGTATAGTATTATCTGTCATTAGTCTAAAGGAGGTTGAGAATAAAACTAATATTAATTATATTCTTATTACAAACAATTACAGAAAAAACAAATAAAACTAAAATTTCCTTACTTGAATCGTTCGTATCTCAATTCACCGGAACTTAACTCTAATTCGTTCTTCATTCAATCCTATAATGGATTATATTTTAATGAGCTTAGTATGAGAATTCTCTTACTTGATTTAATCCCAACTAGATTTATAATAAGTCGCGTCATTTTCAATTTTTTTATTACTAACAATTGCTTAACTTTTTTATCCTGTATACACTTGTAATTCTTGTATTTGTAAAAACTATTTTAAATAAAAACTATTTCCTTTAAGACAGACTATTTTTTTCTTCCAAGTTTAGTTGTTAAGTTTTTCTTTTCTTGTAAGCTTTAAGATACCTTAAACACTTTTTAGAATGGCATAGAACGGCTTAAGAGTTACCCCATACTTCACTTGTTTGCTGGATAGTGTTATTTACCGATAATTTAATTGGATTACCAGATACTACCACTAAAAAGACAATTTTCGGCATTCATTTAGGGCCCATAATAACATCAACGCCAAACAATCAGGCCTTCCACTTGTGGCCCGTCACGCCCGCTCAGAAACAAAAGCCAAAAAAGGATGCCCTTGCCCTAGCTTTATGGCCATGCCTGTAGTGGTGCCTGTTCTATAGTATAACCCAGCCGGTGATGACAGGCGACGGCATGTTCATATTATGGGAATGTTGCCAGGAGAGACTTTGCTTAACTTTCGCCACTTGCGTCCTGTCCAAGGTTATTTTCTAAGGGAAAGGGAGCATATTTTTTATGGCGTTACAAGGTGGTAACATAAAACCGAACAGGAATAGTGACGGTAAAGGTAGACATGAAATGGCCACGAGCAAAGGCTTCTCCTGCCCAGACGTTAACTAAAATGTAAATGAAACTGTTTCAATGTGTCTCTTTGTGTACGTCTGTCCCAATGTCTCAACGTCCTTTTGTCCCTGCCGTCCCTAGGCTGGTTGGTCGATGGCCCTAAGCCCGTAAGAGTTAAATGGGTGCGGATGTTGCCGGCGTCTGTCTCCGACTGCGTCAGCGTTAACAAAGAAAATGTCACGGAAATAACTAAGGATTAGATTGATGAGTTTGCTGCTAAGCCAAGCGGTTGCTCTGGCCCAAAACCAACCCTACTTGGCCATGTCATAAACTAGTCACAGTCACAGTCACAGTCACAGTAACAGTCACTGTCACAGTTACATTCATAGTGAGAATGACAGTGGCACGTACAATATCACACAAGTTAAAATCAGTCCCCAGCTATATTTTTATGTCTAGGACTGAGGCTGAATCCTGGGTGTGGATTTTTGGGTCTGGGCCAGCTTCATTTTTGATTATATGCCAACATCAGTTTATTGCGCGGTCGTTGCTTGTTTTTGCATGTGTTATCTTCTACTCCGACAACTGTAATTAATTAAATTAGACTATATGGCAGCGAATCGATGCAACGCTGCCTCCCCCTAAAATCTTCTAGTAAAATTAACTTGCAAAGCAGAAAATGTTGGCAACAACAATAAAAAGGCAGCACAAGCCCATAGCCAGAAGGTCAATGCTCCACATGTATAAGTGTATGCTACACTCCTGTACCTATAAAAACAGCTACAACCTAATAAATAGTACACTGCTCAAAAAATATGATAGGAGATTCTATTATTAAAATTGTGCTGAGTTGGCTTAAATTTGCTTGAATTGGAAAATAAATAAAACAGCAATTCATTATAGAAAATAAAAACCAACTAAAAAAGGATTATTTTATATAATACGTAATAATAATAAAATAATTAAAAAATGTAGATTATCAAATGTACTATTTATAGATTTTTTTATATTTTTGCCTTTGATTCCTTAGAAATTTCAAGTAAATAATTTCAATTTTCTGCCTACTTATAATCGATATTTCATAAAAAAAACGCTGCAACCATGCATAAAATATTTTGAAAATTTTAGCTATTAATAATATCTGGATAATATTGTTATTTTATCTGAATAATAGTATAATTATTTATTTGCTTATAAAACAAAAATCTTTATATTTCTTGATCAGTTTCAGTGCCAGACCTCGTTGAAGCTTGCTCACTCCTTCCCTGGGTGTAGGGTATATCCCTGTCAAGCAATCTGAACTAGAGAAATTTCTTTGCTTACATATATACGCAGGCTTATGTATGTATTTATATATATATGTATTGTATATGTATGTAGAGTATAATGTCTAACATTATCGTTGACATTTATTAGCCCCAAACTAAGTGAATTTTTTCTTTTTTGCTCTGCTGCCATATAATAATATTGTTATTTTGTTGTTGTTGTTGTTGTTGTTGTCGTTGTGCTGGTGTCCCGTTTTTCTACATATGTTGGCTGTGTACCCTTCAGTTCGAGCTTCTGGGCTAAAATATGCACGTGTGTTGTCCTGCGCTTGTGTGTGTGTGTGTGAGTGTGCTCCTCGTCGAGAGCTTTTTGTAGGTGTGTCGGGTTTTGTCACGTTTAGTCGGTCCACTTTTTCTGTTTCTTGGGGACTCAAGGGTTTCGGGGTTCAAACTTTACGTGTTACGTTATTGAATTCTTTTTATTATTAATAACATCGCACGTAAGCCCATTAATACACATACATACACATACTCGTGATACAAGTGCACACACAATACAAGTATACTACAACAAAATAATTAGTTTAAATTCTTTGATGAAAATCTTCTCTTATACTATGAATTTCTTTAAATGTTCTATTACATTGTATTATTTTGATGTTCAAAATTAATTGCATGTTCTAATCTTCAGAATTATATTAAGCACATAATTTGATATTTTTCAGTCATTATGAAGTTTCTTCATGTCCTTTAAGCGGTTTCTTGATCGTATAAGCGCAATAAGCAAAGAGAAGCTTAAAAGCCTCTGAACAGCTTTCTTATATTATCTATGAATTTAAACTGAACTTAGAAAGCTCACGGTGATACTATCTCTAAGCAAAATCTTTTGTCGAGCTTTAATATTTGCAAACACTTGAAAAGTGTATTAAAGCATTTTTAATATTGTTTTTTATTTGAACTGACCGCTAATTAAAGAACGATTAAAATAAAATCTCTTCTTAATACTGTTTTAAATAAAAGCTCCATGTAAAAGCTTTTGTATTTCAATTCATTTTTTCGCTGAACAATGAATGCTTTAAAAAAAGCTACACATAATTAAAGCTGTTGATGAGCTTTAATTTTTTCGTGTATGAATAAACCGACATGATACAATTTAATCCTTACTTAGGTCCAGTCTTAAGTGAACAAACTTTATTTCCAGAAATCAAACTCGTATAAGTAAGGGCCACGGTTAGACTGTGTTGAATCGGTTAGGCCCAAGTACTCTGTTATTGTCGTGTTTTTGGACTGTACTCTGACAGAGCCCATGTGGCACGCCTATTAAGCCACTTTAATGTATTTTGATTGCATATTTTTGTAAGTTATGGTTGTTGAGTTATGTTTAACATATGCGCATAAATTTTAACCGACCACAGATGGACGGGCAGATTCAGGGAAGGGCCTCGCAGTGCTCTTTGTTATACAAATTATTCAGCTAGTCATATGTCTACTAGGCGTATGGATAATATGCCATAATTATATATGCGACTGGTAAATGAATGGCCCCTTGGGTACTATTAAGGATTTTGCTGATAATACTCTGAATATGTGGTCAATTCTTTGTCCCTTGACTGAGACCAATCAGATTTTGCCAGCGTTTTTCTAGCAATTGTCTATTGAAATCTACTGCAAAAAAAAAAAAAAAAAAATTGTATTGGTTCTTGGTATCCTTGGCTTGGTGTTGATAATGCCAGTGCATTTGCTAGATAGTCTGGCCTCGTGAGTACGCCACGGACGGATACGAATCCGTTGACTGCTCGCCGAGCTTGACTTCCGTTTTATTGTGCCCAGAGGCCATAGTTGTTGCTATTATGGTGCTGTGTGTTTCCTGTGCCGGGCGGGCGTCGGTGTCAATGCTGGGGTATAGGCGACTAGTTGGGTTGGGTGGGTCTTTAGTCATTCCCTACCTATAGAAGGCAAAGCCAACAGCTTTAGCAACACTCTGCCACCTTCATACACAGACAGGCAGACAGACAGACAGACAGACAGACAGACAGACAGACAGACAGACAGACAGAAAGACAGAGAAACTACAATGCAATTGGGATTGTAGTTGTTGCAGATGCAATCGCCCATCTCACCACATTCTTTGTTGTTCTGCAAGGCTGTAAATCGTTCTTCATTCTCTCCCTTTTTTCTCTGTGATGTCACGTTGAAGTCATTATCATTATCATTATCATTCACAACGCCCATTGCCTTGTTATTAAACATAATAATTGTGTGCAATTTGGCGTTTTACTATAACAATTTGTAGCTGCAGTTGCATTAATGGTATTCCAGTCCAAAGCCCTATTAGCCCTCATTTTATTGTTCCACAGTAAAAAAAACGTTAAAGTTCATTTATGCATCTGCTTATTGCTTATATCGATATTGTGCAATATAAGGCCTGGTTCCTTTAAAATATATATAGTATAATTACCCTTCTTCCATTTTATTCCATGAACTTATGTGTTGTCTGGGGGGTATTGAAAAAATAAGGTAGTTTTTAAAGTAAGATTTAAGATTTAAGATTTTACAATATTCACTATACTAAAACTCAAAACAAATGGCGAAAAAGTAAAATTTTGAAGTGGATGCACCAAGAAGAAAAATGTGTTTTTATAAATGGACGCCAATAAAAGCTTAAAAAATAAATTTGTTTACGCCTTAGATATATTTACGATTGGTAATAAAATATTTAATATTTCAGAACATTTTTGGAAATTATTTATTTTGAATACTCTTTGCTTTGTATATTCTTATAACAGCTATATGATATACTATTCCATTCTTGATAATTTTTGTTTTTTAGTTTAGGGTATACAGTTTATTTTAGGGAACAAAAAATTGATCCAAACAAGAAGGTCGGAACGATTATGCATATAGTATGATATAGTTGTTTGATCTTAATAATTTTTGATATGCATTTAGAAAAGACACTCATACATCATCTTGAGAAGAATTTATAATAAAAATTTCAGAAACTTTATAGTTTTCCGTACAACATCTTTTGGGCCGATTAATTCTATGAATATATATGATAAATTTATCTCTGATTCTCAGCAACAGAAAGTTTATTACCCCTTATAATACAGATAGACAGACATGGGTATATCGATCCGCTTCGTCCGTCAATAGTATATAGCTTTGATGGATCGGAAATGCCGGAATTGAACTCTAAACTTAACTTTAATGTAAGCTTTAATTAAATTTTCTATGAATATAACTACACACACACACATCGCATAAATGAGAAAATGGAAAACAAAGCTTTTACTTTCACTGTTTTTACTGCAGCTGATAGCTTTTATAACATTTTGCCGCAGGCCAATAAAAAAAGCACAAGTGTGCCATAGCCGACTATGGAATACGCTTCGGAACATCTTTTGAAGTAACTTTAATTTAGGAGAAATATAAGCCACGTAACAGCTAATAGGCTGACTTTTATGAACTTTACTGCTGACAATTATAGTTTATTTTCGCAAATGTTTTAATGTATATACATATATATATATATTTTTTTTTTTTTAACAAAACATAGAATAGTGTGCACCATTCACTATTAAATGCATGCTTTTATCTGTGAAAAGCATTAGCGAACAACTTTTTAATACAACTTGGCCTTGTTATCCAATTTGGCTTTAAGTACACCCACACATTCACACACAAAAAAAAAAGGAAAAGGGATTGTGTCTGTGTGTGAGAGAAAAAAAATTGTAAGGGATCTAACACACGCACACATACTGACAAATTTAATAATCATAAAAAGCAGAAGCAGACGAAACAGAAACAAAGCAAACGCAGCGTGAACAAAGCGTGGCACGCAACCAAGTGAAAGGCAATGCGAAAATACAAGCAAATGTAAGGATAATGCATAAACAGGGCATGGCCGGGGGCGGTGGCGAGGGGGCGTTGCCAAATTACGCTAGACAAAGTTTAAATGCAATTGAAAAGTTTCTGCAAAAAGCAGCATCTATGGTCAGGACGATGGCGTACGAGGAGCCGAAACAGCTAAGGGATGCAGCACGGAAGGCAGAGATGTGAGGAGCGGGTGACAGAGCGAGTAGCAAGCCAAGCACAAGAAATGTCATAAATGTTGACTCAGTGCTCTGGGCGCATGTTGGCAAAGTCGCTAAATTCATATGTATAACTTTATTGAGGGCAACCATTTGGGGGGGCTGCTGTGCGGGGAATTGGAACTGCAACTGCAGCGACGCCTCTAAAAACCTACGACCACAAATAACCCTCAGGCCTGAAGCCGACTGCAAGCCCGAATCTGTACACTCAAAAAGAAAAAACTGAAGTTTTATTAACTGAAGCATTTATTAGGGCTACAAGCCCAGTTTTAAGTGGATTCGGTCCGAACCGCTAACTATATCTGCAAACTGAACCAAACAAATAGTCGAAAATAAATCTGATTCTAAGATTTTTCGAGCTTTAAACTAATATTTTTCTGATTTTAGACTAGTTGTATAGTTTGGCTATTTCTTTATTGATTGTAAATGATAATAATAAATAATAATAAAATCAGAATTTTTCAATTTAGCGGAAAATTACCTTTAAAGCTTCAAGAAAAGGAGATATAGTAGATAAAGGGGAGTGTTGGGTACACTTTGAAAAATTGTTATTTCTTTGTTTGGAACAAAATGAGCATTTTACTTTAGAAAGTAATATTTTAAATAATTCAGACAGTAAAACAATAATAGATTGATCTGTTTTCCAACTCAAAATTATTTGAAATAATAATTAGATTTTATTTATTGCTATTTTTTTCTGTGTACATATGCAAAACTTAATTATATCTCAATTGAACTTAGTTGTAATGGATAATTCTCTCTAGTAAAAATCTATCGAAACGAGCTTTCAGGCTTTTTTTTTAATGAGAATTCATTTAGATATTTAATAAGAGGACTACGAAATATAAATCTTAAGTCTTACATTTTGTTACAATCTGTAGCTTACTTTTTGTAAGAAAGGTACTATTTATTTATTTATCCAAGTGTACCCGAATGCGAGCCCTACCAAAATCCCTACGCAGCTGTGCTGCGTGATAACGGCCCTTTCGAGGGATTTAGGCGGGGATAAGGGATGGGGGAGTGGCGCAGGGTAAAAAGTTTTCCAACCGGACAAGTTGAACAAAAGTCTTAACATATTTTCGTAATCCAAAAGTTTAGCACAAATGCGACTTAATTGTTGGTACGCGTTGCTTGTCCTCTCTTTGGTCTAGTTGCAGTTGCAGTTGCAAGTTGTTGTTGTTGTTGCTGTTGCATGTTGTTGTTGCCGTTGTCGCTGGCATAAACAAAAGCCTCGGCAAGCTCAAAACCCAAATGAATTTGCTGTTGATGATGTTGCCGCGTTTTATTAAGTGATTAAAAAGAATAGCAAAAGTTGTACAGAGAAGACGCTCCAAGACAAGAAGCAGCTGCAGCTGCAGCTACAACAGAAAAAGCAACTCTCTCTCCATGGTTGGTCAATTAAATGGGTTAGGGTTCGGGTTTGGGTGGCAGGAAGAAGCAAAAAGGAAGAAGGTTGTACGCCTGTTGGTTAGACCATGAAGCGTAATACTCAGCTACCACATTATGCAGATTTCCACAGCAATGAAACTTGGCTTATTTGCTGTCTTTAATGCGCTTACGCTTACGCTTACTGTGGGCCAACAACAACAGCAAAATGGATGGCATCCTCCCAAGGAACAAAGCTGGCGATTAGGGCAAAAAAGCTTCTTGGCTTATTGGGGCTATGAAGAACCAGTAAATTAATTTTGTGTATCTTTTCATTAAGCAGCATTAATTGAAAATATGAAATATGTATTTAAGAAATTGTATATTAACAAAAAAAAAAAAACAACTATAAATTAATCTTTGCTTCTTTTCATTTAATTGCCTTTCTAACTTTTACTTAAAGTTAATAGATTGACCAAGGCAGAAGAAATGTAGCCATTTTATAAAAGTCTTTATAGGGTATTTGCCTGGTCTATCACTTCATACTTTGCTGCAAAAACTAAAAGTAAATATTTTATTTCCTCAATTTATTCCGTTTTTAATCAAAATTTTTGTGGATTGCAAACAAGGCAAATGTCGTTGGCCAGTTCGTTTCGGTCTTCTGGTTTTCTGTATATTTTCGTGCCACGCCTTGTGGTTGTCAATGGATTTTATTAACATTCAATTTTCTGCAGACAGAAGCAACAACAGCACGAAGTGATGACAGTCGCTTGTTGCTAAAGATGTTGCAAAAGAATTCATAAGTTTTTATGTCTTCATTTTTGTAGGCGCCACAAATCAAAGTCAATGGCATAAATGTCTGTATCTATTTAACACACACAAATGCCCTTTCAGGCATAAACAATATTACGTATACGTAATAAATACGGACATTATAGCAACAAAAACAACAAGAACTAAGCAGAAGCCCCAACATAAGCCATAAACCGAACACATTAACGCCACAAATTTCGACACAAATGTGACACAAATGTCACACAGACTTATTGATTTGTTGAATGGAATTGAAATGATGGCAAATGAGTATAACTACTACGGCCCTGGTATGCACTATGAAAATATCATGAAGTATTTTAAATTCAATTTTCTTGCTCCCTTTGGCCTTAGCAATAAGCGGCTTTATAGGCCTTACAGAGGCATTGCCAAATCTGTTTTAAGGAATGCTTCTAATCTATATTCTATATTTCTATCATTAAAAAATATATTGTATTGGAGCCAGGCTAGCTATTAGGCTATTAGGCGTACTCTGGTTTCCACTTCAGAATTCATTGCATTTATTTCATCGTGTAAATGGGGAGCATTCTTATGTAAGTATGTACTTGTATTTACCACTATCATCGCATCGCATCGTAACGTATGTATGTATATGTATATGTATGTTGTATGCTGGCAATGATGTTGTCCAGGCTGCTGAAAAGGACGCGGCTGCTGAATACTGAACCCTGCTGACAAGCTTTAGACATCCAGTCTAGTCGCAGTCAAAGCCAAAACAGAATTCTTGGTGTTGTAATCGAACACTTTCTGGGCCAGAAACACGTAGCACGCAGGTAACCACAGGATCTCTGACCAACACCCATACGGCGACTCATACCTACACACACACACACACACACACACAAGCACATAGCTGTGGGTATTATCGTTGATGGGCACATGAGAATGCAATTATGTGGACACAGAACACAGGCCGAGATTCGAAATCTGACCCCTGGCAATGGGTCAAAGGTGCTACGGAAAATTCATCTCATTTTCAGTTTAGACAGCAAGCTTTGAATAAGCCAATCCACTCGTATACAAGCTTAACTATATGCATTTAGATATCAAATTAATTAGAGATTCAAGTACAAATAACTACTCAAGGTATCAGGGCTAAAGTAGGCCTTTTAAAGGCCAATACGCAGTACGGGAACTAATGAGAAATGCTTAAAGCTGGTATTTGTTATACCTTTTCCTTAATTACTTTAGTTTTTCATAGCTAAATAACTTAACTTTACAGCTTCTGACAATCAAAACAAGAACTTTAACCTTTAATTTCAGCCGATACATGAGTTCCTTCTTCTATAATAGAGCGATAAATATAAAGTAGTCTGCCATGAATAATGCCTATATCTAAATTTGAAAGCTGATATTTTATTTTATTTGACTTACACAGGCAACGCAGAAAATATATTGTTTTCATTGAAGTAGTTATCATTTATTTAAATAAAACCTTGCAAAAAGTCTCTAAAATCAATCAGCAATTGATACAGAAATTATTGGCAATTGGTAAATTGTGTAAACAAATTTGACTACTCGACTAGAAAATACCCTGTTTTTTACTTTTAAATAGATTCATATGGATTTGAGTCGCACCAATTATTCAAATATAAATCAAATCGGATTAAAATCGAATGCAAACAGTCGAATTGCAAGCCTAAACGAAGAAATATTTTCGAGCTTGCAGCCGATCCAAGAACTATTTATTATAAGCGAAATGCATCGAAAATCTGCACTCTAAAAGTCACATCTGTGGCCTTTGTTATACATTGAAACAGCCGTAATTTACTTGGGGCTTTCATGGGGCTTAGTTTGTAGCCATAAGAAATTAAATTAAGCCCCTGAAACAAAACAATCCACTTTAATCGCTTGAATATTTGCGCCAACAGTTAGTTAATCTCGTAAATATTTATGCACATTTGGCCAAAAGGAGTGGAAGAAACATCAGCCAACAGCTGACACCATGAATGCCATTTAGTCTGTCCCAAATCCGTAAGTCTATTCAATAGACTATGGCTATGGCTATGGCTATTAAAGGCTGCAAGCCGATTAAGTTCTGTCCATTGCTTTTCAGTGGCGATTCGTGTTTGGAAGACTTCAATAGCTAAATTGCTGCAGTCATTTGAGTCTTTATTTTTACATTGATTGCTACAATTTAAATAAAAAAAAGAAGAAAACTAACAAAGCGAAACTATAGCTTAACAGTTTAGTAAAGCTTTATAAACTCGTTGCCAGCTCTCACTTCCTATACCCTATATCCAGTACTTTACAGACATTCCTTTATAGTATATTACTATTATATCTAGGGTATCTTTGAGTCATGCAATTCAATTAAAGGACTATCGTTTATTGGTTTAACAACTGTGTAAAATCACATAGCAGGCTTAACTCGAGCTTCATTCCGCAGAAAATTCTGAGAAATTTGGATCAAGAACTGGCTAACTTTTTTACAAGTTGAATGTTTTTTCTTTAGTGTTTGTTTATAGAGTTTGAAATATCTTTAACATATATTTTGAAACTTGTTCTTTTCTCACTATGATATAAAAACAATTAACATAACTTTAATATAAGTTTATTAAAACAAAACTATTTTATTTTTCAAAGTGATTCTATTCTAATTTTAATTAAAAAAAAAATGGGGTAAAAAGTGATACAAATCATTATCACTTGGCACTGTTTGGGAACTATCTTCTTGTAACCATCAACCTTGGCTCAAAAAATGTAAAACATTTTTTTTAAACCCTTGTATGGAGTATTATAGCTTTCTTAAGATATTTGTAAAACATGGAAGGAGCCACCTTCGACTCTTTAAAGTATGACAATGAGATGAGTCCATACATCCATATTCGTCTGTCCATCTCTCAGTCTGTCCATCTGTCTATTTGTGGTCTTCTTTTTGTTAACGTATGTCGATACCGTCCGAATCGGACAGCAATATTAAAAATCTGACTTAGAAACAATCGGTCGAATAGTTGTTGTGTTGCAAATTCACAAGTTAAAGATCGGACTGCTTTATCATATAATGCTAAAGGAACAATCGGCCAATATAAATAAATTTCATAGTAATTTTCTAATCGCAAATCCAGTCTGCCTTTCCTCACTGGTTTTTTTCTTTTCAATTTTGTTACTTTAATGCACTTTTCTGTGAAATGTATCTAGTTGAATTGGGAAATCATGATACCCTGTGATTAGCTTGACGAACGCTTTGTAGATTGGAACGCGATTATACTGTGACCACGTTTGGCACTGTCACGATTCTGGTTTTTGGGTAAACTCCTTTGGCAACGTCTGCGGTTCCCTGTCAGCGGTTGCTGGCATTGGAATCAGGCATTGGGCAATAGCAACGGTAACGGCATGGGCATCGGAATCGGAATCCGGAGTCGGGCCACACAGCCGGAATGGGGCCACACAGCCGTATACATAAAGCCCGATATTGTGGCCATTTGTGTGTGGTTTGGCTTTGACAATGTGTTTGTTTAATTTGTTTTATTGCAAGCAGACAGAGAGACGAAGGGCAAGACAAGGGCCGTAGATGTGTTTAGTAACTTTAATCAAACATGGCAGTGGAATAGCATGCACGTGACATACGTGTATACTCTGTATGCTCGTGTCCCTAACAATTAGCCACGTTTCGGTCTAAAAGGAGCCACTTATGCTGTCAATAACTTAATTTCCACTACAACGTGATTTAATTAACGATTACAATAAGCAAGGCGGCAGGACGACAAGTAGTTTTCCCTTTCCGGCCAAATGGACTTTAAGGCTCCTGCTACTGCTGCTGCTCCTGCTTCTGATGAAACAATTAAGTGAGTTTCCTTGTCGTTTTGGGTTACCCAGCAACTTGTTATCGAGTTGCCAACTCTTGCAAAACTTTTTCCTCATTTTCCTATTTTCCTTTTATTGGATAGTCGTATGGTGCGTGCCAGCCAGATGAAAATTGAAAACGTTGTCCATGCGTGTGCTTAACCACATTATAATTGCACCTATATGCTCTTATATAGTATATGTATGTCCTTCGTCTCGTTCTGAAAGTTTCAATCATTTAATTGTCGATCAATATAAAAAGTTTCATTAATTTTTAATGGATACTTCGCTTCAGCTGGCAGGGACAAACTTTAAGAGCTGGCTTGCCCATTAATTTTACTCTATGTTACTGAATATTTTTATTAATTTCTATAGAAAATAAGTATATTATAGGGACTAGTATATATTAAGGAACTTGGCCAAAATAATAGGTATTTTTTGAACATTTTATGATACTGAAAAGGTAAGAAAATAGTTAATCGCTTAGGAAAAGATAAACAACAACTTTAATGAGAGCTATATATAGTAAGCAGATTTTAATAATTATTGGTAAGTATTCAGAAAACATAAACCTATTACCTATGAGGAGTTTCTTGAACATCAAAGCAAAACTTTTCCTTTGTTCCTATCTACAGTAGCTGTTATATATGATTGTTCGATCGTGTTCGGTTCGTGCAAAGCTGTAGTTTTCTATACAAAGGTATAACAGAATAATATATACTTAAAAAAAAAAAAAAATTAATAAGATATATTTACTCCATAAAAATAAAAGAAATATATACAAAATATTCGATAGTAAAATAAAATTATTTTATAAAATATTCCAGTATGCAAATTAAATTTAATTAAAGTTTCTGCAATAATGAAAAATAAGTTTTTCTTTGTTTTTTTTTTTTTTTTTAAGTGGTTTGGTTCAAATTAAGCGGTTCGGTTCAGCTGTTTGCTTCGGTTTTTGTAGTTTCCACTCGCTTCCAGTTCATTTGCCGCGCTGTTGCATTTAGCTAATTTACATGCAGTAAAACTTTGGCGCTAACTTTGTGGCCCAACGAGCCATGTTAAAGTGCACAATGCGGCGTAAACAGGCAAACAGCGTTTGCATTTGTATAAATGCCACCCGTCCCTCCTCCTGGGCCCCGGCTCCACAGCAGCAGAATTGGCCCCCGCTGGGTCAGTCCTTTTACAGGATAATAGGCGCATTTAAGCGCATTAGGTCGAAATTATCGTAGATGGCAGAGCGTTGCAATCAGCATGAAAATCATTTCCGCGAACCAACCCAACCCACACCAACTCTATTGCATTGGAAATGACCGGTTCGAATAGAGCTCTGGGCTTTAGAATTTGCATTATTTAAATTTTGGATGAAACGTCAAACTGTGAGGAGGAAAATTTGTTTTCTTTATAGCCCCATAGAGGTTATAATTTTCCACGAAATGAAGAAGACCTCGCCGACCCCATAAAGCACACATATAATTGATCCGGTCGACCGGAAGAGTCGATATGGCTATGTCTGTCCGTCTATTTCTATGCAAAGTAGTCTATCTCAGAGCTAGGTGAATGGTAATTTGGTATTGAACCTTTTTTTTCATACGGAACCAGTCGGATCAGAGTATTGCATATAGCTGCTATAAAAAGGAATAATCGGATCAAAAGTTGTGGTAAGCAAAACCAGTTTATTTCTCAAAGTATACTGAATTTCAAGTTAGCTGTTAGACTGTGGCTTCAAGTCAAAAATCATCCCCATATCATATATATAGGAACAATTGACCCAAATAATAGGTCTTTAAAAGTATACCAAAAATGATCGATACCTGACTGCTATATCAAATAGCTGCCATAGGAATATTCTCACAGCCAAAGGCTTATTTCGTTTTGAAAGTGTTTAGAAAATTCGGCAAAGCCGAACTCATTTCTATCATTTAAACATTTAAATGAAACGCATGACTGAGCTATAGTTTTTATTACGCATTTATTTTTCATACATTCTCTTTATATGCATATTTTAACTTTACAAAAAAAAGGGGGTTTTTCTCTTTTCATTAATATTATTATTTTGTTTAAATTAAATACTTGTTTACCTTCCTCAATTTCGTTTTTTTTTTTTTTTTTTTTCATAAGTTTTGTATTTTTTTTTTTTTTCATTTCTGTTCATGCAGCTGGATTTGAACATTTATAGGTTTAAAACTGTTTTGTTTTATTTCACGGAAAATTCTTCATTTAAAATGTACACCAAAAAAGATCAGCTATGTTTTACAACTAGAATATATTCGTAAATATCAATTTGCAATTTTGTATATTTTGTTTTTTAAATTTTTTTTGCTTTTGCTTTTGGTTTTCGTTTTTTTTTTTTTTTTTTTTGGTTTTAGCTCTTGAGTTTCCCATGGTTTCAAGCCAATTGGTTTTGGTTTTTTGTTCTTTTGGGTTTTTGCTTGATGAAGGAAGTGAGCCAACTTTTACATTGATATACATTCATAATATTTCAATTTCGGTATTCGATAAATCGTTTTTAATCAGTTGATAAAAGACTACAAGATTTTGCAATATTTTGTTCTTGGTTTTCGTACCGTAGGGTTCTTTTGATAACAATTATATTTTTTGATATTTTATATTTCATTAAAGAGCTCACCTTTCATCGTATAGTTTCTCCTTACTATGGTTAAACTAATGAGTTTCTTTTTTGGTTTTTGGTTTTTGTTTTTTGAATTTTAGCTTGTCCTTTTAAGTCACACAGAAATATTTGAAAACAATTAAATTACATTAATTTTACTTAATATCTAATGCTATGACATGTATTTTCTCCACTCTAAATCTTAGTTATTCGTTAGTAATTCAATTCACAAAACAAAACCGAAAATATATATTATATACTTTTATTTTTACAGTTAATTTTGGTACCATTTTTGTTTCAAGTTCTGCTTTTGAACATTAACAATAACAAAAATAAAGAAGAAAATTAAAAAAACTAAAAGTATTACATAAATATGAATAGAAAATTCTCTAAAACGAGATTTTTGTTCACATTTAGTAGTTGTTCATTGGCTTTTTAAATACTCGTATTATCTACTGATCAAGAGATTTTGGTTTTTGGTTTTTGGTTTTTGGTTTTAGCTTTTGCTTTGGTAAAATTTGATTTCAACAGTTTTATAAAATTTAGATAAAAAACAACGTGAATACATATAGACTATATACATTTATGTGTAACACTCTTTTATTTCATTTCATTTATTTTTATTTTCTTTTCATTTGATACGGCTTTAGGCCTGAAAAATAAATGTGGCATGCACCCAAATTATCATATATAATTTTCCAAATTTTCCAAATTTTCTATATTTTCTGCCATGCCACACACACACATACATTCACACACGCACACACACACACATCCAATTATTCAAAATTTGACACTTTTCAATTGGGTCTTGATGCGAATTGGTTCTATATAACTGCGATTGATCAGTTTTTGAAATATTTTATAGCTTGAGTAAACCCACAGTAAGTTTAATACCATAATACATAAGTACTTGGATGCAATAATCAGTTAAAAAAAAAAAAAATACTTTATTTATTTTCCAACCGCCCCATAGCGCATTTCTGAAGAAATATCTCGTGATATGACACATCGCATAAACGTACTTATCTATCGTATCTAAGTGTATCTGTGTTGAAGGCTTTGGAGACTTATGAGAGGTTCAGGCAAGACAGTTTCATACAGTTTCGCTTGGGTGGGTCAAAGTTCAGAGTGGGTGATTTGCTTGGCATTGTGTGGGTTTCTTTGAAACGGTTGGCATATTGTCGTGCTTTGCTTGGATCTGTATCTGTATCTGTATCTGCATCTGCATCTGCATCTGCATCTGTCTCTGTATCCGTATCCGTATCCGTATCTGTATTTGTGTACTATAAGGTGTATATATACGAGTACTCTTGGTGCATCATTTGTTTCTAATAGACGCTTTTTCATTTCTTTTGTATATAATTGAATTAATTGTTATTGTATCTCGTTTTTATTAGTTGAATAAGTAACAAGAAACCAATATATTTTAAAGGAGCAATGTGTTAATAGTAGTATGTTAATAGTAGTAGTACGAGTATTAGTAGTAGTAGTAGTAGTAGTAGTAGTAGAAGCTAGTTTTAGTAGATTTTTCTTTGCATAAGTAATAACCTTATAGTGAATAGTTTAAACAAGTTAGTGTTAAGTGTTGAGTGTTGAGTGTTGAGTGTTTTTGTTTTTGTTTTCGGACAAGGTTAGAAATCTAAGTTAATAAGATAGACCAGATTTGTTGGTTTTGCAACGAATGTAAATTTACATTTAAATATTTTCTTACAGCGGCAACATTTCTCTAAAAATAATGCAATATTTGTTCTTGTAACTATTGTTTTATTCCTTTTATTAATCATTAGCCTAATATTACTATATTATTATTAATATTATTTGGTTTTGATTAAGACAACATTTATTGTTTAATGTTTTTTGGTTGGACACAGTTTTCTAGTGTGACAATTCTTAAATACTCTTCTTTTTTTCTGAAATGTTCGTTTCTGATTGAACCACCACACTTGGTGCGGTTTTTTGGTTTCTTTTTTTTTTTTTTTGTTTTTCTTGTAAAGTTGAAAGCTTTCTTTTAAGGTGTTTCAGCTAAGGTACCAATTTGCTACAGGTTTTCTACGTGGATTAGTGTTATTTTGCACTCTCTCTTGGTTCTTGTTTCTCGTTTCTTGTTTCTCATTTCTCGGTTCTCTGTTCTCGGTTCTCGTTTCTCGTTGTCGCTCTCAGGCCAAGGCAGATTGGAGATCTGTTAAGATTTTTTTATTGGAAGACTACAGCTAAGTAAATACGTATACAGATATATGTACAGTGTACACACATATGTAGTAGATCGAATGGAAAACAAAAAGATTTTCTATCTTATAATATATTGGGGGCACATGAGTAAAGTTCAGCTCCCGGAAAATTACTCAATTACCCATCAAAATAATAATTTTATTTACATTCATATTTTTGCGGACTGTTTCAATTCTGTAATAATAATTACTCGTATATTTTTATTTTATTTTTATATTTTTTGATGCTAACAATTAAATCTCTAATAGTTGTGTAGCACGAGTATACTGTGGCTTATGTGTCTACTTACAAATTACAATACATCAATATACTTGATAAATATATATATATATATATTATATATATATATTCATCGCATGTATAGCTCTCTATACATTGAATGTCAAAATGAATTGTTTTATTTATTTATGAATAGAACTACTCGTACATGTAAATTTTCGGAGTTGTTTTTTGTTTAGATTTTCTGGTCCAATTTCTGTTTCAAACATGGATTTCATTTGATTTGATTTGTTGTATTAATTGTTATTTATTTAGTTCATTCTTATTGTTTAACACACACAATTACACATAAATACAAGTATGTCTAATATACATATAATGCTTGCATAGAGGCTTGCCTATGCCTTCTGACAGTTTTGTTTTGTTTTGTATTTGGAATTATTTATTGGGAATTTATATAGCAACATTGTGTAAAACAACAGAAAAGGACACGTGGTTCATTCATTGGATTATTACTCGTATTATTACTATTATTATTTGTATGGGCTGGCTTACCACATTTCTATGCTTGTATTTATATTTAAATTGGACAGGATACAATCAATACATCCATTTAACCTCAATTTTATTAAGGTTCGTATAGTCAGACACAATTTAGAGCAAATATATATATATTTCGTATGCCCAGCATAAGTACTCGTATCTAGTATTTAAAACAATAAGAGATTTAGTATAGATTTAAGAAGCATTGCAACTTTTAAAGCACAATAAACACAAAGTGGAATTCGGCAACATTTAATATTTCAAATTTTCTTCTTTCTATTTTTTTTGTTTTTTATTTTTCTTTCATTTATATATTTTGACTATAGGTACCCATCGTCGTCATCTTTTAGAAAATATTCAAGCATACTTTAAAAAACCAAAGCAAATATTCGACATGTGTTCAGAGTTTCACTTTCGAATCAATTTCACTGCAGTGCTGCAAAAAGTATGTCATATGTTGATAATCTACTTAAAAGACGACTCTGCTTCCGGTTCCGGTTCCGGTTTCCGGTTTCCATGTTGTATAAATATAGCATTTTTCTCTAATTAATGTAATTTTTTTTTTACAATTCTTTTTTTAAATAGGTTGATTAGTCGGTAGTTTGTTTGGTATAAAGCTTTCGTTACGCATGCAGTCATTGCGAAAATGCTGTTGCATACTTTTATGGGCCCAGCGCCCATAAAGGGAATCCTTTCAAAATTTGCACATAGTTATTTTTAGTACATACTTACATGTGTATGTGTTTGCGTGGGAGTGTGTTTATATATATGTAATACGTCAATACACAAAATTTTGGGCTGTTTTCAGTATTTGCAATTGATTTTAATTGCATATCGAGAACTGTTCGCTGTTAGCCAATATATGTAAATGCAACAGTTTCGGGTTTATATTAATTAATGCGGCAAGGACTCATTGGCCTGCAACGCATTTCTCTCAGTGTACCATGTGCATGTGTGTCTGTGTCTGTGTGTGTTTGTGTATTGGTTGAAGTGACAAACATAAACACATCCACACCGTTGAACATAATTGCATATTTATGGCAATTTTGTAGCTAGTTTGACAATTCGCGTTCGGTTTCGGTTTCAGTTTCATTTTTGCCTTTTCTCCGTTCATATTTCATTTTGTTGTTATGCAAATTTCTGTTGTTGTGTGAGTGTGTGTGTGTGTGTGAGTTGTATGAGTGTGTGTATATTTTTAGGAGCCAGCAGCAGCAATTGAAGCAGGCAGCGGGCAGCAATGGTAATAAAAAGAAAGAGAAAGAGATAGAAAGAGAAAAAGAAAGTAGAAGAAGAAAAGCACATATTTTAATTGGCGTACAAGAATTTCAATTCCATGCGTCTGTCTCTGTCTGTCTCTCTGTCTGTCTCTGTGTGTGTGTGTGAGTGTATGTATTGCTGTGTGTAAGTTGCAAAAGAAAACAACAAGAAATCATATATGAAAAAGAAATATATGTATATATTATATATATATATATACCGAAAACAGATAGCAATAACAGTTAGCAAAAGGTAACGAGCAACTGCATCCATTATTCTTGTTCTTATTCCAGTTCCAAATGCAGCCGATTTCTAATTGTTGGTTGTTGTTTTTTCTTTTTGTTTTTTGTTTTAACAAGACGTGGAACAAATACAAATACAAATACAAATTCAAATACATATACAAATTCAAATATAAATCGAAATACACATACATATACATATATAAGTAGAACTAATGAATTTTTAAATCTACAGTTACGAGAGTACAGACAATATTTGTTTTAGATGACAATTAAATAGTACGAGTATTTTGAAAAATAAGAACTCTACACACATCCAGAAAAACCATAGACAGTGCTTGCTCGCAAATAAATTCAAATTTTTTATGTAAAATAATTTACTTAAATAACTGAATAATTTTCAATTTTTACCAATTTTCAAATTTGCGAACCAGTCCTGTATTGTGGAAATACTTTTACTGCAATGCAACATTTAAAATATTTATCTCTTGGAATTAATTAATTTACAAATTTAGCCTTGTGGAAATGTATTTTGTTTTTTAATTTTTGTTTAATTAACATTTAAACGCTGGTTAAAGCAAATTAAATTTGTGTTAAAAATCATATAGAAAAACAGTGTATTTTTTCAGTAAACATAAATCTATTATTTAACATTAATGTTCAAGTTTTATTTAGTCAAACTTTTCTGTATAGTCGAGGCAATGCAACTTATGGAAGGATATTAGAAAGTTCATATCAGGCAGTTAACAGGGTTTTATATTAGTCAGTTAGAACAGTTATCACACTAACATACACGCACACACTCACACACACACACATACACACATTCGATTTTTTTTTATATATATTGAGCAGCTATTCGGTTCTTATTTCATAATTTCTTTTATAATTTTATGCCTTTGACTTTCTAGTTGGTAGTTGCATGGATTTTTCTTTTACTCTTTTATAGTAGTTAAAGTAGTTCATTTTTCATCACAGCTAACGTTAAGTTTTGTTTTTTTTTTCTTCTTCAACAGCTATTAACAATTTTATATTTTATTTAATAGTTTTATTTTGCCAATCTAGAAAAATTTGAAAAATTTTTTATGGGAATTAAACACAAAATTCAAATGGATTTTTGGAATTTTATGCCTTGTTTTCTGTATTTATTTCTTGCAGTTTAAATATTGAATGATGTTGCAGCTATTTTTATATATTAGACATTTAGGTTTCTATTCAATTTAACACTATAACACATTTAACATATTTCAACAACAATTTAATATATGCTCAGAGTTTTCTTGGGTTTTTTCTTTTGTATCTTAAGCTATTCCACATGTTTTGCTTATACCTTTTCTATTTTCTATTTTCTCTTTTATTTCTGTATAGATCTTGTGTTTTAACATACAGAGAAACAAAGGAGAAGAACAAACATACATAATAATTAAGTACATTGAATGTAAGTCTTAGAAATAAAAACTGTTCGACTTGAAATATTCAGACCTGTTTGAATTTCACTTTTGTGGAATTGAAGTACAATTTGTATATACTCAGTTTGTGTAAGCTCCTGAAAGCGTACGCCATTTAATTTTGTGAAATTAATTCAAAAATGTTGACTGGAACAGATCTGCTTATTTTGTATTTGAAACATTTTTATGAAAATCTCTAGCTACTCAAAATCGAAAATTTTGTATAGCATACTTGGAGGCGCATACTAAAATCAATCAGGAAAAGACGAATACGAGTATTGAGTGTGGACTTAACCTTCATGCAATTTCGAAATCCAACGAAAGTCTCGGAAAACATTTACTTATACACTGATATCAAAGGTACTCACTGACGGCGAGCGATAAGCTGGAGAGCATTAAAGTTATCGTTTATTGTTATCATTATTGATTATACAATTATAAATGCCTACTGACGTCTGATATTAGCAGGAGACGCCCTGCTTGGCCACCGTATACCAGGTGCTGACCTTCACCAGAGAAGGAGAGTCGGGGGTGCTGGGCAGCTCCGTTGGGCCCTGTCCAGCAGCTCCATTGCTCTCAAGTGGATTGGGTGGCGGCGGTGGAGGTGGAGGTGGAGGTGGTGGTGGTGGTGGTGGTGGTGGTGGTGGTGGTGCTGGCAATAATGCTATTACTGGACTTGCTCCACCTATCGCAACAGTCGGTGCACGCCTGTTGTGTCTCTGTCTGTGTTTTTTTTTGCTCTTCGCGGGCTTTGGCGGTGCCTGGGCAATCGAATGGACTTGCAGCTGTCCCTGGGACAGCTGTTGTGGATGATGGAAGTGCATGGGCTGTGGTGTATGCAAATCCCTGCCCACCTGTGGCCCCACTTGTGGACAGCGAAAGCGTATGGCATGCTCATTGGCCATGTTTAACTCCGGCCAGCGTGGCTGTACATACGGCTCCGGATACAATTGCTGCTGTTGCTGTTGCTGCTGATGGCTCTGCTTGCTCTTGCTTCGCTTGCGCTGCCGCGATTTTGAGTGCGATTTACGCAAACGCAGCGTCGGAACCTGGTGTGACTGAAGCTCCGATTGCGGACGTTGGCAATGCCGGCAAATGGAACGACTACGTTGTGGCCTACCCCTTGAATGTTGTCCATTATTTTCATAATCATCCAAGTCCGCATCATCAGCATCCTCCTCCTCTTCGTCGACGTCATCGTCGTTGTCGTCGTCGTCGTCTATGTCTTCATCATCCTCGTCCTCGTATTGAACTGGCTCCCTGTATTTGCCGTAATCATTCAGCGTTCTGGGTCTGTGATTAGTTTTATATTTGCTGTTGTTGTTGGTTGTTGTTGTTGCTGTTGTTGTTGTGGTTGTTGTTGTGCTGGTACCATCCATGTCAATGACATGACAGCACTTGTCTGCTGCTTGGTGTCTTGTGCTATGTTTTTGTTGCATTTGTTGTTTCATCTTGTAGTTTGACTTACGTTTCTGTTGTGATTGCTGCTGCTGCTGTTGTTGCTGTTGTTGCTGACTGCGGCCTCGCAGCCGCTTGGGGACCGTATACTCATCACCCTTGTCAGTCGGATATGGTCAGAATGCTGTATCAAAAACTGACATAGATCTGGATATGGCCTCATCATTTCGGCAGGCTTCTAAGAATTCCTCTAGCGTCACAACGCCATCACGATTGATATCCATTTTCTATGCAATATAAATAATGAGAAAAAGTAATATAAATTATTAAACAGATGCGGATTGATTTAAGGGCACAAAATATTTATATATTGTTTAGCTCTTCGCAGCATGTTTCAAGCATTTGAAATGAATTCCAATGAATTGAATGCCCTAGGATCTGCCTTCCACAATCCTGTCTTAAATAATTATTATGTCAATTGTGAATATATTCCGCGTCAGTATTACTCGCCCTATTCTTATTACAGTCTACCCAGCCTAGCTGAAATGGCGGATACGAGGAGGCTCCTACGGAAGCTCTTATTGCGGCCTATATGGATGATAATGGGCTTTTTAGAGCACTAAAAGACAGTGCGAAGGAGCAAAGATTTGAAAACTAAGGATTGACGCCATTAAGGCGAGCAACCCCTATTACATCCTGAAAAAGCTGGTACTCTACCACTTCAGTTGGAGGAAGCGTTGCAAGGATAATAGTACTGCATCACATTGGACTGGCTCCTAACTTTTGGCGGCCAAAAAGTGTGTTCGAAGGATGCAACAACTGCTAATAAAAGGAGTAGTATTTACCTCAGAGCTAAATGAAAGTCTAGGCCCATTGTACAAGCCCGCTCTGGCCTTACGTGGTATTACAGTATTCAGGTATTACTCTAACAAATAACCAACTGTCCTTTTTTACTTGCGCGGCTCCACCCCAAAGCAGGACCTCTGTCTGCATACCGGGCAAGAGTAGATCGAAAGGTAAATAAGCAGATAGCAGAAACAAAAGGGCAACCCACCTGACTAAACAGATATATTGTGTTTCTAAAGCGATAATTAATAATTAGTAAAATCTAAAAGGTTTTATATACGGGTACATTACTTTTATTTTAACATAACTAAGAAGCGCGTAAGCATTTAAATGGAATTTATTTAAAAACAAAAATTTAGTTAAATCTAATATAAGATAGTAAGGGAAGGCTATCTTCGGTGCGTCGAAGATTACATACCCTATATGAAATAGTAATCTGATCTTCATAATTTAAGGTGTGCGTTTAGCAATCACTTTATTACGTATAACTTGTAATTTTAATTAAAAAACGTTGAAAATTAAAAAAGTTTTGCTTACAACAACTTTTGAACCGATTGTTCCTATGGGAGCTATATGATAAAGTATTTCGACATATGTGCTGCCTGGAGCAAAAATAAAGCTTCATACCAAATTTCATTCACCTAGCTCAAAAACTGAGGGACTAGTTTGCATATAAACATGCACATGGACATGGCTATATTGACTCGTCTCGTTATTCTGATCAAAAATATATAATATATACTTTATGGGGTCGGAGATATTCGACACTTTATTGCATTATACATTTCTGGAGAAAGCTCCATTTGCAAGCTGTAATTGTGTAATAAATACACGAAAAAAATAAACAAATAACATAGCATACTGTTTGGGAAGTTTTTTAGCATGTTGAGCCTTGTAATTCCTAAACGGTTCTAGCACTTAGACGTCTAAGTAGTAAGAAAATTTGGACGTTGGGTGTGGTGGAAAACAGTCATTTTATTGACACGAAAGTTTTCGATACACCACCAAAAACATTTTTTTTTTAATATTTTTTTTAATATATTTTTTTTAATAATTGAACTTTTTTTCCGGTGTGGTGCTACTACCTTTACACGTTGGAACCGTTCATTGTATTTTTTTTCCGTTTCTGATAATTTTTTAAATGGTGTCGATAATATTCTAGCCGTTGTTTTAACCAATAAGATATGTTATATGTACGCGAAATCTCGTTTTCTCTTCTTCCCATTTTTGTCAGCGAACTAATTCTCTTAGTTTGCTAAGAACTTTTCACAAATATTCTTGCAATTTTTTTTAATTTGTGATACTCAATGATAGTTATTTCTATAATGCTGAAATATCATCTTGAGTAAGGTATATTTTTTTTATTAGTAGTGAATAATTTTCTAAAATCTCTTAATTTTTTCCCTTAAATATCGTTTTGGAATAAAATTGACTACTGTGGTCTCCTCCTTAAACAAGGGATGGCATACTTTATACTTTTTCCTGACGTTTACCCACTTATATTAACAAAAGTTCTTTATTTTTTAGGATCGCTTAACATATTTTCGCATGAAATTGAAATATCAGTTTAAGACTTTGGCCTCTTGATAACTAGTTAATTGTTCCTGTTATTTGAACCTTTGCACAGAAGCTAAAGAAACTCTTGTTATTCATATTTTTGTTGTATAATTCTTTTTTTTAATTCTTTTAGTTAAAGTAGAGCCGATTAAGGGACAAGAGCAGAGATGGAAAAAGAAAATAAATTTTCGTGAAACGCACAGAAACTGTAGCATCTGTAGATACAGCCGCTAATGAGAATGCGTGACTGGCAAGACAAGTGGGTCAAGACAAGTCCAGACTATGGTAGGATATCTGAACAAATGGAACGACCACATGACAAACCCATTTCCACTTGTACGCCTGTACTGTGTACTGTGTACTGTGCCTGGGCGAATGGCCAACAAATGAAATACATAATTTAATTTGCATAATGCAGAGTAAATAAGCCGTCAGTTTGAGGCGACCACAAATTGAAATTGCATAATTAACATAAGTAATGCGCATTGTTCAATTAGATGAGTAACTGAATAGCTGTACAGCTATAAAGCTATATATACACACACGTATGTCTGTATGTATGTATGTAGGTATGTAGGTATGTATATGAATAGTTGCCTGTATTCACCTGAAATATATGCTCCACCTTGCCTTTGATTTTTTCCTCCTCAGGACACTCGTCTGGTAGCCGGCCCATCAGCTCGTAGATGGCAGTCACAATGTCAGTCATTTCTTCCCTCGTAATGAATCCGTCGCCGTTGATGTCGTATAGGGAGAAGGTCCAGCGCAGCTTCTCCTCCACCGAGCCGCGTGAGAGTATTGAAAGTCCTTGAACGAAATCCTGTGGTAAATAAAAAATAAACCCACAAAATTAATAATATTACAGATAACAGAAGAGCTACAGCTGAAGATATTAAATAATATAAAGGTAGTCGTATTATCATGATAACAGGGCCAAAAGAAATTGAAAATATGTTTTAAGAAATTGCTCGTAAACCGCATAGCATTGCCTGAGCACGTACAGGGTCCAGAAAATGCTGCTGAAGTCGACATTTATTTAAGTTCTTTGTATGACAAATGGCTTAGATAAGAACTGGAAAGTGGTGGAAAGTGGAGAAAGTTGTACAACTGTATTCTATCTAAAATTTCGCTTCACAGCGCTGCGTCTCAACAGAAAACTTTGCTTTGCATATTGGATGCTTGTGCTGTTTTTTTTTTCTTGGCCATTTGAAGAATTTTTGGCCATTTGGACAATCGCAGTGGGAGCTCGGCTAATTTATCAATGTGCATCGCACGTGACAGATCCAACCCAAAAAAGGAAAAAACTGAAAAAAAAATATAAATATCGTTGCCTACATTCGGGCGTTGCAGTTCGGACGCTGACAAATGCTGGTAGTCAAAGACATGAATGGACCAGCTGAATTTTCTCTTAGCCGGACTTATAAATGGGCACAGTGGGCGTGGTCATATTTCTAAGATGTTCTGTCTGCCTTGGCCGGAATTACATTTGTACAAAAAAATAAAATATTAAATGAGTTGTCTTAAACAACTTTACAGACGCAGTGAATCAGTAACAGGATGGAAAATTTGATTTAAATTTGCAGCGCACTCAGATATTAATATAATTCGAGGTGCTTTTAGAATCTGTAAAGGAATTTTGGCTTCGGTTAGCCATCGGTATTTCAGACTTGGACAGGTTTCATTTATTCGACTCTTATTTTCGAATCACAAAAGGTTTTTAATCAAAAAAAAGTTTTTATTTTCTGATATCGAGATTTGTAATTGCATTAGTTTTCGGTTAGATTTTATAGATTGAAATATCATAATTTTTATAGTTTATATATTTTTAATTCTTTATTTACTTATTTGCAAGAAAGTTGCTTAGAAGCCGTAGAAATATATTTTCATAAAGATATCAACCTTCGCGCTATACAAACAAGTTAATAGGATAATTGTAGAGTACAGTCAGTCGACAAACGATTATAGTCCTTGTAGTTTACAGTCCTCAAATGGTTGTTTCTATTCGAGTTCAAGCTAAAATTGTTTCTAGCATAACCGGTCTTTGGTTTCTATTCCGCTTTGTTTATACCTCGCACATATTATAAATACAATAATAGTAGTTAATATCACTATTATTTCATTGCCGCCCTATTATTAGATACTTGTCAGATTATAGGGTAAAATGTTCCTTGATTGCAGTTCATTAAAAAAATATAGCCCAACATTGTTTCTCAATTATTCCTTTGTATTTAGCAAATAGAGGTCACGCAGGGCTTATAAAGTGGCGGCAGTGATTTATACTAAAAGTACTTTTATAAAGTAAAACAAGTAAAGAAGGCTATCTTCGGCTCTCCGAATATTATATACACTTGGAATCTGGATTGTTCCAGCTATGGCAGCTAAATGATAATAGAGTGTATCTTAACTTGTGTATCTTATTACGATATATTTAAAAACAAAAAGGTTTCCACGCAACAACTTTTGAACCGATTGTTTCTATGGGAGCAATATGATATAGTTGCCCGATCTGACCGGTTCCGATATATGTGCTGCCAGCCACAAGAAGTAGGCTACATATTCTATCCAACTAGCTCAACAACTGAGGGACTGTTTTTCATACACACAGACAGACAGACGGACGGACGGACGGACAGAAATATATCAACTCGTCTCGTCGTCCTGATCAATAATATATACATACAGTTTATGGGGTTGGAAATAATTCCTTCGCATTTCGAGACACAATTTAAATATACAGAAACTTTGAAATTTTTTTCTTGAAAATAGGTTTCATTTATTCATATGTATATTTATACTTATAAAAATAAAATAAAAATTACTTATAAAAAAAAAAAAAATGTTTCATTAATTTCGGTTCAAAATTGAGTAATTTGAGTAAAAAGCCAACAAGTTTTATTTTTTATACTTTTAAATGAAATCTATTCCAAAAGGATTAAAAAATAAAACCTTAAAGGACTGAAGATATTATCATTTTCAATAAAAGCTGTCAAGTCCTATAACAGACGACATTTAAATATTAGTTGAAATATATTGGAAAAAATTTTAGAATTGAAAAAAAAAATTGTTTTCAAAAAATTAATAAGAATTATTTAATCACCCTAAAAATTTATTGAACTCTTTAGTTATTATTTTTTTGATCAAACTGATTTTATTACTTAATGCGCGACTCGATAAATTACCCTGTTAATGGAAGAGTAGAAACCAGCTTTAAAAATGATTTTATATACGATTTTATGGAATTCATTGGGTGGATGGATATATATATATTATTGATCAGAACGCTGTGATCAATTCGGTCTGCCCGACTTTTCTGTCCGCCTGTCTGCTTCTATTCGAACTATTCTCTCAGTGTTTCAGCCAGGCGAATGAAAAATGACCTCTATGAAATGAATCACCTCTACATCGTGAGAAAGGAACAACTAAATAACTATTTTTATTGCAGTCTATAAGGGTATAATATCTTCGGTGAGCCGAAAATAGTATTTCCTTACTAGTTTGTGTATTAAAGCTTAATATATTTCTAAAGATTATAAAAGCTAAATAATTTTCTAAACGAGCAAATCGTTTGAGTTATTTCCTAATATGCCCCTATTATAAATAAGTATTTATTTAAACCATTCAATGGGGTGACATTTTCTCCCTTGTTGTTGTTTTTATTGTTGTTGTTTAACGTTAGAAATTTAATAAAAACAACTGTCGTGCAAATCGTGCATAAAACACCTTGCAACAATATGTGAGCTTAATTGAAAAGCGGAAGTCTACTTAGTCAGCCGTCACTCCACACACACACACAGAGAGAGAGAGAGAGTGAGCAAGGGCGAGCGCGAGGCGGTGGCGGTGGCGATGGCGGAAGGGGGTGTGCTAGTGTGTACACACATGCTTTATATCGGGAACGTGCCTTGTAGTCATTACAATTTTAGGTCATTATTCACAAACGAGAATGGCGCCCAGGCAAAAAGGCAGAGGCAAAGGCAAAGGCAAAGGCAACAACAGCAAAGGCGAAGCCAGATAAGTGACTGTCTGTTGGCGACGGAGGGGGTGTTGTGTGGGGGGGTATATTTTTGGTGGGTGTATGTAAATGTAGAGGGGGTATGTATGTATGTATGTGTGTACAACTGCAGCAGTTGGTTGGTCTTTTGTTTGGCCTGTCTTTGCTTTATATCGCACTTGTGTCTTGGCTTGGCCGCCCCGGCGAGTTGGCGTTAAAATCGCCATAATTCATCGTTTCAATGGCGCCGCAGCCAACACGTGCTGCTCCTCCTGGTGCTGTTACTGCCGCAGTCACGCCTATACACGCCCTTCTACCGCCTCCCTAGCTAACATATTTTGCATATCCAATAGGCGTGGCCCTTGGGCCGGAAGCGAAGTTCATGTTCGGACGTTGGCACCCTGGGCAAGCAGCCGAACAAAACTGCAAAATTATTTGCAATTTGCATGCGAAGTGCTCCCCGTCCCACTGCCTTTGCCGCCATTTGCCACGATTTGCATGCGCATATTTATTTGATTTCCGCTGCTGTTCTCCTCTTCTCCGACTACTTCATCCACTTTCACCTTCATCCTTCTTCCGCTCTTACCCTTTCTGCACTTTTTCCCATGCAATAGAAATGTTGACAACGACAGCAGCAACAACAGCAGCAAAACGCGACGCTGACAGCAACATGAACATCGTTCGTGAAAAATAGATAGAGATACGGTAGTAAAACTCTCTTCTTTTTCCAGAGTTTTCCCCTTCATCTTTCCGTCGCTGTGCATGTCAAGCACTTGTAGTGCATTTTATTTCAATTTTGAGACATTTCACTTGATTTTTTGGCTTTTGTTTCGCTCGCTTTGCGCTGCCATTTTCAGTTTTGCCGCCGGTGAAAAGTAAAAGACCAAAAAAATAAAATTCAAAAAACATTTGCGCCCGAAAGTAGGCAATGTAAATGAATATGGAAATTGAAATTGCAATGGCTGCTGCTGCACATGGCTGCCATTCGCAATCGAAAAAAAACTAGCCTCATTTAAAGGTAGGAAAAAACAGCTGCGTCATGCGTTTTTTTCTTTTTAAATATTGGAATTTCTGAAGGACTTTTGAAGACACAAAAAAAAGAAAACCAACTTAAAAGTTGGTTGAAAATAATTATACATAGAAAATTCTATTGAAAATATAAGCTAATTCAAAACTTTTGAGATTTTCTTGTAGAGTTAGAGAGAAATGTTTTTCTAGAGTTTCTTTTTACACACTTGAAAGATTAGTCTTTCTTTCTAGGCAAACAAACCTCTTAGTTTCGTCTTATCAATAATATATTTTCGTACTTTGTGACAAAGTTATAGTACTCTCCGCAAGGGTATACAATGATTTGTTTGGAATATTATCTTAGCCTATTAATATGGCTTGATGCATAGATCAGATTAAAAACATTAAAAATTAAATAAAGTTCCCAAATAGTTTGGTATTATTTGCAAATGAAAGACGACAACTTTCTTTATGCATTGTCATGTGAATACAATGAATGGATACAAACTGTGCGCAAATAAATCTTATCCTTTATAATACGAGTATATTTTATGTACTTTCAATTGAGAGCAGTATGCCCGTATTAAAGTCCTTTCAAATCGTTGGCTTTAATGCTTAAAGCAAATCAGAAGCTGTCGCTCCCAGTCAAAGTTCTGTCGCAACCCATCAATGACAGGGCATTTTTTGTTTAAGTAACTGAGGAAAAACTTTTACTCCACATTTAACTACAGAGAATGGCATAATGTCAAAAGGGAAAGAGAGAGATTAATAGAGGAATAGAAGGATAGAGTATGCCAGAAGATGAAATAGAGTTTCGCAGAACTTGTATAGTACGAGTATGAGCGTGGTTCGTGTAGAGCTGGGCGCGTGACGTGAAAATTCAATTTACTTCACGTTTATATTGAGAACCGATATTACAGCTATAGCAAAGATCCACTGTAATATTTGTAATATTATTTGCGATTTTCCGACCGTAGGGTCGAATGGACATTTTTTCACTAGTTAACTTTTTTCTAGGCGTCTCGGTCAAAGGTACAAATCTATAATCTTTGGCTGAAAAATTCGATATTTTTTCATCAGCAGTTCAATAAATGAATATAATTTACATTATTTTAAAGCTATTTGCCAAAATAAACCTAATTTATATTCATGTATCTGGCTTTTACCACTGCAAATCAGCATTTTTCCAACGTGACACGAAACATGTGGATCGTGATTAGAGGTGAGTAAATACGCCCATCTCTAAGCACGAATAGTAGAAGTATTTGTACGGTTACTCGTACGAGTGTAACTGGAACTTTGCTTATTACAACTTGACGCTGGTCTTTATCATTTAATAGAGCTGTAGAGCATCCTGCCAGAGGACTTTCGTGGCTGTTGTGAACATGTTGCTGCTGCTGTTGTTGTTCCTTGTAAACCGCAACTAAATGAGCTGCGCTCAGCGCGACTTGGCCTCGCCTGTGGCTCTGGTTGTGGCTCTGTTTGTGGCAGTGGCGAATGTGTTGGTTGCTGTTCGTTTTGGGCATTTTGCAGCATCATTTGGCGACGCCAAGTAAATAGGACCACCCAGCCATCCAATCTCAGCCACTCAACCAACCACCCATTGTCCCCGCAACTTTATCCTTACAGCGCGGCGCTTATGAAGCTACTGAAGCTTCTGCTGTATCGTGTCGTGGAGTTTCAACTCAACTGTCAGCCATATTTTATGCTTAAAATGTCTAAAGTAATTTTATTGTACTTAAGCGCTCTTTGTTGGACAGACAGAAAAAACCAAGGGAAGCAGGAGGATTGGATGGTCGTCCCACTTGGCTGACCACTGAGCCCACCCACTAAGTAACTTCTACTTAAGCAAGTAAAAACGTTGGCATGGGAGCTGTGAGAACAGAGAGAGAGAGAGAGAGTGGGAGAGAGTGGGAGAGAGTGGGAGAGAGTGTAGAGAGTGTACATAACTAAGTATATTAAATTGAATTATTTGCCAAGTGCTTAGGCACATTAAAAAGCTTCAGAAAATGTCCCAATGTCCACCCAATATTTGGCTTTAAGCTAAAATAACTCTTTAAACTGGAACTCTCAGCTCGTTAATATTTGCCAGCATCTGTGCTTAGCTTTCTTCCTTAGTCCTATGTACTCGTATAGCTGCAGGCTTACAGTTTGCCTAACTTTTTCGAGTTCTGCTCTACTCAAACAATTCTGTGCTGCCTTACACGTATTATAGCTCGTACAGCTGAGTTTTATGGATTTTGGACACTGCTCGGGCGCCTCTTAATGACTTCTTCGACACTAAAGTTAAAGACCTTCACATAGCGTATAAACTTGCACTGGAGTTGCCCATGGAATTCATCACAAAGTTGTTGTAGTTTAAGGCCAAATTTGCTTAAAAATAAAATTAAAAATTTTAGGCCAAATAAATTAATTGTTTTGCTTGCCTAACGAGTATAAAATTTTGTTTATTTTCTTTCTGTGAATTGTGAACTATTTAAAATTAATTCCACTGTATGGCATACATTTTCAAGCTGAATTAAATTAAAAGTTTTAACTCTTTTGGTTTATTGCCAATTCTATTGACGATTCAAAGAATAAGCCTGTTTACATGTTTTTTTAGTGATGAGTCATCTCCATCTCTATATATATAACTCTTTTCCTACACTTTGGACACGGGCATATTGGGGGGGAAACCGTTGCTTGAATCTTCACTGTCCAATTCAGTTGTTAATTATTATCACAGTTCCAGGAAATTCAGCATTTTATTAAAAACTGATTCAAGACGAAAAACTGGTGGATTCAAATTAACATGGGGAATAGTCTAATTCTAACCTGATTAAATATTAAATTAATTTTAAAGTTTTACAAAAACTCTTCACATTTTTTTTTTAATATTATTAAATTACAATTATTTATTAAAGAAAATATATTTAAGTTTCGGAAATTCCGCCTGCAAGACCTGAAGAAGAACGGAAAGTTTGTAGTATTCACCTTTTTTAACGGTGAATAATAATAATATAACCTAAAAGCTATTTTTGTATCCATTATTATTGTATCCATTTTTTTGGCTATTTTCCAATAGATTTCTCAAAAAGTAATAGCTGATTATTGTTGATAAATCAACTGGTAAAAAGTGTAATCAAACACATTAAATTTATTCAGTTCTATTCCGAGCAACGCCGGATAAAACTGACCATTTTACATTTATATTTATTTATATTATAATTCCTACAGCGCTTATATGAATAAGTAAGAGGAACACCTTACAAAAATTGTAAATTCCCATTATTTTACTATGCAGAGAGTATTACTTACCTCAAAGCTGACAATGCCGCTGTGATCCTGATCCAATGTATTGAATACATAATGTGCGTATAGTGTTGGATTTGCTGTTTTAATATTTGTTGTTGTTGTGGTTTGTTTGTTGTTGTTGTAAATAAAAATGAGAAAGGAAATGCGTTAAATATAAGTGGGCAACCAAAAGAAGCCAAGGCATAAGAGTCTGCGGCTTCAAATTAAGCTTAATATGAAATTTCAAAGCTTTGGTTTACATCAACTACAAATATACATACACAGTTACATACTTACAAGCATAAACACACATTTAAATAGTTTACAATCGATTATATGAGACGAATCCGAATGTGAATGATATATATATAATGACTAGACCTGTTCTCGATTTCAATTTAATAATAAATCTTACTTTTTGGAGCAGGATACAGAATTGAGTTTAATTTGTAGGAATACGGAACAGGTCTGATGCGAGAATCTGAATTTGAATGCGAATGCGAATGAAATTGAAACTGGGAGTGGGAATGGGAATGAAGCTAAACCTAAAACTTGGAAGTCAAACTGAAAGTGAAAGTTGAGATGCCAGCAGAAAGATGAGAGCTCTGCCTGCCTGCTGCTGTGTCATTGTTGGGTTCTAACTTTTATGGGGGTCTTTGACCCTGTCCTTATTGCCCTTATTGTCAGTTGAACACACTGTGCATTTGCGGCTCAACAAGGCTCTACCTCAAAGAAAAGCAACAGCAACTACAACAACAGAAAAAAATTGTTGCAACTAAACTTTCGTTTTGTCAGCCACAAAAGTTTTTGTTTATCGCTTAAAGTCAACATGGCCCTAAAACAGGACTTTTGACTTTTGTATCCCAGCCCCTCAGTCCTTGTCCGTAGCTCGATTTTCCTTAGCGAATGCCTTGAAAATGTCCTCAGCTAATTATGAGCGTCTGTTTGCTTTGCTTCATAAAATGGAGTGTGTGAGAGTACTGATAAGTTGCCAAAGGCTCAACAAATTATGCTACATATCTCTTATGTCAGATGGCTCATATCACATATATACCACATACTAAATACCGAGCATTATATAGCGTGTGCTTTACTGCTCTTAGGCGAAGTTTTGACACAGAATAAAGAAAGGAAAGGCTTTTTAGCAACAATTTTTCCTTAATTAACCTTTTTTTTGTTGTTTTTTCTGCCGGTCTACAGCATTGGTTTTATCTTGTTCATAAAATAAATCCACATACTTGCAGGGTATTTCATAGTCAGGCCGAATAATCACAAAATGCTTTCAAAAGCATTGGTAGAAAGTGTTGCCTACCTTCCGGCGCAGCGTTAACCTTGCGAATTGTCGCTTGAGGCTTCTTTGAAGTCAGTTTTATTGCAGCATCTCAAAATCTACCAGTGTGTGTGTGTGTGTGTGTGTGTGTGTGTGTGTGTGTGTTACCGTGTTTATCTGGCCATATCATATTACATTTAGATTATTACCAAACAGACGCTCAATTGTCCTGTTTATGGTTACGACTTAATGCTTAAGGAGCTGAGGCTACACTTCCGTTTCAGCTTTTACAGCTACAGCTGCATATTCCGTTTCCTGTTCGATTTCTGCTCTTTATGGTTAACATAATGTTTACACCTCTTTCAGAGTCCGTTTCCGAACGAAATGCAGTTCATAAAATTACGGGAAAACAACCAAAAAAAAGAGGAGAAAATTTAATGTGATGTGTGGTTTGACCTTTCAAGTATCGCGGATTTCTGATGGGGCTTTTCTGTTTTTCTCTTTTTTTTTTTGTCATTCCTTTTCTTCGCCTTTGCGCAGTGCCTAAAATGTATTTGTCAAAGTTTATTGTCGCCGTTTGATATTTAATGTGCTTTTATGACGCATGACGCTGAGACACGCCCATCGAACGCCTACAGCACAGTAAGGTCAAAGCTCAAAGGCAAAGATGGCATCTGTTGTTGTTCATAATAATTTTTGCCTGTTGTAGTTGTTGCTGTTGCTGCTGCCAGATATGTTTTTACTTTGGCCAAATCAAAATGACTGCAAATGTGCCATGTAAAAATTGTTATAAAATTTACGCGAAAAATTCGCAACACGCCACAAGAAAAAGAAAACAAAGCAATCTGAAGGCAGAACGCCAGGCAAGTGGAACCACACGAATGCGAGTGTACAGTGGGGCGTTTGGGATTGCGACTGTGGCAAAAGTGATAAATCACCAACTTTGATGATGATTTTTTTTCTGTTTTTTTTTTTCCCTACCTTCTTTGGCCCGGCTGTCGCCTGGCATTAGGTTTACTTGAGCCTCCGCCTCGCCTTTAAGCATAGACGGAGTTTTGGCGGAGTGGCAAAGCGGCTTATCAAAATAAAAAATGATTTCATTATTTATTTTTCATCAGATAACTGGGGCGCAGCCTGTCTCGTGTTTACTTCGCCTTTTTACAAGCATTTCCGCCTGTCGATGTCGATGCTTGTTTGTCAGCTTTACCGCTACAGCTACAGCTACAGCTTCCACTTCCACTTCCACTTCCATTTCTATCTCTACCTACACCTCCAGCACTTCTTCATACGAGTACTTCCATTTTCATCTCCATTTCCTTCAAGGTCCTCTTTCGAGGAATTGCGCACACTTTGCACCACGGCAGGGCAACCAAATAAGTTTATTATAATAATTTAGTGCCAAACATGTGTAGCAATATTTCGGCTTGTCTCCTTCTCTTTTTTTTTTTTTGTGTCCTGCTCAAGGGGATTAGTGCCTGACGGCCACATAAGTAACACAACCACAACCAAAAAAAAAAAAAAAACAAAAACAGAAAAATACACATAATCATGGATTTTAAGTAGAATTTATTGTGGCACCTACAAACCCAGCTCTTGCCCCATACTTAGACTGACTATATTCTTTCATGGGAGTATTTCATACTCCTTCGACAGTAAGAGGGCGCATTATGAGCTGCTCCTATAATTATTTTGTATATACTGCATACATGCATATAGAAATATTTCAGCCTAGGAAGTATGTGGACACAGTGTTAATACACTGTGAATATATATGATTAATTTAATTTCATTTTAGTTAAATTCCAAATGCTAACAAATAACTTTAATTTCTATTCTCTTCCAGAGAGAAGTATAACTTTGTCATTTAATGTATAATACATTAATAGAGCCATCTACAACCTATAAGCTATATATATATTATTGATCAGGATAATGAGACAAGTCAATATACGTCTGTCCGTCTGCGCGTCCGTCGGCTTGCCTGTGCGTCCGTCTGCTAATAAATTATGATCAAGTTGAGTGTACAAAAAAGTTCAGAAATAGTTAAATCGAAATCATCTTTTTTTATATTCCCTAGTAAGGACTGCGGTAAACATCCTAGATGTAATTTATATTTAACTAAACCCCTTCCTATCCTTTATGTCTTTGAGTCTTCTTTAAATTTTATAATCACTTATATAGGGTATTTTATAGCCAAGCTCTGATGTGAAAATTCTTGTAATTTTTTATACACTTTTGTAACTAGACTCTGTATTAACCCCAAAATTATGCCACTTTCAGTCATTTGAATCAGTTGTAGGCTAACGAATCCTTTTTTTTTTTTTTTTATTTTATTCATTCCTTCATTGGATGCATCACTTGGCAAGTCAGTTGGTCGATTGGTCAGTCAGTCAGTAAGTCAGTGGGTTAGTGAGTCGGTCAGTTAGTCAGTTACTGTCCAGCAGCTCATTATCCGCGCCTTAACTTGGCTCGCTTTGTGGCGAGGCTTTTATTTATGGCAGCAGCCGCGTGGTAAAAAGTAAATGGGCAAATTTACTTGTTATTCAAACGAGGTCAAGTGGGTGGATGGGTGGCCCTTGGATGGTAGCCCCTGTCCCGAACAGCCCTGCCAATCCCAGCCCAGTATAACCTTACAGCCCAAGTCGCGACTTGTGAAACATGATTTTGCTTTTTATACTTTTTGCTAATTTGCTCTCTCAACATTTCAGTTTTACAAGCCAAGGGTCCGCAGGAATCCGCTTGGGGTTGCCAAGGGAAAAGTCGCCTCTTTGAAACTCGCATAGCATCGCAGCTCTATGGGACCCTCAGTATTCATGTGCATCTATTTATCAATGCTAACCTGGCCCCGTACCCTGTACCCTGTTTCCTATCCCCAGTGCCCGGCTCTGCCCTAGCAGAAACCATTTTTGGCCAACAGACAAAGTTCCGGTCAATGGCTGACATTGGCCTTTGTCTTGGCCATTCACAAAGCAGGCAATAATAATGATAATACTGCCACACCAGAGTATATGCCATCATGAAGTTGCCTGCCCTGACCATGGCCAAAAGAAATTGGCAATACTCGTATCATCAGCTGCCATTTCGTCTATTTCGCTCATTCCATTCGATCCTTGCCCAATTCCAATGCGGGCCCCGTTCTGCTGGGAGCTCACTCCATTGATAATAGATAACAATAAAAGCCAATTGAACCGGTTCGTCAGTCAATGAACTTATCAGATATAATGTCCCGGTTAGTTACCTATTTAAAGCTGGCAGCAGTTTAGTTAGGCATCCTTAGAATCATAAGGAATATGCCAATGCAATGAATGTTATTAATGAAATGAGTATGAATAATCTGAATTAAAAAATGAATATATATATTAAATTTATAAATAATATGTTGATCTGGCAAGTAAAATATTGCAATATTATTATGTGAATTTCCATTTAAATCAAAATTATTCAGACAATCGAATTGTATAAAAAAAATACTTGCCCTGTTTTCATTTCCGACTTAAGCCCAACAAAAAAAAGTGAAGCTTACTTTTATTTCACTGAAATTAATTCGGAAGTGAAAACTGGAACATGGTTAAATAAATAGAAATTTCAGATAAAAATAAAAAAAATCATAAATTTCTCTACAGGAGTTGAATGACTTTCTTTTTCAATGAAAATGTACGCAAATAAGCTAAAATATTTTATGATTTTCATGATGAACTTCAGGTGTACACGGTGAAGTGATTTCATGAAGAATTTCCTATGATATTTTCGAGTGGTTGAAAAAGTGAAGTCTCAAAAGAACTCATGAAGATGTTTACTCTTGTAAATCTGAACTTACATACAAATACATATATATAATATCAATATACACACAGTCTACTTATATAAACCATACATCGAGATTTTAAATCGAGTTGCAGTTGCTTAGAATTTAGAACTAAATTTCTTAAATTTTGAAGAATTTTTGATGTGGCGTTCAGCAAGCGAGTTGCGATGAGTTTTTTCTAATGCACAATCTGAGCTACAAGCAATGGAAGCTATACACAAACATTGGAGACTATCGATATTGTTATCGAAATTCTGAGTCTGATTGTGTATTAATCGTGATTGATTGATTGATGAAAGTAAACGAGAAACGAGTATATAAGCAAGCGTTAGTAATATACTAGTTCAAGTCACAAATGTTAACGAAACAAATTATACTGTACCGCACGAACCTCCCTGTGGAAAGAACTGCGAATAGATCACTTTGAAAGTATCCTCCTTGACGACGCCCGTGGGGCATTCAGCCTTAAAACCACGATAAATTCGTTTGATTTCATCCTCTGTGAAGCGGGTGGCACGACTCAAGGCGCTCAGCGAGTCTGGTCTGTATCGAGCCGGCGTTTCGAATTCTTCTAGTTCGGAATCTGCAAAACGAGATATAGTCCAAAGCAGCATAGCACGCACAAAGAACGAGAGAGGAGAACGAGAAAAAAGAAGAGAAAAAGGAAGCGATGAATGAGTGAATATGTTAAAACAAGCAAAGCTCTGGGATAATTATTCAATATTTAATTAACTACAAGCAATTTGTTATTATTAAATACGTAATACTCGTTCATTATAAGGAGCTTGACTTAAGCATGTATGTAGATATCTTTAAATAGGGCTGAAATGAGTACAGGGTATTATATCGCCAGACCACACAGCCACAAGCTTAAAGGTTGTACAGACGTAAGGACTGACTGGCAGATACTATATATTTAGATTTAAATTGCTGTAGAAACATACTCATATAATACTCGTATTTATAATTGAATCTTAACGTTTTTATCTTATGAATCCCTGCAGCGCATTGGACTCCTCACGCAAAGTTTGAGTATTGTTTTCACTTAGCTGAAATTGTACCCAAAATTTCATGCCATTTTCTCATGTTTTTATTTTTATTTCTATACAAAAAAACATTGGGAAAAATTAGTAAGAGAGACGTTGACATAAAATTACACAACGAAAAAATATTTAAAAAATAATAATAATTTCCAGAAAATTCTTCTTAAAGGCATATAATATTAATATTGACGTGTCTGATAGCATCCACCCACCAGCAACATATTTTTCCATAATTTTTTGTAAAATTCAGTTTTTCAAAAATGTATATTATTCTTCAGCTTATTAAATGAAAATATGGATATCATTTCATTTATTAATTATTCCAGTCTACAAGGCTATGTTCTCTTCTGTACTCCCAATACAGTCTTTCCATCCTTAAGAGATTTAATTCCGCCTTAACATAAGTTTCAAAAAAATATAGCATACTTTTTGGAGTAGAACTCGTTTATATACCGGAAACAAGATTTCTGTATGATGCGTTTATTTTCATTGTCGGACTTGATCAGATCCACTCAGCTGTTTATGCTGATCAGGATTATAAATATACACTTCAAAAAACAAATTATTCCAAGCAAGGAAAATGCGTTCTGTTCCGAAAAGCAATGAAATTTGCAAAAAATCTTCTTCTATTGAAAACGACATAAAGATATCGACCTTCTTCTGGCTGTGTATTTTTCCGTTACCTTTGAAGTGTTACAAAAGCTTGCATAAAATTTATATACCCTTTTTTAAGTGGGTATAGGGCAGAAAAATTACCATATGCTCCCATAAATAAACCGATCAAATACATTGCAGTTTGTGACAGGTTTTTTTAGTGGTTTATGCCTCAGCTTCGACTATATATGTATATATATATATATTTTTTTTTTTTCTGTCATTAGCCTGAGGGGCATACAGTACATACCACTCGAATGGAGAGTTTCTCTCTTATCATGGCCCGTTTGTTGTCTGTCATTCTGTCTACCTGTCAGCTTGTTTGCTTGGCACACCTGCCATACACACACACACACACACACACACACACACACACACACATGCACAGAGGCACGTGACGTGCAGAAGTTGGCGCGATTTTGATCTTTTGAGTCGCTTCTAGCGTTGAATTGACTTGCAACTTCCTTAAGTACTTGCCCTGTCGCTGGGAAAACTTTTGCCAGCTTTTCATATAGTTTTTTTTTCTTGTTTTTCGCCCTGTGTGTAGGCTGTAAAGAAGGCAAAAAAAAAAAACAGGGAAAATATTGCAAGTTTTTAGCAAAGCCAAAGCGACTTTGGCACAGGTAAATGCCCCTTTGCCTTTGTGTGAGAAATTCTTTGTGAAGCCTGTGGAGCCTCAATTTTGGTTAATTAAAAGTTTTGCTCAACTCATAAGAACGCACATATATTTATATATACATATACATATATATACATGCACATATATATAGACAACAGCTGCAGGCAATCAGTATGTATGTGTGCGTGTACTGTAGTGCCCGAAAGCAGGCAACACTTTTTACGCGCTTGACAAATGGCTGCTTAAAAATGCATGAAACGCGCGCAACGAGTGAATTGCGGCAGAGGCGTGGCAAGAGGGGAGTAGCCGGCAAAAGGGTGACGTGCCCCAGCTAGCGTATTAACTATTTGTCAGCCACGCCCATATTTAGTTTAAAGTGAAGCTACAGTGCTCGACTAGATAGATACTCTGCGTATTCAGGAACATTCAATAAAAAATAATTATTTTCACATATTCCTACGACATTGTTTTAATGAATTACATTCGCCTTTTACTTCTGATCAGAGTCCATTTGCCCTTTGCCTTTTACATATGTTTTGCACATACCTTATATACCCTTTTTACCCATTTTAATGGGTACAGGGTATAAAACGTGGCTTTACTTGGCAATGCCCTGAAGTTATGTGTATATATTCACCCAAAAACATTCATACTTCGTGTAGCGGGTATATTCGCAAATAAGTCTTAGAACACTTTAACTAGTATATATCCATAGTATATAATAAATATATATAAAATATAATATATAATATACACTTCTGCACATAGTTACTATATCGAAAATTCTGTCATTGAATAATTATGTATATACTATATTAACATATTTATAGAATATATTTTTAAAGTTGACTTCAGATTTCATATGAAGCTTTGATCAGACTACATTTTTGAAAATTGATTAATTTTCGAATAAGTATTAAAATAGTTTTCTTTAGTTTACTTTTTTCTCTAAAGTATTACTGTGCATAAAAAGGCATCCAAATATTAGATAAGATATTAAGAAGCTATATATAAAATAATTCGATGCATTTAATGTGCTATATAAAGGGTATTTCGTAGTGTGCTTCGTTTTTAAACAGTTCCTGTAAGTTTGCCTTCTAAACTGCGATACATACGAGCTCACACTCGCAAATAAACGTAGAATTGCAGATTCTCATGCATATGCAAATGTATTGTTTAAAATGCATTTTCTCTTTAGACGAAACGGATAAAATAGCAAAAAATATATTTTCTTCTTTCTGGCAAATAATAATAATAATATTGTGTGCACTTTGTGTGGATCTGACATTAAGATGCCATATTTTGTTTAACTTCTCTTTGCATAGCGGCAAATTGTGGAATTAAAATTGTTGGCATTTATTATCAAAATGTTATGGCTGGAAAATTTAAATAAAATCAAGTAATATATTTTCTTTCTGTCTCGTCTAGAGCTAGAGCCGAACATTGGAAACCTCAAAGTTTCGCAATGAAAACATAAAATTTTCCAGCTCTTTCCAGACTTTCCTTTATAAGCAAACATATTTATATATATTATAAATATTATTGAGAAGATTATATATCCCATAAACCGCACATGCTTAACAATTCAGTGTTGATTTTCTAGGGTATTTCGTAGCTGTGCTCTGACTGTCTGCAAGTTGAGTCAATTTTGAGTTAAGTTTCCTTTTTTCAGGTGTTTTACAGATGTTAGCCACCTAAATCAGGGCACATATCTGCTGGCAGAATATCTGAGCTGTCGTTTCATATGAAACGTTAGCTTTTGTATTTCTTTCCAGCTGGGTTTATTCATTTCGTTTTCTCTTTTGCATTTCACATTTCACTTGCCACTCGAATGCACTCCTCTAAGCTTACTTTTATGACTGCACATTTCCCATCTATCAGCTGCCAGTTGTCTGTTGTCTGTTGTATGTTGTCTGTTGGCATATGGCATTGCAGAAATTTTTACCGAAATTCATTAATTTGTATATATATTTATATGATGTTTGTTTGTTTCAAATTGCGTCAAGCTGTGCATTCACTCTTACGACATTCCCAAGAGACATACATGAAGTGCTTGTGCACTGGACAGAAAAACTAGTTTTGAATGGCTACTATTGGCACGCCGAAGATTATATACCCTTTCAGACTAGAATAAATATTAGAAAATCGTTTTGAATCTATTTAAGACAGATGGGCAAATGAACATGACTCGCATCATCGTCCTGAACAAGAATATGTATACTTTATGGTGCCGAAATAGATGCCTCCTTCAGTGCATTACAGATTTATTGATAAGTTTATAATATCCTCTGAAAGGGCATAAGAAAAAGCTCTTTCAATTGGAAAGAGTATTTTATTATTCCTGAAATTTCACCTTGATTTAAAAAACTACTTTAAGCTTGAAAAAAATGTCAAGGAAGCTGTTAAACATATATATATATATGGCAGTATAAATTCTATAATACCCTTTTCTCTGAGTATGTGTGTGTTTATTATCAGCCGGGCAAACAACAACAACAAAAACCATAATAAAAATGTGAGACGTAAAATTTAGACGAATAAATTCGTCGAAAATGTCTAAATTATTTGGGAGCATAACAAAGCTGTTTGTGTGACCTCGTGCTAGAGGGGTTACGGATGGTGGTCGGGGGGTGGTCGGAGGGGTTGCAAGAAGACTAAACGTCTGGCAGATTCAAAACAGCATCAGCGCCCAAAAGCAGGCCACAGTTTTTGCATTTTGCGTTGTTGTTGTTGGTATTATTGTTTTACCACTGTGTTTTTCTCTCTGTTTTTGTCGAAATTTTGCTGAGGTCAAGGTGTGAACGACGTGAATAGCATTGCCAATGCAAACATGCCACTCATTTGCGTGTGGCAGCAATGCTTCGGGCGCTTTATATGGGAGTGGGACGGACGGCGGGAGGCGTGGTTAGTGTGGTCAGTGGTCAGTGGCGTCGCTGGCAATTGGCAACCATAACAATAAACAGAGCGTGAGTGGAGCTGCAACCCGCTGCTCAGCACTCACTCGCTTCTCATTGTTGTCATTGTAATTGCAGATAAAGCACACAGTAGGGCGGCTGCTAGTGCGGGTGGGGGGAGTGGGTGTGGTCGGCGGTAGAGAAACATCTACAGTTGCAGCTGGCAGCTGCACCACTTTCAACTTGCAATGTTGCATGCGCTCGCATAATAAGTTCCTGTTTATCTCGACTCGGTTTGTTTGTCTGTTTGTTTGTCTGGAGGGCTGCACTGTGTGTGTGTGCGCGCGCTATGAAGGTGTTAGTATGTGTATGCGTGTTTGTGTGTGTGTGTGCCAGCGCAGGTGTCATGTTTCCGTTTCCGCTGCAGCAGCAATGCAGCAATGCAGCAATGGCTGCAACTGAAGCCGCCGTCAGCCAAGTGCAAATATTTTTGCATGCAGCTGCAACCGCAACTGCAACAGCCTCTGTGTGTGCTACTGTGTGTGTGTGTGTGTGTGTGTGTGTGTGCGTGTGTGTGTGCGTGTTTGTGTGTTTGTGTGTATAGGGGTAAGCGGGCTTTTTTTTTATTAGGTATGCCTGCTGTTTATCCACTGTAACTGCAAAAATATTTACTTTCGTTCAATTTCAAGAGTGCCGAGTGTCGATAGGGCAAAGTGCAAGTTAATAAAAAGAATTATATGCTAACGCATACATATATGCACTTATATAAATATGTATATAAAATATATATATATTAAAGTATGCATTACAGCCATACACAATCCTTTGAAAGAAAAAAAAAAAAACAGCGCTCAATCGAGGCGTGTACATCTAGAATTTCCCAAGTACTCACATACGCGCTAACGGCTTTGGCAGATTTTATAGCTTTTCCTTTTCTTTTTGATAAGCTACCAACAGAACAAACAAAAAAAAAAAAAGGGAACCCGGAGAAAATAAAAGGAAAAGCGGGAGCAAAAGAAAAACGAAAGAAAAGCGACTTGTCGACATCATTAAAATGAGACGGAAGGCGTGGCAAACTAAAGCGAACTCACACGAACTGTGAAAGCCCTCAGATGCCTTGACTGACAATCAAACCGAAAAAGAATCTATAAAAATTTTTATGAAATCGTTAAAACTTAGTAAATGCGCTTGCCTCGTAAAAGACAAACAGATATTGTTCTTCGCGCTGTACGCGTAATGAGCAAGTTATCAAGAGAATGACAGTATCTCGCTACAAAAAGTATCTTGATCAACCCTTTCTCCACCCAAAAAAGAAGAAAAGAAATCATTACTTAAATAAACACACATATGTCTGCTCATATTATAAACAAGGCTAACTAAGACTTTAATATTTTGCAACAAGTTTGATTCCCAATGAAATCAAAGCTTTAGTTCTGGCCTAAATAAGAGCCTAAAGATTTTGGCCACAACTGAACCATAAGATACATTTCTAGCCTTGTCTTAGTTAAAATTAAGAGATGTGTTTTAGTTTTAACTATACATCGATTTCAATAGAAGAATATTTGACCCACACTTTGGTAAAGAATTAAAATGAAATCATTGATAAATAATTTAGTTTTCAACTTCCAAGCAAAAAATCATTAGTCATCGGCCTACTATATCGTATAGCTCCAATAAGAAGAATTAGTTCAAAAATTACTGTATGGGAAACTTTTTTTTTATTTAATGCCATACGAATATGCCTGTTTGCAAGTGTATATTATCTTCGGCTCGCTTTTCTTTACTAGTTTCTTACTATTTAAAATAAAGAAATTAATAATATACATATTATTCATTTTTAATTTTAATTTTAATTTAATATAATAATAATAATATAATATTATCATCATATTTTATCATATAGAACAGGAAGTATTTGCTTTCAGTTAAAAATAAAAACTGGATTTTTGTAAGCTATCGAATATATTTTTTTAGTGCGTAAAGGCAAAATTTAATAGCCAGATAGATTTACCCAAAAACTAAAAAGAATAAATTCAATAAAATAGGGAAAATTCAACTTGGGGGTAGTTCAGCGAGAAAAACCTTACGTATTTTCCCAAGTGTTAAAAGTCTCTAAATGCAACTAATAAAAATAAAATGCAGCTAACGCATGACAATAATAAACAGAGATAATAATAGATTTTATTGTAATGAAAAGAGCGGTTGGAAAATTGTTGGGGCAACTGCAGCTGCATCTGCGGCAAATGAATGCTGGCACTTTAGCGCAGTTTTCTACGGATTTTCCCGATTTTCTTTACTCACGAGGCAATGAGACGTGAAACTGCAACTTACTTAGACAATGGCTATACTTATCTCCTTGGAATTCGTGTAATTTACGGTTGCAGATTTTTCAAACAGCCAAAACAGCGGGCGCACACGGCGTATGTGGAACCTTTTTCTCTCTTCTTTTTATACCCTTCCTGAGAGTATTATAATATGGTGATGACACAAATTAATATAGCCATTTCAGTATATCTGTCCATCTGTCTGTTTTTTTGTAAGCTAGTCTCCATTTTTAGACTAAGATTTACTTGGTATTGCGTCTTCTTTTCATCCGATCCGGATAATTATACCTTACTACCAAGGAATAATTGGCTCTTCTAAGGAAAACTTTTTTGTTTTTGAGGATATCGTATTGAACCTTTCTATATGGATTGTGTTTTTAAAAGGTTCTTTTAATATTATTAAGATCTGACTCATATATAGCTGCCATAGCTGTATATATATATATATATATATATATAGTTTAAAGATATTTAAACCATTAAAACATATTTTAAATATATTTTAAAATGTTCTCAAGGTCTCTGCAAGGGTATTTGCTCTTCGACGCGGCAAATATAAGTTTCTTAACTAGTTTTTTTTATTGTTTATTGTTTGAAAGAAATACTAAGGAAAAAGTCTGTGGCGCGATTCTTGCCACATTGTTGCCGTTTGCCAGTTGCTATAATGAAACAACTCTTATTTTTTTTCAACATATTTTTTTTTTTTTTTTTGGGTCTGGCGTTGTTGGTTCGTCCTTGTTGCAGTTGCTGTGATGCTTGGTTTTATTGCACATTTTGTGGCAGAGAGTCAGACGTGGGTTGCCATTGCCGTTGCTCAGACAATTACCAACTAATTGCAGGTAAGGCGGGGACACATGAACTGCAACAAAATCCGCAGTTATTTCAGCTGCTGCTGCACTTACCCAAATCAACACACATGCTCCATATACAAACACACACACACCCCGAAAACGAATGCAAAAACTTTTCCATACACAAACAAAACTCAAAAAAAAGGACACAAAACTAAAAAAAAAGTTTGCATCAGACCGAAGATCCAAATACCTTTGTAAATTTTACTCCAAAAGTAGACAAAATTTATACATTGAATACGTTTATTAAAACACGTATTAAAATCTTTGATTGAACATCTCTTGTAGATTGCTTTTGTTCAATCGCATTTCTCAATCATTTAAATATACTCAATTAACAAGTTTGATTTCAATAAATAGAAATTCATTGCCCCGGAAGCCATATAATATTAGGTGTATTCAGAGTTTTAATGTTGAATTTAATTGGTAAATCTCAAGGTAAAGACATATACAGAAACAATAAGGAAATATCACAACAGTTCAGGGTTCCACCTACGATTGCGGTACGTTTCAGATACTTTTTGGCCTCTTAGAAATTTTTATTTTCTTCGAAAAGGCTAAAGCTTTATTTTCAACTGATCGCTGGACCATTCCTTTTAAGGGCAGCCATTTGATATATATCTACGATCCTGTTTTAAACAAGATAAAAAAGAATACTCTTCCAATTTTTATTTTTAAGAATAGAAAAGCGAACTTCCTTCAGGTCATTTACACACTTCCCTACGAAATGGTTATACCCCCTGCAAGAGTATAAAAATTCCAGAATAAAAAACAAAAAAATTATGTGAAAAGCGAAATGCACTTAACTCATTTGCAAGCCGCGCAGAATACGCTTAAATAAATTAAAATGTGGCAGCCCTGACACTTAAATAAGTGCATAAGAGAATAAAAAAAAAATAGAGCAAAAATTAAAAAAATAAGAATAATAAGGCAAAAAAGCGGAAAAAACAAACATGACAGACAAAGGACAAAGTGTCCTGGCATCCTTGCGCTTTCGCTTGAATGCCCCTGAAAGACAGTCAAGAAAGAGCGAGCAACTAAGGTGTCTAAGAACTGAGGTGACTGAGGTGACTAAGGCGACAGCCAAGTCAAGTCAAGTCAAGTCGGGAATATCCCTCAAAGGTGCAAACTGCAGATGAGCCCACATTGCACTTATACTGTGGCAGTTGCCATTAAAAATGATATATCCTTGTAGTACTTATAGTATCAAACAACAAACACAGAGTATAATGAAATGATAATTAAAGCCAAGTCAGGACAGTGTAGAGCAGCGTACCGCAAGGCAAGGCAGGGCAAGGCAAGGCAAGGCGAAAGAAAGGACCTTTAAGTGTGCAAATTGAAGCGACCACAAAATGCAGACGCAGCATTCAATTATAGATCCGAGGGCGAAGGCGGGCTGGGCGTGGTTGCGGTCGTAATGATGAAATTATGAAGTGCAGTAAAGCACAGAGCAAACACAGGCGAAGCGAGCAAACAAAAAGCCAAGACAAACTACCGGCCAACAAAAAACGAGGGATCTGCGGACAGAGGCAAAAGTCTGAGACGGAAATTGTGATGAAGATGCCGATGAAAGAGACGGTCACACTGATTGAGCTGCTGCCGCTGCCGCTGCCGCTGCTGCTATCCTGGTGGAAAGGAAGCAATAAAATGCAGCCAACGGCAAACTAGAATTAAATGGAGTATGAGCAAGGACCAGGAAGTCAATTGCCAATTGCCAAAGCCCAAGCCCAAGCCCAAGCCAAAAAACGAGCACCGAATACAATATATTTCATTTTGCCTCATTATTATACTATATTATTGTTTTCTTCTTTTGCTTCTGCTTCATTTGCCTTTTCTTTTACTTGTTCAGTTTGTCTTTTGTTGTCTTTCCATTGAACTGTGCAATACGAACGATTGAATGATTTTTCGTCCTTGTGAGTTCACAACAAAAAAGAAGAAGCTGCATACCAGTTTCACTGGCAGTGAAGCAAATACTTTGCTGGGCCAGTGTTGTACACGGTAAAAGGCGAAAATTGTAGTGTTGTAAAATGCACAATATATGTAATAGTCTTGTAATGCAGTAGTGCTGGTCAACATATTTAAGAGGGTTTTTTCAATAAGTATCCGAAGAAGCTGGCATTAATTAAGATTAATTGATTGCAGAAAAGTATTGTAAAATGATTTAAAAATGGAATATGGATTTTAAAATAAAAGTAAAATATATATATTTTTTTAAATATATTTATCACTATATTATTGTATTTTTTCTTATATAAGTGTAGTGCATCTATTATAAAATGTTAATTTTTTTTTTAATTTAATTAAAAAGGAGCTTGGCTTTATGCAAACTGATTGAAGCATTAATAAATTATTCAGTATTTTAAGTAAAAAATTAATAACAAATTGAGAATCAAATAGAAAATTTGACTTTGTTATTGCAAAAGGGAAAACCATTTGTAGGAATGGGGCTATATATAGAATTATATATATATGTTTATTATGGATCTAGGCTATGAATCAGTTTTGCGTTTAATATTTCCTTTAAAAATGCAAAAGTTTTTAAGCTGAAAATATAACAATTTCTGTTGGCTTTTTAATGATTATCTACTGCAAAATGTATATAGAAATTATTGCAACTTAAAGAATGATAATCAATAATATTCCATTATCAATATGTTTCATGGGATGAAACTCCTACGTGACCGTTTTTAAGTGGATTTTCGAGTATAGCAGCGATAGAATTAAAGTGAATTTTAAGCAACAATCTACGTAAGTGCAGTGTCATTTTGCATATTAGCTCAAATTGCGAGGGCGTTGTTCAAAAAAAGGGATAACTCTCGCTTCGGCTCTCGGCAAGGGGCAGAGGCCGCCGTCAACCGACGAGGAAGCCAACTTGTCATTCATCAAACTTTTTCAATAAAACTTTTCCTGGCTTTGGCCACCAAACGAAGCTGGAAATCCGGAGCTCATTTTGGGTATCCAAAAAGCTAAAAGCTGACGCAAAATGCCGATCACAATGCCAACCAAAGTGAGCTCAAATTTGTCTACGTTTTAGAACAGAATCGAGAATACGAAGCTGAAGATATGCTTAATGGAGGCTCTGCAAACTTTTTTCTGAATTCCATTCAAATATTTTTATTTACGTTCGCTATTTTCTCACAAGCTCCTCGTTGTCTCTGGTCTACAAGCAATTAAATTTCGGGTAACAGTCAACTTGTATTGGATATAGATCCATTCTTTGTCTGACTGCCTCAAGCGAGCTTCTATTCAATTTGTGTAGAAGTCAAGATAATCTAGCTCAAAAGTTATATTTACCAAGCTCACCTTATCAAAATTAATAGCTATTTGATCTCAAACAAAAGTTTAAATAAAATTCACCCGAATTAATTCCACTGAAATATATGTGGTATACTTTCTAGAGCAGATTTCTATTGTGCTTTATGGTTTAATTTTGGATTGAACTCAAATTTTTCAGTAGAATTTACAACATTCTTACAGACTGTTTCGGAATAATTAAACATCGGAATTCTTGATTTTTTTCTCTGTGTACACTGAGCAACGTATTTGAAATCGTTTAGGTAACATTTAAAATCAGTAGAATTTATGAAAATAGAAGAAATCATATCGAAGAAAACCTAAAATTAGGTACACAGAATTTTAAAATTTAAAGTTGGTATTTAACCTGCCAATCGATGCGGCTGTTCAAGAAGTTATAAGCCTTCTATGAGATACACCTCTAAAATGTTTTGCCTTCCCAATTCAATACAAAAAAAAAATAAGAATCCAATGAATTTAGCTTGTACAGATGATGAATTGTATAGCATATAGCATATCGAGTTCAGTTAAGCATTTGAGTCGCCTCGCTGATGCCTCAAACGAATATGCCTGTCCTATGGGATTGTCTATGTAAAAACAATTGGCGAGTCGAATAAAAAACTCGTTTGATAATATGGAATATCTCGATGAATTGCAAAGAGCAGCGGCAAAAACAACCAAGCTTTATAGCTTTTTATTTGGCATCACAGATGAACATGCATCACAATGGATCTGCGAGATATGAGACTGAGATGTAAATACTTCAAACAGGGAATACTAGATGCAAATTTATACAATGTGTGTGAATCAGTAGTAATTTCATGAGGTTCTCGTACGTATTAAAGTTTTTCTAATTTATATAAAACTTCAGCTAGCTGGCTAAGTGTTGAGGTCTTATATGAAGTATTATTTTAGTTTTTGAAAAGCTTTTCCATCTCTTTCATCTAAGAACTTTACACCAATTTATTTCAATATTTTGAAATACAGTTCAACATTTATTTCAATTATTTAGTTCTTTTGAAAAATTATCGCAGAAGGTTTAAACGTTTTTCACTACTTCGAGTCTTATAAATTGTTTTTCCAAAAACAGAAATTAATTTTCAATTTATTTACGTTTTCAAAATAATAAAAAAGTGTAGTATTTTAGATGATAAAATCAATATTTGAAATACCTTCCTAAATTCTCAAGTTTTTAAGTACATTTGCATATTTATTAAAAGTAGTTCTGTTGAGAAATTTGCAAAATTCCGATGAGAAAACCTCAAAAAACTCGAACCCAACTAGCTCAGAAATATTCAATTCAGAATCGGCTACAAGAACTTCATGAAGTGACGTTCACTGTATAAATAACGACTAACTAATCAGGTTAGTTGCATTAGTAGAGGTTAGTCAGACATAGTTTTGATTTAGTAGAGGGCAACGGAAGAACCACGCTTACGCTTGGATATACAGCCCCAGGCCAAGAGTAGAGCAGACAAGGCTAGACAAGGAACATAAGATAAAGAGAGAGAGAGAGAGAGAAGAGAATCTGTAAACCTGGCTAACAGGAGCAGAAAAAAAATGCTAAGAATTGTTGCCTGGGTACAACAGCCAGGCAGGATTGCTTACCATTCTGTGCGGCGCTGCCCTGAAATAGATTACGCAGATAGCTGATCAGGCGTCGATGCAGGGGTCTGTGGCGATGACGCGATGACTTGCGTGCAGACGAGGATGACTCCTGGCCGCCTTCACCTTGCTCCACATCATCCATATCGGCTGTCTCCTTACCACATTGCGTGGCATCAACAATAATCTCAATGCTGCGCTGTGCGTTTTGGGTTTTTCTCAGATTTGCACTTGCACCACCGGAATGGCCACTCAATGTTGCCAAGGCGCCACTGTTGCTGCCACCGGCTCCGGCGCTAGTTGAAATCGTGCCAATGAGTGCATCCGTGGCACAGCTTCCCGTTCCCCCAATGCTGCTCACAATATTATCCCTTGAACTATGCGCCCCCGCCGCCGCCGGCTGTTGTTGTATGATGCGACTGGGTAGCTGTTGACGTCCTGGTCCTGCTCCGGAGCCAGGCAGCTCATTCACAGTACCATTGCTGTGACTACCTCGATAGATAAGCTCCGTTTCATTGGATACCTGACGCAATGCATGCAATCCCAGGCCCGTATGTGAGGCACTACTAGCCATGCCTGCACCGCCTCCGCCGTTACCGCCTGCAGCACTGGAGCCACCACCACCGCTACCATTAAGTCCAGTGTAGTAGGAGCTATTGGGTCGCTGCGTATGCTGTACCTGTGGACCGGCCATGTTAGAGTGCTCTGTACACCTTGACCTTCTTGCAATTGGAATTGGCGGGTATCGCTGCTCGAGTAGATGGGCGGGTCAGTTCGGTTCAGTTCGAACCGGATCAGATCGGATCGGATCGGGTCGGCGCCTCGTCTAGTTGTCTGTTCGGGTTAGTAGTTTTAGTTGCATTCTGATCATTTTATTCTTTTTACATGTTTTTTTTTCGCTTTTTGTTTTGCTTGCAATCTTCTTGTTAGGCTTTGGCTCAGGCTAAGATTAGGCGTTAATACGAGTATTCGTTTGCTTTTGCTTTTGCTTTGGCTTTGGCTTTTGATTATGCTAGGAGTATTTGCTTCAAGCGTTTTGCGCCTGGCAGTCGGCAGTCGCTTTAATTTCAATTTCAATTTGAAATTCTTCTCAACATCTGCACGGAGAGACAGAAAGATTGGGAGAGAGAACAAGACAATATATCAGAAGCTTGTTGTTAATGTTTTTATTAATTTTTAATTAATTAATTAGTTTACAATTTACGGCCAGCAGCGGTGCATTTGCTTATGTGTGTGAGTGTGTTTCTTGTGTATGGAAAAGCTTGGGAAAAATTCATATGTAATATTTCATAAAATTAATATTGAATAGAAAAAGCTTGGTTTTTTTTTTTAGAAATTCTTTGGCATTTCGAAAAAAATAATATTTAGGAGTCTTGCCAAGTCTACCATATTAAAAAATATATTTCATTTTATTTGTATAAATAATTCTAACGCTAAATAAACAAATTAAACTCATTAATTTCATTGAAACGCTTATATTTAGTATGCTTCAAAAATGTTAGTTCCAAGCTAATTTATTGATTTTAGCCCAGATTTTATCTGTTTTGTTATTCTGAACCATTTATCTGGTTTAATTTATATTGATTGCAATTTGATCGAACTCATTTGTGATTTTTATAATTAATTTATTTAACCCATTTGTTAACAAACAATTAAAAATTCTTGTTTTCTACTTTTTTAAGTATATACTTATTGAATGCAGTGTGATTTATGGACATATACTAGCCAGTTTTAGCCGGCGTTGCCCGCGGAAGTCAATACTAAAGAAGTATTTTGATATGTTGAATTACATTTTGGCTTAAATATTATTTAGCTATAAGGCGGCTTTTAAGGACAAGATGAAAAGCTCGGAATTATTAACAAAATAAACTTAGGCACAAAGCATAAACACGCAAAAAGGCGAACTATTCAGGTTTCCCGTCTCGAAAGCGGAAATTTCAAAATGTATGAAGTTTTCTCATATTTTCTATAATTGTATTTACCAGACTCACGCCCATTTTTTGACCGTGGGGGCAGTGTGAAACTCATATATTTTAAACCCGCTAAAAATTAGACTTTTCCCGTTTCCAAACTTGTTCCCCAGTTTTCACTTCTTATTAACCTTCCAATCTGAAAACAACTGGGTAATAAACAAAAAAATGTTCTGCAAAGGTTTTGCCCCATTTTCCCTCCTTTTGAATTGGAATTTTCCAAAATCCCTTCTTCAACTCAATAATAGAATAACTCAAAACTTTAAATTTTACCTTCGTATATATAACAATTTAAGCCGTGCGTTTGTGTATGAAACACTCAGTCAGCCCGTGAGCTTTAAATGTATAGAGTTATATAGAAAAAAGTAAGATCTAAGTAGTCCTCGGGTCGAAAAAAATTCAACCTTTGATTTCAAATGTTTAGATATTCAGTTGTGTAGTAATGTTATTGCGGTGTAGTTCGTAAAAATTCTAAATTAGTGTTTTTCTATATTTTGCTGGTCCTTTTCTAAATTTTGCTGGTCCTTAATAATTTTTACCTATTTTGCCTAGGAAGATGGATGATGCACTATTCAATCCTTTCTACATTGGACCACATCCGAGCAAGGCCTGCGCTGTGGAAGAGACACCGACCCGCCAATGTTCCCCGGAGTCGACTAACAAGGACAACATGGCTGGAACTTCAGCTACTACACCTGCCGCTTCTACCCCTTGTCCATCTACACCTCCTCCATCCAACAACACCACTGGAGCCGGTAATATGGATGCCGCAGTGGCTACTGCAGGAATTATTGTAATCACGGCGACGCCGCCTTGCGGCACATATCCTTGCAATCAAGGGCATAAATAATTTCGGCACAATGAAAGGACCAAGCACAATATAGAACCACAAATTTCAAATATATAAAAATAAAAGAATTTTAAAAACCTATCAGGACATTTGTAATTTCATTTCCATTAGCAAATTACAATTTAAGCAAAAGGATCATTCATCGTTTATCTTTGGAAAATAATATTAAAAAAGATGTTGTGACTGTTTAATGTTCAATGATTGAAATAAAAAGTCTGCCGCAAATAACTAAAATAGAGCCAAAATTGAATTATATGGAAACTTATTGACTAATTTCAAAAAATATTTGAAAAATGTGGCCAAAAACGTTGACACTATTTGCCTTGTGTATGTGTTGAATATTTGCAGGTAAATTTTTACCTATTTTCCAGCTGTTTCATTCAATTCAAATCAGTGAGCTTTCGTTGCAATTTAGCTAAATTTTGCTATCCACTGTTGGCCCGTGCATCTTTTATGTGCTGCTGGCAACAGTAATGCATCAGCAACATTCTGCAAGAGCAACAGCAACAGCAACAGCATCAAGCAATTCCATTTCCATTTCCATTGGCATTGCAACATGACGATCTACTGCGTCCCTAGAGCGTATTGCTTTTGCAAATTGAATGAAGTATATATTTATTATTTATTGATAGACTTATGCAAGTGCACAGCAGCAGCAGAAGGAGCAATTTATAGCTGCTCCTTACAGGAACAAATATATATATATATATATATATATATATATATATATGTGATGTCTTTGAGTACACTTTGAAAAAAACTAGAAAATGCTTTATTTCCATCAAGTAAAAGCAAGTCTATGATATGAATGATGATATGAATGATGATATGAAGTCTTGTGATATTTTATTAGAAAAAAGTCTAAGTCTTTGATTAAGTCAGCTGCAGATTACACGAAAATTATATTAAAATTAATCAAAAATAATCTATAGAATAAGACTTTGTAATAAGAGAATTATAGCAATAATCAAATATGTCAGGAACTTTGTTCGATTAAAAGCTAAAAATGCTGAGAGGATTTATTTTGTGAATGATTTTTACTTAACTTTTATTTAGTTTCTGGTAAAGTTAGTTTTCGAAAAATTAAGAAAAATCTCAGTCAAATTTTTTAATTTAAAATTACACTTTTTTGCTGACTGTAGACAGTGTGGCAGTCTGGCACTTGGCAAAATTGCAGCACCTGTTTGCAGAATCAAATTCCTGATTTAATTCTACCCCGCACCAGTTTTGGCAGCTGAATTTGCCCTTCGTTTAACGAAATGATTTATGCAGTTGTCGACGTTTTGCAACAACACTGCGAACAACAACAGCAACAACAGCAACAACAACAACAACAGAAACAAGAACGACAACAACAACAACAAAGTTGTTTAATGTGATTTTCTTGTTAAATGGAGACGAACGAGCAGCTCGAAATCGTTTCTTAGAAAACGCTTTTCTGCCACTTTTAATTTTCGCAAATTGTCTGCACTTAACGCACGTTTGTATTGCGTTTAAAGCTCCTGTTTTTTTTTTCTTCTTGTTATCCATCTCTTCTATTGTATGCAGTCTGCAGCCATTGAAAACGAGCTAAGAACGCACAGTTGAAGCTTTTTCAATCTAGTTTACGAGTTTCTCAACTTATTTACCCGTTTAAATACTAAGTAATAGGAGCCCCACACGTTAGTTTGGCTCCACAAAAGTTGGCGTTTTTCGACTATTTCGTCTCAGGTGTTTCTTTCTGCTCGTAACAAGTTTAAAATTGCTTAAATTTATATAAAATCAGTTAACATAAACAGCGGCTTTTGTTTTATATATCGTTATTTAACTTCAATCTCATATTTACTTTGTGGAAAACTCAGAGTTAGCAGTAAAATGTTTTAGGGTATATTTTTCGTCCGATAAATCGTGCAATAGATAGATTTCCCTTTAATAATTGGAGATGAAATCAGAAAACTGGATAAAATCAAGAATTCAGTACTTGAATTGTCTCCCAAAGGGATTTTTAAAAACTAAGTATAAAACTCATGTTTTAAGGGCGCTTTTTTTCATATTTCTGAATTCATGATTTTAACTTGTTTCTATCTCGAGTCGGCTTGAGAATGCTGATTCATTCTTCATTCATTCCTATAACAAATTAAGATAATTATATTGCAATTAATATTAGAATTCTCCAACTTGATTCCAATTCGGTTAGTATTGGCATCTAGTGTGAATAGAGATTGATTGACCATATGGGTGAAGACTATAATAAATCTTTTTGTGCTTTCAACTGAACTTTTCCTGTTTTTAAAGTCGTAAAAAAGCCTTTGTAAATTCATAATAATATCTCATTAAAATATACTATAAATATTTACAGTCACACTCGTATACGTAATGCTTTATAGACTAGTTATTTTTAAATTATTTCTATTTCTCTGAGCGCCACATATGTTTAATGGCATAAGTAAATATTATATATATATATATATATATATATATATATATATATATATATATATATATATGGGTTGTTTTGGACTCTGTTTCTGTGATGACATCATCGTTTTGGCAGAATGAAGAAGATATTCATCTGATCGTATCGTATTACAGAACAAGTATAAATAATAAAACACTTTGAGGTCCTTTTTTTGCATCCTGTGTATGCCCATATATGCTGATGGGGAATGTGAATCATTAATATTTCTTCCGTTTCGAACTGTCAACAAATCAAGCGGAGCAACTTAATTTATTGAGATGTCGGAAATGTAATCATTAAAGTGCCAAGAGAAATGAATGAAAAACAAAGCATAAATATCTATTAAAATAGAATTGAAATAAATTATAGTTTACACAGCAGCGGCGGCATCGGCAGCAGCAGAGGCAGCAAAAATAATAATGTGGCTGAAGGATGAGTATGTAGGCGACTGGCGACAAAGGAGAAAGGACAGAGGAGAGAGCAGAAGGGAGGACAGAGTATAGGCTATAGGCTATATGAAGGTCAGGTGGTGCTCAAGTTAAGCTGGGCAAGCACTGGAGTGCAAGGCAAACACTTCGATGGTAGGGCAAAATCAACGACGTGAACAGAGGAAATTAAGTGCATGGCAACGACGAGAACGACGACAATGACAAGGATAGAAGGGAGAGATGAGTGGTCCTGCTAAGAACGCTGAGGACAACAAAAGGACTCGCATATTTAGACGCACTTGAGCATAAGAAAAGCAAGCAAGACGCAAGGAAATGAAGCTGAAATATATTATAACAATACACTGTAATCGTCGTATGCGGCTGCACTATCTTTAGCTCTAAATACAGCTCCCAGGATCTGGCTTCGGCTTTAGCATCGACTTCGGCTCCGGCTCCGGCTCCGGCTCCAGCTGTGTCTACTGCTTTTATCCTTCTTGGCTGCGACTGATGAAGTGTAGCGGAAGTAGGAAAACGGAAAACGGAACTGCCGTTCAAAAAGGTAAACATCGAATGCAGTCAAATGCTACACTCGGAGAAAGCACACCGTCCTAAAAAATTCTAGCTAGATTGAATTTATGTATTGTGTCGGCTTGAAATTAAATTTCAAAAAATCCAATAAAATTTTAATATTTTTGAGTTTTGAAGAGATACTGTAAATAGATTAGTTTAGCCATGAAGAAGTGTTTGATATTTTGTTTTTACTTTGCAACAAGAGTTGTTTTCTCCCGAAGATTCTCTAGTTTTTTAAGAGACTTTCTTTTTTCTTTTGAAAGTTAAATCATTTGGTTCGTGGTCCTATTCAAAGGAGAGATATACGGTTATATACCGCCTTATATCCTTGTATTTAATATCACGAAACACTTATCTTATTTTCCCATTTTTTTTTATTAAAATAAAATTTTATTTTATTATAATTTAAGCAAGTGTTCTGCTTCATTTTTATTAGCTTAATATTACCTTATAGGAGTTATCAAGTCGATGGCACTTTTTCAGTGTTCTTTTCTATGAAATTTGCTAGTTTTTGATACAGATTTTTCTCTGAGTGCTGCTGTAAAGATTCTCTGGGAAAATTAATATTGTTGAGATGCTGCTGAGCGCAGCCAGATTTTAGGCTAAAATGCTAATTGATTGCACGCACCAGAGGCATAAACCCATTCACTAAACTATACTCGTTATTTGTTAGTGGTGTGCGCTCTGCGTGAATACTCTTCGCAAAATGTCAAGTGCACTTTGTTCTTGAGTGGTGCATGCACCGCCGCACCACCGCAACGCACCACCGCAGCACCCACAAGAACTACTGAAGGACCGCAAACCATGACGCTTCGATAAGATGTCGCGTATCTGGAAATATGCGCAATATTCAAACGGGAAGGTAAAAGGAAATTGGATTTTTGTTGACATTATTTTACAAATATCCGGGCATACAAATAGCGCATAACAATGCCTCATGCCTCTTCTACTTTTAGCTCTTGTTATTCCTGATTTTCTTTTTCTTTTTCTTTTTTTCTTTTCTGTGGCCAGTTCAGACTAGCCACAGCACTGAGAAGGGCACCGTTGTCAATGAGTTATTTGCTAGCTGCTACTCAAGCACATCCGATCCAAAGTGGAAGCTATAGCTAAAGCAGAAGCTCAAGATGCCTGGCCAATTTCTATAGTATAAGGCTGTGTGTATGTGTGTGTGTGTGTGTGTGTGTGTGTGTGTGTGTGTGTTGGTGGTAAACATATTTTGATTTTGCATAATAAATTGCTGTGTGTGCAGGCAGCAACCGAGAACCAAGCACCGAGTCCCGAGACCTGAGCTCGAAGCCGACTTGCAGAAAGGAGCAGGCGAGAGCTTTTGCTGCGGCTGCTCGAGTCATTGATGCACTTTTCTTTCGTTGATACCCTTACAGACGACACCCTTATTTTGTCATAAAATATGTAGATAATATATATAAAATATGAACTTCCCTATGTTTCAGTCAAAAAGTGAAGCAGACTGTTGGGATAATGGAAAGCATTAATAGGAAGCCATTAAATTAATTATTGGGTAAGTAAAATAGGTTAGGTATTTAATTTTTTTCTGCACCGAATTTCAATGCATAAATCTAATCAGTTTTGAGTATTTAGAATAAATTGCTTTCAAAAGTGTCTTAAAATAAACAATTTAAATTTTTAGGCAAAATATTGAAGAGAAAAAAGTCTTTATTTTGTGTTAGTATTAACTAACTCAACGCTTTAATAAGGAAAGAGTATTCAAAGCGTCACCAGTCAGAAGCTGGCATTTCTTTCTTCTATTATTGTGTTGTTATTAAACTTGGCATTTTTCCATATTGTTTATGGTTGAGAAATCGCACAAAATACTCTCATGCTGGGAGGAAGGAGGAAAATGTGTATTATGCTCGTATATTTATGATTGTGCATATGTTTTCTCTGAACTGTGAAAACCAATCAAATTTTTATGTTTGATTTATTTAAAATAAAATATATATATATAATATATATATATATGCTAGAAGAAGAAATACTTCACCGTTTTTATTTTGACTGAAAGAAGCCTGAAATAAAATCTATTTTGTATTTTACTTTGTGCATGACAGCTGGAAATGTCCTGACAGAGGGTTATGCGGTCACTGGCTGCGATACAAACGAAGGAAGAGAACAAGCAAAAACTGAATCTAAAAACAAACATTTGATAAGGCGTCACGGGATAAGAGAAAAAAGGACGAGTGTCACTCACTCACAGTGCAACAAAGAACTTAAATTCTCTTCTTTTTTTTTTGTTGACATAGTTTAAAATATTTAAAAAATTTGTTTTAATTTTTCAGATATTTTTACCTATTTATTTTGAAAAATGCTGTATTTTAATATGATGCTCTTAAATCAATTTAATTTAAAATATCAATTATATATTCAGTAAAATTTTGTAAATCTCCCTTTTCTTTCTCCCAATTCCTTTTCTGCAAGCTAATTAATAAGTTTAATCCTTTTATTAAGGTTGGTGGATGAAAATGAGTCTTATTCCATGCTGAAAATGGGAGTGAATCAAAATTTTGCGGACTTTAATTATTTTAATTACGTTATTGAATTTCAATCATTTTTCGTTCTCAAAGCAAGCTCGTTTCGGCTTAAAAACCAATTAATCAAAGTTTTATTTAACATTTTGGTTCTTAAAATATTAATGTTAAAATGAAAATTATTGTCTGGATTCAAGTTAAATTTTCATGTTCTTTCGGTTTGAATTAATGCCGGATTTCTTCATTTTTTCCTTATGTAAAGATAGTATTAATAATATAAATTAAAGAAAGTTATCTGGAAATGCTTTCCTTTACAGACCTGGTCCGAATTTCTTTCTTTCTTTTTAACTTATTCTAATAAATACATAAATAACTTGTAAAAATCATTTATTTTATCCTACTCCAAGAAGTATGCTTTATATATTATATTTCTATGAAATTTATTCTAAGCTTAAACCAAGAACAAAGCTGAAAGAAGTGTTATGACTATGAATATATAAAAGAATTTGCCCATTGAAATATTACTGAACTTTTTTGAAGTCAGACAGAAGTATTCAAAGCGAGGGCTAAAACTTATTTGAATTATGATGCTCATAGTTAGACGGGTATTTATTACACCTTAAATTGGGTCCTTTAATTTTATGATTAAATTAAGTTTTTTCAGTTGAATGATAATTACTACAAAATAAAAAGAGAGAACTTTTTGTCGCATTGCCACAGTGCGAGTGAAAACAATTAAATTGCTGTACTCTGTAAGAGGCCAGCTCAAAATGGGGTAAGCTTAAGTTTGTGGCATTCAGCTTTTAAATGTAGCTGCCACAGATGCTGCTGTGGCTGTGGCATCCGTCAAAGTGAAAAATATGAGGCTAAAGCACACACCTCTACACAAACATTCGTAGGATGCACGTGAGCTGCTGCAATCTGTAGAACACTTTCGGAAAACGACTCTCGCCCCATTCGATGTGGCAGGGGCGGCAGAAAGGGAAGGCAAAACCGCCGCATGCCACATGCCAACTGCTGTTATCGTACTGCTGTGCCCTGCGTTTTATGCACGTTTATTTGTGAAAACTCAAAAGTTAACTTGCGTTGCCCCATGCAACTGGAGCTGGGGCTGACCTGGGGCAATTCTCTGCCCCTTCTATCCACCCATCCCTTTTTGGCCGTATTTATGAGTTTTCACGTGTTTCCGTGTGCACTGTCGCCAGCGTTGTCATTGAGCAACTTCAGTATCTTTAGAAAAAACAAGCGAAAATAGAAAGGAGAAAAAAAAAACCAAAATAAAGAAAGCTGTCGAGTGGGGTTTCAGTTTCAAGTGAGCTGCAGTTAGTTTGTGCTTGCGAAAAGCTGTAAGAGAATAGCAAGAAACGTTTATTATACCCTACACTCAGCATATTTTCCAAAAGAAAAAAAAAGAAATTGAGGAATAAGTTCTTGACAAAGTCTAATGGCTTTATTAAAAGGAATGCAACTAAGTGAAAAATGTTTTTCTATGTACTTGAAAGCCATAAATCTGGGCAGAAAACATTTAATTTCATACAAATTTCCACTGAATCTCATACTTTTACAGAGAATTCACATTTTTACAAACGTGGTATCAGCTAATCGAGCACTCTCTATAAACATTCGATTACTCTGGTATTTCCGTTTTCTCTTAGGTGTCTTTTATCTCTAAATCTATCAATATTCACGCTGATTTGCAGTAAACTTTTAGTCTATGAACTGCTTTCATTGTAATCGATTAATATTCCAGTATAAAAGATCACATTTATTTAAATAAATTCAAATATATTTCAATAGTAGTTACAGATTTATCATGCCCAATCAATTCCATTTCCGCAAGTTACAAACGGAAATAAGTAACCAAAATGACTGATAAATTTCAGGAATTTTTAAAAATAAAAGTTCGCTTCTAAGCCTAAATATTTAGAGTATTTATTAAATTAAATCTATTTTATATGTTTTATTTAGTTTTAGCATTTCTGCATATTAGCATTATATAAACTCTCACAACAATTGCTCCTGTGGGAGCTAAATAATTAGTGGTCCGATCCGGCTAGGATATCTGTGATTTGACAGACAGGCGAGCAGAAAGACGTAAGTGTCTATATCAATTCGCGTCTCATCATCCTGATCATATTTTGACTATTATTAATCTAACTTGTTTTCGAGATACAAACATTTCTCAATGATAATTTACTATAAATATTCAAAGTTGTAGTTTACAAGATCTCAAAGAAAAGAACAAATAGGTATACTGTTGTTAAAGCAAGTAAAAAGGAAATATATTAAAGTAATAATAGAACCAACAGAGACACGCATTATACTATTCTTATGGAAAGTAAACCATCTGGCCAGTTGACATACAGACGAGAACACACAGGGCTATATGTAATGAGTTTTAGTTGTATACTTTATACATATTTATATATAAGTAAATAGCAACTACTCGTACTCGTAGTCGTTGCCAGTAGAAGGCTGGTTTATGTGTTTGTATCTTTATGTTTCGCTTAATTCCAGCACAGTGGGGAGGGCTGAGCTTCATATTAATGTGGGTCTGAGAGTCTGCCTTTGGCTACAATTCCAAGCAACTGTCTGACTGTCAGGCTGTCTGGTACTCACTCGTATTCTTTGTCAGACATCAGGTGCAAAGCATTTTCTATTTCACAACTTTTAGTATAATTAATTCAAATGCTTTCATAAAGACAGAACACAATATTTGCTTGAACCAACTGAATTCTTCCTTCCGGCTAATGTACGCAGCTGCGAGGCCGTTTACATCTTTCTACAATGTAACCTCATTTTTTGGATGCCTTTCTCAGGGCCTTCTCAGAGCCCAGGCCTTAGGTTTCTCAGTTACCTGAATTGAATGGCTTTAAGAACTGGCTTGCTGAAAATTAATGGCTTACTGGACAGCGCTGGCTTAGTTTGAATTTTTTTTCGCTGGATTTTAATGCATTATTTGTACAGTTTTGGTTATATTTTTTGTTTTTGTTTTGGACTTTTTTTCTGTTGTGGTAACCGCATTCTACCAATAATTAACAGCAAAGCAGCAGCTGAGCAATTCAAGTAAACGAGCACAACTGCTGATAAGCAATCTGTGGTCTATTCTCGTTCCCATTACGATTCCCTTTACGCATTTCTCATTTCTCATTAGTATGCATTGATAGTAGTTAGTTGGTCCCTCTCCCCGCCTCTCTCTCGCTCTCTCTGTGTGAGTGTATTGACGGCGAGCTAAAGTAATTGAAAGGGACATAAAAATTAATTTACGAGCTTTGCACGCGAATCGAGTCCAACTAAATCGCTTTCTCTACATATGTTCATAGCATACGTGGCGTATGCGTAATATCAGTAAGCGTAGAACTTGCGGTTTGACGTGTGTTCAACAACTCTGAAGACCACTTAAAGTACTTAAGTTATGAGTAGCTCTGTGGCTATGCCACAAACTTGAAGACTGTTAATTTAGTTTCATGAATAGTCTCTGCTTTATGGCCCCATGGCTCGATTTAATTAAGACAAGACTTTAGTTAAATCGGAAAAGTTTTTAAATATGTAAAATGTAATTTTAAGATAACTAAAATCTCATTAAAATGAAGTATTTAAATGTATTTCCTTGCACAATGAAATTAAAATAATTTAACAAATTAGCTGAAAGACAGCAGGGAAGCCAACTAAAAGTGGCCAAGGTTTTCAAGCAAAAAGCTGTCAAAACCAGATCTTGTAGGACTCAACTGAAGCTTGCATATAAAAATTGGTAATTTACTGCACAATTCGAATAAGTTTAATATGGCAACCTCAAGAAACAAGAGTGAAGTGTTTTAATTAGTGTGCAAACCACATTGTTCAATTAAAATCATGTAGGAACCACAGCTGCCATACGATACGTGGTTAGCTGCTGTCAGCTCTACTCAGTGCTCGGTGCTCAGTGCACAAGAATACAATGTTACACTTAAAGGATGTTAAAGCTTGGATATAGTTGAGCAATTTCTAATAATAGAGTCCTGCTTTATGGCGTCAGTCTGCCCAAAATAGACGATAACAACAAAAATCAGCCTGTGCCTCCCATCACTTAGACCAGCTACGAGTCTCCACCCCAACTCGAGTGTTTTTTGCTGAAATTGAATTAAGTTTGTGTACTACGAACAAAAATACGAGTCGAAAAAGAAAAAAAAAAAATAAAACAACAATAAGAAAACAACAACAAAGAGGTTTGCTGTCGCCATTGAGATGAGCAGGTCGTTGAACAAAATCAAAATAGCACAAAATGAAAATGAATGAAATTGAAGTTGGCCGAGTGCTATAAAATCAACAACAACACCAAGGAAATGGTATAGGGTTACAGGCAGCAGCAAAAGCGAAAGTAGAGCACCAGACATGAGCTGCGGGCATACCACCCAGTCCCGATCCCAATCCCAGACCAATTTCCATAGCCATTTCCATTCCCATCGCCCTCCACAGTTTCAATCCCAAGTCGAGTCTCGGTCCCAAGACTAACCCCAAACTCAAAACCAAATCCAATCCCAGTTCCACACAACGTGTTGCTGACAATGTATTGCCGCTGACAGCGTTCTCTCCGACAATGTTGTCACTGACCATAATGGCGATTACCATGAAATGATGATGATGCTCATAATCATGTTTATGTGACAATACACTCAGAAAAATTCTCAATTTAAGAACAATTTTTCGAATACTTAATTCTTAAATGAATAAGAACTGCGCACTCTGAGAAAATAAATAAAATGGAAGGTAAATTTTTTAATCTAACTGCAAAAGTTGCATTAAAACATTATAAATAGTCAAATATGAAGTGACGGTACAATAAAATTAGGTTGTCAAATTTCTATTGAAAAATATATTTTTTTGATACCTAAACTCCTAAAAAAGGTTTGTTTTCAAGATAATTTTGATGTGATACTGACTCACGGAAAAAAAAACTAAACTTTTTACTCAGTTTCAGTTAAAAGTAATTCAGATAAAAAATTCTTTAAATCTTCCTCGAATCAACTTAACAAATCTAAATCAAAGATCCTTCGACTTAATATCCTAATATTAAGATAGATAAAATGAAAACAAATATTTCAAACATTTCTTTGTCAAGTCATTTTATAGCTTATAGTTCGATAATTGCAACATTTTATACTGCTGTTTTTTCTCAGTGTATTTTGACAGTGTACCGGCTATGGGCAAAGTTCGACTCCGACAACTTGAATGATGCAAAACTGTCGTTGCTGTTGTTGTCGTTGGGTTTTATTGCCGCTGGCCTGCAAATTTTGTCAGCAATGGTCTTCAAAATGAAAACATGAAACCAAATTAAGACGAACACGAGACGCAAACGGAGACGGCGATGGCGATGGCTATGACGATGGCTACGGCGACGGCAACGGATATGGTGATGGCGATGACGACGGAGACCCGGAAGCGCATGGCTGTGGCCCTCAAGCCTGGGTAATTATCACCCCCGACCACAAAAACGCCTCGCATCATACTCGTATTGCCTAGCTCCAGCTCCAGTTCCAGTCCCAGTTCCAGTACCATTACCAGTTCCAGATCCAGTTCCGGCTTCAGTTCTTGGTCCTGTTCCTGCTTCTGGGCTGCGTCCGTCCGTCTGATGTCATTGCGTGCGTTGATGGATTTGAGTAATTTCTTTATGCCGCTTGCCATTTGGGCCATCATAAATTGAAGCTGGATTTAATTACAGCCTGTGTCGCACAGTGGGACCAACTTCCGTTTCGTATGGTAGTCAAAAAGTAGTCTCTCTTATATACAAAGCACTCGTAATATTAAAGCTAAGTACAGCGAGCATTATACACAGAAATCGTTTTTCATTCACAATCACAAAACATAACATTTTTGGTAAAACATTGAAGGAAACACTCTTAGCTGTCAATTAACTTTTCATAGTCATCGTAAAAAAAGGATTCCTTCAAGTTTTTATTCTGTCTTCTTGAGTATTGAAGAAAAAAACTTCTTGTTTTTTTGGCTTACAGCCATTTTTTGGGCTAACTAAACCACGGCTTTTGGGACCGGGTTTTACTGGCTCGACAATTATTCAAGTCATGCAGATTTTGTTCCCCAGCCATCAGCTACCAGCCGCAAGCCGTTTGCCGTTTGCCGTTTGCTGTTTGCCGTATGTCGTATGCCGTGTGCCGCCTGCCGCCAGGTGGCGTGGCAGTGGTAATGTGTGTCATGACCTTCCTGACAGCCACCAGCCGCAAATTGTAATTTCTAATTTTAGAGAAGCTCTCGTTGCTGTGCCACAAAACGGGGCAAAGCATTTATTAAAATCGCATTTCAGTTTCAGTTCAGGGCTTGCAGATTTTTAGCGGCTGCAGTTTTTTTTCTTGCCGCCTGCGCGCGCGCTCGTTTTGCATTATAAAATTGCAATTCATTTCCTTAATGTTGGCAATTTGGGTCAAAACTAATTAAAAGGCAGACGTGACTTTAATTACCAACAGCTGCTAATCGATGGCCATTTTATGGCCAGGTTAGGTTAACTCGCTTCATAATTTCGGCCCGAAAAAAAGCGAAAGCAAAAAATGAGAAACACTTCACGCAAGCATGAAACATTTTTTACGCCAATTTGCAGTTGTCACGTTTTTGCACCTTGGTCACTTAATTACTTAATTGGCTATTAGCTAATTGCCCAAAGGCGTGGCAAGCAGTCTGAGCACAACAGAACTTTACAAGCTGTTGCTTTACAAAACTGACGCGAGGCAGTTGCAACCTGCAACCTGCAACCAGCAACCTGCAGCCGGCAACCTGCAACAACTGCATTGGCTTAATTCCCCAAAAATGCTAAATGCAGTTTGCCACATTTACATATGTATGTCACATTAGTGGGATGCTACAAATTTACTGGTTATAAGTTGCAACATGTTGTCGAGACGCTTCGTTCATCATACGCCCCATGTAGCTGCGAAAGTAAAATTAATGAGCATCAAATTTGATTAATTAGAGGCCACACATTATACAAAGTTTCAATACAACAGAGTCAGAGTATGGAAATGTTCTCTATATTCTAAGAATTGCTTTATATTGAATAATGAATTTTGCGCTTGATTCAAGTATGATTTATACCTGAATATTTAAAGGTCGAAACTGAGCTTTGTCTTACACTATTTTTCTGAGCAGACAACTCACTTAAATAGAAACTGTTTTCCTTACGGTTTGTATATCCTTACAAAGGCTATTATAATTTTGTAAGCAATTTTGTACTGCATTGAAGTAGGCATCCCTGATGCTATAAACTATACAAATTATTGATCAGAATAATTTAAGGCTGTCTGGCCGTCCGACTATCCGTTTCTCCGTCTGTCTGTATCGATGCAAATTGGTTCGTAGCTTATGAGCTAAGTAAAAAAAATTTGGTATGCAGCTTCCTTTTTGTAGAGGACGCAAGAACATATCTCTGCCTGAACAAGGTAGATCTGACAAATATATATTATAGCTGGACGGATACGTAATCTTCGGCGCGCTCAAGAAAGGACTATTTTAGTAGTTAAGAGTGAATCTTTAATGCATTGAAAAGGCAACTTTATTAAAATGTGAATTTAATTGATTTTCTGTTCATTGAACATCTGCAGGTAATAATATAAGGTTGTAGTCAAGTGATTACAAACATTCCAATGCATGGGAATTCGCACTTTAATTATAGGGATATTGATTAATTATATTAATTAATTATATTAAACTCCGCTGGCAACGATTCACTGATTAACAAACGGACCACAGCCTTGACAGTGGTCCATAATCCGTATTCCATTTCCATTTCCGAGAATTGGGGCTATACAGAACGTGTGTACTCGTATTATTAGGCAGAGAGCCTGTCTGCTGATGCTGATGCTGTTGCTGTTGCTGTCATGGAATGCTTAAGGCCAAATAATTTAATTAAAATTATTATGAGGTGCAGACAACAAAAGCAAGGATTTCTGCAGTGTCCTTGTTGTCTGTACAGACCCCTCACCACCCACGACAGCCAAAATTGCATTGTCATAACATTTTCAATGCCAAATTCCTCACATAGTTTCCGTATTACTACTGGTAAACATTCCAAATTGGAGTTATTAAGGCAGACAATACCCAGATCCCATTGTACTCAACTACAAAGCAAAGCATAACATGTGCATATACATAGCGTGTGCAACTATATTTGTATACTCGTATCCCAATTAAATAACTCGAATTCCATGATGAAATTCCATTAGAATTGACATTGGGTTCTGATGCATATTAAACTTGACATTGTCCTTGTAAAAGAACACGTGCTGTTTCACCTTTTTGATTTCTCTTTGGCCCCAACAATTGAATCCTTCCTATTTGACAGAGGAAGGAAAAGCAAAGAGTAAAATGCATACTGGCAACTAACTAATTGTGAAAGTCTGACTCTCTGTCTGTCTGTCTGGCTGTCTGTCTGTCTGTCTGTCTGTCTGAATTGCCGTTGTTGCGTTTTTGTATGGCTTGCAGCCAGCTCGCCGCAGTTGCAGCCGCAGCGACATTTAATTGAGTCCAATGATGCCAACGTTTGAAAGTTGAAGGGAATCCAACGCCCAACGCCCAACGCCTGACTTCTAGTTAAAGATGAGGGCGTGTCGAAGCATGGATACTCAATAAAAACAAACGACAGAATATCGGAAGTCAAAATTGTAATCTGATTTTATGTCGATGTTTATAAAAGTCGTTATTGGCTTAATTCTGAAACTTGTATATCACAGAATTTATCATTCATTAACTGAATATAAAGTTCTATTCTTAATTGAACCTATTTAAAAAAAAATGTCACCTTTTTGGCTCTGTCTATATGCAGGCTTTGGCATTAAAATAACAAAATAAGACTAGTATTTTATATAGCTATTCTAAGAAGAATAGGATCTAAATTGCATTATAGCACACACATTTGTTTTGTACAATTTATTTTTCGTGTCTCGAAGCAAATACACGACACGCGCTCATCTCTACTCTACTGACATAGTGGGCGTTGTGTGGGCGAGCGCTGGGAGGGCGTTATTCTGTTGAGTGCTTTAAGCGAGCTCGTTCATTAGCTGCAGCCAGGACAGGACAGGACAGTACAGAGGACTCAAAAGCCGACGAGTAAGAAGGACGAGAAAGGGAAAGGTTTTGGGAGAGGCTGGGGTTGGGGCTGAGGCTGAGGCTGAGACAGAGCCTGAGATGCTGTTACTTAAACGCCCTGGTGAATCTTTAAATATTTTTTAATGGATCGCTTTCAATTAGCAGACGGCGGCCAACTGCAGGAAGCAAGAAAGCAGGAAGCAAGAAGCTGCAACCAGAGTTAGACGCATAAATCAATGCGGCACCCTTTTCTTGCCATCGACTTTGATGAGCGTCCTTTGACTTTCTGCGGCTGCGGCTGCGGCGGCGGCTACGGCAGCGGCAGAGGTTAATTAAGTACTATATATATATACGCTTATATATATATAAGCGTACTTTTAACATAATCAAATGCCAATTAGCTGACAGCTCCAGACAACACACTCTTTTCGTTCTGAACTGAGAAGACAGGAGCAACAACAAAGGAAATAAAATAAATATAAACAATAAACTGAACAATAATGCGGTCAGCGAAATGATCAATATCTAATTAGTTGGCCAAAAGCTTCATGTGCAGCGACCAGAGGTAATGTGTCCTTTCGTCCTGCTTTTCTATTTTCTATTTTTTGTTTTGTTCGTTTTTTCTCTTTATAAACGGGATCGTCTTGCCAAATGAATTTCTTTCTTAACGTTTTTGTGTGCGTATGTGTGTGTGTGTGTGTGTGTGTGTGTGTTTTCGCACACATTTCCGGCTCATTGATTGCGGCAATGCCCTGAACAAAAGCAAGCAAAGTGTCAACTTTTTGGAATTGATAGTCTCAGATAGATACCAACACATGAATGCCTTTTGGCCGCTCCCCCATCAACTAGATACCATTTAGGTATAGCCATTTTATAAAAGAAATCATTGACTTCAGTGACACACAGCATCTACAAATATTTAAACAACAGATGAGACTGTTAAACGGTATTAAAACTATTAGTTCTGATACCGATTCACCGAGTATTATTAGCAAAACATAAAAATTTCTCATTCTGGCATTCTGTTTATGTTTCAATTAAGTAAATTAAATCTTAAATCTTCGTCGTATCAATAAAATTTATATTTTTATACAAAATTTAGTCTAAGCTTATAAAAAAAAGCCAGCAAATTGTTCATGAAAAATGGTATTAAAAATTTGTTATAGGAAATAAAGTTGCTTTTATTTTTATTATATACTTTAATATTTTCAGGACTTAAACTTTATTTTAACGAAATTAATCATATGCCATAAATATTTTATATCGCAATACATCAAATTAAATGTTTAAAAAATACTTTTTTTTATTTAAAAAAATATATATTTCTTTATGCTTTTTGTGATTTTAATATAATTGATTGATAGAAGTCTTTCAACCTGACTAGGAAACTCTTTCAACCAGAAGGAGTACTAAGAAAATCCAGTTGAAGCCATGAAAACCCAAACCTATTTGAGCTGTATCCCTATCAAATATAATTTATTTTGAAACAGATGCCTTGAAAAGTGGTATCAGGGGTCAAGAGAATGTCTGGTATTTTTACTATACCTTCCATTATTTGTGGACAGTGATTAGCTTATCCAATTTAATGTACTCATGAGTAGGCAAAACATAGAATTTGGGAAATAATCTTTGGTTTTGTGCATCAGCTGGGAAAAGCGTAAGCATAGCATCAATCGCCTCGGTTCAACGCCTTCCATTTGCTGACCTAGCCAACTATTTTGGGCTGGCTTGGGATTGCGAATGTTTTTAGCTTTGGATTTAGCTTAAGTTTCACTTTCGACTTGAAACTTTGGGTTTTCAGGTTTGAGTTTCGTTTGAGTTTCAGTTTGAGTTCAGGCTTGGGTTAAGGTTTTGGTTTGGGTTTTGGTTTTGGTTTAAGTTGCGTCTTTTAGGTGCTTGGGTCGCATTAATCAAATGCCTAAATGCCTAACACAAACATTTGGGACTTAAAAGTCGATGTCGATGTCGATGCCGATGCCGATGCCGACGCCGACGCCAACGTCGGCGTCAACGTTACCGTCGACGCCATTGTCAGCGGGGCGTAAAATCGGCTTTTGCCAGTCCCTTCCTGTTTGATCAGAAGGGCGAAAGGACTTTGGGGTCGCAGCTTTAGTTGCACGTAGTACATAACATAAGTACGAGTATATCACACAATTTGGCTTAAACGGCAACTCATTTTAAATTAATTGCAGACAACGAGAGGGAGTCAGAGAGAAGCAGCGCTCCAGCAAACTTGAATGAATAATTCGACTTTATTGATTTCCATGTCTTCTCGCACCCGTGCATAGTCGCTCGCCCGCAAAGTAAACAGACAAACAGTTTATAACATGATACATTGTTCGTGTCTCTGCATGTTTGTGTTCAACTACATAAATATATAAATATATACATATGTATAAATACACAGAAAAAAAAAAGTAGCAATTGGTAGAATTTTATCCTATGGAAAATAAAATTTAACCTTTTCATATATGTTTTTTTTATATACATGTTATTGGATAATTTGGGATTGTTTAGAGTATTTTGTTTTAGCCATCAATTGATGGTTTCATCAAATTAAAATTGGTTATCTTTTAAGAATAGTTCCTCTATTTCAGATTCAGTATTAAAGTTCCCGATTTCTCTGAAAAATCATCTAAATTATTATTAAAACTATCATATTATTAATATAGAAACCTCTTACAGTTTCCAAAAATTAGGTTTCCTATAAAAGCAGCTAAGGAATATATGTGAACTCCGCACCTAAATCTAGACTATAGATTTTTCGTATTTAAATAAAAAACTAAACAAGTTAGATAAACATTTATTTCAAATTAAAAAAAGAGCTATTACTTCTGTGTGATTTATGAAAGTCTCGTGTTTTTCTCAGTGTATAAATGTATTTATATATATATATATATATATATATGTGTGTGTGTGTGTGTGTGTGTGAGCGTGTGTGTGTACATTGTTTGTATCAGTTTTTGGGCTAATCCTCAGTCGCATACGTACTAATACCCATTGGTAGTTGAGACTAATGACAGAGATAACAGAGCTTTGACGGCCGAGCGACCACCACACGAGTCAACACAGCAGCCAAAATACAAGCCTAAATACAATATAAGTCAGGCAGAAAGAGAGAGAAAGTAGAAAGAGAAAGAGACAGATAGAAATACTGCTTGGCAAATGTAGCATTACAATTTACGCAGTGGCCATAATATTGATTACGGATCTGGGCTTTTGAGGCGGCTTAGCGCGCCAAAGGCAATTAACTTCGAATTATGAATAAGATGCTGCTTCTCTTCATGCTGCTGGTCCTCATCTCTCCGCCTGCTGCAGTCCATCTATCCTACCCGCGTCAAAACGTGATGCTGACAGCTTGGCTGAAAATGTGCCTCACTGTCAAATGTGTTGTTTCGCATTTCACACTTGACCTTTGTATCCATTTTCATCTCAATTTCCATTTCCATCTGCATCTTTATGAGACCTACATACTATATATATATATATAATAAATATATATGTACTTCTATATATAGTACGAGGACGAGTATCTTGTCCAGTGCGCAGTGGACAGCTCCATTGGGAGTGGATCCCATGTAAATTATTTAAACTGCAAAGTTGAGAGGCTCAGGCCCAAGCACGTGCCTAGTAAACCCAGCCAGGTGCGAGTACTCGTACTAGTACTCATTCAACTCTAGTATTCGTATTTGCATACGGAATGAATAAATGTGTTTATGAGCGCGAATGTTTGGCCAACTTAAGCAGCAGGAAATGGGTTCCTTACCCAATTCTATTTTCATTCTATTGCCCATTCCCTTTCACCTTCCCATGTCCATGCCCATTCCCTACTAATTGTAAAATTGTGGCAAGAGCAAGTTGCTTCCACTTGTATTAGTTTTAAGCTTTTTAAGCCGCAGATTTAATATAATTAAGCCAAGGCAGGAAAATTAAATAAATAACAATAAACAAAAAGATAAAGGGACGACTCACAGAAATAACATACATAGAAAAGAGTGGGAAACATTTAATTTATTGCTAAAGCAAACAAATTTCAAATAAATAATTACATTAAATAAATAAATAAAAATTCTATTAAAAAAGCTTTATTTTTATATTGTTTAAAATGTAATTAGAAAAAAACAAAACTATTTGTTTACTTATTTTTATCCTTTAGGGCACCTAGTCACAATGTATATATTTAGTATATTAATTAAAAGTAAAGTACTTTATAAATAGTAAAAAAATATAGCCCAGAATTACAGGTTGAAAATCATTGGAAAATCTATGTTTTCAGTGCGAAACATTGATAATTCCGAAGTTTTGACCAGCTTTTCTTTGAATGGAATAATAGGATCTTTAAAAATGAATCTTAAAGACTAATACCAGATACTGCAGGGTATCTGAGTACATGAAAGAATTGTTTGAAAAATTTTCAAATTTTGTATGCGTAAGCTGAGAAAAGTAGCCAAAAAAATAAAGCTATCTAAAATTTGACTACAAAAGCTATCTAAAAAATACTACTACACATATGAGAGAGGCACGAGTATACCTATAAATCTACCTATATTTATCTTTATATGTGTAAGTTTATGTGTGCATATTTGTAAACATGGGTCGACTGCCGGATCTGTGTCACTGGGATGTGTTCTGTTTCTGTGTGCGTGTGTGAATGGGTGTTAGGATGTGTTGGGATGGGCTTCGACGAGGTGGAGGGACGCTGTACAATATGCAAAATGTTGTCATAAATATAACAGAAAATGCTGAAAACTGAAACAGACTGTCAGACTGTCAGACAGATAGACGCAGAGCCAGACAGACAATCAGACAGAAGTCTGGCAGAAGCTCAGCTAACGTGTTATTTTGGGCTGAATTTCTGAATCGCAAATTGCAGCATATCATATCATACCACCCTCAAGTGGTTATACAAATAAAAATTTTATTTAAATCAATAAGTTGCCAGGATATTTGCGTAGCTATGTAAATTACATATATAAATTTTGCATAGTTGTGTATCCTATTCGTATGCTACTCGTATATTGCACATAGGCAAATGTTAGTTTATTTAGTTAGGTTGCCTGTTTTTATTATAGGGTTAGATTATATTCGATTTTACTCATTTTGTTTGCCTGGGTAATTGCAAATTCTTTCAATTTTTGCACACATGGCAATCAAAATCAATTCATTTGATGGAGTTCGATAGAAAATTGCAATTATAGCATATTCCAGTTGTATCTGTTTACTTTTTTAAATCGGATTACATGTGTACTTACAGAGAATTTGTCTACTAATTTGTAGTCTACGAGTATAATTAATTATTTATCTAATATGTTGCGACCCAAAGTCGTCAGTAATTGTAGTTTGTTTACTTACAGATAAGGATTACATGTTAGAATAAGCACAGTAAATTTATATAGGGCATACAGCTAATTAAAGGTCTTATAATAGAGTTGAGATCTTTAATAGGAACACATAAAATATATAAATAATAATTCGAGTTTTATAGCCCATCAAAATGTGTAAATATTTATTGGAACACTACATAAATTTCAAAAAACTTTATTCATAAAACATATCGGACTCTTTATTCGAAAAGTTGTGTTAACATTCAATTAGAACCCATTGAATACTTAAGCACCTTAATAGCTAGCACCACTTTAAATTGATTTTAAATTGAATACAGCAATACAATCAGACAGATCCCTCAAGTGTTTGTAAAATCAACAGGCACTTTTTTGCTATATGCCCCATTGAAAACTAACGACTGCAAAGACGCAGCAGTATATGCAAATATTGCTCATACGCAATGGGGTACGTGTTTACAGGTTCATTCTTCTTGTTGCTGCTGTCATACCCATTGAAAAGAGGAAAAAAAAAAATGCTACATATTGTATAAGAGCGCACATGTTTTAAGTCTCTATTTATATTCGTGAACAGACCAATTTATTCCCAACGAGTTAAAGCTATGTAATTTGGCATTTAGATTTATATATTCAACTTAATAATTTTATATATTTTACTCTAATTTAAAATAAAAATTCAATTTAAAAATCATTTGTAATTTTAGCTGACTATTTATTTACCCCTTTTACCACAATTTTGCATCAAAAAGTTATATGAAGGCGCTTTCAGCTACAAGTACAGAGTATGTTCTAGTCGAGTACAATGTAGACTTGGGCTCCTTTCCATTCTTAGTTGTTGTGGCATATGTGACAGACACGTGATAACTCCGTGACACGTTTGCGACAGAGCTGACAAATCAGCCTGTCAGCCTCAATAGAATGAATGGAACGGAGGCTGAAGATGGAGATGTCTTTAACCCATTATTGACAGCTAAAAGAGAGGCAGGGGGGATGGGTGGAGAAAGGCTCATGTTGCTAAATTTAAATGCCCGGCTAGAAAAAAAGCCTAAGCATTAACGACACATCGTCACGCTGTGGGGTCTGGCTCACATTTTCTTTTAATTAAATGCTAAAAAGTTTTTGTTTAGGCCGTCAAATTTCACGCCGCCGCCGTTTCCCAATTTTCTCTGTACCCAAATAGAAAAAGGACTCTTCTTCTCTCGCGTTCTTTCTCTCTCTCTTCGTGTGTGTGTGTGTTTGTGCTTCAGAGTAATTAGACAGGATCTGGCACTTTGGCGTTGGGTGGCTTCTTAACGTGGCCCAAAAAATGATTGCTCGTCAAATGTGTCATAAATTTTTCGGCTGCCCACAACGCACCTTGGCGGCCATTTTGGCCAAATAAAAAAAATCGGGGGCGCGGTTGGTTGGGCAGGGTTATTTGAAGTCAAGAGTGGGCGTTCTTACTTCTCTTTCCCTCTTGCTCTCTGTCGCCCTCTCTCTCAGGAGGACAATTTAGACAAACGGCTGCGTTCTACCAAGTAGAAAGCTCTTAAATTGTGTGAGTAAAATGTAAATTTTTACATTAAAATGCAGCCTAAATAACTATGATTTGAATTAATTCGACTGCACAATACCCTGTAGAGCAGTTAGCAACGAAGAGGAGACTTGAATGTTTAATATTGTTTTATTGTACAATTTGCAAGTTTATTCAAATTAAAAAATATACAAATGTAGAAAATGTATAGCGTAATGGACTTTAACTATAAACGAATAAGCCTGATTAATTTCAAGAAAATAAAAAGGAACTTAAAAAAGGAATCAAAAAGAAACAAGGAACTCTTCTGTATGCGACCAGTGTTTGATATGTCAGGGGTGCAGCTTGAAAGCGAAATTTCCGCTTTGTGGAGAGTGGAGCGTTTCGGTGGTGCGCGTCTGCCGCCTAGTGCCACAGTTGAAGCAACTGCCGCCACATATGTGTCAACGACTTGGTCAACATTAAAGGCTTTACGCCTCGTTTTGCGTGACCTCCCGCCGCTCTACGTCCCGCTGTGTGTATTCCAATATGAATGAGTGTGTGAGTGAGTGGATGAGTGTGAGTGAATAAGTGAGTGAGTGTGAATATCGTGTGCGTGTGTGTTTGTCGGCGGGTGGTTAAGAGATTGGCATGGGGTGGCATAAACTTTGTAAACTCGGCATGTTCGTTTAATCCTTGCCGTAAGTAGCTGCCATATTATGTGAAATCCTTATGGAATTTAATAAGCTTATGGCGCTCAGCTCGACCGGCCCTGAGACCCTTTTAAAGGTTCAGCCAAGCGGCGATTTTGCCCTAACAAAAACCAAAATTAAATGAGAATTAGCTCAGCTGATAACTAACTTGAATAAAAATAAAAAAACAGAAGTCTAAAATTTAGTCAGCCGAAGTTAGTTGTACAAACAAAAAAAAAAAAAAAAAACAACTAGAAAATATTCTCTTATAATAACAGAGAATTATTTACATGCGAAAAAAGTTTTTTTTTCATAAAATTTTGTTTGCCAAAAGCATTGCAGAGTTGCCTTTAACAACCCATGCGGCGTATCCTTTATTTTTCTTTGATGAAGGAGTAAGTCCTAAACCTTTGAAATGTGAAGTTGTTATTTAAAGATTACGAAAAAAAAAGCCCATTGAAAGAGCATAAATTGGTAAAATATTTTAAGTAGAAAAGTATATTATATTAAAATAGAAAATAATGAGTAAAAGAAATAAGATTCCCCCTTCTTAAATGTACAAGAAAATTTTTAAGTCCTTTTTTCCAGTATATTAGGCTTAATATAATGTACATGTACCATTTATTTCTATTATAATCTTATTTGTTTTTGTGTTGAAACTTTGAATATACAAAACAAAATAAGAAATGATACAGATTGCAAGAAGGATACGCATGTCCTGGGGATATTTTTAGCTGCTCCAGTTAGTCAGTTACCTTTGCAAATCCCAAGGTGAATCTTACGTAGAGTTTAGGGGTAAGTCTTAACCCGGTTTCATCCAGCCATTCAGCACTCGCTGGTGACTCGAAGGACTGACAACAATTACTTATTTAATTTCTCAGTGCCTTGCAGATATATCCTGGAGTCAGTCCTTGCCCTAATGCCGAGGCTCATCTACAAGCTACAAACTACACTCTACTACTACGATACAACACTTTGGCCCTCTTTCTGGTCCTTTGCGAGTGCTTTGCTGGTAAATGTGGCCAATGTAGCGAGTCCTGCCTTTACACAAAGAGAGCCACACAAAGAATACTCTGCCTGCCTGCCTGCCTGCCTGCCTGCCTGCTTACTGACTACAACATGGCTATTGTTTAGCCCTTTTGTACAACAAAAAAGAAACACTTTTCTTATTTTCGCGCCTGCTGCTGTTGTTGCCCCTTGGGTGCTTTATTACAATTTAACTTTTCTTTTATTGCAACATTTCTGCCTTTACGTTTGCCTGTGGCTAACCAAGTAACCAACACAATCCAGCCCAAAACCCCGAAATTCAAGCTCCAAGCTCCGAGCTGCGAGCCCCTGGCCAAAGAAAGGCTCCATCTGGCGGATGCTGGCCAACGAGTCTGACAGACTGGAACTTGGGTCTGATTATATCCCATGTGCCGTGTGCGACTATATGAGTATACATTTTCGTTTGAGTGTACTCGTATGAGTATATGAGTATATTCATATAAGTGTGTGAGCATGTGAATAAGGCAACACACAGCAACAAGGCTCAGGCCAAAGCTCATTTTTATGCTGCTTTCAGTTTCATTTTGCGCTTAAGATTTCCGACTGCATCCCCAAGCCGAATCCTAGAGATGAGCACGTGAGCGATTTATCGCTCACCTCACGCTCAATCAACTATAAACTGGAATCAATAATCGAGCGAAACCAAACAGACTCAAGCTTAAAGACCAGGAATTTTCATGTATAGCTTTAATTACTCTACAATAATTTGGATCTTAAGACTATGTACATTTTTTATAATACAAACCAAAAATAATCAATTTTATTGTCCTATTGTTTTTTTTTAAGTTAGCTATCATTTTTGGTAGGGTCTTGTTGGCTCAAAATTGAGAGTCAATCTGTTCAATTTTGAAGTCTTAATAATTTTTTAATGTTATTATTCACTCAGCTTGCGGCACTGCTCACGACTTTTTCACGCGCCCATCTCTAGCTAATGACTGACACAAACCCCGGCAACTGTCCGAGGCAACGTGCCATAGCTATAGCTCCATATGCATGGTAGGTATGTGTGTTATGGCTTTTCTTTTATTTTATATGTATTTTACTTCATTTCACTGCTGATTGCTGCTCCTGCTCCTGCTCCTACTGTTGCTGCTGTTCGTCCGTTTTCTCTCAGTGTATTTCCACTTCTTGCCTCATGCATATTTGAATGTCCCTTAAAGGCACTTTAGTTCTTTCCTGCTTCTGCTTATATTTCAGTTGTTGCTATTGTTGCTGTTGCTGTTGTTGTTGTTGCTTCTGTTCTTGTGGCAGCTGCGCTTTGTGTGGGCAACGCCGTCGGCTGTTTAGTGTACCACACACTACTCCCGTTCCCCCCCACCACCTTGTTCCTTACTTCTGTCCTCCATTTTCAGGACCTTCCAGAAGCAACAGAATCATCAGAGTTGACGGCCGCCATTGCCGCAAACGCCGACCTTAATGGTCAGATATCTCTGTGTGTGGCTGTGTGTGTGAATGTGTGTGTAGGTGAATATGTGTGTGTGTGTGTGTTCTTAAACTGCAATTCATTCCCTGCAATTGCGATGATGGCGCGTTTTTATTGCTCTACCTTCTCCGCACCGACCCGCCCCAAACCAGAAATTCTAATCGAGTTTATCACATTATTTGGCCGGCCTCCTCTTGAGTCCTTTTCCTTTGCCCTGGGCAAAGAAGCACTTAAGATGTGCTTATTAGGCTCTATTAGTAATAATTGCACTACCGAGTCAATTTAGGTACATCTTTTGCAGATTTTCATCAACATCATCATCATGATCATCTTTATAGGCCATATTCTTATCAATTTGATTTTTGGTAAGCAGCAGCAGGCGCATCAGCAGGCAATTGACTTTCAGCTGGTTTTAGTTGGCTATTAAGCCAAAACTGACCACAAAGAGCCACAAAATAATATAATATGACAGTTTGTGTATTGATTGAATGCATAGCTGAAAAGCTCAGCTCAGTAAATACTGACACAGTTAAGAAGATATAAATACTCAGATTTCTTAACTATATTTTTTCCGTCTGAATGTATATTTATTTTTACACATAAAGATTGAAACAACTTTCCTACATTTGCATCAAAAAAATGTAGTATCTTAATCAGAAATCAGACAACTAATGCATAAATATAGTTAAAAATCTAGTTAATTATTTGATCAAAAATGTTTATCGAAAAATAATTGGTTTCTGATGCGAGGAAAACATATGGATATATGAATTTGTGGGCAAATAATTAGCGTATGGAGCTTTGGCTTAAGGCTAACTGGCTAATTGAAGTGGGAGAGAAGAGGAGAGGAGAGGAGAGGATAGAAGAGGAGAAGGGAAGAGCTTTCAGTGTGACCTACTCTTGACCTATTACAGGCACATAAACATGTCTTCTGGCCAAGATAACATATATGTATGTATGAGCTACATATGTAGTATTCGGTCGTTTCGTAAATGAAAATTGTGCATATTCATGGCATACACTTGCTTATACTCATACATATACCTACGTACAGTATACTTTATGGATGAGGGCAGAAATTTGACTCGTCTGACCTTTTGCCTCTGCGGGCAACTCAATTTGAACAGAACTCTCAGACACGATGCGACGACGATGCCATTAAAAGGCCAGGACAGCAAATATTTTGCCAAACCAAATTGAGGGCTAAAAGGCGGTATGGGGCGGGGTGGGGCGATGTGAGGCGGGGCGTTGGACTCCTAAAGATAAAGATAAACAGCAGACATAATACTCGTATATAAGCGGCACGCAGAGACATGGAAATAACAGCAACAATAAACAAATTTTTACCAAAAATAACAAGCACAAGGCGAATTCGAACTTTGCCTTCGACTCGAACTTGCACTTCTCAAGGAATAGCTACAAAAGGCAAAAGAAAAAGAGAATGTTACTCTATATATTTAGAAGGGCAAGGACTTGTTCAGGGGTCCATCTAATCTCTTTGGCGGAGAGAGCATCGGACAGTCGAGATCAAAAGCTTTTGATAAACTCTAACAAAGCGCCAAAGTATGCGCAAAATGCCAAATACACACAAGGAAGGGCGGCAAAGGGAACAGCGAGACCAGCCAAAACAAAAAGAATAAAAGGAAGAAAAAGGAAGAAAGCAAGAAAAAAAATATATATATATACAATATTTAAACATTTTATGTTAGGATACCCCAACATAGTCAGTGTGGTGTGTCTTCATTTGCTTCATGCCGCAGCTCATTTTGCGTTTTCATTCTTTTGGACGTCGCACCGCCGTCGGCCATTTCATTGTTTGCCTTTTTGTATCTGGCTCTTTTATCTTGCCACTTTGGCATTGTTTTATGGGCCATTCCACCTAACCACCCACCACCCACCACCGCCCGCCGCACCACACAGTACCGCACACCAGCCCCACCCATACCCCCTAATTGCATTAAGCGCCTTATTAGATGGCACAGCAATTTGCACATGACTTGTGTCAATTGTTGGGAAAATTATGAAAAACCAAAAAAAAGAAAAAGAAGAAGAAGAAGAAAAATACTTGCACCTGCCATATGTATTTTGAGTCAACTTTAAATACCGCTCGCTGCTGCTGCTGCTCTTTTGCTGTCTCATCGGCATAAGAAGAGAAAAATAATTGAAGTATTTAATATTTATAAGCAACGGAAATATCAGTTGCAGGCATCAGAAACCGAAAGATACCATAGGAAAAATAGATCCTGTAAGAGGTAGTCTCTCTCTATCGCTCTTTTCAAGCGTTGGCAGAATTTGGGCAGAAAAGTAATTCCTGGTTTTCACCAAAATTTTCTTTCTTTTTGCACCCTTAACAGAAATATTGAAATTAATATTATTGAAAACAATGAATCTTTGATAATGATATTATATGAATATAAATTATTAAATTATTTATATTTTCTCAAATTTTAATAGAAACCATTAACTCTTTTAGGAAACTCTCTCTTTCTATAAATACTCTATAAAATTCACTCGAAATTAATACTTTTCCACCCTAGAACATCTTCTATAACCAAGTAAACACTGAGAGAGTGAGAGCTGAACAGCTATTGTTATATTGTCTTTTCCATTTTACAGGGTATTTCTGGCTTTCATAAGCTTAATGAATATCGTGAATTTGCGCATAATTATTTTTGTTATTGTTGCGTGCATTATTGTTTTTTGCAAATTATTATTAAATATTTGCTGTTATTGTTGTGGTTCATAATTTGCACAACATAATTTATTGCGATGCAAGTTGATCCTTTTGCGGAAATTAAAATTATTATTGGCTCTTCTGGCTCACAGTCCGCCCATCTGTCTGTCTGTCCGCCCATCTTTCTGTCTATCTGTCCATCTGTCTGTCCGCCTGTCGTTATATTTCACGATTGTTGATTTATTTGTTTGGTCATCGCGGTCAAACCGAACAGGTGGGACATACGAGTAAATGTGTTTAATGAGCGGACGGACAAACAAAATTGTTGACAGGCACAAAACAAACAACAAATGCGCACAAAAACTATTCAATCTCTGGCGAATTGTTTTTCATACCCTTCCCCAGAGTACAATGACTTTGTCACGCAATGCCCAATGCATTGCACAAGGCATGTCCGACTGCATAAAGTATAAAGATTATTGATCAGTATCATGAGATATAGCCATGTTCATTTGTCCGTCTGTCTGTCTGACTATCCGTCTCTTTCAATGCCAAAGTATTCTTTGAGTTTCTGCACAAAGTCAATGACATTTGCATATCGTAGCATATATATATATATATATATATATATATATATCTGAACTGGATGGATTGGTTTACTATATCGTATAGGTTCCACATGAACAATCGATTTGAAAACTGTTGTTTATAAAAATTGGTTTACTTCTCAAGATAACCTGATGAAAATTACATCTAGAAGAAGAATTTATTTTCCTAATTGTTATTCCTGTCTGCAAGTATAATTTCTGTTTACTCTATAAATGTGGATATGTAAAAAAAAAGCATACTAAGCTTATGTAAAAAGTATATTTAACAGAAGGAGGCAGGAACATTATTCTTGATCAGAGTCAGAAGAGAAGTGGGTCCGTCCGTCCGATGGACTACAAAAACGAAACAGACCATAAACAAATCTCTTAAAGTTGTTCAAAACGCTCTCCGCACCTCAAAAAATCCTCTTTCTGTTAATCTTTTAAAGGTATTAAAACCATATTTTGTTATAAGCCCTGATTATATGTAGAGTATTTCGTAGTCGTGTATGAGCCATCTCTTTTTAGATTGGACCATTCTCAAACAAAAATCCCCTTCGCTTCTTGTACTGCCGCCTGCGCTTGGTGGCCACAAAGCGGCCAAGCGATGGGACGTGCAATTAAATTTATTAAATCCCAATCAATAATTCAGCCCCAATCGTAACCACAGCACGCTGCAAGTTTTATGCAGAAAATTGTGTGGGTACAACATAATATGGGGAATATGGGGGAAAATAGGGGACTATGGAATAAACACTCCGACACCCAACTGCCTGCATTATATATGTATATAAAAATTGTTGGGTAATTTAGATGACTACTCACTACTCACTAGGTCTGTCATTCTCCAAAGGATTGAGTTAAAGCTTTCGAAGCTCAAGCATGTGTTGGAATTGATTTAGCAGGTGCTGCAGTTGTATGAAGTTTGTATGAAGATAGCGGTCAAAACTATCACAGAAGAAGTAATGAAAGCCAAACTAATTTGAGCCAGATTATCATTTAAATAGCTGAGCCTCCACCTGAGTATCAACCAATATTTTAGGTAAGCCATTGAGTCGATTAGAGAGAAAAACACTGGTCTAAAAACAAGCTTGATCAGCCAATTGAATCGGTTTATTAGTCTTAAATTAAATACAACTCATTTTTGATCCCACATTAAGCTAAAAATCTTCATAGAATAAGTATGCAATTGGTAAGTCAAAATTATTTGTGACTTAAAAGAGGATTGAAACAATAAAGAGAACAATATTGGAATAATTGGCTCTCTAAACCCTTTGGCTCTAAGCTCTTTATACTAAGCTAATAGAATGAGTCTTAGTTTTATTTCTGACTGATTTAAGGCAGAAATTCCTGATGTTTTCTCTCTATGTACACGTAGTTAAAAATTGATGAGATTTAAAGCAATTTTTTTGCTATATTTTTTTTTTTTTATTTTCTAAAAACAGAAACAATTTAAAGCTTTTCAATGGGCTTCGGCTTAGAGTCAAGTCCCTCAATGGCGTATTTATGAAATGGTTTCTTGGGAAAACAGGTGCGTCTTCTCAGAAATGCAGAGCATTCACAGCTAACTGGCATTATACTTTTTCTATTTATATTATAAAAGAGAAATACGATAAGCCTGGTTATGGGTGTTGTGGTAAGAAATTGCAAACCTTGATGAAATTTACTGTAGTTTTATATTTTATCTATTAAAGGCATCTATTCATGTATTCTTGAATCAGCTAAAAGAAATATTATAAGGACTTGGCATTATATTACTTAAAAACATTTATTTATTTATTATTAATTTAAATTAACTCTTGCCTAGGGCATGAATCCAAATCAGATTTGAACTGAACCAGTTTAAGCTCGAATTTTCCTCGAAATTGAACCAAGCCAGATGCCGAAATCAGAAATGGATCAGCCAATATTAGGTTCACTCTACTTTAGATGCTTCAAAATAGCATAAAGCAGTTCTTTTCTGTTGAAAATTAATATTTGTTTGATTTAAAATTCAGTTATTTTCAACGTATTTTTTGAATGAAAAATTTGTTTAAAATTTGCAAAATGATTGCCCTTTTCACCGGTTAATTGAATGAATACTCGAAGTGAATACCCATTGAATGCTGGGATGAACAAATTGCTCGTTGGCACAGTTATTGTTGAGTTCAGTTCAGTTGAGTTGAGTTGAGTTGATGAGATGAAACCAACATTATTTTTGAAGGGAGCAACATGGCACAGTGGCCATTAATTGACATCGCCTCAAAGGGCCGTCAAAAGTCGAACGTCACTGCCGCCCCATTGTGGGCGCGGTTCGGACCCTGGTCACGGTCGAAGTCCGCATTTGAGCTGGTGTTTTTGTTGCCGCTGATAAACGGTTTGGTCGGGTGTGGTCTGGCTTGGTCCAATTGCGTTGACCAAGCTGATGGCGCAACAATATTTATAGAGGATTCGCTACGTAAATACCAGAAATTTCCCCTCTTGTTGTTGTTGTTGTTGTTGTCAATTTTGCTGCCAGTTGGCTGCATCCGCCTCGGGCCAGATAGGAGAAGCAGTGAAAGAGGTGGGGAGACGAGAAGGTGGAAGCGGTCTGTCTGTGGCTTCGCTAACAAATTGCAGCGCTGCGGTTTTTGTGGTGGGTGGCTCAGTGCATAAAATATATGAAGCAAGGTCAGCTAGCAAAAGGAGGGGGGTAAGCGTAGAACAGGGTCATTTGAGCTGGTCAATTTCAATAAAGTCATAAAAAGAGTTAGGCCATTTTGAAATACGAGCAAAAGGCAGCCAAACCATTTGGCAATTTGTTAAACGGCATTGCAAGAAAAGTCAATTAGAAAAATTGGCCAAAAATTTCTTGTTCTCTTGAACACTAAGGCCAGGCCATGCCACGCCCCACTGCACACTCAGTAACCAGTTACCAGTAACTCGTTTAGCCTTAATTGATTTACAACAACAACAACAACAACTACAAGAACAGAAGTATAAAAAGGAAAAAGAAAAAACACACAACAAATACAAAATGATTTCACTTGGCCTGTTTCCGCTTGATGCCTTTTGTTGAGCAGTGCATTTTTTTTTTATTGGCCCTTATTCTGCAGCAGCTGCAGCAAAGCCAACCCATCGACTCCCCTTGGGGCAAATGTGTTCTCACCTTCAAGTTACCCTGCATGTGTTTGGCCTAAAGGATATATAGGATATGGATGTACTGTGATCAAAGTAAGGCTGCTGAAAAACTGAATAATTTTTAAACCAGTTGTGTGCCCTTTTTGGCATATTGCACTTATTTAAATTCTCCCAAATTCATTTTTCATTCAAATTAAAATATATTTTAATTCAATTATTTTTTCATGCGTACTTTAAATTTTAAAAGTGTTCTGCCTATGGGATGGTGTGTAGAATTTAATTTTCATTTCACAGCTAAATTTACTAAAAAATACAAAACCAAACCACATTTCTTGAAGTTTTGATCTATATAAATAATATTTATCACTCATTATTTCAATTTTCTATTGAAAAGAAATTCGTGATTGAACATATTAATCGCTTTCGATTCTAATTTCTAAGTTTAATCTCTGTTCTAAAAAAAGTCTAAGTTTTTGAAGACCTATTTTATGTTGGAATAAAACTATCTGAAAAAAGTGCAGCCTTTTTAGAGTTCCATAAATATATTGCCATGAAGCAGCATTAATAATTTTGTGAATTCCCTTATCAGATTCAGAAAGAAAAGTATTTATGATAAGTTTTTACTTCAGTTAATTATATATCCAATAGCTATAATATTACTTTCAACTATAATGTGCTATTCCAGGGCATCAAAGCAAACGAAATACTGAGTGGCTGCTTGTGTCCTTTAGTTGGATTTTATGCGCTTCTTATAGACATACATACACATATACATATACATATACATAATTGACCCAGTCAATTAATAAATGCTCAGTTTGGCCTGGCGCTGGCTTTTGTTCTTTGCGCGCCGTTAAGTATGCTGCACTTTATTTGCAAACGAGCAAAGTTGGCGAATGAGATGAAAAGAGAAAACGATTTTCACATTTCGCTTTCCGCTTTCCGCTCGTTATCGCTGGGCCAAGTGAAATATCTTTATTACAACATAATTAAAGGTAAATTTTTGTCCTGCTCATTAAGTTAATGCGCAAAAAGGGAAATGCGTCAAGTGGATAAGCGGGGTGGATTTTCGGGGGTCTTTTTCTCTAGTAGTTTCAGCTGTGGCTTAAGAAATAACCAAAGCTCGTTTGAATTTAAACTTGCCCATACAAAAATACAGCCATTTTTCAGTTTCTAGTTCCGAATTATTCGCACTGCAATATGCATGGCATACTTTTAGGGTGCAGAATGAAACTAAACCGCTATTGTTAGATGGCTGACGAACCTAAAAGTAGGCTTCACTTTGCTAGTGGAATTAATTCGAAATAAGTATAGAAATTTCAGCAAAAACTGAAGTATTTTATTCATGTTATGTATATATATATATATATATATATATATATATATATATATATATATATATATATTGAACTGCTCTAAAACATATGCTAAAAACAATTATAAGAGCCAATCCAAACTACACATCCGTCTAAGTTTTACTTAACAAACAAAGCAAGAAAGTGTACTGAAAATCTTTCGAAGCAATTAATTTGAAAAAGTAATACAAAACAGACTTGCAAATATATCTATTCACTTTTCAGTTTTTTCCATATTACGTATACGTATACCAAGGGGAGTACTGTTTTAATTTAAGCAGCCCAAAGAAAAAAGTTCACATAAACAAAATCAAACTTTAGCAAACCAAATGGAAATTGATTCAATTATTTAACACTAAAAAAGCGAACCAATTCAATTGAATGGGTGCAACAAAAACTGCTTCTCTCAGCAGAGTTTTGCAAGTTTTCTGGTTGTTTTTGGGTCTTCCGAAAGCTTTTGCAAACCAAAGTCCTCTTCATAATTAGAGATCTGCAGTTACTCGTTGGGGTCATTGCCGCTTGATGACTGCAAAGTGCAGATACAGATACAGAAATACGTACTGAAAAAAAGCCAGCCAAAGAGAATACCGAGTAAAAGGCCAAAAGGTTTTAGATACAAGTATCATGGGATAGGGTTGGAGTAGATGCACATGTGTCTGTGGGTGTTGGTCAGTTTCACTTTCCTCTTTATATGCTTATATATATCTAGATATGTAAGTACTGCAAGTAAGTAGAAGTACTTGTAGTTACATATATATATATATATATAGTTGTATGTGGCTATCTATGTCTGCAGCTAATTGCCTGTGGCAAGTGCCAATTAAAATGCAGTTAGCTGCCCTTCTTCTTCACTTGACTCTGGCTTAATACATTATTGCAGCCATATTTATAGTAATTAAATTACAGAAACCAAACCAACAAAAGCGACTCACTATAAATTTCACATTTAATTAAACAAATATTATTCTTAAGCACGAACGACTGGCAAGGCAATAGCGAAAACCACTCGAAAGTGGCTTTTAAATTAGCTTTAATTAAATTACTCGAGGCAATAATAAATGCAATATATTTCTTTCTATTTTTAGCAATAATAATCAATATATTTCAAGCGACTGCAGAGCATGGACATTATTATTATTACTGTAGTAATAAAGTCAAATATTCTTAAAATAAAACTCATAAATGTAATGAGTAAGTATTCCTAAGGCTGACGCACTTATTTTTTTTTAATACCTTGACAGAGGGTATTATGAGCTTGTCAAGAAATGTGTAATGCATTGAAGGGGACAGCTCCTACTCTATAAAATATATGCATATATTATTGATCAGTACGATAAGATGAGTGGATATAGCCATGTAATTCCATCCGTTTCTCTATCTGAAATATAGCCTTCTTGCACGCATATGTCGGACCCTACCAGATCAGATAACTGTATCATATAGCTATATATATAGGAAAAGATATTGTGGGGAAAAACTTCTTTGTTTCTCAAGATATCTTCATGAAAATCCTTGAGATCAGTTTACTACCGATGGTATGGCGTCTCTCCCACTTTTACCCTATAAAGATGCCGTGGGAACAATCGAACAATCCAATCTGCAAGGGTATACAATATTCGGTGCGCCTTTCTTGACTAGTTTTAATTTATATAATGGGCGCCCGTACACCCGGGCGACACTAATAAAATTTTTAAAAATTTCAATTTTCTTTAGTACTAAAAATTAATATTAACAAAAATAAAAAACATAAGCAACATTTGTTTGCAGCTTGTAATTTTGAATTAATGTGAATGTGTTTGTATGCGACATGTGTGAACGAGTACGTATATGTGTATATATGTATTTGTGTAAGTGAATGTGTATGTGTATGTGTATGTATATACATACATACAGATATGTGGGAATTGCTCTTGCAATGAAACTTTTGAAATTTTTATGACGCAAGTTTATTTTAAAACTTTCTACCAGCCGCCTCGGCTGCCTGCCTGCAAAACAACAACAACAACAGCAGCAACAAATAAAAAGAGAGAGAGAGAGAGGGAGAGAGAGAGGGGAAATAAAAATAAAAACTTGGCAGCTGATTCCCCTGGGCTACCCAAGTCACAATCTAGAAAGAGATAGAAAAAAAGCGTGTGGAACAGAGACAGAAATGTCAATGAAACAAGGAAGCACAAGCAGGAGAAAAACTCTGGGAAAACTTGTCGTATTTTCATTGTTTTGCAGTTGGTTTTTTGACGCACTCGTTGCTTATTATGTGACACACAATACAGACAACCAACAGACCAACAGGCCGGCTGAGCGATAGAGACAGAAGCAAAGAATTAGAAAGGCAGAGAAACGGTGGAGGCGCGTCAAGTTGTCGCCGAGCGAGCCAAGAAAATGTAAACTTTTTTAATTAAGGTAAAGAATTCGCTCTGGCCCGCAACTCAGCTCAACTCGATTCCGGTCCGGACTACTCGTACATCCCATTATTTCAGCCATTTCCCAAGCCCATTGCCGTTCTCCTAGCCTTCTTAGTTGTAAAACTGCAATGCATATTTAATACTCAAGTTTGGCTCAAAAGTTTCAAATCTATAAATGATACCCTAAGGAATTAACATATACAAAGATTTGATTCACACTATGTATCTCTGATAGAAATGCATAGCTCATGGGTATAGCTGTTCATATATACCCTGCATTATTTTATATCTTTGTGTTATAATCTTGTCATAAATCTTGTAACTTTGTAAGGTGACGTCTAAGTTCAAATATATAAAATTATATAAATCTGGAATAAAGATACGAACAGCAGCTTAAAAAAAATACATTTATATCAATCTAAAACTCCTCAAAAATGAAGTCGAAAACTTTGTTTTGTCTGGGATTGTTTCCGAGGCTTTAAAATAAACTTGGAACAGTAAAAACTTAGCTCCATTATCCATTTCGATTCAAATCAGAAAGCTTTGATATTTTTTTGTTGTCAAAATGAAATTGAAATGGAAAACTATGCCGAATCGTACTTATTGTTGATTTTCGTTCAACCTTATTACTAACATTTATCTGAAAGTATATAAGAGATTAAGATAAAAATAAAACAAATGGAATGTAATTAATTTGATGTGTCCAGCTAATGCAATGAAATCGATAGGAAATCTACTCAAACCAGCTAGAAATTTGAAATTTTATATAAAAAACATTTCCAAATGAATGGAACCTATAAAACGGCAGACTCAAAATGATTCGGAATAGTTTTGGTTCGGAAAACTAATATATCTGGCTTCAAGTGTTTCGAATTATTTCAAGTCTTCACTTCTTGCTGTCGTTAGGAATGAGTGGTTCAAGTGGCGTATACGCAATGCGAAATTTCAGCCAATCTAGCCAATATCAAGCGTTACGGATACAGTAAGACAATCCAAATCCAACGCACAGGACGTCGTAATTAGGCGTAATCTTCGCGGACGCTGCAACTGACAGAATACAAACTGCATGAATGAGTGGGTTTGTGTGAGCGTGTGCGTGTGTGGGGGTGTGGGTGTGGTACGCCCACACACACACGTGCAGCAGACGTCCTTAGAAAACATATGGCAGATTGCGAGTGAAGGCAGCAGCGCGCTGCCAAATGAAATGACATTTAGCCGTGCAATTTTGACAGCATTTTAATATGCAAGCAACGCGCTCTACAGCTACACATACACTCAGAGAAAAAAATAATAATAATAATTATTTTGGTATAAACAAAATCACAGAACAAAGTCATTCCTCTTAAAATAAGCTGTAAACTAAAGTGAGTTTAAAAATAACTTGATTCAACAATTCAAATAGCTCCATAATTGCCATGAATTTTATGATAATTTTAATAATTTTTATCTTGAAAATAGACAATAATTAAATTAATTAAGTATGAAACTAAACATTGATTTTTAATTAATTTCGATAACTGTAGAACAAAGTATATATGAATAAAAAGTATTATTAATGAAAAGTAAACATTTGAAGCAGCTTTCTTTTTTCTGAGTGCACAAATCAGTTGTGCGGCTGTGTGTGTGTGTGGTTGTGTGTGTGTGTGTGGGCAGGGTGTAGGTGTGGCAAGTGTGTATATAAAAGCTGACGTTGAGCGCTTCAAAATTGAAATTACTTGGCTGTTAGCTGTTAGCAGCGCTCGACTGAGTTTTCTCCCTGTACCCGTTGGCTTTTAGCTTTCGCCTTTGAGCTGGCAAACATTTGGCAATGAGTTGAGGCACAGTTAATTAAGAACCGAGCTGAAACATACACAGGAAACAGCAACAGAAACAAAAATTGGTAGCAACGCAGCAGAGCCGCATTCAAAGGAAGAGTAAAATGATAGCTTAAGGCTTAAAGCAACGCCTCACAAAACAAAACACACATGCGAGTAGAAAACAAAACGAAAACAAAACAAATTGTGGCCAGAAACACCTGCAATTTTTATGGGGCAACGGACGCACTCAGCATAGGCAAATAAAACCGAGCAATAAAATTAAAAATGTAAAAGGCATCCGAGCTGCCAGGATGTGTGCTGTACTATGCTGTGCTGCCTGCCTGCCTGCCTGCCTGCCTGGCATTGTCATCAGACCAAACGTGGCCAATTCTAAAAATACTCGCACTTTCTCTTCACTTTCAAATTACCAGCGCAGCGCTGGGCAGCATCAGATGCTTTGGCCGAGGTACACAGAAAAAAAAAATAATTTTTCTCTCTTTTTTTCACAAGAAATTGTAGAACTGCATTTAAGTAAATAAGTCTCATTAAAAAGTGTTGTAAAAAACATAAAAGACAGCTCGAAAGTTTACTCTGTGGTTTAAAACAAACACTAAATGAGCGCTTAAATATTTAGTAGGGAAGAAGAGAGGCAACTATTATAAAGTGCAATCTACGCCTGAATATGACAAAAATGTTGTTTCCAAAGATGTTTCTTCTTCTGTCAATTTGGCATTTTTTCAACAGTCATAAGAAATCTACAGCCGAGTAGATAAACACTTCAAATAAATATGTTCGATTCGGTCAAAAAAGGATTTTTGTCATTAAATATTAAGTCTGTTCCGAAGATAGACACAATCTCACAAAAAAATATGTAGCCTCCTTTGGGGCGCCCACCTTGGCTCAAAAGCTTTTTTTCTATTGCTTTCTAGCTTCGTTTATTAAATTATTTATTTTTACATATTCTGGAGCTTATATAATTCTTTGATATAAAGATAATAATTGATAATATGGCTCTTTTTTTTTCAGTGTATAGTAGTGGCACTAGTACTCCCTTGGGTCGACAGGCAAAGGCGTCAAAGTGGCGTGAAGTTAATGCCGAGCAGGTCATGTCTATAAATGAAGAATACAAAGAGCTATGCAGTCCAATTGCTATTTTGACGCAGTAAAACAAAGCCATATATATATATATATATATATATATGCCAGTATGTATGTTAGTATGTTACGAGTTAGCAGTCGCATCTCATAGATACATACGCTCACACTGTCATAAACCCTTGACGAGTGACATGTCAGCGCACAAGGACTTTGTACTCATTATTAAAGCGCGTCGCCTCGCCTTGCATCACCTCGCCTCAGTTCGCCTCATCTCATCTAAAGTCTGGGAACAAGGAGGCCAAGTTGCCAATAACTGTCAAGGATTTGAAGAGTCCCGACAGCGACCATCACACCACAATCATTCTATTTTTTTTGTGAGTGTACTCATATATACCCATGCCCTATTCAAGTTCACTTTGGGTGAATTGCAAAATTGCAAGATCAAAAATCAATTGCTCTAACAATGCTTGACATATTTTTGAAGCAGAGTAACTCAAGTCTACTCGATGTCTGCCTTAATTAATAGCGGCCATCCATTGCAACACATTTTTATTTTTATCATAATGATGGTCGCTTAAATATGAAATTCTAAAAAAAACTCTACAACATTAATATTTTTCCTTTTTTTGAAACATTGGCCAAATATTATGTATATTATACAAAAATAAATCAAATTGATCGGCGGGGGGAATAAGTCTGGGTTCTGTATAGACATGCCAATGATATAACCATTTAAAAGAATGGCAGAATTTATACTCAACTAATTTAAATTAAATTGAACATATATATAAATCTCAAACCACAATATATTAATTTTATACGCGTAATATTCAGCAGTTACAGTAAATATTTGATATTGACATTGGAGATTTTGCACAGAAACTCTCTAAATCAAATCATCATCAACTACATCAAAAGAATAAGAATAAAATATATATTTATATATAGCACAGTAAATAAACTTTTTAACTCCATGAAAGGCCATAAAACAAAGCGAGAAATTTTCATATAATCACAGTATTGACTTTTCTCTTATTTGCGTGCCTCATCTCTACGGCCAGCGAGCCAGCCAGGGACTTCTCCAAGGAATCGCATTAAAACTGATTTATTGCTGCAGATAAGTTTGGATTTATGTTGAACCAAGGAGCCAAGGCTCCTTTTGTGCTCGGTCCCCCCCCCACTGACCATATCCATAGAATCCTTCCGCCGCCTCCGCGTCACCTCCCGCCATCAAGTAACCAGGCAGCATCGTACAGTGTCAGCAGCAGCAGCAGCAGCAGCAGCAGCAGGCAGACAAACTGGCTCAGCATCAAAGCACATTTAATTAAGATTTAACCTTTAATTACGATTTAAAAGATTACAGTATCAAATTCACAGTGCAGCACCCAGCACCCAGCACCCAGTCCCCAAGCCCAAGCAATAAGTACTTTTATTGTTTGTTCTATGAGTATTTTTCACATTTGCTTCTCCATTGTCAGATACTTATGCTAAGCGCTAAGCATTGAGGCATCGAAGCATCGATAGGGATATGAAAAGGAAATGATTAAGGCCACAATGACAAGGCCACCCACGATGACAATCCCGATGCTGATGCCGATGTCGATATCGATACTAATACTACTACCGATGCCGCAGCCGATGCCAATGGCAATGTATATAATTTACCATTAACATGGATTTGTCCCATTAGCATGATAACGCTTCCAGCTATATATGTATGTATATTCATACCCTAGTAGAGAGTATGATAATTTTGTCACGAATTAAAGAGGCGCTTTTGAACCTCAATATTTATATATATATATTCAAAATCAGGATAACTGAATGAGTTTATATAGCAATATCTGATCTTAGACTTCAGATTTCAAGCAAGAGAAATAAATTTAAAGTATGACGTACAGTTTTTGTTACCATCGAATCAGAAAACTATACACTATCCTACAGAAAATATAGTTTGGAAATCGATTCGTAATACACAGTAAAAAACGGCATGCTAAATTTCAATTAAACAGAATTACATAATTGACTCATAATAAATTCAAGCACAATCTGACTTAATATAGAACGAAAAGTCTAGTTGGGATTCAATTAAGTAAAAAAATTAATCTCTTTATTATTATTATAATTCATTATAGGATCGATTAAAGAACGAATCGAACGAAGGTTTAATCCGAGATATTTGCTCTATGCACTTCACTCTCAAAATGCACTTCAAAATCCCTCGAAAAATTATACAATTTCATAAAAGTCTCTATATAGTTTAACAAAATTTGATGAAAATCTGACCAGAATATATAATAACTATGCAAGGGTATTCAGATTTGCCTGTTTTCTTGCCTTTTTTCACTTACACTTTTCTTATTCAGTGATATCCTGTGCCTCATACAAAAGTGCATTAGCATCAAGCATCATTAATAGGAAACTGAATGCAAATCCTTAATTAACTACTAATTACACTCAACTCACACTGATTAGTTAATTGGTGAGAATTGATCCTTAAAGCGGGAATTACATTTGAGATGTTTCAAGTAAATGAATTCATTTGCATAGTTAATGCATCAAACTGAACCTAAAACCTTTGCTTCCATATTTTAATATAGATTCTATAAAAATAAAAAATTAACATTTGTTAATTAAAAAAAAAAATGTTGAAAAAAATTGTTAATAAATAGACAAAAAAACAGATAAAAAAAAAAGTACAAAGATTTTTTTTAAAAAAGCTCTGTAAAACAATGCAAAGGCAGCAAATTAAAGCGCTTTACATATAAATATTTTTCAAAATGTATATTTTATATATAAAAAAAAATATAAATGAAAAAAACTAAAGAAAGCAAAAAGTCAAAGGAATTCCAAGTGAATTCCATCTGAAACTGCTTAAATTATTGTAAGATCCAAGCAGAAAATGGCTAAAATGATAGCACTACTGCGTAGCTTAGCTGCGTGCATTACTTTCTATATTTTATATCTTTAACATGAATGGCATGATTATTCTAAACATGTTTCATATTCTGTTGTTGTACGCAATATTGCGGCCTTTGTTCGGGCATTCGATTAAAGTAAAACCCCCTATTAAACACCCTACACTCCGCTACCTCTTTAGTATGTGTGTGTTTGTGTGAGCGTTAATATTCATTACAATATGCTTTTCAATGTCAAAGCCAAGTCGTAGAATGCAGGACGCAGGACGCAGGACACAGGACGTAATACGAGTCATTGCCTGCTTTCCAGCACTCCGCTTTTCCCAGTTTCCGGCCGATTTCATTGTCGTGTGTAAGTGTAAATGTAAGTGTATTTGTAGCGCCTTTGTGTGTGAATGTCTTTGTGCATTCGCCTACTTGTAAAACTTTTGCTTTCTGCTACTTTTTTCTATTTCATTTTCTTTATATGAATGAGGGGTCCCAAGATGCTTTCATAAGTTTATTATTTATAAGTCTCACTTGAGTGCGACACTTTGGACGAGTGTGTTCACAGTTTACTTTTACTCTAGATTCGAGTTCTGTTGCTTTTATGAGCGCCTGGCAATCAGTTTATATTTTGTATGGTTTATTAACAATTTGTGCCCCCCAAAAGCAGGCAACAACAAATTTAAGTTTTATTGCAAGGCAAGCAAAAAAAAAAAAAATTCAGAGAAAAACATAAGCATTTTTATGCTCGCGTCATCTTTGCTGTCTTTGTATGTGTGTGTGTATGTGTGTATGAAAGAAAAAAATTTTATATATATATTGTCGCATCAGTAAAAAGGAAAAATGTTTTTTATTGTATTTTATTGTTAAAGGCGCTTATATATTTTTATGGCTAACATAAAACACTGCCAAAATGCGAGCCAAGCAAGCACCAACAATGTCCACTGTGTAATGGCGTTGGTGCTGCTGTTGGTATTGGTGTTGGTGTTGGTGTTGGTGTTGGTGTTGGTGTTGGTGTTGGTGTTGGTGTTGGTGTTTGTGGGCCGCGTCACGCCCATTTACACAGCAGGCGCCGCGCATGAAATTGAAAATTACATTTGAAAAATGCCATTGAAACGCTTTTCATAAAATAAAAGGAAGCTGCTAACTCAATGAACAAACGAGCATAATGAAAGCCAGCTAACACACACACACACACACTCACACACACACTCACACAGACTTTTTTCTAAACACACTGAAAAACTCTTTTGAAAATCCATGTGAAAACCCAAAAAATGACTTGCAGTTGAAATTAATTTGGAAACAGAGAGCAAAATACAGCATACAAAAGTGTCTGACTGTATGTGTGTGTGTGTGTGTGTGTGTGTGTGTGTGTGTGTAATTGGCCGTGTGAATAATGTGTGAGTGTGAATAAATAAATTGTGCAGGTATTCAGTCAGCTAAGAAGAGCTTGGCTAGCACGAGTATTTAATGCGTATAAGCTGCTTAAACATTGGCTTAAACTCAAGCGTTTGCATGTTGGACCTCGTGTGTTGCCTGTATCCTTCGATAATCGCATTAAATTGTTGCCAAATAAAATAGCAATCTATAAATTGATTGAATTACACAAATATTTTATATGGCAAAAGCTGTTTTAAGATCGCAAATCATTTAATTTTTCATGTCTTTTGATTGATAATTCTATTTGAATTTTTACACTCGGAATTATTTGATTTTTCTATTTATTTTTCTCTTAATTTTTTATATATTTTTTATTTGATCTATTTGCTTGAATTCCCTTCTAATAAACTAATTTTGTGTACAAAGCCTTGAATTATAATAATTCTAATTCTCTTTTTATTAAATTAACACTTATTGCTTCAGTATTTTTTATGTAAGTTCTCAATTAGCTGCATTCCATATCAATTAAGTAAAGCTCAAGGAGGATCAATAAAGGACTCTTTTGGTCTTATAAATAGCATACAGCCTTCTTTTGAGAGCTTAAATCGATCTTTGGCTTACTTTCTTGGTGGTTTTCATTTATATCTTAATTCATTCATATTTTAAGTAAGGACGAAATAGATTTGATATTATAATCATTCCAAAAATGATTCTTCTGTAATTATGCTATGCCCGTCAAATTCTTCATAATAATTGAATTGAAAAATAAATTTTAAAATACGTAATTTAATTTATTTTCTAACACTTTTTTGAGTTATTTATTTACTTTTGTTAAATATAGATTTAAAGTGACTTGATCACAGAGGCGGCCGTTTATCGATTTTCGATTTACATACTATACACGCGTCCTTTGTGTGTGTGACACGAATTCAAAATGTAACGACAAGCACCGCTATTTTCATTCTGCCTCTGGGAGAAAGTGAGGGCGAGAAAGAGAGAGAGAGAGAGAGCACGGGGGAGAAAAAGTAAATGTCAAAGGACAAACATTATTGACGCCTACCTGTTACCAAAAATAAAACATAAAATAAACTTTGATCAACTTCAAAATACCCTGTATAACTTAGCCTATTCGAAAATTCAGTTTATGTTATAAATCACATTATTTATTTAAATATCTAGAATATTTTTCTTAATGCTATATAGAAATCAAATGACTTTTATCAAACTTTAGCTTAGCTATGCTAAAAAAAAGACGTCAAGAAATTTATTTATATAGCAAAAATAAGAATATGGCAAATATTTGCTGATCACCGCTCTTAACGTAGAAAAACTACGTGCAATATTTGCCAAATAAACAAGTCGTTCATACGCTTTTTTATTTCATTTAAAATAAAGGGTATATTAAGGGTAATGCGCCGCCTGTTGAATGTCAAACGCAACAATTGACTGACTGACTGAAATACTGACAGTTGAAAGGCATGAGTATGTGTTTGTATATGTGTGTTGGAATGTGTGTGAGATACATAAAATTGTTGCCTACATTTTGGGGCGCACGCAAACTTGAAGAGTCGTATAAAGTAATGAAATTTACTTCACATTTAAGGCGCATAGAGAACAACTAATTGACATTCAATGGCTGCAAATGGGTCGGTGAATATGTGAATGTGACTGTATGTGAATCTGGTGGATTCGGCAAATATGTTGCATAACTTTGTTACAAGCATGTTTATGATGTGCGAGGAGACTTCGAAAAGGAGTACGCGTAGACGTAGTAATAGGAGGACTTTGTGATTACCCCACAAGATCAGCGACGAGGCTCATCCTTGAGGGAGGGGATGGGGACGGTGACAACAAAAACGCTTACACGCGTTGAGCTTCAAAGGCGAAGGGTCTTTATGCAGCAACAAACTACGTGGCAATGTCGGCGACAACAACGACAACGACAACGACAACGACACTGACAACGATGGGGATGACACAGATGAGGATGCCTGAAAGCCTCTAAGCCGTAATATTTGCTTGCTGTGTTGCCAGCGACAGCAAAAACCTGGACAGACCAGAGACGGGCAGTGGGACCAACAGGCAAAGCTGTGGATAAAAGGGCGTACAGCGCAAGAAATTGAAAGGCTCACGCACAAAACAAAAAAAATAATAAAAAAATGAATTAAAAAAAAAACGAAACAAAAAACTGAAATGCTGTGTGAAAAACTACAATAACAAACGTTGGAGGGACGACATGATAAAGGCACGAAAATCAATTTTTGCGTCAATTTTTTTGCAGCCTACTTTTTGGGCTGTGTCTCGTGTGAAGCGAATAGAAGAAAAAGAAATAGCAACAACAACAGCAGAAAAAGCAAGAAAATAATAAAAATGCGTGCGGTCCACGCTTGGGCCCAATCTTTGGGTCTACGAGAGCCTGGAACAGATTTTGAGTTCAGGTTTCCATTGGGGTCTTCTTTCCGGACAGTGCCTAAAAACCGCACAAAATGTGGCTCATATTTCAAAGCCACCATCCGCCATCGTCATCGCCACGGCGGTGGCGACCGCTGCTGTCTGAAATGTCCGATCTGTGCTCCGTTTCAACCTTGCTCCGCTCTGCGTTGCGGTCTCGCAGTCTGTGCCAAGGACTTGAGAGTCCTTTACGGACGTCAGGATTTAGTGTGGCCAGCCGAGGCGCACACACAATTAAAAACAATCGCAGACGCATAAATCTTGACACAATTAACTGGCACCTCTCTGTTGACAATGAGATATCTAAGGGTCTCTCTTATGTCTATCACGCAATTTGAACACATTTTCAATGCCTGACTTCCCTCTACAGATTTACTAATTTAGTTAAAGTTCTAGGGTGTTTATGTCCAGCAATTTCCATTACTTTCAATAATTTTTTAAAATATAATATAAAATGATGTAGAATTTAGAATGAATAGCAATTTTCCGATTAATTTAGCCACTAAGTGGAAAGTGTGGGTGCCAAATTTTGAAAGTAAAGAAGTCAAGTAGCTTTTATTGGTTAATAAATATTTTAAATTTAAATCAAAATACAAGTTGAAATTGGCAAAATTAGTATAAAAGTAAATAATATCATTGCATGCTATTGCGCTGTAGGCGTGGCAGTTGACATAGATTACAAGAGTTATGCTTTGCTTACGTTGCGTATACGCCCTGTTTTTTTTGGGGTAGAACTCGTATTCAAGTTGAATTTGCTACTTTATATAGTTGTACTGGTAGTTGGTGCTTGGTTTATTTATCGAGTCAGCCCATTCGATGTACGGCGAGTGCCACACCCTCACAGCACAATAATTTGGTAATTTTTGCCTGTGTGTACGAGTATTTTTATATACTCGTATTTATATTTATTTGAATTTTCAGCGAATGCTTAGATTTTTATACAGCATTGCACGACTTTGCTTTGATTTTTTTATTATTATTCTCTTCATTTTCCATCCTTTTTTTTTTTTTTTTGATACAGACCCGGGACTCTTATACTTATACGTATACAGGCAGACAAATTTATGCCGACATCGCCTATATTTATAGACGCCTTCACCTGTCTTGCCAAAAATCACTTACGAAATTAAATTTGTTGCCGCCTGTCGCTCGCTCTTTTTCTCTTTGTGGTTGTTGTTGTTGTTTGTGTTGTTGGGAGTGAACCCATACCTAATTCTCTGTCTCTCTCTCTCTCCCTCTCTCTCTCTCTCTCTCTTTCTCTATTTGTCTATCTCTATCTCTCTGGGTCTTTTGGGTCCCTATGTCTCTATGTTTTTCCCATTAGCTGTCATTGGAAGCACACATTCGTCTTATTTGCCAATCCCTCAGAGAAGCTTGTGCCTGAAGCTCCATTCCCATCTCATCATCATCATCATCATCATCATCATCTTCATCATATCATCATCATAAGCCAAAGAAAGTAATTGACAATTTTGAAAATTTTCTGTAGTGTTGACTTTCGCTTGCAATCAAAGTAATTACCAAGCGTTCAAAAATAAATATAATAATTTTTAATTTATTTCATTTTATTGCTATATAAAATAACTAAATTTATTTATTCATTCATTTTATTGACCAATTTATTAAGAGCTTTGTTTACTTCAAGGAAAAACAATACTTAATTACGTTAAGAGAGGGTATTTAAATTCCGTTCTTGGTTTGCCGCCTTCAATTTATTTACAAATTCACATTCTGCGCTTTTTCTTGGTTTTGGTATTTGTCTTGTTCTGATCAAAAATGCAAAAAACATGTCTTTGACATATTTATAAATTACATTTTGGGTATGCCTGCGGGTATTTTAAAGTATATATATAACGACATACGAGTATATACACATATATATATATATATATATGTATATTGAGATACTTGGGATGTTATTGTGTACATATGTCTCAATTTTCCTGTTTATGTATACAACAGTTTTACTTGAAATACTCATATTATACACAACAATTACGAGTACACATGCCTTCAGGTGGAAATTATCTGGCTGTTTTCATCGTATTTTGTTTTTCTGCATTTGACTAATGACTTTAGCTCTTGTCGCCAAATATCATTTTATATAAATCATTTCAACAATTTTCTTTCTATCATCAAAAGAAAGAAATATATACATATATTTAAGAGGGGACTACTCGACTGGGAGATACCTTAAAATCAGTTGAAAAATATGCTACAAATTTATTCTATTATTAAAGATACCAAAAATCAACCTGATTCTGCTCATGTTCATTTTTTTGCTAATAAACTTTTTTATATTTAAAATCACCAAAACTTCGAGCAGCCGAATCTCTATATAATAAAAACTTTAAAGTTGAACAAATAAATGTTATACCCTCATATATATAGCATTTAATACTATTAAAAATTAAAAAGCCCGTCAGCTCACATTGGTATAAAAACAATTTTTAATTTAATCATTAATTAAAAATTTATTTGTATGCAAAAGCTTCACCCAATTGAAAATAGTTAACAATACTTTTAGCTTGCCGCAAAAAGCCGCAATGAATCACAGTAAGCAACAATAGCAACTATAACCAATAAAAAGAGGCTATCTACGGCACACCGAAGATTACATACCCTGGCAGACATTGGCTGTTAAATTTATTTACTTTTTATTTAGTCCCATTGTTCCTTTCTATGGTAGCTAGCTGATTTAGTTGTTTGATCCGGATGGATTTGCTATGGTCAACTGCTGTGTTCAACAAAGAGAAGTCTAGGAGATCCAGTTTGCATCGAAACAGATAGACGGATAGGCGGACGAACAGACGAACGGATATGGCTATGCCGCAACTCTGTTCATCATCCTGATCAATAATATATACATCAATTTTATAAGGTCGGGCGTGACTCCTTCAATACATTTCGAGACACCCTCTGCAAGGGTATAAAAACAAGCAACAACAAAATAATCGCATTATTTATTTAATTGTTGTTGTTTGTTGCTTTCATTTTTTGTTGGTTTTTTCTGTTTTTTCTCTCAGTTGCAACGATTAATGAACTGTTATTGTCAGTGTAGCTATTCTACTTGTTTTTCTGGTGTTTTTTAAATGTTTTTTTTAGTGTTTTGGGTTTTTTGAATGGCGAACAATTTTTATGCACTTGCTGGTTGCTGTTAGGTGATTTCTTTTTTGTTTTATGTTTTTTGTTTTTGTTTGCATTATTGTTTTCCTTTCACATTTACATTGTTGTTGTGCAATTGTTTAAACGCACACACGGCTCATTAATTATTTATTTGTGTGGCTACTCACCGACAGTTGCTCGATAGTTTTGTTGTTGTTGTTGTTGTTGTTGCTGTTGCTGCTGTTGTTTCTGCCACAAATCAATCAAATGTTGTGAGAGTAGTTTGTTTTTTGTTTTCTTTTTTTGGTTTTCCTTTTTCTTTTTGTTATTACTTAGTTTTTGTTTTATTTTGTTGTTGATTTGTTGCACGATTGAAGATTTCAATCAAGGTTTTTCTCTCTTATCTTTCGCAGAACTGCTATGATATACGAGTGTATTTGTATACAGAACATTTTCTCAGCTTTGTTTACATTTTGCAAAAATTGTTATTTGGGCTTTTGTTTAAATGTTTTATTCTGATTTATGAAATATGCAATAATAATAAAATCAACAACTATTTCTGTTTTAATGTCCCAACTGCTTAGCGCCTTTCGTTGCCTGCTCCAAAATGTGCTTCTAAATCAGACAACAACACAAGAACGTAAGAGCATGGGTAAGAGCTAAAGTAGAGTACAAATATTTATGCACATAAATTTCGCAAAAATTTGCCATTCGCGGCCACCTTGTGGCCCAGGCACAAATTGCACAAATTACAATCATTTAATTTAATTTTGCTTTCGCTTTGGCTTTGGCTTTGGCTTTTGGTTCGCCTTTTGTTTATATCACGAAACGAAACGGGGCGGCAAATCCAACGCCAAAAATTCTTATGAATGAATATTCACATACGATGCCTCTATGCACAGAGAGAAAATATCGAAAATTTCCGGTCCTAAATCAATTCAAAACAGTCTCAAAAGTTTACTATTACTCTGAAACTTCTCATTTCAATAATAGTACATTAAGAACCAATAATAAACCCGAAACGAGCATGTATTGAGACCGGAAGAGTATCGAATAAAATATACTTTTCAATGATAATTTTCAGTTTAATCCCAAATCAAAAATGATTTATTCTTAGCTTATGAGTATTATCCCAATTTGTATTTGAGCGAAGTATTTTTCTCTCTGTGTACTCATATTAAATGGGTGTCTGGTTGGGTGTATGTGAGTGTGTGGGTGAATATAGCCAATGCTTCAGACACACATCATCAAAATGAGCAACTAATGTTTATTGATTACATGAACTGTGATGCTGCCTGCTGCAGCTGCAATTTTTCCCCATTCAATTTGCGTTTTTAGCTGAAAGCAGTGCAAATTTTTATTTTTATGAACTTAAAACGACTGTGTCTGCTAACCCCAACAAAACCCCCGACAAATCCCCCAACAAACCCACAGCAACAACAAAGTCAGCATTTGCTTTTGAGTATATGAGTACGAATAGGAGTATCAGTTACTTTACAGCTCTTTTGTAAACACTTTGTGCAGTCATCAATTTAAAATCTTGCAAGAGGCGAAACCTTCAAGCTTTTGTTGACGATAAATGAATGCCTCATTCTTATATCTTGGTCAGAGTCCTTCGACTTTAGCAAATCATATTTTCATAACACAAACGGATTGAAAAGGCTTCAAAAAATACACACAAATTTAAGGGAAAAAACCCAAGCTCTGCTGCCGTCATCAGGTGGGGACATCAATATTCTGAATTCTGCATAATTTTCTAGCTGGCAACACCTCAAGCCCCAAATCAAGGCTGCAAACCAACCAAAATTTTAAGAGAAGTCCAAGGGAAAAATACTGGATGCCACTTAAACAGCTCCAAAAAACCAAGGTTACTATTCAAGCTTTAGTTTTTTTTTAAATTTTAAATATAATTAAAGGAAAAGACAAATCGAACGAAACTTAATAAGACCAAATAAATTTAAATAAATTAATAATCCACAGTTTCTTTTTGTTATATTAATATTATAATAATAATAAAGAAAATAAGTTAAAATAGAATAATAAATAAAAGAAGTTAAATAAATTAAATAGGTAACATAACTTAATTCAAATAAACAAAATTAAAATAAAAAATATAATAAACAAATATATATAATAATAATAAATAATCATAAAAATAATAATAAAAATACATGAAAATTATAAAATTTGCGAAATTGATAAAAGAAAAGAATAAAGTTAATAAATTAGAAAGTGAATAATTAGAAATATAACTTAGCAGAATACAAAATATCAATAAATTATCTTATAAGTAAAATAAAAATAATAAATAAATAATCAATAATAATGTAAATGAAATTTGGAAACTGTAAATAGTTGTCATAGTAAATAAAATATATAAAAAACAAAATATTAAAAAAATTATAGTAATAAAAAAAATTGTTTAAATTAATTAAATAATTAAACAAAATATAAAAAAAAATAAAAAATTAGATTAATAAATAGTACAAATAAGCAATACAAATTAAGTACATAAATTAAAAATAAGCTGATCTTATAAAGCCCTGTAGCTGCTGTCGTTCAAGAAAAGCCTTATTTTGTGAAAATAAAAACAATAATTTCTGTAAGCAGAAATTTCTATAAGTAAATTTACATAAATACCAACGCTATGCTCTGGTTTCATGTGGCGTATGTGTAATATTTCTAATATAAAGCAACGCAATGCAATGCGAATCGTGATTCACAGATGCGCTTGTAAATGAAATGCGCTTAAAATGTTTTCAACCAACACACAGAAACCACACACACACACACACACACACACATACATACACGCAGACACACATAAATTAATGCAGAGGCAACGTGGCGTATGAGCAATTTTTTTTTATAATTATTGCGACGGCAGCTGCAACTTAAACAGCGAAATGAAATTAAGTACTTCAAAAGTGTTTTACTTGCTGCTGTGCTTTGGTTTTGTTTTGTTTTTTACTTTGCTTGTTGGCTGTGCTTGTCATTTTGTTTACTTTTCTGCTGGTTTTAGGTTTCGTTTAGTTTTGATTTTGAATTAAAAATGAAAGCAGCTTTAAAATTTAATAAACGCAAACCGAAACTTACTCTAGATGCCCATTAAAAATGTATAAAAATATATAAGAAATGTTTGTGGAAAGAGGAAGCTAAGGAAGAGAACTCCGACAGCACAAAGTTTATATATTCTTGGACAGAAAATATAACGCAATCAGTGCGTCGAGGAATGTCACACTGTCGTACAGAGTATCAGCTAGTCGCACTGTCTCTTAAGGTACAATATGTAATTACATATGCACAACTATTTTTTATTTTTTCTTTTTCAGCCATAGTAATGTCAATGTCTCATTCGCACACCGCTTGAAAAAGAAGACATAAACATGGGAGACTAGAAAACCTAACATATTTAGGCCGACAGGTGTTAACAATTCTCTTCAAAAATTTGTCAATTAACACTTAGGACTCTGTCAGAGAGGCTTTGGCGTGTGCTGTGTCAATAATTATCAACTGTGTCAATAAACAACAAAAAACTAGAAAGCAAAGTTTACAAGCAGCGAGTCGAACTTTGCATACCCTTGCAGACTGCAACAACCATTTCAAAATAGTTGGGATATTGTTTTCGCTTTTATTGAACGACTATTCGTTCATTCAGCTATATATTATGATCAACCGATTCTGATATGTAATCATGAAATATGATGTGCATCAAAAATAAGGTTCTTTGCTAAAAACCGAGAGACTAATTTGCATAGAAACAGAGAGACGGTGTCGGCTGTAGAAGCAAGAATATATATAAATATATTTATTCGTCTGGGTTCGAAGATGCCTCTTTCAATGCATTACACATTTGGCAATAAATTTCTAATAACCTCTGGAAGGGTATAAGAAACATAAATAAATAAGACACAGCACGAAAGACAAAATGTTGCATAGTTCTGGGCGCTTCTGACACCAAAATGTAAATAAACTGAGTAAACTACACTTTCAAAAATTGCTGCTTAACTAAGAAATGTATTTTGTTTGCCAAACTAAAACTTCACTAATGAAACAGTGAATATTATTACTCAAGCTAAAAATTTCTTATATTCTATAGATCAAATATTCAATTTTTAAAATTTATTTTCATATATAAATTTGTATTAAAATATTGGGCAAATAAAAATAAATATCTCACAAAGTTTTCACAGTTTATAAACGAAACTAACGGAGACTACTTAATTTGCATAGAAATAGGCACGTGTTATTCGCTTGAATATTTAATAAGTTCTTTAATTTACAAGCTCAGTTTGCATTGTTTATCCCGAATTTGCAGAGCATTTTCAGCTGCCAAGCATTTGGGAAATATGTTCAAAAATAGTTAGGATACCCATTTAAGTATTTAAAATTTTCATTTTATTAATTTGCAATTTATTAAAGAGCTTCCCAATGTATTACACAAAAATCCATAAAGTTTTTTATTTATATTATTGTTGCATTACAGTTTCTGTTTTTATTTATGTTTGTTTCAGTTAATTTGTTTTTTTGTAAATATTTAAACCATTTTTTTATATAATTTATTTCCAATACTCTTTCCGAGCATAATTAGCCTAATTTTTTTGATCTGCATTTAAATATTTTCAGTGCATTTTCAAAAATTGAACACAATTCGCACAAAAATTTCCGAAAAATTTGTTACTTAAATTTTGAGCGTTCCACCGAAAAAAAAATATTAAAAAATAGGAATAATAAACACTAACCAAAAACTGTTTATTTTCAATTTAATTAATTAATTTTTTTTTATAAATTGTCGCCAATTTATTATTAATTTTTGTTGTTGTCGTTTGATAGCAGGCAAAGGCAATGGCATAGGCAAAGGCAAAATAAATTGCGCTGCTGCTAGTGCTTCGGCGCCCGCGCCCACACAGACAAGAACAAACACGTCGTGCCGTCGGCAATGCTGAACGAGAACTAGAAACAGAAACTGAAACTGAAACTGAAATCACTTTTTGCGCCAACACAGAGACACAGTCTGAAAACAACAAAAACAGGCAACAGCAGCGGCAGCAGCAGCAGCAGAGGCAGCGGCAGAAGCAGTAGCCAGTAGCAGAGCCAGCGACGCCGTCAACGATTGTAGAGCGTTTGGCTTTTTCCCCATATTGCCAGGCGGCATAACGGTCGTTGCGAATTTTCCGACAGCGACAGCGACGGCTACGTTTACGAACCATTTTATCGCATGCGAGCAAAAACTTACGCGAATTTTCAAATGAGGAAATTTTTTGGTTGAAGCACAACTTAAAAGGAAGCTCTCTGCGGGGAAATTTAGAGAGAGAGAAAGTCCACATAATAAAATTTCCCAGTTCTTACCGCAGCAGCAGCGAAGGGGCACGAAGCACGAAGCTTTGCGACACGAAGTGTTGCTTGCTGTCTTTCTCTCTTTCGCTCACTCACGCTCTCTCTCTCTCTCTCGCTCCCTCTCTTTCTCACTGTCGCTCTCTCTCTTTCGCTCCTGCTCTCTGTTTCAAAAAGGACGATTTACAACAGGCTAAGACAAAATGTGGGCCTACCTGTTGCTTAGCAACTCGGCTATGCGCCCAGACGCGGGCTTCATTATCATTGTCAACATGTCAACTGAAAGGGGGTACGGTCGGGGAACATTTGAAGCAAAGGGAGGAAATCGCAAGGAGTCGCTAATGTGACAGATGTTGGCCGTTGGCGAGAAACGTAGCCTGCAACAGCTGTTCGAATAAAGGAATAACACCGGACAAAACTACTATTAACATTCCCAAATATTGAATCCCGGGCATTTTGAGTACCCATTGTTGTTATTGTTGTTGTTTCCTTTGAAGAGGGTAAATTAAATACACAGAGTACGTGTTAAAAAGAAATAGACACCACAGATAAAAAGACAGAGAGGTAGAGAGAGAGAGAGACAAAGACAGAGAGTATGGAATGAGAACCTCAATAAAGGCAAGCATAAAAGCATAATAAATAAATTCGCTTGTTGTATTTGAAAATTGAACATATTGCGCCGGGATTGATTGTTTGTGTTTAGTCTTAAGGACTTGACACATGTACAAGCACAAGTACTCCATGCCTATTCCAGCATCTGCAGGATATTCGAGACATACAACTGCGGCTTAAATTCTAATTCTAATTCCAAATGGAAATCATTCACCTGTCAGGCACCTCCGTTTCAGCAAGATAGGTAATAGAAATAAGCATTAAAATGGATAAAAATAGATTTCATTTGAATTTATTCAAAATACATAAGTACTCGCATAATATGAGTAGACATAATAATAATTGGCATTCGAAAAATATCAATTTCTCGCATGTATTTATACCTTTTTCTACGAATAAGATTTAATTGCATAATTTAATTTAATAAAGGCAGAGTATTTTTGTATCCCACTGTAAAGGATTTTAGTTAAAGATAGTTCAGATACGCTTAAAAGTATGCCATGAATTTTAGTACCTCTCAACTCTTAATGAATTGTCAGTTACAATTGGACTAGTAAGTAACTAGCCGAAGATTATATACCTCGACACAGTGGAATAACTACATATAAAATGTTGTTAAATCTATTTTTTTTGAATGATGGCTCCTATGATAGCTATATAATATAGTAGTACGTTCTTGGAATTCTCGGCATACTATTCGACAAAACTTATTTACATCTGGCTTTTAAGTTTCTTCTGAGAAACAAAATATATATAATATTTCGGACTATATCCTGGTTTCTATTCATTAACTGAGAGTCTATTTTGCATACGAATAAACAGACGGACATGACTCGTCTCATAGTTCTAATGAAATATATACATATATATATATATATACTGTATGAGTTCAGAGATGTCTTTTTCGTAACTAAGTTATAAAACTCTCTGTAATGGTATTAAATAAAATAAATTTCATACTGACAATTATTATCACAATTGATATAAACTGACTGCTAAGGTTTCGCAATAAAATTGCTGCAATGACACTTCTGTTTAATGATAATTGCCTTTCTAGTGCCTAATTGATATGCCACTTGCAAAATACCGATTACACTGCGCAACAAAATCGAAGAAAAAAAGACAAAGCAAAATTATTTATTGTTATTTTTATAAGATATTTTGATAAAGATATATAAATATAAAATTTAATGATAACTGAAAATAAGTCACAATCACAAGGAAAAAGTGGCTAAATAATTCTGAGATAATTCCAGTTTGGCTATTACAGATCAAAATCTTAATGTTCAGATTTGATATATGTGAAGATATTCAATTATTTGGCAAGCCTATTTTTTTGTCTAATTATTAAATATATTTTTTTAAGTTACAGAAATCTCTGAGAGATTGCATGGTGTAAAAAGCTCAAAGAAAAAAATACTCTTTCTTGTTTTCTTTCTTTTATTGTGATGACAATCTTTGGCATGATAAAATATTTGGGTATTTTGTTCTCTAGTGTTTTTTAGGGTATTCAAAAGTGTTCCTTAACTCATTCGTGCGCTCTTTAGAACGTGTATTTTGCTTGCTATACACATTGCGGCTGATTTAGCCCGTTGTTGTTGTTGCTATTATTGTTTGCTGCTGTTGTTTGCATTTGGCAACAGCGCACGTAAAGGCAAATGCCACTGTGCCACTCAACACTCAACATGCCAAATACAAACACAAAAAACACAAGCATTATGATGGGAAAGCGGCAAAGAAAAAGAAGGTGGGAATGGGAGCTGTACCGATACGGCAGGAGGAATTAAGGCCCGGGCACCGTCGTTACCCAGAGCCCGGGCATATTGTGTAGAAGTAGAAGTCTAAGCAGAAGCAGAAGCAGAAGCAGCCGCAGAAGTAGAAGTAGAAAAGTGTAAACAAGAAACGTGATATTTGACAGATGACTGTAGATATTTAGATACCAACATAAATACTACTTATGCCCACTGTCGCTCACTCTCTGCTCTGCTATGCACTGCTCTCCACTCTACCGCTATGCTCTGCTATCGACGAGTATCTGAGTCAACCACATACTCCCAGAGACCCGGCTACAGCTGCCAGTGTCTCTGGGGTCTTATTGATTTTCTGCTGCCTTTCACAGCCACTTGCCGCTTGGTTTGAAGTGCCAGCCACGCATAAAGGACACAGCCAAAAAAAAAAATAAAAAAAAAATATATATATATATAAAAATAAAGATAAAGGCATCGTAGCGAGAAAGAGAGATGAGAAACAAGGAGAATGCGCGAAATGAGCACAAAAGAATCGAAAGATGCAAATATTGTAATGGATTCATGTTGCCCATTGTAGGAGTATTTTCACTTAAATTCCATTCCTTCCTTTTTTACGAGTATTTAATCAGCAGGTACTCAACTCGACTCGACTCAATAGCGACAAGTACCCGGACAACATTTCGCCCCAACAGTAAATAACTTTTTTTTGTTCATACCTGTTGCAAGGCTCAGTCTTGTCACATGCTACGTATGCTTAATATCTAATTGAACTGAAAACTAATTTCGTTTTTCTATTTCATTATGCCCTTGCAGAGCTGAGTACAACTTCCACAAAATATGTAATGCATTGAAGAAGGCAATCCTACTAATCATATAAATCAATAATTGATAAGAAGGATGAGATGAGTCAATATAGTCATGATTAAAAACCAAACTTTTATATAATTATTTTAGGATTTTAATTGGGAAACACATTCTTACAACTAATTAGGAAGCTTAAAGAACTTTTCTTTCTATGGCAGCTATTCTCTTCCGCTCCGACAATAATAATAATACCCTCCCAAAGAACAATTCTCAAATTATAAGTGTATTTTACAACACTTTTCTTAAAGCTAGTAAATGACCTTTTTACTTAATAATAAATAAATCTAAAATGGAAATAAGCTTAAATATACTTATTTTAAATATACTTATTTTAATTCATTTTGAGCACTTGTTCCTAATTAATGAGTGAATATCAAATGAATTTTTCTCAGTCGGGGCCCAAAGTTCATTGACTTTTAGTTCATTTGGCTAATACACTTAATAATTAAATTTGAAATTTCGCTAAATAAGAGATTTTATTATTTTAAAAGCAATACCCTTCGAGTATTGGATGCCTTGGACTGAGTGTAATAAGAGTTTTATTGTCTGTACGGGTGTATGGATTTGTAAACACAATTAAATTGAAATTTATGCGATTATTAATAGAGTTTTTAAGATTGCCTGGCAACTAAAATTAATTGCCCGGCAACTAATTGATGTTCTGGCTGGATAAATGCGGCGTATGCTTAATTCGAGGGTCAAAATATGTATTTATGTACGAGTATATTGTTGTATCTGTTGTACTCACAATCATAATAGTCATATCGATCCGCCTCGCTGGGATTATTGCTGCCCATGATTTTGGCAAAAACTGCAAAGGCCAACAAAAAGAAGGGAGAGGGTACAATTTAAGAAAATAGAAGAAAAAAAAGTGGAAGAAAATTGCTCAATTCAATTAAAATCGCTGAGTGGAAGCAAAGTGAAAATAGACATGCTGGAAAAAAACAAGCATGAAATTGAAAGTGTGGAATTGGGCAACGGGATTGGGATTGTGATTGGGATTGAAAAACTGGAGAAAAAACTGGGGATGAATAAATTGAGCGCTGCAATTTCAACTCACGTTTGGCGAATGTTCTGCGAACTCGCACGAAACAGGAAACGGAACGCGACAATTGTGTTAGATCCTCGGGATGAGCGCCGCTCTGTATGCAGATAATCGGCGCCAGCGGCGCTATGTGGCAGCGACTATGGCTGCGACTGCGACGCCGACGTTCGAGCAGAGGTATGGCCACAAAGCTGTGATCTGCTGCCGATGCTGATCCGGCTTCTGCTCCTGCTCCTCTGACAGATGCTGCTACGTCCGGTGATAATGTTGATTCACTGGGTATAATGCTGCCGTTGTCGTTATTATTGCTATTATTATTACTATTATTATTGTTAATATTGCTATTATTATTATTATTATTGTTATTATTATTATTATTATTATTGGTGTTGTTGCTGCTGATGATGGTGATGACGTTGACGGCACCCTGTAAAAGGCTTGGGCTTGTCGCCGCTGCAAGTAAACAAGAAAAAACTGACACATCAGTTGATTGTTGATTTAGAATTATTTCCGAACATGAAAAATCGAATAAATCGCATTCGAATTCGTATTCGTATTCGTATTCAATTCGCATGCAATATACGCGTGACAAATTTCTGCTGTCTCTTGTACTTTTTTGCACTTGCGAATGTCGTAAATCATTCAAATTTATATTCAATGTATTCGTTATTATTTTTGGAAACTCACACACAAAAAAAATATGCAAGGCAATGTGCCAAATGGCGCAGAACCCGCTCAAAACATAACAAGCTGGAAAAACACTGGCTCTACTAGGACGAGGACTCAACAGCTGAATTGTCATCCAAAAAAGAACTGATTTAAATGAGTCTAACTAGCAGATACCCTGTAATTCCATCTATGTATCAGCCTTTTAAACGTTTATTTACCAAGCAGAATCTGCGTGATTGAAATTTACATTAATTTTGGTGTACTTTTCGTGTAAGCAAAGTATCAACAATGAATTAGTATTATCCTAGGCGAATAGCTATTTTTATAAGCAATTGTTTATGCTGAAAAGTATAAACAGATCTATGTACTGAGTGGAAAGTACTATAAATCAAAAATAAATCTTTTTTTTAAGTATAAATATACTATATACCATTGATATAGAGAATAGATCGAAAGAGAAAAGCATCGAATAAAGATTTAATTCCATGCAGAAATAAAAAGTCAAGTCGACAGAACTCAAGTTGTCATTAAAAGTTCCGAATAATTTATATATATATATATCATGCCCAGATCTAAAATATAAAGTCAATCAAGTTGCAAAGTTAGACATCGATATATATTTCGGATATTTCATTAACTTCTGTAATAAAATAATATTGATATATGTCTCGAATTGAATCAGACATTATTCCATTATTTTATACTCAATTAACAAGTGTCAGATATATATTTGTTACGAGTACGTATGATAAAAGCAGCAAAAAACAATCTATTTGGAATCCGTAATGAATTGAAACTAAATTATAAAAAGCTTCACAAAAATTGTTTAAAATCAGTTGGAATTTCATTAAAAATGAAAATGAAAACTCATTGAAAAGTTTGCAATGTCTGAAAGTTTAGTTAGACAACAATTTTTAATTTAATTAAATTCTATTTGATATTACTATCAGTGGGTAAGTAAAAAGTTACAGAGTAGATTCTGCATAGAAAAATGCTTAGTTTAGTTTACTTAACTTAAGGTAGAGGCGTACTAAAAAAATTCAAATCAAATTAAGCAAGTGAAGCAGACCTTATTCATACTAGATTAAAGTACAAACCGGTTAACTATGGACCGATAAGTCTAAGTCGGGATTAAATTAAGGGAGTATGAGAATTCTTCTATAATTATAATTATTATAATGAGTTATAGGATTGAATGAGAAACAAATCAGGTTTACATTTGAAAAACTTTCAAGATAGTAACAGAAGAGCAGAATTCCGAGATTGAAAAAAGTACGGTTGAAGCTAGAATTTCGTACTAGTTTTTGAGAAAAGCGGAATCCAATCAGTTTTGATACCGCTGGAGAACAATTCAAGTATGAAATTCTTGATTATGTGTAAAACTGACGGTTCTTTAAATTGAAGTCTATGCCAAGTCTGAAATGATTTGAGATAAGTTTGTTTTTACTTGATAAACGATTTAGAAATTGAGAGCATAGCCCTGCGCACTGTAAAAATAAGTCGACCTTTTTGGCACAACATTTTGGCCTTTTGGAGATGATACTCCGAGCCAAGCACTTTGTTTTTTTTTTTTTTGGGGGGATTGGTTTTGGTTGACAAACTCTTATCCTAACCGCAGCTGGCTAATTTTTGGCATATAGCCAACTGCAGCTTGGTGTTTGTATCTTCGTATCTGTTGCGATGCGGTTCTGTTTTTGGCCATGTTTATTTGTTGCATATTTTATCGTGCCTCAAAAGTGCCAACAAATCGCACACGACAATTGCAAATGCAACAGGCGAAATTTCATTGGGGGCCAATGGAATAGTTGCTTCAACTACATACATACATATATAAATATATAAATATATAAATATATATAGTTTTTTGTTTGTTTTCTTTTCTTTATATAATATATATATATAATTTTGAAACTATTGTTAGGTTCACTAGGTAATCCAGAGGCAGTGGAAAGGAGGGTAGATGCTGCAATTTTATAGCACGTGTGATTCATCATTTGTTTGTTTAATTTATTTTATGGCCATTGCAGAGACATACGAAATTATTTCGGTTGGGGGCCTTTATTTATTTAGTATATGTTTGTTTTGTTTCTTTGCCATTTATTTGCGCAGCAGCAGCACCAACAACAAAAACAAAAACAACAACAATTGGTTATAAAAAAAAACAAGGCTCATCGCTAAATTTTACGCACAGTTTCCGGACAGCCCAAACCAACCAATTGTGCGGCCATCCATCACTTGCGCTAATACAACAACACGAACACATACGCCAATAGATGCATACATACATATATAAAAATATACATATGCATATATACATGTACAGATATGCACATATGTTTGCTGTTGCGTTGGTGTGTCAATGTCAGCGTCAAACTGCCAAAAAAACTGCCAACTGCTGAAAAATAAATCGCACAACAATCTTGTCTGCGTATACGCAATATTTGTTGGTTCACAGTGTCCTTGCAACACACAACCAAAAAAAAAAAAAAAAAATACCCCACACACATAAACAATATTCAAGTAAAATGTGCACGACTTTAAAGTATCCTGTAATAGTAAATCTACAAAGGAAGAAGCACCTTTCCTTGCATATCCTGTACATTGAGAAAAGCAATCAAGAATTCTCGTCCTATCAAGCTGAAAATTCTCATTTCAGGAATGGTTTGTATTTTATCAACATAAATCTTAATTTTTATTTGTTGGATTCCGATACGGCATTAGAATGCTGCGAGCTCCCACTAACTAAGTAGGTGGTAGCGATTCTTTGGAAAAATTGTTTAACAAGATTAGCGGGTGTCGAACGGTGGTGGTCTAAGTCCGCCTGCAGCATAGATTTTCTGACTTTTTCCAACTTTATGATCCCGATTGCAGCGAATCCTGTAAACGGATTTTGGATTCCGATACGGCATTAGAATGCTGAGAGCTCCCACTAACTTAATTGGTGGTAGCGATTCCCTCGCAAGAATTGCTTGATAGGATTAGCGGGTATTAAACAGTGGTGGTCGGAATCTGCCTGCAGCATGGATTTTCTAACTTTTTCCAACTTTCTGATCCCGATTGCAGCGAATAAACAGATCAAACAGTATCAATAAAAAAATAATATTGAGACTACAAATTGGCGATTCACTCTGACTCACCAGCTTGAGTATAAGGATAATTTATTTATATGATGCGAAATAATTGAGGGAGCCCATTCAAAATGAAGAGAGCTGGATAGAATTATCTTTATTTTTTTCTTCTATTTAGTATTTAATTTAATAATTGTATACTTATTCTATGGGAGTTCTCAGCTTGATAGAGGAGCAACAATGAATTTTTAAATTCAAATTATTTAAGATTTAACTTTCGATTTAAGGCAGATGAAGCTCGTTTTCAGACCGGGTTTTTTCTCTGTGCGTAGATAGCACTGCCAGATTGAAAAAAGAGCTGCTACAAAGCAGCTATATATGTAGTAAAGAATATTTTCAAATTTATTGTTTAATATTTTATATTCTTTACTTTAAGGCATATTTACCGACAGAGTTTAAATTTTTCTAAGAAATTAATTCCACACAATTTCACAGAAATATGTGTTGCATACTTTTTAGAGCAGATATGAAATAAAACCTTTGATTAATCGTTTTATTTGCAATAAAAAGCTTTCAGTTTTTGTGGTGCAATTGATTTGAAAATGAAAACCTGAAGGCCTGAAAATAAATATCAAAACGTTGCCATCAACTCACATCAAAGAAATAATAGCTAATTATTTTTATTTAATTATTTATTTTTCGTTTTCGTTATTGTAATTGCTTAAAATAGCTTTTCAAATTATATGAAGGCAGCAGTCAGTTAAGCCCGACGTTCTCGAGAAAAGTCAATATTAACGATATATTTTAAATATGTTGGATAACAATTTTCTGCCTATGGGTTTATCAAAACTATTAAATTTGAGATTTTTTTTTTTTTTTTTTTGAGAAGAAAATTTACTCCATGTATTTTAGATTTTAATTAGGAGCTCTGTTTAGTAATTCGATAAATATGAAATAAATATATTTTAAATTTTGATGTAGAAGAATAGAATTTAGTTTGAGGTCAATCGGAAAAAAATTACACTTTTGTCGACACAATTTTCGACCCTCCTATTTTCCTACCTTGAAGTTTTCATATAGAGCCTTAAAACTTAAAGTTGATCGAATTAGACTTTTTCACAACAACATTGGAATCCACATTTTCCAAAAAATGGGAGCCAAGCCTGTTTTAGATTTTAATATAGAGACTTAAAAATGAGTGTTAAATTTATCCAGTAAAAATTTCTATTATGATTTTCTAACATGCAAAATGTAGAATTTTGAGATCGATACGATCCAAAATTCGTAAATCTTGTGTATAAATTTTATCTTTGCATTATGTATATCCATTTGGATATATAGTTATATGAATAGAAAATATACTAAACTTGCGATCAATCATATGACTGTCTTTATAGACAATATACCCCTTCAATATACCCCTTCAAATACAGCCCTCTCCCCGAGGCGTGCTGGGTACAATTAACTGCAAGTTCGAGCAACCTATTTGCCTTACATCTGGTTGGCACTCGCCTCTTCATTCCATTTAATTTCTCAAAGGAAATGCACAGCAGCAGCAAATGCGTCATCCTGCTCCAATATTGCATGATTTCTCAGTTTTGGTAGAACACAAATCGCATCATTTTGAACAGAATTCAAAAATGAATTTTGAATGAGTTAATAAAATAGCAATTGGCTGACATTTAATTACATACTCGTAAAACATTCATAAAATCTGTCCTACGCCTGCAGTGTACTCACGTATGAACAAGTATTTGGTTCTGATTGAGTATCATGTATGGAGAGTCCAATGCCATTAATTCCGCATCAATATGTTGGTTTTGTATTTGATTTAAACAAACGAGTGCCATAATTACTCTTTAACTGCCAGATCATTATGTGTTTTTAGAAGCGTTAAGTGCTCGGGCTGTTCATTTACGCCCCATTAATGCTAGACACAATTAGAGAACAAATGTCCGGCATAAATATGAATGACCTAATATTGTCATAATTACAACTATAAGTTGTTGGCTCACAATCTGGCCTCAATGCTCTATATTTTTTTTTTAACTATTCTAAGCGAAAAACCAGTAAGGAAAGGCTATGAACGGCACGCCGAAGGTTATATACACTAGGCTGGACTAACCATTCGAAAATTGTTAAATTATATATTTTAACTAATTGCTCCTATGGCAGATATTTAGACTTGTTCTTAATTATTTTAGTATATGTTAAGAGAACATACACTCTTTCATATAACTTGTAGATTCCATTACGATACTTTATTCCATGCAGAAACTTTTTTTAACCGATTGTTCCTTGCTATGGTATGATATGGTGATCCAATGGAGCCGATTTCGATATATAAGCTGGATATAACTACTAGAAAAATAGAAGACTCCGCACCAAATTACATTCTTTAAACTGAGAGACTAGTTTGGATACTAATGGACGGATGGACGGACTCGTTATCCTGATCAATTATATTTAAATAAACAAATATTTATAAAAAAATATATATAAATAAATAATATAAATATAAATACAATATATAATATAAATAAATAATATAAAGCCAGCGTGTTCAAACCCAGACTAAGCTCTGGTTTTAGTTCAAGAATATATGGTTTTGGTTCCAAACATATTGGCTTTAATTTAAGCCATAATATATATATTCATATCTTTCAGATCTTTATAAAATATTCGAGTATTCGGATTCCAACCGGCTTAAACAACTTCGATTCAATAGAATGATTTTTTTTTATTTCAAATTTGCTATTATCTATCATATTTTTTGTAGGTGCTTGGATAAATTATATAATAAATGCAATAAGCATATTTAAGTAACAAAAATGATAGAAAATTTTAAATAATTCGAATTATCGAAAAACAAGGTATCGATTGCAAAAATTAACAAATTACTATCAAGACTATCGAAAATGTATACTAAAAATCTGTTTTTCTTTTAAAGAGTGCTTCGTCTTCATCTTCTTAGGTAGCCCAAATATTAGGGAAATTATTGGAGTCGAGAAAGATGGTTTATATTTAAACTTATATAAATTATATAGCCTCTATGACAACAATCGGTCTAAAAGATGCTGTTTAATTGCTAAAATAAATATATTTTTAAAAAGGGTTTTTCAATCAGCAAGAGTATGCAAGCTTCGGCTCTCCGAAGATACCATTTCCTTTACTTTTTATGTGAAAACACACTCCCATCGAGGCGATTAACAATCCGCCCGAGTAAAACATAAAATTTGTTTCAAATATCCCATATTATATATACATAAATTTTAACTTATATATCATGTTCTGTTCATTGTACAGTTTTAATGCGTGTCTGTATAGTAATAATAATAATATTATTATTATTTTTATTTTTATTGATTCACACGAATTTTGTAGAACGCACAAAGCCAGCAAATTGTTGCTTGTTTCATTGTTGCTGCCGCTACTTTTTGACTATTGTTCATACACATATAAACATATTTGTATTAAGGTTGTATTTAGCTTGAAAAACAAGTCATTTTATATCCAAACAACAATTTTACAAAACTCATAAAATCGCATGCAAATATCCAGAGCAAAAATATTTATATTAATGATATGCATAAATACGTCTATAAGTCGAGCACCATCAGCTCCGTCAGCTGCCCCTCCCAGCGTTTTCCTTTTTCTTTCCAATATATTTTGACCACAATCTATATGTAAATGGGCAGCTAGAAAGCTGCCAATTATTCGCTTGTTTTGTCTGTGCCAGAGACCAGGAGAGACGCCAATGAGGAATAGTGGAAGGCAAAATGTATTTATGACGAGATGAAACCTAAACAAAAATCTTCTTTTCAAGAGAAACATATTCCAGACATTGTTTAGATCTCCCGGTTGGTTTTCATTCAGTTGAGGCTTTCGGTTTTCATCTTTCAGTTTTCGGTTTTCGACAATCTTCTTCAAGCTTCAAACTGTTTTCAATTGTAATTTGATGGCTGACCAAATAACACTGTCAAACAAGGTCTCAGTTTTCCATCTTCGTTAACTTATTACCTAACTTCAAATGAAAATATTAATAAATTGATTTTTTTGTATCCTGATCTAAGCTTTATTTCCCTATTCCTACTTTTTCAAGCGAATACATTTATACATTTTAAAAATAGTTTGTTTAAAATTTAACCACTTTAAAAAATTCCCCTATAATCCTGGTTTTATTTTCATTAAAAAAATATCATTTATTTTAAAAATAATAATTAATTATCTAACTAAGACTAATCATATTAAAAAACTAATTATTGAATCTAATTTGAAAACATAAATTTGCTCATAAAGAAAGGCTGAAGAGTTTCTCTTTTAATTAGATGCATCCACTTAAAATAAATAAAAGAAAGAAAGAAATAAACATTTCAAATAAATATTTTTGTTTGTTTTTTTCCCCCTTTTTTTTTTGTTGAATATCAATCAAGCTCAGAGATATTTATTTTGAAGACCCCATGCTGTTTTTCTGTATTCGCGAAACTAATTCTTTATCATGCTGCCCAGTGTTGCATATGTTATACCCTTAAAGAAAGTATTTTAACTTTGTAACTAAATGTGTAATGCATCGAAAGAGGCATCTCCGTTTGCAGAAAATATAGAAATTATTGATCAGAATAATAAGACGAGTCATTTCCGGCTGTCCGTCTATTTATCTGTCTATCTGTCTGTTTGTCTAACTACCTATCTATCTATCTGTATGTCTATCTTTCTGTCTGTTTGTCTGTATGTCTCTCTGTCTGTCTGCCTGTATTTCTTTCTGTCTGTGTTTCTGTCCTTTTATCTATTTGCCCTTCTGTCTCTATTTCTGCCAGTTTATCTGTCTATCTGTCCATCCGTTTCTAGCTGATCAAGTCTCTCAGTTTCTATTCTAAGAGAATTAAACTTAGTACAGAGCCCAGCACATAGTCCGGATCGAACTACTATATCATATATATATATATATGTTGATGTTATAGGAACAAGCGGGTAATATATATAATTTAAGAACAATTTTCAAATGTTTATCACAGTCCGCAAGGGTATGCAACCTTCGGTGCGCCGCAGATAGCCTTATCTCAGAAGTTCATTTTTTATATCTCATATATAATTTTATACTTTGCCATTCATCGTATAGGGCCATCGATCAATAAAATATCGGCACGGCAATGAACTGTGTGCCGAGTATTTTTCAATGTCTGATTTTCTGACACAGTTCGTGCAGAATTGAAATAAACAGCAGCAAACAATGCGTAGAAATTTTGAAAATTTCAATACTCGTAATGCAATATACATTTCCGCTCGGCCTTTGTTCCGTTTCATGTACTTTGTTTTTTTTTTTTGTATTTTTTTGTTCGAATTATATTATTGCGGATTCGAAGTCTGGGCAAGACATTAAAAACAACATCAAACGGTAATTGCCACCTTTATGGGGGCCGTTCATAATTTGTGTGCTACTAAATAAGTTGCCTTTATAAGCTCGCAAAATTAAGAAACATATGTTGGCCGAGTTTTTCCCAGTTTCTCGAGTTCTTTCCCAGTTTTCCAAGTTTTCCAAGTTAGCCGAGTTGGCCCAGTTTGCCGAGTTTTTCCACCAATTTGGCTCAGTGAAACAATTTTTCTTTTTCGTGATGGAAAATTTGCCGCCTCGAATGTTGTTTATTTGCCAAATTATATTGCACTCGTATTTATTATTTTTTATGCCGCGATTTCATATATACATAATATACTCGTATTATATAAATTTAATTACACTCGAAATGGTCTGGCTGCGATTGAAAATAGGGCTTTGCAACTTTCAGCCATGTGCTAGGCATCTTTGGGCAACTTTTAATGATGCTCCGAAACCCCCTGTTACGTTCCTTTCTTGCCCCCAATTCAGGCTACTACAACCTAAATGCCCAAGCATCGCGCGCCCCGCACGTGTTGCACGCACAGCAATTTCAGTTGAATCCACACACCATCCGAGTTTGGCTGTGTGTGTTTGGGTGGGTGGAAATTGTATCTGGGAAATCTATTTTAATGCGAATCGTACGGCTATTTCTGAAGCCATTTAAACGCCATGGGTGGCATATTAAGTGGAGATTGTGAAAATTGTTCAAATCAACTAAATACTCGTAATTGAAAAGATCCAGAACAGAAAAAGAAAAAACTTTTAGTTTATCATCTCATTACCAGTAAAAAAAAACAGAAGCCGAGTCTTTTGTATTTTATTTGGCAGCCTATTAAGGCTATAATAGCTAAAGCATATATAATTTTATAATATTGGTACTATTCCATACAAAACTTGTAGATATTCCCACAGCTGATTATAGAAAGTTGATTGATTCGTTTCCTGAAATATTGTGTAGCATACTTTTTGGCCGGCTAGTTAATAAATAGGGTATTCTATAGTCGAACAGTATTTCTAATTAACAAACCCGAATTAATCGAAATTAATGCAACTCCCAATATACTTGAGGGAAATACATTAAAAATCAGGTATTTGCTTATTCCTACAAAAAATGGCTGATTAAAATGCTTAAAATCAAAACTTAAGATTGAAATTCTCATACAAAACGATTTAACAAAAGATAATATTATAATAGTATTATTTAGTTAAATATTTATTAATATTGACATGGCACACAGTGAAGGCGCCTAATTAATTAGAAAATTTAAACAATTTATCGCCTAACTTATATATTCCTTAGATTACAGTGTATTTGACATACATCAATCCACGCTACCCAGGCGTGTGAGTAATATTTATGCACTATTTTCGAAAATTTGTTTATTTCTTTGTTTATAAACAATGAGAAAATTGTAATTTGAAGGGCGTGTCCCAATTTCATCCGGTCTAATGTAGGTCTGCCAATATGTAGGCAATCATATAAAATCATTTGTTAATCTCTAAAAAATGTTTAGGGCGGAAATAATTACGAATACTATGAAATTTTTTTACCCAGAAACACAAAAGAAATACCCATAACGGAATTTTAATAAAAAATCGAATTAAGCTAAACACTCGAAATATTCCGAATAAAATCGAGAGAGATAAACTTAATTTTTGAATATTTTGTAAGCAATTCACTTGGCAATTGTGAGATTAAAATTTTCAGATTTTATTTACTATGACTACTCTACTTTACTCCGATCTCAGTGATTTTTAGCACAATTTTAGAAAACACTCATCTATATCTAATTTGTAAGCTTCATTCAGATATCTTGAGACCAAAAAAGTTTTATCCGCATAAATTTTAGGATATATCTGATATATTTGGCCGATCCGACAAAAACTGCACTGCAGTTCTTCACTTCAAAAAGAGAGAGAGATAAGTTGGCATGAAAGCAAACCGGCGGCCGGACATACAGTAGTGGTTATATTAACTCTACTCATCGTCCTGCTCAATAATATATATAATTTTTGGAAAGCTAGTTGCCCTCTTTAGAACACCCTCTGTAGGGGCATTCACATTATACACAGCAATTAAATTAATAACCCTTCCCAAAACAATTGTAAGCGAAATCATCTGTGGAAGCTCGAAGCTTGATAAACAGGATAACTTACGCATCTCGACATCCAAAACTTCCTGAGGCGTTGCCATGACGCTCAACATTTTGACAATGAAGTCTCCAGCCAGTCGCAAGTTGCACGTGTTGTATTAATTGCAGGTCCAGAGATAATTAATGTGGCAGCATTTTTCAATATTTTCTATACACTTTTAGCTGCAGTTTATTGCACTAGCCAAGGCTAAAATTAGTTTCGTACCGCGGCACTCAAAAACAAATTCGAAAAACAAAAAAAAAAAAAAGAAATGCCTCGTAGAAAACTAGGAAAAACAGAGAAATGTTTTGAAGCAAAAACAAAAATCGAGTCGAAAATCACGGTCCCATACACACGCACAAACACACACAAAGGCACACAAAGGCACACACACACACGCGCACACACGCACACAGAGAGAAATAAATAAGACTGAATCTGTGGAGCGCTCACGTGAAATGGAAAGTTCATTTGGTTTGTTAATTAAAAATCGAACTGTTTTATAGTTATTTTCAGTATTACGCGAATTATTGGCAAATGCGAAAATATATTTTTTTTATTTCTTTTTATTTTGGTTTCTGGGGTAAATTAGACAGCTGCCCGTTTCATGCAGTCAGTCGTCTGTTTGCTTTGACGGCTGTGCGGTAAATGTTTTTGCCGCTTTGCCAGCTTCTTCCTCGGTTCTTCTTTTGCTTTCCATTTTCTTCAGATATTTCGGATAATTCGGCCGTGCCGTGTCATACCGTTCCGTACCGTACCGTACCGTACCGTTCCTTGGACATGAGTATTTTCTTCTTTTTTTTTTTTTGTTTTCTATTTGTATATTTTTGGCTTTATACAAATTGCCTTCAATTGCTCCCAAACTGTACGCGCAATCATCTCATGGAATTTCTAGTGCGCGTGCTCTTCCAACGAGCAAAGCACGAAGAGCGCTTCGTCAGATCGTGATCCTAAATAGCTGGAGAGTGGTGAACGGCGGACGGTGGGTGGTGGGTGGTGGGTGGTGGGTGGTGGGTGGTGTTTGCAGGTTGGTGGGTAATACATAATGGGTGGTGCATGTGGTAGAATTGTCTGAGAGAAACATTTTCACTTCGGAACAAATTGGAAGTGCACCCAATCTTCAATGGAGCGAAACCCCAAGAGGCTTCGCACGCAAATGATTAATGTAGCAGACATAGCGTTTATAGGGAGGGTAAAAATATGTAAGAGTTCCAATTGATAATATTAATTTAATCCAATAAATACAATTTGACCTCTGAGCATTTTATATAAGATATTTAGTTGATCATCGCTTTAATTCTAAAATTACTCTAAAATACAATAAAACTGAATATTTTAAAGACGCTTTCAAATAAAAATCTAGTGTAAATTCACTTTAAAGATAAATTAATAAAAAGATAAAAAATAAAGAAGAAGATATATAAATTGATTTGCGTGCTAACTTGAAGCTTTTAAAATATACCTATAATGATACGAATGAAGGGAAACAGAAGAAATTCAATAAAATTAAAAATTATAAAATACTATATAAATAATATCGATAGTTTTACGATAACTACGATAACGATAACATGGGATTAGACGCGGATGAAAACCAAGATGAAATAACCAATTATGAAAATTTATAAAATGACCATCGATAGTTTTCCGATAACTACGATAACAACGATAGCTTAGGATCAGATGCCGTAAAAAACTAAAATCTTTTATGAGAAATCATTTGATATTGAAGGGAAAACTCACAAAATGAATAAAGTATTAAATAATTGAAACGAATGCTAATAGCTGCAATCGTAGATAAAATATATATATATCCTTCTCTACAGATATACATATATATTTATAATTTAATAAGTTGAGAATTCCCTGCATCAATGCTTTTAAGTGTGCACTTCCATTTCACTGCCTTCAATGCCTGTATTACAACAACATTTAAAATAATGTAAATTAATCAGTGCAATCAATTAAAACAATTAATAATATCGAGAGCTGCCTCCATTCATATAATTTATAATTCAAGCGATTAATTTTGGTATTCCATTCAAATCGCATTTCACATTATTCACACAAAACCATCAGCATTCCCACATCGACCATCTACTCTGCATACTCATTCCCATCCCCATTCCCATCCCCATTCCCATTCCCATTGTCAGCCCCTCTGCCGACCTCTCAACCACTCAACCAATTCTCTAACGGACTCGGAAATTCCTTGGTCGTATTGTCAAATTCCAAATCGCACATGTGAAACATCTTGTGAATGGAAGTGGGACTGAAGCTGCGAGAAGAGGAGGTGAGGTTGTAGGTTAATGCACTGCCATCCGGCGAGGAATTTCCAAACTAACAACAACAAAAAGAAAACAATAAATAAGAACGTTCTAGTTTAGAAGCCTCGACTAGTCAATACTCTGCATATTGGGCCTAAATACCCTAATATCCATTCGCATTTAATTTAATCCCAACTATTTTCAAATTTTATGTATGCATAAAAATCAATCTTTATAATGAATGGATTTTGAATTTCAGGTTAATATCGATAAAACTGAGGTTATTTTGAGATTTTTCCGATTTGCAGAAGGTATTATAAGTTTTAAATAAACTTGATCTGCCTATGTCTTAATATGCTATACCATATTCCTTTACCTCAAAACGTTCATATGAACGCATGGAGGGACGAACGCATGGACAGACAGACGGACATGGCTAAAATGATGAAATTTTCCCCATCAAATGCTTCACAGTTCATTGCTCTTTTTCTGCCTGTTACATAGGTCTTCTACAAATTTCGTATACCCTCCTTACACATTTTCAATGGGTACAGAGTATCCCCCATTTCCAAAAAAAAAAACCAACTGTAAAAGTGTACTGAATTGTTTTGGATGAGAAGAAAAAGCTTTTCGTATATTTTATTATTGAATGCATATCGATTTGGGAACCAGAGGCCCCACCCACCCAACGAGTATGTGTTGACATCTATGCCATTATTTATTGTCACTCCGTCCGAAACGGAATCGGAATCGGAATCCGAACTGAATTGAATTGAATGGCGAGCCGTCTCTCTTTCAGCTGGACATCTGTCAGAGAGGGAGAGAGAGAACGATAGAGATTCTCAAGTTTGTCTCCAGCTATACGCATAATTTCATATTGTTCTAGGAATTTTTGCATTTTTGATGATAATACGACATTATAAGTACGGGTATATACATACATATATATCTCAGCCTTTGCCTTTGATTGTCGGCATTATTAGCTGGCTGTCAAAACTTTCAGACATTCAGTTGCAAGTTGTCTGTTGCCTGGATCGAGTGCTGCCCTAAAGTTGCCAGTTGGCGAGAGTTTAGCTGCCACTCGGCAGGCTGTCAGTTTGACAATCTGGCAGGTTTACAGCTAAAATTTTGAGTGCCTTGGCATTGGCATTTGAATATCATTTTCGAATACTGCATTAAATTGTACTGCGAATTTTGGCCATAAGCCCGAGGCCTAGGCTTAATTAGTTCTGCCGCAGCGCTGCCGCTGAGTTCTGCTGTGTGCCTGCCTAATTATTATAATTCACACTGCTCTCTGCAATTGGGGGACTATGATTTTTCGATATGGAATGGTTTTTAATTGCTGTTTAACATACGCAAATACTTAGACGTGTCAACACTTTAGGAAAGTTTATTTTTGCGAGCTTTGTGGCATGCCAAAAGTGCTCAAAATGTAAAAAAATTCGTAGATATTTTTTGCCTACTTTGTTGAATAGAGGAAGATGCACCAGTTGAGATACAATTTTTAGATATTTTATAAATTGAAATTAAATTTATGTTGACTCAAGAAGGTTCCAAAGAACAGGCTATACGAACTGACAGACATATATACAGACACCCAAAACGGACATATCCTTATGATGCTCTCTCCAAGGATACATAAAGACTGGCTGCTTATAAAATTAATATCTTAACACAGATAAACAAAATGGCATGCTTACAGTAAGTTAATCAATCATTGATTTTAGTTCGGCTTTTCCTTGAACTTGAAGAAAAGGTTATCATTGGCGTGCCGAAGATAACGTACACTTCGAGACTGAACTGTTCCTTTGACAGCTTTATGATATAGTAGACAGATCTTGTTAATTTTAAGTGTGCCTTTCGAAAACACATACTTTCATCTAAAATGTGAATTTCATTAAGATACTTTGAGAAACAAAAAAGACTCCTTCCCCTTCCAATACACTTTGGAAGTATATAAACATGTAGGTTTACTATAAATCAATAAATCTAGTTGGTATTAAATCATGAACGAGAATTCTTATATTAATTTCATGTTAATTGTTATAATTCATTAGGGACTGAATTGAATTGAATAAAGAGCAAATCAGGTTTAAAATTGGGCTATTGTCAGGTTTACTGGGGATAGAAACAAAATAAAGTCACGAATTCCAAAGAAGTTGAAAAAACCGAAGTTAGATTGCGAATTTCATACTTTTTTTTTATATCTAATCCGGTGGAAAACAATTTTTTTTTTTTTTTCGTTTTATCAGTGAATTCTGAGACTATTTTCCCTTATCTGTCTACAGGGTATTTCCTATTTGAACTTTGGGCATTCTTAATTGCAATACAAAATTTTTAATTGTTGAGTCTACAATCTTTTTAACATTGTCTGAACGAAATGTGAAGAAACATAACTATCGAATCATAATCATTATCATGATAAAAGACAATAAAATAATATACCTCTAAGACAAAAGTCATTTTCCTTAAATTCTAGAAGCTGATTTAAATTCCTTCAACAATTTTAGAAAGTATACTTTTAGGCTTATATACATGGATAGCTTTTAGTATTAGAACCGCACATTCGAAGGTCAAATAATTTCTACATCATATAAAAACAGTTTTGATTTATTCCAGATAGATATTTCCCTATGAATTTAACACTAAATGTTTTCTATGTTATAAATCGAAAATTTCTTATTATAGTGAATATTATTTATTATGGGGGCGTGGAAATAGATTTAACGCCCACTTACTCACACTCTACACATTTGGATGAATGCGATTTTTAATGGTTATGCGAGGCCATCGAATAAAACAAATAAACAATATCTGAAAGAGAATTGAAATACATTTTTTTTTTTTTCCTGTCTGTCTAAGACTAGTAAAATCAACAATAACAACAATTGCTAGATATAAATTAATAGAAAATGTGAGGGGATTATACATTTTGAACGCACTGTAAGCCCAACAAATTATATAAAATAATTAATTATTTATTGGTCTATTTAGTGCGTTATTCATTGCCACGATATAAATAATTCATTATAATAATAATTTAATTTAATTAATTCAAATTACTACAGAAAACATTTTTTTAATACAATCACTTAAAGAAAGATCAATCTAAGGCTTTAATTTCACGGAGAGAAAAACACCGGTCATAAAAAACGATAATTTTTTAGTCTAACTTTAAGAATTCAAGAATTTGTGGTCTCTATTAATTTATTTAATTTCATGATTGAAACAATCAAAAATTAGTTAAACAAATAAGACTTTTCGGCTTTATTCAAGCCGAATGCCCTTTCTATGCTTTCGACCCTGTTTCGGATGGATTTAAAGCCGGAATTTTTCACTTTTTCCCCTTTGTGTGGTTAGAAATTTAAAATATTACTTTATCATTTGTAGGGTATTTGATTTGTGGGCATGCCGACAGCAGAATATTCGTCATCATTATTATTATTATTATTATGCCTGCTGTTGTTAAGGCCGTAGCGTAAAGGCAGGCCAAATAAATGGCCATAATTTTTCACAATCGGGCATTAAATTTTTAGTATTGTATTTAGCTTTTAAAAGCCAAAGCCCGGCAACCTCTATGGTCGGTCCCAACAAATAGACAGAACCAACGAAAGTCGAGAGAAAAAAAGAAAATGGAAAAAGCATAATAAAATTTCTATATATATATATATATATATATCTCGTAGTCGTACTCACCACAAAACAATACACAACAAATTCAATTGATATTTACGCCTTAATTTATTGCTTTAATGCATTGAAAATATTGAAAAGAAAACACAATATATATAGCACAACAATATAAGAAAAAAAAAAAATTGTTTATATTTTATGATCTTTCCCTCTCTCTCTCAGCCTTTTGACACTTTTCCAAAATTTGCATAGTTGAAAGGAGCAGCAGTGGCTGCAGCAGCAGCAGCAGCAGCAGCGCACGAGACAATTAACAAATGGAATTTAGACAATGCAAATGAAATATAGAATAAATTATATAGTAGAATACACTATTTAGAATGGAATTGCTTTTATACGAGTACTCGCAGTGCGATATTAGGTAGTTTCGTGGGAAAAGTACGACTGCAACGCGCTCCGAGACTGCTGGCCAACTGCTGGCCAAAAATACGAGTCTATCTAATCAAATGACTGGCCGTAAAAGTTTTTGGAAACGCCAGCAAAAAATGGCATTTAAAGTGGGGAAAGTGGGGGGAAAGTGTACTCTTCTTGTATATATTTACGCGCGCTCAACAGAATTATGGGAAAATATATGTATTTATATAAAAACAAAAACAATTGCTCGATATAAAAATATATGCATATATACTCGAAATTATAATGGAAATAATATTAGACTAGATATTAAAAATGAATTCACTTAGATAATTGACGCGCACGTGGACGCGCAGACAAAGCAGCAGACAAAGCAGCAGACGACGCAGCACTGAGCACTACCACAAATGCCCACAAAATGGATAAAGACTCAACCAGATCCCAGTTTCCAGTTCCCAATTCCAGCATCGGCATCAACATCAGCAGCAGCAGCAGCAGCAGCAGCAGCAGCAGCAACAGAACTGGTCCAAACCAACAACAACAGCAATACCAAACTGAAGATAAACAAAAGTTATGATTCGGAAATAAACTAAATTTTGATGTGTTCAGTGCGCGCGTCGCGTCGCTTGTTTTATTTTTGGAACCTGCCACAGGCTGCCCAAGTTTGGAATTTAAAATATTTATGTATGGCTCGATACACATACTCGACTGCTCTGACTACACTGTCAACTCAAGAGTTCTGTTTCCCATCACCCAAAATTTTAAAAATAATTGTTTGTAATTTCTTGATTTTCGTAGTACGTCTAGAGCGTATTTTATTGTGAAGAAATTTTAATATTGCTCCTCGAAAATATATAAATTAATTTTTCAACAATATTTATGATCTTTAATTATAAAAATAAATCATTTACTTAAGCTTAAAATTATAAGTAAACAACACAAAAGTTCTGTATTCTCTTCAACTCTTTAAGTTTGTGATTAATCTAAGAAACTTTTATTATCAAGCCATGTTTATTTATCTGCCTTTCGCATTATCCTTTCTCATACTTACAAGTCAAATATATTACAATACATATAAAAAAACTTCATTAATACACTAAACAACAATAAAAATATGGCAGTACTTAAGTACTTAACATTTTTTTTAAAATTAATTAATCCATTGTGATTAATAGCATAGATTTTTATACCCTTAGCCTGTATTATAACTTTGGCATGAAATGTCATGCTTAAGGGAGAGTTATCTCCGATCTCATGAGCCAAATATGTTATAGTTCAGGATAATGGAACGAGTCGATACATTTCGTATTTTTACATACATATCAGAACCGACTGGATCGAAAAACTATATCATGTAGCTACCATAGAGAGGAACAATCGTTCAGGAATTCATATCTAAATAAAACCTAGATTGTAAGAGTCTGTTTCCTAAATAAATCGAAGAACTTATTAGGATCAGATTACTACATCATATTTATTTACTATTAATATTTTATATTATATTTTTAATATATTTATATATTTTTTTATAATTATTATATTTATTAAAAAAAGTCATATGAAAATATTTTTAAAAAACAACTATGGGGTATATCCCTTATATAAGGCTGTGTAATTTTTGACGGATTTGGAAACAACTCAATTTATCTCTGGTGGTTTTTTTCGCAGTGTACTTTTTTCTGGCTGCTCCACTGTAGAGTAAATGCTGCTGCCAGTTGCAAGGGGCAGCAGCTTCGTGCATCTTCTCTGTGCATCTCTCGACTCGCTGGGTGGCCCCTCCAATGGGTGCAACTGGAGCGCAGCCTCGACTATTTTGGTAAAAAAACAAAAAAAAAAAGAAAGAAGAAAACAACAGAGTTCATCAAATTGCAGTGTGAATTGCATAGCAATTGAATGTGCAATTAGTGGACACTGTAGTCTGCTCGTACCAGCTACCAAAAGATAATTACATTTTAAATAGCCAGGTCTATACGTGTTCCAAATGCTAAGAGTATTTTCCAGTCATTTTGTTTTTGATTATTTCTCTGTCGAACTGGCTCATATCAATATGAAAAGGAATTTAATTTGCATATAATTTTATTACACTTGTATGAATGCCGTACCATTTGAATATAAATCAATTCGTTTTTACTCGTCCTTTATGGCTAATTGATGAACAGGAAAAAAAAACATTTCATATGTTATTTATATAACAGGGAAATATTATTCCAATTAACTATGCTAATATCATTAAGGCGTAGAGTAAACAAACATTTTTTTGCTGACGCTTGGGAAAAGGATAAACAGGCTGTTCAGCCGAAGGTCAAGTTTATCAATGGGGAAATGATAGTTTGTAAGAAATTTGTTACGCCTTCTTAGTACAATTAATACTAGGATTTTCCCTTTTTAATGAATTAACGCTACAATTAAAATGATCTAGATTCAGGTATTCAGTTCAAGCTTACCCCAAAGCATTCCTTTTACCTTTAATTCTTAATTTGGGCACATTTTTTAGCCAACATTTCTATATTTCAAATAAATCAGTGAGTTTAACTCTTCTACTTAGATTAGAGAATAAAAACGAGTCTTATTTTAAGCTCAAAATTAGATTAAATAAAGAATTTGTTCTTCGATGAAATGTGAAGATAAAAATCGATCAAAACACTTGGAAAGGGTATTTAAGTATACGGCATGGTGCACATATAGCATTTCTTGTATGATATTTAATTATATGGAAGCCATTAAAACGGAAAACTCTGGATATAATTTGCTTATGGCATCTGCTATAACATTTATTGAAAAACATAAAACATCTGTAGCCGATGATCAAAGCGGCTAGCGCCTATCTATTGTTTAGCGATAAAAAATCGAAACGAAATGCCAGCGGTTTTTACTACACGATATTAGCCACTTCTACTACAATTTCTTTTCTTTTTTGTTGAGTGATGACAACCTCTGATAACTAAATAGTTTGAAAGAGAAACAGAAGAGAATACTATATATAAATTATATGTAATAAATATATATATATATATATATATATATATATATATAGTGGGCACGTGCTTTTCAATTGGCTATTAACGAGATCATCAAACTGACATTTTTTCCAGAGCTCGCACATACCAATGCCAAGTGACTGACTGACAGACTGACTCACTGACCTGTCAGCTGAGTGGCTGGGCGTATTTAAATGCAGAATTCTTGATGCCACCTTCATTAGCATGCTCGGCACGTCCCTAGCAATATTTGTGCTTAGGCAACGAAGGAAGGACCCGATTCCCAATCACCCTTCGATTTGTGCCCATCCCTAACAGTTCCGCCCCATTGACGATGAGCTGTTAAATTGAGAGCAACCAAAATGCTGCGACTGCAGCTTTAAGCCATGGCTAAAAGCAGCCAGCGCGTGTCAAGAGCTCATTAGCTTAGCTCTACAGAAAACGGAATAAATAGTTCCACTCGTAATAACATCGCTTTTCCCAAATGCCCTCCAGTTTGCGCCTGTGCGTATGCAATAGTTTTCAATTCAACTGCTTAAAAGAGGATTAACACACTGCGTCAACATAGTCCTCGGTTCCTTAATAGTTCGAGTTTATTATGGTATTATGACTAGAAGGAAAATCAAAACTATGTTAAAAATAAAGCAAATAAGAAACGAAAAAGCACTTTAACAAAGACGAAGCTATTATTTTAATTGAATAAATTGCTGTTCAAAGAACTATTTAGTATAGATCGAGGCAAAACTAATTATAGGGTAACTGGTTGTCGAGCCAGTTATTAGCTATTGCTTGTCGTCCTAATCTTGAAATATAGCAAAACCTTAGCTTAGTGGTGGGCAGTCTATCTTAATATAATCGATATCAAGGCATATATAGCTACCGATATTTATATTGGTAATCGATATTGGGCATCGTTACAATCAATTTATCAATCAATTTATCTTATCTATCCCAATATCAACAATTGATATGTCTGATTTATATCAATGTAAATAATCGATATATTGAAAAATTGTTTCTGCTAGTCATCGGTAAGCTGCTTAAATTAACAATATAGTGCCAAACCACCGAATTCAATGTAATTCCACTCTATAGCTACCTTGTTTACTATGCATTCCATCTGCAGACCATAAAGCTAAGGGCATTTCCATCTTCAGTTCATATCTATGTATATATCCACGGGCTTCTCCATGTCCAATCCATGTCCAGTTTGTGTCCATTTGCTCTCCAAGATTATCTGATTTGCTTTTTAACATCCGCCTTTTGGTTAGTCTCTTAATTATTATTAACATTTCCGATATTTGCTATGGCAACTATTTAATATAGTTATTCAATCCGCTCCATTTTGACATAAGTATATAAGCTGGAGGTAAAAAAAAAAAAGAAGGATCAATGACAAGTCACAGTTTGAATAAAAACAGGCAAACATACAGACAAGTTTTGATCTTTATAAAAATTTTACCCATGAAGGTTTATTGTGTCCATCTAAAAACATTGGAAAATCCTGGAAAATTCAAAGAGTGGAACCGAAATATATCATACTAGAACCTAAATTTTCTACTTAATTTTAGATATATGTTTTGCCCGTATACCGATATAAAAATCAAGTATGGAACTCAATACTGAAATACTTTGAAAACCTATTCGATAGAACCAGAATTCAAATAAAATTCGTTCGAAGCATTCAAAACTTGTAGAACCCAGCGTTATGTTTAGTACAAGTTCTGCAAGGAACAGAACCCACACAGACTTGACCAATACACTATATATATGCGTATACATATATATAATAAGAAGAATGAATTAATCAGGACTGCGCAAGTATGAGTACTCATATACTGCCTGCGACCATGCTTCAATTACACTTGCAGTTCTCCTCTTCAGTTGATACAGTCAACTTGACATTAACTCACGAATATTTAATTGCGTTCCTGTGTCTGTACCCCCTTGGACGAATGTGAGTGTATTTCAGTGTATACACACTCAGTGTATGGATGTCTGTGTGTGTCTGTGTGTGTGTGCGTGAGTGTGTGTGAGTGTGTGTCTGCGTGGGTTGAGTGCACATTTGAATCCTTAAATGAGTTGTCGTCGTAGCCGCGCAGCTGCCGTTTAATTGTAATTTTGGGTGCAGGACGCAATTGCAAAATAAACACACACACACACACACACACCCACACACACACACACAGTAGCCGATGCATGCGTGCGTAATGCCCCCTCAGTGGATATACCCTAAGACGAATACAAGTTTCAAGTGGTATGCTTGGGCTATAAAAAATTTTAGAAAAAAAATTATTGGTTTGCAACTAAAATTTTTTTATAATTTCTATAAATTCAGTTTTTGAACTTTCATGTTTTTACTTTCGAAAGAGAACTCCCGAATAAAAAAAAAACAAAAAACAAATTTAATATTAAAGTTATTTTAGTATTAAATATTAGACAAAAAATGCAATATGTCTTAGGCCTTGAATTAAAGTGTGAGCCAAAACAAAGTCGCTACAATTTTCGGTGGAATTCATTTTACAAGTTTGCATTAAAAATGTTTTACATTCAAGAAACTTGAGCTTATTTCCTAAATTTTCTATTTTAATCAGAGCTCTTAAATATGTATGTAAAATATTTAAAGTATTCGATATTATATTACTCTTTATTTATTATTATTTTTTTATTAAAGCTTAAAAATTGTTCAAGCTGCGTTATAAATTTTTTTCCAATATATATTTCATATTGCTCCCATAGGAGAAATCGGCGCAAAAGTTGTTGCATGGAAAACTTTTTTGTTGCTTAAAATATCTTGACTAAACTTACTAGTTGTATGGATAAGTGTGATTTCTAATAATATAGCCTCTATAGATCATTTTGTTCTGGCTGCTGAACATTATCAAAATGCTTTCTTTAAGTTTTATGGTGCTTCATAGCCAGCGAGTACTGTACTCGCATTTGTGATGCAGCCTTGGATTGCAATATGTATTTGGACGCTGCAATTCGATTTGCAAGAAGCCTTTGGATATATCCCCATTGCCAATGCCACTGTCGTTGGCGCATATCATTGTTAACGTGGCTAAATTATATAAGCGTTTCTGCCGCACTATATATGTATATATAAATGTGTATATATCTTTGAATTGCAGGTTGATTTTGGCCGTCAGCTGTTGACAACTGAAATTTGCAATCGCTGCCCAAAAACGAAAAACGCAATTGAAATTTGGCAAAGGATGCATTATTTTAGCCTGATACTAAAATGAAAAAATATTCAGAAAGCATTCAATCAATAGAGTAAACTATAAATCTATATTAAATTGCATTTAAATGAATAAAAATGCAACTGCTCTTTTGGTAGTTCTTATTCTAGACGCATTTTTTTTTTTTTTTGTTTATACCCTTGAGGAGGATATTATACTTCCCTCATTAAATGTGTAATATATTAAAGGATATATATTATTGATTAGGACGAAGAGAAGAGGGGATATAGCCATATTCGACTGACTGTTACTTGAATGAAATTTAGTCCTCGGCCTTCTGTGTGTTGCTGGATCCGTCCGGATCGAACAACTATGTAGCTTTTATTTAAGCAGGCGTTTTGTTTCTTAAATGCATATTAATAATGTTTGAGATCGGAGTTCTATATCATGTAGATCCCATTGGAGTAATCGGTCAATAATTTGAAGAATGAACTATTTTTTAGGTTCCTGAGATATCGAACTATAAAGTAGAGATTACATAACTATATCATATTTACGATATTTTCGGTTCAAAGAGATTTCAATATCGTTTTCGAGTTTCCCTGAGTTATATTTAAATACCCACCGTTACCTAACTATAAAGGTATCAACTATTTATATATTATTTTATTTTAATTCATATAAAGAATCGACTCAATAATAGCTTAAAGTGAATTCCATATCCAATACCTTTCATAACAATTTTGATTCAATGTTAATATTTAAATCAAGCTATAAAAAATTGTTTAATGCATGAAAGAGTTTGTCAATATTTGATAAGATCTGATCAGAATACATAATATTGCCCCTGGGAGGGGGAAAAAAAACGTATGGTTTACTGTATTTTAATTACAGTACCTCGACCAAGCGTGCTCCGCCAGAAACCCCAACCAGGCGAACAGAGTACCACCAATAACCACATAGAAGGCCAACTGGAGATCCCCAATGGTCAGGACACGAACTTCACTGGCTTCACCCTCTGCCTGGTTGAGGGCTGTTTGCATTTTAATGTTTACTCTGTACTTTTGATCCTGAATCCATTTGTTAATGATGCCACCGTTGAGCAAGCGTAGGAGTTGAGCATTAATAGCCTCCTCCCAGGGTGCATCCCTGGGCATAACATACGAGATGGTATAATATTTTGGACACTCTGGCACCACCCAAATGCGACCTCTAAGCAAAAAGTTAGCGGACTCCATCATGAGCGAAGAGTAACGCGAAACTCCGGCTTTACCTCCCACAGTGGCTACTTCATTGGTAACATCTGCATTAAGATCTCGATTCCACCAGAGCTTCTTATTGAGGCTGGCAAAAAGTGGCGATGTCTCGCTAAAGAATAGATCATCCGCCATCGAGGTGAATTTATAGACAACCTTCAGGCCACTGTCGTCCAGATCCTGCATCGTAATAATATCCTTGTAGTGCAGTGGATGTATATAGACTGTGGCCAGGCTGGATTCAAAAATAGCTCCAAAGATGACACTCACCAGGCACAACGATGCAATAAACATTCTCTCCGCATAACTGTCCGGCAAATGCGACAGATTCACTCGCACCCAAACCACCCAAGTATCCACCATAATTCCGAGAGCCTGCTGCCACAATCGAACTCCAGTTTTCTTTATAATCCGCAGCTGCAGATTGATTAACCGCAGCAGCATCCAGATAAATGCGCAGACAAATGCCATCAGAATGAAGCCCAGCCAAATATCATAGCCCACCGCAAAGATGGGTAGTATCGACTGAGGTATCCGTTTGGCTTTGGGCACATAAATACACAGCTCATCATCATAGACAGTCACAGTAAAGTCCATATATTCTTGCACCAGATAATCTTTGACAAAGAAACCCGTCAGACAAATGTCCAGGCCATCGTTAATAATAGAACCGATAGCCCCATTGTAGCTGCCATTTGAGCTGCGCTCTCTAGGAATGTACAAATATTTTTCATTAGGAGGTATCTGATGATTTGGGAAATATGTCATAGTGAATCAAAAAAAAAAAAAAATAATTAAGAAAGTTAAGCTAATTGATATAGTGGTCCGATCAAAAAGAGAGTAGGTCTAACAGACAGACGGACATGACCGTATCGACTCATCTCATCAGCATCATATATGTTCTTTATCCGGTTGGATATGCAATTATTATACAACTATTAAAGTGAAATTATATGGACAAAGATATTTTTGAATTAAATAGAGCATTTAAAAGGGGTACTCCAGTTTTACCTTCAGAGTTAATTCCACTGAAACGGAAATTTTCCCAATAAATGAATGAGTCCTCATCTTTGTTATCATTATTATCCAATTATTAATATAAAATAGGTTATCTGCTGACTTATTCCATTGACTAAATTCAATTGATTTTTTCATCGCAAGGGTATTAAAATCTTCGTTTTGCCGAAAATATTCTTTCTATATTCTTTAATTTAATTTGCTCAACTCTGACTCACCCAAAGTAATATTTGTCTGGCTCCTGTAGCATCATTGTAAAATTGAGACGATCCCGAAGCGTTTGAGCTACCTGCCAATCCACGCCGGTAATGTGGTGGAGCAGACCCGTCTTGGGGTCGAGGACTGGGCGAGCATAGACCGACTTGAATATCTGGACGCGCAATGGATAGCCACGCATATCTTGGAATAGCTGAATGGGAAGTGATTCACCGCCCACATAAGGCACCAGCCGTCCAAAATAATCATCCTCATTTCCATTCGGATCACGTGCAAAGGGATCGTAGATCCAAATGCCGTCATCGGTGAGTATATAGCGATTAAAAACTTTATGCTGAATCCATTGTTCCCGGCAGCTTTCTTCCAGTTTTAGTTGCTGTTGCTGGTTCAGTGCACCCAACTGGTCGCCCACAATATAGAAGACAACACTGGAGCGTTCCATTGTGTTGGCAGCGCCACTATTCGAAATCAATTGCTCCAAACTTATAACGAGGACCAAGCTATCCCGGCCATCCAGGCCAAGCAAACCACTTGCTCTTTCCAACGGCAATTGCTCCTGATAGCTGTGCAGGCAGTGTGGCAGATTTGTGTGTTGCATGAACCATTTGGCATTGGCATTGATGGCATCTTCCAGGAACTGTTCGCGACGCAACAGCAGATGCAGATGAGGAATATCACGCATGGGCAGTTCCAGCAACTCATCCAATTCTAGAGCTGCACTGCATCCCATGGGTAATAAAATAAATAAAATTAAATAAATAATTACGTGTGGCAGCTTGCTTGCCATGCCACCGTTTGCCAGCGCGTTGCATCCACAAATGAATTGGGAAATCAGCTACAATGGCCCAACTAGCTAGCTAGCCAACAGACTCAAGACCAGCCCATGACTTAATGTTGATGTTTTGACACCTGCAATTTTGTATATTTGCTCAAGTGTAATTAGAGACCAGTTATGTCAGCTGCCAGTCTCCCACCTGGTGTCCGCCTTCACCTTGGGCAAACATCTATTATTGTCCCATGGAAATCAGAATCAAAAGCGAAATAGAATTGGAAATGGAAATCCAAATAGAAATGGAAATTTTCGGCGACTTTTATTCTTTGTGACACTGATTTATAGAAGAAGGTGGTTGCTCGGTGTTGAATGGATGGATAGACGGTGAAAGAAAAAGATACGAGCTGCCATACAAGTCCACAATAAGGAAAATAAAAAACCAATTCATTGGCAAATCAACTCAATTCCAAAGAGTAGCCAAACAGCAGCAACTGAATACGAATCAAAAACAGTCACACACAGCATTTTAATGGAAATTCATTTTCAGGAGCTGGGCACATTGGTCTCACCGTTAACTCTCTACAAAAAATATGCAAATTTTATTTTAAATTACAAATTTTTGGAGCATTTCTACTCTTTAAAAAAAAAAAAAACTCTTTTGCATTGCGAAAATTAAAGTCTACTTTTGGGGCTTGCAAATAAATGAAATAAAATAAATCTTTTATACACTTTGTCTCGAAGTGTGTAAAGCATTGAAAGAGTCATCTGCGAACCTTTGAACTATATATATTATTGATGAGGGCGATGAGACGAGATGATATAGCCATGCCCGTCTGTCCGTCTGTCCGTCTCACCGTCTCACCGTCTGCTTATATGCAAACTAGTCTCTCCGTTTTTGAGCTAGGTAACTCAAATTTAGTATGGAGTCTTCTATTTGCTGTAGGCAGCATATATATCGGACAACTATATCATATAGCTCCTATAGGAACACTCGGCTCAAAAGTTGTTGCATGGAAAACTTAAATTTAATTTTATTCAGCTCCGAGGTTGAACATGTTTTTTAATAGGTGTTTCAGCAAAATTAAAAAGTTATGCTCTAAAGAATATCCAGTGCCCAACGAGAATACGCCTGAAAAAAAAAAGTTTTAAATTTTGACATATGTATTTGCACATCTATAAAATATACTTCTCGTATATAACGAACCAGTTATCTTTCCCTGCAATATAGAATTCTGTAGAAAAAAAAACTAAATAGTTGACTGAATTCTGTTGTGGTTGTTCAAGCTTCACTGATGCGAAACATTCTGGACACACGATATAAAAAATACCAAAAAAAAAAAGGATATATGATTTGTAATAAGATAAACTGGTATTCTGCGCTCCTGCAAAATATGAATCTATCAGGGAAAAACATAAAAACAGTGGAGCTCTTTAGCTGAACTTATATCAAAAATGAAATTATACAAATTCCATGAAATAAATATCAGAAATTTGAAGGAACAGGTTCGAGCAGTTTCCACTTAGAATTTAGAAATTAAAAAATAATTAATGTTTCGATTTTTCAAAAAATACATTTTGCTGTTCTTTGAAATGAAAATAAATTATAAATATATATCAAATTTCAAAGAAACTGAAAACACTCTTGATTTTTATAAAACTTTGCTATATCTTTTTATTTTATCAAATGATACGAGTATCTTATACTTTCCCTATAAATAAATTTTAATTTTATATATATAATCTACCAATTCAGAACTATTATCAAAATTAAAAAATTTGCGCACCACTGTGCAAGGTGCGTTGTTTGCTGGTTCCAAACCCATGGTGCGCCTGTGTGCGTGTGTGAGTGCGAGTTTGTATGTGTTGTGTGTGTGGGGCATGAGTGTTGCTATTTGGACACGTCTTTGTATAGGAAACCCCCGGTTCTAGAACCAAATGGGTTACGTCGTACGGTGGGGCGTTTAGCTGAAATAAGCGAAAGAATCCATAACGTATGAAGCTGAAAAAGTTTCGAACTTGGAGTAAATTTTGCCATTAAACACCAGAGTTCGGTTAAAAAATATATTCATATAACTGCTGGCTATAACCGGTTGCGGTTCCTTCCGTTCAATTGCTGGATCCTCCTCTTCTGTCTTAGCCTTCTCATTAGTTACTCCTGAGAAATATAAACAAAATTGATATTAACAAAATACTCAGTTGATACCAATTTGATTTCTGAACTCTAAATTTCTCACAACTTTAAATGAATAATTTAATTTTCAAGTGTTAACTGGAAGTTATCTCAGTTATCTGGCAACTGAATCTAACAGATGACTTGTTCCGGACCCGTTGCTGTTTCGCTCGGAACTGAGAACAGGCTATCTAAAACTTTGTTGTGCATATGTCGTCGATTGTCACGCAATTATCCTGCTCTAACTGAAATCGATATAAGAACATTTGCTAGCCATGTCGACACATTTAAATGACCGACACGCCTTGCCCCGTTCCGTTTACTCTGGATAGAGTGCAAGCCATTAAGAGCTAATGAAAAAAAAGGACAATTGAAATTGTTAAATTACGTGTAAATCTAATGATAATTTTAATTTAGTTTAACAACATATTATTAATATTTTTGAAGAAAAATTTGATATATATAATTTTAAAAACGCTTGAGAACTTTGGGATTTTTGTTTTGGCTTTAGCCCAATTAAGCTAAAATGTAGAAATAGCTTAAAATGATTTAAATGATTGTTATATTCTATTTTGTTAATTTAAATTGGCCAATTTTAAGGCAATGTTCAATTGAAATATTGTTGATTTTTGGCAAATGTTTTAAGCAAATCAGCCACAGTGCATCACTGCCAAGTGCAACAAGAAAAACCATCAATAAACTGTGCCACACTTTTCTTTCACTTGCTGTGTGTGTAGAGTTTTCAAAATGAAAAATAAATTGGAAAATTGAAAAAGCAATTCATCGCATTAGAAACGTGCATTGAATGGAAGGCTGCTGACGTTGTCTATCAGCGAACAGCAGTCGAAGCAGCAGCGTGGCAGCAGCTCGGCAGCGCTTTGGATACTTTATCGCTCATACGCCAGGTGTGACGGCGCGAAAGTTAGATGCAGCCTCAGCAAAGTTCAGCAGCGTCTCAGTTATGGTTGCATTAAGACAATAACGTAAAACGAACTTTGGACAGTCGTGGAGCTCATTGTGTTGCGGTGATTTGGTGGGTTCGGTTGGATAGGTGGACGGTGTTCGAACCGGTTTATGACCGGGCTATAAAATCAAATTGGAAAGCTTTAAGTTTGGAAACGTTCGGCCATTTATTATTATGACGAGGCCGTTATATGCACTTCACTAACTTCTGACGAGATGCGACTTCGAAACGGAAGATGACGCTGTGTGTGACGTGCGTGTCCTTTGAGCTCCTGCCCTCCTGAGTCCCTGCAAATGAGGGTAAAAAAAAAAAAGAAAATGAAGGTAAAAAGCAGCCGAACCGAACACTGCAATGCAGCGAAGCGAAATAAAATCATTTGTATGTAGCACGTGAAAATGAAATTTAACATCAGAGCAATGTCGCTGCAAATTCGTTGCGGGTTTACCACCGACATTGGCCATTGTGGCAGTTGCATTCTTATATTTTTGCACTTAATTCCACATCATTTCGCCCCAAAAAAAATAAAAATAGAGGAAAGAAAATACGCTAAAATGCTCTCTCTCTCTCATTCACTCGAGAGTGCGCGACTAGAATATACTCAGTAGTCAAGTCTAAAATATGTTGTAATAATCATAGAAAAAATATACTTCTTGTGAGGTGATACAAATGAAATAAAAGGGAATATAATAAAGATAATACTTTAATATCATAGGTGAATAGATTTTACCTTAAATTAGAGTTGATAATAATAATAGAATTTGTGATACCATAATTGAATCCAAACAAGGTGAAATTTATATTTGTAGCTTGGCTCATACTTAAAATAAATATACCCATTTTACAATATTACTAAATGGCTACAGGGTATACAAACACGAATTGAACCCAATGAAAAGTGCCTCATGGCCGTCAGGGCTATAACTTCCGTTGCATTTGCATCTTTTTTGGCGCTCAAATAGTTGGAAAACGCAATCATGACGGATTTAGCACCTGGCAACGGTACTCCAAAAACAACAACAGCAACAGCAGGGACACCAAAGCCGAAACGAATCCGAGCGATTCACTGCATCCGTTCGCTTGCCAGCTTTTAGCGTTATCCGCACTTCCCTCTGTCTGTGGCCTGAAATTGACTTTGAGTTGGGCTCTCATGCTCCCTCTCCGGCCTCCAATTGGATTACAATCCATGAATCCACTGAGCTAAGCGGTTGCTACTCCATTTGCCTAACAAGCAATCCTGGCACATCTTGAGTCACGGCTTTAGTTCCACCATTCAATATTGACAATGAAAATATATATATATATATATAAAATCCAGTTCATACTTAATCAATTGTCATGTTTTTGTGTAAAATTAATAAACTCTTTTTATATCCTTTTATTTCAACATTTAAAAAATCAATATTATCTGAATATTTTTCTACATAATTATGACTATAAATAAAATTACTTCTTTCCCTGAGGAGAATCTATGCATCAACATTTCTATAGCTGAAAAATGACTTTAAAATGTTGTTGTTTTCATATGAACTAAAAAAGAAACTGTTGAAATCTCAATTTCCAAATCAGTTCTTTATAAATTATGTATGACTTGTTGAGGGAGAATATTATAAATATTAAACATAATAGATAGAAATATTAAAATAATAGTACTACAGAATTATATATATTTTCTATATTATGATAAAAGGAATTCCAAGTATATCGCGTATAGTAAATAAAAAAGCGGAATTCGCAGCAGACAAAAAAACAATTCAAAGCGTATGCTAAAAATCCCATCAGTTAAATAAAAAGTCTGAATATTTTTTTGCTTAGAATAAATTATTTATTTTTGGAAAAAAAATAGTATTAACAAGAAAAAAATAATAATAATATTACAATAATTTTGCACATTCGTCTCCTCATCCTCTAGCTTATATACTAGGCTTAAGTGCAACGCCAGCGGCTGCTCTCAGTGGTCCATTGTGGTAATCGCTGCACCACCAGCACAGCGATCCACGCCAAAGTTCTGCCGCATACGCTCCAAGGCAGCCCGGTTGAAGCCACGGGAGAGCAACTGATATTCCGCCTGGGCGATGACGTCGCGCATATAGTCAAGGACACCGGCGCTTTCACTCAGCTGGCTGCAGACGAACTTGTGCCGGAAACGTAGTTTGGCTTTCTTGATTTTGTTATTGTAGCGGGATTTGCGGCAGGATTCGGCACGCTGACGCTGTGCATCCCGGCTACTGGGCACTGCAGACATTGTCGTAGCTGTGGCCACAGTTGCTGTCTCCGGTTTCATGGGCGCGGCGCGTCTCTCCACCACAATGGGATTCTCGAGCAGCATTTGATCCACGTAACGCAGCTCCTCGTCGGCATAGTGTGTTCTTAGATGCTGCAGCTCCAGGGCAACCAGCTCGTCAATATGCTCCGGCTTATTATTATTGTGCATTGCTGGCAGTTGCGGCGTCTGCAGCACAGTGGTGCTATGCATCGGATAGTGACCCAGCTGCGTATAGAATTTGTGCAAATAAAGATTACTGTGTTCCATCTTGGTTATCGTCGTGCTGTCGTCTTGCTGTTGATCTGTTCGCTTCGAAGTCAGAAACGCATTTGCTTGCAGCCACTTGTCAACGCCTCGGTTATATACGCCTCAAAGAGAAACTTTGCTCCGCCCTTTCATATACCTGGCTGCCGTTTATACCCTTTTATGAATCAACTACTAGCCATTTTATGATCTTGTTTGTGTGCCTGCTACAGGAACGCCTACCTAAGCTAGCTTCCGTACTACCTGGTTACAAATGTTGCTGACCTGCCTAGGGACACGTAAACAAAGGGATTAGCGCGCGAATCGCTTGTGAAGATAGTTTTATTTCAGCTAAAAAACCCAGAGCTTAGCATTGAATTAAGTATTTTTTATTATTAATTTATAAACCTATTTAATGAGTCATTTTTATATACAAATAGAAGATTAGGTAAAGGAGACCTTAGAACTTGATTCATGGACTGCTTTGAAATGATTAATTTTTTTTTAAATGTATTTAATAAATTTTAAAGGTATTTTTATTAAATGTAAATGTAAATGTATAAAAAGAGCACATTTTAATTAAATTAAATACCCTTTTTTTGTATTCTTGCCAACTAACTTTTTCTCGGCTTTTGACTCAATGTCGCCTTTTGAGGGAATTAAGAAAAAGGTTTGGCTTCGAACTCGTTTGCATTCTAAATTTCATAAAAGAAATAAAAAATATAATAAAAAACTTTCGAAGATAATTTACTGTAGTTATTCTTATTGTTTACTCAGTTGTAGTTAAATAAATATCAGATAAAGCCATTAAATATTAAATGTCTAATATCTTGTATATTTTACCCTAAGAAAAATTAATTAGTACAAAAAACTAATGAAACTCTTTATTGGGAAGTATGAATCATACATGGGCATATTCATTTATTATTATTTTAATATATTTTGTATAAAAGTTTCTGCGTAAAAATGTAAAAAATTTGTATATTTTCACAAAAGAAATACACTATTTAAGAGAACAACAATCTGGTGGTACTTTAAGCAGCCAGATAGCTGATAGAACCGAGAAGAGAGATAAGAGCTCGAAGGTCGAAGATGCTCGCACAGTGGGCAGCAACCGGGAATAGGGCTCAGCAAATATCTTTGGTCAACAAAGTGGCAAGTTCATGAGCAGCGTTGCAGAACAGCTTATCTGACTGTCAATATTGTAGAAGCCAATAAATGGATGCTACGAGTATTTGCACTCTTACACTTAAGAAAAAAAACTTGGAAAAATTCTTAAGAACAAGGATGAAGGCATCCTAACTATAGCTGAAAAAACTCAAAAATTCTATGTCTTCAATACGAAACATCGATTTATTAAGAGCATCGATATTTTCGGTGCTTTCAGCTCTGATAATAAAAAACGTAGAGGTAATTTCTTTGAATTGTAAAATTGCTTTAACTAGAATAGTTTTTGTTTCGTTTATTTAATCGCTATATATACTAAAATACATCTGAGAATAAATGTAAAATTCGTAATGAAAACATTAATCCACGGATTCCAGTACAGAATTATTGGATTGTTTAGTTTCTTATGATTTTTTCGAGTGTACTTAATATAAATATCCGGGAGTAACTCGCATTTGCATTCGCACACTGATAACTGCAAATAGTTCAGTTATGTCGTGGGTTGGTGAGACGTCAGCCACACAAAGCAGGGTATAAGAAAACGATAAGCACTGTGGCATTATAAACCAATCAAGAAGCAGCTGAACCTTGCTCATGGTCAGGCATTGGGTATAGGGTTTTTATTGGGCGTTTACCTGGCGCTGTCTCTGGTTTAACCAGGCTCTACGGTCTCTCAGCCAGGTCAAGTGCTTGCAACTGCAACTGCAACTACAACAACTGTCTGTGGCAGGTAACCATTTTGGATGGATAGATTGGATTGTCTTCTCAATTTGTCAGGCAGACGTGTTGCTGCCTGTTGCATTCGCAGCTTACGTAGGTAAAAATAGCAATTGGCGGGCCAAGAACAATTAAATTAAGTGCCTTGGGATTAACAGTTACAAAATCACTGGCAAAAAACACCTATAAAATATGAGAGAAACCCATACAAAGGATTAGTCCTTAGACCAGGTAGCGTATTGGAATAAGATTAATTTTGAGTAGCCTACTGCTTAAAGTACAATATAGTTTTATTTGATGGTAAACCCGTTCAAATTTCCATAAGACAGATTTCTATAGCTCAAGAGAAGTCCAACTGTGCGTAATTTCTCCTGAAACACCTGCCTGTCTACCACTGTCAACTTTAGAAAATTTACTTTCGAAAAACTACTAAGAATATCGTTCGAAAAGACATATGGCTAAAAGCAGAAAGTGGCCTTTTTTAATGAAAAATATTGTTGTTTCATTAAAACTCAAAATTAAATAATCCAAAATAAAAAAGGTAGCAATTGTTCCTAATGAATGGAACATCGATTTCAAGCCAAGCCCCACAGAACATCTTTGAAATTGGTAAAGTTTTTTGACTTGATTTGTGTGGAGAAAAGTTATAGATTTTCGACTTCTCACAAAATTAAATTCCAACATTAAATCGAACATTTGTAATGAACATTTTCATTTGCAGAGTAGCTGATTAAAAAGCTTTTAAGCAGATACATTTTAAGCTTAGTGCTGGGCGTCGCCTGACGCATGTTGGCATTAAAAAAGGATTCTATTCCAAAGTTTAAAAATAAAATGCTTACACTGAGCGAAAAATACAATTTTTAATAATAATTGATGAAAACTACAATTAATATAAAACTAATAATTACTGTATGCTTCAAAGAAAGTCGCCATTCTTATTAGTCCTCTATCAACGTGTTTAATTTTTTAATAGAATTTCCATCTTCTAAGATTGAAAGAAGAAATTTTAGAATATGAATTTATTTCAAGTGTACTTTTGTCAACCCACGACGAGGACTGTCAAACGCAGACCCACAACTCAAACTGTAATGCATATAGAAGCAAGTTTAATATTACAAACCCTTGTGAAATAACGCGATAGGATATGCGATTCTATTTCCAGCTGGCTACCAAATGGGAAAAGAAGAAAAACTTGTCCATAAGTATAATTAAAAAATCATTTATAATCATTTTGTCGAATCCCAGTCGAAAGCAAACAGAAGTTGACCCAGCCACCAGTGTACCACTCGAACCACTCAAACGATTCGAACCACTCCAACCACACAGAAACCAGCCAGAACAAAAAAAAAACCGCTGCCACTTGAAGTCGGCAGTCATCGGCAGTCCAGTTTGGCGTTGACAATTTCCGACTTTGGACGCCCGAAAAAAACAAGAAAAAAAAAAGCAGGAGCCATAAATACGCACATAAAGCGACATTCTCATTTTCTCCTTCTCTTAATTTTTTGTACTCCTTACCAATTAAAAGTGGCCAAAAAGGGTATATTAGCATCACCGACTCTATTCAGGAGCGACAGCCGATGTATTCCTACAGTCTAAATAAATTGAAACATATTATTACATATTAGTCCATTTCGTTGGTATATGAAATATCCAATAAACTTTTCACTATCTTTCTTAAACTCTGGAAAGAATTCAGTTTTATTTTTCACGTAAATACTATATAAAATAATACAATTTTTGCTAAGTTACTTTTAATTACATCAATATAAGAATGTCTCAATGAAGCAAAAAGGATAACAAAAAAAATAAAATAAAAAAAGATAAAAGAAATAATTAATATTATGTTGTAATCGATCTAGGATCAATTTACCTGTCCCAGAGACTACAAGCTTGGAATGTAGGCTCCTGTATACCCTAAGCATTTTTCCGAGTATGAAATCGATCCCTTTTGAAGATATAAATCGAATAATTAAGAATGAAGCTATTCAAGAAAGCGCCAGGATAAGTCTATGCAGCGCGCCAGAAAGTATGCACGGATTACAGAGTATCATCTAGTCGAAACATTTGAACTAGAACGCTTTTAGTTGTTTCGCCATGAAGAAGGACCCACAACGCCATTGCCATTGAGTTTGAATTATGTCAGCGCAGTAATAAATTGCTCAGGGCATTAAATTAAAATATATATATATATATATATATATATATAAATATATGTACATATATAAACATATATATATGCACACGTGTGTGTGTATGTTCGAGCAATTTTGGTGGCACTGTAGAAGGCGACAACTAAAAGTGGCGAGGCGGCGGACGCCCAATAGGATTTGTGGCGAGAATTTACTACAAAATGCCAAACATTTTACGTACACACATATATTTAGTATGGAAATAAAATAGGATTTTGAGGCATTCACTTGAACCTTGGAAGCTCTCTTTTTTTCCATTTATTTTTTGGCTAAAAATAAACTATGGCCGAAGAGTGAAAGTAGAAGGTAGCGAGGTGTAAAACTCATTCAAGATGTAAATTTTATTTAAATGTCACTAACATAAATTACTAGGACCCAGCACCAAGATCGAAAGGATTAAAGCCGAAAATATTATTCCAAAATTAATGAAATGAAAATAATCCAGAAACAATAAACCGAAGAATTGAATTTCCATTTATCATTTTTCTTATTATTGTGTACGATTAAATTTTTGAATTATTTTAAATGTACAGAAAAAACTAGTTAGAAAAGGCTATCTTCGGCGCACCGAAGATTAAATACCCTTACAGAGCTATATGGTATAGAAATCCAATCTTAATGACTTTGGGTGTGCAATTAGAAATTAAACTTTTCCATACAACTTGTACATTTAGTCAAAATACCTTGAAAAACAAGAAAGTTATCCATACAACTTTTAAACCGATTGTCCCTATGGGAGCTATATCATATACAGAGGTTCCATCTTCATGATTTTTGGTATACGTTTAGAAATCATACTTTTTCATATAACATGTAAATTTTATCAAGATACTTGGAAAATCAAAAAAGTTTTCCATAGAACAACTTTTGAACCGATTGTTCCTATGGGAGCTATATGATACAGCTGTCCGATCCAGTCGATTCCGACATATGCGCTGCCTGCATCAAAAAGATGGCCCCAACACAAATTTAATTCACCTAGCTGAAAAACGGAGATACTTATTGGATATAAGCAGACGGACATGGCTATAACAACTCATCTCGTCGTCCTGATCAATAATATATATACTTTATGGAGTCGGAGATAGATTCCTTAATGCATTACACATCTTGTGACAAAGTTATAATACCCTTTGCCAGGATAGAGCTGCCTGCATCAAAAAGATGGCCCCAACACAAATTTCATTCACCTAGCTGAAAAACGGAGATACTTATTGGATATAAGCGGACGGACATGGCTATAACAACTCATATCGTCGTCCTGATCAATAATATATATACTTTATGGAGTCGGAGATAGATTCCTTAATGCATTACACATCTTGTGACAAAGTTATAATACCCTCTGCCAGGATAGAAAAGTCTAGCTGTAAAATTCTGCATCATGTAAAATAATTTTTTGATAAAAAATGAATAATACTTTAGAGAAGGAAAGTCAATATATATTTATACACTCAGATAAATGGAAGATTAAAGGTTACATTTTTGACTATGACTATTGTAGGTTTTAAGAATTTGATATATTTGCTTATACATTTATATAGTTATTTCGGAGGTTCTTTAATAGGTTCAGATCATATTTTATACTACATTTATTTCAGATTTTTGTTTATTTTTTTTTAACTTTTCAATATAATAGGTACTTATAAGCTCTTCTCCCCTCGTCTTCATAGTATATCTTCAAATAATTAAGCTCACATAGAAAAATCACAAGGGACCATATTAGCCATAGAGTACATTAAATTTGTAAAAAAATATATACAAAAAAAAGAAAAACCAAAATATATATTAGTTTTAGCATATAATTAAGTCGCATATAAAGTATATATTTTGGTAGCATCTTCAAGCAGAGTTTAAGCCTTAGTGCATTGACAAGTGAAAATTAAAAGAAGATATTAAAAGCTTATATATATATATACGTAATTATGAATACCCTGGAAAAGGGCAGCATTGGGAATGAGTTTAGCCTGAACAGCCGCGACAACCGCAGTGTACACATTCCACAATGCGTCCCTCCTCCAGCTTTGATTTTGGCACGCGGCAAATGCAATTTGTACCGAAATTCGTATCACGCGTTTGTATGCAACGCAAACAGCACAAATTCTCGTATCCGGATTTTTTCCATTTGGCTATCAAGTTCCCATCGGCAATCTTCTCCTTCAAACAGTAGTCGTACAGCTCCCGACTTATGGCCTTACGGCGATAGAACAAATCGTATATGTAGCGCGTCTTCTGGTGATGTATCTTAAAGATCGGCCACAAGGACTCCGTAATACGCTTGCCCTCATGCGGTTCCGTTTCGGCTGAAAATAATATAAAATATGAGTAAAAAATCAAAAAAATACACAGAAAGTCAAATTTTACCACCCTTGACACACGAAAAATTGTTCTGGAATGAACCACAATAAATCAACGCAATGCAAATGAAGAGTTATAGGAATGAAAAAATCAGTGCGTTTCAAGTGTCCTTGATAAAAGTGAAGCACACCACCAAAGCACACATACCCTATAATTGAAAGGGTCTTTCCAAATCCACGATAAATTCGTATTTTTTTATAATGCGAATTATTTTGGCTCACATCTTGTTTATGACTTTTTTGAATTTTAAAAATTAAAAAACATTTTTTTTATGTTTTAAAGAAATAAAATAAAATAAAGTCTAATATTTTTTATGGAATATTAGAGTAATTGAATGAAATAAGAGAACCTTCTACGTAAACTAAATTTGTAATAAGATTCAAAACTTATCAAAGAGCAAATCTTTTCAATTATGTTTAGATTGAAATAGTCCAGTTTTCACAATATAATTCCTATGGCAGATTAACTTAATCGATTCGGCATAAGAAATGTTTGCATTATATAAAAGTAACCATATCGAATATAGTTACACAGTTTGTGACACAGTTATAATACTCTCTGGCAGGGTATACACAGTTATATATACGTATAACAGGTATGTATAACAACATACCTTCGCGCATTTTCTGTTCCAGTTCCTCTAGCGTTGGCTCTATCAATTCCCAGCCATCAGGCGGAGGCTTGCGACTTCGACGCACTTTTGGCATATTTGTTATTTAAATAAAACACTTATCACTAATTTTATGTGCTTTTTGTGAAAAATGCTGCGACGTTGTAGAATAAAGCGCAAACGCCAAGCAGCTGTTTGCAAGTGTTGTAAAATGAGAAACAAACCATGTCGCCCACAACACTAATTGTACAGAGTTGCAATGAATGCACGCATCGATAGCTAAACTAATGGTATCGATGCTTAAGTTTAATCTCCATTTCAGTTTATATGTAATCGTAGAAGTAATGAGTTGATTGTTTTTGTTATTTTTTTTTCTTTAACAGACGCGTGTTATTACTGTTAATATTTTGTGCTGTTCAGTTTTGTTTCTAATTAAAAATATAAAATTATTGTGCCGAGTGTCTAGTTACAAAACGAAGCGATAACAAAGGACGCTAAGCCAGAAGTAAGCCAAATCCCAAGAAAGATGGACAGACGCAGACGAAAAGATATCGTCTGCGTGTGTGCATGTGTGTGTATGTGTGTGTGTGTGTGTGTATGAATGTGCAGCAGCCCACAGAGAAACTAACCCACACAATTTCGACGCAGCTTCACACGCGCTATAAAAACAGTTATACTTATTATATTGTCTAGTCTTGTCTTGTATACCTTGTGTTGTCTCTGTCTAACCGTATCTCTCTTTTAATAATAACAATTACACGCTTAAGTAAACGTTGTCGCAGCAGCAGCAGCAACAATTAAAACAGCAACAAATATGCAAGGCGTATTTAAATGTATATATACGCATACACAGACACACACGCACGCACGTACGCAAATATGTATTGGTTTGTTTTTATTGTAACGCGTCGCTTTCATTCATTCATAAGTCTTTGGAGCTGGCAACAACAACAACAACAACAACAAAAACAACAACAGACAGAAGTATAACATTAATAATAACAACAATAATAATAACATCGCATAAACATTTGGCCTTCACATAATGCTAGCTCTCTTGCTCGCTCGCTCACTCTCGCCCACATAATTGCCTGACTGACCCCTCCCGCTGGCATCTTTGCTTTGCTATTGCATTTCCATTCATTTGACGATTAGCGCGAATGCTTTGATTGTCATTCGCAGTCCCGTTGTATGCAGTGCTTGGTACGTGAAATACATGCATAAATCATTTAAGTACACACACACACACACACACACAAATATATATATATACAATAAAGTCAGATCACCACCCTCCATTAAAACGCCCCCTTTAACGGGGGTGTCTGTGTCCCGTGCCTGTCTCTTCTCTTCTCTTCTCTTCTGTCTCTATTTCTCCCTGTGAGTGTGTAATGAGCGCAACAAATTTGAATTGTTTTGTTTTTATTTTTTGTTGTTGTTTTCTTCTGTTTGCACATTCCTCATTTCTGCCATTTTTCGCATTATACTCACACACACGTATAAAAATTCTCAATTGTAAAATTGGATCCGTTGGCTGCGGAGTGGGGGAGTAGCTCCACTTTGGGCCTAGTCACCCGCCAGTCACAATTTACCGGTTGCCTGTCAATTGGTCATCGCGTTTTATCTACTTATTTATTATGTATGTAAAACGATTTTAAGTCATGAAATCGAACGTATTTCGTTGCGGATATCGATAAGATAGACAGCCAAAGAGCAAGAAGAAAATTAAAAACAAGAAACTATTTTTGGCGTGCCAACATTTAAATACCCTTTAAAAAAAACGGAACTATTTTTTTTTTTAAATGGTTTCAGCCTGTTCTTTCTACCTCTACTTAATAATACAGCAGCCTGATTTTTGGTATATTTCTTAGTCTAAACCTTTTAAATTTGTATGTTTGGTTAAGATATCTGCCACAAAAGAACTGAAATGATTTATACAACAGATAAATTGCTGAAATCATAAGATATCTTTTAACACACAGTATCTTTATTTTGGATAATAAAGTTAACTTTTCCAATCAGTTGGCCAATTTAAACCTTCGTCGGAAGTAGAAAATCTCATACACCTAGATGGAACAGTGTCCTTCTGGCTGTCTGACTCGTCTCATCATCCTGATTCAGAATATATGTATATATAAGCTTTAATGGGCTCGTAAACGCCCACTTGAATGTATTCACATATTTCGTGACAAACTTAAAACAAAACTTTTTTGTGACTTTTAGTCGACGGTTCGTAACGCCGCCTAAAAGGAGGGGGGATGAGACATACAGACCACTACACACAATGCCCTGAAATATTACCCCAAAATAGCATTTAATTGGTTAAATATTCCAAACTTTATTTCCCATCGACTTAACATACGAGTATTGTTTTACAGTAGTCACACGAAATGAATGTAACTCAAATAAAAAGAATAATAGAATTTTCAATGTAACGCCCTCCGAATTGGAACTTAAAATTCTGTGTTGCTAGCAAATAAATAAATCTTTTTATAAACAAATAATTTATTGTCATATCTGTTGACAAAACTCAAATATTGTTTCGATAACTTTTTCGGCACACCGACAATTTTAATTCCCTTGCAGACTGATAAGAGTTTTTGTGAACTTCTAGTTGACAATATAAAATGAGAATGTTTTTCATGATTTTACTATAATTTTGGCCAAGTTATATAATCTGTTTAAGCCTTTAGTAGCAAGCGTCTAATTAGCTGAAGAATTGTAGAAAAAATGTGGAAGTTTCACAAAGTATTTCAATTGCGTTAGTCTCAACACATTAGTTGAGAGCTTCTCTAAGTTTCCTATGCATATTTCAGCCAGGTTGATAAACTGTTAGCTGATTTTCTCATCTAAGATAGTTTCATTCTTTAGTACACTCAGAGAAATGTATTTACAGGGCCCTCACATAGCAAATAAGCGTTAATTGCTGTACAAATAATAGTCAACTTGGAAATGTGGGACAGTCGGAGCAAATCACACCATTAGAAATGCTTCAATGATTAATGTTAAATTGAACTGAATGGAAGGGGAACACAGCAAGATTACAGGGTATAGCAGGTCACTTTTTTATACACGTGCAAAGTGAAGGAGGCTTCTCTGACCCCCTAAGCTATATGTACTACTGACCAGGCCGACGAGACAAGTTAATATAGCCTTGTCCGTCTGATAATATGCAAACTAGTCTCTCAGTTTTTGAGCTAGGTGGATGAAATATTGAATGTAGTGTTCCGGATCGGACAAATATATCATACGGCTGACGACAATTTGCTCAAAAGTTGTAGGATGGATGAAATTTTGAAATTTACAAGTTGGATTTTACTATATCATTTAACTGCCTTAGGAACAATCCAGTTTGCAAGTGTACAAAATCTTCGGCGCGAAGAATATAGCCTAGTTTTCTATACCCTTGTATTTTATTAATTTTAAATGACTTGCAATTCTTGATGCAAACCCCCTTCTCCAGATGCAGCCATTCCCATGCAATGTCAATGTCAAACGGTCGATTTAAATCGAATTCAGATGACATTGCGACATTTAAATTTAATTCAATGCAAACTAATTGATTATATTCAATTATTTCATTTACTGTACGAAAAAATTGAAAAAATTGAATTGCTGCTTTCGTGTATAAGCCAATTTATGTTTAAACGAAGTGAACTAAAATTCAATTAGTACGTGAAATTTCATGACATACGATGCGTAATTATCAGGCAAATAACAAAAAAGCAGAAATAATTGAATAAATAAAATGGGAAATTATTAAAAGCAATAATATTGTTGACATTCGTATTTTTAGACGGCTACGGCTTCAGCATGGAGCCCACAGCTGCCTTCAATCTGCTGGAGATCATGGATCTGGCGCGCACCCTGCGCCAGGAGCAGCTCTTCATACAGAATGAGCAGGCGGCCTTCGCCCAGCTCACCGTCGCTCTGGAGACAAATGCGGCAACAATAACAAAGGTTCGCATATATGATTATTTCTTTCTTTTATGTTTTTAACAATGTCACGTATTCGTTACTCATGTCTCTCTTTATTCAATCGCTCCATTTAGCTGGCATATATCTGTGCACAACAAAGGCAGAATCTGCATGATCTGCTGTTGGCCAGATCGGATCATGATCCATTTGCCTGTTGCCGCCGGGCGAGTGCCTACGATAATGCGCCCTTTCTGGATGCCAAACAGGTGTTGCCCTACGAAGTAAGTAGCTTCCATTCAATACACTCAATGTCAAAACAAATTATATATATATTTATATATACATATTCGTAATCATAATCACTTGTTTAGTTCATGCAAATTTAGTTAACAAAGAACGATTTCCGATGCAAATAGAGAACACATCATATAGCAGCTATTCCCTACTAAGGAAATTAAATAGCTTAATGCGACTCAATATCTGAAAGTTAAAAAACTTCTCACACGGCGTTCCTTCCTTATATATACAGATATAGAATATAAATATATATATGGAGTGATTTTCTTGATTCTCTTATCAGTCACTCACATGAATAGGTTCTATTAACAATATGTAGTTGCCCATTCATATTATTTGATCTCAAATTAATTTATTGTTGTTTAAGCACAATTGAAAAGACTTTAACAAGTTTTAAGAAATCCGTTTCAGCGTGTAAGCAGAATCAGCTAAGTTCTTTCGAAAAAAAATATACATAATTAATTTTATCAAGTTTTCTTTTATAGTTTCTCTTCGATATCTAAAATAGTTTCAATAATTCAATCATACTTTAATAATTGAAAATAATTATTTGAAAGTCTACTAAATAATATTTAGTATTATTTGTTTTTAAGATTGAAATAATTATCGATCAATCAGTTTTTATACTCTCGTAACTTTACCTCAAAATGTGTGATCCATTGAGAAGAAGGCATCTCCGATCCCATAAAGTATACATATTTTTTATCAGGACTATGAAGCTAGTCGATAGACTTTCAGGTCCTTTTAGCTAGCTGAATGCAGGCATCACATAAGTTGGAACCGGCCGAATCGGACAACTATATCATAAAAACTGCCGGAGAAAGGAACAATCAGCTAAAAGTTGCTATTTAGAAAACTTTTCTTGGATGATAAAAAGCCATGAAAGAACAATAATAGAAAAAGAAAAAAGAGTTACACTTTATGAGGCAGCTACAGAACTACTCTCATGATGCAAATGAATTTCCTAGAATAGAACATAATAATATGATTAGTAAAATACTGAAAAAAAATATTGTTTGCTTATTGTTTTCATTTACTTTCCCCTTTCAAGCACGCTCTGGCCTATGAGGACCTATTTAATTATCTGTATAATACACCATATTTGCTGGCCCTTTCCTTGGCTACAGCGGATCGGCTTTCGCTGCTGGCGCCAGCGCAGCTGGGACAGATTGTGAATACCATTGCGACGGGTCTCTATGGGAATGCAATCAACACAAAGGATGTGGAGCTGCTGCTTAAGTTGCTCCGCGAGCTTATTGAAATGCAGCTGCTAAACAGTGAGCAACCACGTCGATTGCTGCGTACCAATGGCAGCTCTTTTGCTCGTTTATATCAGCGACTGGTCGAGTCGCTATTTTCGGCAAGAATATTTCTAACGGCTGCGTTACATGCACCACTGATGGCGGTGCTGAGTGAGCATGAGGCTTTATTGGATATGGACCCACACAAACTGCTGCAGAGCTTTACAGCCTGTGAGCGGCAGCGGCGCTTTGGCGAGGATGAGAGTAGTGCTGCCTATCAGCACAATGTGGCACGCTTCCATGCAGATACTCTGGGCAAATTACATGCCCATGCCCAGGCGTTTGTGCGCAGTCTACAGCAGAGCTGGGCGCTCTTTCCCAGCTCACTGCGCTGGCTGTTGCAGACGCTCGGCCAGCAACTGCGTCAAACACAGAGGCATAGTGATCATGAGATACGCCAGCTGCTCTCTGACCTGGTCTTTACCCACTTTATATGCCCTGCAATTGTGAGCGCTGATCTGCTGGGCATAATCGATGTCAACGTCAGCGAACAAATGCGTCATAATCTTAATCAAATTGTGCAGTTACTGCAGCGTCTAGCACTGAGCGATGAGGGCAGCGATTTGGCCCAGTTGATGGAGTTGCTGCTTTTGGGCCAAACTGGCGAGGATGTGGTAGCTATTCTGCCACAGCAAAGCGACTTTGAGCGCGCCCAATTGGCCATTAATCAGCGGGAGTTACACCAGTTTGCCGACTTCTTTCGACTGCTGGCTGCACGCGTTGAATACGATGTGTCTGTCGAGCAACGGCAGCGACTACAGCGTATACTCTCTCGCATACCAAAGCCAGAGCCGGGTGTAGCTGCAACCATAGTCGACTTGGCCAGTGCTGAGAAAAGTACAGCGCAAGCAACGAATGGCAAACGCTCGAATAAAGGACTGATGCGTCTGGGCAAGGCTACCAAGAAGAAGATAGTGAAGGGCATGGCTTTCACCTCAACCTCTGCCAACACCAGCAGCAGCAATCAGTTGCCCGAGCTGGGTAACGGCAGTTCTTCCAATGGACAATCAAACGTGGCCAACGGCGGCGAACTTGAGCCGTGCTCCTCCTCACACAGTGGCAGCAATACTAGCTTGAGCTCTTGTGGCGGTGGCATTAGCGGAGCAGCAGCAGTAGCAGCAGCAGCAGCTGCTGCTGCGGCGGCAACAGCAGCAATGGCTGATGCAGATGCTGCGGAAGGTGATGAGCCAGTTCTGATGTTTAGTATTTATAATGCTGCTGCTAAAAGCAAATTGAAGCCGCTTACAGAGGAGGATTTGCTTAAGATGAACTGCATTGGGCAGGAAATTACGCCTGTGACAGTGACAGCAGCAGCGGCATCCTCGAATGCCGATGATGCCAGCAGTCTGGAGGCGATGCGTCGTCCATTGGATGATGCTTCAATTGGAAACTCGGATAATCTGGAGGCTATTAGTGAGGCAGCACATTCGGCAAATCATTCGGTGGCCAGCTCTTTGGATCTGGAGGAACAGCAGGAACGTGATGTGCATGATGCCGAAAATGATGACAATCTGTCGGATATGGTATCCGCTAATGTATCCGGACGTGGCACGCCCAATATTAGTGGCCGGGATACGCCCTCCTCGCAAGTGACAGACGGAGATGGCGCTGGTGGAGATTTGCCCCATCATGTGGCACGTCCAACACCACAAATGCAAAAAATGCTACTGTCCAAAGCACGGTCCGATATCGAGGATAAATTCTGCAAGTTTGAGCTTAAGAAATTTGAGGGGGATGAAAATGTAAGCATCATATCGGATACGTGGTCAACGGATGTGCTTGCCAGTGATTCAGAGAATACATTGGATGCCAGCAATGAGCAGCAGCGTGAACGAGAACGAGATAGGGATAGAGAGCGCAATTTCTCTACACCTCTAATACCCTCCGCTGTAGTGTTGCCCGGCGATAATAACAATTTTGTCGTTGAAGCGTTGGCACGTGCAGCCGCGCCCACTCTCGATGCCTCCGATCAGCGCTCTGAATCAAATTGGAGCACCGATGTATTGGCTAGCGATTCTGAAAAACTGGCGGAAATTGATACGGATGATAATGTGAGCATCACAGCGAAATCGGACATAACAGCACCACTGGCCCTGGCCGTTGTTCTGGACGATGGAGAACAGACGCCCGGCAGCAGCGGTGATGGCGATGCAGATGCGGATGCTGATGGCAATGGCAATGCCAGCGAGCGTAGCCAAGAGGATTCGGCTTTTTTCGATGCTGTCAACTCTTACGAGGATGCACATCATTATCAGATAGCCTCGTCCCTAGCACGCAGCTCTGTTCGCACTAGCTATCATGGCTTGGGGGGCGATAGCGGTGACAGTAGCTTCCAGCAACAGTACAAGTGCAGTGCAGCGGAGGGCAGAAAAAGTACACCTTTGATGGGCACCGCCTGTATGCGACGACAAACATCAGCCGAGAGTAGCATTTCAAATCAAAGTCTTAATTTAGAGGAGCCAACAACCAAACAGCAGCTGCATCAGCAGCAGCAGCATCAGTCGTTGCAGCAGCAACAACAGCAGCAGCAGTTGCAGCATCATCATCACCATCATCACCACCACCATCATCATCACAAGAAGAAGAAGCAACAGCAACAGTTGCTCCATGCCGCAGCAGCCGCAGCGGCTAGCGATCAACGTGATTTAATTGATTTTAGCGACTATAGTGAAGATAAGGATGAGCCACCGGGTCTGGTACAACAGTTGCTGGATAAATTTGGCGATGAGCAGCATTTGCGCGGCGTAGAGCACCGCCGCATCTCCATGGAACAGCGTACGGCCAGTGTGGATGGACGACGCAATGGCATACTCGCCGGCGGCAGTGAGCGGCGTCATCAGAGCTTGAACTATGAGAATCATGAGATTATGATTCATGCCATGTTGCCCGCTGAGGCCAAGACCGATGATGATAAACAGCAGGAATTGCAGATGCTCTGCGCCCAAACACAGCAGCTGCAGCTACACGATGATCCACCAGCCGCTCCATCCAAGCCCAGCAAAGCCACCGGCGCCATACCAAAGAGCATTAGTTTCGATGCCAGCGCAGACAAGGAGAAGCATCGACAGCGTGAGCAACGCGAGCATAGCGCCGGCATTCTAAATAAATTGAAGCAAGGTATCTTCCGGAATCGCCGTTTGGCCAGGAGCAGCATCAACAACAGCAGCAGCAACAACAATGGCATTAATAACAATAATACTAATAACAATATTAACAACAATAGCAGCAGCAGCGTCAATGAGCAAAGCCGCAACGTCAGCTTCGATCCAAGCGCCGCCGCCTGCGTTGGCTTCGGCCCCAATTACTGTGATAGCAGCGAAGACATTCTGGCCAAATATAGGCGCAAAGTTAGCAGCTCCAGCGATGCCACCAATTCCGATTCGACTGGCAATGGTCATTGCCATGTCCACAGCCACATGAGCCATGGTAATCCCGCAGCAACAGGCCACGGGCAAAACACGAATGGCGGGTAAGCAAGTTCATTATTATATCCGACATTCACCAACAATTATAGCTTTAAAAGGAGGCAAACTAGCTAGGGCTTCACATATTATTACTTCTACTAAATGAATCGTGGGTATTTTAAAAGGTTCGGTTACAAATTTAAAAAACACTGTATAAAGTTTTAAAACAAGCAAAGAACTAAAGGACTATATATATAATATTATATTATAGAAATAAATATAGCTTTCCGGTTCGGCCTGTTTTATATCGAATTTCATTCGCCTAGTCTAGTTTGCTTTGAACCACACGAACCAGGGCAGACAGACAGACATGCCTACATGGACTCAGCTAATCGGCATGAGTAATAATATTTATATATGTCGGAGATGCATTAAACGTTTAGTTACAGAGAAAGACAAACTTTATTATTAATGTGTTTGTTAATATTCCTTATTTCGGGCTTAGAGCAATCATAAAAGAGTTTATTAGATTTAACTAGGGTTCGAAATCAGGAAAGGGTCTGCGAAAAGAAACCCACACTAACAAACCGAACCCAGGACTGAACCCCTTTTTCACTTTTTATTGCTATACAATTTACATTCCTATATATTTTTTATTTCTCTTTCTCTCTCTCTGTCTCTTGCCACAGACAACTGCCTGGCGTGGTATTTAGCAGCGTTAAACAAAAGCTGCGAACGGTCCTTTCGAAGACTGATCTGCACAGTGGAGATTTCCGGCAGACGACACTACGGCCGCTAGATGCAACACCTTTGCAGACTTACCTGCAAATCCAGCTGGCGCAATGCATCAGTTTACAGAGAGTATCGCAAATTTCGCACGTGGCCGAGGCAATGCGTTGCCTGGCGCAGCTGGAGAGACCGCAGCATGCACAGCTGCTGCTGGAATTACAGCATGATCTGCAGCGCAGGCAAAGCTATTTGCAGTACCTGCTTGTGCATCGCCAGCAGCTGCTGTTGCGGTCCGAGCAATTGGAACAGCTGGAGGAGCGATTGCGAAGCGAGGCGCGCAGCTGCCAGCGCTGCCTGCTGCAATCGCTAGTCCGTTTATATTTGGGACGGCAGCAAACCAAACTGCAAACTTTCCAGGCAGAGTTTGCTTTGCTCAGCGTCAGCGATGAGCGGCTAGAGCTAATCGAGGAGTTTATCGAGAATTTGCTGGAGGAGCTGCGTGACAGCGGCCTACAGGATGACTGGCAGCGGGAGGCAGCTCGAGTGGCTATCGAAAGATTGCTGCTGGAGCAAATGTACGAACAGCTCATGTTTCCCAACGAGGATGCTGATGTGTCCAGGGATGGCGTGCTAGCGGCACATATTGGCAAACTGCAGCGAATCATACATCCGGCGCATCCAGCTCTCTGCATTGCGCAGGAATATTTGGGCGAGGCGCCCTGGACCTTTGCCCAACAACAGCTCTGCCACATGGCTGCCTACAAGACGCCACGTGAGAAGCTTCACTGCATCATCAAGTGAGTGTTAAATGCATTAAATACCCTTGCAAAGGTATTTACGATTATTTTTGTGTCCTGAAAACTAATTCAAATTTGATATTTATAGCTGCATCTCTTCCATCATGAGCCTGTTGCGTATGTCCAGTGGCCGTGTGCCCGCCGCCGATGACGTTCTGCCCGTGCTCATCTATGTGGTTATTATGGTAAGTTTCCTAGAAACATATGCTATTTTTGATTAATTAATTCATATATAACTTTCCTGTGACAGGCGAATCCTTCTTATTTGCTCTCCACGGTGGACTACATAAGCTGTTTTCTGGGCAAAAAACTTGACGGCGAGGATGAATTCTACTGGACTCTGTTTGGGTCCGTTGTTAAATTCATCAAGACCATGGACTACTTGGATTAATATTACTAGTTCCACGGGCGGCTTCTCTAATTGTTATATTTATATTTACTTTTGTTTAGTCCTAAGTCGAGTCTTGGTCTATGTTTTTTCCTTTTTCTGTTTTTTTTTTTATTATTATTATTATTATTATTTTAATTATGATGTCCAGTGGATGTTTTCCAGCCAAGCAGCTTCCATTCGCAGCTGTTTGATATTTATATCTTTATGTATGTAAACATTATTATACTTATATATACATATAGAGAGATATACTATATTCATGTACGAAATTTACATATGTATAAAGTTGTTATAAATATACTTATATACCATATATATATATATATATATATATATAAAGATATATTAAAAAAAAAGAAAGCAAAGTCAAAGGCGGCTACCCATTAAAAGTTTGCTAAGCGCGGCAGCTGCTCAACTGTCTTAACTATTTTTCGATGCCTGCATTATATTTGTATACTCGTACATACTTAGTAAGTACATGCTATATATATATATATATATATACTTACATATACATATAAATATATACACATATACATACATATATCTATATATATTTACGATTTACGCATAAATATAGGCGCGTGTGCATGAAACATGAAAATCAACTTAATATTCCTTATTGTGTAACACAAAATAAATCAAAATACAAGAAAATATATGCAAACGCTTTTTAATTATTCCAAGAATTTAATTTAAGTTTTATAACTGCTTAATTTAAATGTTTTTTGACAATTGCTAAAATCTCTCTATTGAAAATTCAGGGAATAGTTCGAAACTTACTTTTTTAATGATTATCCATCTTCTAGAAAACAAACTATAAAACTTTTTGATAAGCATTTGAAAATTGTATTTTAAATTTATTTGTTTTGACCCAATAGCATCTATATTATATAGAAGCCTGATCTTAATAGTTTGTGGTCATATTCATAACATATCTTAAGAAACAATATAGTTTTCCAACAAGTTTTGGACCGGATATTCCAGTTTAAGTCAGTTATATGACACAGTTATTAAATCCCGTCGACCCTGCCGAATTTTATACACCGAACTCAAAAGTTTTTGAAATAGTTGAAACATGGCTATAGCGTCATGCTGATCAATAATATATATACTTTATAAAAAATCATAATAATGTACGAGTAGCATAATTCCTTTTAATGTTATATGACGATTATTATAATACAGATAAAATTTCAACAATTTTGGGGAAACATTCAATTCCGATCTTAACTCTATATTTAAATCAGACTTGTGCCGGATGATGTGACATAAAGAAACATGGAAAAAAAATTTAACAAGAAAAAAAATAAGAGAAATGAAATAATGATAATTGGCAATATACCCATTAAATTTAACAAGAAAAAAATAATATGAACTAAAAATGATTATTACGTAGTAATTACTGCCGCAGTGCATACTTTTCCAGGTTGACTTCGCGGCCTCCCATTAGATAGCTATTGATGCACATTTGGGACATGATGCGGATGCCACATTGTTGCAGATAGGCAAAGTCTTTAGCAGCTAGTGGAGCCTTTTTGGCATCCACAAAGCAGTGGGTGGCACTGGCGGCAGTTGGATCCGAACTGAATGGTGTTTGTGGCTCTAAAATGCAGGCACCGCCAGCACGCAGGACATTCTTAATGGCTGCCAAATTGCGCTCCTGCAGGCTGAGTATGACACGGTGTTGGCTGAAGGCTCCAACACCCGGGGTTAATTCAGTGCGCCAGCGATGTGCAGCGACAGCGATTTGTTGCTCCTCCGGCGCCAGGGCGGGCAAATTAAGTGCCTTGGGATTACCCCACTCGTAGAGGGATTCGTCGAGAAAAGCACCGCGGGCATGGCACTGCTCAATATAATGTATATTTAGCACCCATTTGCCAGCTGCCATGCAGCCTAGCAGTTTCTCGCCGCGATTGGGACGCTCGCAAAGCAGATGTGTGCAAGCCGGATCATAGCTGGCCAAATTCTGACAGATATCACCACCCAAACTCTTAATGCGTTCCATAAGCAGCGTGCGCTTTTCCTCATCATCACCGCAAGATATGCTAAAGCAAGGTTTGCCACGATGTCGCATACGCGGCGAGCCGTTTTCGGAGCTGCGTTTGGCGCCATTAAACTCTGCTGGATCACGCCAGCCGACCATATCCTCTCCAGCGGTCAGAGCAAAGCCCTCGGATTCGAACGGCTGTACATATTGCGCCTCGCTTCTGGTCTGACCCTCGTGGTCGCGTTTCAAGCTGCTGCGTCGTGACTCGCGTGTCTTCAGGTAATCCGTCAGCTGCTTTATTTCCGACTCCTCAAAGCTGATTTTGTCAAAGTTAATGGTGCTGCCGTTGGGAAGCTCCTCGCGTGGATTGGCAGCTGCATTCGGACTCTGTGTATTAGGTACAAACGGTGAGCCAGGATAATTTGGTTCGGCTTGAAATATCAATCTGCCCACAGGTTGGAGCGTTTGCTCCTGCTGCTCGGTTTGATCCTGCTCCTCGGTTTGATCCTGCTGCTCGGTATGATCCTGCTGCTCGGTTTGATCCATTTGCTGCTGCAGATGCTGTTCCTGTTCATCCTCATTCCAGTCTATGCCCAATGTTTCGCAGGTAATGCGCATTACACGTTGTCTGATCACCGCAATGGGCGTGTCCGGTTTGACCTGCTGCTTGGGCAGACGCCAGCGTCGTTCGAAATCATCGGCCATGCGCTGCTGAAATTCAGGCGTCAGGCAAAAGTTGGGTATTCCCGGCGCTGGACGCGTTGTATGGCGGCGATTGACGGGCGTACAAGCCTGCCGCCGTATACGTTCCAGTTCTGGCGTCTGATTATCCCTCATTTCACGGATAATCTGGCGCACGCAGTCACGAGCTTGGCTTGTGTCCAGCCTCTGCGCCACTTGCTCCAGAAACTCAAAATTGCAGGCACCACCGACAGTGCCTTTGTTGAGCGGTGTGTGAGGTGATTCCGGTGTGCAGGAGCTACCAGAGCTGCGGCGCCGTGTACTGGGCAAGCCAGTGACCAGTTCCGAAATGCGTGGATTACGCAAAGGCGTCGATAATGGCTCTAAGTGCTGCTCCTTATTCTCTTCTTCAGGCGTCTCGCGCTGTGGAAGCGGTGTCTTATTCTTGCTCTTATTATGCACTTTTAAACCAGGGGATTCGGGAAAATCGCTGGCGCTTTTGCCAACCAAATAGTCTACGAATGGCAGCTTGCTGCTGCGCACGGCGCACTGCACAAGCCAATCTGAATGCACTACCGGATAGCCCCATTTAATGGCGCCCTCATATTTAGAACCCTCAGCCGCGGAGCACACCAACAATGGACGCTCCTTCTTTACAAAAGCCTTGTTCAACACAGCGCCAAGCAGCTCTGCCAGCGCATTAATAAAATCCCGCTCCAGTCCTGCATAAATGGACACCACCACAGTCAGACCTCGCAGTGGTTCACTTAGCACACTAGCTGGAATCGGTCGATGATAATAGTCGAGCGGCAACAGCTTATTCTGCTTCATGCAGCTTTCCAAATATAGCTCAGTAACCACATGACGCGCCTGCACGGGCAGCACAGCTTCATCGAAAGCCTGCTCGAAGCTAACAATGGCATAGTCTACGGTATCTGTATAGCTGGGCGGCACCAGGCAACCCTGGGCGGCTTTGCATTCGCTGACCATTTGATCATACAGTTCGCTGCTAAAGCAAGCCTCGTGTACGTACACCGAGGCACCCATAAAGTAGTCCAGTTTATCGAAATCTATGGAGAGCGTGCTGGCGCTCAAGTCGGGTAAGGCAACAGCTAAAAGAGAAGCAGCACCAGCGGGTGTACTTGGAGCTGGTTCAGCAGCTGCGGCGCTGCTCAGTGACAGTTGCGTGGAGCTGGCTGCGGGCAGCGCCATTGCAGGCTCCTGCTCCTGTGAATAATGTGTGAGCAGCTCCGGCTCTGGCTCTGCATCGGCTTGTACAGCAGCTTCGAATAGTTTCTTTTTAATAGGCACTGTAGGCTGCTTGAAGCTGTGATTCATAGAGCGCAACGTCCGCTTGCTGGCCGGCGAAGCAACCACGGGCTGCTCGATGCCGTTTGGAGCAGTGATGCGATATGGCAGCTCGCTGGCAATGCGTCCAGCGCGTATACTCTCCAGCAGCCAATCGAGCTGCACCACCTGAACGGTGGCCAGCAGACCATCGTTTTGCCACTGCATGTAAGCAGCATTATCCAGTTGACCTACAACAATGTGGCTGAGTCCCTCGTGGGGATCATCGTAGCGTGTAGCACCACCTGTATTCAGCACTCGATTCAGCTTCTCTCTTTCCGCAGTACGAAAGCCGCTCAAATAGACGCAGCAGCCATCAAGAAAGCTGCCTGCCTGTTTGGCCTTACGAGGACTAATCTTGGCCAGCGTTTGCTTATACTGCTGCTGCTGCTGATTCCCAGTAGCCTGCTTGAGCAAGTTATCAGCACTGCCGCCGCCGCCACCACTGCTGCCGCAGTTGCTGCTTAGCGTCTCATTTACGGTGGTATTATCGCTGCACATGCGTCGCCCAGGCGCAGAAACGAAGCTAATACAGGATAAATCCGAGAGATGTGTTTGATCTGCCGTACTCTGGCGTTCTCGTGGCTTGGTGGGCGTGGACACTTGCTTGCGTGGCCGCACTTCATACTGCTTGGTGGGCAAAGCATAGCCGCGTTCCTGGCTATCGAAAATCCACTCCGGCAGCAGTATATCCTTCTTAAAACGCAACGCTGCCTTGTACTTTTCCGAATCTGTTTTGGACTGCTCCGTGATAACAATATCCACCTGCTGGGAGCGAAACGCACGATGATAGATACCACCATTTTCATTAACCAGACGCATAACTGTTTCCTTGCGCGATGCCTCCAAGCCGCTGCACGTGATGTTGGCGCCAAAAAAAGTAGGCAAACGGTATTTATCGAACTGTGCATCCTTGGCGCTTATATTACTCTTGCCGCTGGTGGTGCTGCATTCCCAGACGTACTGCACCCAATCCGCATGCATGACAGGAACATCATTCAAAGTGGCATGCTCGTACTTGTTCGATTTGATGGTATTCGAGATGAGGTGCGTGATATTTCGCCCAAAATTCTGAAAATAATGACCGCCCATCCAGCTGATCAGCTTCTTCAGTTGATCCTTCTCTTTGCTGGTGACGCCACTAGCCGAGATTTGCAAGTCCCGCATAGCTGTTGTATACACAGGACTGCTGCCCGGAGGAATTGGCTCACACATGACCAAACAGTCCACAATACAGGGTGGACCTAACACTAGGGCTTTGGTCAATTGCAGCTGCTCGAAGAGATCCCCCTCAAAGTGCGCCAAAACAAAGACATCCTTTTTGGTGAGCCCGCCGCCAGCAATCAATGGGAATCCCTCGCTTGGTTTTATTTCACGTATTTGCGAATCCGCCAACTGTTCCCGCATCAATTTCAATGCGTTGGCAAATTGGTCTGCGATGGCGCGTTCTGCCTCTGTTTCGCTTTTTGTGTTGTTTACAAAATAGGCGCATATTGTTTCGTCCAGGCTTGTGCTCATCCTTGAATCCTTTTTGTTTATTGTCCGTTTAAAACGAATTCCTCCTATCTTTTATTTTGGGCACACTTTTTACGTACGCTTTTTGGCGCGTCTGCTGCTGATGTTTGCTTGTATTGAATATAGTCCGCACTAGTTATCGCTCTAGTGATATCGATATATGTTGAGTAAGTGTGATATTGTTAAAATACTTGTCACTTTTTAAAAACAATTTGCTAGCCGGACAGTTAAAACTTTGTGACTTGTTCTAATATTAAAAATTAAGTAAATAAAATGAGATTTAAAGATTGTAAGGCGCAATGTTGCTTATAAATTTATTTGCTATATTTTCTTAATTTCAATATGTATGAAGTTTTTTGGTCACATAGTCTTCATTATTCTTTTTTCTCTATTCTTCTTCAAAGCCATATTTTAAAAATATAGCTTTAAATAATAATACCAATTATTACTACAATTACTTTACTACAGTTACTAATAATAGCTACTATTCTCGACATTATAAAAAAATATATGATAATTGTTATATATATTTTTATTAAATTAAAGAAATAATTTGATCGTTGTATTCTCATTTCTCAGCAAATAGTTCTGATACATTTGATACCTACTTTCGTGACCTGTGTTTCTGCAGCAAAACAACAAATGACTCCCAAAAAAAATCCAAAGTAAAAGTTATCCAAAATGCCAATCTATATAATTTTAACTAGCGCTTAACAATTACAGAGCTAAAATAATTAACGCATATGCTTGACGTCATTGTGTCCAAAATAAAAGATGAATACAGATGAATTTGCTTGCATAAACAGGCAAATAATAAATTTGTTATTTTAATACTATTTTCTTTTTTTTATTAACAATACTCTTATCGTCGAGTTCGAAGACGTCGACCAAATAAATGCAGCTAACGATAGTTATCGCTGTATATGGCAACGCCAAAAAAGTGGCAACGCTAAACTAAATTTGAATTTCAACGAAGACTTAAATATAAAATGCTGCTGAAAGATTCTATCAGTAAAACGATATTTCTTTTGGTTGCACTGTACAATATCTATTTATTTGTGGTTTCTTTTATTTATTGCAGATTCGATTTGTATTTGGATTGTAGTTAATTGCAGTTTTTATTGCCTAATACTTATTATTTATTGTGTAAGCTGTATTCTGAGACTATTTTATTTATTGTTCATGGTAGTTAATAATTAGATACATATACATATGTTGATATAAGTACAAGTTAGGTTGTAAAAAGGAGAAGAGATTATGATCTTATCGTTCAAAATAATACAATAATCGTATAGATTAAATATTCGTAGATATACTTTCGTTCCCCGATAGTCAAATAACAATTAAAGTTAAAGTTAATTAAATAAATTAAATACCACTATATAGGTCTTAAAAAGCTTAAAATAAATCAAAAATTAAATGCAGCAGTTAGTTAAATTAAAAGTATCGCTAAACAAATCAAGGAAACAAGAAATAAAAGGAATAAAATACAAGTAAGAGTATATATTTCTTTATATTTATCGAGTATATAAATGTATATATGTAGGAGTTGGAAACAAAGCAAAGCGATAACTTTCAGACCTGTTCTGGCCATTCCACACTTAAATATTTCAAAATATTGATTGATAGCTACAAAGCTTAGGAACTGAGAACAGATCTATACGAGTATATTTGATTTGATTTTTCCATTTTTGATTCTTAACTTAAGCTCTACGCTCTACAAATAAGTTTGGTAAAAAAAAAAAAATATATATATATATATTCATATATATAGAAGGTAATTAAATTGACATCAAAGGAGAGACAAAGATGGCCTAAGGACGGCTCATCTACGCACAGCTGCGCGCTCGGCGTTGAAAGCGCTTCATGCGTCGATACCAATCGTCCTTCCATTCGATAACTATCGAACGCGGACCAATGCCCAGATAGCCGGGCGGCGCTTCCGAGTCCCGACCCAAGATCAAATAGGATCTGCAAAGAATTAAGCCATACATATTGATGAGATCTATATACCCTGCGCATAACAAAGTTTTTTGCGAATTTAAAATAAATACGCTCATTTTATAAGAAAATAAGTTTATAGAAATTCTGGTTATTTTGATATATATAGTTTTGTGACTCACCTGTTTACTTTGATCTTGGGACAACGGCACTCCAAATTCTTAATCGGTATGATCCAGGTCATAGGACCTCGTTTCAGCATTGTATTCGGCATTCCATAGGCGCTGGTTTTGCTGCGTTTGAATACGGCCTGAATTTGTAGATCGAATCGAGCCGTTTCGCTGTCGTTTGGATAATCCGGAACGCTGCCGCTGCTGCTGATCCCAGCCGCTGCCCGAAACTCGTACTCCCGGTCCCCCGGATGCTGATCCATTTCGTAGTCCTCGTCCAGATCCATTGCGCGGCGTCGCTCGCTGCTGGCCACTTCGCTGCTCGTATCGCGACCAATTACTTTGGCCATTATTGCTATTGATTATTTATAGATATCATTTTAATAATTATGGATAATTCGGAATTATGGCTTTCATCATCTTACCGTAATCTCTTTTGCAGAATTTGTTGAGGTTTAACCTTTTGGTACTGATTCTGCATTTTTCGCATTCTGTAAAGAACGAAACAAGAAAAGGGAAGAATTAAATATAGAGAATAAAGAGGTGTTATTAGTAAGCGATGCAGATAAAATGGGGTCAGGTTCTTGAAGATAATACGGGCAAGAAGTGGGTATCATAAGCTCTTGCAATTCTCTATAATTTCAGAAAAAAATTGCACCTTCACTTGCCACTCTTCTTATTCATAAAGCATCAAATATAACATTTATTATATATATATTTCGTAGCTTTAACGAAATTTTAAAATTTTAAATAATTTTATTGAGTTTAATGTGTAAAATGTATTAAACTGAATGTCAAGTCAATTGGGTAAAAACTCCAATTTTCCAGCCATTAATCGCCCCACTTTTCATATATGGGGTGGATTTCCAAAAAAATTGAAGCTCTTACACATTACACTTTAACGTAAAACTCTGGCAAATCGATATGGACTCGATTGGTTAAGAAAAAAATGTTTAAATCCGCGGATTTTGCATTTTCCGCCCCTTGTGGTCCGAATTTTCCAAAAGCCCTTCTTGTGTCCAAATTTTAGTCAGTCAAAAAATATAGAGATATGCAAATTGTAGAAAAAAAATAACCGATTAGGCTAATGATCGGTTATAAATATTTTTGCAGCCCTGTTACACTTTCCACTGGCCTTGCGTAACTCAAATATAAAATAATTATTTAGTATTCAAATTGAGCTGTGTGCAGCGCGATGTATTTATGGCTTTCTTGTAGACCTTCGACTGCTTCCCTGATCATGTTGCAAGTGCCACGCCTACGACCACACTCTGCGCCCAACGCCCAACGCCCTAGCATTCATTGAATTAACTTTTTGCGTGTTTGTGTTTACAATTTAATTGCAAAATTTATGTCTTTATGGCCAATGCCAATTAGCGTGTCCAACAGAAACAGAAACAGAAACAGACGTTGCAACAATAAAAACATTAAGGCGCGATCGGTATTACATTAAAGCCTGGGCCCCGTCTGCCCCCTTGGCCCACACTTTTGCCTGCCAATGTTGCAGCCTAAGGTCGCCATTGCCTTCTTTTGTGTACTAAAATTAGCCCTGAATTTTGTTGATTGTTATTGTTGCTGTTGCTGCTGCTGCTGCTGCTGCTGCAATGCAAATTGCCTCGTTTGTTGTTTTAGCAGCATTCGTTGCTGTAGTTGCTGCTGTTGCTGCTGTTGCTGCCGCCAATGTCACAGCGGCTGACTGACAGCAATCGTGACACAATTGAGGCAAAAGATCGCATCGCCAGGCGACACATAAACTTTGTATTGCATGAAACAACAATCCGATCAATCGATCGATTGATAACACTACCCAACAAAATTAAATTATGCTTTTATACTCTTTAAAAAGTGTATATTTTGGGGTAACTTGGAGATCTCTTTCAACCGACCGCAAATCCAATCACACAGCTCTGTTCGTTTTGCCGTTTTATCAAAAGATTCGAAATTAAAACTGAGAATATTAATATCTTTTTAAGGTTTTCAAAGGCAGCTAAGTTTACGAGAGAGAATGTTTCAAACTAAACAAAGTAAAATAATCTAAAACTTCACAGATTTCTGTGATGCCACATAATTCAATTTATTTAGATCAGGTAAATGTATCATATAGTTCCCAGGGAAAGGACAATCGTTCCAAAAAGTTATTGTATTGAAAACTTTTTTGTTTCTTGAGATGTTTCTTAATGAAACTGACAAATTACGTATGGGCGTGTATTTTCTTACTACAAATTAAATATTATTGAGATTAAAGAACTATATAAGACTACATTAATCATATATCTGATATAGTAATAATCGGTCCAAAAGCTATTGTATACAAAAGAGATGACTGAAGATTTTTTATTTAAACTTACAGACTGTGTTTTCTAAATGTTTATTAAAAAATGTTTGAGATCGAGTTACTATATTATATAGCTGCCATAGGAAGAATCTGGTATGCAATCATTCAATATGTAAAAATAGAGTGTAAAATCTAGCTGGCTAGTGTTTTAGAAGAAGCGGAGCGGGGGCGGTGCAATTTCTAAATTTGGATGGGTGCGCCAACATTTCGTGGATCTCGCCTCCATTCGATATGTATTTATGGACGTGATTCACTTAAATTTTTGGCTGCGGCGGAGAGAGAGAGAAAGCGGAAAATTGTAACTTCCTGTTAAGTGGCCTAGCGATATTTATCGCTGCTATTTGCGTCATTTACGCCTAAAGAGCACCGGCCACGCCCACAAATAAAGGTATTTCTAGACAGATAGAAAATTAAAGATAAATACAGCCTGAACTATTCGCGTGTGTTGATTGCAATCAATTCACAGTGACTCGTTAATCATTTAATTATGCATTAAATTAACATGTCATTAAATGTCGTATGCCAAATCAGATCACAGTCAAGGTCGATAAAAGGGGGTGGGGGGCGGGTCAAATGGAGATGGAGTGGGTTATGTTTATAGGGCCGTGGGGCTGTGGCAGGCACTAACTTAAATTAACTCAAACTCGACAGAATTTCAAATTAATTTAATAAGATTATCAAATTATAAATTCATAATTAATATTCATGTTGAGCTGTCTCGTACAAAACCCGCCCAACCACCTATTCACTCAGCCTTTGGCCACGCCCCCTCAAATAGTCTACCACTGCCGCGTCGCATCAGTGTTGACATTTTCGGAAACAGCTAACAGAAAAGTGCCTAAAAGTAGCTAAAAACTAGTAAGGAAAGGCTGTCTTCGGCGCGCCGAAGATTATATACACTAGGAAAGAAAGAAGTTTCCCATATAGCTATTTTTGAACCAATTGTTTCTAAGGCAGCTTTTTTATTTATTTTTTTAAATTATTTGCATTGGTATACTTCAATCTAGCTGATATCATCACAATGATATTTATTAAGCTTAAATTGTAAGTTATAATAGCTGTTTTTTGTTACTGTTATAGCTTCTTTTTAGCCAAAAAAAAAAAAAAATATGAAAAAATAGAAAAGAAAATGGTTACATTTTAGCCATCATACAAGCAAATGAATTTTCATATTTTAGCTTTCTTACTTACAAAAAAAAAGAAGCTAAATATAGGAAGTATATAAGCTACTTAAAAGTGGCAACACTGCGCCGCACACCACGTAAGGACCAACTTTTTAGCAGTGTATGTGTGTGTGTGTGTGTAAGTTTTGACCATCTTCTCCAGGGCGCTTCTTGGTTACAAGCGTGCAAACTTCAACTTCAACTTCAGTTTCAACTTCAGCTTCAACTTGGTTTTCCCCGCATCAACTTTTGCGCTTTTCTTTGCCATTGACAAATAAATTTAACTGACTGCCTTTTTAAGCAGCACCAGAAAATGAAAATGCTGAAAATAATAGAAAGCAGGAGGCAGAGGCAGAGGCAGCGGGGATGTGGATGCAGCCACTTTGACTGAAGCCCTATTTGCATTTGATGATGGATGCTCTTCTGGTTGGGCGCCCAATGTGCTTTCGCAAGTATTTAGTTTCTGAGAACTTGTCACAGTTCCTTTTTCTCACTTTTCAGTTTTTCTCTTTTCAGTTTTCTGTTTCCTGTTTTCAGTTTTCACTTTTGTAGTTTTGAGCTTTCAACTTTGATTTTAACTGTGACGTAATGCTTCTTAAAGCTCTCTGGCTGTAAATCGGCTTTTATTTTGGCTTTGTTAAAGTCAATTCTTACGTTAAACCTCATTGAAAGTATTATCTTTGATTGAAAAGTAAAGTTTTAGGATAGAAATTTATATATAATCTATATTTCATTTTTATATGGGAAAAAATAAATTTGTATTACAGTGGAACCATTTTATTGCCGGTGCAGTTCCAAGTTTCAAAGGTAAATAATGTTTAATTTCCCTATAAAATATGTTAATAAAAGAAATAGAAAAAACAAATATTTTCTAAAGCAATTTTTAATATAAAAAAATAAAACAGAAAATTTGACATTGGTTTTTTTTAAACAAGAACTAAAAGTTTTCTTTGTTTTGCCTTACAAACAGGTTTTTAAAAACGATCTGCATTCAGAAAACAAAAAAAAAAAAGAAATAGAGAGAGAGAAAGTACACTCCTAAGTATATTAATATATCCTTATATATATGAAATTTATTGGGAGAGGCATTACCGACCTCATATAGAGTCGCCGTCAGTCTGTTTGTCCGTCTGTCTGTCTGTTATTCTGCCTGTCTGTCTATCCGTCTATTTATTCTTCCGCTTGTACACAAACTAGTCTCTTAGCTTTTAAGCTAGGTGAATGCAATTCGTTTGTTGGCGTATTGAAACCGGCCGGATCAGGCAACTATATATGATATAGCATAGGTATAGCTGCAATAGAAAGAAACAATCGTTCCATAGGTTGTTATATAAAAGCCAGTTAATTACAAGAGAGTTTATTCTACATGCTTACCAAAAATTAGCAAAATCAGATAACTAGATATATAATATAGCAGCCATTGCAAGAATCGATAAATCGATAAAATCGATAAATCGATAAAATCGATAAAATCGATAAAAGACAAATAAATGCAATCTTCGCCTTAACGAATTTAGGATTTCTTTACTAGTTCTTTGTGCTACACTCTGATCACATAGGAAAGCTTTTTTTTCATCTTATATTTCGAAGAAAAGCTGCCTTAAGCCGTAAAATTTTTGATAACATTTTTAAGCACCTTCAATTCCCCTCAGCTCCCGCCCTTTTCCTCTGTTTTTCTTTTTTTTTGCTAAATGCCCTGTGCAAATAAATAATTGTCAGCAATTAGCGGCGGCAACAGGCAGCGACAGGCAACAAACAGTGACGCTCAAAAGTATCCGTCCATTGCCGCTGCTGCTGCTGCTGCTCATTCATAAACAAATTAAATAAATAAACTTTTTAATACATTTGCGTAGCAAGTTGTTTTTGGTTGCCGCTTGCTTTCTATTTGCTGCTCGCCATTCGCTTTGCCACTTTGTGCAAAGTTTGCTTTGCTTTTACTTGAGCACGCGCCACCTTGGGGTGCCAATGCAACGAAAGGGGCGGGGGGTTCGGTGGTGACAAGCGGGGGCACCAGCCCCTCTAAGGGGGTGTTGGGGGTGGTCTTGGTGCTGTTAGTGTTACAAGCTGGCAGGCGGCTTTAGCATGATTTATGCCGTTGTGGCGCATTCTGTTTGCTTGTTCCTGCAGTCTTTGTCTTAATACACTCAAAAAAAAAACACAGTTGTTACACTACAATAAAAACATGTTAAGTCCTTTTTTAGTTTTTTTTGTTTGTATGAAAAACGTTAATATCAGTATATAAATACTTTAGCCTTTTTTGCCGCTAAAATGGAAGCGTAGTTAGTTTAGTTAAACTGTTAATTCCAAAGCAAATTTTATAAAAAAAAATACATAAAATGAATATTTAATATTATTTAAAAAATATTTTTTATAATAATATTAATATTAATAATAATAGTCAAGGTTGAAAACCAATAAAATGATTGTAGAACTCCGAATCGCGTGCTCGAACGCAGTGTAAGCTCTACTTTTGATTCAACAAGAAGAGGTTTAAGTTCCGAAGTCAGAGGCTTTTGACTTATATAAAGTTTTCAATTTTTAATGTTAAGAGAGCGGCTCTTTTTCCATTAAACTCATCTATACTAATTCTATGCACTGGAAAATATAATTTTGTAAGCCCAAAAAACTGTTGTGAACTGTTTGAATCCTTAAATATAATTTTTAAAACCAAACAAAAATATTGGTTCGGCTCATGTTCAGGTTGAGGTTAGGTTAGAATTTGGAAAGAAAATCGATATTTTTGACATACTTAAAGACGTATTCTTCCATTTAATCTTACTTTAACTATTTCTAGCAATGATGTAATTTTGTGAGCAGTTTTGAAGCAACGTTTATGACTCTTTTCAAATATTTTCTTGAATTTAAAAATATGCATAATTATTTAGTAATAATTATTTTCTATAGAGAGAGAATTTGGGTTTTTTCCTCGTAATTTTGAAAATAAAATATTATGATCTAGAAGTATTTTTCTCAGTGTGGAGAGACTTGCACTTTTTCGCGTTATTTTCCTTACTCTGGCAGAGAGAGAGAGAGAGGGAGAGAGAGAGCGGCATTTGCAACTAAAAGTTGCGTGCAAACATTTGCTCTATCTGTTAAGTGCTGCCGCCTTGCCACGCCCACGCCCACTGCTGTGGGGAGCTTAAAGTCGAGAGGAGGCGGTAGGAGGCGGGATGGCAGTGGCCGTTGTGTCTTCTTCATCTTTTGATGCTCTGGGCCGCCGCTTAACCGACAACCGACTGCACTTTAGAGGATTTGTGTTTTCTCACCCATTTGAAAGGATTACAAAGCGAGAGAAACGACGCGGCAAAAGTTTGCCATCTGGGATAGTTAGTAGAAGCGGCCACAACAACAACAACAACAATAACTGTGGTTAGCACACACATACACACACACAATACAGATGCAAGTACACGGCATATGGATATGAGAGAGAGAGAGAGAGAGAGAACACTTACTTACCCCTGCCGCCCTCGGTGCGATAATATTGGGATTGGGCGGCCGCCGACGAGGCGCCTCTGTCCACGCCAACACCTCCAGAGGATTCGTTTGGCTCCGGCGCCGTATTCTGCGTATCCAGCATGTTGATCATGCGTGTTGGTTGTCCTGTGAAAAAATAGTCAAATATTTTATTATTTTCTCTTTTAAATCATGATGAAGATCATATTAATCCTGATGAAAAAACCAAATTCGAAATTTAACAATATTTTCTCTCTAAATTTTTCTCCAAGAATCCATTAAATATTTATTTACCTTTATTATTAAAAATGACGATATATTCTTCCTAATTGCTATTTAATGATCTATTTAAGAATCCTCTAAATATTTAAGGTCACATAAAAACCCACTTGATGAAGGAAGTTTCAAATATATTGATCTCTTTTCTTTAATTTTTTTCCAACAAAGTCCACTAAATATTTATAAACTTTTATAGAAAAAAAAATTGGAAAAATCTTTTAATATTTTCTTTTCTAGAGAAAAACTTTCTTTATTTTCTCTTGAGTTTGGTTCTGTTTAAGATCGTATTTAAGGATCGAATTTTTATTGAATTTAATTCTCAAAAAAACTTAATAGCAGAAAATTTCTCTTAAGATTATATTTAAAATCGTATTTAAAAATCCATCAAATTTATAATAACATTCATTAAATTCAAGTCAATTGTCTAATTATAGAAACTGACTCATAGCACCAGAAATAGATATGACTGAAAGTCTGAATATATAAATTTAATAATCATATTTAGCTTTATTGCAATCAAATTGAAATTTCATTTATAAAAGTTCAAAATTTTAGCTGAAAAGTTTTCAGTTTTGTGACTGTCTGTGAATGGTTATTTTTTGTCAGTTTTTTTTCTTTGTGTAATAATCTGATAAGTATTTTTTCATTAATTAAGTATTATTAATTGAAGTAAAAAGTTTACTTACTGATGCATGGAGCGATATGGGAGTGACTCTGTTGATAGCCGCGGGCACAGCGATTGCAGGTTAGTCCGGTGACACCGTCCTTGCAAGGACATTGACCGCTTGTGTTGTTGCAGATTTTGCCAGATGAACCGATCGGATGGCATTCGCAGGCTACAAGAAGAAAAGAAAAATCAGTTGAAAGGCAGCTAAAGATTATCGTGTGCAACAAATAGCTACAGATACAGAATAAAGATAAAGATATAAATATTGAATTTGTTTCTGCAGTAGCAGTAGCAGCTGCAGCTGCAGCTGCATCGCGTTGAGAGCTTAATTGAGCTGACTGCTGCACTTCAAAGCCTTTTCTTCAATCGCAAACTTAATCTGTAATCATGCCATGGCCGCTACTTGAATTTTACTTTAAGTTACTTTCAAGTTTTCTTTTTCATCAACTTTTCCGACGGCCACCCGCTCTGCACTCTTTGGTCTTTGCCTTCACGTACGTTTATGAGCCGTGGAAATATGCATTAACAGATAACAGACTCTGCTCGTAGCCCCCTTGCCCCCTTGCCCCGTTTCCCCTTTCCTCTATTACTCATCGAGGAGATTCCAAATGGAGCCCATTCTGCCAGTTAAATGCTGGCCAGTGGCCACTGTTTCTGTTGCTGTTGCCACACGATTAATTGCAAATGAAAGTGCGAATATGCTAGCCCAGCGGCAGACTTTTACTCTGAATCTCTCTTTGGCTATACCAGCAATATCCCCCTCTCCTAGCCACAGTGTATTCCAGCACATTCTGATTTTCCATTATTACACGGCGAGAAATTCTTCAAACACGCTTTTTCATTTTACATGAAGAAGCAGTAATCACAGAAGGTTAACACTATATAAAGGCCCAGTGCGACATATTTTTCAATATTTTTTTCATTGATTGGCGAATCGAAAAATATGGACATTTGGAATTGTTTACAGAAAAATACTTATTTATTGTAGGGTATTCAGGCTATAGCTCAACCACTCTTCACACTATTTTCAATAAAATTTTATCGAAAGATATTGTTGTGTTCTTGATTATGATTTTAATTTTACGAAATATTACCCAGAAGTTTGTAATTACGGCTTTACTAACTCGTATTACTATCGACTCGCTTACTATCGACGTATTAGGCAAGCTTATTATCAATATGTATTGACAGTGTCCGCAGGCAAATACTATCGATAAGTTCGATATTGTTATCGATTGTTCAAAAGCTCTAATGTTTATATATATATATATATATACCAAAAAATGACATTTCAAATTCAAATAAAGTACTTAAATAACCGTGCCATCGATAAAGTTATCGAAAAATTTGTATTTGAAAAATTTACTCACTCCATTTTTTTTTTTTCTTTTTTATAAAATTTAATTATAGATCATAAATAATGCACTAAATTTTCAATACATACAGACATAAAAAATTATTTTTAGAGAGTTTTTACTGTGTCTTTTTATGCACAGTTTTTATAATGGAAATATATCTATAATTTCGGTGCAAGTTGGCTGCTATTGAGGCTTAAGCCTTTTAGTTAATAAGCCGCTTTTGACCGCACTTGAAATGAGGGCTTAAAGCCTAAGTTTTTGAGCGAAAGCTGAGACTCTGATACGAGTATTCTATATAACCTCCAGGATAGGGCACTGGAAGCTGCGAGCTGGGAGTTTCGTGTGGGCTGCTAGAAAATGGAAATGGAGAGCCATGAAGTGGACTTTGCAGCGTGCGTGCAACATTTGGTAATTTAATCCGATTTACAATAAATTAAATGCGATTTATATGCACACAGCGACACATCCGGAAGATAACAACAACAACGGCAACAACAACGGCAACAACAACAGCAGCAGCAGCAACAACAATGACAATGACAACAGCGACAGAAACAGCAGACAATAATAACTTGCTGCAGCGACAACAACAACAGCAACACTTTAACCATTTGGCGCTTGTGTCCATTGTTGCCTGCAGGGCGTTTTACAGGGGCTGTTGTGGTATGGAGGCGTGGCAGCAACAATATGACAGCAATATTGTATGTATGTGTGCGTTTGTGCGGTATCTGTATGTGGCAGCACCACCAGCTCCACAACTCTCTAACTGAAGTCAGAAAAAATAGCAGCAGCAACAACGAGTTCATTACGCATCCTGCCTCTCATATCATTGTAATGGATACGTACACTACGCTATCCTCTGTCCTGTTTTTTCTCCCTTTTTTTCTTACTTTGCATACATACATATAGATATACACGTACATATGTAAATCTGTGTCCCTGGCGGTTTCCATATGGCACACGTTGCAATTTTTGCACATTGACCACGCCAGTGATTATGCATTTTCATTATAACGAGCCCCATAAGAACATACACATTACAATCATAATCATATTCATAGCTAAAAACTCTTATTAACACTTGGAGATGTTCAGTTATCGATAGTTTGTAAAATAGCACGGAACAAAAGTGTCGATACTATCGAAATTTTTAGTTCAATAGCATCAATTGCAACTGCTGAACAATCGATAGTTTCTGATGCTATCAATACTTATTAACAGTTTGTAAAATAGCACACGAAAACTGTCGATACTATCGATATATTGCTTAACAATCTTATTGCAAATGTACTATAGAAAACACTATCGATATGATCGATAGTGTCATCGATAGTTGGACAACTCTAATTAGATTTCTTATAAAAATATCTATACTGTTAATTTATTTCTGAAATATTCCATTTAAAATTTGAATAAATTACAAAGGCGATAGTGCCATCGATAGATCTGTATACTCAAAGCATTCGCACAAAACGTAATTGAGTAGCTGAATTTTTTGCATTCAGTTTTCAGTAGGGGAAAAAATTTCTATTTAATGATTGCAAAATGTTTTAGCATGGAATAATGATGATTCATTCAGCTGGCATATCAGTTACCAGAGAGCAAGAGTACATTTCGTTTTGAGTCACAGCAAGGAAGGACGACCCAAATCGACTGCATTGAATCACATTTGACTTGACAGTTGGTAAATGTACAAAAAAATACTCACATACACATTCACTCGTAAACTGAATATTCAAAGTATTCAAAGCAAAAAAAAAAAAAAAAAAAACACCATACACACACAAAGAGAACTGCAGTAGCAACTGTCATTCACTGGGAACTCCAGCTGCGCCTGCTCCAATTCCAATTCCAGTAAATGCAACATCGCAGGCGCCCTTTATAAATGGGCTCTTAATTAGGGCAACATGTGAATCATTCACAGTGTTAATCGAAGTCAGCTAAATAAATCAAGGCTATTCATCATTCTGATATATGTAATTCACTTTCAGCCGCTTAAAACACTAAGTAGCTGTTCAAACTCGTTTTAAAAATATTCAAAAATAACCTTAAATTTTGTTTTTACTGAAATATTTATTACTATTCTGTGAATAGCTTTTACCATTTTTTATTTACTTTTTTAGTCATTTTAATTCAAACTCTTTCGATTGACATTAAAGCCTCTTTGGCTACAGCAAAACAAAATGGCCGTAAGTAGACTGCTTTGCATGTTAACTTAAATGAAAATAAAGTCTATAGTGCTTCAAATCTATAAATAGTTTTCTATATTCTTCTCAGCAAAAGCCCCATTAGACAGCTATTCGTACACCTGCCTGTAGACTGTAGATTTGTGTAGACACCTGTATCTACAAATTTGATATAACTACATATGCTATATCATTCACACGGCGCGAATAAAGTTTTTGGGTCTGGTTTTCATTTGAATTTCAGTTATTGCCCCATTTAATTTGGACAATTTTCAGGCATTAAATTTTTTTTGGGGCTGTTCTGGCCTTTATTTACATCGGTTAAAATCTGTTTGGCTTTTATTTATTTTGCTTGGCTTTCCAAAAATTAATTAACCGAAGTTTCACAGTGCGCGCTGTTTGCGTTCGCACTCACACCACTCTACACTCACTTTTGTATTCATACACACTCATACAGGCCCGCACATTGAGGCTCTGGACGAAGTGTAAACATCATAAAGCAAATCAAGCGCAATTTGTTATTGTTTATTTCAACTTTGCGCAAGCGAACCACGACCACGCCCACGCATACGCCAACGCCAACGCCAACGCCCACGCTTCAATCCCCTGCCGCAGACCCATTTTCATGCTCCACGCCCCTGACTCTCCTTTCAACTGACCGCAAGCCAAAAAAAGTGCGTATAATATATATTCAACGTCGACGTCGTCGTCGTCGTCGTCGTCGTCGCAGCGGCCACTTCCATCAATTGCCATAAAATATTAGACCAGAATTTCGTAGTCCAGCTAAAAAATCAAATTTTGTGAGCAATAAAAAAGCACAGCTGCCTCCAGGAAGGGGGCACTTGTAGCGCGTAGGGTGCCCCTACAACAAATACTGAGTACTGAGTACTGAGTACTGAGTGCTGTTTGTTATTATTAGCCAAATAGATTCATGCAAAATTTCAAAAGAAACCAAACAGAAAATAAGAATTATGAAAAGATTTCCACGTCGAGTCGCTATCAAATGATTTGTGCTATGAGAGGGATTACACCTGACCTGACCAGATCTGCTCTGCTCTGCTCTGCTCTGCTTTGCTGTACTCTGCAGCAGTGAACACTAAACAGACCGTAGACAGCATCCAAATACATTGTAGAAGCTGGAATGAATCATTGCAGTAGCATTCATTTGTTTTCATATTGATTTCTAGACTAATCACAAAAATTGATGTGCTCCAAGTATTCAATCTTTATGAATAAATGTTTTTAAAATAACCTAAAGTTCATATGTAATAAAGATGGTATTTCTCTTATTCATTTGTATAATATATAAATATAAAGAAAATAAAAGAAATCTTTATTCTGTAAAATCAATCGATATTCTTCGAATATTGATTTGTATCTGAATGTTCTTCATGGCGAAGAATTGAATAACTGCAAAATGATTCGACTTCTTTCTTTGAAGACAGCTCTTTATTTACTATTCAGAGAGCATATATATATACATATATATATTATAGATATATTATAATAAACTATCAGTTTATCTGCAGACAAAACCAAAAAATGATTCGTTGTGATTCAAAGCGTTCAATAACTATGAATCTCGATGTCTGTTTGAATACTCTCTATCTTAATTAACTGCCGGAATGAAATTTATATCATTATTTCCGGGTGAATAATGAGTATTTAAAGCATTAATTCACTTGAATGCAAGTAATATGATATTGAATAAAATTAAATACTTATTAGGTACTTAACTCAAATGCAGATAAAGCAAATCGTTTGAGTTTCTGCCTAATTGGCAAGGCATAGAAGAAGGCTTTCCTTTTGCTGGCCTATTAATAAATCAATGGCTTCGCGCGAATCGACAAAAGTTATGCCTGCGCCCTACGGTGCCACGCCCTATTTGTCTATCTGTGTCCTCCACCGCTGGCTGGGAGTAAAAAGTTTCTCGCGGTTGCAACTGGCGGAAAGTTCGCTCAACTTTGGCGTCGCGAAATGAGCAAAAGAAGTCGCAAGTGAATACCTCACAGACCTTTCAAATGCTCTTACCGAACTCCGTTCAAATGGATTGTTACAATTTTGTTGCATGTACAACACGGGAAGACTGTAAAGTTTTTCGAAGGCAGAGGGGACAAATGGGGGCAAATGCCACCTCAATTGTATTTAAAACTTTGGCGCGCTTTTCAAATTGTGCGTTAAAATTGAGCCCCAGCCATAAAGACTATTGAAAATCAAACGAAGCGCACAAAAGTAGGCAATGCTTCAATGCCAAAAACTCTCTAAGTGAATGACGTGGAGGTGGGCGTGGTGGTAGGCCGACACTGGTGCTGCCTCTGGTGCTGCTACTGCTGCTGCCGTCGCGGTCTCATGGAGGCAAATGCCGAAATGGCAGCGCCAATTTGACGCTCGAACAATTTGCACAGCTTTAAATGTCAACTCGCATGCAAAATGTCATAATTCAAATCCCAGCTACAGTCCCCTGCCCCACGCCTACTTACAACGCCTACAAATGGTAACAGGGCCACAAGCGTGGCCAGCCTGAGGTTGTGTCTATATTATATAAATGTGTGTGTGTGTGTTGGGGTGTAGAGTTATCTGATATGCACTGAATATGGGAATACCCTAAGCAGAAGCAGATTCCCAAGGGTTGATTACCACATAAAAAAAGGAGCTCCCAAAAGCTTTAACCGATTGGTGTAAAGATATTATTCCATATCGTTGCCGTCTTATGTGCTGATACGAATATTAATATCAATAAAATTACACTCGAAAAAATTGATAAAAGCTCTTCGATTTTGAAATGAATTCCACGGAAAAAAGTAAAGCCTCGTATTTCAATAAAATCCCACTAAAGAAAATAAAGCCTATTGTTAGAATCATCTAAGATTTAAAACGATGAAGATTTAACTTCAATTTCGCCCCAAAAAATATGCTATACTTATTTCTATATATTAGTGGAATAAGCAACTTGGCTAATAGAGTTAAAAAGCTTGGGGTTTTAATTTAATTAAAATAATAATTAACTTCAAAAAGAATGAAATACATATTTCAATGGAATTCATTTATAATAGAGAAGAATTATATTTCAATTATTATGAAATTTTCTTTTCTTTTATCACATTTAAGATTTTACTTATACTTTTTTTTCAAAAATTAATAAGCTTCCTTTTTCCTTATATGATTGAAATATTTATTATTCGGAATCGAGAGCTAACAATTTTAAAGAGGTTACTTAAGATGGCAGTAGCCTAATATGAAAAATATATTTATTAGTAAACCTATTTTTGAAAATTCTTCTTCTTAAATATTGTTTCTTATTTTTTTTTTAAGCCTATTTAAATTTAAACTGCCCCTATTTTGTAGATATTTCCTTGTCTATTTACCTGGTTTTCAAAGTGTAAAAAACAGATTACAAAGAGTATCTGCTAGTCGTTCTTTCTGCAATATAGTTTCGTTTTTTTTTTTATAGTCAAAATTTGAAAATTGTCCTGGCATAAACTTTTATTGCTTTGCCAGCATAAAATTTGTTACGCCGCTTAGTTATTGGCCCGTACCTCCCCGTACCTCCCCGTCCCCCCCATCTCGTCCACATAGTTGTAATAGATTTTTGTAGCTTAGTTTTTAAAGCCAATATGGCTTACAGCGCCCCCTCGCACGCCACTACAACCCCCGCTGCTGCTACTGACTTGATGATAAATGCATTTTGCACTGGCATTCAATTAATTTACTTTTAGTCGCAACCCTCAGAGAAAAAGCCAAATCTTGCGAGCGACCTTTAACAGATTTGTTACAGTTGCAAAGCGCATTTTATGAAAGTCTAATGATGTTTGAGTGATATTACGTTCCATCTTCCAGCTCCAACCCCAACCCTTATATCCTTATGCTCATCCTCTTCCTCGACACCCTCACCTTTGACCTCACCCTCAGAGCCTCAGAGCCGCAGACGCCCCCGCTGCTTCTAGTGGCAACGGCTGCGTTTCATGAACTTGTCGCAAAATGGGCAGTAAAAAAAACTTTCTCCTCTCTACGTGCGGTGGTTATATTGTGTCTATATACATATATATATATATACGTATGTATGTATATATATATATATATATATATATGTGTAGACGAGCTTAGGTAATTCATGACATTATTTTAATTGCAGCTGCTGCTGTTGCTGTTATTACAGTAACATTTCGCACGTGACTTTGCGATTTTATGGCTTTTAATTTCACGTATTTAGTTACGGATATTATTAATTGTATTCATGGCCGCCCCCTAATGACACGCCACGCCCATTGTATTATATCGTTTATGATATGCCATGTAATAAGTCTGTTCATTGTTATATTGACATAAACTTTACACTGGCTGAGGGTATTATAACTTTATTAAATAGCAAGGCGGCAAGCCTGAAACATTTTGTTAATATTATTCATTTTTATTTATTATTTGATTAGGTTTCCACGCTTCGATACTAAGGCGCTGTCTGGAATAATCAATAGAAAATTGACTGATTGGTGCTATGGCAACTCCATGATATATAGTAGACCGATCTTTATGGGTTTTAGTATGTCTTTACTACTCTTCCATTTACAAAGATTACCCTTGAGCTGTAAAAAAATTGATACTTTTGCTGATATATAATAACTTGTTCGATCCGGCCGGTCCTGATACATAGAGTAATGTGCTGCATGCAACAAAAGGAGGGCTACACTCTAAATTCCATTTATTTAGATGAAAAACTAAGATACAGCTGACGACCATGGCTACATTGACTCCTCTTATTGACCTGATAAATAATACCTTAGAGGGTCGAGGCTTACTTCTTCAATGACATGTTTCAAAATTTACAGATTCTTACCTAAAATTTGAACAATTATTTAAATTATAAACTGAGCTCTGTTGCTCTATAGTTTCACTGGCTTTTCTGGGAAGTTCTGGAATAGCCACGTCTAAGTTGTTTCATGATTATTCTATGGGATAAATAGAGTATTATAATGTCGAATGGCCAGTGGTTGTTTTCTTGGCTTATTGTGGTTTTGCATGGAAAATTAATGATGTCACAGCGGCGGCACACAAAAAGCAGAGCATACTTTTTGGGGCTGCCACAGATTTTAATTATCCAAAGATCTGCAACAGCGGCCAACACAACAACAACTACAACAATGCTATTATGAATAATGGTCATTCGTTTCTATACACAGATAACTATATATATATATATATATATATATATATATATATTTTTATATAGATGTGTGTGTGTGTGTGTGTGTGTGTGTGAGTATTGCAATCTCTCATTCGACAAATAATAATATGTAATTTTCCGGTCATTGAAACATTTGCACAAATAAGGAAATTGGCTGAGCCAAAACCGAAATGACTTTGACAGCATGTCAGACTATATATATATATATATATATACAAAAATATACATATATATATAAGAGTTATATACGTCTGTGTGTTGGTTTGCCTGTGCATCCGTCTGAACAGCCTCCAACGTCTGCAACTACACTCAGAGTAAAACTGAAGAAGCTCGAAAGAAAGAGCGGCTATCTTTGATTCTTTTGTTAAACAGATATTTTAGATATCTTATATAGATAAAATATAGACAAATCATTAAAAAACATCAATAATTCAATATTAACAAGCACCCAAGGAAATTTGATTGCTTTAAGCCAGTCTTTTCTTTATATATATTATATGCCTATATATCTTCTTTCTGAAAAATTTTTGGTCAGAATAATTTTCCAAAACTTAGTTTTCAACTAAAAATCTGACTAAGAATACTAAAAATGAGGCATTTGTTTCTAAAATAGGTGAAATTTTAACTAAAACACATCGTATTATAGCTATAGGAAGTAGAAGTCCAGTTTTAATAATTAAAAAAAAAACCTTACAAAATCTATCCTATTTTGTTTCAACGGGATTTATTTGAACAGTGAAACTCTTTTCTAATCCATTTTTATTCTCACTCCGATTTGCTTGATTTAATTTCAATGATATCTCAGTGGTTTTTCTCTCTGTGTACCTGCGTCCCTTGCCCTTCCTTGTGAATGATGAGTTATGGCTCTCGCAACGTCTGCTCCGTTTTGCTCGTGTCTGCTGTGCTCAAGTAAATCATTTGAATATTTAAATTAAATCGAAATCATGGCAACAACAACAACAACAACAAAAATGTGCAACAGCAACAGCAACAACAACTAAAATACACTCTTCTCCCGGAAGTCTCTGAGCTCAAAGCTCGCTTTAAGGCGTTAATTATAATTCGAGACATGCGAGCAGCGCGTGATTTGCAATCTACGAATAAACTTATAAAACTTTTCAAGCGGCTGATTTAAATATTCCGAGCGCAGTTCGCAGGTATAAAAACCATAGAAATGCTTTAAAATTGTCACAAAAATGGACCAAACTATCCGAAAAAGAACGTAGAGTAAAGCAATTTAACATTAATTGACGTTTGACAGTCGAAAGCTTAAAACTCGAACAAAATCTAGTACGGAAAAGCTATCTTCGCCATGCCGAAGATTACATACTCTTGTTTAGTGGAACAGACATATGAAAATGGTTTTTAAATTAACTTATTTAAACTGATTTTCCTCATGGCAGCTCTACGATAAAGTAGCATCCTGATCAAGATTTGTTCCGAAACAGATAAGTTTCCTTCATAAAACATTTTTAGACTGATTTCTATTATAGCTAGAAGATTTAGTAGTTTAATCAGCATAGGTCAGTAATAAAATTCAATCTTAAAGTTTTTTTTTTTTTCAAATATCTAAAGAATCAAACAAGTTTTCTAAACAACTATTGCTATAAGATATATCAGTCCGATCTGGCCAGTTCCGCAAAGACTAAATACCAAATTTCATTCACCCAACTCAAGAACTGTAAGTACAGCTTTATCAGCTCGGAGATACCTCCTTCAATGTCCTTCACTTAGTGACAAAGTTATAATATCCTCTATTACGGGATATAAAAGAGTATTCTTATTTTGAAATATTTCATAGCTAACTATTCTTTAGTCTTTGCTTTTTAGGTACAAATACTCCAACGAAATTATCATTTGCTAGAATTTCTAGTTCAATTCATCACAAAAGTTGTTTGTTCTAGGGAAAAGTTAAATTACTTAATTAAATTAGTTCTCGAATCTTTCGAAGAAAAATCAATGAAATGATTTTCCCTTTCTTTATTTTCTTCTTATAAGACAAGTATAAGAGCATTCTTGAGAAATACATTTTGCAAAAATTGATTCACAAAAATTTCCGCAGAGATTTACCGGATGTCGAGGCAAGTTCGATGCCGATACAGATGATAAATTAATGTGTTTTAATGGATAAATTTATTTCAATTTTCAAGGTACGAGTACTGAGTATGTGTATATACACGTACACACACACACACACACACACACACACACACACACACACACATACACAGACACATTCGCCAGTGTATTTCTGTATATTTACTTTTGCAAATGGGTTCCTAAAAGTTTCTCCATTATCATTTCGCATCCATCAAAGAATTGCTCATGATGAAAATGTGAGGCACTTGCTTGTGGGTGGGTCGTAGTATTGCGTCAACCGGCTGGTTCGTATTCTATATATTTTTGCAGGAAACTCTGAAGTATATCCAAATATTGCATTAAGCACTATGGGACGGAAAGCCAAGACAAGCACGGACAAGTCCAGACAAGTTGACTAATTGAAAGGCAACGTCGCCAAATGGCCGGCCAGCTGCCCCGACCTAAAAACATGACGTAAAACATTTTGCAAACAAGCTGCAGAAATAACAACAACAACAGCAACAACAACAGCAACAACAACAGCAACAACAACAGCAACAACAAGAACAACAATGGAAATAAATGTAAAACCACAATGCAAAAATGTTTTAAACAAATTGCACGCGTGTCAAAATTAAAATGAATAAATTTCTTTGGAAGCTGCGCAAATAAAACAAAAACCAAAACCGAAGGAAATTACAAAAAAAATGAGCTCCGAAGATTGCATACCCTTTCGAATACCCCGGAATAATCATGTGTTGTTACATTATTTTTAATTCACCGATTATTCCCATACCAACTTTATAAGCTTTTCGTTCAATCATTTTTTGACTGATTGTTCCTATGGAAGCTATGTGATATAGTTGGCCGATCCGGCCGGTTTCGACATATTTGCAACAAAAAAAGGTTATGATTCAAATTGTATTCAGCAAGTTTGGAATAGACAAACGCCCAGACAGACGCGGATATATATCGATTGATCTTATCGTTCTGATCAAGAATATATATAATATAAGCGATCGAATTATTCAATGCATTACAAATTCCGTGACATTCTTGCAATACCCGCTGTAAGGGTATACAAATGGCAATAATAAATAAAACAGAGCACAGAGAAGCCGCCAAACGATTAAACTCAGAAATGTTCTGTCTGTATATTCTGCTGCTTACTCTTTACTTATTTACGATGTGCGCATTTGGATGGCCTTGTAAATTTTTGTTGCTGTTGTATAATTAATTAAAAATCGATAAGATTTTGATTTGGATTTAACGGCTTTTCGGAATTCAGCATTCAGAACTGAGAGTTATGATGCTTAGTCAGCAGCAGCGACAACGCTTCACAAGCTGAGATGACAAATGGGGCATGCGGCGTATGCGGCGTATACGCAATTCACAGCTGGAGCAGCCGAACAGGAACTAAGTATAAGAACTTGCGCCATTACATGCAAACAATTTTTGTTTGTAGAAAATTTGTTTGTTTTTATTGTACAACTTAAGTAAATTTGTTTTTCTTTTTCTTTCTTTGTTTTCTCTCTGTTTGTTTACAAATTCAATTTGCAATTGGGCATACCAAATTTTAATTTCGTACGGACGTCAATTCTGATTCTAATTCTGATTCGTTGCGCCCAAATAGATGGATAGATACGTACACTGAGCAAAACTAATAATGAGGTTCTACAATTATTTGTATCTCTCACACAAGATTTATGTTATTATGAAAGTTTCCACTATGAAGGAAAATCCATTTCATTTCAAGCAAAATCCGCCTTCAATCTCAAAAGTGGAGGCTCAAAAGTTTTAAGTGGAAAAGAGTAATTTTCATCCGAATGCCTTCAAACACAGCTTCAGCGCTTAGTATTCAAATCTAAAATAAATCTTTGTCAATTTTTATTAAAGAGCCAGAGTAAATGTATTAGCGAAAATTATGTTTTTTATGTTTAATATTAGCAAATGCTTTTTTCAAAGTAAGAATTGGTGCGAACGGTATAAGCTAAAAATAGTATTTGCCTAGTTTTGTTGTTGGCCAGCCATCTGCTGTGTTGGCCACCTTATTTGGCCGAGTTGATTAGGCGGCGCGTGAAAATTATTGCCAGCTCATAAATTAGTTGAGCACGTTGCTCAGTTCCTGCTGCTGCTGCTGCTCGCGCTCGTTCCCGCTCTCCATGCTTCATTCCCCATCTCCGAACGAGTATCTCGATCTTAAAGTGATGCTCGTTCTGGTTTTTAGATGCGCTTTCAATTTTTTATTGCCCCGCCGATTGGCAAATGTGGCAAATTTATCGCGTACATAAATTACATAAAAAATATTTGTTCAAATGCGTCGCAAGATTTTTGTGTTAAGGGATTTTGTTTCTTTTATTTATTTTCTTGTTTATTTTTTGGCTGTAATTCTGATAGGTCTAGCCATAATTTGGACTAATTATTGATAATTGGACTGGAATTTCGGATGTTGTTTGAATGTTTGGCAACAGGCTAATTAAATTTTGAATAGCGTCTTTCCGTCTTTGGAATATATTGAGTAGATTTGGTACAATGGAATGCTCAAATAGCCAGCGTAATATTGATAAAGTACAGGCTACCAAGGCCAGATCAGAGCTACCATGGTTAAGCCACGCCTAGCACGGTCAAAGCCAAACCAGGGCTACTATGACTACACCAAGACTGCCAGGGCTAACTCAGGGAAGCCAGTACGAAACCAGAGCTAACACGGTCATGCAAGGGAAGCTAGGATTAAACCAGGGCTACCACAGCCAAGTAGCAGTCGAGAGCAACTCAACTGGTGAATACTCTGTACACAGCAGATAAATCTTATCTCACATAGTTATTTTTTGGGCTTCACTTGCTTCACTAAAGAAGAACCAATGACTCACTTCTAGACAAAAGAAAAGCGATTCTCTGGAGTAATAGGAATACAAAAAATTTGTCTAATAAATGATGTTTCACAATTTATCGCCTCAACGAAAATCAAAATCAAAATATTTGTTTACAGGGTAATTTATCAAACTTGAGACTTACCTTTGCAGACCTTGCGATGATTCAGCGGCTTATTGGAGTCCCGATAAAATCCCTCCTTGCACTGATGACAATTGCGTCCCGTGGTCGAGTGTCGACAATTTTGGCAGACGCCGCCAGAGACGCCATGGGAAAGCCGAAAGATTTCCATATTGAAGCGACATTGGCGCGCATGATTATTACAGTTGCAAACTAAAAAGAGCCAACAGAAGAGAAACAAAGTTAAAGATAGAGTATAGAAAAAAAGAAATCGTATATATATATATATGTATGTATGTGTGTGTATGGGAGAGATGGAAGTTGAGAGTCTATCAATTGCTAAACAAATATCGATGTCTTTATCACTCATTTTGCGATAAATGAAAATAAATGGAACGCAAATCGCCTACCAAGCCCCATCCCAAGCCAAATGCTTCGCTGAGTTGTGGATGCGGCCATTGATGAGGCCAAGCCATGTCATTTGTCTAGCGGGACATTGTCTTAAATTGCATAATTTATGCGACGACTTGTTTAAACGACTTTAACAGCAATAACAACAACAACAACAACAACAACAAGAAGAATCATCTGTAGTCAGTGGTTCCTTTACACTCTGCTGGCTGGCTATTCAGATTTTTGCTATTTTTTTGATCTGCTGCTGTATGTTACTCTGATTACTACAAGAATTTTGAGCAATTGTTGTGTTTGCATTGAATGAAATTTCGCAAATTAAAAATAGAAAATACCCTATAAAATCAATGAGTTGTGTGCTACCATAAATGCTTATGGAAACTCTATAAATTAGTTGTGAATCGAATCAATAAGACTCTGCGAGGATGCAAAACTCTTAGATGAACCTTGGCAACTTTAAGCTATCTTTTTAAATTCATATTTATACTTTTAAAATATTATTAATTTTATATTATATTTTTACTATTATTATAAACAATGGAATAGACAGTTAAGATTTTGCTCTAATTAGTGCGAATTGAATTACAAAGTTTACCAGGTGATTCACAATTATTTTTGCTGCAGCTCCTAAAGAAACTGTATACCAAACCTTAAGTTTTCTATTTATATTAATGTTTATACTTTTATACTATTATTTATATATATATTTTCTTAGTATTACAATAAAAAAAAAATAAAGAAGTCTACATTTATCACTTTGAATATATAAAACTCTTTGTCTCACTGGGACAACCCAAACGTTAATAGATATGAAGGCGAAATTTGTATATTTTGATTTAAGTTATTATGAGAGTTTCTGCTAAGCTGGGATTTTGGAAAGTTACTGCCGCACGAGGAGGAAAATGTGCATGAACTTCATCCGATCTGGTTCTAATTCATTTTCAAACAATAATATAAAATAATGGGGTTAAATTTAGATTGATTAATCTCAAGCTCAGTTTCAGAGTTGCACAACTTTTTGATTATCATTAAATCATCATTTAGCTATTTTGAGTGGCGAGCGTATTCAAAGGTCGGTTATTAAATTAGGTTTTTTTTGCTGCTGCTGCTTCATGTTTTGCTGTTGGCAAACACTTTTGCTATTGACATTCAATGGTTGGCTGCTGTGTTGGCATCTTTAGCAGCAGCTACGAGTGAATTTAGCTTTGTTCGAGTCCAAGTTGGAGCTGTCAATGGCAAAGGCCGACAATTGCAGCTTTTGTGGCTAGACAAAAAATGTCTATATAAAAAAAACGAACTTCAACTTCACCTAAAGAGTATCTGTGTGTGTGTGTGTGCGGGTGTGTGTGTGAGCGGGTGTATGGACACACATGTTATAATTATCTTTCACACATTGTGAGGCGCAGACAAAGCGGCTGCCTGTCGTCTGCTCTCTGTTCTGTTCTGCTTTGCTCTGCTCCTCGCCTGCTCTTCAGCTCTTCGCCTGTGTTGGCATGCGCCAGCCGCAGACAAAGTTATGTCAGAGCAAATATTTGAGAATAGTCGACTTCTATCGTCTCTACTATGTACAGAAACGAATATAAAAGTCGGTCTGTATATAGGCATCAACATAGCGTCAACAGAAGCTCTAAGCAAATATTTAGAAAAATATAAAGAAGAAAAACCAAAGCAAAGCAAAGCAAATCAAAGCTAAGCTTCAGCACGGCGTGTGGCTAATTGCCTAAGTATTTTAAGCCCAGTTTCAGTTTTGAGGATCTGAGAAACTTGAATTGGTGTTAAGAAAAAATAACGCTAGATTAATTAATTTAATGACACACACGTTTCGATTTCATGATTACAAAATGCAGCTTAAAATGATACATAAAACTGTTCATTAGGCCTCGATTGGAGCTCAGGTTATCTCAGACTATTTCACATTGGTAATTAAGTTCAAATTTGATAAGTGAACCCAAAGGCCAAAAGCTAGCAGACTCTTGTAAATACACTCAGAGAAATAAGAGGGAGCTATCGAGTTAATTAAATTAGGATTTAAAAGTCTTAATCCAAGGCTTTTCATTCAAAAGGATTAGGTTTACCTAAAGTCAATTAGTAACTTTCTTTATTCCCAAATTTGATATTCTTAGATTAAAATAAGCTCTTCTTATTCATAAGATTTTAAAATAATACTTTTGAGCTCATTTAAAGTCCAAATATGGCTTACTGAGAAAGTCAGTTTTTAGTTATGAATAGATTTTGATTAAAATGCTTGTAAAGAAGTAAATTAGAAATGGATTAAATTAAGCAGAAGATATTTTATGATAAAGTCTCAACGGCTTTGTATTTCAACCAATTGACTCGTACTTAATGTAAGAAAAATTAAAATGAAATGAAACTTGAAAATTTCTAAAATAAACCATAACAATTCAAGACATTTTATATAGGGGTTTGAACGGCTTGCATTTTTCTAAGTGTAACTGTATCAGTTTCTGTGTCTGTATCTGTATCTGTATCTGTATCGGTATCGGTATCTGTATCTGTAGCTCTATCTGTATCTGTATCTGGGCCTCTAATTAACTGCCGCTGGCCGAACATATTGTCTGAGGGCTTTAATTTTGGGCTCAAATCGTTTTGGGTTGCACCCAAAGCCATTGACAGATTGTCATTGAGGATAAAGAGGACGGAAAAAAAGCATAAAAAAAAAGGAAAGAAAAGGAAAACACAACCAAAATCATTTGCTATGCTTTTGGCTGTGGCTCAATGTCCTCTTCAGTGCCGTAGTGTCCCGTTTTCTGTCCATGTGCATGTCCGTTTCCGTGTCCTGGCAACGTTTTCAATTTGCTGGCTTCGCTCTCGCGTCTCGTCACGACATTTCATCGTTTTATGATTGATTGCGTTCGCTTCGCCGTGATTTTTGGTTACCAAAAATTGTGAATTGAATTTGGGGTGTAGTCCACTCCCACTCCCACAGCCACCCCGTCCCCTCCCCACGCCATTGAATGGCAAATAAATGGGGCGGATTGCGGCAGGAAGGAGCAAGAAGTGTGCTCCGGCAAGTGGCATGTGGCAAGTGGCATGATTTTTGTCTCTTTCTACTGTTGCTTGCTCTGTTGGTGTGCGTTTTGCGGTTGCGGTTGCTGCTTTTGCGTTTTTGCGCTGCAATTTGACAATTTCATCGCAAAATTGTTTTGGTGTTTGTGGCCATGTTCTGTTGCGGTATGCAAATGCTTCTCTCAGTGTGAGACTAGTTCTTCCTCTCTCTGTCTCTCTATCCCTGCCTCTGTCACTGTGTATCTGTATCTGTATCTGTATCTGTATCTGTATCTGTATCTGTATCTGTGAATAGTCTGTGATTTATCAAAAGTGGTTGATGTACAAATTATTGTTTACGTGCATTCGCTGGTAATTAATAATTTTGGCCGAATACAATGCCAAACGATTGTTCCCTGAATGACATAAAAGATTAAAGCCAAAAGGAGAAAGCGGAAAAAGAGGGAATTGTCTGTGACTCAGGAGCGTTAAGCTGCTGGCTGAATTAGCGATGGCAGAAATCAAGTTAATTATTAATCGGTTAATGGATATCTCATTTATTTTAATGATTGCTCACATCGAAGTGCTAAAAGAATGAGCTTATAGATTAATAGTCAATTTTTATATAATTATGTAAATAAATTTAATTTTGTTATGATTTTCAGCTAGCTATCATTTCATAAACTAGCTAAAAATAACTAATTTCTCTCTAAGAAACTAGCAAAAAAAAAAAAAACCCTTTAACCTAAACATTAATAAATAGTCTAAATGTCTTTAGCTTGGAAATTAGCCAGAAATAAATACGAAATCAGAAAGTAGCTAGATTTCCGGACATTTCAACAATTAGATGATTTTCAGCTTAAAAATCCTCCCAAAAGCTTAATTGTCAATATTGAATATGATTAATTGAAGCGTGCTATGATTCATTTCAATTATTTGTTTGCCAGATTAATCAACGAACAATAATTATTACCTGACACATTGACAGGTAATACTTATTGAGTACAGAATACGAGCTTAGGTAATATATTTTCTTAGTAAAATTCGTATACGATTGTTTTTGGAATAAACGATATATTTACGAATAAATCGTATGAAAATGTACAGTGCAATTTAAAGAAAATAAACGTTTATTTTTAAATATCTGAATCATATCTGAGCAAGTTCTGATGTATTCCACACATTTTTTATTTCCCCACGCTTGTTAAGTATTATGAGCGTTTAATTCTGGCCAAGTTCCTCATAATCAATGTTTCCTGATAAATTCATTTCATGTGCTAAAACTGCAGCTGGTAAAAACGCTGCTGGTTTTTTCTACCCTCATTCACTTGGGGCCCTATATAATTATGGCCCTTTATAGAAAATTTCTGTAGCGTTGACCTATTCCGAGTGACCTAATTCATTGGGTTTTGGTACTTGGGCCGTATTACATGAGAGTCTCTGGCTTATTTATAAACATTTTCGGCTTAAATGCTCGAAAGCAGTCATAAAATTTTCCCGTTCATTCTAAACTTTTGTTTTATGCCTTCATAAATTGTTCGCACTTTCTTCTCTAGAATCGCCCATCATACCAAGAAATCCATTGCTGATCGCTGCGCGTGCCATTGTTTAAAATCAGCAGCATCTTCTTCTGCATCTATCCATATAACATAATGAGCTCTTTCCACTCTTATGGACAATTAATTTGTAGTATTCTTTTATTTTTTACTTTTGTTCACTGGCTCCCGTTCTCCCAATCTCCCTGTCTCCCGGTCTCCCGGTCTCCCGGTTTCCCGCTCGTTTCTTGTCTGTCACCTTAGAACGTTTAGTCTATTTTACTTGGGATTATAATTAAAACATCATTTAGAGTGTATCTATCTGGGTGTGTGTGTGTGTGTGTGTGTGTGTGTGTGTGTGTGTCTTCAACACATGTTGCTTATAAGAATCCGACTAATTGGCTGACAATTAGCGGGATGGAAAAAATTCGCTATATCTCATTAAAGAGCGATTATCAAGCGTGGAGTGCAAAGAATTTCTTTCAGTCGTTCTGCAGTCGGATGCACTCACAATTAGCATGCTAATTTCAAAAAAATTGGAGCACCCCAATGTGCACCCCAACCATGTGAACTCAGGATCTAGCAGAGATATCTTTAGCAAATTTGGTATATAAACACCTATTGGTAATTACAATCGCCCCAGTTGGATTTCTTTTAGATCATCTCAGAGACTCGTGAGTTTATCTTAAAATTGACATTTTATTACTACCCAAATAGGATAAGGCTGGTGAGTTTTTATAAGAAAAATCGGTGTTTTCTAAACTCGGGAACAGTGCACGAAATTTAGTATATCGTCTTTTTAGATACTATTAAGAGAGCTGAGAGTTTTGCTTTAAAATCTGTGCAGTGGTTCGGAAGTTATGAATAGATTTGTTCAGCTTTTTATTTTTACTATCGCCCCATAAAAGACCTCTGGCATTTGCTACTTGTTTTTGTTGTTTATTTAATTAAAAGCTATAGGCATATTTTTTGCCGCTTCCTTGAGACTGCAATTAAGGCAACTGGGTAGAAGATGAGGCAGCAGAGGCGCCGAGTTGATTGCAGCTTTCGCCTGCCGCAGCTGCAACATTTTCCTTGTCAACGGCAGGCAAGAAAACAACGATTACAAATTGTTTGCTGCCAGCGGCAAAATAAATAAATACACAAAAATGTCTGCTTAAAAATAAATTTTTAGCTCAGCCTTCAGTGTGGAATTCTTCTGTTTCAATTTTGCTTCTGTTGCTGCCGCTGCAGTTGGTGTTGCTGCTTTTTATACCCTTGCAGTGGGTATTATAACTTTGCCACAATGCATTGAAGAAAGGTCTTCCGCTGCCAAATGAACATTCCCGTCTGCAAGGGTATGAAATCTTCGGCGCATTGAAGATAGCCTTTCCTTAGAACATTCGTTTTCGGTTTCCAATTAACGCAAACGAATTAACATATAAATATATAACATAGGAGAGAAGCAATACCGATTCTATATCCTGCCGCTAATAAAAAACAAAGTTCATGGCCCACACGCAATGAGCAGGGACTGAGAGAATCCAGAAGAAGAGATCGGCTGTTGGGAGAATTTATGTTTAGTTTTTCGTCGAAATCGTTTTGAGAATTGCCTTTGTCTGCGCCTTTTTTCTTCTGCCGTTCGGCCGTTTGTTATTTTATTTAAATCAAGGTACAAAATTATTTCAATTTCATTTTCCCCCCCCAAAACGAACGAGAAAACGAGACTCTCCACATCTTCATTTTCTCGTTTCTTGTATTTTCCTTTTAATTCGAAATTCCGTATTTCTGCTCTTTTCAAATTAGTGAAATGCAGCGGCTGTGCGGAGGACCCCAAAGAAAAACAATAAACAAATTTTCAAAAACCAAAAAAAAAAAAAAAAAAAAAAATGTGTTTTTGTGTGCTCAGCTTCAATTTGATGTTAGTTTTCCGATACACAGAGAGATCGCTCTGTATTTAGTGAGAGCGTTCGAGAGGGTGAGTTAAATAAACGACTCGTTAAGACACATAAATAAAACGCACCAAGTTTCCTAATTAAGTCGCCCAACACCAATACACATTTCCCAAAAAAGAGGCCCAAAATAAAAGCAAAACAAACGATGAACAAGTATCTTTTTATACGACACCTGAATACACTATTTCAATAAATTGAATGGAAAATTAGCTAAAAATGGTAATAAAGTTTCGGTTATTTATTAACTCTTTTTAGATATCTCAGTAACTGCAGCAAACCGATTTTTAACTGAATCGAACATTGAAGTCTTTTGTCTGATTCTTCACTTCACAAGCTAAAAAATATAATAAAGTTGTGGTTAAAGCTATTGTATCTATGTATCTCGAAAATGGTTTGGTTCGAAAACGTTTTGGTCTAAAAACTGAACAGGAAAAATGGGTTAAAAACCGGTTTTTTATTGAACATTTCAAAAATCCAAACCTTATACTTTATTCACTCAAATCTAAACCTTTTAACTGCTTCAGTTTGAGCCTATTCTAAAATCTTTTTTGAACAAAAATCTTGAATGAACTGAATACAGTTGAGCAATTGCTTTGAACCGTTTGAACCATTGACAATTATTGTTGGCTTTAAAATCTTTCGAAAGAAAGCACAAAGCTTAATTCATTTTGAAAATTTCTTAAAAAAAAATGAGAGGCAACAATATTTTTCCAATTCGAAAATAAAAGCAAACTGTATAGAAAAACGCAACAAAATGCAATTAAGTGTTGTTGTAGGTGTCGAAAGCGACGCCCGGTGTGTGTGTATGTATGTATGTGTGTGTGTGTGTGTGTGTGTGTGTGTGTGTGTGTGTGTGTGTGTGTGTGTGTGTGTGTGTGTGTGTGTGTGTGTGTGTGTGTGTGTGTGTGTGTGTGTGTTACATAAACAAAAGAAACAACAACAACAACTTCAGCTCGCAGGTGATGCCTAGCCAGAGACAGAGACAGAGACAGAGATAGAGATAGACATATAGAAAACAAAAAAAAGAGCCAGCAACATTTGAAAATTGAAACTGAGATGTGTTGCGGTAGCTGGCCGCCCGCTGCTCGCGGCCAGCGTCAACGTCAACGTCAACGTAAATGCTGACGTCGACGTCTACGTCGACCTCAAGTGTCTCTCTGACTGGGTAGCCGCTTGTTGTTGGTTTTTTGATCTTTGTTTTGATTGGGATTGGGATTTGGATTTGGATTCGGTTGCCAGTTGCCAGTTCAAAAGATCATTTGACTGCGCTTTGTCATTAGCCAGAGCTGTACACTGAGAAAAAAATGATATTGTTACAAATTAAACAAAATATAAATTGATATCTAAATCCAAATTCAAATATAAATATTTGAAATAAATCTTATTTTAAGTATTCGGAGTTTTAAAAAAATATTTATATGTAAATGGAGAGTATTACACTTAGAGAATTCAGTCTATTTTTCGCTGAGTGTAGGAGCTAAAGGAGCAAAAGAAGATGGAGAGAGTGAGAGAGGCAGGAGAAGCTGCTACTAGAGCTAGAGCTGGAGCTGATGGTGTTGAAATGTCAGCAGTGCGCACTTGGAGCACATGGCCTCCAAGTGCGGCAATATGTTTTGTTTAACTTTTGGGCTGCTGCTGCTGCTGCTGTTGCTGCTGCTGTTGCTGCTGCATTTGCATTTGTTTGTTTATCTTTTCAGTCCATGGTAGCTACAAGAAATCGTGGACTCTGTGCCGAGGCTGGGCTGTGCCCCGCCTTAATTACAGCGCCACGGCTAATTCAAATTAATGATTTTTAAATGCGCAAAATATGCGCTACTGATTTCCAGTTGACAGCGCAACCAGCGCCAGCAACTTCCAATCTCCAATAGAGTTGTAGATTGTATTTAATTAAGCAAACTGCGAGTATTTCTTATAGGTACACAAAATAAAATACTCGCCTCTTTGTCACTCTCGACTTTGTTCAACTGCAGATTGACTATCTTTTTTTTACTTCTTTTTTATGAGCGCTTCACAAGAATCGAAGCGGCAACTGTAATGAAATGCGATGCGCCCAAAAGGTCAAAATGGGTAACCGAAAACATAAATCAGCAACGAACCGAGCAAGAGTCTACCAGTCTTCCAGTCTGCCCAGTCTGCCCAGTCTACCAAGTCTACTGACTCTACAAATCTTTCGAGTCTTCATTTCTGCGGCATTTTCAATGTCACCGTTGCTGCAGTTTCATTGTTGCAACTTGTTGCCCTTTCCCATAGCGCTCGAATAACTCAAGCCGACACCGGAGCTGCTCTCTCTCTCTCTCTCTCTCTCTCCATTCTAGGATATTCTAACTTTTTCAGGAGTTTTGTCACGCTACATCAGTTTACTAATCGACGTAACGCTGTATACAAAGTTGTATACAGTTTCAACACTCAACTCCAAATTATTTAAAAATTGTACTGTATAAATTCAAAAATTATTGATATACCCCTTAGGGTAGCCCCTTTGGGCCTTAGTCCAAACTTATATTCTTTTCTTTTTCCGTAAAAATTTTTTGGACCCGTTTATTTATTTCCATATTCTAAATTTCATTTACCCAGCTCGAAAACTGAGAGACTAATTTGAAAACAAAAACAGACAGTTGGACTTAGCTATATCAACTGATCGGATCAATAATACATATAAATATATAGTTTAGATAGTTGGGGAAGCTATAATATATTCTTCTTTAAATTATTCAATTGATATTTTAGGTTATTTTCAGCGTTCAGAAAAGACTTTTCTCTACTTTTTTCCGTCCAAATATTTTTATTTCTATTCCAAAATAAGAAAAACGTGCTGAAATTAAAAATATCTACAAGATAACAGCAGTTGAAAAAGTAATAGAAAGTTCATAATTTTTATATCTGATGCGGAAGTTTTTTTTATTGAAATATCATTTCCAATATTTGTTGTTCTTATTTTTCTGAGTGTACGACCTTAAAATTGCATTTATTTTCGAATTGCTTAGTGTATAAATTGCTGCTCCCTGGTGCATTCAAAAAGGCATCAATGAGTGTATTCAGGCATCGGTTTCTTTCACACCGCGTTTCTTTATCGTGTTTTTTTTTGTTTGTTGTTGTAATTTTTTGATAATTCGTCTTGGTCACATTGGGCAGGAGAGGATCGCCGGCGTACGTGTAAAATCTCCAGCTGGGCGGCCAAAGCGACAATGCCACAAACAGGAAAAAAATAAGGCAAAAAAAGGTAGGAAATTCAAATCCTTTTGTATTGCACAGTCTTTGCCATTTATGGCACTTAAGCAAATTAATAAGAGATGCCTTTTGGGCGGGCTTGGGAACACTGGACAATGGCTAGGTTATAGTGCGAGCAGAGAGGATGATGAGGAGATTGTTGCTTGGTTGCTGCTTGGTTGCTTTTTAGTGCCATTTCTCTGGGTTTGCCTCAGATTCGTTTTTATGCATTTTAATCTTTTTGTTACGCTTCAAGCATCCGGGCAGAGGCCACATTTATTGTATGGCAGTTTTGAGGCTTCGATTTGGTCAATTGTTCAATGAGTTTTCCAAGCGGCAGCTGTCGCCCTTTTTGTTGTTGTTGCTGCTGCTGCTGCTGCTGCTGCTGCCATGTTGCACAGTTTGGCCCGGATCCATTCAGCGAAACTATGCAGCCCGAAATGCATGCAAAACTATGTATATCCCTATGTTCCTCTCCCTCGCCTTTTGCCTTTGCCTTTGCCTTTCCCTCTCCCTCTCCATCCCTATCTCCCTCGCCTTTATCCTGTGTCCTGCGTTCGTCCAAGTCCCGTGACGCGGCAGCCCTCTTTGCATTTATTTACATTTGCCAAACGGACAATTGTGTGGACGGACAAAAAGCAGAGTCTGCCTGTCTGGGTTGCATTCCCATTGCCATTCATGCAGCCAGCACATTTTTCAAGCCTTTTGTATACCCTTTTTGTTGCCGGCATTATGATTTTGCTATATACGAGGACGAAACTACTCATTGACTTAGTTTCCCAATTTTAAATCTTTGGCTTATATTTTCGATTATATTATACGCATTAGAATATGTTGAAGCTTGAAAGAAAATGATTTGAAAATTAAAGTTAAGATACAAACATTCCTTTGGATTGAAAATTCAAGAGCTGAAAGCAACGAAAAAGTCAGCTATCAACATTAGAAAGGATCGTTTACAGTAATGGGATTTTGTTTGTCCTTGCTGGGAGTCACCTGTAAGGGTATTCAAATATTCGGCATACCAAATGCAAACCTTCTTTTTGGGTCTTTTTCTGCCTGTTGCAGTTTTCAGATATGCTCACAATGTAACCGGCGCGGCAGTTCCAAAGAGACCTAACAGGTGTGTGTATATTTGGCCAAAATGGAAATGTTATTTTATGAATTGCTTCGCTGCAGCTTGTATAAAAAGTGCAGTAAAAGAAAATAAAAATTACCAAAAATACCAAATAAACAAAAAACAGCAAAAAAATTTTAGCTTTAGACTGGCAGTTAATCAATTAGTACAAACAAAATTAAATCATTTGAGTTAAATGTTTCGTCTATAAACTGAAAATGAGGGTATAAGGCATCTAAAAATACATTTCTTATTGTTCATAATGATTAATGGAAAAAACCGGCATTGGCTTTAAGCAAATCCGACTGAATAAAATTTTGATTTGCTGAAGAATTATTAAAAATCAATTGATTAAACAATGCAAAGAACAAATTTTTATTTGATATTTAGAATGTAATTGAAATAATATTAATCTTTTTTAAACTCGGATGTTTTGTATACCCTTGCACAGGGTATTATAATATCTCTGATATCTCTGACCCCAAGAGACGAGGCGTTATAGCCACGTCTATCCGTTTGGCCATCTATCTGTTTCTTTATAAATTAATATTTCATTTTTTGAGCTAGATGTGAATGACATTTGGAATGTGACTTTCTTCTTTTTGCACTCAACAGAAAAATCGGATCCGGCCGGATCGGTTAACTATATCATATGGGGACAATCGGGGGAAGGCAGGAAAAAGATATAGACCTCAATAAATTTAAATTATATTTAAATTTACATCCAGTAAACCAATTCACACACATTTTTTTGATGGCAACTCAATGAGATGAGATTACAGATAGGGAAAATTATAATTCAGGATCAGATTTCATTGAAACGCATAAGCGTAGATAGTTAAATCTTGGAGAGCTGTTCAGCAGTTAAAAGTTGATCGTTTATCTTGTAAATGAGTTGCAATTGTGCTCTTCTTTTGGCCAAGATGCTTATCTGGCCAAAATGTCTGACTTATTTTCAGCTGCATTTCGGTTACCTGATAGCTGAGAACTCAATTCCCAGTTAGTCTGAACTGAACAACAATTGCTATTGCCATTCACTTTATGGGACAGGTACGACGAGATCGAGTATATTGTTAATTCAGATTCAACAGCAACAGCAACACAGCAACACAGCAACAACAACATGCCAAACAAATCGTGAAAGTAAAAGAAAAAGACCAGCAAATCACAATGACAACAACAACAACCACAGCAACAACAACAACAACAACAACAACAACAACAACAGCAACAATAATAATAATAAGTAAAATGTGCAACATTTCTGCAATCTGAAAACTGCGATCTGCAATTCTCGATTCGAGAATCGCGCTTCGCGTTTAGCGATTTGGTCATGATTCGGCAGCAGCCGAGAGTCTTTTTAACCCCTCCTTTCCTTGGGGTATTCACGAATTTTGTAAGCTTTTGAGAAAGGTTTCTTTGTATAACAAAAAAAAGATATATAGATGCTAAATATTCTGATTTTTCTGGTCAATACTCATCTCAAACAAGATCAGTTTTTTTTTGGCAGGTTTTTACATATAGTCAAATATATAAAGGCTTCGGGCTGGCCCTCCTTTTGGGCCAGAGTCTTCGAAGACAGAAAGAGCCTAATCTGGTCTAACTGCGTTATTTGATAGCCGTCCTAATCTATTCTACATGTGGCCAAGCAAGAAGTAATTTTTATTTTGGAATAAAATGAATTGAATGAAATCTATGAATCTCTTAGCAATTTTTAATACACTCAACTAAATTTGTTGTTATTTGGAATGATTTTATATTGCTTGGAAAATTTCAAATAAATTTAATAAATTGCCGGCTGCTCGGCAAGGGTATTTAAGTAGTCGGCAAGCCGTCTGGTAGCATTTTCAACTTGTTAATAATATTTTTGCAGTGAGTTGGCCCAAAATGCGCGAGGTCAAAAAGGAAAATCAAGCGCGTATCGTTTGGCGATCTGCTCTGCTACTTGCAGGCCAGGCTGATGGGCAATTGAACCTTAAACCTGACTCTACAGAAACTTAAAACTTAACTTAAAGCTTAAGCTTTAAGCTGAGACTAAGATTGAGACTGAGGGACTTGAGAGACTCTAAAGACAATGAAATTTGCATATTAAGACAATGGCAGCGACAAATATTTTTGCATTTATTTTACTTGCTCTTTTTCTTTGGCTATCTCACGACAGCAACAGGAGGCTCAGGCTTAGGCTGAGGCTCTATCACAGTCTCAGAGCAAAGAATTCGATTCTAAATTCAAAAGTACGGGCATAAAAAAATATAAGCGAAAAACCGAGAAGGAAAAAGTTAATTGTGCAGCACTGTGTGAGTTGACTTTTCGGGGAAATTAACACTTGACCAGAAACTAACATTTCCTAGGACTAGGCACAAAAGGAGCAGTAGCCAAGGCAGATAATATTTATGGCCAAAATGGAAAGACAAAAGAAGCAGAAGACGAAGAAGAAGTTGGGAAGAAAAGAAAACGATGAACAGCAAACAGAAAACAAAAGCAAAACCAAATGCCACAAAATATGCGAGTGCGAATGCGAATGGAGTATCTTTTGGTTTTTGCGGTTGCTATATCTTTGTATCTTTAGCTCGTTTACTTTATGTGTGTGTCTGTGTGTAGGCAGGACATTTGCAATTTCATATTGTGAGCCTAGCACCAACAGCAGGACATATAGTAGCGCCTGGCTCTTCTCCTGCTCCTGCTCCTGTTCTTGCTTCTGGTCCGGGTTCGAGTCTAGAGTCCGGACTTGGTGTTTATTAAATGCTTACTGGCCAACTCTTGACAAAGGCGAGAAATCCTCTTGGGGGGGCAGGCATAAAAAACTCGTAGAGGCCTTAACGACTTTTGCCAGTTTCTCTGTTTCGTTGTTGTTATTTCGCCTATCTTTCTGTTTCGGTTTTTATACTCCTTACCCATGAAAAGTGGTTAAAAAGAGCATGTCAAGTTTGTGGTAACTGTACGTAACACTTCTAGCAGCTCATCAAAATTGAATAAATACCACAATATACACTTTCTTTTTATAAATGTTTGCATTATTTAGGCTGTTGTTTATCTGTGCTGAAAAATTGAACAATTTTGAATAGCAACAGTTCTCATGAAAGCAACTCTACAATCCGATTACAGGGTATTTCCTTGTCGAGCACCCGCATAGACCCTTCTCATACTTCTTTTTTTTGTCGTTTTTTTAGGTTGTCACATTTATCGCACTTTTATAATTAAAAAGAAGAGAGAAAAACTAAAGGCATACGATAAGCGGCAGCTACAAAATATGAAGCGACTGTTGAAGGAGTCTGCTGCTGCTGCCGCTGCTGCTCCCTGTTCGTCTCCTGCTAGCTGCTAACTGTTGGCCCTATCACTTGGCTAAATAATGATAACAATAAACAAAAGCGAACGCATTGTTGTAAACATTTATTATTTTTTGTTGTGTGAGTTTGGCGCTGCTTTTAATAAATTACATATTTATGTATCTTTCTTCTTTTTTCTTTTTTTTTTCTTGTACATTTTTGTTTTTTATTAGGTAGTCGACTGGGATTTTACCTCTGCGATTTACTTGGCTAGTTGGCATAATTGTCACCCTCCGACTGTGAGCCAAGATTAACAACTTCCGAAATGGCTTTTTTAATGACACCAATTATGAGTTTCTTATCGGGACAGCAGCTGGCCAAAAACCTCGGACACTTCTTCTTCATTTCAAACTTTTAATGAAGTAATTTTTCTCTTGTTCTGCCAGAGAATATTTGGCTTGGATGTTCTTTTGGTAGCTGCTTGCTGCATTGTTTGGCCAATACAAATATTGTTACATGGCAGGTGACTTTTATACGGAATCTCGCGACTTTCGCCGCTTTCTTTGTCATTTATAATCTTTCCCATTTGGGGTTCTCAGCTATTCGTTACGTACTCGCATTGTTTGCCGAGTCGCTCAGCCTAAATAGTTGGGCGTGATAAGCAAACATTTATTTTTTGTGCAGGGTATTAAAGGCAACAGCCCCAAAAATAGATGGGTCGCTTAAGATAAAGTTTTCTGGGTGGGAGAGTCCTCATACTGTTTAGCAAACTAAGCACACCTTGTATATGCCCTACGAAAGGGTATTTTGATTTTGTAACGAAATATAAAGAAGTCTTGTCAAGGTATGTAAAATAGGAAAATATTTGACGGACCATTTTATTTTTTCCTGATATTCTACAGAATTGCAAAAGATTTATACGGCTTAGTTGATTTATTCAAAAGCTGCCTTAAAGTGTATTTCAATCTTCGTACAGGTTTTCTTTCTAGATTCAGGTTTTCCTTGAGATTGATCAATAGCTCATTAAATTGAATCTTGAATTTTCACACCTTTCACTTGGCACTTCAACTGCAACTAATGAGTTGGCCCATTGAAATATTTGTCGCCAATGGACAAGAAATTCAAGAAACCGTTAATGGAAAATAGTAAATAATAGTATTATTAAACAAGACAAATCATGTTTGTTTACATAGCAATTTCAATTTGTTTTAACTGTTAATTTGTGCTCTTGTCTCTTATCGCTTTAATGGCAGTTACGCTAATGAAGCCAATGTCAGTTCGACAGTGGTCCACTGCACTATGGGACAAATAGTCAATTATTTTGACAACATTTCTTCGCTAAAAAGTAGACACATTACACTGAAACTTGTCAGAAATTCTTGCAGAATTGAAGTAGTCTTAAAGCAACTATTATATATAGTATTCCGATCATAGTGATGGGCGCGTTTAGAAAACATATTTTTACATCTGAGTTGAAAGTTTCATAAAGATATCTGGACAGATTGTTTCTATTGCAGCTATATGATAATATTAACAATATAATTGACAAATAAAACACATAATTATTATTTAACTTATAATATAGAGATAACACATTGTTCCATCCACTAAGAAAAATTAATTTTTGTCCATTCGGATGGATGTAAAATTATGAAAAATTTTATCGTAGTGGGTCAAAATTTCAGCAATATTTGAGGTCTGTTTCATAGGTATTTATGCCAAAAATTGTATAGATTGGTTCCACAGTGCAGCGGCTCATTGCTGCAACCATTGGCGCCTTCCTTCAATTGTGCAACGTCATCGTGAGGCGAGGTGTCAGCCCTCAGACTGCTTGATTAATTAAATGTAATTGAGTTTTAATAGGCGCACTGAGCCTGAGTCTCAGCGAAATATTCAACACCAACAAAAACAACACCAGCAACAACAAAAGCGCCAGCTTCAAGTCCAGTCGTGATGCGGGTGTTGATGCGATTGAAGGTCGCGTGGGTGCTTTGAGAAGATGCTGTGACTCTAACAGCAGCAGCAGCAACAGCAACAACAACAGCAACAACTCATTAATGGCTTGACTGCGATTGGGAAAGCACTCAGAGGGCCTCTATGGGCCATCAACTCTCGACTCTCGACTCTGGAGTCTCTTGGCTCTTGGCTCTTGGCTCTTGGACTATCGACTCGGATTCGGTCTCTCTAGACTCTAGAGTCCGCGCTTAACAATCACTTAGCGCATTATTAAAAACGCTTTTGATTGCGCTTTGGCGTGTTTACTCTTCGGATGTTGGTCGACTGAAATCGATAGGCGTTGCTCAGCTATATACCCTAAAAAAAGAGAAATTTAGCTACAACATACACTATGAAATGCAAGATGTCTATTTATTTAATGCAGTTTAATGAGCCTTATATTTTTTTTTTTTAATTATAATCAAGCATAATTCATTAAGCTGAAAATACTCCAATTCTAATTGAAAAGTTCTTTGAAGTGCCAGCAACAGCTAAATATATTTAACCAGTGCGGTCTCTAGTCGTATATGCTTCTGTTAGGGTATTTTCCAAATGCGTCTACTGAAAATGTGTGTGTGTGTTTTTCCCTCTTGATTTTAATTGACCATGGCCAAGAAGTCGCACTTGGAAATGTCTCAATCAAAAAAGATACGACAACCCACGGCAAATCTACATAAATTTTTGTTTGAACCAAAAAAAATATCGAAGAAACCTAAACTTTTTCTTTTGTTTTTCGATTTTGTTTTTTTTTTTTTTTTTGGTTTTTCAAGACACGCCCCGTTGTTGTTGTGATAGTTGTTGATAATTTGCATTTGATTATGGGTGTTGGGGTTAGTGTTTGAGCTGTTGTTGCTGTTCTTGTTGTTGTTGTTGTTGTTGCTGCGAAAATTGTTCCGGCAAAAGGCTTTGATTTTTAATCTGAGCTGTTAGATCTTGTGGCAGCAAGATTAAAGAACGTGGCAAGGGTCTTATGATATTTGATCTATCCAACTTCGTAGCAACTTCGAAGGCAATGAAGCTGTCAATGTTCTTTGTGTGGAGGGGGCAGGGGCAGGGGCAGAGTTGAGGGGGCGATGCGGGGACATAACATGCCGCTAATAAGCTCGTTTGCAACCAACAAAAAATATATACATATATACTCGTATATTAATAACGACACCAACAATGGAATACTGGCTAGGATAGGCTCTGACTCTGGCTGGCTGGCTGGCTGGCTGGCTGGCTGCGTTGACAACGAGGGCAAAAATTTATGTAGCCCAAAGAGAAAAAACAAGCCACGGGTACGACAAAAGGCAACTCAATAACAATAAAAATAACAAGATGTCATAAAATGAATAGCCAAAGAAATAACAAGTACAACAAGCCCAAAAAGAAAAAAAAAAAAAACTGCCAAAGAAGAAAGCCAAATAAATATATAAGTGAGTGCATAGCCTAGAGGAGTATTTCCTCTGTTGCAACCGCAGAGCGAGAAAGAAATCATGTCCCAGCCAAAGCAAAAAAAAAAAAAGGATAATTACGTGCTCAAGATTTTTATGCGCCGCATTCAATACTAAAGGCCCAAAAAAACCAAATTAAAGTGAGCCTAATGCACGGCTCAGGCACGCGGAAAAGCGGGTGAGGAATTTTCGCTGGGGTATATAGCGCCCTTGGCAAATAAACATCAACATAAACAAGCAAGAGAGCTATAGTCGACACTAAACGACTAGCAGATACGCTGTAGTCCAAGACCAGGAACCACAACTCAAACCTGACTCAAACCATTTTCCAAATTATCCATAGTTAAATATATATTTTATCAGTTTAGAAAAGACTCAATGTTTGAATGTTTATTCTGAAAAAATGCCCAAGTTAGTCTACCCCATTTCATCAATTTCAATGGGTATAGAATATAACAAGCACTAAAGACACAGAGCAACCACCCAAATGTTAACCACGTTTGAAAGTAAAAAGAGAAATTAATTTTTTTTTTTTATTTATTTTTTTTATAATACAAAATTTGTCAAATGAAAATATTTTGAATGCTCTGAGCGGCAGCGTGATGGGTATCTATCTATATACTCGGAGTACCGTTTCAGCCATCCAATAAAGGCAACATTACAATTATTTGTTGTTGCTGTTGCTGTTGTTGTTGTTTCCCTTTTTATTCGCTTCGATGACTTAATCCCATCTTCTTTTAGCGCCTGTCATAGCAGAGCCACCCCCTCGGTTACTTTCTTCCTGCTACGTCCACACGGAGATAAACAAAAGCCAATGTCGAAATCGAAATCTTGGCAAAAGAACGCTCAACTTGTCAGCCAGGACTAAAACAGGATGAGCTCTGCCATAGGCCTGACTGACTGAGTGCCTGTTGCTGTCCAGTTTGCCGGAAAACCCTTTTGGCTTTACCTTTCAAGCACAAAAAACAGGTGAAAGACAACCAACCACCCAAAAAAAAAAAAAAAAAGAAAAACAATTGGGGTTGTTTCTTGTCTGCAGCAGCAACTTCAATTTTCAAATACTTTTTCGAATATTTGTAAAATTTAATTAAAGCAAAAGAGCAAAAAATAAGGGGACTCTATTTTCGCATCGCCGAAAATTGTATATCCTTCCCAAGTGGAATAAGTATTTCAATGTTCGATTTTTCCCATGACAGCTAGCTATATGATTTAGTAGTTCAATTTTGACGATGTTTAAAATGAATTTAGAAAACAAAGCTCATTTAAAAAGTTGTAATTTTCATAAAGATACCTTGGGAAATAATAGAGTTTTTCATGCAACAAGTTTTGAACAGATTGTTTCTATGGCCTCTAACAAAAGGGAGGAAAATGCCTGGGAGACAGACAGACGAGTTGCGTTTTTCAGCTCATTCCAAAGTTATAACACACTCTGCAAGGATATAAAAACCAAATTAGATCTTAGGTATGTGAAAAAAATTGAGCAAAAAAAGGTGCTCTAATTTCTGAAATAGTTTGTACTAAAAGCAGAAAAATCAATTTTTTTATAGTTTAATAATAAAATCGAAATAAATATTCAAATTTAGCTGCGTCAGTCAGCTTTTCATATCTGCAGGCCAATGCGAAAGCTTCAAAGGCTTTCGCACATGCACAGAGCTTCCTTTGGAGCATCCTGGTGGCTAACAAATATGTGTGCTACACTGAAGAAAATACTGCAAATTTCTTTCAAAAAAAAAAAAAAATGAGTGAAAGAAGTGCAGGATACGGAAGCTATGTCCTTCAAATTAAAGCTCTGTTCATAATGTATAAAGAATTGCTTTCAAGTATTCTCAAAGTATATCTAAAATTTTTAATTCAATAGTTTTTATTTAATTTATATATCATGGACTAGAAACTTTACCTTTTTTTATAGTAGTGTAATATATAAAAAATAATAATAATAAATAAAATAAATAGTATAATAGTGCTACTATAGTAAAACCGGAACTGGAAAGGAATCATTAGCTAAAATAAACCGAGTCAAGCTACTTTACATTTTTTCAATATCGATATCGGGAATCGATATTTTTCAAACCGATATTTTTGTACGCACCAAAACAAAAACATTGCACCGGTTCTGTTGAGATTCTGAATTTGCTTCATTGCAATGAATTAAACGTGCTTAAAAAAGTCTATATATATATATATATATATATATATATATCTACCATTAGTTTTATACAAATTCAATAACATATTTATATTATCATTATTATTATTTATGATTATTTTTACCCCTCTGAACCAGCAAACCGATATAAAAATCAAGTACCAGTAGGAAAAATATATAAAACCAAAATAGTTTGGGAACCAAAATAGAGCCATATATGCCGAAATATGCTTCGATTTGATTCACTGACTAGAATTATTTCTGAACTATAATATTACATTCAAATAAAATGAAATTTGTATACCAATATTATTTAATTTGTAGTCAATTTCTCAACTACCTTAAAGTGCGTAAACGTTTCAAAAAGTCATCGAATTTTTTGGGAAAATTTTGTGCAGTGTAACTGGTGATGAATTTTCGAATTTTCGGCTCCCTTTTTGGTGCGGAATGGTGTCAAATTTGTTTTAGAAACTTTGCCCGCTTTGAGTTAATTATTTGGCTGACCCAAGGCAAACACCTGCTATAACCGCAGCTCGTTTGGTGTAAATTTTCTCAACGTAATCATCATGGCCATCATCATTATCATTATTATCATCGTAAGCAACATTATTATCGGCTGATCATTGTCATTAGAGTGTTTCATCGTTTTCCGCTCGCTTCGAACAGTTTCAATTTTAATTGCTTTTGACGTTTTGCGGGAATTTGGATGCCTTTTGGCCTCAACTCGATTCGAATTGACTTTTTATTTATTTTATTTTTTATTATAGATTTATTTTTGTTATTTTCGTTGTTTTTTTTTTTTTTTTTTTGGGTCTATTTTGCTGTTTGTTTGCTCTTGATGTCTGTTGTTTATGCAGCCTCTGGGGGTCGGCGGCTGCTTCAAATGTTATTGCCTTCATTTGTATCTAGGAGGCGTGGCATGACACCACAAAAAACAAATAAGATAATGGTGCACTCGACTAGATGATACTCTATATCAAAGAATAAAGTGCATAACTTCTAGATAATTGCAAATATTTCAGCTTTATCCCTTAAATTCTGGATAACGCTCAAAGAAATTTTGATATCTCTTCCTTTCTCTAGCTTTTAGGCATGGAACCTACATGGTCTTTGTAGGGTATACAATGGTAGGTAGTCAGAGTGTTGCTAATATACACTTTTTATCTCTTTGTTTTTTAATGGATATCGAGTATAAAAACATGTTGCAATTTGGTCAACTTGGCTTCGATGCTGGCTAATGAGCTTTTTATTTGACAGCATGAACGAGCGGCCCCAATTCAAGCAAATTGCCCCACTGTACCTGCTCCCCACATCCACATAGACATCCACGAGATCCCTTTTAACGTGGCTGCTAACCCCAATTCCCAAGCGATTTTCCATTCCCAACTCGACACAAATTGTGTGTTAAAGTCTTGTGATTAAACAACTTTGGCACCTGCTTTTGGCCCGCTGCACTTTGATTGCACTTCACACCTACGCTGACGCTTACGCTGATGCTGGCGTCTACAGCGACTGCGACTGCAACTGCGACGGCGACGTCAACGTTGACTGCTGCTTCTTTGCATATGGCGCTCCACCTTGTCAGCCACTTGCGCAACTTGTTCGCTGTTTGCCTCATTTTCAGTTGGTTTCTCTTCATTTTTTTTCTTCTGTTCTGTACATTTTTTTCTCTATATTTTTCTCTTGAATAAATTTGCCTGCTGACAGGCCCCAGGGCAGCCGTAGACGTCGTCGATAGACTGCAATGATTTACTGCCCAGCAAATTATGTTCTCTGTTTTCCACTGCGATAATTATGCAGCACACAGAAAGTGCAAGCAACAGTTCCTAAATCATTCGACTTTGTGCTAGATCTTTTTCCTTTTTTCTTGCACTTGCCACATGAATTTTTTGACATAAACCTCATTTTAGGGCATATCAAAGCATTCATTTTTCCCATGATTAATTTGATAAATGATTTATGAAAATAGTTTAAAGTAAGCTAACTCCAAGGCTGCAGGTCTACGACTTTTTTATAGACTTTTACTTTGGGGATTCACTTAATTGTATTAGTTTTGATTAAATTTTGTATAGAATTAATCAAAATTATTATTATATTAATTTATGAATCTAATAATAATTTACATTACTTTAATCGACACATTAGATTCTCATAGCAGTGAAACATGAAACTTAAATTAAAAACAAAAACCCTGTTTAAATATACACAATATATCCAAACTTAAGTTGAGCAATTCTTAATTTAAGTTCGATTCATACATATTCATTTCAAATCAAATATTAACAGAATGAAAGAAGTGAATCAATTCCTATTTATACGAGATTTAAGAACAAATGGGGTTAAATCAAGTACAACATTTTTTATAGTTATCTTATATAACTAATAAAATTTAGTATAGAATAACGAATCAGGGTTAAATTCCTAATAGAAGAAAATAAAATAAAGAATTCCGAGATTCGCTGGGCAAAACTTCAATTAAGGATTTCTTGATTTTATACCTTTTTCATTCTGTGTATGAAGAGCTCAAAATTGATTTTAATGATGGGGACAAGTCAGGAAATGTGTCTAAATATATAATTGATATATAATGATTAATAAAAAGCCAGTAAAATTACGCCAAAATATTAATATAGATATTCTATAGGTTCTTTCTTTTTGTGTAAATCCCAGAGAAAACCCTAATTAAGTTGTAGTAAAGCTACTCTTTACAATAGAACTTGATTCGTCAGTTCAGCATTATAATTAAAAAATTAAATTTATAAATTTATAAAGAGTTATGAAATACTGAAAGAAAAGCCAGTAAAATGACTTTAAAAATAGCCACAAAATTTAATTAAATCAGAGATCCAGGAACCAACATTATAACGGCTAAGAAAAGAAGAAGCAAAACTTATTTTTAGTTTGAAAATTTGCGCCAGACGATTAAATGCATACTAATACCAGCAGTTTTTCTATCTATAAAATAAAAGAGAGTTGGAATAGGAAACAATGGTAAGAGGTTAATATGTAATAGAAACATTTAATTAGTTCTATTAGCCACTCTTAACTTTTTTATGCGCCGTAATTCGTTCGATTTTTCTTAAGGGAAAAAGTTCACCCATCATTTTAGAAACTTGAGCATAATATTTTAGTTCTAAAGAGAACGTTTTTATCGGTTGCCACTTCTGTTTTGTTGTTTGTGGGGCTTGTTGTAGCTGCACCTTGCAACAGCAGCAGTAGCGGCAACAATGAAAGCGGCTGAAGGGGGTGTGGAAGATGGAGTAGTGTTTAAAGGGGTAGGGGAGGGGTAGGTTGGTTGCATGTTCAAGTTGCAAGTTGGTAGCTGTTGGGCAGCCGACGCCTTGAAAGCTGCCAGCAGAAGTCAACACCATGTGTTGTTGCTGGTGTTGCCGTTGTTGTTGTTGCATGCATAAATCTGTTGCATGTTGTAAATGTTAAACTCGACGGCAGCGGCAGCGGCAGCGGCAGCGATTTTTATCTGAGCTGCATCTCTGGCGCATTTGCGCTTCAATGCGATTTATTTGCCCGTTGTTTGTAATGCCATTTATTGCTGTTGTTGCTGCTGTTGTTGATGTTGTTGATGTTGCTGATGCTGTTGATTTTGTTGCCGTTGCTGCTGTTGCTGCTGCTGCTGTTAAATGCTTATTTACATTACGTTTAGCGGCACTTGACGGGCGGCTCCTTCGGCAATGGCTGCAGCAATAGCTTCAACTTGCAACTGCAACTCCATTTCCAAGTGGCAGCTTCGCATGTTTCCCTCGTTGGGGCGGCAACTTCCCAGCAAAGGTAAAAACAAAAAGAAACACAAGAAAAAAATATATATATATATATGTGTTGCTGCTGCACAAATTTTGATTTATGTCGGTGCTGTTGCTGCTGTTGTTGTTGCAAGTTTTTTTTTTTTTTGGCTTTATATGCCATACATATCATTAGCCAAGCGCAGCGCGTGGGTTGTTTAATTCGTTTACCTCAAAATTTGCCTGAAATTTAGCACATCAATATTTAAGTACTTTTTAAAGTACTAAAAGCGGTTTAAATTTAGTACTAAGTGTCCTCTAAAGGACTATGAATCCTTTGGGCTAAGCTTCTCTTTTTTTTCAAAAAAATGTTCTTGAGCAAAGAAAAAACTTTGACTGTTTTCTTTTCGCAAAAATGTTGCTTAGCTCAGAAGTTTTTAAGTAGTTTCTTGGCAATGGCCATACGAGTGCTCGACTAGCAGATACTCTATACAATAGATCTTAAAAGCTGAAGCATATTTAGAAAATAATTTATAAATTTGCATCGGAATATGTTATCCATTCTTAACGAAACATAAATGTTTGTAATGAAGTTTATTTTATGATTACTTTTTATACCTTTGTATAGAGTCCATAATTAATCTGTATTTTTCATTATTATTAGGTGACTAAGGCTCAAGAATCGGATCGAGTCGGATCGAGTTACTATATGTTTGCTATAGGAACAATAGGTTCAAAATAAACGTGTTGCCGATAGATTTTCTGTTATAAATTAGAAGCTTGTATATGGCTTATTTATGCTGTTTAGAAAAGATGAAAACACTTCTACTTTATCAAAGACTTGGCATAGGAAATAATGGTCTAAAACTCAATTATTTGTTTGTTGCTGTTCATAAAACCTGATCTAAAATCGATCGGTTCAAAATGTAGTTCCTTATTCTCAAGATATCCCTATCAAACTTAAGAATGATAAAGATTCATACCATCTAGTTATCATTGGAAGAGGAGAGAAGACAGAACTTTTAGAGGAACCCACGCATATCTGGTTATACAGATCCATAGAGCTAGTAGCAGCGAAAGGCCTTGGATAGAGCATCTTCTTTAGCAGACTGTAGTCGAAAAGTAGCTGTTGTTGTGGTTTGCTTGTCTATTGTTGTTTCATCGTGTTTCTGTTGTTGTTGTTGCGCATGAGCAGCTCCAAGACTCAACATCTGACCAAAAGGAACAAAAAAGAAAAAATGAATGTTGCCTCCCTCTTGGCTGATGCCATTCCCATTCGCGTATTCCCAGTTTCGATTTAACATTTCGCATATTGACAGAGAGTAGAAAAAAAAACAGAACTTGGGATTTTTTCAATTCAACAGAATCGTTTGCCACGGCGCAAGTGCAGCAGCAACAGCAGCAGCAGCAGCTGTGCAACAAAGAGAGGCAGCTGAGTGGTGGGGCGGGCTTGGTGAACAGATGTTGCTGTTTATATTTATATATACAAATTTATTAGCAACAAAAGAGAAATACTCGTAATTTAATAGATTCCATGAAAGACACTGACGCGACTTAAGACATCATCTCTCGCTGCTTGCAACTCTTGTTGCAACTGCAACGTAACGTTTTCTTTTTCTTAGACAGCTTCAACTCGTTCCTGGGGCAAATGTTGACATTTGGGCAGCATCTTTTTCTGCAGCCACTGACAGCTTATGAAATATTTAGTCAGCCTCTCAGCGCCATGAGGTATGCAACAATCTTTTATGCCGTTTTCGCAACAAGAACTTGTTTTTCCAGCTTGATTTCTTCAAGATGTTTCGCTGGGACTTGGTGGGGGGACTTGCCGTGGGGGGTAACTGGCCCAAGCCCCTGATCCAATTAACTGCTTACACAAAACACAAATGGCCAGACAAATAGAGAAACTTGGAGAGCGGGTCAGACATGGACATGGACATGGACATGGACAACATTCATAGACATATGGCCGGGCAACGGGACCAAGTAATAACAGTAAAAATCAACGCACACCATTCGTCCTTATGTCCTTACGGCTGCCTTGTGGCTACACTTCACCACACACAAACACACACACACACATACACAGTTAGACTAAGTACCTCACTCTGCTCCGCAGACGCCTTCGCTTGGCTACCTTTGCATTACCCTTGCGTAGGCCATAGCGACTTTAACAAGTATTTAGTTACATTCTTAGTGAGCTCAAGCCGAACCGAAAATTGTATTTTTTTTATAAAAAATTTCAAAATACACAAATTATTCAAGAAAGCTTTGAAATAAAAAGAATTTGATTTTATACTGTTTTTAATTTAGTATTTTATTTAAAAACCAAAAACTTCTTTATGGCTGTTTCAAGTGACAAAATGAAGAATGAAAATAGTACTTAGAAATCCCCATAAGATAATTAATATTTATTTATAATATTTTTTTTTTTTCTATTTATAAACTGAATTGCACTTCTTTAATTCGAACATTCTATTCAAAAAATTCGAAATTAATTATTATTTTCATTCGCTGCTTATGTGGCCACTATGTAACTATAGCCATTTAAAGGGTATTTATGCTTCGTTGAAATCGCTTAATTTTTTTTTTTTGTTATTCATATGCTGGCTGTGAGTAAATACATATATACATATACAAATATCTCAGTGTGTATTTTTTGAGCTCTCTGCCAGAATGAATGCCTGTCGGCCAGGATGCCTTTTGCTTTTGACGTGGCCTGATGAGCCTGACGCTTTCGCTTTGACTTTGGCTTTGGCTTTGGCTTTAACATTGGGGTTGGCCCGCACATGTAACGTTATGTGCATAAAAAATAATCATAATCACTTGAAAGCCCAGCTAAACCCAAATCCGCAAGCAGCAGCAGATTGAAGGGAAGCTGGAGCTGAAAAGGCAAATAAAGGGTCGCATTGCAGCAGCAGCCGACGCAGGAACCGGAGCAGGATCAGGAACAGGGCGCAAGAGCACAGGCAGTACGAGTTGGCTTGGAGCGCTTTGAGCACTTTGCCTCAACAATAAATAAAACATAAATTGCAACAAAATAAAGCAACGGCCAAGTGATTTTCACTTTGCCGTCTGCTGTTTGTCCACGTTTCAGGACATTGTTTACCGAGCGCTTGCTTATTAAAAATATTCCTAAGTGAATTTGGCACCGAAAAACAACAACAGGAACAGCAGCAGCAACAAAAACAACAGAAAACTGTGCAAAAATTCATAAACATTAAATAAATGCCAACCTGTGCCATAGGTAGCAAGGGAAGCTCCTAAAGGATATGACAGCGCCGTACACTGGGAAAAAGATATAAGTCTTTTTAATCTATTAATTGTTTTAAATGTAAATCAAATTCAGCACCCACAAAGCTATATTAATTTCAGATTCTTGCAAATTCCTGAACTATTTTGAGCTTAATCTAACTGATTTTAGAATATTTCAATTTGTTCCAATACGTTTTGAAAATACGAAGGTATTGGAAATTTCTTTAAAGGATTTCGTGATTTAAACTTTCCTTTATTTAATTAATTGAATTAAAATTGAAATTTCTTTTCATTAAGAAATTATTGGCAATAAAATATCAGTGTTGGTTAATTATGGCACCAAGGTTACAGCTTGATTTGAGTACACAATTCAGCATATAATATTTTTTCAGTGTAGAGAATAGAGTCTGTTTATGTGTATGCGTGTGTTTGTGTGTGTGTGTGTGTGTGTGTGTGTGTGTGTGTGTGTGTGTGCGTGCGTGTGTGTGTTAGCCAGTAAATCAGAGCGTATGGCAATGACAGCCTCGTCACAGACAGCGGCCGCCATGACGAATGGCAACGCAGGTCCCCAAACTGCCATGTTCCCAGGTTCTCTAGCCCCCTTTTAATTCCCAGCTACTCCATCTCCTTGACGCGCCTCGAGGCTTTGGTATTTTTTTCTAGCTTTTTTTTGTGGACTGAAGTGCGCATTTGACAAGCCCAGTAAACAACAATTAAAATGACAACTGGGCGAGATAGAAAAAGGCGAAAGGATTTTTGCACGTTTCGTTTTCTTTGCAGAGGACAGTCGCCAAAAAAAAAGAAAAGAGAAAACCCCAAAATGTAACTGATGAAAACTGACAACGAAACGAAACGAAACGAAACGAGATGAGTCCAACTCCGAGTCCTGCACGAAATTATTGCCTCAGGACATGCACAACACAACACAGCACAACACAACACAACACAACACAAAACAACGCAAAGCAGCGAAATCAGCGCCACAAAATGCCAAAGAACGACCTATGGAGCCATATAGGCTCTGCTCTCTGCTGTAAAACCAAAAAACAACAACAAAAGAAAAAATTGCTATTTCAGCCAAATACCTTGAGGACATGACAATGCAATTTCGAGCCAATGTTCGAAGCCAATGAAAAATCCATCACAGAATCGTTGATTTCTTGGAGGTCGCATCCTATCGTCAGATATGTCATGCTAGTTGTTGTCCAGAGCAGCGAGTTAATGGATATCGCAGAAAGCGCGGCCATATAAAAAAAATCTGTGTAAATCAACTATGAGACTTGCAACATGTGGCATTATACGTTGCACAAAAAGTACAGAAGAAAGCACTTTTTTTTTTTTAAAATATTTTTAATGGAAGTACAATGTAATTTTACTGTCAGAATATAAGCTGCAAATAAACTTATTTTCTGGCGAATATTTCCAAATAAATACTTGAAAAAAGCGGAATAAAATGTCAAAAATTATGCGATTACCGATTTTAAATGCAACTCTTAATTCCATCTCTTTATTTTGATATTTTCCCGTTTCTATTCCGAGTTGGCATAAAAATAGCAGGAACTTAACCTTTATTAATTTTACATTACTTTAATAGATCGTAATTAATTTAGAGCCAACTAAGCAAAGATAAGATTTATTGAATAAGAATTGATTTTTTTATTCAAATCTCTTCATAATTGATTTGAAATGAAAAAGTACGAATCATATTAATATGACACGAACTTAAATTAAGAAATTAAATTTAGCATGAATTTTTGAAAATTGTGATAATAAAAATCAAATTTTAATATTCTTCTGAAAGAATATCAAAATATAAACTATTTTCTTAAGACTTGAACGAATTTCAATTACGATTATTTAATGGCTAAGAATTTTTGTAATTTTTGAGAATCTATTCAAAACTTAATTAGTTTTAAAATAAATTCACCTTGTGCTAGGCGACTTAAGGAATTCACTTAATGAAAATTACAAGTTGAATTTTTTAAACTGAGATTAAGAGTTAACTGGATCGGTTTAGCATATCTTATAGCGGCTATAAAAGGAACAATTGGAATATTGAAATAAAAAAATCCATTTTTAATGTTTATTTCATTCTGTGATTTACTTTTATAAATATATATTTAAATTATTTTATAAGCTGTTCACAGAAAAAGCAAACTGCAAATATAACAATTTGATGGCTTTTAATAGCCTGTAAGCGCAGTTGTCATTTTGGGAGTAAATTATTAGATATAAAATAGAATTTTCAACTCCCAACTACCAGGTGTTTGATGGAGATTAAATGATAAATGAAAAACGAAATGTTATAATCAGATTATGCTCTGTAAACATGACAATTTTACGACTGGTTATATATGTATCAGACATATTTTGTATATATTCGAATTATATGAGTGAGCTTTAAAGTATTTGGGGTCTACATAAATCAAATCTCTGGTTTTATTAGTATAAATATTTATACACTGCTCGGAAATGTTGCTTAATTTATGAAGAACGCAAGGAAGGAAAACAAACACAAATTTAATATATAATTGGAATATGGTAGTCTATCTAGCCTTGAAGCAGCTTGTTTTTTTTTATGATAGCTGACGCATCGAGAGTGTATATATATACATATATAGGTATATATATATATATATATATATATATATTTATATGGCCCATCCTTTGCTGTGGTTTATTTGATTGGACAAATTGTTTGGCTAATTTGCACGGCATTTGGCTGAAAGCCGTCGGCCCATTTATCATGACGCGTTTAGCATTAGAACGTCCATCAGAGACGTCAGTGGATAGTCCATACCCCATCCGTCCCAGCCGTCTCAACCGTCCTATGCCGTCCAGAGGAGGCGAACTATTTTTGGTCTGGGCCACACGGCGTATGAGTAATGTCTTGATTTGCCAACGGCTTAAGATTTAAATTTATTTATTGCCGACTGCTCTGCCCCTGCCCCTGCCCCTGCTCTGCCTCTGCCACTGCCTCGGCTCACTCAACTCAACTTAATTCAACTCATCTCATCTAATTTTAGATGCCTCGAATTTCTTTTATTATAATGCAGGCAGCATATACATACGTTCCTCTAGTTGTTCAAACTATTTCTAAATCTTTGGTTTCTTTTCTTCTGTTTCTCTTGCAAATGTTTTGGCGCCTGCTTTGTTTGGTTTTTTTTTTTGCCATGAAATGTAGGCGCATTTTCAGAGCCAGCGAAGCAGGGGCGAAGGCGGAAGGGTTTAGCTGGAGCTGCCACACGTCGCCAATGTGGTAGAGAAACCATGGAGAAAGCGCGCAGGCGGCAGACAGCAGACGGCAGACGGCAGACGGAAGGCTTCTCGGATACGATTACTACTAAAAACTGTGGCCCATCGTCTGCCATGGCTTGCATTTTAATTATGATGAAGTGCTGTTAATGTGAGTTTGATTGGCTGCAGGAAGGAGGAAACCCATTTAGTTTTTACTCAATTAAAGGGTAGCTGGCACAGGCACAGGCACAGGAACAGGCACAGACTAAGCCAGAAGAGGCCAAAGGTCAAGGTGAGGTGTCACTCTAAAGATTAATTTAGTCATTTTGTACCTCATAAACTGATATTTACGATAAAACTATCTTTATTAAAGGTTTACGACAAGCTTCACTGCATTCTGTCAGGTAAATTTTCGTAAAGTCGACTAGAAGATATTTTTTAACTAATAATAAATAAAAATAAAGATTTCAGAGCATCGAATCGATAAAAAAAATGATCTAGAATATTGTGTGAAAATAAATAAATATTAATAAACTATTTAAGCAGAGTAAGTATAGAGTTTTAAGTGGACTTTTAAATTTTTATTCGCTTTGTAGAATAAAAAATAATGTAAAAAAATTTTAAAAATGTTTCCTTAACTATTTTAAAAAGGTCTCTTTAAGACTCAGCATGAGATGTTTCAGAATATTCTAATATTAAATAGTCTTAAATAAAGTAAGACTAAAAACCAATCTCAAAAATTTTAAGAGCACTACTCAATTTAATTAATTAAATTGTAAACATTTTTGTTATAAAAATAATTTAAACTTTTCCTAGAGAATTATGGAAATAATTCTTGTTGTTTTTTTTTTCCTTATTTCTTGATGTGAGTTGTGAGTTTCTAGGGATATCTTAAGATCATCCATACTACAGCTTTTTATGGAGATTTTTCTAGTTTCTGGCAGCTATAAGATATTAATATTATAGCGAATTTGCCTAATTTAAAATCGGAAAGTCTAGTTTATAAAGACAGACAGACAGACAGCTTACATTTCAAATGCAAAACCTCTCCCATGTGCTAAGACAGTTGATAAAAAAACCCCTCAACTCTGGCGAATTTAGTTAGAGAAATATCCTTTGCCTTTATCCTTAAAAAATCCTTCTTCAATGGGCATAAAACAACAAACTAGCAGCAAAGTAGAAGTAATTGAATTGCATGCGGGCTCTGCATATCCTCCCGGGAGCAGGATATCGGTCATGTAAATATTATCAGAACGAGCCGTTAGTTGTTATTATTAGTTGTTGCAAATGCCAATTACAAGGACTCGCACAGGCCTCCTGATTATGAGCAAAAATGTGCAGCCAGCCCCTTTGTTTTTTCATATCGTATGCCACTCATATGTGGCAATTCTGAAATTCTGGCAAAAACGCAAACAATTTTCCAATTTTCTCTGGTTTTCCTTATTCTCTTTTCAGGCAGTTTTCCAGGCTGCTGCTGTTTTTGTTGTTGTTGGCTGTAATTGCCGGCAGTTGTTGCTGTTGTTGTTGAGGTCACATTGAACGTCAAAAGCAAAAGTTGGCAGCGTTAATTTCGTTTGCCCATAAACATGCAACATATGTGCTGGCTGCAAGGGCAGAAGAGGGAAGGGAAAGGCAGGGAAGGGTCTGCAGTGCACTGCATTTGCAACCCTAATAAAGCGCAGCAGCGGCTACAGTCGCTGCCACACGTGGCATGCCTCTGATAACAGTCGCGCCTTCGTCCTTGCCTGCCTTTCTGCATGTGACCGGCCATGTCCTGCCTCCTGTGATTTATGCACTAAACAACGGCTCGTCTACGCGCCTTGCCTCACCGCCCGCCCCGCATTCCGCTCCCTTTTTGTCAGCAAAAAAAAAAATGTAAAATAAAAATGCAATTCTCATCTGCCGCTGCTGTGGCATGTTTGGCATGTGGCATCCACGCGAGCTGCGGACGCAACATGCCACTTGCAGCAAGTGCCACAAAAACATTGACACGTCGTTTACAAGGCCAGCGCAAAAGAGTTACAGATACAAAAAAGTGAGAAAAAGACAGCTAGCAACAAAATAAAAAAAATTAAAAGAATTATAATCGGGCCTATTTCTGATTTCATTTTATTTTAAAACTGCCAAACTTCTTGAATATGTTCAACTAATTGCGCCTCTAAGGTACAACATTTTTCCATCAACATTTTCTTGGTACTTCCACTAATATATGTACATTTTTCTCCATCAATCCCTCTCCATGTATCATCAAAATCTGATTGCTTTCTTCTTTATTCTCTTTTTTACAGACTTGAAAAGTGTTTTATAATTTCAAAGGAGTCATCTCTGACCCCAGAACCGGCCGGATCGGGCAACTATATTATATAGCTGTCATAGGAGCAATCAGTTTAAAAGTTGTTGTATTTTTTAGGTGCAATCGATCAAAATGAATAAATTTAATAACAATTAAATAAATTTAATATATATTCTTGGGCGAACTATCCTCATAAGAATACAAAATACCTTCTTAATATATTGAATATTGAAATAAAATGCATTATCCTCACGATTCAGGTATAATTTACCATTTAGCGAATATTTTTAAACAGAATTGAGAACTCATTTTCGGAAGCGGGGAAAAAGGTAAAAAACCTCCCCCGAAGGCTGCCCGCAAATTAATCTTAGTCTCTCGGTCTGAATCTGAGTCTCGGTTTTTGGTTCTGGTTCAATACTCGACTCTTTTGAAAATGCTTATCAAATTAATTTCGCTTAAATTCGCGTTTATTGTTCGAGCTCAGCGAGTTTTAGAGGGTTAATTGCGAGGGTTTATTTCGGCCAGACTTATATATATATATATATATATATATACTCTTAGTATACTCTCTCTCTCTGCCTTGCTGATTTTCTTTTGCCATATGAATTGATTGCATGTTTGTTTGTTTGTTTGTTTTTTTGATTATTTTTTTGTTCTTTGGTTGTTGTTGTAAAGGTAAAGTCTCAATTTCAGCAGCGAGGGTTGTTCTAAGACTTTGCAAATTGATTGAAAACGCTTCTCGTTTACTTTTTGCTGCATGCTCTACACGTGTCCGGAGTTGTTCAATTATGGCTAAGCCAAATCCGCTGCACAAACATGGCACCCCCACCTCTCCACTCCACACCAGCGACTCTACTCCATTCGCATCCTTATCCCTGGGGCACAAAAAGAGCAGCATTTACAACCGCCCTCGCCTGCCCCGCTGGCAAATCCTTTTGCTTACGCAACCCCCGCACATTTGAAATGCCATCACCAATTTTAAGACGAAAACTAAACACACGCGACTGACGACGTCCTCCGGATTGAAATTGAGTCGTTTAAGCCGTTCTCCGGCTACTCACACACCCCCCACTCAGTCTCCGCTGCCTTCTGCCCAACTCTCCACAATCAATTGCCCTCCCCCTCGTCGGGCCAAGTGTTTTGTGTGTTTTAGAAATGGTAGAAATAAGTCTGAAGTTGCTTAACTTTTGGACTATAAACTTTGAAAATAAGTCTATATTTATTTAATGCACATTTTTAACTTAATTTATTAAAAAACTCTGATCAGAAAACTGATCTCTTTTATGGCTAATAAAATGTAAATTAAGTTTAAGAAATCTTTGAAATATAATTGGAATTTATATCTTTCAGCTTAAGAATCACTTTCTGATTCCAAGAACAGACTTTGTTCGATTAATGTTAAATTAAAAAATATAAAATATATAAATTATATAAATTATTTGCTTGAAAACTGATTCCGCAAGCGATGAAACTATCTTTTACAATTTTAAAATCTATCTAAATTTGTCTATATATTTCTATTTTTTACTATAAAATTTTTGAAAAATCTTGGAAATTTTAGCTTAGTTTTCACAAAAAGTTCAAAGTATTGACAACAAGACCTGATCCTTAGGTTTTTCTGCGAAATTGGTCAGATATTTGGAATAAGCCCCGAAAAAGAGTTATAAAGTACACAGAGAAAAAGTGTAATGTAACTTTTCATTAATGAAAAACAAAAGGGTTAATACAAAATAATCAAAAAAATGGGTCAAAAATAGATTTCATTATATTTGAAAAGAAACCCACATTTCTGTCTTTTATAATAATAATAAAAATAAATCAAATTTAAAGTCAATTATCCAATTGAAATAATTTAATAATAATAAATAACAAATTTCCCGAAACATAAATATCCCTAAATTTTATATTTTAAATTTTAAATTGATTTTCAAAGTTAAAAAGAATTTTGAGCAAAATTTCAAAAAAAGGTGTCTAATTTTTAACAGTGTATTGGAGTAGCACTTACCTTGGCATTCGTTGGCATCACGCGCCGTTGCCCTTCCCCAGGGCTTGTCAAAGTAGAAGGGTTTGCACCGTTCGCAGTCGCGTCCTGCTGTGTTGTGACGGCATTCGCAGCTCAGCTGACCGTTGGAATCCTGCGAGCACTTGGAGGCGTGGCCATTGCACTTGCAGCGACCGCCCACGGAGAAATCGGAAACGGCATAATGAAGTCCTGCAGCAACAGCAGCAGCTGCCGCGGAGGAGGATGAGCTGGTAGCGGAATGCGAGACTCCGGAAATCGAATCTATATTATTGCCAGCCAATTGAACTGAATATTTGCCAGTGTGCAGATCCGCTGATGACGCGTCAATGGCTAACAAAGCCTGCGGATCAGGCTGTTGCAAGCGATGAAAAACAATTCGTATATCGGTGGCCGTAACCCAATCCTGCAGCACAGGCGAAGCATCTAAGTCGCGTGCCGATGGCCGTCCTTCGAGCGTGCTAAAAGCAATTCTCGAGGCAAAACCATCCATGTGTCCATGTCGATGGGCATCACTGCAGCGGGGCTCCTGCTCATTATGCTTGGTCAATTGGCTGCGACTGGGACGTCCAAAGAGCCGCCGGCACTGGGAGCTATAATACTGAAACGGTTGCCAGCTCTGCCCGAAATCCGAGCTCTTGTAGATAACCAGAGAGTCGGGACGCGGTGCACGCGGGCAGAACTGCAAACTGACATAGGTCAGCTCATATTTCTTGCCCAGCGATAGGGTCAAGGTGACATTATCCCCAGCCGATCCTACTCCTCCGCCGGAGTTCGGGGCAATAGGTGCGGATCGCCAACAGGTGACATTATTTGAATTATTCAGATCGGTTAAAGCGCGTGGCGGAAAACTGTTTGCCTCACAGCTGTGGCACTGCATTTCGCCGGAATTGGAAACGGAACTGGAACCGGAACCGGAACCGGAACCGGACGACGGGGAGCTGCTAGCAGCTCCTGCTCTAGATTGCTCCGCATATTCGCAGTAGCGTTGCGGCGTTTTGGAGGCGCCGCAAGTGCTGCTGGCCACAACGGGCGCATCATAGGCGGCATTCACAAAATCGGGTATACAGAGGCGCGCCTTCTCATAGTCGTAGCAGGGATCTTCCGCTGGGGGCGTGGCAAACATTTTTAAATACATATCGTTGCTTATGCCCGCGACAGAAATCGCGCTCAACGCTAGTAGAAAAAGTTGCCAGCGTTTCTGCATGGCTAAAGCACTTCACACAGAAAAGTTACCACGAAAAAAAATATGTTTATAAATTAAAAATTAAATTGTAAATTATTGGCACAAAAACAAGAAATTTTTTTTCGTTTTTTTCTTTGATAATTTTTTGTAGGCTCTCTTCAGTGAACGCTGCGCAGGCGTTTTAATGTTTTCTTTGAAAAATAACTCGCGTTTTAAATCGCGCGCGATTCACGTAGGCAGTCGTCGGTTTCTGTCGTTCGGTCGGTCTTCGTTACGTCAAGTCGGGCTGCCAGTTCACAGTCGACTGTGTTAATCGTCGTGCACGAAGCGCGCGCGTCAGCCACGAAGTCAAAGCAGCTGTATGTGCGTGTATGTGCCAGTGTGTGTTTGTGTTGCACCATTTGATCGCGTCTGCATTTTGCTTGTTGGCAACAGATGTTGCCAAGCGCACAGAGCACAACATCTCAGCATCCACATTGTTGCTGCTGGCTGCTTTTGTTCTTGCTGTTAACTCACCACGATGATGCTCTCGTGCTCTCTCTCTGTTTCTCTTTCGTTTGGCCCTGCGCAGTTGTTGCCGCTTGGCAACATTGCTGCCTGCAGGTGGTTGTTGTTGTTAGCGTTTAGCAACATTTGTTGCTACCACGTTTCCCTTGCTCTGCAATTATTTTATTGCCCCACATCGCTGAGTCTGCCGCTGCCTATAATGCTGCCTCTGCCGCTGCCTCTGCCGCTGCCGCTGCCGCTGCTAACCTAGCAGTTTTTTTATGTGTTCTTGAGAAAATATATTAATTGTATAGAAAAGAAAGAATTGTATACCTCATAAAATATATTCTCGATCATCATCAGTAATCAAGTGGATCGTGTTTCTAATATCCTGAAAAAAAAAACGGATATTCACCGAAAACTTTTAGTTCTATTTTGGAAAATACTCAAAGCGATTATTTTAATTTTTAAAAAGCCAATCAATATCAGTCTGAGTTTTAAATTCTTGATTTTCAGAAAATGAAGAATTGGCTTTAATTTTTGGTTTAATTTCCAAAAATTCTGCTAATTTTTTCTAAACTGCTTAGGAGAAATATTTATTAAACATAGAAATTCAGACAGGATATTGTGGCGATTTTCGATTTGGAAAGTTTTGTTTTTTTGAAAATGTTTCAAGCCCTCGAAGTTTCTAAGTTTTGCAATTGAACCGGTTCAGCTTAAATTTTAAAACCTATTTGCTATAGGTTTCGAATTCCGTTTGTAAACTAAGGGTTTACCCATATTTTTTAAGTTCGTACATCTAATTTTGGATAAACTCATCGAAACTTAATATGATCTGAAGTTTTAGCTCAACAGGACATTTATTAAATAATTTTTAAGTAGCTCAAAAAACATTCGAATATTGGAATATCCTTTTTGAAGCAAACCAGATAAATTAAGCTGGTTTTTGTTCAAGTTCAGCTACGTTTTTGAAACCTGGTTCGGAATATGATTTGCTTCAGCTTAAAATAAAAATAGTGAGAAAACCGGTTCGCTGGATTGATTGAAACCAAGTTTGATTTTTATTTTATAAATAATATTGGTTGAATAATTATTTTTCGGTAATTAGGTTTCAATATTTGAGTGCTGACTGTACTAGTTTTGTTTTATTTTCAGTTTTATATTCGCAAAGCTTTTATTCTTGGGATCGCATATTTAAATTTCTAATTCTTAGAAATTTCGAATAATATAATTGAAATATCTGAGTTTTCTTTATATTTATATGTTATTTAAAGTTTTCATTTAGAGAAAGAGATTTATTATTATTATTATAATTATGCGATTTGGAAAGTATTTTTAATGGAGTAGCCCAGCTGCAAGGATAGAGTTAAATATTCTCCATTTAGAGAGTATTTGGTGGTCGTGCACTCCCGACTCGGCGACAAATCTGTCATTGTTTGTTTTTTTTTTTTTTTTTTTTTTTGTTTCTGCAGCCATCGTATAGCGTCCAGCTCCGATCATACTGCAAATCAAAACACAGCCTGTTGCAGGGGCAAGCAGAGACAGGGCCAGAGAGTGAGGCTGCAGCAGAGGAGATAAAAGAAGCAGAAGGCGTTGCTTGTATATACACATGTATATATATAATCGAGTATGAGTATTTCTTGTGTTTGCCTTTCGATTATTATCGATAATGAAGTCGCCAAACGGCTGGCGAGGGCTGAGAGGCTAAGTTATTAACTTGTCGTTAATGAAAATCATCAATTTTGAACCGAAAGAGAGGCGCGTAATTACGTGCTATGAGTATGAGATGGCTTCATTAATGCTGCCTCTGTCTCTGCCTCTGCCTGTGTCTGCTGTTGCCACTGCCAACATGTTGCAAGCAGCGCCTGCAGCTCCACTGATAAGCGTTTCAATTTCGTATTATTCTGCCCTCATACTCTGCGAATGTTGCCAGTTTTTCCATATGGCTTTGTTTGTTTTGCCTTTATAATTAGCTAAACGCGCTTCGGCTGCGGCTGCGGCTGTGGCAGCGGCAGCGCCAACCGCGTAGGCGTTGGCTTAAGGGTGGGCGTGGCATTGACCGCGACAATCAAAATTTAAGTGTAATTATTTAAATTTTCACGTTGCCATATAAATGTTGAACTAACCAATAACATTTTTGTAATATTGATCGATTTTCGTAAACATTTTCCCTCCTTTTTTAAATGTGTTTTCCCGCTGGTTTAAACGAGGCATGTTTATTGCGAGGATTTTCCTTTTTGATTTTCTGGGTTTTTTTCGGAACGCATTATGCTAGGAGTCTGAAGTACATTTTTTTATATTCTCTTGCAGAGGGTATTATAGTTATGTCATTATATAAGGACCCCATCTCCGAGTCCATCAATATAGGTATATAAATTATTAATCAGCATGACCAGTCGAGTTGACTTAACTATGTCCGTCTGTCTGTCTGGCTGTCTATTTCTATGCAAAGTAGTCCCTCCGACTGTTAGCTAGGTGAATAATTGGAATTGTTACCCGTGACGGAAACTAACCTTTTGATAGGAGAGTTTTCCTATAGCTAATTAGCTTAAAAATTATTGGAATAGGACTGATATATCATATAGTTCTGCCGTAGGATTAATCTTCCCAAAAGTTGTTGTCAGTTAAAGTTTTTCTTCCTCAAAGAAACTTGATTGCTAGGTGAATTATTACGTTTTCCAGAAAATCGCCCAAAAATGATCAAGATCAGAATAGTATATAATATAGCTGAAGTATGAGCAGTCGCTTGGGTATTTATGTTTTTTGTTTCCTAAAGAATCCTAAATCCTAAAGAAACTTACTAGTTAGATATAAGAGTTTGCTTTCAAAATTATGAAGATCGGACTACTATATCAAATAAAAAATTGATGGTCAATTGAAGAATTGCATATATAATCTAATTAATTATTGATATATTAAATTCTAAAATATAAACACATAAATTAGCTGTCCCAAGAACCTTGACCCCGGCTAGGATTCGAGCATTAATTAGGACAAAGAGAGAGAGAGAGAGAGAGAGATAGAGAGAGCGCGAGAGAGAGAGTTCATCTCAAGCATTTTAATTTCACGTACAATATTTGCTCGTTAAAATACGAGTAAAATATTCATTCTCTCCGGTATAAATTGAACAATTTCCTTGGAAAATTATGAAAATTTGAATCCGAACAGAGGCTGGCCAATTAGTTGAAATTGATGCCGTCCATTAGATAGCTGATTATTTGTGGTGCTGCTGCCATTAAAAGCACTCTATCTATATATACGAGTACACGAGTACTCTTAGTTGGCTGTATTTTCAGAGGCCAGCAGTTTGCTTAACTACACACACATATATAGAGTATTACACTGGGAGAAATAATGTCGGGATTAAACTTATACCCAGGCTGCAAATTTCTTCTATTTCTCGGAACTGATTCGAATTAGGTTATAGAAATAAGCTGAAAGCAAGCCTGAGCATCAGCTTTATCGATTCGGAATACAAACAAAAATTGGTTTTTCTTTAGATACTTAGAAATTTATCAGGACGTTTTTTAGTTGAAGTTAAAACTATTTTATGGCTTATATTAAATTGGGTTACGAGATCTTGAAAAAACCAATTGTTCCTATATGATAGGAACTATAGCCATATCATAATAATTTTTAATTTCATAAAGAAACCTTAAAAAACAAATCAGTTTTCCGTACCACAAAAATAGTGTTTTATTCCAGATTGCTTGGCTTGCATAGAGACAGAGAGGCGGGCAGACAGACGGATCATATCATTGATCATATATATTTCTAAATTTCTTTACAAAGTTATTGGAACCTCTGCAAGAATATAAAGAAATGGGGAATTCATTATAATTGATTTAAAACAAAATTTATTTTAAATTTAATTATATTTCATTTAATTTGAATACCAAATTCAAAATTTTCTATATAAATTGAAGGGAAACTTAAGAAATACGAGTAAAATATAGGCTTAGGGTTTGGTAAAAGCGTTCAGCGCGTCGAACCAAAAAATTGCCCTGCACCTTCAAATCATTCTTTAGAAATATCTCTGGAATAGTTAAGAATTAACCACTTTTTTCTGTGAGTGTATGTATGTGTATATCAACCCACAGCCCACACGCACAGAGATAGATTTAGACTAGGGTTAGGCAAGCTCATTTCCGGTTCCATTGTTGCGTGGAGCAGCTTCCACAGTGAAGCTCCACGTCTCTTCAATGTTGGTTTGGCTCGGGCTTTCAGCGTTATCTGAACTTTTGCTTTATTACCTTGGTCAGTGGGCGTGGCCATCGACGTCGACGTCGACAATACTGTCATGGGTTATATACGCTACGTAAATATTCGTGTGTAGCGGGAGGTTTGAGTTGGATGTTTTCGAAGGAAAGCTCCAAAACCCTTGCAAAGTGTTCCAAAACTTTGACGCCTAATGAAAATTGCATTGTGTCGCTGGGTGGGATTTGGACTGTGACTTTGAGGCAACAGCAGCAGCAGCAGCAGCAGCTTTGTGCTGGTCCAGGCGTAAAGTCCAAGCGGCTTTCTGTTTGTTTTCTGTGTTTGTTTGTTTAGCCGGCGGCAAGATTTTTAGATTATGACGCTTTGCCGGCAATCCTCCCCAGCTGAGGCAACGGGCCAAAAACTCGTATCAGCTTTTCCTCATCCTCGTTCTCTTCTCCTCTGCGTGGTTTACTCGTGAACGCTCTTTCACTTCATTGGGGACATCAATAAAATGCAACATTGAACCACACCGCCAGCCGCCTGCCCTTCCCCAACATACACTTAGAAACTAAACAACAAAACGAAGAGGATTTTCTTATAGAGAATATTAAATTATTTAGTTAATATAAGCTTTTGTTCTTTCATTTCTAGTAAAAATAATACTCTTATTTTAAGAATTTTTGAGCTCATTTTTCCCGAGTTCTGAAGTTTTCTGCATAGAAATTCCCGGAATCTCATAACTTATTTTTAGAGTTTCTGTTCAATGAGAACAGTAAAATAAGATTCTAAAAAAGTGCCAAGAGATTTCAATATTAATTTCACTATAAACTTTTTTCTCTCTGTATACATTCACACAAGTTTAGCTCATAGAAAAGGAGGTGGCTCCGCACAGCATCACCCAGCCCTGCCCCCCGCCCCATTGCACTTAACCCAACAGTTAAGTTTTTTTTGGTCAATGTTTTTCCCAACATTTTGTTTGTCTTTTAACAAAAGCGTTCATAGTTGTTGTATTTGCAATTGTATCTCGATTTTATTGCGAACATGCGAAAGGCATTTACCCTCCAAAAGATGAGAGGGGAGGCCGCCCCCGCTGGAGGCTTGGTGGGAGCGACGCAGTGCAGCTAAAACGCACAGATAGATGACTAGATTCCTATCAGCGTCAATAAATAAAGTTTTTAAATGGAACAAGAAAATAAATATATGTCTCCGAGTGTCTCCTTGTTGTCACAGTACATATCCAGACGCCCTGGCAGCGTATCTACACCAGGCACAGTGGGCCAAACTATGCCTTAGTCGACTCAAATATGAATGTGAAATATTGAATATTTGGATCGGACCAATGCAAAGCCATATTTTTTATGGCTAATCAAAAACACAGCTAAAAATAAAATCGATTGTAAAAAATGCTTAAAACGTTTGACTTTGATATTTATCGATATTTTCTTTCAAAGAAGGCTCATTAATCGATATCGATTAAATTAATACATAGCTTATATAAGAAGCTAAATTTATCGATTTCTCCACTGTGCGACTCCACCTCTGCTTCTTTAGACCAGCTTTTTCATATTGAAAAAGTTTTTCGAGTATCTATCGCTAAGTCTCCCTCGCCTTCTCCAACTGCTCTCTCTTTCGGTTTCATTCTCTCTCTCTCTCTCTATCTCTCTATCTGTCTCTTTCTCCCATGTTTTAGTAGATTCGCTCCCACGAGGCTCTGTCCATTCCGTCTGTCTGTCTGTCTGCTGACTGTTTGTTTGTTTGTTGTTGCTGCGACGCTTTGTCCCTTGTCTTGTGCAATATGCGTCTTGGCTCTATGCCCCGGGAAGTATGAAGGAGGTTGTTTCCCTTTAGCTGCATCTGTGGCTGCACTTAGAAAAAAGCTTTCTAAATTCTGGTAGAAAAACTTATTTCAAGAATTCTTGTTTCAGAAATTAAGGTAGAGATCCTTAAGGTTCAGTTACAAGAACACCTTCACCCCATCTTTCGCCTTCAAATAGATTTCGCCAGTTTTTGAACAGGTTTCTTTCTGGCTCAAGGTGGTTCCAAGAGTACCCCGGAAGCACAGGGCGGTTTCTGGCTCAGGTAAACAACTTTACTGTGCTGATTTTCGGTACAGAATTCAGGTTTTTCTCGAAGTGTAGCTGTCTGTTGCATCTACCGATGCGGCTGCTACAAGCTCCTAGCTACAAGCTCCTATATGCGAGTACCCGTACCTGCAGCTACTTACATTGATTTTATAATTAGCCGTGTCAGCAGCAGCGAGCGGGGCAAGCAACGGGGCAGCAGAGCGGAAGGAAGGAAGGAAGCTGCCACAGAATTCAAAGTCAACTCGTGGCCATAAAAACAGCCAATTACCTTCAAGACTCATTAAGTACTACAACCATTTTGCCCGCAGTCAGCATAGGAGGAGCAGCTTAGGAGGCGGCCAAGAGATGATTTGGGCAAAATAAGGGGATCGGGGGGTATAGGATTTTGAAGGGGGGGAGGCTGCCAAAGGGCTGCCTCTGTTAGCTGACCGTTACAATCGAATTAGGCGCCACTCGCAACGCTAAATGCAATTAAAACTAGAAGATGTTGATTACATTAGAAGTGCAGGCAGCCACGACAAACTGACAGCCGCAGGAGTTGATGGGCAGGGGAAGGGGGTGAGCGGGGTGTCCTGTCGGGAGCAGAAAGGAAGATGTGAGAGCAGCGCGTGCGCTGCCAGAGAATTTTAAACATTTTTCCAAACATTGTCGTTGTTGCCATGTCCCACAAAGTTGTGGGTTGTCTGTCCTTGCTGGCTGCTGCCTGCCTGCTGCTTTTTGTTCATAATTTATCCCTTTTTTTGTCAGCTGTATTTTATTTTTTTATTTTTTTTTTTGTATCTTTATACCCATTAAAAGTGTATAAGAAGACTATATTAGTTAAGTGAAAAATGTATGTTTCAAAACATAGTTTCATATCCAGTTTCGATTAAAGCATATGCAGTTTTCAAGCTACATTTTTTTTCTTCATGCCAAAAATTCAATAAAAATCTTATTTTATAATAAAATAAAAATCAAATATTTATTTAATGTGAATATGTGAAAATAAGTGCAGTTTAGAGAATGTTTCATGAATTTTAAGAGTATGAAAGTGGCTTTATTTTTGACTTGGCAGCTTTTCATTGCAAATAACAATTGTTGACTTCTTAATAAAAATGTCTAAAAGGGATTAAGAATCTTGATAAAAATGCCTTTAAAATATAAAATAATATGGAATTAAGTATTGAAATATGCGTATATATAGAATTTTAAGGCATTGATCTACTACTACTGAATATATTTGTACTCTCCTATTTGGTGTTTAAATTGAAAATATATTTTACATTATAGTATTTTTTAAATGTGTTGATTTTAAGGCTTAGCTTTATTCTAAATCGATTTATACACTACAACATATTTTTCCATATTATTCCATTAATCCCAATGCATATTCTTCATCCATTCGAATTTACATATTCTTTCCAACGCTTGGCCATAGGAAGATAGGCTGCGTCTTTCCCCATCCGTTTTGGCTGGAAATATTTGCTCCCAGCAAAAAGTTGAGTACTTTTACGTAAAGTACTCGATATTTCATAGATGGATGAGGAAGAATGATTATAGGCTATTTGCCAGTCGAACATTTTTGACTAAAGCATAAATAAATTCCCAAGTATAAGGACGATGAAGACTTGTTCTGAAACGATACTCGTATGATGTAGTACTAGGTATTTGCCAGTCGATCATTTTTGGCTAAAGCACTTTGGCTTGTTTTTTTTAACACTTTGAAGGCGAGCTCAGGAAAACCGCCCGAAAATTGTTGCGGCTGACCAGAATTATTTTTTTTTATATATGTGGAAAATGCAAGAAAAAAAAAAAGAACAGCGTAAAAGCAACAGAAAACTTTGTCAACCTCGTGAGGAGCCGCAAGGGGGAGGTCTGATTATGTCAGCAAAACAAGGCAGCCATCAGTCACTCATACATATACAAGCATATATATATATATATATAAATATATATGTGGGTGTGTGAGTTTGTTGTTGTTGTTGGTTGAGCATAAATCTGAAATCCGTACGCTAATTTGTGCATGATAAATTATTTATGCCAAAACGGAAGTCAACAACAGCAGCCGAAAACATCAACTTGCTCCAAATGGATTGCCTGTTGGCCAGGGGAGTAATCTGAGGCAAGGAGTGTGAGTGAGAAAGGCTCCCCGCTGGAGAAGGGAAGAGAAGGAAATCATATAAGCAAGCTAATCCCTTGAAGTTTTCACTCAACACGAATCATTCATAAAAATGTATGGGAGTTTTGGTAAGCGGCTAAGTTTTTTTTGCCAGCTAGCAGAGGCAGGTGAGAGAGTTGGGGGTTTCTAGATTAGAAATTGGGAAATTTTCTTTGCTTGAATATTTGATGACTTTGTTGGAATGAAAGATTTATATGCATAATCCATGACAACTGCTGCAAGTCTCTGTGAATTTACGAAGCGATTTTGCAGGCTTCCAAGCACAATTACATTTTGCTATACGATTATTGCTTATTAAAAAATAGAAAGCTAAAAAACTGGTAAGAAAAATAATTATCTTGACTTTTTGATGTATTTTTAAATCTATATATATATTGAAAATGAATTGAGAAATATTTGAGAAATTTGTTTATTAATATATAAGTTAGTTTTATTAAATAAACTCACAGCATTAGTTGGATTAATAAAAAAAAAAAAATTATTTGTTTTAAAACTTTAACTTTCAACTTCGTATATCCTTCTATTACAACTTTGACTTCAGTCCGATCCCATAAAGTATATATATATTATAGATCAGAACGATGAAATGACTAGATTCCATCTTCAGACCGCACATATGTCGAATCCAGCTGCCATAAAAAGAAAGCATCGGTGCTAAAGTAGCTTCAGTTCATATTTTGTTGTTTCTTAAAATACGAGTTAGATATAGGAAAAGACTTTCCATGAAAGTCGAACTAATAAAACAATCTGTCAAGATTTATAAGCAACTTGTTTTTTCAGCCTGCAAGAGAAGGTAGCCAGTCCTTACTAGTCTAAATATGTTATATTTATATAAATACATAAATAAATCTCTCTATATTAAATATAAAAATCACAGGTGATTTTGTCATCCTTTTGTTGCCAATTTCCCCAAGGCGCTTTCAGAAAGCCTCGGTAGCGCAGTAGGCAGCGCGTAAGTCTCATAATCTTAAGGTCGTGAGTTCGATCCTCACCCGGGGCAGTTAATATTTTGAATTATTTTTATGCTTTTGAAAAGGTATTTTAATTTTGTTGGTAAATGTGAGATGCATTAAAGGAGTTATTTCCGACCCCATAAACTATATATATATTATTGTTAAGGACAACGGGACGCGTTGATATAACCATATCCTGCTGCCCGTTTGCATATATGCAAACTCTCCCTCAGGTTTTGACCTAGGTGGATGAAATTTAGTTTGTAGCCTTGCATTTGTTGCTATCGGATCGGAAAACTATATCATGTCATGGGAAGAATCGGCGCAAAAGTTGTTGTATGGAAAACTTTTTTGATTTTCAAGATATCTTAATGAAATTTACAATTTAGATGCATAAATATGGCTTTCAACGGCTCACAAACAATCATCAAAACCGGCCTACAATATCATATAACTCTTCTAGGAACAATCACTGTAAAAATTGCTGTATGGCAAACTTTATTATTTGTCAACCTAACTTAATGAAATTTTCAAGTTGAATCTTCCTACTATATAATATAGCTTCCATAGAATATTAGCTTAAATCAGATACTATTTGTTAATATTCGTATATTATTTATAATAAATATAGTGTGATATTTTAAGATTTTCCTTTATTTTCAGACATGCTTAAAAAATTAATTAATTTGTATAGATTTTCGATATTCTCAGTAATATTTTAGTTGTCGCTTTTGTCTTACTCTAATTTATTAGTTTGTTTGCTTGAGTTAATTGCAATGCTTGAAATCAAAGGTGACTTTATCCTAGGTCCATTTGCCTTTTACCTGCTTAGAGCCTAAGCTTAATTGGCCCGTAAGTTTGGCCAATTGTAGAAGTAATGCAACCTTTGTAGGCTTACAAGTAGTTGAAAGCATTGAAGGCTTAAATTTAGTTGTCTTACTCTCTGTGAATGGCAGTATTACAAATTTGCTGCAGTGCAGTAACAAGGTATTTGTTAGGTAAGGTCCTTGTGAGTCCTTCTCTGAAATGTCAGTCATCAGCTAATTGATTTAGGTTTAGGATTCCCACCCACAAAATGCATTAGTGTTGTTGCAGTTGCTGGGCCAACTTATTGACCAAAATCCTTGGCCATAATCAGCTTCTGCTGCACTCAAAGTCATTTACCTGCAGTCTGTCTGTCTGGCTAGCTGGCTATCCTTATGCCTGTGTATGAGTATGCGCTTGTGTGTGTGTCTGTGTGTGTGTGATAGCCACTTTGCTGCCCTGCAGCTTTGGCAAACACTTGGCGGCAGCTGCTGCCTTTCATTTAGTGCTCATCAAACGGCGGCCACTTTGCTAGTAGCATTTGTTGGCTCTGTTTACCCGCCGCCACCTACCGCCTGTCGCTTACCACTTGCCACCTAACTTTGCCACACATTTCTACCTTCTTGCCTGCTCAGTTCTGCTGTCTGTGTCCTGCTCAGGTGTCGGCCATTGTATTTTGCGTGGCTGCTGCTGTTTCAATTAGTGCATAGGCAACGACGTCGACGCCTGCATCCAGAATCCGCCCCTTCCCCCCCAGTCGTTTATCCCATTGGCCCCTCATTAGCAGCGCTTGCAGCTGCGGTCTGTGGGGTTTTCATTTTTGCCCGGTTTTACCCGGCTTCAACGTTTTTCGTTGGTATACGCTTCGTCGCCTTCATATCCCTGTCTATCTGTCTGGTTGGCTGACAAGCTATTGTAAGCCTTTGGACAGTCTCACCTCGTATTTCTTCCTCAGTCGCCTCTCGGCAAATATTTCAAATGTTTAATTATTAGCCATTTTTCATAGCATACTTTTGTGCGCCTGCCATTCAAATTGCGTCGCCGTCTGTCCTTTTTGCCTTGTCCATTCGACCCGCTATCCCTCTGTCCGTCTGTCCGTCTGTGTGTCTGTGTCTTTCTCTGCATGCTTTGTGCATTTATAATCATTTTTCATAAGCGTCTGACCGTTGGGCAGCGCGCGTTTCAAGCACATTTACTGTGACAGCTCTCAAAGGATTAGACGTGTTTCCCATTTTAAAAGCGCACCAAAGGACTCACCCAATATAGCAAGGATGATGTGTTGCGAGACTCAGTCAATGTGGCACGGATGATTATGCACTGAGAAAAATACCTTTTGTTTTATACCCAATTTATCTTATAGAATTTCATATTGTTTCCGGTTTGCTGTACACTTCTGCTCCTGAACCACTTCGTATTGGTTCGTTTCCTCCAAAATTATATCCTGAATAATCATATAGTTAAGGTCTACTCTAAGTAATAAATAAATATCAATACCAGTTTTATATGAATAATATTATACAAATTTATAATTTAATTTAGAAATCTTGTATTATAGAAAAAATGCATTTTCTTAAAATCATATAAAAATTGTTGTAAGAAAAAACATTATTTAAAAGGAAAAAAATAAATATAATTATTTTTTAAACTGAACCATAAAAATTTTAAAAAAATTAAAGAGTTTTTTTAAAATAATCACATTTATGGGTGATTTAATTTTTGAATTTTTTTATTAACTATTTCTCGATTTGGATAATTGGATAATCTTTTTTGTCATATTTGAGGACACTAAGACAGTTTTAATTGTATGATTTAAAATATTTTATTTTTTTTTGTATCTTCAACTTTTTAATTTGTTATCTCTTGTTTTATATATAGTTTTATATATTTAACTTAAATTATTATTTTGTATATTCAAATTAATTTTTTTTTTTTTGCGTGTGTGAAAGCTGATGAGTCTGATGTGCAGATTCTGTTGTTAGCTTTTGTCTCTACTGCAGCCGACCATTGCTCAACTCGTTAGAGAAACAGTTTTTCAGATTCTCGCACACTATATTATTCCTCTCTGTTGTCTTTCTCCTTTTCTCCATTTCTCCACTTCTCTATGCTTAGCCTATCTCTATAACAACTCCCAATTGCCATTTGTTGCTTGCTTTTGTTGCTGCTATCCGTTTTTATCTGTTCGCTGCTTTTTGACTTTTCGCAAAAACTGATTTAAGCCGCTTACTAGCAACAACAATAACTACAACAACAACAACAACAACAACATAATACCAAGAACACACATAGTACAGAAATAACCGTAAGTCCCGTTTTTAAATGCCAATTCTGCGTGTTGCCTTCCATTTCACTTGGTTTGGGTAATTGACGTTGATGAAGATTATACACAGAGAGAGACTGAGACGCCGACGTCAACGTCAACGTCGACGTCGCTGTCAGTAATAGCAGCGCTGCTTCCATGGATGTTATGGATGAAGAGTTATGGACACTAGTCAAAAGTCCAACAAAGAAAAGAAAAACCGAACATGCAATAAACTTGAGAGTTGAAGAATTAAATTTGAATTTATACAATTTAAATATATGCTTAATCCAAGACTAAGCTACTGCCTATATTGTAACACATATATTAAATTTTCAAAAGTTAAGGGAATTACAAAAAAAAAAAATAGATATAGTTGTACGAACTTGGAAATTTTAGGTATACAATTCATAACGAGAAAGAAAACATCTTTCCTTAAAAAAACGTTTGGACTGATTGTTCCTATGACAGCTATATGATGACTCGTAGTAGTCAAATCTTGAGACTATCACAGTCTCCCATGCAATAACTTTTTTGGCGGATTGTTCCTTTCTGCGGCTGCAATATGATATAGTAATGCGATCTAGCCCATTGTTGCTGCGTTCAACAATATGCAGTCTCAATACCAAATTTCATTCAACCCTCTCAAAACCTGAGAGATTATTTGGCATAGAAACAGATAGGCGCACAAATGGACAGACGGACTGACTGATTGACGGACTTGGCCCTCTCCAGTTGCCCCATAGTCCTGATCAAGACTGTATATGATTTATTGGGTGAGAGGCATCTCTGACATAGCTCACAGGAAAATTATAGTAACGCCTGCATGGTTATAATAAATTATAAAAAATTTCGCATACTTCCTTCTGCTCTTTGTAACCTCATTTATTTTCCCTTTCTTTTATATTATATTTCTTAATCTTAAAACTTTTGTTTTTCTATTTTAATTAAATATATATTAATCTCATTATTTAAAATATTTTATACATTTTTGTAATATTAACTGCTTAGAGTCGAGTTGAATAAAATAAAAGTACTTCTATGAATATTTTGGTCTATTCCGAATTTAAGTACATAAAATAATTGATTGAAAAACAGCTAAAAGGTTTTACATTTCAGGTTCCAGTTCATTATGTCTTTATTTGCTGTAAATCCGACTGAAAAACCTAAGAAAAGTTTGTTAAAATATTTTGCGTGCAATTAAAAGTCATTTGGCAATGGACCATGAAGAAGCCAACACAGCAGACACGTCAATCAGGCCAACTAGAGACAGAGAGAGGGAGAAAGAGGGGAATGGAATGCGAATTCGTAGACGGGACTTTGTTTTTATGCGTGTCTAATGATGCGTCTAAGGGAAGGGCAGCACTGACTTTTGGCCGCATCATTAAATGAGGCGTCATTAAGTAATAAGTCTTTTAGCCATATACCAAGTCCAACTTAAGTACGAGTCCGAGTCCGAGTCCGAGTCGAAACCGCGTGCAAAAAAGTTGAGTCAAAAGCTATTAAAAGTAAACCGAGCGTTCCCCCTGCCAGAAAGCCCCTAAAAGCGCTTAACGATTTCATTAAGTAAGGGTAGCTGGCTATCCTGCCAGTTGGGGATTGAGTGAGGATGTTAAATTTCAGTTTGAAGCATAGCTGAAAAAACCAGTTGCCAACTGCAGTTTTCAGTTTTCAGTTTTCAGTTTCCAGTTACAGACTGCTCAGGCAGTCAATCAGTTAGTTCATCTCTTTGTCCGTCAGTCTGTCTGTCGGCATCTTAAGACGTGGCACTTCCGTTTCCGCTTCAAGTGCGCCTGCTCTGTTTTCCCATGCAGGAAAAACCAAGAAAAATGAGCATCGCACCAAACTGACAACACTGTTTTTTCTTTCTTTTTTTTTTTTTTTTAAGTGTTTCTTTTGATTTCGCTTTCGCCTTTTGTATATTCCGGCGTACAAAAGAAGACACGCCCGCCGCAAGCTCCCCGCAGCCTCTTCTACGCCTCTGAGGTTTTGTTTGCTGTTTCCGCCTGGGCGCGAAAAGTGGTTTCTATTTATTTATTTATATTCCCATTGTGCAGTTGCCATTGCAGTTCTCAGTGCATTTGGCAACTGTGCTTAGAGGGGGAGCGGATTGGGCGGGGCAGGTCGAAGCTGAAGTTCTGCTTGGGTTTGCTGGAGCATTTGTGGGAGTTTCAGGTTAAATGCTCGATTGGGCGTGGCTTACCCAGCTATAAAAAAACAAAAAACAGAAAAAAAAAAAAAACGAAAAGCTTTCGTTGTGAACGATTTGACAGCTTAGTGAGTGCTAAGCCGTGAACTACCAGGAGGATTAGCCGGCTGAATCCTAATTGAATTTTAGGCTTTCACTGACAAAAGCACTGACAAAGGGATTATATAGTTATACGTCAGGTATTGCCATAGATAATACTAGAATATTGGATTAAGCAGCAAAGCCAGTTGCAAGTAAAATCAGGTTATTGTTGTAGTTGTGGCGGAGTTCGCGGGTTCGAACCCATCCGGAACCTTGTTATTTAATGAGACTTTTTTATGATTCAAAAGATATTTTAAAAATACAAAAAAAATTAATTTATTTTCAGTAATTACTCTCTGAGGAAGTGACAATATCTTTAAGGAGAGAAGAGCAAATTTTATGGATATTTTTTAAATGGGTTACTAATTTATTGTGAAATAAAAATAAATAAACAAATTCTCTTCTATTGCTTAAAGTTTTATTATTTTAATATTTTTCGTTCATTGACCTCATTTTCATTTGATTTCCATTTGCTAGCAAACCTCGTTCTCGAAATGATTTGCTCTCATCAAAATGAAATCGATTTGGAATTAATTCAAATCGGCCGTGGAATATTATATCCACAGCAATTTGATATAGGCTTGCTTTAATATGTAAAAAAAAGTCAAAATTGGGAACAGAGCTGAAACTGTGAAGGGTGTCTGTTTTAGCCGAGTGTTGCGCTCTTCAAAATACTTGTGTCAGAAATAAAATTTATTAAATATTATAAGGATTTATTATTTTATTATTATTATTTTATTATTTCATAAAGATTTTACGTTTATCAAATGTATTTCATAAGTTTCAATACTTTCCCCGCTTCCACTTAATACAAAAGTGAATATAATATACTTATAGCCCCTATAATATACTTACTAGAATACATATAGCCCCGTGATACAAGGTTAGCTTTATAGGTTACTCCAGGATATTAATAATTGTAAATTTAGCCTAATAAAATGACTTGAAAATATTTATTCTCCTCTTCATATTATCTCTAGTATTTATTATTGGTTTATCCTTGCAGAGGATATTAAAAATTTATCACGAAATGTGATGTGCATTGAAAAAGGTTTATATAATGTTATTATATTGATCAAGCGGAGTAATGTTCATCTTTTCGTCCTGTCTGTCTGGCAACCAGCCCTCTATTTATTTCCTTTCAAAACAAATTTTTAAGTTTTAGAGAAAGATAAATTAATCTTCTTCCTGTCTCCTTCTAAATGTATCTTATACAGGTCATATAGGAACACTATATCTTATAGCTGCTTAAGAAAAGAATAAAATGAATCTGCGTGAAAAGTTGCTTATGGAAAACTTGGCATATTTATTTTTTTATCAAATATTCAAAATAGATTAAAGACGTTTATAAAACAAAAACAAACACATTAATAATAATTAAGATCGGAATACTATATTATATAGTTGCCTGAAGAACAGCCAATCCAAGAGTTGCTGTATGGCAAACTTTCTCCTTTCTCAAGATAACTTTAATATAAATGCAAAAAATTGCAAAGGCTTATTCCAGGCTACAAGGATGCGCAATCTTTGAAAAGTCAAAGATAGCCCCAGCTAACTTACTAAGCTTATAGCTCAAAGCTTAATTGAAAGCCGATATCTGTTTACTCTTTCTAGTTTGTTTTCACTTGCGAGTGCTTAAAGATGATGTAACTATAGAGAAAGGAGCTGCAGTGTACGTTACACTAGCCAATTTATTTAATAAATATTTAAATAGCTAAAGGCTAGTTTCGAATTAGTGCAAAGTTCAATAAATTAATATATTTATCTGTATTTATTGCAAATATTTGTTTAGAGTATTTTACACACATTTCATATGGAACTATGGGCTCGTCGTTATTTAAAAGTAAACACAGAAATTGTCATTGCTTTAAGAAGCTATTAAAGATCTATGGTAGACTTGGCACAGCTTGTGCCAGACTTAATCTGAATTTGTTGAGCGCCCAAGTTTCAGTTTCTTTATGAGCTCTGCTTATTCTTCTGACATGCTCAAGACTTATACGAGAATATATGTGTGCGTATAAAGAAGATGAGCGCAAATATGTGTGTGCAGCGAAAGTTTATAATCCTTTACGGAGCTGAGAACTAATTGCAATGTAAATAAATTACAGGCGACATCAGCAGCAACAGTCAGCTTCCAACTCGCCCTCCACACGACAATCCCTGAGAATCCTTGAGTACCCAAAACTATCTCCGACCACCCCATCATAGTGCCTCCCTAGCAATATTTCACTCAATATTCAAAAGCAGGCAAAGTGCAACGCTCTTCCCTTCGCCCCTCTTCTCTTCCTGTCTCTGTCTTTTTATCCTCGCTGTCGTCTCTCTCTCTGTCGAAAAACGCATTCAACTCGACTTAACTAACTATTAAGCACTACTTCAAGTTTTACACAGGATATATGCATGTATTTGCATTCGTTGTCCTTGCATGCAGCCTGTGCAGCACTGACTCTGCTAATACACTGCACTAAATCCGACACTGGCTTCTTTATGTATATATTTAATTACCTTCATAATTGAACATGAAATATTGGCGTATGATTTTGGGATAATCCTCTCTGTAATCCATTAGTTTGTCTTTTTTTATTAAAAATAAACTATTTGGGAATTCTAAGCTGCACCTCCGAAAAATTAGTAGGTTTCCTCGGGTAACAAATAATTGCTTACCTTTTTCTACTTTTTTATTAAATCAAATATATTAGATATTAAATTAATATACAAAATAATAATTAATGATTCATTGGCATTAATTAAATCATCATAAATCAGTAATAAACAGATTAAACAATTTCATTCAGTTTGCTTGCTAGTTGTGCTCTACTTCAGAACCAATTTATAACATTCATCAACTAGAACATCTTTTGCCATATTGCTCCATCCATCTGGATGGACATTTTCATACAGACGCTTGTCATATAATAAAAGAGTCAAGTTTTCTCTACATTCATCGATGGTATTTTTACATATTACATCAATTTTCATACAATAATGGAAAAATATATTATTGTAATTGGATGCTTTCAGACGCTTAGTCACTGTGAACTGTATTCGATACAGTCGTCTTAGGGGAACCCTCACAAGTTAATTGCTTTGCGTAGTGTACATAAATAAGTCGGTTTGACACTAATTTGAAGGTATTTTCTTGTTTTTAGTTGTAGTTTGTTGGCATCGTTCGCAGCTCGTCCTTGTCGTTGGCTTGACTCTGAGAGTGCGTGTGCGTCGTTGTCCTTGTCGATTTACATGGGTTGCAATTAGTGTGCTTTGCTGCAAAGCTCTTGCAGCTTTGGCAACACTTTTTCGGGCCGTCATCCACGCCCACACGGAGAGGATTGGCCGAAACGCAATGAGTATGTGGCATGTTGCCCGCCCTGTCCATTGTTTGCGGTGTGCTTTTGTGTTGCCCAAATGTGCCGGAAAGTGTTGGGCCCCGTATGATCCTTGCTCTACAATATGAGTGTGAGTGCATGCGTGTGTGTGTATGAGTATCTCTGTGTGTGTATGTGTTTTGCTTGCGCTGCTGATATAACTCCTGCCTGCCTATCAACTGCATCCGGCTGGCATATCCGTTGGGCAACAGCTTTCAGCTTTTATGGCTTTTAAATAGTTGCAAGCTACCAAAACCCGGCCCCCACTGCCGCTCCCCCTCTGACTACCATTTTGCGACCAACCTAGAGTTGGCCACTTTTGACAGGCTCTTGGCAGACGCCAAATTTATGACTGTATTAAAGAGTTTGCCGACTTTTTGCCGCACATAATTTTTGCATAGTTTTTGGCGCCCGAGCTGTTGCCGATGAACCACTCGAAAGTTGTGTGATTTAAACGTTAGCCCAGTGACAAACAGAAAGGGAGTGCACTGAAAAAAATGTATCAAATTTTATAGCTAGAAAATAGGCCAAAATAATTAATCAGATAATAACCTCTGCTAACTGAAAAACAACTTGTTTTATATATATAAGAAAGCTGTTGTAAAAGCATGGCTAACAAACTGAGCCGGAACTCTTTTGGGATAACCAAAGGTTCGATTAAAAGAACTGATTAAATTTAGCTCTATTTATCCATTTTTTTATTTTTTAATTGTTTAAAAATGTTTATATTTTGCAGTTAATTAGTATCCTGCTACCTTTTGACAGCTTAAACTAATTATACATTAAGAGGAACTTAAATAATAACTATAATAATATTTTCAGTTTTTCTATATGATACTAATTATTAATATTATTTTTTTAGATAGAAGAGGTTCGGTTAAACGAACTGAAGAAACTTAACCTAATTAGTCACTTTTAAATAAAACTGAATTTTATAAAAGCATTAAAATTATAGGCCAATCTTTCCTTCATGGCAAATTTAGTTTGTTTATAAAATGAAAATCAAACTTCGTTTATTTTGTAATGGTATAAAAAATGAAAATATTACAAATAAATAAAAAAAAAATTAATTTCTTTTATGAAAGTGAACCAAGTCCAACCAGTATGCGAACCGAACCCAAAGCTTTCCATAGGGATCGAACCCTCTAAACGAACCTGTTTGATAACTTTAGAGCTTTGTCATCCTTAAAAGATTCTGAATCAAAGCTATAAAATATAAAACCTCTGAACGTTCTGAATTAATCGGTGGAAAACTCTGGAGAGGCTTTTGACGTTTTTGATACAACAGATTATTGCTATAGCAGCTCTTAAATATAATATTCCGATTTTGCTAACATTAATCTATTTAAGTTCAGCATGCAACAGGGAAGTTTTTTTTTTAATCAAATTATTAATCCGATGACTAGTTGCCCTTAATTAATAAATACTTAAAAGATGAAAATAGTATAAACTTAAGAACTATACTAATATTTATAGTCACAGCTTATTTTTCAAGTGTATTCGAGTTACGTGAAGCATCTTGAAAAGCGTTTCAAAGTGCCACTAAAAGTTGTCTCAGTTGATGTTGCCGCAACAAAGGATGGGCAGCAGGCAGCAGCAGCAGCAGTTGCCTCCGTGCTGCAATGTCCAGCTGCACTCAGGCAACTGCTGCTGCTGCTCCGGCTGTTGCTGCTACCCGCCAGCAACACGTTACTATATGGTTACGGTGGGCGTGGCTGTAAGTAAAAGTGTGCGTGTTGCTGCTGTGCAACTATTTAAATGTTGTTTTAAGGCTCATTGTTGCGACAAACATACCATCCGGGGGGAGGGTTGGTGGTGCGGGCATCTCAACCGAGAGTTTGTTGTGTGCCCCATGTTGTTGATTTCCTGTTGCAGGATGTGTTGTAGGATATGGTCGATGTGGCTTGAAGGATTCGCCTGGACACTGGGGCCAAGTGCAATGTGTTGCAACTGTTTGTGTGTATGCTGCTGTCCTTGTTAAACATTATGTTGCTGTTGCACAACAGCAACAACAACAGCTCATGAGTGCCGTAATGATACTTGAGGCAACCCCTTTTCTCTCTTCACTTCATTTGCTTCTTGATGAGCGCTGATAATGCACGCGCCTTACTTTCACCGGCAGCAATAGCAACAGCAACATTTGCTACGACAGCAACATTGTTGTATTTGTACGGTGTGGAGCATTAAGGACACGCTAGATTGCTTTACTCTTTGGCATTGTTGGAGGCTTAGTCAACTCCAAGTCTAGTGCTAGTTATGGCCAGCTCAGCGACTTATTGTTGTTGTTGCTGCTGCTGTTGCTTTGGCTGCGGCTGTCGCTGTTGCTGCCGTCTCGAGTTCTTATGTGAAGTGCACTCTTTATGTTAATAGTTGACACTAATTAGGTAAGTTTGCACAACAAAGCGCACCACCACATGCACAATTAGTGTGTACTTGTGTGTGTCTGTATGTGTGTGTGTGTATAAACAGTCGTGGCGTATACGTATTATGTTAAGCCGAACAAACAGCACAAAGACTTTGTTAGTGGCGCCGTTAGAGGCAGACCAGAGCCAAAGAATCTACAGTGAACACTGCCTACACTCAAGCTCATAGAATATATTAGTTAGTGCAGCTGTAGAGTACATCTATTGCCAGTAGCTGCTGTACTTTAGAACCGGCTTAGTCCCAGGCAAAGCAGCAACAACAGCAACTACAGCAAAAGCAACAACAGTAGATGCACTGTGGATTTACATTGTTGTTGGAGTTGTTGTCATAGTTCATGTGCTTGTTGTCATTCTGGTTGTTGTTGCTCCACATAATACGGTGTTAAGCATAGAGCACAACTATTACTTAATCATTTTAACCCGTTTAAGCGGCTTAATGTGCCACGAGTGTGTGTTTCTGCCACGAATGTGAGTGTGTGTGAGTGTGTGTGCCTGCAAAGCTGTAAGCTGCGACTCTGTTAGTTCCCCAAAGACCCACAAAGCGGCTCTCGAGTACCACACGAGCATCTTAAAAGTCACTCGAAAGTTTAGGCAACCATTTTACCATTTCCCCACTCCCCCATTTTACCCTTTCTCACTTCTCGTGTTGCATAAAGTGTAAAACTAGCCAAGGCTTGGCGACAAGCAGCAGCTCCTCCATTGTCTGGCGATATGTGGCACACACTCAGTTTACACTCAGCCAGACTATGCAGATGTAGCAGTCACACTTTGGATATGGATTTGTATCTGTATCTGTATCTGTTTCTGTATGTGGATGTGGATGTGGATGTGGATGTGGATGTGGATGTGCGATTCGTCGCTTTACACTTCGCCGTCTCCCTGGAGCAACGCCACCGAATCATGCATCCGTTTTTGTTGCTTTTAATGAAATTTTAATTTGCTGCGGATATGCGCAGTCGGTGAGCTTGCGAACTTGGACAGAAGCTGCGTCAGCAGCAAATAGGCCCACAGCCAGCTACACAGCGACTCATAGCTCACCAGCTGTCCCTTCTCCTCCCGTTAGAGCCAGTTCTATCAGCATTGTCACACTGAAAAAAATATATACATATTTATATTCTTTCACATTTTATAGTTTTGATACAAAAAATCAGCCATAAAATAGCGATTATAAAATTGCTTTAAGAATTATTTATTGATTATACTTTTCATTAAACTTAAAATATAAAATTTTTTAAATATAAAAAATAGATATAGCAATGTCCATCAGTCTGTTCGTCTAGTCTCTCAGTCAACCAAGCTTAAAGGTTACTGAAAATTGGAATAGCTTACAACTATTCGTATATCGGAGCCGACCGGATCGAACAACTATATCATATAGCTACCATAGAAAGGAACAATGCGCCTAAAATGTTGTTGCACAGAAAGCTTATCGGTCTCTCGAGAAATCTTCTTAAATGTTAGCTACAAATTATTCAGATCTTAGTACTATATCATATAGAAAAAAAATGTGGCAAAATAAATAATTTATTCAAATATTTATTCCACTCTGCAACATTTTCTTTTGCCACGCCTAAATATAATTTTCTTAAATTATTTATTACATAAACACCAGCTAGTACAGTACCATTAAATTATGTGTCTTATGGATGTATCTTCTGCTTAATAAAATGCAGAATCAATGGATTGTTTATGCTTATAAATAAATATCAGGAAGCCAAAGTAAATGCATATAATTATGTTTAAATAGAAGCAGAAGTAAATGTATTTATTGTTGCCAGTGTTTAGGTGTATTTAGGATCTGTCTACCTATAGTATAGTATAGCTTCCATACGAAGAATCTGTCCAAACTTTGTTGTATCTGAAGATATATTGATGCAATGAAGAAATTAGATGAATGCATACCAACAATTATCAAGCTGTCATAGGAACAGTTGGTAAAAATAAGTGAATTTAGTCACAATTTTCAAATAGTCATTCCTATTATTATCTGCAAGCGTATTTGATCTTCGGCGTGATGAAAATACCCTTTTCCTAGTAGTAGTTTCCATCATAAATTAGAACTGTTGCGTTACCTGGAATGTGAATATAAAATTAATAATTTATTTCTTACTGTGCATCTCCAACTCCATTTGCTCTTGACTCCATGCGCCACACAATTACTTAGACTTATGTATGATTTATGTGTATGGTATATGGTTCTGTAGGGTCTGCATATTTATCCGAATGCTGCTCCGCCGATGACTCAGTGGAGGTGGAGGAGTCAGGCGAAGAAGTGGTGCGGCATGGAGTTGAGTTTTCTGTGTTTACTGTACCGGCAGCACACACAGTGGAACATTGAAACATTGAGGCGGATTTTATGTTTAGCCTAATTTGTAGCATTTTGGGGGGGAAGCAGGAGAGATGGGTTGAAAGGATAGGGACCACTATGAAGTTGTTCTGCTTTTTGGCAGCGTCATTTTTTAACATGCATGCGGCTTTGATGTGTTGTGCAGTGTTGATTGATGGGCAATGCAAACTTTGATTGAACACTCGATGCGGCATGAGGTACGAGTGTGTTCGAATATGCATTTGGTTGTGAATGTGAATGTGAATGAGAATGTAAATGTGAATGTGAATGTGAGTGTGGCAATTCCATAACAATAAGAAATTCTATGGCAGCTGCTGGTGAACTTTTGTGTGTTTAGAACTGATGCGGTTGCCTCACAACAGGCAACACAGCCAGGCAGCCAGACAGCCAAGCAGCCAAAGAGCCAACTTGGCAGTAAATCTAGTAGAAAAAAATTGATTTTTTAAATTGCTTTATGGCCTGCTAATGTAAATGCTCTGCAATTGAACCGCATTGAAACAGAAACTCCAGCTAATCGCTTGAAAAAAATCTTGGCTCAAGTCATTTTTTTTTATTGTATTTTTTTAGCCATGACTTGGCAATGATTTCGACCACAATTCGTTTGATTTCGCATTTTAAAAACCTTTTTTTAGCATTTTTTTTCTTTGCTGTTTTACAGTCGAGGTACAATCAGCATTCAGTGCTGTTTCCATATGCATTTTTTATCAGTCAGCACTTTTTGTGTATCTTTATACCCTTAAAGAGGATATTTTAACTTTTTCACGCAACGTGTCTCGATCCTATAAAGTTGATATAGCTATGGCTGTATGTTTGTAGGACTGTTCGAAATATGTCGAAGCCGTCCGGATCGAAAACTATATCATATAGCTGCTGTAAGACACATTGGCTTGAAACCTTTTGCACGCAGAATTTAAGTTAGTTTCGAAAAGTTAGATCTAGCATTATATCTAAAACCATATCAAGAACTATAAACATCTTACTACTAAATATACAATTGTCATACAAAAACATAATCAATCAATTGACTATTCCAGTCTGTTAGGGTATTTTATCTTCGGTGCGGTGGAGGATAAGCTTTGCTTAGTAGTTGTATTTGATGTCCTCCCACAGAAAAAGAAGTTAAGCAACCAAATTTTCTGCAATGTAACGGCAAATGAAACACATAAACAATTTATAAAACATGAATTATCACAAAAACGTAAAAATGATAAGGCAAAAATGATGCTGTGGCTAAGCCAGTCAGTCTCCAGGCTGTCCTCGTTGTCCTGATCTTCCTGCCAGGCAGCGGCAGTAGCAGGCAGTGCCATTTTGGCTTGTTTTTTTTTGGCTAAATTCTTAATTTTTCAAGGGAAACGGGAGTTTTTTAATGTGCTCAAATGTTTTAGCTTTTTAATAATAATAATAAATAATTGTCACCTTATTTTAACATTGAATAAATATTTGAATACAAATAATTAAACCCATATTCAAACCAAATCCATTACAAATTTTCTATATATTTGTTAGAGCTAGAACCATTTTTTAGAATGAATGAATAAAAAACAAACTATCCAATTTTTTGTGGAATTTTTTAAACTGAAATTTAGCATTTTTATCAAATTTTTTTCCGCCAAAAATAAGCAACACTGGCGGCATGACAAGCTGACATGGATTGTAAGAGTAGATGTGGCATTTGGATGAGGAGCTCAAGCTGACGTTGACTGCCACCGATTTGTATAAAGTTGGTTGCGCCCCCAGCAAGCGGGGGCCGCGGGCTTATGGGCGTGGTGCCCGTGTGGTAAGAGTAGGTGGTGCGGTAGATGGAGGCGTGTGCCTTACAAGACAATAATTGTGACTGGGAACAGCAAGCAGCAAGCAGCAGCAGATTTCAGTTTCGAGTGTTGCAAATAAATGTGATTACAGCGCTCAACCGAGGGTGGCAACTGCTTAAGGCTCATGGCGTCACAAAGAAGCCTGCCACAAGAACGGAATCCTGTCCAGTCAGGCAGGGAATCCTGGCAGTGATTTGTCACTTTGATGCCACTCGTTGTTGTCTAGCGCCCATAAATAAGCATCTGCAGTTGAAGATTCTTATAGCCTCTGTAGCTCCTGTATATATATATATATAGGATGTATATGCATCATCTTGGTATCTCTATCTGGGTTTGCTCTTAGATAGGCTCTGGTCGGATGCCAAGTCATTCAATGGCCAAAAGTTTTGATCGACCTCGCTACACTCTAAGGAAAACAAAACTCATATAATAATTGCAATATTATTTATTATATCTTGAAATTATAAATATTTATTTATCAAGGCTGCAACCTCATAAAAAATTTAGTGAATCCAGTCCAAGCTCTGGTGTTGGTTGAACAGTATGAGCATTGAGCTTCTTCCTTGGTTCATCCAAAACTTTTCAAAATAATGCAAGTTTTTTTTTACCTGCTTAAAGCAATTCTTAGGTAAAGAAAGGCAATTTATATCTTTGAGTATCATTTTTGAAGCGATTTTCAAGCATTTTTTTAAGAACCAAAACATTTTTACGTTTTTCGTTATTTTTTAAGAAATTTCAAATTTTGAAATTGCATTTATTTCTACATATCATAAAAAACTTTTAGATTAAAACTGGCGCGTTTATCCTCTAGATACTTTTACTTATGATTAGATGGAATTAGCAATTTTGTAGCTTGAAATTGGAACTATTGTAAAGTCCTTTCTGTGTACATATTGATTGAGTTTATTTCCCCCTAACAAACTCATCAACCACCCTCCCCCAATCGGAAGAAGCAGAGCAACATTATTATTAACATCATCCGGTTACACGCGAGTTGAGAGTCACGTTATGCCCATTCCCAGCTATAGTGTATTAGGTTACACTTTTCGGCCCGCCGGCTGAAATATATCTCTTCATAAATTTCGCGCCCGTGAAATCTGTGAAATAAAAATTGTCTACTCTCAATGTTTTTCTTGGCTATTTTGCTGCTTTATTTATTTCATTTGGTTTTTTTGTTTTGTTTTATGACGAGTTTTGCTGTTGTTGGTTGTTGTGGGAGGAGGACGAGGAGAGCTGCAGCTTAATAGAACAAATATTGAAACGACTTTGGCAAACAGGGGATGGTGTTCTGGGCAGGGTGGTTTGCCTACCTACCCTGTATCTGAATGCTTGTATGTGTTGTGTAATGGGCATTTCATAGACCATTGACCAGTGGATGGGTGGATAGGTGGATGGGTGGATAGGTGGATGGGCGGATGGGTGGGTATACAGCTGATTAATTGGGTACTGTGCTGCTGTTCAGCCTGATCCTTGCTCACTTGCATGCGTTTAATACGTTTATTAATTACATTCCGGCCGACATTGTCGCTGGACATTGGCCAAGGCACAAAAATGTTTTGCGAAAGGTTCAACAATGTGTAAGTAATTGACCCACATACACACACCCAGTCACCCAGACACCCACATACCACACACGCACAACAAGACCCAAAAAAAAACCGTGAGGAGATGCCTCGGCGACAATTTAAGTTAATGTCTCGTCCTTCCGTTGCCCTTCGCCTCCCCATCCTATGGGCCACCTTCGCATATTTGCGCCAATTAATTTGTTAAATAAACGCATTTGTCCGGCTCTGTCGCTGCCTCTGCCACTGTCGACGTCGCTGCCAGAGGCTATGCGTGCGTGAGCGTTAATTATGTGCACATATGTGTGTGGGTGTGTGTGTCGCTGCGTTTGACTATTTGGCACCCAGTCAAACTTAAATAGCTCCAAAATATACTACTTTTCCACGCCAAAATAGTCATTTATTCGCTTGAATTCAAATAGAGAAAAGAAAATTCACATGCCAAAGAGCATTCTAACAGTACGAATAAAACAAACATTTAGTAAGAGAAAAAACTAACAAAAAAATTAAATAGTACGAAGTTTTTACACTCAGACTGGTCTAATCATTTGAAAATTGTTGCTAAATTTATATAGCATTTAGAAAACATTTTTAGTATTTAGAAAACCCACTCCTCCAACTCGTGAGATTTTTCTATGTACTTTTGGAGAGATTCTTCCTATAGAAGCTATCATATAACGTTATCTCGACCGAACTCTCTGTCTCTCACCTAAAATCTTCCCCTTTAAACTATATCCAGGAAAACCCCGACCATTGATGGAGGTAGTTACTGCTTCCAGTGCATCAATTCTTCTCCACTGGCTTGGGGGTTCCCCGGGATTAATTTTCTATTTCACTTTATATCCCATCTTAAATTTCCATCTTGTTTCTTTCTTTTCTTCTTTTTATCATTTTACCTCTCCCGTCCTTATTTATTCATATCATAGTCGACTTTAAAGATTCGATTGTTCCCCTCTGTGGCAGCTACGATATAAAGTTGGTTGATCCTGTCGGCTCCGGCTGAAAAGCAGGATGCAGGCCAAATTTAATTCATCTACCTCACAAACTGAGAAGTTAGTTTACCTGTAAACAGACAGACAGTCGTACTTTACAGGGCCGGATATGCCTCGTTATACATTTCACGGCAGAGTTATAATACCCTCTGCAAGGATATTCAATACTTATTTTAAGTTCTTCTGGGTATCCTGTATGTATTTGTATGTCAGTGTCTGTGCTGGCATTCGTGTTAGTTACGGCTACGTAATTGCATAACAACTCACATTAAGCTTCGTCCTGATCCACACCTGACCCAGGTGCAACCACTCTACCCTACTGGCCATAGAGAACATTTCTTATTAATTGATTGGCGTTCGCCATTCGCCATTCGCCATTCGCCATTGGACCCTGGGCACTGAGCACTGGGCACTGGGTTTTTGGGCGCAACTGCAGCACTAACGGCAGCTGCGGTGGCAACTCCTTTTTAATTGAATTCCACGCGTTGTACGAGTAAAAGTACTGATTCTTCTCCCCGGCGCATTTTCATAAATCAATTTTAATTGTAGGTAATTATTGGTAAAACTTTTTTTGTATTCCCTGTATCCATTAAAAAAGGATCAAAGGAGCATACAAGACTTGTGCAAGGCGTATGTACCAAGCTGAATAACTTAATAATGACTCTGAATTTGGATTACTTTTCCTTCAAATCGCATTACATGAAAACAACAAACACACAATATAAATGACAAAAGAATCTCTTTTTGAATGTCCACTTTGTTTCTGTGTTACAATATTGGTTCCGCTACGGCTGTACAGAGTATCACCTAGTCGAGCATTGCTGGTTTTCAATTTTCCTGAGGCACAGCGCCAATTTGTGTGCCATCATTAATTGTGCTGAAATTATTATCATAATCGTTTCATTTAATCACAAATTTTTCACCAGTTGCCATGTTTTTAAAGACTTTAACACGATACATAATTATAATATTAATAAATAAAATTCAAATTAAATAAATTGAATAAAATTACTCACTCATATGAGAACTACGAGTATTCAAAAAAACGGCCCCATTTTAGTACGTGTCGTTTATTGAAAACTATAATTTATTTTACCATTGCAGAGGCCTTCTAAGTATATATATTATTGATCAGGGCGACGAGGCAAGTCTATATAACCAAGTCCGTCTGTCCGTCTGTTTCTATGCAAAGTAGTCACTTTAGTTTTTTAGCTAGGTGGATGAAATTTGGTATGGAGCCTCTTCTTTTGCTGCAGTTAGCTCATATGTCAGAGCCGACCGAATTGGATAAGTTTATCATGTAGTTGTAATAGAAACTAAGAGAATTATTGAAGAGATTTTTCTGGAAATCTTTTGTGTTTCAAAATATCTTAATAAACTTTACATGTACTATAATATAAGTATAATTTAAGCATTGCTTAAAAAAACAAAATTTTTATTCTCCTCTCCAGTGGTATTTAATAGAAAATCAGCCGTTCTCTGCTACACTTCTGAACATGCTCTGCTTTCTTTATATATAACTGCTCGAACTATATACTAAAGTGTTAGATATATCTAAAAATGTGTTGTAAAAATTTTATGATTACAAATTGTTAGGGGTTCCTTTAAAAGGTCGTAACTTTGCTCTCAAATTTTCATCCAACTTTAATGAGGTTTCATGCTAAAACTTTTGAAGCTATGCGGACCCAAGTCTAATTCACTAGAGAACTTTATTTTATTGCGATATCTCATATAAGCATTCATATACATAAATTATTTTTATTTTATATTTTATTCAGCATTTCGCCAATTGGCCACATAAAAACTCACATAACTCGCTGAGAATGGCAATTGAAATTCATGTTTTTTGTTTCATAGCCACTTAGTGGAAAGCAGCAGTTAAAGTTGAAGTTGATATTGAAATTCCTGATCGCTCATATGAATTATGGCTGGTAACTATACACTCAGCGAAAAAACGAAGTATTTTGTAGATGAATCAAACCTTGTAAGAAGTTGGCTAAGTTCTGGAATCGGAGTAGAACGAAAAGAGAAAAAACCAAAATTAAAATATAGAATTTAGCTTTAACTAGAATTTAGCATGCCTTATTTTTTTGAGTGTAACTCATGTTGTTGCCTCCGCCACCCGATTGCGTTTTTGTCTTGGCCTTCACCTTAACTCGAGTGGCACTTGTCTAAATGACCACTTGGGTGGTTTGCTCATGAAACTCTAAACCTCCTCTCGCCTCCTGCAAGGAAGCACTGTTTGTGGGTTAACATCTGGTTCCATTTGCTTCACGTGCCACACATTTCATATTTGCGGCAATTGCGAGCGCAGTTCTGTGTGCCATTTGTCGTGTGGTCAGAGAGGATAAGGGTTAACACTGGGCTTGGGTTCTCGGTGTTTTTTTTTTTCCTTTTGTTTCTGCTCATAACCGGCAAATACAAATGGCCAAGTTTAAGGTCTGACCATTTCAATTTCATGCAGCTTGACCAGCTCAGCCTTACACAGAATGGTTGGGAAAGGGGGAAATGGGAAAATGGAAACCCTCGGAACACTTGAACTACAACTTTTTGCTGCTTACTTTCTCAATTTCCACAGGCCACTTGAACACTTCTTATTTTTTCACAGTGTTCTTTCGGGGCCACATAGTTGTTCAAACTTTAAGTATCATTGACCTTTTTGGGGGCGCAGTTTTCTTGGACATGGCTTGCTGGCATATAGGCGCAACAGTTGCCGCATCGAGTTAAGCGTCGGCAGCCCAGAAAATTACCTTAAAACATAAACAAATGTAGACTCTCTCTATATGGGGAGGGGGTAGATGAATTGGAACTGGAACTGGAACTGAAACTGAAACTAAACCTAACGACGAAGCGGTACACAGAGCGTGCCAAGCTACGTGTGAAAATAATGAGCAGGCATGCTTAACACAAAAGCAGAAGCAGAAGCAGAAGCAGAAGCAGAAGCAGAGGCAGCAATAGCAGCAGCAGGAGCCGGGGTCATTATGCAGAAGGGTTGGGGCGGGTGTCCGGGGGCACTAAAATATAAACAACAATATTTTTTATACTCTCTGCACCCATTAGAAATTTGTTTAAAAAAAAAGGGGCATATTCACTTTATGCCAGCGTTTGCAACAGACGAGCACTCAAAGTTTGCATTATTTTATTTCTTCATTACGCCAGGCCAGGCCTTAAAGAAGTAATTCTATATCTTCTCTTTCTCTATGCAATGCTTAGGCTATATAAATTATGATATAACAATTAAAGTTTCTGTATCTTTAACTGAAAAATAGATTTTTTTTTAGTTTGTTTTTGTTTATCCTACACAAAAACAGTTCTTTTCATATGAATAATTTCAATTGATTTATAGCTCATGCTAAGACAGATTTAGATTTTTAGAATTTTTAAAGTATTCCATTTATTTAAATTAACTGAATCTTATAAAATAAGTGAAATAGCTTAAATCATTCTGAAGTGCTTGCAAAGAGAAGTTTTTTGATTTTTTTTTTATATAATTTATTGTTTACTTTTATTTATTAATATTCTATGGCTTATTATTAGGATTTTATCTTATTATCTTATAAATACATTTTTTATTGTGATGAATTGCAAAGCAATCACCCCATTAATTTCCTTATTAATACAAAATTTATTAAAATCAACTTACAATTAATTAATTAATTAATTTATCACAGAGTATTAGAGAGTATCTGATAGCCGTGAGTTTTGAGCTGCAGTGTGTAAACACAGTAGTGAGAAAAATGCAATCCAAAATCCCTGGAAAGTCATTTTCGAAAACTCAGTGTGAGTGTGAATGTGTGAATATGTGAATGTGTGAATATGTGAATATGTGAATATATGTGTGTGATCCATCATTGAGTTGCTAAACAAACAAAGCAGCTACAACAACAACAACAACAAAAAGAACAACAACAGCAGAAACTTTGACGTTAATTTGCTGCCGCCGCGTTGAAAATAAAAATTAATATATGCCGCAACACGTTTCGACTTCCCAAATGAAAGAGAGAGATAGAGAGGGAGAGGGAGCGGGAGAGGGAGCGGGAGCGAGCGAGAAGAGAGTGAGAGTTGGAGAAAGAGATAGAGTGTGAGGAAGCGATAGAGAGGACAAACAGAGCCGCAGTCTTGCTGAGTGTATTTGTTGATTTTAGATGGGGAGCACGAAGGGGGGACAGGGGCAGAGCTCAGCAGCTTCAGTTTGAAAATAGTTTCCGTTGAAAGCGAAGAACTTGCCACGCATTCCCTCTCCTCCTCCGCAGGTACTGTGAAAGTGCATGATTCAGCTGCCACGCCCACTAATTACGTGCTGCGTGTGTGTGTGTGTGTGTGTGTGTGAAAAGGAACGCAACAAAGAAGTTAATTTGATTTCTATTCCTGCCACTCTCGCCTGCCACAGCAAGCACAAAAAAAAAAATGCATTAGGCTCCACTGCTTTCTCCCTTTTCAGACCTCGTCCACCCACCCATACCCACTCTTATCCAATCAACTCTTAACTTGGCTGAAAAAGCATAGAGAAACCCGAAGAATGATTGCACTTTGCTGTTCCTTGGGCAAATAAAGGAAACGTCATTTCGAATCTAAACTGAAAAGCAACGAACTACTTGTACTACTCGTACTACGAGTACGAAGCAAAAATAGCAAAAGGATAAAATGGGAAAATCGAATCTGAAAACAATCGCCTCAAAATCAGATGTTCTGACAAATGTACTCACATGTCCTTTCCTTTCTTGCATTCTGATACTCTTTATCAAGAAAGGCAGAAGTTAAAGTACTTGCCAAATGACTGGGCACCAGCCAATGATCATTGATCAAAGGATACCCCTAATTTAGTGAACTTAATTTTATCAGTTTATTCAATATGTTACCTTAATAACACAAATACATATTCATATAATCTCTAATATATAATATAAAACTCTTTGTCCTCACTGGCTGATTCATCATCGTCCAGATTGGCTCACGATTTGAGAATTGAAAACCAGATTTATATTATGATGAAACTTTTGATAAAGAAGGGATTTTGGAAAGTTTGACACCTTGTATGCAACTTTGTTGTTTTCTTATTGATCGGCTTTACATAAGAAGTTTTCGTATGTCGCGATAAACTATAAAATGCAGATCAAAATCTAAGATATACCTGGTTGAAATTTTCCGAAAATCTTAAATTCTTCGCTCAATATAATTGAAAATCGCTTCATGCTTATGGTTGGGGTTCAATTATTCAAAGCTCATTGAAGAAGAGGTTTCTGTGTACTGTTGAACCTTAAGTCTCTCTTCAAAATAAACTATCAAATAGTAAGTAGATTTGTAGTCGAGACTGTTAAGCAATAAGATTTCCGTCTTGGAATATTCTAGCCAAACTGTAAACAAAGTGCAAACAGCTCGAAGACTGTCACACGAAATGAGCTGTCGGAGCTACTGGATGCAACTGCAGGCAGGAGAATATATTTAGACGTGGCTTACTGGAAGCTCTGTAAGCGAAATAAGACAGCAATGAAAAGGCAGGCAGCAGGCACACTAGAGTACACACAAGAAAAGGAGACAATGTGCAAACTATGCACAACAGATATGCAACAGTGGATGAAGCTTGCAAAATATATAGAAAAATTTCCAGAAAACCTACTTAGACAACATCGAACTAGCAATAAATAACTTTTTTTTGACCACCTAGAAAGAGAAACCAATATTTCATTTAAGTTCCACGTCATAAGAAATAAAAATCATATGTATATATTGGCAGTTATCTGAAAAGCGTGAACTTCGCATCTCTTGGGATTTGAACGCCTTGTGCAATGAATTGCACTTCTTCTTTTTCCCTGCCGCATTCGTAATGAAGACAAGTCCCAAAAATCCAAAAATAAAAGAATAAGGAAGACGACTAGCTGCGACAAGGACATGGCCTAGACAGACCAGACTGCCTGGCAGCCGCACCGGACTGGAATTTGGTTTCTGGGTTTGGATTCCGGAGTCGTTGGAGCGGCGGTCCGGATCCTGGTGCTAGTCCATGTTTGTTAGTCTGTTTGTCTGTTTGTCTGTCTGTTTGTTTGCCAACTGTCTGGGCCGGCAAACAGGCCAGGCAATAAAATAAGCAACAAAATGAAATGGCTGCAGACATTGGCAGACGGCATCTTGGAGACTTGCCCACTTGCCTCCCTTGCTCCTGCTCCAGCTCCAGCTGCACCTGCACAGTACACAAAAAATATATGGAGTTAGTTATTCACACTTAGAGAAAAATCGACAGAATCCTCTGCCCAAATGTAGCCAAAAAATTACGTTTTTTAAAATAGTTTTGAGATATTCTAAATATAAGGGGTTTGCTGTACAAGGTTTAAGAAAAACCGAATAAATTTGGAACTGAAGAAGTTGATTATTCCAAATAATGTGGTAGTCAGTTGCTCACACTCAGAGAAAAATTGGTAATCAAATCAAGTGAAAGTCGTAGAAATTGGTAAAATAAAGTCTGTATTGTGTTATAAGATAGAAGCATATTATTCATCTAGCAGATTTAAATTCTAAAATGAAAGTGGAATAAATTAAATCTCGGTCATGATAGAATCCACACATTTTTTCTCAGAGTGCAGGGAGTGCTCCACCATGCCAGAGGATGCCACAGCATGGAAAGTCTTGTCTTGAGCATCGAGCGTTGAGGCGCTTCAGTTTTTCTTTTCGCCTGTCGCAAATAGTAAAAATATTTACCAATAAACGTTGGCGTTGGCGTTCGTAGAAAGATGATGCTGACTCAACTATCCCACTCAATCTACATCTATTTTTCTATCTGAATCCTTCCCTCTTTCTGGGCAAGCGCCAGCTAACGAGTGGCCTTTGAGCAGCACGTTCGTGTTTAGACTCTTAACACATTTTTCGGTTCGCTTTCATTTCGACTCAAGTGCAATCAGCACAAGAAGAAGAAGGCGGACGCAGGACAGGGGACAGGGGACAGGGGACAAAGGACGACAGAGAGTGGACAGTCCTTGGACGGGACAGCGGCACGTACAACGTTGTCTCGCCCAGACAGTTTGCAAACAGGAGACACAACGCAACTGAATCCTGTAACCCACAGATGCCCCATAGCCCGCCTCTCCCCGGCAAGTCAAAAAAGCTTTCACTACTCATTCTTCCTGCCTTCATGCGTCCTTCCGTTGGGTCTTCAAGATAAAAACTAGTGGATCAGCAGCACTTAATTACATGAAACGAAAACTGTTAACATTTCTGCTTCTGACGGGTTTGGGTCGTTAGGGTTGTTGTTTTTAGCTTGATTCAAGCTAAGTGGGAGGTGCTCTTAAGTAGCCAGGCCATTGTTATGTCCTGCCTAGTCTCATAAAAGCATTGAGTGATGGCATGTGACATGATAATCATCGTCAACGTTAGCAAACTTTTCCAGCAGCAGCAACAGCAGCAGCAGCCTTCAAGGATTCAAGGCGCTGCACAGCTCCCACAATTAAACGCCGACGCGTGCACCCATAAAACTGAACACTTCCTGCTTGCAAAGGATGAAGACGAACGGAACGAGGAAGGAGTGTTAATTGACCTAATTGTTACTTGGTTACTTGGTCATCATTGAAAAATTTACGAGCCAAGATGTGACCCATAATCCTGTTAGCCATTTCATAAACAAAGTTCTTAATACAGCGAAATATGAAGAAACAGACAGACGAATAGACGGATCCTTCTCGGATATGTCTCCTTTCATGCATTACAGATTTTGTGACAAAGTTATACCGTTTTTTGTCTAAAGATAACTTCTAAGATTCTATTTTGTAATTGATATGCCTGCAATATGTCCTTATTTTCTCATGTTTAAGCGGAAACTAATCCGTTTCTTACCAGATTTAAAGCATAAAATATACCAAAGATATGGTTGATGGCATGTCCTTTCCGTTTTGGTCGAGCTATTAAAAAGTGCAAATGTAAGCTAGCATAAATAATAAAATATTTATGTGGCTAGTAAATGGCCAGGATATGAGCCAGCAAGGAAGTGAGGTAGTGACCCACAAGAAATAAAGCCAAAATGGGTGGCCCGGGCAAGAGTCGCGTACGCTTTATGCCCGCAAGTTTTATAATCTGATGCGATTTTGCGATTTGTAAAACGGACAAACAGAGAGAAGCCGCTTTTAAAAAATGCACCAGCAGAAGTAGCAGCAGCAACGGCAGCAACAGCAGCAGCAACAGCATCAACAATAACAAAAGTTGCTGCTGCAACAGGAAGAGGGAAAGCAGCAGCAGCAGAGCAGCACCAGGCAGTTGCCATAAAAGGAGCTAAAGTACAAATCGTTGTCACATGTGAGCCGCATTTTTATGGCCGCCGGCTTGGGAATTTCTGTTGCCTGCGGCAAGAGGAATTTATTGTGCGCACTGTAAATGGTCAAGAGCAGGCAGAGTTTTGGGCATCATCCAGTGGCTCACTCCTCTTCCGCCTGCGCCTACTCCTCCACCATAGGCAGCAGCAACAGTGACAACAGTTGCTGCTGCTCCCATTCAAATGCGCAACAGGTCAACTTGCAACTGCAACTCTGTAACTCTGTAACTCTCAAACTGGCTGCAGGCGCTGCAATTTTTATTGCTTTCACAAGAATCGGCTGGACCAGAGCCCTTAAAAGGCCGCTCTGCCTGCTGCCTCTTCGAACAGGAATGCATTGGGAATCGAGTTCCTTGTATTTGTTGAGGATGATTCAATTGATTGATTGATTGATTGATCGCTGCCCATTGGCTGCCTCTTGTTGTTCGCTTCACCCGTTCAATAAACGAAACGCGATCGCAATGACAACGCACTCAGCGACAAGCTCGAAAATAACTCGATCCACACAGCGCCTTATCAACCAAAAACCCAAAAAAAAAAAAACTGCTTGACAATAACCTATAAAAATATACAGAACTTATGACGTGTTCAAATTAAAATAAATGTAGTTCAATAGTTTATTCAATGTATGTATTCATGTAAATATCAACAAGTTCATCGACAGCAATGAAACGTGCAATAAATTTCATTATCGCCTCATATTCACAAGAAAAGGCACCGAAGATCTAATACACTTACTGACTGAAAAAGGCAATTGCAAAATTTGGTAACACTTACTTATGTTGACCCAATGTTTTCAGGCAGCAGTTTTTGGTTTGCATTTAGAAACCATGCTCTAATATAATATATAATATATATTGAATCCAACTTTTCGATAAATTGTTCCTTTCTACGGCACCTTCAACAACAGAAGGTTGAACGCCCATCTATTCATTTATTCATCTCAAAGCCCGAGAGACTAGTTTGAGGGACATGGCTATATCGACTTGTCCCGTCCTCCTGATCAATAGTATATATATATATGATGATATTATAGGGTCGAAGATGCGCCTTCAATGCATTACACATTTCGTAACGGAGCTATTATAAAAATTGACGCCAGTGTATAAAAAGGTCTTGAGACGGTTAAAATTATAGATATATATATAAATATAAATTATAGATAATTTCTTTATAATAAAATTTTGTTTTATTGGGTAAATTGTTTTTGGTGTCATGTCAAGTCCTATTCAATCTTATTTAATATTTTTAATTTTTCAATATCAAATATTATATGCTTATCAAGAACTTACTAAAAATTAACCTTGATAAAAAACCACAATTGATGTCTCTGATGTCAATTGAGAAAACTAGTTCGATCCATCTATAATGTTTTCCTTGAATGTATGTAATCACAGTCAAGGAAAAAATAATAGAAGCGGCATACAACTTTTCATCTCAGCCAGATTGTTGAAACTTATATATATATAGATGGAACGTTGATATCTGTACTTTCAAATGTTATCCGCTTTGAGTCCATTTCTTCAATAATTAATATATTGAATGAATACAATTTATTCTAAAAATGTTTTAGGGAATTAACATTAAGCAAAATAAAAACTGAATTTTCTTAAAACCAAAGCTTAGGAGTAAAAGGACTCAAAATTCGTAGAATTTTTAGCAGCTTCAATTTTTTAAGAACAAATTTCGTTAAGGCTAAGCAAACTGCATACAGAAAATAATGGCAATGCTAAGTTTAAGTTAAATAATTATTAATTTTAGTTGCAGTCGTACTTAAAAAACTAAAAACTAAAATGAAAAAAAAAAAAACAAATATGAAGGGGATTAACTAAGTGAATCGATCCGGTTATCTATGGACCAATAAGTCAAGTTGAGATTAAATGAAGTACGAAAATTCTTAAATTGAGCTCAAAAGATATTATAATAAACGATTGAATGAAGAGCGGGTTAAAAGCGGGCTATTTTCTAGATAAAAACAGCATAAAATCAAGAATTTCGTGTTTGAAAAAACCTGGTTTGAATCAATTTGAACTTGTCTTTAGGAAATCCGGATTTGCGCTACTTTTGACACCACAGGATAGCGATTTAGGTACGGATTTCTTGATTTCATTCCGTTTTTAGTTTTACTTGCTTACTCCAAAGTAGTACCAAATGAATTTGTTGTTTAAAATAATTAATATTAGTTTTGTTCCATTATACAAATCTTAGACTTATCTTAGACGGAGGCTTCATCTGTGGAATCCAGTCGATTGACCTAGTCTGAAGTGACCTTAGTATTTTATTCAAAGTTAGCTTAAAAAATAATGGAAACTAATTGTTGTAATAGCACAAACTTAAAATTAGTTCAGTTTAAATCACTTTACTTGGAACTAGTTGACAGATTAGCTGATTCAGCGAAACAGACACAAAGCCAGCTCTGATCTAAAAAATGAACCAGCGCTGTGAACTGACGCAATTTGAATAGCATCATGAATAAAAACATAAATTTATTATTTATTTATTTACGATGAGCTGGCAGACAAAGTCCAAGCCGACGGGAACCGAACTCGTCCATTGATAAGACAAAAATAAAAACAAAAAATAATAATAAAAAAAGGCCCCACATCTGTTGATTTCACTTTCACATTTTGCCGGCAGTCAACAGATAGTTTTTGAAGCTCGATCGCAACGGATCCCCAATCGTTTGACTCGCCGGTGCACATTGTGGCATATTCACAGTGTATTCATTGTTTATTCGTTGCGTATTCATTGTTTATTCATTGCATCTTTGTTGTCGTAATATGTGGACGCAGAGCATAAGACGTGCCCTTTCGCAGGTAACGCCCTCTATGGGTCGCAGGCTGAGCGCACGCATTGTGAACGAATCGTATATAGAGGTCAAGGCGCCGCAATCTGATCCTACTCCAGCCGCCACATTGACCTTTCCGGGCGTTTGGCTGCGGGATAATTGTCGCTGCTCGGCATGCTTTCACATCAGTTCACAGTCGCGTCGCCTGGACTGGAACACCTTTGATCCTGCCGTGCGGCCCTTGGCTCTGCATGTGGACGCTGCTAAGCAGCAGGTGCACATACGCTGGAGCGATGCCCACGAGAGCAGCTACGAGTTGGATTGGCTGCAGCGACGTAGCTTTGATAAGCAGCGTCAAACCGATTACCTGAATGACTTTTATCGCCCCAGAACAGAGCATTGGGCGGGCGCACAGTTTGAGCAGATTGCACGAAGTTTTCACTACGACCAGGTCATGTCAGACGATGCTGCACTGCAGCAGTGGCTACAGGCGTTGGCCGTTTACGGCGTGGCACTGCTCAATGGGGCACCACTGGATAAGGGTGTGGTGCGACGGCTGGCTGAGCGTGTAGGATTCATACGACGTACCACATACGGCGAGGAGTTCATAGTTCAAGCCAAACCCGGTGCCCAGAACTATGCGTACCTCTCGCTGCCACTTCCATTGCACACAGATCTGCCCTACTACGAGTACAAGCCCAGCGTCAATATATTGCATTGCGTGGTGCAGACGAAGTCACAAGGTGGCAGCAATCTCCTTGTGGATGCTTTTCACATTGCAGATCGACTGCGTCAGGAGCATCCTTTGGACTTTGAGCGTCTCACTCGCACGCAAGTTGACTGGAATGATATTGGCAGTGAAGATGGAAACGAGTTTCATAATATTTGGCGTGCACCCGTCATCTGGTAAGTTACAGAGGCTATATCCGAATGTCGATAGCACTGCCAATCGATAGTACAAACGATAATCCTGATACAACTAATCCAATGTATCTGTGCAATCTCTTCTAGCTTGGATAATGCTGGCGACTACACGCGAATTAATCACAGCGTCCCACAGCGAGACAGTCACTTTAACGTGCCCCTGAATGAAGTGCAGCCCTGGTACGAGTCCTATGCCCGCTTTGTCCGCTTGGCCCGAGATGATGCGCATTCCTTCAAGACGCAACCGGGCGATGTGCTGACCTTTAATAATCTGCGATTATTGCATGGTCGAACCGGTTATGATGATACTGAGAATAATTCGCGTTATATTGTGGGCGCATATTTGGACTGGGATATTATCTATTCGCGGTTGCGCGTGCTTAAAAAGCGGCTCAGCCAAGTGCCCACCGCCAACTCCGACTCCTCCTCCTTGTCGTCCTCATCATCCAGTTTATCCTCTGCTTAAATATGCCAATAAAAGTCAGCGACATATTTTCCAAGCCATTTGCAGTGAGCTCATTTGAATAGTTGCCCAGCAATGTCAAGCAGCCATCACATATGCCCAGGCCTAGCAGCAGCACCAGCCACAGCCACAACCCCGCAGCGTATTTGGCGCGCCTTAATCCCAAGGAAAACCCAAGGAAACCAACGAAAAATGCGACGCCGTCATTGGCAGTTAAAGCAGCTCAAGCGCGAAAATGAAAAGTTGTAAAAAATCATGATGATCCTGGGCGCGTTGTTGCGGATTATTAGCGTCAGGATGCTGACAAATCGCTTGTGAAGATGATTGACAGCAGGCACTACAGTGGGTTCTTTCAGTTTTTTTCCAGGGTGAGCCTACAAATTGGCCAGCAGCGGCATCCGCATAGGGTTGCTATATGCAAATTTGGCTGACTCCTAAAGTGTCAAATATTCTCAAGTTTTTGTAACGGCACTCAGCAGGGAAATACAACCCAACAACTGACTACCCGACCGGCGCCGAACTGTTTACCTGGGGGTTAGTCAACACACTAGACGCTATTCAAGTTTTGGAGTGCATTAACCTTTAGTAAATGCCGTTAATCGCTTAACGCGCGCAATTCTAAGGGCATTCCTCAAACCCCCAAGCCGCAATGAATATCTGCTTGGGCCAAGTGCTTGAGGGCTCATACGAATACGTCTGAATGGTAAGAGACTGTGCAACTTTCTATGCCAATTTCTTTTGAATATTTTATAGAGCTCCATTATGCCTACTTATGTCTTGTTATAGTAATAAAATAAAATTTAAAAAGTGCGCGCCAACGGCGTTAAGGGCGAGAGCGTTTAGGGATAGAGGTGGGTTTCCAGGATGGGGCAGGGCTGCCTCTTGAAATCGTTAAGAAAAATACGAACCTGAAAAACCTACTGTAACAGTTGAACGAGAAACAGCACCGACAACTCTGAGGTTTGAAAACATTTTTGAATAACAACGGTTACAGCGACAGCGACAGCGACAACAACAACAACAACAAAAAAGGAGTGAGAGCAAAAGTGAAGCAGGCAAAGCAAGGGCCCAAGGGACTCTGCGGCATGCGAGAAGACCCCTCACGGGTTTGCGGTTTTCTTCGGCCTACGTCGACTTTGCTAGGCGCAACAGTGAGTCTTGCCATAGAATATTTAATAAATAATATTAAATATATTATATAGACCAACTTTTCCGTGCAATCGGTAAACTTTGGTCGACAAAAAATTAAATTTAGCTAAAATTTTATAAATTTGGGTTCAAAGTCGAAGAATCCTTGGACAATAAAATATTAAAATTTTACGAAACAATTAGAGCTATGTATGCATATTTATGAAGTTATTTAGCTTACCTGCAGTAAGGACAAATAGCTTTAGATTTATTTTTAAGGTATTAATATAATAAGTATAAATTTTATTACAATATTATAATTTAATTTATTTAAAAAATCCAATGAAGTTAGTTTCTGCATCATTTCGTTCTTCCTAAAATTTTATTTTTGAGTTTTATTTAAAACATACAGATTTTGTGCCTAACCTTTAAAAAGAAAAAAAAATGTCGATAATTTTTAATAATACATAATAAAGTCTCGATTAATTTTTAAGTCTGCTTGATTTGTTGCTGCTTATTTACAGAAACGTTTTCTTATAAGAAATTTAATATTAAAAATATTATTAATTGCTTCTATCATTAAATAGAAACATAATTTAAATTTTCTTTTATAAATATTTTATGCTAATTTTAACAAAATGCTGCTGCGTAAATATTTAAAGCCAACATAAACAGGTTAAAAACAAAACATTGATTTTTTGAGAACTGTAGTTAACTACATTTTCTATTTATGAGCAGAAACTAGTTTGTGGCGTCCCCAAAAAGTATGCCACAAAATAAGTTTGCCGAACGGCTGAAACAAATGAAAGTTGCTGAAATAGTTGCATACTTTTGGGAGAAGGCAAATAGACAACAGTACAATTTGTTGAATTAAATGGGGAGCATTATAATTATTCTATGGCTAAACTAATCAGCTTGATTTTGGTGTAGCGCATGGGAAGTTTTCTTTAGGCTTTAGTGGCATTGAAGAGAAACACTTCCGCATTTTCTTGGTAGCAAATGGAAGCTGATCCTGCGAAGGGGAGCAGTGGCAGGAGTAGGAGTATTTCTATGTAGCCCAACACGCATCATGACGCCCAGACGAAAAGCGTAAAACTTCTTTTGCTCAGAAAATGAAGAGTCTATAAAAAGTTTACTTTTTTAATACTTTTCGCATTTATATGTAATAAAAATCTTGTAAAATGCGCCTTTTTTCCACTTCACAATGCGACCCCGGACTGTAAATGTATTTGTGTATTTGTGTGTGCACTCAAAGAAAAAAGAACATAAAATTCTGTGCTTAAATCAAGTACAAACATAAGCTCGGATTTCCTAAGCCCTATCAAAATAAAATGAAAGTTCTCTTTGTCAATCTTCAATTGCCAAGAACGAAATTTTTGAAAATCCCATTTTCATTTTTGTGAAATTTTAAGTAGAATTAAGAATTGGCTTAAAAAGTTAAAATTTGGCAGTAATTTAATTTGATTTGAAGAGTCAAAAAATCAAATTGTATTTCAATTTGTTTTCAATTATTTACAGGGTATGCAGTTTTTCTAATTTCAGGATTTGCTTCACAAATATGCGGTTTGGGCGCCGTGGCAAGGGGTTTTGGTTAGTTTCGATTATTATTTCATATTTTTAAATTTAAAAAAATATATTTAATTTTCCATTCAATAAAATTTATACGTAAAACCTGAATAAAAAATTAATATTTCATATGAAGAAAAGATGAACAGAAAGGGACTTTGAAATCCAGAAGGAATTGGCGAACCAAAAATAGTGGTTTGGTTACCTCTTTTTCTTGACACCTGGATCAACTTAAAATGTAATGTAAAAATAAGTTTGTAAATTTGAAATATTTTACATAAAAGTAGAAGAAAGACTAAGTAGAAAGATTTTTTTTATAGTGCATATTTATATGAATGGTGCACACTTCCATTTAGGGTTCAGTGCAAAATTCTGTTATACTCGACTGCCGCTGGCAACAACTATGACTTGGGTTTGAGTTTGGCTCTGTGTTTGGCTCTGGGTTTGACTCTGGGTTTGACTCTGGGCTTGGCTATTTCCTCGAATGCTTTCCAACTTTCTGTTGTAACATTTGCTGCAGCGGCAATAGCAACAACAACAGCAACAGCAACAGCAACAGCAACAGCAACAGTAACAGTAACAGCACTTGAAATCCAAACAGCGTAATTCCCTTACTGTAGCCGTTGTAGACGTAGACGTTGGGCTGATGGCTCTGATGATGACGAGGATGCTTCTTAGTGAAGCTAAGCATCTCCTGGGGCAGAAAAACGCAGTTACGTCCAATGAAAAAAGCAGAAAAGAAAAAATCATTCGAACTGGTTGTGGTCGCAGAGCTAAGTATAACAAAAACAGCATTCAAAAAAATAAATAAAAAAAAGAAAGGTTTAATGCGGCCTAAGCTGTCCTGGCAACGGAAACGCCAATTCCATTGGTATTTTTATCCATGGCAACCAACCGGAACATATCATCAGAAAAGTGAACCCAAATAAAGCTGGGGTCCGGTTCATGCTTTGAAGCTGCCACAAATACAGGATACCTGCGCCTGCTCTGCTCTGCTCTGCCTGTCTGATTGGCCAACTAATCCTGTGCATATCTCAAACGTGTGCTTTCAGCGTGTGGCGAATTCAAATTTGCCACTGTTTGTTGCCGCATTTTTGCTGCAGCATTTAATACACTAAAAGCTTAGGAGGGGTTGCTGCTGGGGGGCGTGAGCGGTACCGGGAATTTCACAGCATTTTTCAATTTTTCACTTTAATCAAATTAAAATTCATTCGTTGCGCTTATGAAGCGTGGAAATGGAGCTGCTACTGAGTTCTGTTGGGGGGCGTTTCGTCGCCTGCCACGCAACTTTTTGTCCTTGCATTGCCAGGCAACCAGACTTTCAGCCTATGCCAATGCGAGGAGCAACCAACCAACCACCCAGCCAAGTGGTTTACCCAGCCAAATGCCGCTTTTTGTTAAGTTTTCCTGAGGGCCAAAAACTTTGTCCGCCGCCGCCGCTGCCGCTTTGCATTGCGGTCTGCCGGCTGTGTCTTCCTCTTAACCTACCCCCTCTCCGAAACAAATCCTCCTCCACAGGCAGGCACAACTCTTGGAACACTGCAGGGCATTTTGGGCAACTACAATGAATGTACATTTGGCCGTGTGTCTGGAGAACTGAATGCAACAGCAGCAACAGCAGCAGCAGCAGCAGCTCTTTTTGCAACCCCTTGAGGCGCTGAAATTTGATAAATATGCGTATTAGTTTCAGTTGCTGGCTCATAGACAGAAGCACAAGGAAAAGCAGCAGTAGCAGTAGCAGGAGCAACAAACAGGAGCAGCAGGAGGAACAAGCCCTTCAGCAACATCAAAAACTAAACGATGCTGGGGGCGAGAATGTTGCTTAAATTGTGCTTTAAATTAATTTTCCTTTTACTTTATCTGTTTGTGATTGAAAATTCCCTGACCACAAAAAGCAACCCGAAAGTATGCAATATAATTCGCAGAACTAATGCACAAAAAAAAAGGAGCAAGGAATAATTACATAGCCTGCTGCAAGAGCGTAGACTGTATTCCCATAAATACAAAAACAAATTAAGGGATATCATTTTTTTCACATTTGACTTTAAAGCAATTTTGCTTTTTTAATTTTCCGTAGTTTTTTTTAGATTCTATTTTAATTTATAGTAAGCTATTAAGGAAAGGCTATCTTCGGCCCACCGAATATTACATACTCTTCCAGACTGGAATAAAATTCGAAATATTTTACATTTCTTTCCTCAGCTGAAAGATATAATAATCTGATATTTTTTTCAGTGTTTAGAAAACACATAATTTTTATTTTCTAATTAATTAATTAGCCCGGGGAGAGTTCATTTGCAGAATAACACTTTTTCGTACCGCTTAAAAAAATTTAAAGCCCAAGTCTACAGATATGCATATATCTTCAGCTCTTTATCGAAATAACTTTTTATTTATAATCACAAGAGCGAACTCTACAGTTCACTTGTTCTTATTCCAGGGGCGGAAGATCGAAAAAACGTGAAACACATAGTGTAGAGCCTAGAAAATAAATTTGGAGGCGATCGGGTTAGAATTCGACTTTTCTCCATGCAACTTTTGATTCTATTTCGGGTATGGATTTTCAAAAAAATGAGAAGTTGTGTAAGTTTTAACCAGACTGCTCATAAAATAAGAAAGTTTCAAAAATGCGTTTTTGTCCATTTTGCTTTTGGTGTGGAATTTGCCAAAATCCCGTATTACTGAAAACTTTCATCATAACATAAATTTTGTGTCCAAATTTCAGAAACGTATATATTATTGTGTGGGCTTGTTGTTGATAAATAGGATAGGAAAAAGAGTTATACATAGATATATATGTCTATGTATTACTCTTTTTTGATGAAGGTATCCATATATATATATATATATATATATATTTAATAGAGTCTAGAAGCCTTCTTTATACTTACCCCGTAGTTTTGCTGTTACCCAACCAACCGACCGGCCATAAATAAAAGAACTTGGTCTCAACCATTTAATTTCGTTATTATATATTAGCAATTTGTCCACTTAATTCGATTAAACTTTTGTGTTTTATTTGCTTTACTTGGTTTCTTTTCGATTTACTTTTTCTTATTTATTTCTCTGTTTTTTTTTTTTTTTTTTTTTTTTTTTTTTTGTTTTTGTTTTTTACTCTTTCAAGTACACATAAATGATATATATATATATATGTATCTGTATATTAATATAACTTGTTCTTGTTCGGCTTGTCTTTGATATATTTATGCATGTACGCTTGAACGTATATCTATATTTAGTTGTTGTTTGCCGCAAAATTTGCATATATTTTCGGTTTATCGTGTAGTGTAGTGTAGTGTAGTGTAGTATAGGGCAGTGTAGTGTAGTGTTTATTATTAGTTATATAATAATAAGTACATAATTGTTTGTGTTCTTTTGTGTATATTAAGGTAAATACCAACTACAATACTTTAATATCAGACAATGTATTTTTCTTTATTTTCTCTGTGAACTTTGCTCTTTTTAGATCCTGTTAGATCCTTTTTCGTGTCATATTAATTATTTTTCTTTTTTTGTCTTTTGTTTTTGTGGCTTTTGCTTTTTGAGTATTTACAAAAAATCTAAGAAAAAAAATTGATGCCGATTTTTGTTTTCCGTTCTGCTTGTATTATAATTTCGGTTATATATATATATATATATATATATAGTATATATAGTATATATATATATAGTATGTACTCGTATATATGCATTTAAATAGTGTTTACGTTTATTATATAAAATGGTTTTTCTTTTTTTTTCTATTTTCTTTTTTTTTTCGAGTTTTTTACTATTTATTTTTATTAAGTTGCGTTTCGCGACACACACAAAGAGAATATTTGTAAGTAAAAAAAAGAGTTTTTTATTTTTATTTTTAATTTTTACTTGGCAAGGATGTGTAAGTGTGTGTGTGTGTGTGTGTGTAATTAGGATATGTGATTAGTGTTGTTGTTGTAAGTAGAAATAGTTCTAAGTACAATATGCACAAGGCTCTGGCAAAGCACATAGCAAAATCCCATAAAAAACGACAGAAAATAGGTGAGAGTTTCCCATTTTTTATGGGTTTCTTTTGTGCCTATGACTGTCTTTTCTCATGACATACAAATACATCAAGTATTTATTTATATTTAGATATATTTAAATACATTAGACGACAACAAAAACGTTTCTTACTTTCTTGTTGCTTTCTTCTCTTGCTTTGTTCCAGCTCTTCAATTAATAATTAATAGTTAAGATTACGAAAAAAATATATATATATAGTTGAAAAATAAATAAAAATAAAATAATAAAAAAAAACGGCTTGACATATCAACTAATGACTAATTTGGTTATGTTTGTTTCTCAGTTTTAAGTACTTTTAAAGAGTGTTAATTTTTTTCTTTATTTTTTTTTTTTTTGTTTTTTATTGCTATTTTCTTCATCATTTTTTCTCTTTCTGTTGACGCGGAAACGGAAGTCAGTTTGTCAGCTTGGGGCATAGAAATCTTCGCTGTGTGAGTGTGTGTGTGTGTGTGTGACGTATGTGTGAGCCAAATGCTATAGCCAACAGTTACTTCAAACGTCGAGTGTGTGTGCATGTGTGTGTGAATGGGCCTGACTTTTTCGCGCTCAACTGGCGCTCACATCAATTTATATGCTAATAGCGCCTGCAAGTTATTTAAAATACATATGCCACGCCCCCCAGCCCCTGAACGTAGCAAAAAAAAAAAAAAAATATTAATAGCACAACAGCAAAAAAAAACCAATTTATTTAAATATATATAAATGTTTTATACATAGGTATACAGGAAAAAAACAGTTAAAATCTCAACTGTGGAAAACAAAAATAATTCAGCATTTCTACTTAATATTTTTTTCCAAATATTCGAAAATGTTATGAATGTATTCATGTAAAAAAACGTGAATAAAGTATTTTTTCACAATTCTTTTCGGATTGCCGAAAAACAAATACCAAATTCTTGGCTGAAGCCCGCTTTTTTCAACCTCGGAACTTTTGATTTTTCTCAGATTTCTAACTCCAGATTATTCGAATTTAAAACTGATTCGATATGCACTCAAATAATTATAATTATAAAAATTATAGTGAGAGTAATATTAAAATTCTCGCACTTGATTTAAGCCCAACTGGAATTATCGGTCCATAGTTAGCCGGATCGTACTTGTATCTAGTATGAATAGGGATTGATTCACTTATTTAATCCCATTCATACTAGATTCGGAATGAAAAAGTCCGAATTGTACTTAAGCTTTTGAGAAACTGATTCCAACTAGAATTAAAAATTCTTAGACTTAAACTTAGCTTGCAATTTTTTTCAGCGCAATTGTTCGTTTTGCTGTGGCCGGATGAAAATCACTTGATTTCTAAAAATCCAAAAGAAATTCTGAGAGATCAACTGATTTTCGATAGGATCCAGGATTTTGCTGGGCTTATCATCAAGAATTAAATTTTATTAAAATTTCCCTTACTTTATTTTTAAGGCTTTTTGCAGTGTATGTACACATGTGTACGTGTATATATGTATATACTCGTTGTATATATTAATTAATATGGTTTTTCATGGCCGCTGCACGCCCATATTGGCTAGCCACGCCCACGCCCAAGCCCAAGCCCCCTCTTCCTCGACCTCGCTCTGCTCTGTTCTGCTCTCGTCATGTTGACAAAATTCAGTTAACGCAAAATCTCATTTAAATATGCATGAAGCCAGCCAGCCGCAGTCGCGACCAACCCGCAATTGAATTTCTTTTCATTTTTTATACGCTTTTTCTTTGTTGTTGTTGTTTTGTATTTTATTATATTGTGCTACAGGACACTTGATAGTGTGTGTGTGTGTGTGTGTGTGTGTGTGTGTGTGGCTAATTATGCGACCCCTGTTAAGTGTTTGCCCCACTGTCCAGTGAATCAGCTGTCTAGTTGAGGCAGATACTCGCATGTTGCCCCATTTTGATTTATAATATATCATGGTCACGGTCGCCAACTGTGAATGGCATGGCAATGGGGCAATGACAAAAGCAGGGGCGTGGACAGTGTGGGGGGTGACAGGGGCTGAGTGAGTGACTCTCTTGCGGAGAACACGAAAATAAATTCATTAAAGCATTTATCAAGTTCGACACTTGCTGTCATATATCATGTTACATTTTGAGCTCCAACATGTTTAATCCGCAGCCCCCAGTCAAATAAAACGTATCAAAAGTAACTAGTAAGAATGCTCGACTACCTAATACTCTATGAAATTAAGGCAGAGCATGTGATGGCATTAAAAATAACGGAATATGCAAAAAAAAAAGGAGGTTAGAATTGGGGTGAATGGTCTCAACATCATTAGCATCATCATACCCTTCCTTAAACGTTTTCACTGGGTATAGAGTATAAAAAAACAACAATGGAATATGTATGAAATGTAACAGTGTAAAATGCATACAAAGGGCAGAGAGGAACAGAGATAAAAGAGAGGGGCGGAGCGGGGATAACATATCACCAGTCAGTCAGCCCACGAAATATTCATTTTTCTCCACTGTGTTTTACTTTTTTTTCTTGTTGTTTAATTTGTGTAACGTGTTTCGTGTTTGTTTGTCTGTGCAACGCGATGCATGTCAAGTTTTTGAACAAGAGCTTGTCTACAGTGAGCCCTGACTAGCGTGCACTGGGCAACATTTTTTTTGGAGATTGTGAGGAAAACTTGTTTATAAATGCCCCTCGCAGTTGCCGAGCTGCCTCGTCCCTTGCCTTCGCTTAAGCTCGACGCCCTTTTATTATTTTTTATTTTTATGTATTTTTTTTTAACTGATTTGCATGCATAATTCAAATTGAAAATTAAATTCAAATAAATGTATTTTAAATTAATTTAACTGCTGGCGGCTATGTGGCTGCTGCTGCCGCTGCTGCTGTTGCTGCTGCTGCTGCGGTTGCGGCTGCTGTTTCTGCTGTTATTGTTGTTTGTTTTGGCTTTTTTCTGGCCTTTTTTATCAGTTTTTCCGTTCAACAAATTGTTATGCAAAAGCGCGTGAAAATCAACTAACAAATGGGCATAAACATCTGCATAATTAACAGCAAAACTGTTTGCATATATTTATTAAAAGCAAAAAAAAAAATGCAGATTGATAGACAAAAATAAATAAAATGCATATTAAACTGCTGTTGAAAGCAAAATAAATGAAACAGTAAAACCAATGCAAAATATGCGAGTATATTCAAAATACAATTTCCTAACCAAAAAAAAAAATGGACTGGGTATATTCAAAATGTGATGAATGCGACGATATGCAAAGCAAACTCAAACCCCGACCCGAAAAACAAAAAAGAAAAAATAACTCAAATAAAATTCAGAGTTGCTTGCAGCTGACAGTAAGGGTATTCAGGCAGGGCTTAGCAGAGTTTCAGATTTATTCTTGGTAGATTGCAAAAAAATATTCTCTTGAATTATTAAAAAGTAATCATTATTTTAAGAAGCAAAAAGACCATTGAGACTTCACAAAGATTTATGAAGAAAAGGGATATTCATAGAAAATATGTAAGGTCTCTTTGATTTTTTATTAAGTAAAGAAGTAAGTAAGAGTATTTATATGTATACAAGGTAGAAATAGTTAAAAGAATTGCAATAACAAGAAATATAAAAGAAGAGTGTTAATAAGGCAGCTTTATAGGTTCTTACTTATAGGTTTTTAATGACCCAATGAAAAGAATGAAAAAATTAAGAGAACAGGAGAATGAGGAAAGAAATTCGATTGTTCTTATAGCTTTAACTGAACACTGTAAAAAAGGGTATTAAAGTATTTATTAATCAATTTTAATATAATTTTAAAATAAATTGGGAAAATTGGATTCCAAATGCATATTTTCTTGATGGATACTCTTTCAAAAGGGAATATTATTGAGAAAGTTGATGCAAAGTATACTTTCACTCAATTTTTACTCAAAACAAAAGTCATAGGAGTCTTTATTAGTTAGCTTTATAGTTGGGAACACTGTATTATTAAATTAAAAAAAAAAATAAATTAATTAAAGAAGCTATTTAATGCTCTTTATTTTAAAGGAACGTTAAAATTTTTAAAAATTTCTATTTAAAGTATTTTACTTGCAATTGTACAGAAATTAATGAGCGTTCAGGCAAGAATTACTTTGCTGTGAATACCCCTAATGCATGCTGTTCAATGTGAAAGCCTGCTCCTTGTTGCTGTTGTTCTTGTTGCTTTATGGCTACACTTATGTGTTGACTATGCCTGTTTGTCTGCCCATACCTGAATACCCTGCCCCTCATTTGCTGTTGTTGGTGTTGGAGTTTGTCAGTCTGGACACGCGACACGCGACACGCGACATTGTCGACATTCAACATTCAACATTTAAGTATTTTCGCACTTGTTTCAAAAATTTATAACTGTTTTTTATGGCCAGCATAGCCGTAATGGAGACATACTGTAACTGTAATTAGCATTTGGCCCGAGTGTTGTGTATGTGTATTGGTATTGGTATTGGTATTAGTATTGTAGACTAGAATGCCGCTGAGAAGCTTTACTAGGAGCATTTCGGATGATAAGTGAGAATGGAGTATGTAGGTGAGAGTCTTCCGCTTTTTTTGTGTTTTTTCTTTTTTTGTTTGCTTTCTTTCTTCTTTTTATTAGAGTGTATAGAGTGAGAGTGTAATTAATTTATAGCATAATGCCGAAAAAGGTCAGAAACTTGAGTAAACTGTACAATTTATACAAAAACCGATACCTAGCCAAGTGTATGAAATTGAAATCCGCTCTGACATATTCCGTTTCCGGTTCGATTCAACTGCATTTGCGAGCGCGCCGCTGGAAGCGCTTCATGCGCAGCGACCACTCATCCTTCCATTCCAATACCACGGAACTGGGTCCTATGGCCAGATATCCCGGCGCTGCCTCCGAATCGCGTCCAAGTATAAGATATGATCTAGCAAATAAAAAAAAAATGGAAAAAATTTACGAAAAAAATGAGTTTATTATAAAAATCAAGTTAAAGCGTTGACCTATATATATATATATATATATATAAATAGTTAGCCGAGTATATACTCACTTGTTCAGCTTGATCTTGGGGCACTGGCACTCAATGCTTTTACGGGGAACCAGCAGCATCATATTGCCACGCCCCAAAAGTGAGCTAGTTGTTCCTGACATGGGATTCCGTTTGAAAATGGTCTGTATATTGATCTCATATTTGTAGATCTCGTTCTGACGCTCTATCGAAAACTTCTCGGTGCTAATATCCTGTGAAGCGCGATCGTATCCAATTACCTTGGCTAGCAGAGCTGCGTCGGAATAGAGAATTTGAGATAAGCTCAATGATTTCCTAGTAAGCTATATATAAAGTATACGTACCGTAGTCCTCCATGCAAAATTTGTTCAGATTCAGCTTCTTTGGACTGGCCTTGCACTTGCCGCAATCTGTGCAGAACAAAATATATAAATACAAAACATATTTTTATCTTATTTTATCTTTTGTCAACTCTATAATTGCAATTTGATACTTTTAACTTTTTACTCGTTTCTTTTCATGTTACTTGCAACTTGTGTCTTTTTACTTTTTAATTCTAGAAATATATTTTCTATCATTCAGTTTTCATTTGTTGATCGTTACATGGAACACATTTCTCTTCTCGTTACTTTTAAATCGCTGCTTTCTTCTCATTACTTGTCATTTGTTAGTCGTTACTTGAAAGGCATTTCTTATTACATATAAATATATTTCAATCTTTATATTACTTATATTAATTACTTCTTACTTATATCTCTTTAATGTTGACTCTTGCAGCTTCGTATTCGTTACACTAGTCTCTAGGTTCAAAGTTGAAAGTCGTTAATTAATACTCGTTACATGCATTTCGCTTGTTATTCGCAACAATTTACTCGTTGTCTGTCACTCATTCTTTTTGCATTTTCCTTACTTTTTCACTAATTACTCAACAGTTGCAACATGCAACTCGTTATTCACAACTTTTCATTCGTTACTTTTTTCTGGCTACTCTTTAATGTTCGCTTGCTGGCTAACAGTTGCTACGTATTACTGGCAACTCGGTACTTACACTTTTTCATTTCCTCGGCCTGTGAGCCACCGCCTTCCTTGTAGTCACCAGCACCTCCTCCACCGCCGGCGCTTTCCGCTTGGATCATATTCGCATTTGTGGGCACTTCTGTTAATTACAAGGGAAGATATGACATAGATGAGACCTGTAGGATGTAGGGCACAAGGAATTGTGGGAATAGAACACTTACTTATGCAGGGAGCCACATGGGAGCGCGTCTGTTGATAGCCGCGTGCACAACGATTGCAGGTCAGACCGGTGACGCCCTCCTTGCAGGGACACTGGCCACTCAGATGATTGCAGGTTTTGCCAGTGGAGCCCACGGGATGGCAGTCACAGCCTGAGAAACAACGCAAAGAGAAGAGAGAATATAGAAGAGGGAAGGGAAAGAAATGTGCTCATTAGAGACATCTGTTCAGTTGACAGTTAACTAGGCTGCTGATTGATGAATCTACCAACGCCTTGACTTTGCTCTGCCAAAGCCTGTGGCATTCCTTGCGGCATTCATTCTGAGTCTAGAAACAAGCAACTTCACTTACGTTTGCACACTTTACGATGATTGGACGGCTTGGTGGTATCCCGATAATATCCCTCACGGCAATAGTGACAATACCTTCCGGTCGTATCATGTTGACAGTTGTAGCATACGCCGCCAGAGACGCGACCTGACAGCTTGTACAGCTCCAGATTGAAGCGGCACCGACGAGCATGTCCATTGCACTGGCACACTGAAAAAACAGAGGGAGGATAAATAACGTTAATAAATAGTTACATAGGTAAAAACATAGTCATTTGGGCAATAGAAATACTGGGTAAGCAAAAATATAATCTGTAAATATCTTTAACTATATATTATTAAGATCAGACTAGCTTTTCCCTAATATTTATTAAATAATATCAGCAAAAACTTTTCCCTCACTAGGGGTACTAATTTCCAATGATGTCCTGGAATCGAGCTATTTATTTTTAATCTCGTATATTCAATACAAGCTACAAGGTGAGGTTAACGTTAAGTTTGCGATGGACTGAGAAATGTGGAGTTTTAAATAAATAAAGGAACAGATTTACATAAAATTATTTATATTTTGAGATAGAGAGAGAGAGAAAGGGAGAGACGTAGCTTTAAGGTATTTTGAATAAATTATGCAGAAATTTTATTCATATCATAATAAAAGCTTGTTATAGTATATAAGAGCTTAAAGCTGCAGCTAGAACAACAAATCCTTTGGTCTATGACTGGCTGGTTTCTCTTCTTGGCCACTTAGCTGAGCTCAGTCTGAGCTGTCTGGCACAGCATAGAAATCTAATCATTTAATGGCAGCCGCTTCTCGCCTCACACATTTCATAAATAATTAATAATCATAGATATTTTCACGTGCGCTTTTTTTTTTGGACAGGTTTGAGGGCTACTTCAGTTCCTTTCTTGTGCTGGACCTCGTTCCTTTCGTCCTCCCCGCTCAGCTATGATTGATTGTTGGCTTGTGCGGTTGATTGATGAAACTGCAGGCTGGATGAGCTGAGCTGTGGCAAAGTGAGGTGATGTGGGCTGAGGTGAAGTGTGATATGGGGAGCTGAGGTGAGGCACCACCTGCCAGCTTTTATCGATTTTCGAGCAGTTGACCGGGGTCCGAGTGCCAGTCCGAGACCAAGCACCCTTAACGTCTGTTTAATTAGTTGGCCAATATCATAAAATAATTTTAGCAACTAATTGGCAGCACTTGACTGCAATTTATGTTCACAGCGTTCTCTGAAGTTCCAGTTGCCCCCGGTGCCAGGGCATTAAGCATGATTTATACAACGCAACTTACGAGCATATACAAACAGACAGAGAGACGGACGGACACAGACGCATATATGACTATCTATAGCTTGTTACGTATGAGCCTGATGGCCCAGCCCACGCTTCGGCTTCGACTTCAGCTTCGACTTCGACTTGCACACGCATGAGCGCCTGCTTTGTGAGCAGAGACAGCAGCAAAAAAGGAAAGCAGAGCTGGAGGGGATTACAAAGTGTCCCTTGCCTGGGCTTTGACAGTGGCTGGGCACTCTACCCGGCTTTGCACACAGAAAAAAAAACACATTTATTAATTAAAATTTTTAATACTTTTCTGCTAACTAACTGCTGCTTACAATAAGATCTTGAAGTTCCCATGAAAACTTCATATTTATTTAATATGAAGTGAGAGAGAAAAACTTCAGTCTTTAAAAATAAACTCAGAGATTGATTTCTTCGAATAAAATTCTTAGCACAAGTATAAAGTTGCTTACATTAATCAGAAAACAAGCTTCTCTTTCTAAGATATTTAAGACGACAGGCTCAAGCAGCTTCTTCTTTATAATAATTTTAAAATAATTCCCAATTATTGGATAGATGACTGGCAACTAGCTTTTCACATATTTTTCGCTGAGTGTATTTTTGGGTCTGAGCTGGTGCGACTATTGTGATTGCTGTTGCTTCATATTTTTCATATCTTATGTCTGCATCATCGACGACAACGATGAGGACAACGATGAGAAGGCGAGGCAGGAGGCGGTTGACAACAATGGAGACGCGTCCGGTGAGGGTATAGGGTATAAAGGGGAGGTTACAACGCGGGCGACCGTTCGCTTATTTGGCAAATACTCGCAACGACAATGGCCAACAACAATGGGCAACAACAAACAGGCAACTTTTGCCACCAACGCCAGCAGTAGGAATACTGAATACAGAATATGGAATATGGAATACGGAATATAAAATATGGAATATGGAATACTTATCGACGAATATTATCCTTGCAGCAGGCGTTGAACATGTGGCCAACTCTTCTTTTGTGCCCCTCCGCCTTGCCACATGTCGCTGCCACAAATTAAAATAAATTTCATTTCTACTTGACACTCTCAGCCGCATCTTTGGCAGAGATATTATATCAGCTGTCTGATGAAATAAACCACATGAGGAGATCACTTCGTTATATCACTCAACACGGAGAAAGTTGCGACAATTTAATGGTGAAATTTTCAGTAATGAAATAAGCAAGTTTTTTCTTTTTTTTTTTGTTAGATAACAGATAGAGTATTTGAGTGTCGTAGCGAACCGTTGGTATGGACTTAACGCTATCAATATTGACAATAAGATTGCATTGAAAATTACTGGATTTCAGATCCAAGTGAAGCTGACAACTTTTGATAAGTTCAACAGGAATACACTGGATGAATACACTACAAAAAAAAAAAAGAAATTCTGATGCTGATGCTGTTGCAGAGCCCACCTAAATTCCGTTGGAGGAAAAACAGTAAAAACTGTGAAAATCCAAATATATGTATAAAAATTGTGACGCTCTCTCGATGATTAGCCAAAGTAGCACATAAATCGTTGTTTTTTTGGGGTTGGGTCGTGCGTTGATGATGTGTGGGATTAACTGAAGCATGTCGGCCTCTACAGACTACAGACTACAGTTTACAGTCAATATAATGTGATAGTCTCATGGTCTGGATACTCTTTAGTAGTCTGTGGTTTTCGATTCAGCGTTTGGAGGCCCAGCATACGAGGCACTCAATCAGCTTAATTGGAAACAATAAAACGCATTTTAACGCGAAATTTTCTTTACAGCTCATTTGATTTTCAACGCGCCGACTCACAGCAACAACAACAAGAATTTTGGAACAGCTCTTCCTTCGTATGCTTCCCAACACATTGCCCCATTGCCCCATTACTCATCTACCCATCGACTCAACGTATAAGAAAGAAGACGGCCAAAAGTTATTGCGAACTGGCTGAGAGTCGGGCAGAAAAAGTTCGCCAGATTATTGGTGAAAGATTTTGCATTTCGCATTTTCCATTGCTATTTACTCCCCGTCCCCCCCTGCTAACTTAGCCCTTCTTCCCTTTCTCCTATTACTACAAAAAATCGCATCTGGCAGGCAATTTTTGATATATGACTTTCGTGGCGAAAACAAACAAATTTGCAGGCGGGCGAGAAAGAAAAGTTCATAATTTTGCAGCCTTTTTAATTAAATGCCAAAGCAGCTCGTTCAGCCCAAAGTGCGAGTGAAAAATACATGCAAACAAAAGTGCAAAAGAAAATACTACACAAAAAAAAAAAAAAAAAAAAAAAAAATCAAGAAAACAACAACCCAAAAAACGAAAGAAAAAACATGTGAAAATCATTTGGCACCATGCGAAAGAGTGCGAGTTTTTTTATACCCAGTATAGTACCATAGACCGTGGGACAGAAAGCATCGACAGATAAGCCCGGACCGGGACAGGGACCGGAATCGGGAACCGGGGCCGTTCACGAGTTATGCGGCCGTTTGTTGTAAACGGCACAAAAATTATGGGCGAAAAAGCCAAACAGGCCTCGGAAGAGGCTGGCCACCATCTCTATAAACTGGCTACAAAATTTCTACAATTTTTCTTCGTTTTTTTTTTTCATATGCAAAAAGAGAAAAGAAGGCGGCACAGACTCAGGCAATGTTGGATGGAGTTATAGGCGAGGTACCAAGAAACCTACGAAAGGGGCGTGGGAGGGCCGGGAATTCAACAAGATGTGATCGAATTTGCGAGTGGGTTAAAGAGGCGCCAAGTAAAAAAAGAAAAGAAAAGTCTTTAAGTTATTTGGAATTAAAGCCATTGAGATGTAATACAAAGATTTGAAAAGGTCTGCCAGGGCTGGAAACACATCGTTGCTTGTTGTGCAAAAAATTAAATATCGATAACTTCGATACACACAACTCAGTAATTTACACAATTCACCATTCCTGAGCTCAGCCAATAATCCAAAACAACAAAAAAAACCGTATACAGTCGTTATTAAATATGGAAATATGAATATTATCGATTGTTTCGCGATAGTTGAACTTCACTATTATCGAACCATAAATTATCTTTTTTGTTGTTATTCGTCAGCAATAAAATAAAGCCAGGTACTTTTTAATCTACTTAAGTTAGGTCGCCTTATATAAATATTAATGAATGAAATTCTGAGCGTTCAAATCGATCCGGTAATGTGAAATATCGATACTATCAATAATTATTTTCTGACTAAACATATGTGGTGGGTTCAGGGCTTTATATGGATATATATATATAAATATATGTATATATGTATTTGAATAGAAGGCCGACATGCTTAGGTATTGATATACCGATACTACCGATAGTTTTTTTCATTGCTAAGCAATGGTCTTTAAAATTAATCGCCTGAGTTTATCTGGCACTCAAATTTTGCTCGTATTAAAGGCGGTTTCTCCAACGGGCGTTGCAACAACATAATTTTCACTCTGCTCATTTTACACTCGCGCCGTAATTTGCACCAACTCACATATAGAAATAAATTTGCTATATCGCTGAGTTTTCCTTTTATTTCTACCCCCACATTCTCTATAGGAAAATACAACGAATTTTCGTTTAGCTGTGCCTGTCCCAGCAGCATCCTGGCGGCACATCCTCAGCTCTCAGATTTGTGTAAATTTTCCTTCTGCTCTGCCTTTGCCTTTGGCTTTGGCTTTGCTGTTGCTTTTGCCTCTTTGCTGTTCTGTCCTTCTCTCTGTCCTTTATTATTATTATTTTTATGTACTCGCATTTTTATTTTCCTCAACGAACGATTTGCGTGGTTTGTGTATTTTAGAATTTGATGTGATTTGAATTTTCAATGATGCCCATTTCCAGAGACACGCGTTGGGGCCGCATCGAAGAGAGAAAGCCAAATCAACTAAATTTCGTATGTTCCACGGTGGCCCAAAATGGCAAAAAATCAAGTGATGCGTGAAGCGCATCCCAGACCCAAAAAGGAAAGACAAAAATAAAGAAAAAAAGCTAAATTTGATGTGCCGATGATTAAAATACCCTTTACAGACGACGGCTAACATCATAAATATACACATGGTGTGCTAGAATAGTCTAGTTTTAATATATATATTATTTTACACCTCTGTTTTTTACTAATTTTAATCAGGAAAACATATAAAGATATCTTGAGTGTGAAAAATGTTTTTTTTTTAGAACAAATTAATTTTAATCATTCCAAAATTTATAATGGAAAAAACGTCTTCTAACTAGCTAATAAGCATCTGACTGAAAATGTGAATCCTTAAACCGATTATCTATCTGATATGTATAGTTTATGAGAATATTAAAATACCCTGTAAAAGGGTATACAAATCTTACTCAACCGTTGACAAAGTTGACGATTGGCGATGCCTGGAAGTCTTAGCCAGAATCACACACGCATACAGACACGATATGTCTTTGGCCAATGATTTCGAATGTGTTGCGACGCATAATTTTATTTATTTTTCAATTTTGCTGTCCACTTTTGGCACTGGCTTTTTTCCTACTGGGTTGTCTACGTCCTTAAGCACTTTGCTTGCTTATGAGCTAAGGCTGTTATGATAGCCCCCCCTTTTCCCCTTTTTCCATCCAATAAAATGTGTTGACAATTCACTGTCTGAGTCGTGCCACCCCCTGGCTGCCAGCGCTTCCCCTCCACCGTTTGCTGCATATTTGTGGTGTCCGCTTCAATTTTTGCCTTGCCAAAATATTTGTCGCTCGACTGGCATCCAATATTTTTATATTTAGCTTCGAGTGCAACTCTCTAAGTATCTCGATGCGTATAGACAGGCTACACAGTAAACACTCAGCAGCACTGACACTCAAGAGATATTTTAAAATATTTTAATACCACTTAAAGCATGTCAACACCTACTTTTTTATCTACATGAAACGAATGTTAAAGTAATAGTAAAATATTTAACGTTTAAGCCAAAAGAGTATGAAGACAACTAAAGGGTGCGATTCGCTCTCAAACATGTTTGATGTCGAACTCGATACCGACGATTACTCTCCACAATTTGAAGAGAGAGCCTTGTTTTTTCACTAAAAGCCGCTGGAACGGCTAGTTTATGTGTGCTAACTACTATATATACATCTGCAAACTGTACAAGCCATTTGAAAATTGTCATTTATTTATTTATTATTTATTTTCTTATTCCTATTGCAGCTATATAATAGTGTGCCTTTAGAAGATACTTTGAAAAACCTTTTTAAAAATAGCATTTGAACCAATTGATCGTATGGCTTTTTAGGCCGACTGTACCTATACAGATAAGACTATATGATCTAGTTGCCCGATCCAATCATATGTGCTGCCTGCAACAAAAAGAAGGCTGCATACTCTCTTTGTATTCGATCGTATTCAAATAGTTTGAATTGAATTATTTTTAATGAGCCCTTCGATTTCGAATCGTTTTTCGATTTCGCATGTCTTTAAATAGGTATAGCAACTTTGTCGTGTTTAATTACTAAACTTATTCTCAATATTCGGATGGAACCCGAACTGTATTGTATTTACATTCGGATTTCATGCAGGGTATTCCTAAGTCGAGTTAAATCGACTCGGCTGGATTTAAGTATAACAAATGCCTTGGGTGAGCATCTAGTTAATAACTTGTAACCTAATTTTGTAAGTGTAAATAAATAGGAAAAGAGGAGCATTTGTTGCTTAGTAGGAGGCCTCACTGTAGGAGTACGATACATGTGTTTACACAGCAATAATTTTTCAACATTAATTTCTCTTGAGTTCGAAATTCTCGCCTCAGTCTTCGGCATTTATGGCAGTGGGTGTAGTTTTAACAGTTGTTGTTGTTGTTGTTGTGCTTTTTGTATACATATATAATTTGTAGCTGTTAATGTTGTTGCTGCAATCGACACCCCCACAAAATGTGATGACGACTCTGACGCCAACACGCGAATTTGGCAAACAAATTACCCAAAATGCATTGAGCCAAATTGCAGGCAAAATCGAAGCCAAATCGGAACTGAATTGAGTTGAATAAAGTTGTGGGGCCATGCAGCGGATTCGGAGTTCGGTGGTGGGCTGCAGTGGTGCTGGCTTATATGGATGTATGTATATCCATGTATATATCTATATAGATAGATAGATAGATATAGCTGGGCGACATGCCTGGGCGTTGATAATTGAATTGAAAAGTTTTTCGCCGCACTTTTGGCATGCCAATTGATGGGACCAGGGACAACTCGTATAGCGAATATTCGCACAGTTAAGGCGGCATAATTTGTGAATTGTGCAACGAAAATTCCCCCAGAGAGAGAAAACTGGTAAATGGTAAATGGCAACTAGAAATTGGAAAACTCACAGGCAAAAAAATGTTGAAAACAGCGCGATACAAAGCTTGTGACCATAATAATAAAAGAAATAAATCAGTTTTAAGTTCTCAAGTATCCGCCTTCTTAACGCCGCCTGCCGGGCAATCAAAACGATTCTTTGCATACACTTAAAAAAAACTCTCCTTGTTATATTCCATTATAACTCAGCACTGCGTGTAAAGATCTTTCTGAAATTTGGTATGCTAGAAATACAAGCAAGTCTATGCAACATAAGTTGGAATTAGCCAAAAATGAGCTACTAGTAAAGAGTTACCACTAGTTAGGTTCAGTTATTTAATATTTTTATTTGCCTAAGGTAAGGGCATGCGAGCTTCGTTTGGTTTGAGATCGCCTCTCGCCTCGTTTTATTATATAGCCTCGTACATTACCATTGCCTTTTTGCCAATGTCACTGGAGCGGCTGGCTGCAGTTCCAGACTCTTCGACTCTCCGGCTCTTCGACTCTGTGGAGCATTTTCATAAGACATAAATTCTGCGATTTAGCTAAATGCGCTCTACGGAGTTGGCTGGGTAATTTGTGGCATGCCACAGCAAGGCAGTAGAACGGGCAGCAAGAAAAGGGATGCAAAAAACTGCATTGGCATTAAATTACTCTCTCACAGTGGTGGAGTCTGGAGTCTCCTCCAGACGCAGGCAGTCAGGCAGGCAGGCCACTGAAAGACATCGAAACGAAGGAAAAGGCCCAGACAAGGCGACGTTCCGACTGCGACAAGCTCATATTGCTTTATGTACGTCTCACACTCCGAAAAATTCCCCACTCTCTTTCACTCTGTCTCCATCGCCATCTCCATCTCTGTCTACGTCTCCGTCTCCATCTGCCATTTTACAGCCTGGTTATGCGCTTTTAATGGCACATTTTGTAAGTAAATTGCATTAATTTTATGTCTACCCAAAAATAAGAGAGAAAAGCGAATAAAAAATAGTTTAAATAAAGAGAGAGAGAGAGAGAGAGAGAGAAAAAAAATAGAGGAGAAATTGCATCTTATATGTATATGACATACGACCAAATGGCAGCCAACGGCCAATGGCGTTGTCAATGTGCCACTGATGATTGAACGATTTATGAACTGCAACTGCAAGAAGCAGGGGCAAGGAAAGAAGGCTTAGTTCAACCGGTTCTTGGCCAAGTTTCGATTTGTTGGCTTATATATCGCAATGCAATTAAAAGCAGATGCACCATTGTAGACCCAGACCCAGCCAGACACTTGGCATTGCATTTCCTACTACCAAATGATACTATCGATTGGCAAACAGAAACAAGTAAGAGTGCCTCTAGAGTTGAGATTGCTCGGCTGCCAGATACTCTGTAGACAGCTCTACAAAAAAAGCCATGGAGGCAACGCTGCTTTTTCTACTCTCACTATTTCAGCAGCAATAACTTTGAAACTTTTATTGATTTGCTCAAAATAGTATCTGATATCAAACGATTCATTCGCACGAATCGACTCATCCGTTAACGTTGATCAGGAACATATATATATATATATATTCCATCAAAGTTCTGAATGCCTTTTATCTTCATTGCTTACTTAATATACCCCTTTTTGGCCGTATTCTGTGGGTACTGAGTATAAAAAGGTTGCCGCAATCAGGCCAAGGTACTTAAAGACAACTCGAGGAGAGACGAGAGAGATCTATGACATGCCGGCCATTGATAGAAATGTTGCATACACTTATAAGAGTCAACTCTATATTCCAAGCTGTTACTCTCAACCTGTTTAACAGATCATCAATCGTTAAGCCGCGACTGCATTTAATTTTCAATCAAATTCGAAGTTCAAGCTTTAAATAGATCAGCATAGTGGAGAAAAACGAGTATAACTTAAGAGTTTTGATCAACCAATTTGATTAGTTGCAGTGTTGCATTAGAGATCAAGAAATTGAATACTTTTCCAAAGCAGTTTTCAACGGCTAAAATATTTTTTTCCAGGTTACAGAGAGAACAGATATACGATTGATATCTCAAATTTAAAATTATTTAAAATATTCTCTTTATTGTCAAACAACTGGCAGAAAGAAAAGAACGTCAAGCCATTGAGATAAAATAAAATAGAAACAAAAATAACAAAAAAATCACTAAATAAATACTATTGATAGTGTTATGAGTTGTTCTCTAGACTTCTGAATGTGTGTGTGTTTCTTAATACTGTTGTGCAGCTTTTGTCTTTGCCTGGCCTTTATTTACACACAAGCATACCCCTAGAATAAATTCAGTCAAGAGTACACTTAGAGAAAAGAAACTAAGTGAGTTCTGTGCTTAAATAAAGGGCAAACTTTATCAAGAGTTCGGAACCGAAAACGTTTTCTGAACAACAAAATTTAGAAAATTAAATTAAAATCCTTGTTGTTCTTAAGATACTTTTAAACAAAACCCGGTTCGAAACAGCAGATTAATTCATAAAATTAAACACATAAGAGCAAAGTCATAAAAATATCTGACCTGCTTTATATCTGAGTGTATATAACGAGGAGATTTGTATATTTTTTTTTGTCAAATGATTTTGCATGCTGGGAAAAATGCAAAGCCAAGTGCTTCAAATGCAAAACTAAAAGCTCTCACTCTTTTGCAGAGTATAGAGAGAGTGTGCGTGTGCGAGTGTGTGTGTGCTAAGCGGCAAACAAAAGCAGTTTGAAAACATAGAAAATCCCTTTGGAAAACAAACTACAGAGCAAAGGACAAATATTCACACAAATACAGAATCAGCAACAGAAGCAGATACAGATACAAAGAGACATATGCCACTTGCCATTTGTTGTAGATCTGAAACAGTAGCAAATCTGCATAACTGCATAGCTCTGACAAAGGCACAAAGAAACTAGAACTGTTATGGGTCATATCCTCATATCTATAGGTATTCTAGGAGTGTTTTGGGATACCCCTTGCCCCTTGCCCTGCTTCGATTTGCAGCCAAGATTTTGGATTCGTAGAGCAGCAGCAGTTGCTTTAAATAGTCGCGACTGCAATTTTAACCCAGAAACATAAATATTGCAATTTATTGCAAAACGCCGAGCGACTACAAACGTTAAAACAAAATGCAAAGCAACCTGTCACACACAGAAAAACTATCCTCTTATGGCTATCCCAGTAGAAGTTTTCCTGGAAAAGGAAGAACAATTTATGTTTGCATCTACTTGTGATTGCTGCTAGAATGCCTTCTGGTGTGTAGAATAAGCAAAAAGAATCCCGAGTATTTTTTTAGACAATGACATTTTACACAACACTTCAACTGCCTATTCGGCATATTTGCCAACACTTTTTCCATTGCTGCATTATTGTCATCTTTTACAACACTCATAATGTCTTACGAATTCGTTGAAGCGAATTGCTTGAAACGTGCCACGAATTGCAAAGAGTTTAGCTTGTTTTTTGGCTTGAAAACGGAACGCTGTTAGAAGTACATTTGCAGCAGTTAGAAATTCCTACTGGGATATCGCTGGCAGCATATAATGGAGCTGAGCTGCGTCTGTATCCTGCATTCTGCATCCTTTGCTAAAAGCTTTTACGAGCCCATCGAGACTAAAGTCGCAACGGGCAATTCATACGTATTTAGCTGCAGATACTCACAAGTATATAAAAATAATTAGCAATTTTAAAGGCTGCTAAATGATCTCAGGCGAAGGGATTAAGCTTTAGTCCAGGTTCAGGCTTTTTACTCGAACTTTAAGGAAAATGTTACGCATACGCCACGTGTGACAGGCTCAATGACCGGACACGCACGAGTAGCAACATGAAATGTATTTAACTTAATTTAGTTGGAGTTACTTAAAAAAGCTTTTAAAAGTAACAACAATATATACAACAAAATGAAAATACGGAACGGAAAAAAAGAAATAAAAGTAAAATGCAAACAGGAAGAGAAAAGCAGAGAAAAGCGAAACTTTTATTGAGCCAATCTCGCCCACTCTCACACACAGACCGTTGGTATAAAGTGGGCGGCTTTTGGGTTGCGTTGGGGGCGTGGCAATGTTGTATGTTGTAGAAAACTCATTAATATGCACATATGTAGATTATATGATTAAAAGTATAACAAACATACTCCAATCTGTACTTGTTGTTGCCTTGTTGCTGGAAAAGTTCTCGTTTTTCGTTTTGTTCCTTTTCTTTTTTCCCCAAGTCCTTTTTTACATTTTCATTTGTTTGATTTGCCCGGGCAAGCACTTGAGATGGAGTGCGAACTGCTGTTACTCTTCCTTCCTGCTCTTCACCATAAAGAGGCCAACAACAAGAATCTAAAGTTTGAACAACAAACAAACAAACAAACAAACAAACACAACGAAAACACAACACCAGAAAGAAGCCAGCGCAGAAGAAGGGAAGCTTTCTAAGTTCTTAAAACTCTGGCTGCACATGTGATTAGAGCCACCAAAATCAGCTAACTAATGAGGAAAGGGATACGGTCAGGCCACAAGGATCAAACGAACTGCAAAAAGGGATGAATGATAAGTAAGTGGAGACTGGAAACGGAAGGGGAATGCGGAACTGTTAGCTGGGAGCTGGGAGCTGGGACCTGGTAAGTAGAACGAATGTTGTTTGCCTTGGCTAAACTATCTGCTAATGAAAAACAAGAAAGGATGTAATAAACACACATTCCTACCAACACAAAATATGAGAAAGCTTGACTAGAAAATACTCTGTAACTACTCTGTTTATGATATGTTGATTGTAAAATTTACAGCACATAAAGATGATACTTCAGACGAAGCACGCACTCTATGGATCCTGCACCGGAATATATATATATATATACTTTTACTTTATGGTTTTGCCTGAATATACCCTTTCTTACATCACTTTCAATGGTTGTAGAATCACCCTCTGATTTTTGGCACTCAAAGGGTTCTAAAAGTTATTTGTTTACCCAATGGAAATACATCAAAATAAATGCGAGCCGAAAGCGAAAAGCGAAGTCAAATGCAAATATGAAAGCTTATGTGACGGATGTGCGAATACTCGTGAATATGTGAATACTCGTATACTTGTTTTCGAATATTGTGTGTGAGTGGCCAATGACAAATATGGGGTATGGCTATGGGCCTAAACAAATATTTGGCACACTTTTGCCAGCAGCCGTTCAGCGCCACTTAAGCCCGGTATTTCTCATTCCCCATCCTTTGGAAAATACCATCCTCCATACCAACGACTTTGTAACCCTTCCGGGCACTTCAGGCCAGAAAAAAAGAAAGAAAAATGCTAGCCAGAAAATTTACCTGATGTCAAAAGTAATTAAACGAAATGCCAGCGACAGCGACAGCGACTGCGGCAGCGACAGAGCAACAACAATTTGTCACTGAAGCGCAACAACAACAACTAAAATAATAATAACAAAAGAGGGAAATAAAAAGCTAAATGAAAAAGGAAAATACAAAAAACAAAATGGCGTCGGCAAATTTAATAATAGTGCAAAGTGGGGCCAAGTTTCGTGAAAAGCTGCGAAAAAGAAAAGAAAACTGCACACTGCAAAAAGAAAGCTGCAACAGGGCTGAATGAATGAAAAGTACAAAACTTTATAATTTTACAACGAAAGCGAAATACTCTGTAATTCTCTAAGAAATACCTATATTGATTTTGACTATTAAACTTAATAGGATTTAAGCTGTCATCAGAAGCACGGGGAATTTAATTAGGTTAATTAACCGTTTACAGTGGATTTTTATTATGAGTTCACTTATGAATTGCAATAGAAAAAAATTATACAGATATTATCAGAGAACAGTCCGTAAAAATTACTTAAAAATTAACAATATTTATGAGTGAAATCTTTAAGTGGAAAATAAAATGATAAAATTATATGAAAAATACTTCAAGAATATATATATTTTATATGAAAATTCCATAAATAGAATTGAATGAAAAAAATGTCGTACGAACGCATATCATTCGTGCGGCTCTAGTATAATTATTAGCTGGAATAAGAAGTTTGGAGTCGAAAGTCGAGTCATTTAATTACCTTGGCAAAAATAGAAAGTGAGGGTGAGAGAGAGAGAGAGAGAGAGAGAGAGAGATACGGGGGCAGGCAGTAAGTAAACGCAAAAGGAAACGCAAATGCAAAAGGGCAAAGAGTAGAGGAAAGTCGAAAGTTTGCCAGCTTTTGTCTGGCATTGAAGGCAGCCATAGTAGTAGATAGAGTATGGCTGGAAAAACTGTAATGAGAAAAATTTTTGAACCAGCAAGAAAAGTTGAAAACGTGGAGAGGGGAGAGGAGAGGAGGACGTAAGACCAAAAACAATAAACAACAAGACCAGAGAGTGGGCGAGCGGGAAGACGGGCCACAAAACTTTTCAATAGTAGTGTCACAGTGGGCGTTTTTGCTTGTGGGGAGGCGTTGCAAGAGAGAAGAACAAGTAACAATTTTGCGCTTTGCTTTTCCGTTTCCGTTTGAGCGACGTCTTTAAAAACTGTGTCGTCTTCCCTCCACATCTCCACCACCAGCTTCTTCCTACGTATTCCCTGCTCCCTTGCTTCAATTGACCTGCCCGCTCCTTTTCTCACTTTTTGTCGCTGACAGCAGCCACTGTAAGTAGCTGTGTAATAAAATTACTTTTTAAGTGCGTTGCGTACCTGCAGAAGGCAATAGAAAGAAGCAGCAGCTCCATCAGTTCCATAAGCCACTGGGGCTTCCGGAGAAGAGAGACGCAGGAGATGCCAGAGACGTCAGAAGAGGACGCGCTTCATTTACCTTTTACTGGGAACTTTGCGAGTTGGGAGTCGTGAATTGGGAAGCCCGCATCAAAGTCAAAGTCGGAAGTCATTTGAATTATTTAGCACAAATGACAGCAGACAGCATCAACAGTGAGATGACATTTGCCTGACAATGCGGCGTATGAGTAATGTCAAAAATTTCCCATATACATATATGTAGTATACCAAAATATATTGAAAATTCTAGGCTAGTTGAGGCTGTTAAATGTGTCTTGTCGACCTGTTTCTATTGCAAATCGCCCCAAGAATTTTCTCGTAAATCAGCGTAAAAGTTCTTTTCTTTTTTTGTTTTTTTTTCTTTTTATGGCCAAGTCGCTGGGCGTAACAGTCTGCAGTGTGGCCCATAAAATATGTTGCAAATTATGAAATATTTGAAACTTTAGAGCGCAAGATGCCAGAGCAGCAAAACCCTGGCCAGAAAGGATACGGCTACTCCGGCGACTGGCTACAGGGTCACCGCTGTTCGTTATGGGCATTTAAGTTTTCATAAGTTGTGCAAATAAATTTTAATCGAAAAATGCGCCAAGGCAATAAGAAAGTAAGAAAGGTCCTGCAAATAAAAAACTGGAGAGACGGCAAGAAAGGCAATGCGACAGATTAGAATTGCAATGGAGCCTGAAACTGCAAATAGCCTGGGAATATTTACAAGTATCAATCGAATATGAAAGTCAAAGCAAAAACCACAGGACCACGAAGGACCATTGGACCGCAAAGGATATTTGATCACACACATACACACACAGTAACAGTCAGAGTCAGCAGTGGAATTTCTGCATATTTCTCTTGTTTCAAACCAGCTTTAATAGTATTTCTTAGTATGAAATAGTTAACCGAATCTTTTAGCCAATTTCCCGTCTGATGTAATATCATATTTCTACAGCTTATGTCTACTCAAATTTTTAATATCAATTCAACATAAAAGTCAGCACAAGCCACAGGATATTGGAGCCCAACGGACATTTGATCACATGAAACAGAGTTAGGCAAGAGATTTAATTATAATTGTTGCTCATCCTCACGTTCGGCGCCTGTTAAAAGAAACTTTCAACTGCGCATTTTTATCAAAAACAACTCAAATTATAAATACAAATTCCAAGCATTGTATCATATTATATCATCTTTTTACCGTCCACTAGGAGCGTATGCTATCTCAACTTAAAATTTTGCATTTTATTTACTTAGCCAGAAATCTGTTGGATTCAAGCGAATGGCCAGGCAATGAAGTCCTAGTCCCAGGACAAGGCGTAAACAGTAAATGAAAATGGAAAGGAAAGCGAAGGAAAATGAGGGGACAGGATAACAGTTTACTGCTGTTTCTGTTTTGTGTGTGTCTGTGTTTGCGCTTTTACTTGGCAAATTGTGACTCTCATTGGGCTGCTTAAATTTTGTTTTTTTCGGAAATGTTGTCTTGTTCTCAGCTCATTTGAGCTTAGACGTCGTCTGCTGGTCTGTTGTTTATAATTTTTCATGCGGACTTCGCATTTATAAGACTTACAGTTGGGGGGAATCCTTTTTTTTTCTCTTTCCTTTTGTAGATTTTTCCTTGGGTCTCTGGGGCGGTTTCTGCTGCAGCAAACTTCGAGGCGCGCGCACATAAAATTTAATTAAGTGCAACAACAACAACAACAAAATAGCAGTAACAGTAGCACAGCGATAGCAGCAGCAGCAACAGCAGCAGCAGCAACATCGTTTATAAAATTCACATAATAACAATAAATTTTAAAATGCGCCTGACTAGCAGCGCTGTCGACGTTGGCAGAGCAGTCGCCGTCGCCGTCGCCGTCGCCGTCGCCGTCGCTGAGGGTATTAAAATTTATCGCCAGTTGCGTAGCACGCGCACAAATTTCATGTGGGTGGCAGCGCTGAGCAGGAGTAACGCGTCTTTGCTGCCCCAAAGGAGTCGCTTCCGCTTTCTTCCTTCCGCCATTGGCTGGTGTGTGTGTCTTTTTATTTCACTTAATTTTCTTTCTATAAACTGTGGCGCCTGCTGTATAAAAACCAAGAGAGAGTCACATATGCTGGCAACCCTCTCTCCAAGTAAGGCAAATCATTTGTTTGTTTGCTTGTTTGTTTGTCTGTTTTGTCTTGTTTTGTTTGCTTGGCTTGGCTCATTCATTTGGTGCGCATTAATTACACGACACGCATACGCCTGGTGCGTTGCGCGTTGCACGAGCCGGGGGCATCATTTATTAAAAAGCCAAAAGAGCACCCAAGATTCCAGAAGCAATCCTACTCTTGCCAAGAAACCAGCCGTTTGTTGGCAGGCTCATGCTTATGCGCATAATTTTAAGCTTGTCCAAAAATTTTGCTTACTTGTAGCATGAAGGCGCTCCATCTGAGACCATGGGGATTTCGCTCGGTAGTTTTAGCTGAACAACAGCAGCAGCAACAACATCATCATCATCATGTTCATCATCATCTGGTGCTGGTTTAGCATCCTTGGCATCCTCGTCAACACAAATGACTGTCTCATGTTATCTGCTAAGCTGTCTTATCTGTTTGCCTTGCTATTCAGCTTCGCATCTGACGCATCTGTTTGCATGTTTATCTGTCTGTTTCGATTCCTGTCTTTGTGTCTCTCTGTCAGTCTGCCTCACTGTCTCACTGTCTCACTGTCTGTCCGTCTGTCTGTCTATGTGCCCTGCTTGTGATTTCGACTTTGTTACTTATTTAATTTGTTGCTTATTTGCTTGGCAGCAACAACAGATCCAACAACTCCAACACATCCACGCACTTGTTTGCATATGTTTACCATGCTCCCGATGATGCTCCTAAGCCCTGAGCTGCCTCCTCTCCTCCTCTCTTGCACCCACCAATTTCTGCTTAAATTGGTCTTGCTCCGATTCCTGCTCAGTGCCTGCTTACTTATGTTTGCTAATGATTTGCCAGGCTGCTAATCAAATTGGTTGCCCCGGAGTCTAATGGCATTACAAATGATGCTCCCTCTTCGAGTGCCTGCCTGAATACACTGCATTATGTTTATTGATAATTGAGTGAAAGAGAGACAGAGTCAGTTGCTTAATAAATATGATAAAATTCATATTAAAGAGCATACATAAAACAGTCCAAATAATGGCTTTAAATTGGTATTAAATACACATATAAAACAGTACCAAGCTCGTATTCCACTGTAAATATTTTCCTTTTGTTTATCAAACAAAACTATTTATATTCATTTTTCAATTCTAAACTAAAGGAAGAGTATCAATGAATAAACCAACAAATAGCCTTTCAATGACCACCGAATATTCGACACAACTACACTATAAATGCCAGTAACAAATATTCTCCCAACAGACATTTATATGGCAGCCAGTTATACATTAATTGCCAAAGTTTTCAACACTCTAAAATTGTATTTATAATAATACAATTTCCTATTTTCTTTTTTACAGTGCAAATATTACACATTCACTGAACTTTTAGCAAGAATTTTGATTGGTGTGTAAATTGCATGCCAGTTGCCTGCCAGACGAGTACAGTGTTTGCTAGCATAGTTTCAAGGTGTTTTTTATTCTAGTTGAAATGGAAAATAAAGGTAATAATAATAATAGTAATAATAGGTAAAATAAAGCAGTATATTAAAATTTTGTTCCCACTCATTTTAGAATAATAAATTGATTCGTAGCTCTAAAAAGCGAAAAAGATTCCCCTTACAAGTCGCCCCTTTTATAGCTTTCGAGATGGAAATGGAAGGTCAATAATTTATTGAAACATCGATTGATTGATATGATTTTTTAGTGATCTATTCGAAAGGAATGGGGAAAAGTCTCCATTCGGTCGGATGGAATAATGAGAAAAAAGTCGGGAACTGAATTATTTCGCTTATGGCTTTATATCGGTTCTTAAGTTTTTTCGATATTAATTTCAATACCAGTACTTTTTTAATATCAGTATATCGGTTTCCGATACCGATATTCGATAACTATAAACGGTTTTGTCCTGGTAAAAATACATTGCATCGTTGCAAGCCTATTGTATTGCAATTTATGTTGCCAGCTACTTGAGGAAAATGGGAAAAGCGAGAAAAACTCTTTTACTATATTTCCAGCTTGAGCTGGCACATTATCGGATGCATTAAAATTCCCAATAGCTGTTGGTAGCCACGCGAAAAACTGAAAGAAATCAAGTGATGAGATTCAAAGCGGTTGAAAAGTGTTTTGAAAAATGCGACGATGGTGCAAATAAATTTTCTAGCGCACATTTGCATGCAGTGCACTAAATAACTGCATGCAAACCACCCACTGAACCCACTGAACCCACTGAATCCACTGAACTACCCCATGGGGTATTCAGTGAGTGTTGCAGCTGTCGCTGGCAGGCGTTGCAAGTCGTGCAACAAAATGAATGAATGCGAAAAGAAAGCAAGAATTATGTGACAACAGGATGCGCTGACATTTATCACCTGCGTCGCGTCGCTGTCGACTCCGCAGCAGCATCAGCACCAGCAGTAGCAGCAGCAGCAGCAGAAGCAGCAATGTTTAGTTAAATTTTGAGTGAGGTATAAGGTTAAAGGTACAGCCAGTTAGTTGCTGCACGCACTTCAAACCAAAGTTTTGCCAGACTGTTTGATTATGGCCCAAACGGCGACTGCTACGCTGGCAGTATTAGCATAAATTTCGAGCAGCTTTCATACGCGCGCATATGAATATATTATGCCGGTTTGCTGTATTATTTATGTGTACCGGCTACCAAAAACTTGGCACAAGTTTTCGGGAGACGACAGTCGGGAGTTTTTTGGGCAGGATTCAGGGCTGTCAGGATAATCGCTGCTTAGTGCAGTCGCGCGCATAACGCTCGCCCAGTCGCCCCTATTCCTATGCTAGTACGAGTATCCTTCAAATATCTCTACCCCTCGCTATTCCCCACCTCTACATTGTACAGCCATGTTCAAAAGCTCATTGAAGAGCATTTAAATTGAATTTGCATGCAGGCAACTTTTGTTTACATTACGGCAGCAAGAGTAAAATCAAATTTAAATCCGCTGCTTGCCGCATTACATGGACGAGCGCCCAGCGAAACCCACCCAGCCAAGTCGATAGAACCACCCATTCCACCCGCCAACACAGTCGCACCACCCTCGTAACTGACTGCTTACCTTGGTGGGGGCTTAAAACACAACCACCGTTCTTCAGGTGGCAAGCCCTGAAAACTGTTTGAAGTGTTTTTCGGCTGGTATTTCTCGAAGGAAGCTGGTTTTTTTTTTAGGATAGGGAAGGCGAGCCAAATTATTTTTATTTATTCGTGCGTTCAACAAAAATTTGAAATTAGCGCTCGCTAGATGGCGCCACCACAAAGATTTATGACCTAAAATTCCTGGCTAAAATTGTTCACAGCCTTGTAGCTAAATTCTGCCAAGAAAAGCAAACAAATCATTGAATAGTTGTTCATCGGTTCAGGACAAAGATTTCTGCGAAAAACCATCTTAAAATCAAACGAAGAATATTCAAATAAAAACAATTATAATAAAATTAAAATATTTGAAATTATCAGAGTTGAGTTTCCGTGAACTTAATTAAGCATAAATTAATCTTTGAATATACAAAGTATTCATAAATTAATTGTAAGATTTAGACTGAAAATTTCAAGTCAAACGCAAAATTTAAACGTACTTTCAGCAAGAAGAGCCTGCAAATCCAATCCAAATTTCTATCGGAAACCCGTATTATTTTTAATGTTTTGGGTAGTCTTTAAATTGTCGAATAATCAATATGGAGCAATTAGATTTGCATGCATATCACATCTTGTTTGATGCCTTTTATATTGTATGTGCAGTAGATGACGCCACTTCCGTTAGCTGATTTATGACCCGTTTATGGCCATGTATGCAAACTGCGGCCTTGTTTCGAATTGCCGACAAAAACAAATGTTTTATTGGGCGCGTTTGGTAGCTCATAAACCTCAAGCACAAGCCCCAAAAACCCCATTGAGCCGCCTATTAACCTCAACGTGTTACCTGGCACATGAATAAATCAAAGCCTTCACACCACACCGACTACCCCAACTACCCTCCCCTGAACACCCACGCGTCTTCACACTCTCTCTTCACTCCACACAGTCATTCAACTGCCTGATGATAAATGTGTTCGGGTTTTTCGTGCTTCGCTTGGATTCGTCATCGATTTGCTTAACAAATTTGTAAGATTCTTAACACATTTGCATATTGCGTAAGCGAGAGGAATTCCAAAAGATTCCAACTCCCATACCCGCCCCACCGCACTTTACCATGTTCCCATCGTCCCAATTTTCAATCTCATTCCTGGTTCTGTCTCTATTTTTATATTACATGCTGACTGCTGCTGGTGTCAAGTGTAGAAATACTGAAATTCCTTGACGACTTCAACTTGGACTCTTTCTACTATTTTCTGCTTTTATATACCCTTTTCAAAGGGTATTATAATTTTGTTTCAACTTCGATCCCTTAAAGTTAATGCACATATTCTTTCTTTTAGTGACAAGCTGTAGAGTAACTGAATCGGGCTAAAACTTAGTTGTTTACTTCTTTTCGAACCCTTTTCTCAGCTTCTTTTTTTTTCGGAATGTAAACAAAAAAATCTCAACTTATTTTAGTTTTATTCATTCTCTTTTAGTTTACATGAATATTGATTTCAAATCTTCTTTTTTTTTTATAATCATGTTTCTTCAATAATTATTGTCGCAGATATCTTGTTATTAGTTGAAAATGAAGCTACTGTATTATTGTTTCGATGAAAAAAAAAGTGTCGAATTTTTATAAAATAACAAATTAAGGACCTTCTACTGCAAAAACTTCTTTCAAGGTTATTTGAGTCGTCGACTCGCCTTTTTCGTTTTTATTGTAGGAGCTGTTATTGGTGTCTGTGCTGGCTCTGGTCCTCTCTCAATGAGTTGCACAGTAATGACGACATTTCCTTCCGACATTGACGAAGGCGACAGAGTTGCGCTGTCGTTTGCGCTTTTTATTGCCATCGTCAGGACTATATATATAAATATATATATATACCCCTTTGCCACGCCTATCTGCGCCTTTCAGAAGATTTTTGTATTGAGTATTGAGTTTATTTAGCGTCCACGCTTGCAAGGCGTTTCACAAAAAATCAAATGGTGGGCGTGGGGGGGGCATTTCGCTCAATCGAAGTTGCTCAATAAAAAAAATGTGCTGGAATTTCGTCGACATTTTCGCCAACATCAACTCCACGTCTTGGCTTCCTCTTCTTGGCCGTCCGTCACCTTTTGTCTCTGGTATTTGCAATGACTTTCGACAGTTTTTGTCGTAAAACGTTAGGAATTTTTCGCCGATTTTCCATTGTCTGCCCGCTGACACTCAACGAAAGTGACCTGCATTTGTTTAGTGGATTTTCCGATTTTTCCGAGTTCCCTTGTCAGCCCTGGAAAAGGAACCATCAAACCACAAGAAATCTTCTGCTGCTCTAATGTAGGTGAAATCCTAGGGGCAGCTTCTAAGTAATACTCTGCAGTCATCCAAAATTAAAACGTAAGCAGCTCAGCAATTTGTTTGACGTTCAACTCGTTGTTGGACATTTCAAATGTCCAGGCAGCTACTGCAATACAGCTCAGGTCTTGTTTCAAAATAAAAAATTACCTTTTATTTAATTGAAAATAATTGTGAAACTGAAAACTACTTCAGTTTAATAGGAGTATAATTTCCTTTTTCAATTGTGAAATAATTTTCAAAATATAAAGAGAATTCTTTGATACCATTTAGTCAATCGATTGTGCTTTCCAATTTGTATCGGATATCGGTTATTTCACTTTCACTTTTCGCAATGTATTGCAGTGGTTATCGTTCGTTAGATATCGTTCAATTTATTATTTACAATCGAACGAAATCAGATATTATAGCAGTTTTTAAGAGGAAATTGTGAACCGGTTCGAACCCGTCTAATTTTTTGATTTTAAAGTACCGCATTTCGGGAAGATTTATGCTCAATCAACTGAAACCAAAAATTAAATTTTTCCAATCTTTCGTTTTTGCCAAAAATAATTTAATAATCGATTTGCAATGATGCAAAAATCAAAATTCTCACGAAATGGGAGCTTATTATCAATTTCGATATGCAACCGATAAACATTTGATTATTCCTCATTCAATAATTAAATTTGCCTTTTTACTGGTAATTTCATACAACATTTGCTTACTACTCGTATTTGCCCATTTGCCCAATGTGGCGCTGTTGGCGGGCTGTGAGGGGATTGTGGTTGCATCTATGTGGTGCCACTTCATGGCTGCTGCGCTGCGGCTAGGTCGGCGGCGCCGCATAAATTTCATGCATGCAACTTCCGGGCAACTGGAGGTTAGCTCAGGGACAGATATGGTGGCAGAGTGGCAGAGTGGCAGAGCCAGCAGAACCGTGTGGAGCCGACGCCGCAGCCACTTGGGCAATTATTAATGTTAATGTCTTCATTACGATTCATTCTCGTGTTGTTTCCAGGCTGCCTGTTTTTTTTTTTTTTGCCACGCCCACGCCCACTAGCCTAACCATAGTGAAAAAGCGTTGCAAATAAATTAACGCTAATCACTGGAAGTGGCACTCCAAGTTGAGCTACTAAAATCGCGCACAAATCGCACGCAAATCGCACGCAAACCGCGCGCGGGCCAGCGTCCATAAATTATGTTTGTGAAATCAATACAGCAAATAACGGATAAAATAATAAAGAGAGAGAGAGGGATAGAGAGAGTGAGAAAGAGAGAGAGAGAGAGAGAGAGAGAGAGAGAGCGCGGTGGATGCAGAAGGGAAATGAAGTGAAAAGGTTGAGGGCGGACATTGACTTTAATCGGCCGAAAGGCGTGCCAAAGTGGGCGTGTTACACAGGAAAAAATAGGGATAAAAAAACCAGGAGCCGTATTGAAAAGCCGAGCTCTGAGTGACTCAAATGATACTTTAATGTGACAGGCGAAAGCAACGATGAGGGTATGCAGGGTATACAATGCTGTCAGCATTCTGATGATTTTTGCACCTTTTTTTTTGTCAGCTATGGTTCTTTTTTGCTCTATTGCTGTCATCATGAACAACAAAAAAGAGAGGCGGGAAAAAAGGGAAAAAACTATCACATCCCATTCTATGCTGCCTTTTTTTTTGCGCGCGCGTTTTAATTCCCGGGGCGAGCTTTCAACGCTTGTCATCTTACCGCTAATGGCGGCTACATGTCAACCACTCATCTTGTGCTCAGGCTCGGGCTCCGCCGGCTACTGTCCCGATTCCCGCTCCCGGCTCCGTCTTCAGTGCTGGCTGGCTGCTCGTTTTCCAGCCATTCATTCATTCGCTTGTGCCGGTTTCACGTTGACGGGAACGTCATCAGCAGCAGCACCAGCACCAGTGGCACCCACAGACGCAGCAGGATGAGCCGCTAGGTGGCGTCACAGTGCCCGCATGGCAACGACGTCAAGCGTGAAATCGCTTTGCCAACCCAACAGAGAATCAACCAGGCAGCCAGCCAGCCAGGCAGTCAGGCATCCAGCCAACCTGTCGTCATAAAAATTTTTATACATACAAAAAAAAAAAAAAAAACAACAACAAACAACAGCGCGTACCCAAACCTAGCAGCAAAGTGTACGAAGGAGGCAGGAAGAAGTTGCAGTTGGGTACCGGGAACAATGCGTCGCCGCTAACGTTAAGGGTGTTGCAAGGCAAACGAGTAAAAAAAAGGGACAAGCAAAATATAGAAGATTGAATGCTCTCTAAATTATGACACATATATAATTAATTTATTCGGTCAACTGTAGTGTATAATTTCAAGTAGAAAAGCCTTTCTAAAAAAGAGCCATCTTCTCTATAAGAATATTAAGTACACTTTTTTTTATTACATCCGCTTTAGGTGAATACTTTTGAAATGTTAACAGCTATGGAAATAATTCTATAGAGTTCACTTAAAAAAATATCTGTAGAACTCAGTTCTCAAAAATGAAACTAAAGTGCTCATACTAAGTTAGGGTATTATCAGGCTGTGCGAACAAACGCAAATTTTAAACGCCTCATAACGATGCTGCCAGGTGACATAGCGGGGGGCGATGAAGGGGACAGGAACGGGGCAGAGCTGCCAAGCAGCTGGAGGAGATCGGAGACTGTCAAGACACAGTTTCGCTAATGAGTTTCCGTCTGCCTTTCAGTAGTTGTTGCTGCGGCTGCTGTTGCTGTTGCTGCTGCTGCTGCTGCTGCTGCTGCTGCTGATGACATCGCTTAATAGTTAGCGATAGAGCTGCAAAAGATGAAGGTACTCTATGCCTTTTGACTTTTGCGAGGCCGTTAAATATAAACGAAATGAGCTACAACAGCAACAGCAACAGCAACAGCAACAGTAGCTGCAACTGCAACTGCAGCAGCAACAGCAACAACAACTGCATCATATCCGTCATCATTCAATGTCATTAGCGGGCTCATTAATTGGCCAGCCAGACTTTTATATCCGCTTGGCTGTCAATTGTACAAGTGGCTCAGTTGTTGCTGTTGCTGTTGCTGTTGCTGTTGCTGTTGCTGCTGTTTGCTCTGACAATATAAACAAGCAAACAGCCAAACAGTCAGTCAATCTATCAGTGAGTCATTCACGCGCTGACAAGTCAAACAAGGCGACAAGGACAAGGACGTTGCTGCCTTTGCTGTCGCCTGTCACACCAACAGCAGCAGCGGCAGCAGCAGCAGTAGCAACAGCAACAACAATGGACAGGAACAAGCTAATCCCCAACTGAATTTCAGAGCTGGCAACATTGCCAACGACAACATTGGTTAAGTATCTTGAAATAATATTTACACTTTACGCAGAAGACTCAACGCAAACAGCAGCAGCAACCAAAAGAAAAAGATGCTCCCACTGTTGCTGCTGCTAAAGATGATATTGTTGCTGGGGATACTGCTACTGCTGCCTGGTAGTCAAATAAGTTAATCGCTTTACCAAAGCATAGCAACAGCAACAATACACTGAGAATAATATGGATACATTATAAGTTCTACACGAAGGCAATTCTTAAGGCATATTAAACAAGGTTCAATTTAAAGCTTAAAGTAAGTTGTCGGAAAGTTGTTTTCCTTAAATTTATTTTTGGGAGTATTTTTAACAAGATTAACATGAGTCTTATGGTTTAATATTGCTGCTTTAATTACAATATCCTCTGATATTAGTATAATTAATAGAGATTTCAATCTCAATCTGTTTAAATCTTAATGTTTGCAATAATCCCCAGCAATACTGAACAAAGCTGTTGGTAGACCTAAGAAAATTGAGTTTCAAACTTAATTTAATACTAAAAATATTGCACATCAATCTCACTTTAGGATGTATATGAGATTTAAGTATTGATATGAGATTTAAGTTGAAAGTTTTGACAATCTTTCTACCTAACTAAATCTTGTTTTCAGAACATTTGAATCAAAATAAGTTGGACATTAATAATAATAGTTTTATTTTCAGATTTCGTTCTTGTAATGAGAAAGAAACTGCTACAAAGAAATCTTTGTTTTAAGATTTTTGGTCTTAAAGAAGCGTCCTTGTTAAAGATATTTTATTAGCAACTTCAGCAATATTAAGTTCAGTCAACTTTTGATAATATTTGTATTTATCCTTCAGTTTCTTTCAACTCTATTTAACAATATTGATTTCAGAAAACTTTTCAGTATATGTTCAGTTGAATTAAGTTCAGAATTTTCAAGTTTTTTTTTTCTCTGAGTGCTGCCAGCAGCAGGCGCCTGCCGAAGTGCGGTACAAAGACAGCGGTCAGCACTTGAGTTAAATTTCTGAACCGGTTAGCAGCCGTTGTCATATTTTTAGCATCGACTCCTCCTCTCTCTCGCCCCCCTTGTTTTTCCCACCGGGTTTCACAGTTTTCCTCATCGCACCATATCGTAGCCATACGCAAAACTATTTTTAAATGACATCGAGGCAGACAAAACGGCGCAGACAACGATGCAAATGAAGAAGAAAAAGGAGAAGGAGGCAAATGCTGAAGATGCAGATAGTGATAGAAATGGAGATAAAGTAGATGGAAAGAAGAAGAAGGAGAGACGGAGGAGTTGGTATGTGGAGATATGTTAAGCTGTTGCCTTTGTCGACCTTTGGCAAACCGAAGCTGCGGTCAAATGCAAACCGGCAACAGCCTGAGAATCACTAAGAGAAGTCAGCGACGACGTCGACGTCGAAGTCAGCGTCAGCGTCAGCATCAGCTTCACTTCAATTGAAATTGCATTTGCATTTGAATTTAATTGAATTGCATTGTTTCAAGGCGTCGACGGAGAAGTTGACGTCATTTGTCTGCCAGGCGCAGAAGCTATGAAAAGTGAAATGAATTTTTGTGTGGTCGAGCAGAGATTCACAATTTATTCTCTATTCTGATAGGGTAAATTAACTATGTGAAGCGCATTGCCTGAATTGAAGAAAACTTGACTGTTTGGTGGGGCTATTATTAAAAATCCCAATGAATTATATATTCATGATCAATATCAATAAAATTGAATTTCTACTTTAGAATTATCCAACCGAATTTCTATAATTCTTTACAATTAATGAACTTTCAAACGTTTATCATTAAATACATATTTTGCAATACGATAATTCGAAATTAGATATTTAAATCAAGAGTTAAAAATGTATATAAAAAATAGCGTAGTATACGAAATGTCAATTTCCCAGCATCACATGTAAATGATTGCAAGCATGTTAATTTTTTGAAAAATCTATAAAATGTTGAGAATTTGAGATAAAAGTTATATATCGCATCTACCATGGATAAATGAAGAAATGTTATTATCATATTTTCATTTAAACTGATAGATTAATATGGAAAAATACGATGTCTCTTGAGCATCTACTTTAATAAGAGCACACAGCAGGTTCTCTTTTTATTTGCTTTATCGATCGATTGCTATATACGTTAGTCACATATATATCCGCTTAACAGAGTATATATGTACATATATATTATTTACGAAAGTTCTCGAAAAGTTTTACTTATGATTTATCTTTTCCCTTATCCTATTCAAGTTCTTAGTTTCGCTTTAATTCCAGTAGCTAATCGGAATTGTTTGAGGCTTGTAAGAGCATTTCGAGTTCATTGTTGTTGGCTTTTCATCTTTCTAATGTGGCCTCTTGACTATAGAGTCACTGTGAATTGATGTGGGCCCCTTCAGACAAGAAACACGGCTAAGTAAATAGAATTCAAAAAATGTTATAATTACGCATTAGGCCGTATCTTGGCTTTGATGTGGTCTGCTCCAGTCTGCACTGCTCTGTCCCCCCTCTGCATATATACGATATATATACATATATATCCTTTTGTGGTCTGGCCTTCAAGCAACACTTTGGCCCTTTAATTGGCCAATTTCTATCAGTCTTTTTGGCTTTTTTTTTTTTTTTTTTTATTTTCTTTATTTCTGTTTGTGTTTTGTTTACTTTGACACTGCCACCATTCACAGTTATGCTTAGGGAGTAGTAGGAGTCGACGTATTTCATTTGATTACAATTTGAAGGGCTCTCTCACGCTTTGTCCCATTCTACCATTCTACCTTTTCATCTTTTATATCTTTTGACTTTGGTGTATAATTTTTGAGAGAGATAATTGAAAATTAATTGCTTTGGACAGCTGAACATGACCAGGGAGCACACTGAAAGCCAATGTCGAATTCCCGTCCCGTTCCCAAATCTCAGCTGGCTGGCTGGCTGGCTGGCTGGCTGACTGGCTGCCGGGGCAACAGACCATTTACAGGCGAGACCAGTGCCAGACCAGTGCCAGACCATGCCATACCATGCCAGACCGGTGCCAGATCAACGAACGGGTTATTTAATTAGTTTTGACGTGCCCAATGTTGGTTGGTTGCCACACGACGCACGTTCATGTATGTAAGTTGCATGGAGGCGTTTCCTTGACACGCGATCGAATCGGATCGGATCGCGTGTATCTTTCCACCAAGGCGACACCTAGCGCTCCGAAACGGAAGCTGTCAGCCCAAAGAAAAGAGAAAAAGACGAAAATTGATTGCATTTCTTTTTTTTTTATCCTTTTTTTTGCAATTTGCGTCAGTGTCTGGCAGAAATCTTCTAATAAACTTGTGCAAAAGTTCAAAGGCGAGCGGAATGTGAATGAGTTGGGACACTGAAATGAATGCTGGCTTAGTAATAGGGAGGCCAATGTGAATGTGAATGTGAATGTAAATGTGAATACGAATACGAATACGAATGGACAATGGTCATGTCTATCATTTGAGTGTGTGGGCGTGGCCGTGGGCATTGCGCAAACAACAAACAAACAAGATTTCACAATCAGCGATGGCCCCAAAAGTGTGTTTGGATTTCGAGTTAAGTGCCACAAGGGGCAGACAGGAATGAGTAACAGCGCATTGGGCCAATGCAGTTGTTGTACACTCAGCAGAAAACTTTCTTAAATTTGTAAGTATATTTCCTTATTCTTTAATATATTCTTAAATCTGTCTGTTCTTACCAAGCATACAAGCGTATAAAGAGATTCGGAACTCGAACTCAATAGAAAGATTTGGGTTTGGTTCGCTGACTGCCCTAAGGAGACCATAAGCAAAAGGTTTTTTCAGTAGTTCAATTTCCTGGTAATACAGTAGATTCCTATATATTATAAAAAACTTTTGTTCTTTTCAACTTTTTTCGTCCAGTTCTCTTTCCTGTTTAAAGTATGAGTATGAGTTTTACTCTGAGTGTAGTTGCTGCTGATGAGCATGAAAAATGGTTCAGCAAAAGCAGGCACGTATTCACATTCACATTCACATTCACATTGGAAGGCAAATGCAAATGCTGAGTAAATCGCATGCGAACGTAACGCCAGGGGGTGCGTTGTCTACTAATTTCGCATGACAACCTGCAGCAGTTGAAGCAATAGCAGTAGCAGCAGCTGCAGTCTGCTCCTAGAAGCGAAGATATTTGAAGCTCCAGCCATAGGCCATGAAAGTGCACAGTTGTCAACCGTAAGCTGCAGTCAGAAGAGAGCAGACAGCAGTAGACAGCAGACAGAAGACTGCAGGATGTGAAGGAGGCGGAGGACAACAGTACAAGAGATACCGCTGTTGTCAAGTCCAAATGTCCAGCAGTTGGGATTGGAATTGAGTCTGGTTCTATGATGACTCTAAATGTGAATGTGAATGTGGTTAACCATTGGCAGCGCTTGTTGAGTTTAACGATCACCACTGGCAATGTCTTTCTCCCACTGTGCATGTGTGGGTAAGCAGCCATTATAATTGAAGCGTCAAGCCGATTACCATTTACCATTTACCATTTTACCATATGCCAGCGGGCTGATTTGCTTCTGTACGATGACTGGCTGGCATATGCATTAGTCTTCAGATTAATACGGTTTTTATGTGGGGTAAAAAACGCTTGGAAAACGCGCGTGAAACGCTGGAAAGACGTGTCATGCGTTGTGAGGTTATAAATATCAAAGAAAGAATTATAGATAATTTCGCACACTCTTTTTTTACTGTGTAGCAAAAAAAAATTGACGAAATTGAGGTAACCTAGAAAATGCATCTGATTTACGTGACTCGCGTGAGCACTCACGCGTGAGTGTTTCACACGTCGCCACGAGCAAGTCACGCGTGACTGGCATGTGTGTGTTCAAGTCAAGCGCATTTGGCGGCTAATTATGGCTACAAACGTTGACTGAGACTGAGACGCAGACTGCGACAGCGACAGCGACAGTGGCAGTGGCTGAGCGGCGGTACCCGAGTATTACGCATACGACACGTTGGCCCACTTCGGGGGTAGCATATAAATTATAATTTCTCTTTGTTGCCATGTTTTTGTCATTTGTTGTTAAGCGCATTTTCGGCTAATTAAAAAAGAGCGACAGCAAAGGAATTGGTAAGGAAAGAAAGGCAAAGCAAAGCAAAGGAAAGTAAACTTAAGTAAAGGCAAGCAATAACAGAAGAGGACAGAAGACAGAAGCAGACAGACAGCTGACTGAAAGAAGTGTAAGAAGAATGCAAATTAAATGAAGAAAAATGCGCCACGCCATGCGGGCAATAAAACAAAAAGCGCTCAACGGGAGAAAAAGTATAAACAAACGCAGCTAAATTGAAAATAAAAAGAAAACACTTTAATGAAAAAAAAAAAACCGCTAAAATGTGTGAGAGGGAAGTGGGAGCAACAGAAAATTTAGCTATTTTTTATCTTTTATTTTTTTTTTTTTATATAAAAGCAGCCGCAACAAGAACAAAAACAATAACAAAGCAGCAGCAGCAGCAACAACGTCAACCAAAAATTTCATACTGACAAATTATGATTTATGTTGCAGCTGGTGGTTCTTAAAGTTGTTGTTGTTGTTGTTGTTGTTGTTGCTATCGTTCTTTGTCAGTTCTTTTTTTTTTTGACATTTTGTCACTGTCGTTGGCCGATGTGGGCGCCACAGCAGCTGCAGAGGCAGCCGAAAGCTGCTCAACAAAAAAAACCGTAGACAAAATCAGCTTGAAGCGCTGCTGGGCGTCGTGACACGCGTGACTCACGTTGCAATCTGTAAGAAGCTTTATTTAAATCAAAAAGAGGCTTAATTAATATAAATGAGAATTTCTTACTCTTCGCACCAGTGAGAAGTTTTAAGCAAAACAATTGCCAGCTGATCACGCGTGACTCACGAGCCACATTTAGAGCCATAAACATAAATTTAAAAACAATTCTGATTTTGACTAACTTTATTAATAAAAAATTTAATCAGAATTGAATAACAGTTGCCATAAAATGGGAAAGAAAAACGACTTCTACAATTTATAAAAATGTGACTATATATTACAGATCCTGTACAACAATTGGTGCTAATGTTGTATGGTTTTTCCTTAATTTTGAGCGCCTTTCCTAACTAGCTGTTAAATTTTAAAACTCTGCAATCTCTGCTGCAAACGTTATTTATTGTGGAATCACGCGTGCCTCTTTCAACTTAGGAATTGATTAAGCTGAATGATTCATTCGAGTGTCCAGCTATTCATGTGCGACAAACGACAAACGACAAACGGCAAAATGCTCGATTTATCCTTTGAATTTCTGCATTTTGCACTCTGAACACATGTTGCATATACATATATGGAAATCAATTTATGTATATCAAAAGGCAATACCAAAATCATATTAAAATGTATCTTCAGCTCTAGATCCATCTGCATCTCTATCTCTATCTCCATTTCTATCTATGCATTGAATGCTCCTCGCCTTTTTGCCAATCGACTGCTGCTCGTTCAGTCAATGAATGAATGAATAAATGGCAACTGTAAATGAAAACAATTCAAATTAAACATGGCCAAAAGGGGTAAAGGGATGATGGGGGCGGGGGGGGGGATGCCAAGTTGCTCTGGCCATGTGCTTGAAAACTGCAACAGAGGCAAAAACTTCAATGGGCCCAACAAAAATGAAATAAAAACAAAAAAGAATAGCATAAAAAAATAAAGTGTACTTCAGGCTAATATCACAAACGCAATTACACGGCGGGGGAATCGGTTGGGAAAGCTGTGGAAACTGTGGAAACTGGGAACTCTGGTCAGCCGCCAATGTGTTTTTTGTTCCAGCCAAACAAAAGCAATTGCCCATTGAGCCGCTCGCTACCAGACCAGGATGTGGACCAGGACCGGCACCAGCAACAGACGAAATCCCATACTCTGCCCCATGGGGCATGGTCATTGTGGCCCATTCAATACACATCCACACACTTTCGTGTGTGTGTGTGTGTGAGGATGTGTAGATAGAGAGAGAGAGAGAGACTAACTAATAATAGGTAGGCACTTGGACTGACTGAGCTTTTGTCTCTCAACGGTTCACAGGTAGCAAAAGCTTCCTTTTTTCCACAGATTTTCCTTTACAGGGGGGCAGTATTATTGTTGTTGCTCGGTGCCCGCTGGGCAACTTAACGGAAGCGAGCAATTTAGTTGCTAAAAAGGCTCATCGAACAGTTCCCCAGATGATTTCGAATCAGCCTCGACCAGACAGCAATTGAAAATCCATTTAAAAAAAAAAAAAAACATGGAGGACCTTAAAGTAAAGCTCGATAAATATATAAATCGATACATTTAACGATTATGAGGCCAATTAAATAATAAATATCAATGGAAAAGGCTTTATTGGGGAGGCGGATCCTAAGGGGCTTATTTTAGATGTTTTCTTTTATTTTTATTAAGTACTATAATCAAACCAGTCAAGAATATTAATATAACAACACAACCTACAGTAAAACGTTTGAAGTAATCTTTTTCTCCTGAAAATTCATATCAAATTTCATACACACCTCGCTTCTAGAGCGGTACACAGACAGGACATGTGGACAGACTGATAACAATATAAAATGAACTCGGATTTCTTTTTCAACAGTAAAAATTACAACAACCACTTTAGCGTTAAAATAAATTGTAATCAAAATAGAAATTAATTGCTTGAACAAAGAATTCTGTATTCACTCATCGACTTTTGTTTCAATATTAAATTACAAAAGAAGCAAAATATAAAATTATCCTTAAATTCTATATAATTTTGAGGGTTCGGAGTTATTTTTATACCAAATTTTATTTTTATTCAGAAACTTTTACTTATTTATTTTTGTTTATTTAAGATATAACAATTTTTCGAATATTTCTCCAAAAAATCTGCTATTATTTGGGTAGCTTATAGATAGGTATAGATAGAATCTATCGATAAATTTATTAGTTCCTCAAGTTGGGTTAGAACTGGCTCCTCCCTTTGTTTCTGTTCCTGTACCTCGTTCCCCTTGAGTGCGTAATTTGCGCGCTTTGTTTTAATTAAAATTCAAATGCGTTGCAATTTCATTAATTACCAGACAGACAGACACGCACGCACACACACTCACAGTTGGTCAAATATTGCTGCTGCCACTTGCAGCCATTTTGCAGTGGAGGCTTTTGAAAATGGCGCTGACGTGACTCTTCCATTTCCGGTTCCTTGCCGCTCCTGCTTTTGGGCATTGCATGCCAGCAGACAAGCGAAGCATGAAAGCAAACGCATTCCTATCAACTAAGCGAGGAGGCCACCTCCTTGGTCCCTCACTTGGAGCGGTGCACCACATTCGCACGCCTCCTGCTGGCTGCTCCTCTGTGCTCAGTGCCCTGTGTGTGTCAGTCAACAATTCAATTAACGTGTTGATGATTTTGTGGCATGCAACATGGGGCACGAGTACTGCTCCTGCACTCCTGCTACAGCAACTGTCAGTTCAACAGTTCACAGTCCAGAGTCCACAGTCGCAGTGCAATTTGCGTTACAGCATTTTAATGAGCAATTGATTGCAATGCAACACTCCTCGTAAAATTTTTGTTCCTAACCCTGCCACTGGCACTGCCAGTACCACTGCCTGGCGTTGCCTATTTTGCAGCGTCAATTTGTCAATTAGTTTGTCAATTGTTGCCAACACTTTTCACGGGCGGAATAATATAGCAAGCAGCCAGTTGACTTCATCCAATGCCAATGAAAACTTCTCAATGAAGCCGCAATTAAACAAATGCTCTGCTCTGCTTTTTGTCTAGCGTTCCACTGTTGTTGCCGCCAGCGGCCAAAATACTTAACACTTTCAATTAAACGCATTAATTTTATGGGATTATGCGTTGGGGCAAGCGTTGGGGGGCATGCCGCATCGCATCGCATATCAAATTTAATTTGCTCACTTGCCCTAAAAGCTTTTAATGTGTCTTGGGTGGCAATGGCTTCGTGTCCGCCTCCGCCTCCGCCTCCGCCTCCACTCCCCCTGCTCTCCTATCTTGCCCCCCCAAGAGTTGCCGCTAGCCGCATATTCGAAATAGCGGCAACTCTGCTGCTACCTAGCTGCTTGCTTACCGAGCAAAAATGCGCCCCTAATTAAATTCAATATTAAATTGAGCAAAACGCAATTAACTCAAAAGGCGCACCGAGCACAGAGCAGACTGCCAGACAGCCAGACTGCCAGGCAGACTGGCAAAACGCCAGACCTGGCAATACCAAGACATCGACACATCCCGGCCAGACCATGAGCTGCTCTGAGCTTTACATTACGTATACGCAGCAGCAGCGTTCGCATCTCAACTGTGATTTGGCCGCCAGAAGCTGGCACAAAGACACAAAAAGTAACAACAACAATTATGGCTAAGAACAGTGGTATCGTTGCCTGAATAAATGCTCAAAATACCAATAAATATTTAGAATCAGTTATTTAATCTGAGTATATCGGCATATTTCCTTTTTGTATTAAAAAACAATCGATAGAATTTAAATGTGTAATTAAGTCCATGAATATTTTTTATTCTGTTTCTGGACCTTTCTCATCAAATTGCTTGATTAAATGAATGATAAATAAAATTTCGATTAATATTTGATATTTTTATTAATATAGGCAAATATTTAGAGCCAATGATTTTTTCTTATATTTGATTTGCTGCTGGCCCACTATGTCTACACAATCTTCTACATTCCTCTACATGTTTTTCTCTTCATAATATATGATTTTAATCTATAAATTAAACGCTCATATCTGAACCACTGTGCGGCAACTGCTGCGTTTATGAGCCGCTGACTGCCTCCACAAGCCGTTAGCTGTAACTGCTGCTACTGCTGCTGCTGCTGTTGTTACTGTTGCTGCTGTGGTTGCTGCTGTTGCTGTTGCTGTTGCTGTTGCTGTTGCTGTTGTGTGGGCGTTGAAACAATGCGCACACACAACGAAGGACAACGCAGCAGTTACATAGATAACAATTAACAACGTTTTTCCCCAGCTCCCCCTTCCTGTCCATCGCCTGGCGACTGACTGTGCTACCCGCTGGCTACGTTTTGGCAATCTAAGATGTCGGCAAACATTTTGTGTGCGTGTTGACGTTGCCGCCGTAGCAACAGCAGCAGCAGCAGCAGCAGCAGCAGTCAGAACAGTCGAGTCTGATGTGTGCCAGCGATAACAGTGGGCCCTAGAGGCAAAAACTACGAGACAGCAACTTGGTATACTTCCCCCTCCTTCCCCCTTTCTGCCCCCTTTCTGCCACACTCGGTTCGGCAGCAAAATTAATGTCTGCTAATGATTTGTGCCGGCATGTTTGCCCTCGCATGCCACGCCTCCTCTAGCGAACCCCTTCCCAACACACCCCAGCAGCAGCAGCAGCAGCATGCAAAGTGCTTAATGTTTCATAACTGAACAGTAGGAGAACTCAGCTGAGATCCGAACAGAACACACAACAAGACAAGGCGCACAAAAGTCAAGTTGCCTCAGGACTGCAGGGAGCTGATCCGGCGGTGGTAGGGGGCCAGGGAGCGAGGCATGCAACATGGACAAGGGACAGGTGCATAGCTGGCGCTTGCCAGTTGCAATCTCACTTTCAGTTGTCAGTCAGTCAGGCAAGCAGAAGACTTGCATATGTGGAGCGCATAAATTGTCAAAGTCCAACTGGCGGGGGTCAGAGGTAAAGGGAGGAGAGCTTGGTGGCAACTATTATCTATGTGTATCTGTGGGTGTGTTTGTGTGTGTGTGTGTGTGTGTGTGTGAGGCAACAATGTCAACGTTGGTTACAACTTGTTTCTGTGCTAATGAGTAGATAGCATGGCAGGAGGAAGGAGCTGCAATAACAGAGTATGTAGAGATTGTTCTATTGATAACTCCTTCGACAGAACCCACCAAATAATCGTTGGAGCTTCCAAGGCATTTAACGTTCATAAACGACAAATAAAAGTTAATTACAATGATTTTAGCAATAATTCATGAAGTCAACTATCGAACAAATCTATATATCTATTTGACAAATCACCAAATCTACTAGCAATTATCAATAAAAACAATCAAGATCAATGTCTATAACCATTTTAAAGAAAATTGTCTATTTAATGGATAGTAATCATCGAAAGCAATTTAAATATAATGAAGAGCTCTGAATGATTTTAGTTCTGATTTCTTTCGATAGCAAGTTGGAAACCATTTTGATCGATAGCAATTATCGGTAACCACTAAGAGGCATTAAGATAACTATTAAAAAAATGTTGCTGCACATAATAAAAGAACTTATAGAATATCATAGTTAATATCGGTTACAATATTATAATAGGAATTATCAAAATTATCGCCAATAAGTGTATATAAAATTGCATATATTATTGATAATAATTATCGATAAAATACAATCGAGGGCTTTGAATTAATGTCAATGTCAATATTCATTCTAACGACTCGGATATTAATTCTAATTCATTAAGCCAACTATCGATAACATATCGATGCACATAGCTAATGAGCTCAAAAGTCAACCACACCCAGTCCAAATGGTCGTAAGACCAGCCCAGCCCCTCCAGAAACTACTCTCATGCATATTTATTGACCACACACATTGAAGCGACGTGACCACGCCCATCACTGCCACCGCTATGACCCAGGCAGCAACTACACTTAAAGAAATTACAGTGATTACTCTACTATAGGAAAATTCATCAACGGAAAATACTCAAATAATTAAGAACTGGGGATTTAGGAATGAAAACTGCTCGACACTTAAAGAGCCTACTTTTTTTCTGAGTGTAAGTTGCTGTTGCTCGGTGGGTGTTGCCAATGAGCGATGAAGAAACGCGCTCTCAGCTCAATGGCAATTACAAGAAATTTTAGCTTATAATTTGATTAAACTTTTCAATTACAATATGCAATGAAGTTGCTCGGCGACAAGGGCGGAGCCGGTAAGGTGGATCGGACTGAATAAGAAGTAGAAGAAGTAGAAGAAGAGATGAAGAAAGTAGAGGTAGAAGAGGTGACTGCCTGGACTGCTAATTCCCACAATTACAATTTGCTGGCAAGCAATCAAGAGCAACGTTACCCCAGACCCGACCCGTCCAGAGACCCAACCAGACCAGACCAGGCCAAAGCAGACCTGACCAGAGTCAGACCTCCCAGGCAAATGGCAATAGCAAAAGTAAACGCACCTGCACCTGCAGTAGTCCATGGTTGGATAAGTCTGTAGTAGACTGGCTCGGATTCCATCAGAGCTGGCCAAATGCCAGAGCGAAGGTAACCAAAAACCCGACAACTGTCAGCAGTCGCTAGTCGGCAGTCGGCAGCCAGCAGCCGGCATATGGCCAGGCCCAGACCGAGGCCTAGACTTGAATCTGGACTCTAGGCTTGCCACACCACTGCCCCACCTGCCAGTTCCCATCGCATCCCATCGAGAACCCCATTCACCCGCCTCTCTGCCTTTGCATCTCTGGCAGAGTCTGTGGCGTTGTCTGCGTGTGGTTCATAATCTTAAATTGCCAGCCAGCCAACTGGTTGGATGGCTGCCATGTACGTGCTCATGTGTGCAATACGATAGAATTTTCCTTTTTCTTTATTTTAATTATACTCTCTACCGCCTTGGAAATGTTTCAAAAGAGTGTATTAAAAACAAACATATGCAAATTTATGTCATAGAGTAGATTTAGCCCTGTCCGATATAATATCGATAACTTCGATAGTACCTGGATTAGTCTGGATTATAAATTATAAATTTTAACAATTTTCTTTGGCTTTCGTTAAATTTAAATTAAGTTTTTTAAGGATTTAAGTTTTGAAAAAAAATTTGTTATCATGCAGTTATAATATAATTAATTTCAAGTTCCTAACAAGTTTTTTATACAGAAATGATCAATATTGCTGTTACTATTGATAAATCAAAAATAATAAAATTTATTGATTTTTCTTGTGTTGAGTAAAAAATGTATTTATTTATTTATTGAACTATTTCCTTTAGCTGCTCTGCTTTACAGAGTATTTGCTAGTCGCGTACTCTTCACTATTGTTTTTTGTTGCTTTTTTCTATGCTTCAGGTTAATCTAAATTAGTAAAATATACACGCAGCCACAGAGGAGACGGATGGCGTTGAGTTTAACTAACTCAAAGGTAAATAGACAAAGTCGCTGCCACAGCCGCTGTTTCAGTCGACGTAACTTTCGCAGTCGCAGTCGCAGTCGCAGTCGCAGTCGCAGTCGCAGTCTCAGCATCTCAGCAGCAGCAACGACGTCGTCAAGCGTCAACAACTCTTCAGTTGTCTGTATATATTGTTCTTGTTGTTGTTGTGGTTGTTGCTGCTGTCTGTTGTTGCATGCAAACCGAAGTAAACTTTAAACAAAACTTGGTACAGAGCTGCGCCAGCGTTGAGCAGTGACTGTGAACAGTCACAGTTAGCTATCACAGTCCTACATATTCGCAGAGGGAGCTTAAGAACAATTCAAATCCCGTTTCGCTATGCTTCATGTTCGTGACTCCAAAGTAATTCTCCCGATTCATTTTTGCAGTCAGCAGCAACATAAGAGGATTTTCATTAAAGCGCATAAAAATCTGCGTCCATTGTTATTGTTTCTGTTTCTGTTGCTATTGCTGTTGCTGTTGCTGTTGCTACTGTCTCTGCATGCCGATACAGAGTGAAAGACTTCCAGCAACAGCAGCTTCTTCTCCAGCTCCAGCTCCAGCGCCAGCTTCAGCTCCATTCTTCAAAATAAAGTCTACAGTCTTCTGTTACAGCCACAGCCGGAAATGCACAGGCAAATACAAAAACGCGCGTGCCCCGAGAACGCTGGGAACATTGCAAGTTGTTGCTGTTGGTTGTTTCACGTTGTTCATTATTGTTGTTGTTGTTGTTGTTGTTGTTGTTGCCTGCCTTGGCCTTTGGCCCCAAAAGGTAAAAAAAAAAAACACACACATACAGCTTTATGGTGAAGGCAAACCTGGCGTATCCTTAACGTCTGCTGCTGCTGCCGCTGCTGTTGCTGCTGTCATTGAACGTGTAATAAATACAACGCACCGCAGCAACATTGCCAGCTGCAGCGCCGGCAGCAACATTTTTGCAGCAAAGTCAAGTACATTGTGCTCTCTAGTATCATTTGCACGTACTTGTCACTCGTCCTGAAGTTGCTGCTGTTGCTGTTGCTGTTGCTGCTGTTACAACTTGGCTGTTGACATTGCTAGGAGCAGTGTCTGTACCTCGACTTTGCCTCAGTCTCAACCTTTCTCTATTTCTATTTGCCAGCCTCAAAAATGGCAAAAAAAAAAAAAAACAAAAAAAAACAAAGTTCAGCTTGACCTGAGAGTGATTCTGCCTGCTGGCCTCCGTCTCGCATTATGTTCAGCTCGCTAGCTGCCGCCTGGCTGCCTTCTTCTTCATCTTCATCCACTTCGGGACATCTTCCGAAATGCTCCACACTTTGCATAAAATTAATATCGAGCCACTGGGCCTCGTCCACCGCACTCGCGCCCGTTTGTCCCTCCCGACCCTTCACTCATCATCTTCATCATGTTTCCGACAGTTCATTGGGAGTGTTTTAACGGTCGCCACTTCCGCCGCTGGGCGCCTGGATCGTTCTACGTTCTCCTTGGCTTTCTGTTCGCTCGCATAATTCGCTTTTTATGTTAACTTTGCCATTTCAAATATTTAATTTTGAAAAATAATTTATTCATTTCCGGCTGCTGATTCGGACAGTGTCACGCGTCACCCTGTTGATGATATTTTTTTTATTTTATTTTTTACTTTATTTTTTCTTTAGTTCCTTTTTCTTTTCCCATTTTTGGTTTTTTTTCGCATTGCCCAACCGCAATTTCATTTGTTTTGTTTTGGGCGGAAAATGGAAATTGAAACTGAACTGTAATCAAAGCGCGGCTATTGATGTCATCTGCTGCCTCTGCCCCCGGCCACTACTGCTCCCTCTGTCCACTCGCAGCTCTCTGCTGGCTTCTCAAATGTAAATGAATTTCTGCATCAATTCATCGCGGACGCACTCGCTTTTACAATATGAATTTCAATTGTGTGCGCACTGAGCGTGATAACGAGATTGAAGCAGGAGCTGGAGCTGGAGCTGGAGCTGGAGCTGCAGCTGCAATTGGAGCTAGAACAGGACCTGGAACTGATACTGGAGCTGGAGTATAGCATTAAGAAAGCAGCTCAGAGGATAAAAGAGACGACGATGAAATTGATGAGTAGCTGGTTCGACTAGCTTCTGGGTAAAGAATATTAAGCTTATTATTACAGTGCCCCGATTAGAATATTGAGAATAGAAATTCCTATATTTCTTTATTAATCGTTGAAAACAAAGACTTAAGATATAATTTATTATAATTATTATTATATTTGAATTTTCCATAAATTATTTTCTTTTTTTGAAGATGACGCGACGCGCTGATATAGCCGCCTATCTGTTAGCCAAAAGTGATTAAGATCGGACTAATACTCACAGAACTGCCATAGAAGCAAACGGTCGATAATTATGTAGTTTTAAAATAAACTTATTAGTATTCCAAGTTATCTAATCTAACCCTATCTAATGCTGTTTGAAAATTATTAAGATCAGAGTTCCATACCAAATAATTGTCATAGGATTGGACAAACAAACCATTTTTGCGGCCTACAAGTGTATATAATCTGCGGCACGATAAAAATAGCTTTTCATTATTAGTTTTTTCATTGGGCTGGATTTACGTTGAACATGAGTTGATATCTTTCTCAATTTAGTGAGTTACTCTGAACTTCTGAGCAATTATTGTATTTGTCAAGAGCTCGTAACGACACAAATAGCGCATACGCAGCGTGCAACAGCAGGAATTGTTCGCTAATTCTCAATGTTTGAAAAATGCACACAATTAAGTCGATGTTTAAATTGATTACACAGAAATTTGTGCGCAGCTTAAAAGTGAATTCAACTTAATTATCGCGTATAAATTTCAATCGTGCCAAAAACCCAAGCCAAGCTGCCAATCAACAGCCAACATTGATGCAAGCTGGTGCTGCTGCTGCTGCTACAAATTGCTGCTCAATGTTGCTGTTGCTGTTGCTGTTGCAGTTGCTGTTGCTGCTGCAGTTAATTGTGTGGCTTTGCCACAACGAGACTTTAATGTAATACTCAGCAATGCGAATGTGTTTAACAAATGCTAATCGCTTTGCTCGTAAATGAATATTGTTCAGCAATTTGTACTCTTGTAGTATTTCCCACAAAGGATGTCAGCAGTTAACACTGACAACTCAACTACTTATTAGACGGCAATTAATTGGACTTGCTCTGCAATTGGCATTCCATAAAGAAAAACGAAACTCTCAATTATTTCATTAAATTTATTCGTATTTGCCATATTCATTTATCTGGCAAATTGAAAACACATCTTCATTACACTTCAGTCAATAAAACAATATTTATCAGTTTACTTCTTCAATAAAGCCAAATATCTATATTTGCTTTGATTGCCTTATCTGTAAGAACTTTCTACTTAAAGGTTCCTTTTTAAAGGTATTTTATGGAGATTATGATTGGCGCAACATATGTGAATCTATGAATAAAAAATGAATGGTGATTTTCGTAAATATATTGTTGACATTTAAACGTTTAATTGTGCAAAACTTACTTCAATTTTGTTTTACTTTTGTTTTAAAAATTTAAAGAAACTATTTTAACCAATTTATTTAAGCATTTTTAGAGGGAATAAAGTTATTTCAAGCTAACAAAATCAACTGTCAGCTCTACAAAAATGCAAATACTTTTAATGCTAGTAAAAAGGAAGGCTACCTGCAAAGCTCCAAATAATATATACCCTTACTGACTGAACATTTTAAATTTTTTGCTTTAAAAGCTGTATGATATAGTTTTCTGATTCATACATCTAACTTTTAAGTTTTTTCTAGATTTCTTAAGGATTCAAAAAGTATATCATGCAACAACTTTTAAACCGACAATGTTCCTTTCTAAGTCAGCACCAGTTCGATCATATAAACATACAGACGGACAGACAGACGGTCTCTTCTCATCATCCTGATAAATACTAGTATAGTGTATAGTATATTGAGTTCGGAGGCAACTCCAATGCATTACACAGTTCGTGCCAAAGTTAAAATACCTTGGCGAAGGGTATACAAATTAAAACCTGGTCACGAATTGGCATTGTGGCTTTTGGTTTTTCTGTCAAATTTTCTCACATGGTCGGCCAATTCGTATGGAATGTTATGCAAAATGAAAAACAAATGTTGACAATTAAATTCCAGCCAACAATTTAGTAACAAATGAATAAAATGTACTCAAAATGCATTTAAAAAATACATATAGAGAAAGCTGAGCGCAAAATTTGCTTTAGATTTAAGTATTTCTACCAATGTTTTTGAATAAAACATTTCTATATTTTATTTAGATACCCTTGCAGTGGGTATTATAACTGAACTGAACCCATAAAGTATATGAATTATTAATCAACAATTTGAGACGAATCGATATAGTCTGCCTTTCTGTTTGTCTCCCAATTTTTGGGCTAGTTGAGTAAATTTTGGCAGGCCGGATCGGACAACTATAATACATATATATATATATATATATATATATAGAAAAAAAGCCGTCCCTTATTATTTTTTTTTCTTTTTTGAGTTTGAGTTAATAACTATTCGAAATGCGTGTGGGTGAATCATTAAATGTTGCATAACGTGTTGCAGCTACAAATAACTCGCAGAACCAACAACAACAAATCGGCTGTGAAGCGATTTAATGAAGTCAAAAACTCGTGAGATTTTATTAGTGCATTTTATTGTTTATGGTTGTTATTTTTTTTTTTTCTCTCTCTTATTATTATTTATTCATTTTCATTTGAATTTTTTTTTTCATAGCTCTCTGCCGCCTTTTGTGGTCATAAATTATGCTGGAAAATTGTTAACAGGGCTGAAAAGCGAAACAAAACGCTTGAAAATTGCATTTACATTTTGTGTTAAATATTTAACATATTTATATGTATATGTGTTTGTATGTATATTTCTTTTTTTTTACACTTTTTAATTAGCTGCATTTTATTGCCCTGACCAAACCCCCCCGCTGCCTCTGCTGTTGCCGCTGTTGCTGCTGGTGCTGCTGCAGCGCAGAGAACTCATTAGTTGTCATGCTCTCAATAAATAGCCGCAACAATACATCATTTAAACCTTCATTAGTTTATCGGCCTGGCGCCTGGTAAAAGTTATTAGCGACAGTTTAAAATTAAATTGCTGGCATTTTGCTATTGCTGTTGTTTTTGTTTTTGTCATTGTTTTTGGTTGCCTTTTGTCTTGTTAACATTTATAATTATAATATGGAAGTTAATAAAGCCGTCAATTAGTTGGCTATTGTCCTTTCCAATATGACTTGTAATTTAATATTAATATTTGAATTTAGAAATATCATTTGTAAACACTTTAACGAGGCTACAGAGTTCAAGTATCTCGCCTAATTTATTTACAAGAAGTTTTCGTTTTTCATTTGGAAAACATGCTTCAATTACAACAAAATACAATGCCAACAAAAAACATAATTAATATTATAAAAATAGTACGTTTTATACAAATTTGTATATTTATATATGTATGAAAGTAATCAGCAAACATCTAATTAATATTTGATCAGCAGCAATTTAATGTTTTATCAATTAATTCAACTATTTTTGTATACCTTTGCTGAGGGTAATTAGGGGGTATTAACTTATCGAAAAATTGTGTTGAATTTTAGGAGGCATTTCCGACTCTATTCATCTTATATACAATTGTCAGGACGATAAAGTCTTTTTGTTGCACACAACAAATGTCAAAACGAGTAGGGTCAAACAGCTATATCATAGGCCCAATAGGAACAATCGGCTTAAAGCTGTTGCAAATAAAACCTTTTTCTTTCTCAATTAATTATTCTAACCAAAAATATATAGATGATATCCTTTCCATACTTGTGTTTTATTTGGGTTGCTTTTTTTTTGTGTTTATTGAGTGAAGAATCGACTCAGATTTTAAGTTTGAAATTTTCTTTGTATTTCAATTTAGTTAGCTTAATTTAATTTCATTAGTTTCATAAGTTACTTAATTTTATTATTATATAATTATAATCAATTATGAAATAATAATTTCATTATATTTCAATTTTTTTTTTAAGAATTTTAAACCAAATTAGGTCTATATCTGGCAGCAATCCTTAAGGTTTTTTAACTCTTTGTGAATATTTTCTCTCTTTTTTAGCTGATTTCTATGTGGCAAATTCTGAAGCTGACCAACTTAATTGTTGAACTCTTCCAAACTTTTTCTGGTTTAAAATAAAACAAAAAATAAAAATCAATGCACTGATGACTTTTTGCCTTTTAGCTGGGAACTCTCTCCCCCCTCTATCCACTACAACCTTTGCTCCCTCTTCCCCCTGTTGCTTTAACTCTTTCCTTCAACAATTTGCCGTCGCATATTTCTGTTTCTGACTTTCTCAAGCAATTACTATTTAATTTGCGCAAGCATTTTACGCCAACTGCGGCGCATCACGACAGCAACAGCAACAGCAACCGCAACAGCAGCAGCAACACTTGCCACGCCCCCCTCTTACTACTGGTCTTACGCCAGCAACTGTTGGTCATGTTTTTCTTTTTGGCCTTTTCTTTAACTGCTTCTGCAGTTCTTTTGACTTTTGTTGTTTACGTTGTTCTTATCTTTGTTTTAATTTTTTATTTTTTGTTTTTTTGCATTTTCGAACTTGTCTACGTTGTTGACCACAAGCCGCTTAGCAATGCCGGCAACAACAAAAACAGCAAAAACAGCAAAAACAACAACAACATGAAAAAGCAGCTCCCCACGCGATTCTGTGGCTGGACATTCACGCGTTTCGTTAGCCTAGAAATTCGTGTTTATATGGGGAAGTCACCGCAGTCGTCTACTTAGTCATGTTTTATGGCTCTTTTGGCTTTATAATTTGTCCGACAACAGCTGCGGTACAGACTGCGGCGCCTCCCTCCCACCGCTTTCCCCATCCTCTGCCCCGATTTGCCGCCAACACAACCCCTGATCCAGTTTTCAGTTATGGCCAGGCAGAAAACTTCAAAGCGCTTCGCCTTTTTTGGACTTTTTATATTCTATTCCTATTATAAAATGGCTAAAGAGAGTATGCCTAGTTTATGCTAAGCGTATGTAACAGACAGAAGAATCTACCAGCGACTCCTTATAGTCTTTCCCGTCTTTCTCGTAGTCTAGGAGAATTGGAGATATCCAGTTGGGTGAGTAGATTTCTAAAATAACAGACTTTGCTTAGAAAATGTTGCCCGGAACTAGTTCGGAACCGTTAACCAAATTAAAGCGATTAAGGCTCAGAACCGGAACCACCATATATCGAATACCGCTACCGGGTGCCAATATGCTTGGAACAGAAAAACAGTGGAACTGGAACCGGGTTTGGGTTCACCTTTAAATGCCTCAAACTTCTTTGTTTGTTCGTTCTGTGGTTTTCGTTCATATAATTGAAAACCGAAACAATAGTTTTGGTACGCACCAGAACCGGCCTATAGAGTATTTCATAGTCGTGCATTGTCCGTTTTGAGAGCATTCTTACTGGGTGTTTGGGTTTCTTGTTTTCGTTTTTCGAGCTTGAGGTTGCTCCAATTAGTTGCCAAATGTTTTCTTGTTAAATTCAAATTGTAATTTTATGAATTTGACCAAATGTTGCTGCTGTTGTTGCTGTTGTTGTTGTTGCTGTTGCTGTTGTTGCTGCTGTTGTGTTGTTGTTGCTGTTGCTGTTGCTGTTGTTGTTGTTGTTGTTACAGCAACACTTGCACGTCATTTTATGGTTTTGTTTTACTTCTGGCTAATTTATTAGTTTTGCTTCCATTTAATATACGAGTATTATTTGAAATTTGTTTTGTCTGGGGAACAGTCTCAAGAATTTTGGAATTCATGCGACGCCTATCCAGTTTCCCCCCTCTCTCTCTCTCTCTCTATCTCTCTCTCTCTCTTTCTCATTCCTGTAGAATGTGTGTAGGAGAATATTTAAATTAATTTCTTTTCGCTCGTAGTATTTTCTTGCTTTTTCTCTCATGCGGTATTATTCTCTTTTATTTTTCAGTTTTGTTTGCTTTTCGAGCATTTCGTTTTCATATTTTGTGTTTCTCTGTTTCTCTGGCCAAACACTTTATTTGTTTTATTCTGCATCGTTTCTGTTCTTTTGTTTTGGTATTTTTCCTGTTTTTACCGACTTTACCAGGGCTCCTCAAAGAAGCTCTGCTTGCCCCTGGGCAATTGGGGAATAATGCAGCAACGACTTCTGCAGCGTGACCGACTTTTTGAGGCTCTCACGATGGAATAGAGATATTTGAGTATATTTTAAAATAGTACTCATGAGTGTATTTGCATTCATGTGGTTTAAATTTATATTTCAAATGAGTGTATTCGTTTTTAAGTCTAATGGTAAACTAAGTCATTTTTGGCACTCATAACATTCTTTACACGCCTCAGTATTTCTTTATTCACTCTTAATATTTGAGTGTATTTTAATTTATGGGAATGCATAAATTTTATTTAACTGAATGCACTCATATTCACTCAATAATATTTCGTATTTAATGTGAATTTGTACGTTTATTTTATTTATTGTTTATGGCCAATCTTCATTTGATTTCTTTCAGGCACCTCAAATTTCTTTTGATCGTATTTCGGATGAGTGCTTATATGAGTGTAATAATATTCATATCAATAGTCATACTTAAACCCACTAGTATTTCAGAACGGTTTATTCATCATTCGGCTTATTTGATTATTGTTCTGCTTATTTCAGCATTTGTCTTTGACAACTTATTCGCTTTTATTCACATATCAACTCATTTGGCCTGTTAGTGTATTACAACTTCGATGCTTGCATTCGTTTTACATATTTCTTCCTAATACTCGTACTCGTTTTTATATATATATATATATACTTTTTTTTTCTTGGTTTTTTGTCTGTTTGCATTGAGCTGTGCAAATTAAATTGCAAATGTGTCTTGCTCGCACTCACATTCATACTCGTACTCATACACTCAAGCACTCATACACTCACACACATACTCACATATAGTGACTTGCACTCAGTCTTTTCATTCATGGCATCTAAAATCCATGCAAACGCCGACGCCGACGCCGACTCCGACTCTGCCGCGGCAGCAGCAACCAACAACCAACAACCAACAACCGACAGCAGCAACAACAACTATACACAGATTGCAGTTGTTTTTGTTATACTCTATACCCGCTAAAAAGGGCTGTGCAGAGTATATTATGTTTATGATAATGAATGTAACAGGCAGTGCCCATTAAGTACTTCTTTTTTTTTTGTTTCAATGAGTCGATTGGACCCTGGAACTATATACCAAACTTTGTATGTAGAATCCTCTATCAGGACTATTTTTGTTTCTATATAAATAAATAAATAAACTTAATAAAATATAACATATTTATTTTTTCAATTTTCAATCCAATTTTGATTAAATTGTAATCTAAATTAAAATTTTTTTGTTTATTTTATGGATGGCGGAAGAGCCTCCAGCCTGTGGTAACCTCTTATAAACCTACAGCTCCTTCAACAACTCATTTTTCTCAATGTTCTTACAAATCTCAGAAGACTATTGGATAAATAATTTCGGATTGAATTTCTATATCATTTTCTATTACATTATTTATAGTTGAATATTCAGGATTCAAGAATGCGCTGCGAGAAATCTGCAAAATCGACAGTTTCCTTTTATTGATAAGCTCCAGTTATGTGCAGCCTGAAGAGACTCTGAGCGAATTCTTTCCAAGAATAAACAAAAAAAAGGCTACCCTGTTTGCTTCCATTTGTTCCTTGCTAAGGAGTATCACCCAGTCAAGCACTCTCGACTCTTATTTGTTGGTTTTGTTTTATTGTGCGCTATCCTTTTACTTATGTCGTGTACTACTCCTCCCATGAGTTTTGTGTATGTGGTGTGTTGTGTGTGTTGTGTATGTTATGTGTGTTGAGTGTGTGTGTGTGCGTGTTTAGCTGCAAATTGCAATTAGTGTTGACTTATGTTGAAGTCATCGTGCACCAATTTCAGTTCATCCCTGCCCCAACAGCTGACTTCCGTTTCCCCCTTACCTCTCGCACTCTCAGCATGTGAGAGAGCTGAGCCCTCTTGTAATTGCAGTTTTTGTTGTTTTTCGACGCCATAAAAAGGCATTTGTGGCTGCAACGGACGGCAGTTAACTAACTGCAAAGCAGTTGGTCATCCAACTGGGAGATTTACCAATTTTATTGCAATATTCTAGCCTTAGTTGCTACCTCTAAATTGCTAGCTTAACCTCAACCACAAACTGGGCTTTCATTTTTCAAAAACCAAAAGAGCATCTGAAAGAACAAGCCTCATTTTAATTGCCGCATCAGCTACTTTGTTTTATGCCGAAAGCAACAACAACAGCTGTGATTAAGTTTAAAAAAGAATAAATAAGTATATACACTCGACTAGCAGATACCCTGTAGTCTTCTAGAAAGCGAACTGCACTACGGCTTGCCTCATTTCCTTACTCCAAGCTTTATAGAAAACCGACATTTAAGTAACTTTTTCATAATTCAGATTATTTTAATGAGTTATCCCTATTCAGAAAATATGAATATTTGTGTACATAATTTAGCATAGCAAATTCGGTGATAGAATTAATATATCCTCTGTAAGGGTATAGAGAAATATTTGTTGCCTGATTTGGATATATTTCGAGTTACTGCTGCAAAAAGCTCATTTAAAAGTAATTTTCGTTGCAATCTGAGGCGTTGGCCATGTTGGGGCGACTGGGAGACACGGAACTGGAGACGGAGGATGATGGAGGCTCTCTGGAGAATAACTACAAATCGAATGCAGCTCGTTTACAATGTAAAATTTCCCTGTTCCACCAATGTATTCACCTATTCCCCTATTCCCCACCAGTTAAATAACACATCCCCTCTTCGTTTTCTGGCCACAAAATGTTTTCAAATTCACATAAATTAAAGGCACGGAAAAACTATTAAAGCGTTTGTCGTGCCGAGTTGCCCCGGAGTGTAGTATGTTAGTATATGTTGTGTGTGTGTGTGTGTGTGTGTGTATTTATATGTGTGTAAGTTAATGAAGAAAAATAGATGAGTGTTTGAGGTGTGCGGCAATCGCATCCGCAGATGCTGAGAAACAGCAGCCCAAATGTGCTTAACATTTTATGTCTTCTTCTACTCTTCTCTTCTCTTCTGTGCTACTGTTAGTAGCACCATACCCTCCCCCCCTCCCCTTATACACACATGACCTCCCCAGCCCCCTTTTGCAACCCACTTTATCTTATGCTCTAAACAGCAGGGTGCCAACTACAACAAATTCATTTCAAGGGGGACAGCTACACACAGAGAAAAAACCCAAAAAATGTTGTGCCTAAAGCAAGTTTTAAAATTAAGTAAAATCCTTTTTACCAAAATTAGAAAAATTTTACTTAAATCAAGGATATTTGTAGACTAAAGTTGCGTACCAATTTCGAAACGCTTCAATATAAAATTGTCAAATTTCAATAAAAAAATTAATACAAGTTTTCAGTACGAAAAAAGTTAAAGAAACTTAAACCTGATTTAAGAATGAATTACTTAGTTCAAGATTTCGTAAAATGGATAAGCAGCAGGAGTTTAGCTGTTTCATAGTTGAATAATTTGAAATTCCCTATTACATCTTCGCTTTTTATAATAAGGTTTGTGATTAATCCAAGTAATTTTGTACTTAATTCAAGATTTATATTCTCACTTTCTGCCTCATAAGCGCACGAATTTAATAAACATAAAATTTGGAATTTCTTTTAAGTTTTAAAAATACATAATTTAATCGCTTTTTTTCTGAGTGCATTATTTGATGGCCTTTTTCTGGCTGCCTTTAGCCGTTTCTTCGTGTATTGCTTTTGTTGTTGTTGTTGTTGTTGTTGTTTGTTGTTAATAAGTTGCAGCGATTTGTCGCCTGTCTGTTGCTCTCGACCCCAAACACGCACACACATGTACCAAAAAAAAAAAAAAAAGTGTTAATTACTACGAATTGGAATTTTGGTTAGTTTATAATTTGCCATGCCCATTTTTAATGGGCGACAAATTGATGGCCTCTTTTAACAAAACACTTTATGCTCAACGCCCGAACAGGGCGGGGATTAAGGCGGCGGGGTTGGGGCAGTAGCGGGTAGTGGGTAGTAGATAGAGGGGGTGGGTGTGTGTGTGCTTGGGGCGCCACTGTGTGGCAGCTGCTTTGCTGCGATTTCATGGAGAGCTCTGCAATTTGAAGCCATTTGAATTGCGTGCGGTCAGCTGGGTCAGAGATGTGTGTGGCAGTAGAGCTAAAAAAGGGGAGGCATTGGAGAGAGGGGGAGACGGGCGGTCAGGTTGCTAGATTGCTAAGCTAAAAGCCAGTTAAAAACTGCGGCACGTAGCCAATGGCAATGGGCGCGCGAAAGCGTAGCTCTGACTGCCGAATGAAAAGCCAGGCAAATAAAGCCAAACCAAAAGGGCCAAATGAGTGCAACACGGCGCGTCGGAAGGAGGCTAAGGGGTGCAGGGAGTGCAGGCAATGAAAGCACAGATTCGATTACACTGAGAGCATGCAGAGAATAGTGTGAGTGCTTAAGTGCAGCAGCGGAAGCAGGGAAGAGCTGCTGCTGCTGCTGCTGCTGCTGCTGCTGCATATACCGCAAAATCATGCGGCTGTGTTAGTTTAAATGCAACACCAGCAGCAACAACCAGCAACCAACAACAACAATTGCCAAAGCTTTTGCAGATTCCGTTTCCGCTTTATTTTTATTTTTCCACTTTTTTTTTTTTACTTTTTGCCTTTGCTTTTGCTTTGGGGTTTTTTACGTTTTGCTTTGACTTGGGCTTTGCTCTGTGGAATGTGGACCGGAGCACAAACGAGAGCGTATTGGGTGCTGGGTGTTCGGTGTTCGGTGTTGAGTGCTGGGGTGTTGGCTGTTGTTGTTGCACTTCATTGAGCCGTGCAAGTGTTAAAAGTGTAGCAAATTGCGTGGTTTTTATGCCACTGCACTGCATCAAATGACGTCAACGTCAACGCCGACGTCGGCAAAGCGGCAACGTGGGAAACTCTCAGAAAGTGCCAAACCGCAGGGATAAAAAAGACACAGACAAGCGTAACGATATATATATATATATATACATTTTCATATATATCATATACATATACATATAAACTAAAACTAACTTTGATTGCAGTTTTTGCAGATTTCTAAAATTTTAAATTTTAAATTTTGTTAGTTAAAAGTGGATTAATAAAATTATACTAGGATTACAAAGTCAAAATTGCAATTACCATTTTTAATTGAATTAAAATTTCTATGCTTGTTACCCGGGCAAAGTTAAGAGACGCTTCCAGCAAACTAATTTTCCAAAAATATTTGCACTCTAAATTTAATTTTCATTATATTGTTTAAAAACTAATTTGAGCCCGATGAAAAAAGCAGCAAACGAAATTTATCTACTCTGCTTGTGGTCGGAATTTACCAAAATCCCTGCGTATTGAAAACTTTCATCATCTAATCTGAAGGTTATTTTTATCTTTCAGATCTGTAGGCTATTTTTGTTCAAATGTAAATTATATTTATATGATTTTATATAATTAAAAATTTATATTGAAAGTTTTTGAAATTTTAATCAATCTATATAAGAAATTATTGTTAAATTACTTAGCTAATTATTAATTGTATAAAAACTCAGTGTTCGAAGTGCTGCTACAAATAAACTGTGAATACAGCGTTAACCAAGGACTTATGTACATTTTATGTGCACTCCTTTTGAGACAAATTTAATGTCCTTTCATGTGGACAAGAGGATTTAATTAATTATGTTTGAATTCATGAACAGTCGCCCAACTACAAAAACCAAACACAAAAAAAAAAAACACATAGTCAGCTTCGTAATTAAAATTCCTTTTATAGTCGCAGCGATGGCATAACTTTGCTTTTGACTTGAATTCCTTAAATTCTTAGCCAAAAACAAACAAATCACATCCATAATCTTATCCCTGGCAATTTCACAACATTCTCGAAACACAAAACAAATTAAGTACAGTCTACAGTCGAGTAGAGAGTGTAGAGTCGACTCTGAAGTTGAATTAAGTCGAGTCGTGCACAGTGCACAAAGGACACTCATTATGCATTCCCAATCTCAATTTCTCTTTCTCTTTCTCTTTTCTGCACTCTGTGCAAGCTGCTGTGGCTAGCTTCTCTTTTTTTTTTTTGTTGTTTTTTATACGATGCTATTTTTTAAATAAGCAACTTTTTTGCATACTTTCAGGCGCGTCGCCATCAACAAAATGGAAGAGCAAAAAAAAAGTCTCCTCAGCATAAAAAGCTGGCAGCAATTTCGCCCGTTTCGCCTGCCTTCCGCTGTTGCCCAAAAAACCGCATTGTTGCGGTTGTTAAAATAAAGTGTTGCATTTTGTTTTGTATTCCAAACGATTCAACGATTCGCTTGCAACCGGGTGGCGAGTCCTTCTTCCCATTTATGCTCATTTTGCGAGACATATGAGCCGCAATGATTCTTGTTGCATATACATACAAATGTACGTGCAACAACTTAACTGTAAACTGTAAACTGTAAACTGTAGGTGTTGCAACAACTGAGCAATGCTTGCCGTTAACTCGCGCAATTTGTTGCAAGTCAGGCGAAGGCAAAACCATTGTCCATCGTTCTTCGTCCTGCGTCCGACATCCGTCGTCCTTCGGGCATGCAAAATGCGCACAGCTGTCTGGATTAACCGACGCGACAGCACGAGATTGCAATGTAAACGCAGCGAATTAGTCCAGCAACAACAACAACAACAACAAAAAAAAACCCCGAAATTTTGAACCCCTCGTACCGCCTTCCACCCCCGATTTGCAATACAAAAACACATTGGAAAATCACACACAAATAAATGTAATAAAGAAATAAAATTCTCAATGGGGGCGCGGCCGGAGACAAACAATGCCCTTTGGCCTGTGTATTCCCACTTCCCATTCTTACTTCCATTTCGATTTCGAATTCGATTGCAGCCGCTACCAAAATCTCGAAAAACTGAAAATTTAACAGATGGCGCGCATTAGATACGCTTCACTCGGCCCCCGGAGACCAACAAGGGACCCGCTAAACGTAGCAAAAGAATCCGCTAACGTTCCACAAGTGATTCATCTCTGCCAAAATCAAGGTGAATGCCTAGCGAATTCATAATGCCGAGATTTAGTTCTAAGCAACTCATAAAATATCAAGTATGAGATCATATTATTTCGATAGGAATTCTTAAGCTTTCTAGTGCCGTTGTTTCAGTCCAAGATTCGGAACAAAATTAATGACTTAAAGGCGAAGGAGTTAGAGGAGAAGCAAAAGCTTTCTCTCGAAATTTTAGGCCTTCTCAACCCTTGCTTAAAACTGCGAGTCACTTACTCTTAATTCATCAAAAGTTGTTTAGACTAACCAAATTCTTTGTTTTTTTTTTTTTTTTTGCAAGTTTCTTACGGTTTTATTCCACTGTGCGACAATTTGTGGGCAATTGGTTGGGTCACTGTTTCCATAACGAAATCGAAACAAATTGCCAGCGAATAAAGCAAATCTAAATATTAATGTGAGACTCAATGAGTTGGAAGCGGGTCGAGTCGCGTCGCGTCGCATCGCGTTCGGGGACTTTAGCTTGGATTTGGGTTTATTTCTTTTTTCGGTTTTTGTTTTTTTTTCTTTTTTTTTGGGGTAGGCCTCGAGATAAGCCACACGATTTCAGGTAGCAATGAATTGTACTCTAACCTTCCTTCCTCCCCATGGATTCCCAATTCATTCCTCTTTCAATATTTACTCTTTTTGGCTGGCGTAAATCTTGCAAAAGCTTCCTCCAACAGGCAGCCGGCCAGCCTGTTGGTCAGTGTGGCTCGGACGGGTAGATTTTTTTTTTGTTTTTTTGATATGACCGGACAGAGAGGGCTTCATATAATGGATGGCCGCGACCAGCGGGCAGACGTCGCTTGGAATTTCGCTGAACATAAATATTTTTATCACTTGCCTTTGCCCGGCGCTTTGAGTTTGTTTGTATATTTCCGTTTTATTTAGTTTTTTGTTCTCGTTTTTTAGCTTTCTTGTTGTTTTCTTGCTGTGTTTCGTATGCATTTGAAATGAAAGAACGAATACTGATGCGGATACGGATGCGGATGCGGATGTGGACGAGGACACGGATGTGGCTGTGGATTCGCCGCCGAGCAAGTGGCCGTCCTCTAGGCGCGATTCGAGCTAAAACTAATTCAAATTAAAGCCCTTAAGCTCAGCACCAAAGCGCTGCGACTTATGCGTTAAATTAATTTTGTACTCTGTCTGGAAGATGGATTGTAATGTTTATCGGAATAATCGTTAGGAGGATAAAAAGAGAATCGAAATTAAAGTTAAGCAACAAAATACAAAATGAAAAGAACGTTTACTGAGTAAATTATAAACCATTGCAAAAGATATCCTCGCATTTAGTTGGTATCCTTTTGAAAAAAGAAAAAACGAAATAAAAGTTGAAATTTGGTTGAATTCATCGGAATATATTAAAGGGAAAGTTTATGGTCCAACTCTGAAGATATACTGTTTTTTTCTTTTCCTTTATCACTAGGAAAATCTCTTCAAAAATATGCTATAACTTAGACAGCAAGTTTACGGAAAGGAATAAAAGTTGTGGTGTAATTAAATTATAGTTGAGGGGAAAAACAATTTAGCCCCCTTTATAGTAAGTTTACTTTCAAGCGATTCTATTTTCTTTTCCTACTAGATAATCTCTATAAATAGACTAAAGCAATTGGACTGCCACTAATCGAATTTCTTCAGTATTTGTGTCAAAAGAATTAAGATATAAAATGTAATTAAGAACTAATTAAAAGTCGCCAAATTGATTATTCAATCTCAGGTAAGTCCAAGTCTGAATAGATCCAGTTTTCTTATCTTTCCAATTAATTTTCCAAGAAAAACGAGAAACAAAAGCAAAGTTTAAGTGTAACTGAAACCAAAAGGAATAAAAGTTGCAAAATAATTCTAAAGAGATCCTGTTCTCTCAAGTATTTTGGACTGCAACTAGTCGCATTTGCAGAAGAATTGGTAGAAAGAATCAACCCTGCACAGCTGTCACCTTGTGGGTCATTCCCATTGCCAATTGCCCAAGAGATTTGTCCATAAGCCATAAATTAGCACTGACTGCGTCGTCGCATCTTTTTGGGCAGTCGGCGACGTTGACCTTCGACTGTGGGCCCCGTTACCGTTATGGGGTTGACCCGTAAGGCGCAGCTCATGTCACGACGAAACGAAGGAGAACTGTGGAACTGTGGGCGGGAGGGTGGAATGTCGCGTCGCCCGCTGCGCATTTGTTTCTTTGATTAATTCTGGACGGGCTACGACCCACAAAAAGTTAATCGTTAGTAATTTATGACTCTCTAGTGGAGCCGAGACAGGGAGAGACAGAGCCAAAGAGCCAAATAGCCAAATAGCTGAAAGGGGGGCGTCTCTGCAAGGTGCGGACAATGCTGAACCAACAACAACGAGGAAGAATACAAATAATTGGTTTGTTTGCCAGTGTACGAGGATGATGATGATGATGGCATAAATGACCCGCTGACTTTGACAACAAATATGCCAACGCGGGCCGGGGGGAAGATGAAGTTGAAGGGAATTCAGTGTGCTTCGATTCGATTGAAATCGATTGGATTCAAACTGGTCCTGGTTCTATCTGTCGCTCGTTGCATTCAAATGCGCCGTCCAAGTGTTGAATTAAACACCAAAAATGCAAAGAGAAGAATGTCGATGACGTCGTCGTCCATTGGCATTGGCAATGGCAATTCGATGCTCGATACTCTCGATACTCCATGGTCGTTCCAAGTGCATGGAACTGAGTTCATTGCGCTCCAGGAGAGTGCAGGGTCCGGAGTGCGGTGCACGGCAGAGAATCGAGAGCAGTGTGCCTGTTGCCGCCGCACAATGGTCGCAATTGAAAACGCCACTCGATGAGGCCAACAGAGCATACAACTGTCTGAACTGAAATGCCGTTTATGCCAGCCGTGTTGAATTCCTAGTTTCCATCGAGAGCTGTTCCATAAATTACGACTTACGGATTTCTATTTGGGTATCAATCTTTTCACCTAAACATCTCAGCATCTTACATTAATTCATTCAAACAACCAACTTAATATTCGTTGTCTTCAGTTCCGATTTAATTAATTACAATATAGCCATTTTTAAATGGCCATTGAACTTTGTATCTTTCGATCTTTTTTTTCAACAGTTTTCATAATCTTATTGTTTAATCGTAGTTTTGTTGAATCTTCATAGTTTTCATACCGAATTTGTTAGTAAATATCTCTTCATTTATTTATTTTGGATGTTTAGATGGCTTTATATGAAAAAATAGAGGATCCCAGTTTATTATGGATTCAATAATTTCACGAAATCTGAACTTACACATCATCGAGCAAATTCTCAAAATGTTTTTCTAAGGATTAAAAATTTTCAGATTTTTGTCAAGTATTCTGAGCATTTATCTAAGAAAACAAATCTATATATATCTAAATTTGCTTAAGATATCAGCAAGTCATTCATGTGTTTTTTTTCGTCATATTTCGATTATTATATTTCTGAAATTGGTTGATCGGTTATAGCTAAAACTTACTAATTTCAATAACTTAAAATTGTTTTGAAGAACATTTTTTTTTTATGGATCTTATACATTAAATATCACTGAATAACGATATGAAATATATATATATATAATCGATATGATATAGCTGAAAAAATATGGCACATCCTCTCATCACGCAGAAGGACATTTTCCTCCATTCGTTTTGGAATGTGTGCTGCAGTAGAGATTGATGGTAATAGGAGCCGGTATCATATATTGAGTATTTGGGGAAATTGTTGAGTAAACCCCACAGCTTACTGAGCAGTTATAAATGGGTTATATGTACATATGAAATGGGAATGAGTACTCACTCTTGCATTCGTTGGCATCGTTGTCCGTGGCACGTCCCCAGGGTCGATCGAAATAGAAGGGTTTGCATCTTTCGCATTCGGGTCCGGCGGTGTTATGCCGGCAGGCGCAAGTCATGGCCAGTTTAGCGTTCAATTGCAGAGCGGACGCAGTGCGTCCAAAGTGGCCATGTAGTGAGCTGGCCGTATCATCATCCTGACCATCATCCTGATCGCCATGAACCGATACTGAGCTGGCGCTGCTGCTGGAGCTGCTACTGGTAGCAATGCATTCGGAGGCATGACCATTACACTTGCAACGACCGCCGACGGCAAAGTCGGAGACGGCATAATGTTGTGAAACGGATAACAAATCCGATGCTGCTTGGGAGGATGTTGGTGGGATTTTGTTGGCTGGTGTTGTCTTGGGCATAGCAGTTGGGAGCGGCGGCGGCGGCGGAGTGGTAGCTGCCAGCTTTCCCTGGAAATGTTTCTCATAGGCGCTGCTCTTGTGCTTAGATTGACGTTTGCTTTCGCCATCATTGGCATAGTCCAGATGCAGTTCATCATCCAATTCAAGATGCTTTTTGGGCTCCTCATACTCATCCTGATCGTAACCAGCACTGTCATTATCTTGCAAATTATAATCATACTCATCATGCTCCTCCAGCTCATGTCCATCCAGTTCTTCCTCCTCCTGACTGCCGGTCATCTCATCACTAAAACTATTCGCATTACCCTTGGCCTTGCTGCGGCTTAATAGCAGCTGGGGCGGCAATTCTAGGCGATGGAATATCACACGTATATCGGTGGCAGTTACCCAATCCTGCAACACAAGAGATGCATCCAAATCGTTGGCCGATGGTCGACCCTCCAAAGTATTAAAAGCGAATCTCTGTGCCGCACCAGCACCGGCAGCCATATCATGTTGCGAGTTCATGCACCGTGCTTCCTGCTCATTAAATTTACTTATCTTGGCACGATCCGGACGACCATAGAATTTCTGGCACTGTGAGCTATAGAACTGAAACGGTTGCCAAGTCTGGCCAAAATCAGAGCTCTTATAGATGGCCAATGAATCGGGTCTAGGTGATTTTGGGCAGAACGACAATGATATGTAGGTCAGCTCGTATTTCTTGCCCAGCGACAGGGTCAAAGTGACATTATCCGGTGGCGCTGTATCCGGATCATGAGGCACATTAATGCTGCCCGAACGCCAGCATGTAACATTGCTGGGATTATTCAGATCCGTTAGAGCAGAGGCGCCGTAACGATGCTCCGATTTATCGCAAACGCGACACTCTCCGGCGCTTCCATCGCGTTGGAGCTCACAGAAACGCTCCGGCTGGTTGAAGCCACAGACGGTGGAAGCCTGCACGGGATTGCCATAGGCGGCATTCACAAAGCTAGGCAAACATTTGCGGGGTTTCCCCTCAAAATAGCAAGGATCATTGGCATTAATTGTGACGCCGGCAGCGACGCAGGCCAAATAAGCGAGCAGCAACAGCGGCAGCTTCATCTTTCAAACACTCTTCTCTTTGCTCTCTCTTTTTGCTCAATACTTAATTGTCTCTCTCTCTCTCTCTCTCTCTTAATTTATTTTTTATTTTTTTGTCACTCGCGAGGATCAATTTAGCGGGGAGCGAACGAAAAGCACAAAAACAAAAAAACAACAAAAACGAACACGCAACACGCGACGCTGACGCTGAGCGGCGGCGTCACTAAGTCTGGCACGGCGGCCGCATGCAACAGCTGCCGCTCTGCTAACCGAATTCGGTTTCTGTTTAGCCGCTGTTCCTCTTGTCTCTCTCACTCTCCCTCTCTCTCTCTTTCTATTTCAATATTCTTCTTCTTCTGTTGCTTTTCTTCACTTGTTGTTTTGAAGTTGAATTTTTTGATTTTGCGTTCGGCGATGCAACTCGGTCAACGGCCAGCGTTGTTCTGTTTTCAAGACGACGTTGTCCTCGTCGCGTATCCTGCAAGCGAGGCAAGGCGACACAGCAAACGACGACGACAACAAATGATTCAAATGATTTTGCTGCTGTTGTTGCTTGCTTCTTGTATGTGTTGAGTTTATGCCCAAAAATTCACCACTGCATGTTGCGGATGCTGGCTGCTGCAAATGTTGCCGAACACCAACACCGAAAAAAAAGTAAATAGCCGAACGGAATACAGATATACGCGCGTGGGCAGAGCGCCGGCACGAGCATAAATACACGCACGCACACACACACTCTCGAACAGAGAAACACGAATCGTTCGCTCGTTCGTTGACTGTGTTCGCTTTGCGTCGGCTTCGTTGTTCACCTGGCAAACGTTTGTCCGTTACTAAACAGCCGCAGCATCTCGTGCCTGTCGCTTACCGGTTGCTGTCGCTGCTGCTGCTGCTGCTGTCGCTGTCGCTATCACAGTTGCTGTTTGTGGGACGTAACTCGCTCTCTTTCACTCACTTTTTGTGTCGTCCTCTCGCTCTTACTGACTTACTTTTGGGTGCACAGTGCTACGGCTGTTGTGGTTTTTATTCTTATCGCTTCACTGCTCGCTGCACTGTGGTGAAAATGAAAAAAATTCACTTGAATTTATTTCTGTTAATTATTGACCTCTGAAATGTTGTTGGTAAACAAAAGATTTTATGGTAATCTTGACTTTGCTTTTTGGGAATTTTACTTATACATTTTAAATTCATAGGCTTCATAATTTGTTTAAGAAAAGAAAATTTAATTATCCCATTGATTGAATACATTTTTATTTATCTATAATAAACAGCCAAATCAAATATTTTGATTGTCAACGCATTCTTATAAAATAAAAAATTGGTAGACTTACAAATACCAATATGGTATAATTATATACCAATTTACATATTTAGATGGACACACGTATATATATATGTATATGTATGTATATTATCATTATTATAAGTATTATTTATTTCAATTAAAAATCAAATTTAATCTCTCTGCATAAATGTGAATTAATATTATCATAAAAATATTTAAACAAAATTTACATTTTTTTTTGTAAATTTCTTCAATAAATTTTTTATTTCATCCTTAATCTTCCAAAATATTCCATTATTTAATTAAACAATAATATTTTCTTTAAATTTAGGTTTTATACACTTCCGCTACTCATCGCTCCACTGTGCGATGTGTGGATTTAGGTTTTGTGGATGCTGCTGCTGCTTAGCAACATTTGTTGCTTAAACTTTAATAGCAAGCACATGTTGCCATTGGCATTTGTTGCCAACCTGCCAAAACTGGAAGACACCGAATTTTAATGAGCTAACTATGATTTTTGGGCAGGAAATCTAAAGTCGTTTCTTGTTAAAAGTATAGAAATGTTAACAATGGGTATCCATTTATGCACAAGCCTTTGCCGTAACCTCAATTCGCGATACGCTTTCAAAACTTCCGCTGTTGAATTCAATTTCAATTCACAATGCAAAATGCCGACAAATATGCTCAGTCAGAGATGAACGCAGACGCAGCGACGCCGCCGCAGCTCTGCAGCTCTGCAGCGCAGCGACGCCTGCGCAGTTCGTTGTTTTCTTCTTTCCTGCTAATGCCCCAAAAGCGCCCAGTGGCATGCCCCACAAAGCGCCCTCGTCTCTCTTTCTTTCAGACCGCTTCCCTTTCCCCCGCACACATTTACTCACTCTCTCTTTCCTGCTAGTGTCATCTGTAATTTGTAAGGCCGCATTACGCAGCTCCAATTAGTGATGGCAAAAACTCAAATGATAAATTCATTTTTAATCGGTTGGATGAATAATTTATTATTTCTGACAATTAATCGAATATTTATCATTTAATAGCCTTCTCGCAAAGTGTTGCAGAGTCTTAGAGTTTAAATTCTTAAGAATTGTTTCCGATATCAGGATTTCTTGCGATTATTTTTTTGCCACTACCAATTAATTAATCAAAGGCGTATGAAATTAAAACGTTAATTCGATTATTTGGTAATTTGCTTGATTAATTGTGTCATCACTAGTTCCAGCACCAGTCCCTACCTGAATCCCTCTGCTGATTCTGCACTCCTCCCGCACGCATTTATTTATCGCTTGTTACCTTTTTGGGGGAACGTGCCCCAAAAGTCAAAAGGCCTTTTGAGAAGCTTCCGTTTGACTGACTCCCCTTATACCCCGTGATTTTCCACTTGCTCAGGCTGCTGGCAGTATTTTTTTTTTTGTTTTTTTTTTGTTTTTCCTTCGTTCTGTTTTTTAGGTTGCCTTTTGATTTATTGTTTTTGACATTTTCGTGCGCGTCGTCTGGGCTCATTTCTCGGTTTCAGTTGCGTTTCAAGTGGTTCCCAACAATTCGACTCGTTCTGTTTTATTTATAACGGATTTGTCGTGGCTTTTTGTTTATAAATATTTATTATATATGCCAAGGGATAAGACAAGCTGAAAGAGAGAGAAGTAAGTTAGCTGTAAAACCGCTCCTGTCATTTCCCAACAGAGCAGCAGAACAGCAGAACAGCAGAGCAACGCGTCTCCTGCCCAAATATGAGGCAAATATTTGACCTGTGAGTTGGGTTCGTTTGAGTATGGAATTTTAATTTCATTTCTTTGCCAAATTCCAAATTTGAGCCGAAACTTTCGGTTTCATTTTTAGTTCAACTTGCCGCTGAATTTTCACTCCGTTTTCAGCCAGAAGCAAAGCCAAGCCAGCTCCTCCATTAGCAGATTGCGGCCTCATTTACGAACTGGCAAAATTGGCAGCTCGCCGTTTGCCATTTTACCATTTTGCCAGTTGCCATCACTTGCCACTTGGACACTTGACAGCTGCGAGGCTGAAACCCAAAAAGAAAAATAAAGACAAGCAGCAACAACTTTTGAATACTCTTACAAAACTATTTCCTGGCATTTAAAGTAAAATTATAGTTTTTAGTTAATAACAAAATATATGATAACTCTTACGAAAATATTCAAGATATAAAGATACTTATGAAAAAATGTATTCTGACTCATTTATTTTCATAATAAAATGGTCAAATAGATTTATATTTTTAACAGACTTTTTTTATCTTCACATAGTTTTGTATCTGTCAGACTCTTCGCTTATTTAAACAGCACTTTTGCTTCTCATAGATTCTTTTGTATCTCATAGATACTATTACCTTTGTAGGAGGGCATAAAAATGGAGATTTTCCAAAATATTTAGTAAATTTTTAACCAACACTATTAACTAACATTTCCCTTGTTAAGATACAAAAAATAGTGAATTTCACAAGGAAAAACAGAATATTCGCTGGCCAAAACTGACTGGAAATATGTAGGAAACCTCTGAAAATGGTTTTAAAATCTATACAAGTTTTAGATTGTAATTTTTCGTTTTAACATTTTTTAATTCATAAATTGCTTTCTTTAAAAATGCTAAAAGCCCAATGAAATTAACTTAAATATTTCAATTCCATTTATAATATTACCCAGGGTTCTTATTTTTTATTTCGTTATATTTCTAAAGCATTTTCATAAACTCAGCAATCATGAAATTCTGCTATTTTGGGGGGAATTTGGCGTTCTCCGTTACAAATTTTGTCGGCAAACTAAAATTCTCTTTGTTAGGGTATAAAAAAAGTGCAACAGGAGCAGCAGTTGCAATAACGTCTAATTATGACGCCAGCTCAGAGTGCTCAAAGTGCGACATGCTGCATGCTGCATGCTGCTCGCTGATGGTGCCGTTAGATGCACTTGCAACTTGCCAGCTGTGGTAAGGTGGGCGTGGCAGGCGTACGACCGCTGCCAAATGGACTTGCTGCACCACTTGACTGATGATTATGCTTATGATACTCGCACCAGAATGACGATGAGAAGCCAGGTGGAGAATGAGGCGGAGCAGCTGGTGAAGACACAAGTGAAATTCCGCTTCATCGGGGGGCGTGGCAATGGCCATTTCTTTCGAGCTTTAAACTGTTTGTAAAATCAAAGAGATCTGCAAAAAAAAAAAAAAAAAAAAAAAAAGTGTATACAGCATAAGCACGAATGAAAAGCTACATTACATACCCTTGCAGGCTGAAAAAGGCATTTGAAAATTGTTATTTATTTATTTATTTGTATCGATTAATTCGAATATACAATTAGAGAATATATTCCAATTCACAACCTCTAAATTTCTTCAAGATATCTTTACAAACAAAGTAGACTTCCGTACAACATCTCTTGGAGCCATAGGGAGACCCTTTAAGTTAACAAAGTAGGCTAAAGACAAAGCCTACTAGATTCATTTTTTGAATGAATTTCTGAGGTGAACTTAGTATGCCATGAGAATAGTATCGCTCGATTCGAGTCTATGTTTTGAGTTTGGATAATAATTGGTTAATTTTAACTTTGTTGCTCGCACGGTAAACATATAACTATTTGCTCCAAAATTGAACATAAAATCCTCAAAAAGTTTAATTTCATTGATACAACATTTTTTTGTTTTACTGGACTTTGACTGAAAAATTGTTCGCTCATAACATTTTTTTTTAGTGGACTTTAGCTGAAAATTGACCGCTCCTAGAAATGGAAGACGAAAACAACCAAAGGAATATTTCACCTGAACCTATGTCCCTGGTTCCAGTCATGGATCCTGATGAGGCTCTGAAGGATATAGGACATATGCTTGAGGTGATCTACAGCCATTCCCCTGCTTTATCATCTAGACTGTATCAACTATCCCAATCTCAGCCTGAAGCAGGTACACCACCCAGGACCGAAGGGGCCGATACATCGGACGATGATACTGTACTCTTCGCTGGACGTTATGTGATTGTTATTGACCGGCCTTCCCCTTTGCAAGTGTCGAAACGTTTCGTAAGACCCCAAGTGAAAAATAATGATGATGATCGGCACGATCCAGAAAAAGCCATACGGAAATTCTTTGATATGCGGGACTTATCAAATGTGCTCCTTTTGATAACAAACTCCCCGAACAGCTCCAAGGAATATATTATGCATGGCTTTGCAATAGAAAAGCAACAACACTTGGGAGTTACAATTCTAACCAAATATGAAAAGGACACGATTGTTGGGGAACAGAAGCCTAGTACCTATTCAATAATTTTCTGTACGGCCCATATTGAACTGGACGATGTTTATTTGACAACCCCAATAAAGGACCAAGTCTTTGATGTGTTACTGCGCAAGCCCGTAGAACCCGTACGTGCCTGGTATGGGGATAGAAACATAAGCCTTCAATATCGTTGCTGCGAGTCCACTGTTTTGAATATACCAAGCACTACCCTAGTCAATCCACAACCTGAAGAGCATACATCTGAAACGGCTCCCTTGCCCATAATTGAGACTTCGAAACTGGCTAAAATACTAGAAAGTTGCATCCTGGATAACTGTGAAAGGAACAACAGCGTGGAGAAGCCTGAGGTGAAGGAAGACATCGCTGAACCGGAGCGGCATCGCAGTCATCGTGACGAGTGTAAGAAGTCAACGGTCAAGCCACATACCTCTAAGCCAGTTCCACGCGAAAATACTGCCAAGTCTAGGTACCTGGCCAGAGGCTATCAGGCTAATACTCCACGAGTGAGCGTACAGGATGTTCGCCGTAGAATCAGCAACTTTGAGCTTAAGTGCCAAAGGCCAAACAGATCCCAACATCAGGACAACGAAAGGAACAAGGAGAGGCTTCGACGCGAGCAGCAGGCAGCGCAGCGTGCTGCTCGAAGGAACTCTCAGAATGCCACTCCACTTGATCAGCGCAAGGAAGAGTTGCGTCAACTTGAGCGAAAATGGAAAAAGTTTTAAGAGCAGCAAAAACCCATATTTGGCAAAACAAAACACTGGACTGGATACGGATTATTCTCATACTGGAAGCAACAAAATACATCGGACATGACAAGGACATTAGGACAAATATCAATTATATTTAAAAATTATTGGAAGTAGCTCATATATGAGTTGGAATATTCGGACATGGCAGCCAGCGGTACAAGAGTTGGGCGATACGGAAAATTCTCATACTTGCTCCCAAACTGAGACAGTAGTGCAATAAGGGCGACTTTTCTGCTGCCATCTCTTCTCATATTCTCATACTTAGAGCGACAAAATACAACGGACATGACAAGGACATAAACGTCAACTATATTTGAAAATTCTTAGAATTAAACTAGTCTCTTATCCTTTTGGAAGGAACACAATCGCTGCAAGAGTTAAAGCTTTTTTTTATTTTACTAAATTTTCTACTAGTTATTCCAGTCTGAAAGAGGATCTGTAGACTTCTCTTTTTTCAGAATCAACGTAATATGCAATATTTGATAATTTATGACTAACCAATACTAAGCCATCATAGACGCTGCTTCAAGCCCAGCAGCTCGGCGCTGCCAGCCGACAGGTGTCGCTAAGTCGTTAATATTTTGGCTAGTTGGAAACCAATTGTAATTTAATTATAACTTTTATTTATTTAACATCGTTCAAGCATCAAACACTAATTTCGACAGAAAAGCAGGTGTAAAATTAACTTAACTTAACTTACCGATACCATTTCTAGTTATCGAGAGTTTGTTAGGCAGCTTTCGATTAATTATAGTGTTCTTCTGTGGGTGCCAAGGTGAAGAGTTTCTACAGTTTCTTTCAGAGGAAACAATGCTTGGGGCACGGCATGTCACTCCACTTGTTAACCCACAAACCCCAAATCGATAAACTGGGCTCTTCCTGGGGTGTTTGGCGTCTGTATCGAAGCGATATCCTCCCATGATTATGTGACCCCGGCGGAGTGTGTTGGTCAGCAGTGTTGGCCTATTCCAGTGAAATACGCCATTTACTGTAAGACACGGTACGTTTCCTCATCAAAGTAGATTATTCTACTACTTTAAGATAGTTGTGTATCTGCCAGATACGTTTGCATCTCACACTTGCTAAATTATGCACTCCTTACACTTTAATTTTTCATTGAATTCTGCTCATAAACGCTGCTAAAACTGGAGGTATCCTTAAAACGTTTCTACTTTTTATTGAAGTGCAGAGAAAAACGTGCTTTATTCTAAATGCGTGATTAGTCATGGGATTTGGCTACTGATTGAGCTTCTTTAACTGAGTTTCTACACTGCAACTGCAATTCGGTCCCTGTGAAGCCTGATCCCTTGTAACCACTTAGAGGCACAGCAACAAATTTCAAACTCCGCGGGGTGCACCAAAAACAAATACAAAAACAAAAAAAATCAAACGAAAATCGACAGGCGGCACAGACAGACAGACAAACAGACAGAGTCTCGGATCAGTTTCGAATCTTTTTGTGTGAAATTCCCAAAAGTCAATGTCAAAGTCAGTTTGCTTATTTGCCGCCTCGCCTTACCCTGCCTTGCCTCGCCACGCCGACTTCTGTTTACAGTGTCCCCAGTTGCAGTTGCAGTTGCAGTCAGTGAGGCAATTAAGTCAAACAATTACTGCAGGAAGTTGTCGCCCCATTGCCTTTGGTACACTGCAAAAAAAAGAGTATGAATTCTGTACTGAATTTTCTCCCAAGCTGAGGCAGTAGAGCCAGCCATTTCGAATCATTTCAATTTTGAAACTATTCCATGGAAAATTTCATAACCCGTGAAGCATTTTTTTTTTAATACTTTTTAAAAATGGCTTAAATCAATTTTTTCTAATTTTTATCGTTCATTTCAATTATTTTAAAATCTACTTATAAATCACATCAATTAAAATTTTCCAAATTTTCTATTCTACATTTTGGAAAGATTTCTTGCAATTTCTATTTCTATTAAAATTATTATTAGAAAATTTATTTTTTTTACAAAGTTGAAGTATTTTAAATCTAAATTGTTTTGAAAATATCTTCCCATCCAATGAATATAGCTTGCTTATTTTGTTCAGTGTATTTCTACTACTAGTGCTGCTTCTCCTCCCGCTGTGCAGCGTCGCTTGTCAAGTCAATTGGTTTGCCACCACAACATTAATGCCCCTCCCCTCCACTCCCCTCCACTCCACCCGCAAAGCCCCTCGTGCAGGCATGGCCTGGTCTTAAGTAAATATTTGGCCTACGTGCCCATTACGTGATTTTCCGATAGCCTCGTCGATGATGTTGATGACGATGCACTTGAGCTGCTGCTGCATCGATGAGCATGGTGACGATGCTGCCTCTGTTTGCCCCCGCATCCACTTGACATGAGAAAGCAGCAGCGAAAGAGAGAACCAGCGAAGGATGTGAGAGGGGAAAAAAATTAAGTTAAGACGAGTCTATGCAGCCGCTTCAATGATCTCAATGTAGAGCCTAAAATTAAAATATTTATAACTTCTTTAAGGGACACACTCACATTAATTAAGAACCTGAAAATTATATATCCAAAAAATGAAGTAAACAATCTATTAAATTTTGAACTTTTTCCCTTTGGATTGCAACTTCGAACCTGGAATCGAAACTACTGAGCTTTGTATAATTTTGTAATTTGTTGATTTAATATATCCTGCAAATGTTAATGCCTATTTGATATCCTGTCAGACACAGGATGGGAACTAAACATTTTTCGGGCCAAGCGAAAAATAACAAAATATCTGCATGCCAGTTTTTTCAGCCACAGGACGAAGTCAAGAGCTCTGTAATCACAAGAATAATAACAACAAATATTTTGATGCTGCTGCTGCTGCTGCGGTTGTTGTCCTGCAGGAATTCATATATAAAACTTTATGCTTCGTTAAAAATGATGTTCACATCAAATGCCAGAAGCAATTTAACAACAAAAGCAACAACAAACAGGAGAGTCCTGGAAGGACGAAGGATGCCAATGAACGAGTAGAAGGCAGCAGGGCAGATGGCAGCCCAACGCAGTTGAAAAGGCAATGAGCAAAATAAATAAATCATTTAAATGAAATAAATTACACACACACACGCACAACTCGCACACACACGCACAACAAATACACACACCCAGTATGTGGCAGCCACAGGGCTCATTAGAAATGCATACTACACACAACAACAAAAACAACTAGTAAGAAAAAGCTGACTCTTGTCGCATCGAAGATTACACACCCTTTCTGACTAGAATAATTATATCAAAATGGTTAATAAATTGTTTTTTTTTTACCAATTCTTTCTAAATCAGTTATCAGATCTTGATAAGTTTTGATTTGCTTTTAAAAACACAATTTTTATATCGAACCTGTAAGTTTAATTAGTTTTAGACGGATTGTTCGATTGGAAGCTGCAATCTGGCTAAAATAATTGAGAACACTAATTCTTGACTTAATCTCATCTTCAGCTTGAAATAAGAATGATTGTCAGTGTCTCAAAGGCTTCGAAAAGACTTCGGACTAAGCTCCCTTTTAATTAGGAGTTCTCGGAGAAAAATGGATCCATACGGTATTACAATATAACCTAAGCTAACCTCAAAGAAGGATCTTACTTGTTGGTTTTTATATGAAATAATGGAAAAAAAGCTTATATTGCTTAACTAATACTACATTTATGAAAATTAATTCGTTTTCTCAACTTGACTTGTCTGTTTTTTGACTACCAACACTCATTCAAGTCATTAATAATCTTGATTGAAGAATTGTATTCTTATTTCAGGTTTTCTAGGTGATTATTTTGAGATCAATTATGAATTGTTCTCAATTTGTGATCATCATCTCTCTCTCATTTTAAGTCTTATCAAGATTGTTCTTAGACCGAATTTTAGTACGAAAACTGAGTAACAAGTTTCTATAACAACTTGGTCTGATCAATAATATACATATATATATATAATATATATATATAATATATATTGGTATAATATATAATATATATATATGTACTTTGAGGAGTCGGAGTTGCCTCCCTTTTACTGCATTCCAGATTTTGTGACACAATAATAATACCCTCTGCAAGGGTATAAATGGAACAACATTTAACAAATTTGTTGAATAACAAACCGAAAATTTATCTAGCAATGCGAAGAAAAACAATGCAAAAATATGGAAAAATTGCTGGAAAATTAATTGAAACTAAAATGCAAACATGGCAAATAAATAAGCCGAAAGGCATCCGACAAGCGGCAATAACTGAACTGACCACATTAACAGAATATTATGTCCAAACATTTCATAGATATATCATTTATAAATATTTTTAATGATTCTCCGCGAGCCATGTTTCATTTCCTTTTATTTCCGAGTTGTTACCCGGAATATTTTACAGTGAAAATCATCAAAATGGAAGCTTTCAAAATTTTACAATCTAAAAATGCAATGGGAAGCTTTACTTTAGAAATGATTCGCTTGCCGCAATTTATTTCCTGCCGCTTTCAAGTCCAAATAAACAGCATATTTTAAGCATATTTCAGGTATTTGAAGTTTCAATTATAAAAATGATATATGATTACGCTAGATAAGCTCGCTTAACGGCAAAGGATTCTAAAATATTGGAAATGCTTTCTCTCTAAAAATTACAGATTGCTATTAGAATAAGTATCAGTAGGAAGCCAATTGTATCAGTATTTCTAGAACTTTATTTATATTTGATTAGCAAATGATATTAATCAAACCGGTTTTATCCGGGGAACTTAAAAAAGTACCTCGATTTATTGTAGAATATCTAGAATATCTACAAATTAATTTTGTAGTATATTTTGACAAATGTTTTAAACAACAATTAAAACTTAAAAAGGAAAGATTGAAAAATTCTCAACTATTTCATGGCCAAAATAACTTTTCGTTGAATAGCATTATAAAATAGAGGGTTTTAGTTCTCCACCAATTTTCGGGTGCGGAATTTCTAAATTTTTCGAAGCTCTTGCCCAAGAATAATTTTAGAAGAGTTCTGAAAATAAAGAAATTTAATCTAACAGTCTTTTGCCAATTTTTCCACCTTGGAAGGTTATTTTACAAAAATTGTGAAACACGAATAACTTAGATTTTAATTTAGAACTCTAAAATTGTATTGAAGATCTCTAGAATAAATATTAAACTTTTCCCAAAACAACTTTTGGCCCGTCATTGGAAGACAACTTTGGAAAACAATTCAAAATTTCAAATCGATCGGTTAACAAAAAAAAAGAGACTCACACCGCATCCCATAATTTAAGTACTTTTCCAAAATCCACTCTTCGAGGAAACTTTCATCGTTACATTAATCTTGTGTCCAAGTTTAATCCTTGTATTTATTATATATTTGGGATGGGTCAGTCAGGGTCAGTTTGTCAGGATAAAGTTATGTATGTACCTATATGAATAGCTTCTATACTCGACGAAATTCTTTAAAGTTTTTAATATGTTTCTTCCACTAAATATAGCTGAATATAACCGATGATTCTAACGATACTATCGATTGTTTAATTTATCGATTTTATTACAATCGTTTTAGAAAAGCGCCATTTTATACACAGATATTGACATGAATTTCAATCAGGAAACAGTCAGAAAATAATATTTATAGTATTATTCAGTGTTATTAACTTAAAAACAATTTAAACCAATTTTCTTTTGAATCTTAATATTATGGTGCTTAGAGAACTAACGAATTTAATTATCATTGAAACATTGTTTATCTTTTTCACCTAGAAAAACTATAACTTAAATATTAAAAATATCTAAGTAAATATTCGAAGCAATCACTTTAAAGTACTGAAATACACAACATCATCATTATTTTCCCTTTGGCACATTTAAAAACATGAAAAAAGAAAGAAACTTTGTTGCATGTTTGCCTCGAAGTGGCCTCCAAGCAAATATCAAAGTCAAACAAATGCAAAGCCACAATAATAGTAAGGTTCAGTAGCTGAGACATACCGACTTAAGAGATACCCTGTGCAATGGATTTGAAAAGCAGCGCGGAAATACTCTTCACCCAGGTTCAATATACTTTAAAATGAATTATATAGAAAGGGTGCTAAGTTCGGATCAAAAATATTAATACATACTTAATGGATGGAGAAATTCCTATTAGATACATTTATTGTGAATGAATCTACTCCTTTTTAAGCATATTTAAAGGGTATACAATAAAACAACAACAACAAATATGGAAGAGAGATTTTTGCACTAAAAGCGAAACTACTTAGCATTTGCTTGGAGTATTTGGCATCGAGTCCAAACGGGGTTGGCGACGAAGAAGAAGCGTAGGCGGAAACGGAAAAGAGAAAGCCAGGAATGAGGTCAAGAGACAAAATAAGCTTCCGCCTTGGGCATGAATGTGCGTGTCTGTGCGTGTAAGCCTCATACGTAGTCACAAGTCCCAAAAGCCATAGACATTTGCTATAGACCCACTTAGAAGCCTTCGTTCGCTTGTTTCCTGCTGCCCGTCCCTGTGCCTGTCCCTGGCTCTGCCCTCCATCCTTAGCACTCTAACGGAATTTAACGGTCAAATCGCTTGACTTTTTCCGCCACATTCCATGAGTGGAACTGGAACTGGGAACTGAAAACTGAGTACTGAGACGAAATCGGAGATTTAGTCTGAGAATTGAGCCTGAACTCCAGGCTTCTGTTCTGCTTTAGACATGACGGCTTTTCTTTTCATACCCTTGCAAAGGGTGCTAATATGTTTTTAACAAATACGAGTATATACCCTATTTGAGGATGAGTATTTTTATATAAAACAATAGGTATAAATGTGTATTATGCAGGTGAAATAAAGAGTTGAGTATTTTACGAAATTACAATAAGAGAACCGCAGAGCGTTCTCTTCTCCTCCTGGTAAAACAATTCGGGCTTAAATCATGCCGTTTCGGATTAAAACAGGAATATTTACCAAATTGAGGTAAAAAAAGTGCTTAAACTTCTAATAAAATGTATTTTGGCAGTGGGTTCCTTGAGCCAAAATATAAAGGCTTGGCTTTGTAGTATGAAATGAAGCTAAAACAAAAAAGAAACTGGTCCAAAGACCCAACTTTACGCCTTTCTATCGAGTTCCAGACCCTGAACCGAACCTTTTTCAAGGTTTAAGCAGTTTGCATCCTTGCTTGCAGCACTTATCGTAGGGCATTTAATAGTTCGGTGCGCTGACGATTGTCTTTCTTAGTTGATTATGTTTTTTTTTTTGTTATTTTTTGGTTCTTGGTTTTTGGGTAACTTACGCTTCATTAACTCGTTTGATGCCCAGTTCCCCTCTGGACTGAGTTTTGGGCAGTTCATTTATAAACTTATTTTTACCCTCACCATTTCTACCCCCTCCCAGTGTGTTTGTGTTTGCGTTTGCATTTGAATTTGATTTACTGTTATCATTTGTGAATTTATAGTGGTTCTATGACCATTTGGAGCGTTTCGAGAGAGGGGAGGCGGGAGAGGACAGAGGAAAATCGCATATTAATTATGCGGCTCGTTGTCGGGCTGTCATTTCGCTGCAGGCTCAATTCATTTTCTACAAGAGATTCCAGCAACAAAAGGCATATTTGGACATGTTTAACCAAGAGTTTTACTGTGAAATTGTCAAGAAAATGCGTGTTTAAGCCAGATTAAATGCAGCTCTCCGTAGATTTATGGCCCAGTTACTGAAGCCCTCTCTGTTCCAGTTCGAATAACAATTCGTTGCGTCGCCTTTGCCATTGTTTACTCCAATTATTTATGGGTCAAAAAATCATCTGGCAAAGCTATCAAATTTCACAGCAGTGTACAAGCTTAGCAACATGTTGAGCGCAACATATTGCTGCCAGCAGCATGCTAGCCTGTGGATGCTGTTTGGTGAGTTTCGCATATGTTGCTGCAGCATGTATATACAAATCGCCTCTGGGGTTGCTGCTGCCTCGCTGTCCTGCTGCCTTGGCTACCTTGCCTGCCACGCTGCCTGATCCGATCGAGCGGGCGCCAGGCAGATACATACATACATATGAATATAGCTTGGGGCTAGTGGGCGTGTCCACGTGGGCGTTCAGAACCCAACCGCGCAGTCAATATCGAAAAAGTAATTAAAGGTAGCGAAAGAGAGACGTACGGCAAATGTTGCAATCTGCCACGCCTACCGCCCGAAATTCCGTCCGGCGGCCTGTCAAGTGCAGTACGTGCCACATGCGGTCGCAAAATGGCAACAACGATAGCATCGCCTAAGTAATTATCTACGTCACGAAGCACCGATACCCTTCCCTTGCTAAACGTCCGGGAATCTGAAATTTATATATATTCGTTTTTCTAACGATAATACAAGGGCTTTTGGAAAATTCCAGAATATCCCAAAGAATGTAGATTATGGGAACAAAATGTAATGATTAAATACAAAGAAAAAAAGACCGAAACCATTTCTCAGATTGAAAATCCCTTGAAATTAATTTCTCAAATTATTTTGAAAACTATTAGAATAAGAAATATAATCCATAAACACGAAAAAGTGGAAATTTTGTCAGTGTTATTGATATGATATTTGAATCACATCTTCTACTATATCTTCATAAAAAGTTGGGAGTTTTTTCAATATATCGATAAAATAGATTGAACAGAAACCGAGGTATTAAATTAAATTTATCGATATATTTGAATATTGTGAGAAAGATTTTTATGGCTCAGTAGACTTGAAATCACTTTACTTTTATCTTTTAACCTTAACAGCTAACGATGGTGATATTCGTCTTTATTTTTCGGTTTCAAGGTTTTTCCACAAGCCTTGGAATAATACTGGCTCGATGCAGGATATTAGGCTCTTTTTCCAGTGTATAAATATTGAAAATGCTTCGAAGCTCATTCTTTAAGCAAAAGCGCGTTAAGTTCGTATCCGGCTCCAGCTTGTTGTTTGATAAAAGATATTTTATTATATCATAGTATGAAATGGAGTCTTTGAACTTATGCAATAGCTAATATGCCCGAATCCTTTGATATGGACGAAAACATCACGCATCCGTTTTGTGCAATGCAAGCGACAATTATCAGCGACATGAGCAAACCAATTGTGCGGCCGTTGTCCACTTTGCTGCGTGCAGGAAGTGTGCGATAGGCCAGCCACCCAGGACAATCAGGATACAGACAAACATAAACACAAACACACACACAACGTGTATTGCCTGGACAGACGGACAGACCGATTGACAGCCGGACGGACACTTGCGTCATTTTGTATGTGTAATTGTTGGAGTGTCCAGAGGGTACAAAAACTGATTACAGTGTTCAATAGTCAAATAGGCGGTACTTGTTCCGGCATGTCCTCTGTGTCCTGCAACATCCGTGTCGCTGTCAAAGGTCAACCGCCGATTGGACGTTATTAAATTTATTCAATACTTTTACAGCCTTAAAGCTAAGCATAAAAAAAAAAAAACAAAACTAGTATGGAAAGGCTATCTTCGGCACGCCGAAGATTATATACACTTGCAAAATGGATACGGAAGCTATATGATATAGTAAGCCGATCTTAACAATTTTTTGTGTGTATTTGAAAAATACATTTATGCATCTAACTTGTGAATTATATTAAGATATTTTGAAAAATAAAAACATTTTCCATCCATTTTCGTTGTGGTACAACGTTTGAGCCGATTGTTCCTATGGTAACCATATACAAGCTGCCCGGCCCCGACGTATATGTTGCCTGCAACAAACATAAGGCTACATACTAAATTTCATTCACCTAGCTCAAGAACTGAGACGGACCGACGGACATAATCACTTTGCAAGTATATAAAAAAAAAATACACATATACAAACTTATGTATATGTAGCAGCAATCCAATCGAAAACAAGTTTTGAACTTAAGGACTAAAAAATTTACAGATCGTACAATACGTAGGTACAGATAGTACGTGACCTGCACTTGCTGTCTACTTATAATGTTGACCTTTGAACCGCAGCAAGTTCATGTACAGAACTTGTAAGGAAAGGCTATCTTCGACGCGCCGAAGATTATATACACTTGCAAGCTGGATTGTTCCGTTGGGAGCTAAATAATATAGTATGTGTGCAATTAAATTGTAAATTTCATTAAGATATTTTAAAAAACCAAAGAAGTTTTCCATACAACAACTTGTGAACCGATTGTTCCTACGGCCGCTATATGATATAGTTGACCGATCTGGACAAATTTCATCCACCTAGCTCAAAAACTGAGAGACTCGTTTTCATATAAGCAGACGAACGGATGCACGGGCAGACCCGACATGGCTATATCAACTCGGCCTGGTCAATAATTTATATAGCTAATGGGTTCGGAGATTCATCTTTCAGTGTATAACACATTTTTGCAAGTGTATAGTAATTATACAACATATATAACAATCGGGGGGGTTGGGTTGGTTCTAGGTGCTTGGGGTGCTTTGCAGGATAATTTAAGCTTCCTTTCCAGCCTTGGCATCCAGTACATCCTGCACAAAGCCACGATTCTCAATGCCATTCTGCCGCGCCGTTGCTGTTGCTGGCGTCGGCAAGGACACTGATGTTGACGTCGACTCCGCATGCTCCAAGGACTCATGTATCACATTTGCAACGATGCCATTCAACTGACCCTTGGCCTCGCTGGCCAGCGCCAGCGCCTCTATCGCATTGATATTGCCACTCGTTTCCCGGAAGGATCCATGCTCCGTATCCGCACGTGTTCGACGTTGCCGCACCTGGAAGCGATACATCCAACTGGATACAAACGAAAAAAACAAACAAATAATTAAAATAATTAGATGAAAGATAGTTTTTTTTTTGAGGTGCATCCATTTGGATCCCTCGCTCTCATTCTATATATACTTACAGAAAGATTCCAACGGAAAACATTGTAAGTCCTCCGCCCAACAGAAAGAAAGCTCCAGGAAGGACCCTTAATGTAGCCGCATACAAGGTTGTATACATGGGAGCAAAAACCATGGGCATCAAGGCCTCAGCCACGCCAAAAAGTGAATTCACCTTGCCCAGCTCATCCTTGGATACAAGTTTGGTGGCTATCGAACGCATAGCAATAAACGCTGTGCCATTAAAGATTTCGACCAGACCACCCAGATACATATGCCAGGGAAGCGTGGCAAAGGCGTACACAAAGGACGAAAGGATCTTTGAGGTGCTGGAGAGAACGCCCACCAGTGCATCGTCGATCTCTAGCTTGTGCGAGAGTATTCCCACACAGAATATGACGCCGATGAGACCCGTGAACATGGCATAGGTGGAAAAGAAACTGAACTCTACCTCTGACCAGTTGAAACGGAAACGGGTGAATAGATACGATACAGCCATTTCACCATGCAGCGGTCCAATGATCACCATCACCACGATCATCAGCAGGATTACGCGCTTTCGTCGCTGATTTTCACCTTTTTTAAAGGCCACACGGAATGTTTGCACCACATGTTCCTTGTCAAAGAAATCCGCCAGTAGACTCTTCTGTGTTGCGCTCTTCTCTGGTCGCGCCACTGGCTCCTCCAGAAAGAATAAGCCATAGACAAAGGCTAACACATAGAAAGCTGCCGAAATGGAGAATACGCCGTAGAAACCAATTTGTCTGGAATGGCAAAGAAAAACATTAATAAATTGATTATCAGGTATATTATAGGATATTATAAATATACCTGTCTTTTTAGGCTGTAACATTTTATGCTCTTTAACATTAGTTTATATGGCTTATTACCTTAATTCCAATCTTGGTTAATATATTCACCTATTTCTACCACGTCTCTTTCTCTCCTTCCCTTTACTACTACCTCCTGTCGAGGGTCTAAAAAAATTCCTCAATTTTTATTATCTTTTGTGTTTCCTTCTCTTATATATTTTGATTCGATTCGTTTTTGATTTACCATTATTTTTTCCTCCTAAACTCCTTTTTATATCTTTCCGTTCATCTGATTTATACGATTTTAGTAAATTATCTAGTTAAGATTGCTTTTAATTTCCTCATTCATTTTTAATTTTTTCCTTTCTTCTATTTTTTTATTTCTTTTATTTTCCTCATCTGCTTTGCTTCTACAATAGTTCAGAGATTGAAATTAATAAATAAAAATTTATTATTAAAAAATCTAGACATTACTATTTTTTTTTTTTTTAGACTTTTCTGACGTGTTTTTCGCTATCTTTTTGTCCCATTTATATTAAAATAATATTCAAAATAGATAATAAACCTACTTGAGCAGCACCCCACTGAAGGCCATGCCAATGGGCACGCCCACCGAGAAGCAGACGTTGAGGATGCCGATGCGTAGAGTTCGTTCCTCCTCGGTGGTTATATCTGCAATATAACTGAATACGCCCATTAGCATGGTAAACCAGCCACCGCTGAGCGATGGAAAGATCGCCTCCGTTAGAGCAGCTGCCTCCATGGGGGCATTCTCAAAGTAGACACAAAGCATAAGTCCAACAACGCCAAGGAATTCGCCGACCACTGGTATTAGGATGCAGGGTTTGCGCCGGCGATGTCTATCACTCCAGGAGCCCCAGAAAAGGATCAAGAGGCAGGGAAACAGGGACTGAATCACCGTCTTCCAGGCGGCCATCCGTGCGACCATCTGTTGAACCGTCTCCTCCTCGCTGGTCATAAAAAAAAAGAAATGAAAACAGAAATTACATTATTACGAGTATCAAAAGTTACTGCTTATATGTATATACGAATCGAACTGCCTTTCCCGGTCAATTTTCCATTAATTTAGAAAAAATCTTCACATATATTTTATCATCTTTTATACGATCTTCTCTGAAATATATCTGATTATAATTTTTCCTTCTTTGTACAGAATTATCAATAGTATTCTTCTTGGAGCCCGATAGAAGTAAAATCCTTAGCTTTTTTGGTCTATAATATTAATTATAAGCCAACCCAATTGTAGGATTTACTTCTATTATGGAATTCTGAATAGGCCTATAAATTGTATTTTTTTAATAGAATCGTTTTGGAATCCAACCGATTTGGTCCTGATTATTATACAAAATAGGAAGCACTTACAGTGTATAGTTGGCCGTCTGGCGCCGGGTGAGTGCATCACAGATCTCATCCCCATAGGCCATGTTAACACGGCACGCTTTCTCCAGGTTGAGATTCTGCGTGGCCAAATTGGAGAGCACGCTGGGCATGATGTAGGCAGCAAGTATGGGCTCCACAGTGATATTATTTGCCACCAGGCGAAGCTTCTCCCGCCAGGTGCGCGTTACTGGTGGCGTCGTTGTCTTTCCTTCGGTTCCATTTCCCTTCTCCTGGCCCAGTTGTGAGGCTGCTGTTATTGAATGGTTCAAAGTGTATTTATTGTTGTGCTTGGAGAGGTCAATACCGCCGCCGTCTTTAGGTGACATTATGGAATCTGTATAATCGAAACCAAAATGGAATACTGATTAAAATTCAATTCAAAGCAAATAAATTGATATACAAAAACTTCTTAGCTTTATTTTGAATTGAATTCAGAAACTAACATAATCTATTTAAGACTACAAATTTTATTTCAATTAAGACAAAATAATAAATCATAAATAAACACTAAGTATAATAATATTAAAGCCTCAACAAATAATTTTGATTGTTTCTATTGAAACAAAATAATATAATGAACACCTCTATCACAGGTTTCATATAAATGCTATATGATGATCATATAGATACCTTTTTTTATTTTTAAATATTATATATCATTTCGATAATTCTAATATTAATTAGACAAAATCAGAATAAAAGTGGTCGTTGACTTTATTTTTATTTCAAAAATTTAGTCAATTTTAACTTCTAAAATACTCAATTCAATATTAGGACTATATAAAATAAATAAGTTTGTGAATCCATATTTTTGATGTTAATAATGGAATTTTTACAAGTACTTCCAGTCTTACAGAAAGAAAAATATTCGGTCATCTATCTGATATTTTTTTAGATATTTTTGAAATATAGGTAAACATTAATTTATATAAGAAAACAATTGTCTTTCAGCGGATATTCTAACTTTGTCCTGAAATGTGTAATACACTGAAGTATACATCTCCGACCCCATTAGGTATAAAGTAGTATTGATCTGGACGATACAGATATGCTCCTCTGTCTGTCCATCTGTCCGTCCGCCCGTCTGTTTCTTTGAGCTAGGATGAATGAAATTTGATATGGACTCTTTTTGCTGTTCGCAATACAATTGCCGGCACCAGCTAATTATATCATATAGCTGCCATTTGAACAATCAGTCTAATATATTTTGAATAGATAACTTATTTGTGTGACAAGCTAATGTAATTTCTAAATGGAAATTATTAAGATCGAACTACTATATCATATATGCAGCTGCCATAGCAACAATCAATCCAAATAAATAAATGGAAAATCAATTTACAATATTCAAGCGAATGGAATCCTCTATTATCTTCGGGGCGATAGCATTTCCCTGCCCTTCGCAATGATATAAAGATTAGAATTGATATTTTAAAATTAGAAATTTTGGTTTGCATTTCAATATTGCATTTCTTTTTTCTCTGTGTACTCGCCTATATTTCAATCGATCATTTTGTGGGCATGTTGTGATCCCTGACTCTTACTTAACAACTTACGGGCACTGGCACGAATACGGGCAGGGAAATTGTGGTCGAGGAGGGGCCAGGGAACGAGTGCCCGTAACTTTTAATCATGGCTTGGTCATTCAAGCTTCTCTTTCCGCTGTCCGCTGTCACTTTTTGTTGTCATCTCCCACTTATTCTGATTGGATTATTTGCTTGTGACAATCGTCAGCGAAAGTATTTCATTTGTATTCTATTTCGGGTTCGGGGTTTTATTCTTTTTCCGAGGATTTTTTTTATTTATTTTTTATCTTTTTTTAGTGACTCGCATCGTGTTTTGCTTTTGTTTAGGATTGTGCTTCTCCCTTCTCTAAAAACGCGAACGCGAGTGTTAATCAAGCGCAACGTGCTCGTCAACGTCAACGTCAACGTCAGCGTCAAAGTCAGCGTCGACGTCAACGTCAAAGTCGGGTCGATTGCTGGCGCAACGCTTATGATTATCAATTATCATTTATTGTACAGCAACAAAATATTAACTTAAAAGATATTTTCTTATTTATATATCTCTATCTTTATCTGTCCATCCCAGTGTATTCTAGTCACAACTATCTCTGTATTTTTTGTCACTTATAAGACACTCAAAGAGTATGAAGACAATAAGAGGGTGCGATTCGCTCTTAATCATGTTCGAAAATACCAACGATTAAGCTAAGCTTTTGTAAAGGGGACAACAAGGGGACATCCAATTGGCCTTTAGTGGGCACAGTCTATTTTCATTATTTATATTCCTCTCAAAGTTCAGCAATATTTTCTTGATAAATGGTGAACGGAAATTAAAAAAAAAAAAAAACTATGAACTACTCCAATTTCTAGATTATTTTTTTCTATGCATTAACTTAATTATAATAACGGAAAATAACTTAAAGATGTTCACAACTGTGGAAACCCCCCAAAGAATACGCCTCTGACGTGCAACAGCAGCTACCTGTCGATTCTTAATGAATCTTGTACTACTTTTTACTTTACATTTGGCACCTGACACAAAAGATCCTCTACAAGATTTTGGGAAACAAAAAATTTTTATCGAATTACAAGAACTAATTATTTTTATCTGGACGGGCATATCTTTCAGGAATACCCAAAAAAAAAACTTTGTATCTTTGGCATGCGACTGAATTTGGTACTCCCCATTATCAGCTGAGTTTTTTTGTTTTGTTTTTATCATCAGAATTCTCAGTTAACTGGCTTTAATTAGACTAAGTGATAATAATTACCTTTTAAGTTTAGACACGTGAACATATTTCACTTTTCGTAAATGTCAAAGGTTAAATTTTATCTCTGTAATTCACTTGGAATTAAGGTTGAAAAAATACAAAAAAATTGTATTCTCAATTAAAACCACATTCAATCCAGTGATTCTATAATATATGCCATTTTAGCCAGTTTAATGTATTTTTTTATTTTTTTGCAATTATTCAGAAGAATATTACCGATTCTATAGCTAAATTTGCTTTTAATTTACAAAATATTCCAAGTTAAGTGATTTCTATTAAATACTAGAGATCTAAAGCTATATCGGAAGAGGTATCTATAGCTCCCTGAATTTTTTTTTTGTGCTAAAAAATTTCCTGTTTTCAATCGGTTGATTTAAGACCACTTGTGTATTGTGAAGAGATACAGAAACAGTGCTTCAAAATAAATAACAACACTCAATATTTTGTGACAAAGTCGAATTTTCGCAAAACAATGGAACAATGACAATTATTCCGGATTGTCTACTCCTAAAGTTTAGACAAATATATGATATTTTTTTTTATATATTTAGTCGGTGGAAAATTAGGGAAGTGGCAAAGTAGGCTGGCCCGGCTATTAGTTGATAATATTCAAAAGGCGGATGCACAATTCATATAGTTTATTTTATCGCCCAACCAACACTGCAAATCCCTATAATTATATCTATTAAATTGCAATAGTTGCCAGAGATTAAAGATAACTGCTACAAACCTTATTCAACAATGTAGTGTCTAGAAATTAAACTTTTTGTACTCTGCACTTTGTTTTTTGGCTTGTAATCTGACAGATACAATATCTTTTATTGTTTTTTTTTTAAATATGAATACTATTCGAACACGCAAAAAAATAAACTAAGCATTTTTAATGAATTATTCTCGAGTTTAGTGGTCATCAAACTTGATTTAGAAATATTCATTTGATATATAAATACTTATATATATATAAGTATATATATACATATATACATATATCACAATATATATGCGTATATTATTATTATGACTTTTTAGTAATAAATTAAAAATCTTTTCAAAATTATCTTATGTCATCAGTTAAAATTATTTTAAATATATTTTAAATTATTTTTATGACTATGTAGAAACGCTTCTATAAGATTTTATCACATCTTTTTTTTTAAGAGTATCAAAATATTCGGCTTTTGTTTAGGATTGTAATCGACTGATTTATTTTGTTTTTGCATCCCTTGAAAGTGTAGAAATTGAGCGTCTACTTTGCAGGCAGATAGACATCCTGATCGATAATCTATATATATATATATATATATATATATATATATATATATATATATATATATATATATATGTATATGTATTTCGAGGAGCTGGAGATGCCTCCTTCAATGCATTACAGATTTCGTGACAAAGCTATAATACCCTCTCTGCACAGGTATAAAAACTCATCAGTTCCATTAATAAATTTTTACAAACAAAAATTTCAACATTGATTCACATTTTTGTCTGAGTGTCTGAATAAAAATCACAATAAAATTAATGTTTTCAATTGTCTTTGAACTTTTCACAGCGCTATTCAGTTTTACTATCGCTGATCCTTGAAATTGATAAAAAATTGCAATTTTTCACCATAGTCTGAAATGGTTGGCAATTTCATGATAAGCACAATTCCATATAATACTCGTATCTTTGAAGGATAAATATTTGATTATTTTTATTGTTGCGACACTACGAAAATCCCTTCTAATTAATTTATATAAATTAATGAATATTCATTAATGTGAGCTGAATTTTAACTTTTCTGTCGGTGAAGATTGATTACGTTTTTAGTACGCTAAACTGAATTAAAAATAAATGGAAAAGTTCTAAATTAGTATTCGATTCAGATTCACTTGCTTAAATTAGTTGTGTCATTTTTGCATGTTTTTTGACTAAAATACTGAAATAAGTTATAAGATGAAATGAAATTTGACTATAAAAACTACGGAGCTATGAACTTTTTATACCCTTACGGAGAGGAGAGTACTACAATTTTGTAACGAAGGTTGAGTCTGTGATCTTACAGAGTCTAAATACAATGAGACAAGTTGATGTTCATCTGTCTAAACTAGTCCTAGGTAATTGATATTTGATATGAATCGAACCAATGGCTGTTTAGAACATTTTTTTGTTTCTTGAGATATTTTCAAGGTAAAAGTAGAAAACAAAATGGGATAAAATCTAGAATATCCGACTTGAGTAGTTCCCAGAGGAGTTTTTGATTAAGTCTTGACAGTAGCCCGAGTCGACTTGAAAAAGGCCCGACCTTAAACCTGATTCGTTCTTTATTCAATCCAATAATTAATCATAATAGTTATAATAAAATTAATATGAGAATTTTTCCCAATAGGCGTGAAGTTCGCCGGCTCTTACTTGAATTTAGTATGTATAGGAATCGGATTGATTCAGCACATATGTACGAACCGGCTGGATGGGTCAACTATATCATATAGCTTAGGAACAATCGGTCGAAAAGTTGGTGTATGGAAAACTTTTTGTTTTTCAAAATATCTTAATCAAATTAAAATTGATTATTTAGATTAAGGCGTGTGCTGACAATAAATCATTAAGATCTGACTACTATATCATATAGCACCCATAGGACCAATAGCTTCAAAAGTTGTTGTATAGAAATCTTTTTTGTTTCGATTACGAGTTTTTGAACGATTTGCTTGAGGAAAGAGTGGAAAAGCACACGAAAAAATATCAAGATCTGTTCACTATATTACTGCCAAAGGAAAAAAATGGTCAAAATAAATAAATTTAACAAGTTTTTAATGATTATACCAGTTTGCAAGTGTATGTAATCCTCGGCGCGCCGAAGACAGTTTCTCTACTGGTTTTAGTATAACTCTGCTGTTAATTTCAAGCATTTGTCAATGATGCAGCATTTTCACGTTAATAAAATTAAAATAAAAAATTGACTAAATTAAAAATAATAATAATATCATTTAATGATTAATAACATTTTAAAAATCCTTAAATAATTTAACTTCAAATTAGGTACGAATTTTTTTAAAAACTTCTCAGAAAATCTTTGTCTATGGCTCATTGAAGACTATATACATACATACATATATATATATATATATATATATATATATAAATATAAAGTGTGCGTTTAGAAAATATTCTCTTTTATTTACCTTGAAAATTTCATAAAAATACTTTGAGCAACAAAAAAGATTTCCATACAATAACTTCTGAACCGATTGATCCTTATATGATATAGTTGAATGATCCGGCCAGTTTCCACATATTTTATTCACCTCAAACCTCAAACTGGGAGACTGATTTGCTGACATGGCTATATAATTCGTGCATAAGATATTTCGAAAAATATTTAATTTATTTGAAGAAATTCAACTGATGGAAAAAAGACTCATTTTATATTTCACTGTGTATTTGGTCTATAAGCAATGAATTAGCATTCAACGCGAACGCGTCTAGAGCTGCTTTTACTGGTCTTGGATGGAGTAGTGCCATCAATGTCACCCAAGTTTTAAAAAAAACGTGCGTTGAACCCAATAAAAAAAGTGTTGGCAAAAAAAACACACAAAAAAAAAAAGTAAACATTTTCATTGAGGTCATTTGCTTCATTACAGCAAGCCGGGCACGTCGATCGGTGCCAAGCGATGCACTTTTTGGGGTTTGGATTTTGTATTTGGCTTTGGCTTGGTTGGGGCTTAGCTTGAAATCTCCACTAGGAAGTATCGTGATTTGGCATATTAAGTACTAGTTACCAGCAGGCGGACAGACAGATAGACAGACTGTTAGATAGACACACAGACAGACAGACAGACAGACAGACAAATAGTATTTATGGACAGTTTAATAGATGTAATTTATGTACTTGACAAGCTCATCGATTTACTGTATAATTTAAGATTTAGCAAGAAATGAAAACGTCTTTAAATAGTTATATTTATGAACAGCCGAAGATGTTGTAAGCTTCATTTGATATCTTGATTTTTGTCTATCATTTACAATAGCCAATTAAATCAGAAAATCACTTAAACATATTTGTCACGTTATTTTTATACTTATAAGTCATTCTTGAAATTCCCAAAGCTTTTATTTCTATAGGGCTCGTTACAATACTTCAATTTTTTTTTTTTTGTTGTAATTATTTATAATATTACTTTACTTTAATTTTTGAACGTATAAGCATCAAATGAATTCAACAACCACAATCTAATACAATATGATTAATGGTTTAGATCTACACAGAAAAAAAAAAAATGGTAAGCTAAATTTAAGCTTAACAATTCTTAATTTAAGTTCGAGCTGTATTAAAATATTTAAATACGATTCTTACTTGTTCACTTCAAATCAAGTACGAACATAATTATATAAGTAAATCAATCAAGTAGGAGAATTCTTATAGGGATCTCATTATAGTTATAAAATTCTATTTAGAAGTTGGCAAAAACCCTCGACTGAACTCTCCAAGAGGGTGCCCACTGGTAATCACACTCCACTGATTCACAATAGACGGTGTTAGCTGAGCTTTGTTTTCCAAATCGTGGATGGTGGCTCCTAAGTAGAATGGTCAAAGAGATGGCAGCCTGGTTTGGTTTAGAGGTAAAACAAGGGCTGGACTAAGGTGTCTGGTGACCTGATAGACAACCTGGCTGACAGCCTATGCCAAAAATAGCTCAGTCTCATACGGAGCATCCGGGTGACCTCCGGTTTAGTGAACCTTACCTGCATAGAGAAGATCTACGTATTTCCCCGCAACTCGTGCGAATCAAGCAAAATTAATTCAACGAAACAATAAAATCAAACGGAGACCGGCACTCCCATAAAACCGCAACACACTGATACAGCAAGAGCATTTAAGGTGCCCATAGAGCCCAACCAAAACTAAACCGTCGTACGCAGAGAAAAGCAGGGCAGTGCTCATCCTAAAGGATCTGCTTTTTACTTAGAGGTCGCTTGTTTTTGTTAAAAAAGTATAAGTAATATATTCTCCATTTTTGTAATATTTAAATCAAGCAATATATTCCGATAAGCTCATTAATTCCGAATCTTAAGATTGAATTAAATTAATTATAACAAATTTTTAGAGCGAGTAAAAACATGAATTTGAGTTCCTTAAATGTAGTTTAAGCCGCAGCTTGATTTAATTCAAATGTCAAATTTTGGAAACAAGTAGAAATATGTATAAAAACCGAAGGCCAAAAAACGTTTCCTGAATCAAAACTTTGAGCTCAAACGGGCTTTTTTCTTTAAATCCGTAATCTAGCATGTAAAAAATGAATAATTTATATAGCTAAATTTATTATTTAAATCAAATTACCCGCGACTGAGCGCACAGTTAGTTAATCAATAGATTTGCTTAGTTTTTTGTTTTTATTTTTTTTTTTTATATTTGTCACAGGACGATGCTCCGAATTATCCATTAAATATATTAATTGCATGTCTATCTCTATCTCTATCTGAGAGATAATTTTCATCTCGGTGATGTATCTCTCAGATAAACGTATATATGTATATATATGTGTGTGTACGTAATTGTAGGAAGCTGTACGAGGCGTTCTTTAATATACGAAATTAAACTGTGCTTTAGTTCAAGTCTAAATTGAAAATAATTAAGTACAATTAAGTAGTTGAACAAAAAGAAAATAAAAAAAAAATACAAATAAAAATGGAGAAAAAAATAGGTACTTTACGTTTTATTTATGCGCAATTCAGTGATAAAAGAAAGAGCTAAAAATAGTTAGAAGTGTGTGTGTGCGGCGAGTGTGTGCGGGTGTGCGAGTGTGCGTGTGTAGCTTGAATAGACATCGCTTTATTTATGGGGCTTATTCCACTCGTATACTCGAAATTTGCGGTAGTTCCGTCAAGCGACTGCGTAAACAAAACAAAATGCATAAAACAGAGGGCAAGAGCGCTTTGAAAAATTACGAGTATCCACTAATTTGGCAATCAAAACAGCCAGAAAAAAACCACAGCCAACAAAAAAAAAAAAAAAAAAAAAGCTGAAAGTTTTGAATTGAATCAACCACTAGAAGAATAATAAGCAAATGCAAAGATCTTTAGCCAAGCATATCATTAATCAAGTATACGACAAACAGCATAAAGCTATTAATAAAATACTTGTGTTTTCTATGTTTTCTATAAACAAAATATGATAATCATCGTGATATTTGTCATTGAATAATATAGTAGTTCGATCTTAATAGTTTTATGGCTGCAGCCAGAGAACCATTCCTACACACAGCTTGTAAGTCTTAATTGAAGGTCTCAAGAAACAAAAATGTGTTCTGTACAAAGCCCGCTGTTTTCTTCGATAACAGCTATAAGATATAGTAGTACGATTCGATATGTTCCGGCATATGTGCAGTGTGGGCAACAAAGAGAATGTTCTATATTAAATTTCATAGAATAATATTTTCTGATTAAAGAGCTAAAATATAAATGTAAAGAGGTAAACAAATAAAAAAAGCATTTTTTCAAGAATTTTTCGAAAGCTGCAAGTGAATCATGTGCAGGCCAAAACAGAAATTTAAATAAAACATATGTATTTATATAAACAAAAAATACATAAAAAAATTGATATGTAAGTGAATGAATATATAAATAAAAGTCAAGTGGAATAATAACTAAATAAATGTTATGAATGTGGACAATTTGTAAGTCAGTAATTTGGTTGATGCCTCTCGCACGCAACAACAGCAACAACTATGATATATATTATCATATATGATATATGTGTATTTATATATATGATATATATTATATATTATATATATAACAATAACAATATGCTAAATTTTATATTGTCAAACACACACACACACATACACTGAATGAGAGAGAGTGATCCGTAAACGAGCTCAAACAAATTTCACGATAAACGCGAATTTAATTTAATTTACATGTCTTTAATGAAATTAGTAGTAAAAAAAAAAAAAAAAACTAGAAAAAGTTGACATAAACAGGCAGACAGACAGACAGACAGACAGACGTAAGCTGGCGGTAAACTCACTTTAAATAATTATAGTAAATATATATTCCTGGTTCGTCTGGATATCACGTCTGTTCTTTACAATTGTTGCACGCACTTTTGATGCTCTGTTTTCTACAATAATAACAACATATTAAGCCGTTGTAACTGTTGTATTGTTGTATTGTTGTATTGTTTATTGTTATTTCTTAATTGTAATTATTTTTCTTCTTCTTATTGTTGTTGTTGTTGTTGTAGTTGTTTGATTAAAACCAGGCTTATGTAACTAGCTTTGCTATATACCTAAACCAGCGACGTTGAGCTGAACTCAGCGACTGAAATTTGTATTGAATTTGATGAGTGCCGTGAGGCTAGTCTCACGGTAAATACTGTCGACGCCAACGCCAACGCCAACGGCGACGGCGACAGCGACTTCGACGTTGACGTTGACGTTGACGTTGATGTTGACGCTGCCGTTGCTGTCACTGTGTGTGCGTCCAAGCCCAAGCTCAAGCTCCGGCGACTGCGACGCCGACTGCAGGTGCGACGTCTGATAAGCGGCACAGCAGCATCTCTGTGTCTATGTCTGCCTCTCTATCTGATCTTCCAAAATAAAAAAAAAAACAAAAACGAAAACGAAAACGAAAACAACGATAAATAAATAAAGAAAAATTAATTATGCATATATGCATATTAATTCGTATGTATTTACACAAATTTATGTTTATTAAAGAAAAAGTCATAAACTTTATATAAAGACAACAAGCTTAAATTTCACTGAGACTATTGCGAAAAGGAACGGGCATATGTTCGCAAGAAGTCAAGATGCCTAGTCTAGCCATGGCCTTGCATGACTAGCATATACCCTGTAAGTAGTTGAACAATCTAATCCACTGCATATACATACATATATATTTCATCTTTCTAACACAGTCCATCTAGCTATGTCTAAACCAGGCTAATAAAATTCGATTCCTCTTTTTGTTGCATGCATCGAACTATAGCATATAGCAGTAATATAATGGAACGTTCGGTACAAAAGTTGCTTCATATAAAACCATTTTATTTCTCAAGATATCTTTATAAAACTCTAAAGCTGCATATATAAAAATGTCATTAGCCTACTTAATACAGTAAAGATATTGCTGCCTTTCGCATAATCCTTATTCCAATCTGCTAGGGTATGATGTGAAAAAAATGCGTTTCTTGCTAATTTAAATTAAATTAAAAAAATTAAAAAAATCTAAAAACAAAATTTCTTCTATCCCAACAACTACGCTTTCTAATAAGATCAATGTACTTTTTATTGGGACGATATTTACTATGCAACTTATATATAAACTTTAAGATTAATTAAACTACGCAGAAATCGCATAGTTAAAGTTGTTTTCTGTTTCTTTGAATTTCGCTGAAACCGAAAAAAAATAGGGTATATGCCCCAACTCGTAAGCCAATTATATTTGAGTTTTAACTCTACGATCGACACGTTTATGCTGTCGTATAGCCCGTCTTGCCAATATTGACTTAACTGACGGTTGCAAAATTTTATGATATCCCATTTGCACATTTTCGCAAATACTCGGAATATATATATATATATATATATATATACATATCATAGTACGAATATGTGTGAGAGTATATTGGTGTGTTTGTCTGGGCAAACAACAATCGTAAATTGTTGGCTTTAACTATTAATTGTGAATACGTCAATTGCTATTGAAGTTTCCAATCAATATTGAAAAACGAGGCTACAAATCGTAGTGAATTATGCCGTTTCATCTTGTTATCAAGTGTTTAACACTTCTGGCAGTTGGTTGGTAAAAAGAAATAAGACAAGGGTAAACAAAAAAACATTTTTTGAAAATGAAACTCGTTCGAAAATTATGACAAATCGATGATTAATAGATTCAAATTCGCCAAAAGTATCAAAAAATTAATTAGCGTATTGACAATTAAATTAGAAATTATTGAAGCGAGGGAACTCCCTGAACTGGAAAACCCAATATCAAAAAAGTGTTTGATCAATGCCCTTCAGCCGGTGATCAACAGGTCTTTTCCACAACTAAACGGTTACTCCACAGAGTATGAAAACAATAAGAGGATGCTATTCGCTCTCAAACGTGAGAGATATCGAGCTCGATATCAACGATCTCGTTCAAAGATCCCAAAGAGTATGAATCAAAGACCGCAGACTATGAAGACTAGAAGAGGGTGCGATTCGCTCTCAAACATTTGCCTCGATACCAACGATCAGCTCTTTTAGCTACACCCCCCTTACACCCGTTCCACGCATTTGGCAAATCCAATTGGTAAGTCAGGAATGCGAGAGCGAGCCCTCGTTTCGGATGTTTGAATGAAAAGCTTTATCGCGAGTATCGAGTTCGCTATAAAACATTTTTAAGAGCGAATCGCACCCTCTTATTGTGTGCATACTCTTTGCTGCAAGCAATTATTGCTGCTTCTGTTGTTGCAACAATTAGGCAGCTTTTTATATCTGGCCATAATTATCGCACTTATTTTTGTTTGCTGCTTCTGATAATGGCAGTGCTCGGCTGCCCAGCTGCCACGCCCACCTGTCCATGACTTACAAAGCCGCAATGCCGCAAAGACCACAGCTCACTTGCTCATTGACTGATGCCGATGGATACCTGCCGCTGTCTTCGCTGGGGTGTAACGCTGCACTCTCCGCACGCTGCAGCAGAGACGACGCGTCGCCCTACGCCGCAGCTGCAGTCAATAGAAAAAATAATATAATAATAATATTAATAATGACATTGCATCTTATAATTTAGTTAGGATTTAAGTATATATATAAGCCTCTATGCATTCACTAAACATTTGGTAATTCGATACTTGCTCACCGAATACTTAAATACTCTTGCGAATTAAAGATAACCTACAAAAAGGAAAAGTTTTTATCGCTCTTTAATATTTAATATTTATTTACTTTGAGTCGAATTTAGAATATAAAAAATAAAGATAAATTAAAGAGAAAGCGGCTTACCGAAGATTTCATACACTTGCAAACTATATGAAAATTGTTGTTCAATTTATTTAAGTCCACCGTTTATTCCAATATATATAGTAGTCCGATCTTGTATCCTTTTTTTGTATTTATCTTAGAAAGAAATATTTTATCTTGATAAACAAAAAAGTCTTCCATACAACAACTATTGGGCTGAAAGGATATATATAGATATATATGGAAGCTATATGATATATTTAGTCCGATTCCAGCCACTGAAAGCATATTCTTTCGTCTAAATTGTAAGTTTCATTAAGATAGCTAAAAAAACAAAAAAGTTTGCAACAATTTGACACGCCGATTGATTTTTTCCAAGACAGCTATAAGATATAGTTTTTCGATCCTCCCGATGAGTTCGCATAAGAGCAGATAGACGGACAAGGCTAGATTGACTTGACTCATCATCCTGATCAATAATATATGAATATGGTTCATATACTTTTTGGCGGGATGCCTCTGTCAATGCAATACAAAATTCGTGACATAGTTATAATACTCTCTGAAAGTGTATGGAAAAATATATGTGTCTTGTTTGTTCGCTTGGAACGCTGCGGCGGTGCACTTGCTGATTAATTTCCAGCTGTAATTATGTATGTTTGAGTAGCGCCTAACAAAGGCAGCCACTTGTCCCATAGAACGTGTTTTTAGTACTCATTTTAACGGGTTACTTCAAAAAAAAAAAAAAGAAATAAGTAAAATTGCCTGATTTATTCACTTAAACGCCAAAAAGATTTTATTTTTATTTTGTTGTGCAAATTATTCTGTTAAGTATCCAATTTGGACTTAATTTGTTTTGGGCGTCAATTCTTCAACTCTGCTCCCCGTATTTTGACACATTTTATTACTGTTGATCGTTTCAATTGGCCAATTGATTAATTGAGCCCGCTAATTGACAAGAAACCGTTTTCAATAATTATTATTTGTTGACCATCAAAATACAAAGTCGTGTCCTAAAAATTAATGTATTTCTCACTGAAGAGATAAAAACTTTTTGAAATAAAAAAAAAAGAGTTAGCCATACAAAGCCAGGAAAGCCCAGAGAAACTGATAGAAACAGGGCTTTAAGTAGCGGGCAGGTGTCAAAACTCTCTCAAGCGCCACAAAATAATTATTAATAGACAATTAACAGCAACAATAGAGTACAGAGGTAAGAGTATACAAATACTACTATAACAAGTTGTAGCTAATTTTGCCCAGTTCAATGCTGGCCAACATTTCTGCAGCTGGGTTTGTGGCTGAGTTGGCTTAACAATGGGGCCAAACATGTGATAACAAAACAACTAATAACAGCTACATTCGCATTTTATAACCTTTTGCAAAAATATTACTTTGTTAATAGCAGAAAAAAAGATTATATGCAAGAAAAAAAAACAGAAAAAGGTTTATATTTTAATAACTTTAAGTGCTTGAAATAAGACAATTTCCCTTTTTAAATAGGAACTGGGGAAAAAAGTAAAATAAGATTTAAGAGAAAAAATATTAAAAAAAAATATTATTATTATTGTTAGCCATAAAATATTATATATGTATATTAATTCTTATAAGCTTCTCGATTATTCGTTTCCCACCAGTGTCCGGAGTTTTTGATCCAAGATTTCCCAAAACCAAGTAAGAAATTATAGACTTATCCCTGCTTCTTTCCATCTCAAAATTATTGAGTTGTTCTTCATTATATTTTATGATGGATTATCATCATTATAATGAACTTGATATAAGAATATATATAGTACAATATTCTTGATTTAATTGTAACTAGACCTATAAGTCCATAGTATGTCGGTTCATTCCTGAATCTTATTAAATCCTTTTCACACTAAAACTTAAAATTGATTTTTTGGTGTATGGTTTATGGTTCGTACATCAGCTAACTAAAAATTCTGTACAAATATTTTACTTATAAAGGATTAGTTCTGTTCAAAATATGCTGTTTTCTGACTGTTACAGGCAGTCTCACAAGTCCATGATACCCATTTAGCCTGAAGGCTGTGAGGGTACAAGAGCGGAACATATATTTATACATCAAACTGTTAAGTTCCCTGACATTGGTCATTGTCAGAGATAAGTTGTATTGAAAAATGTCAAGCTATTTTTCCAAGTGTCACATACATTTCCAAAAAGCCTATTATAACATTTTTCCATGCAAATTGGGTGCTGGGACAAGCTGAAAGCGATCGTTGGCCAGTGGACGTTGACGGTGCTGCCACATTGGCAACTGGAAATGACTGGACAGGCAGCTGCCATTATAAGGCCTGCCATCTAGCATTAAGTACTCAATTATTACTAGTATTTAACATATAAAAGTACATTCTATTTAATGAACATATACCGTATTCACATACGTATATATTCTTATTTATATTTGTAATTGTGTTTGTTTAGCAGCAGCATCGGCGGCTACCGAGAATGAAATATGGCCAACACGCATGCAACACATGATGATATTTCGATTTCGATTTAGATTTCGATTTCGATTCATTTACATTGGCCAAATAAAAACAAATAAAAAATACTCCAATTTCTGTGGTATGAAATTGTGTAAATATGCATATATTCCTTGTGTATCTATAACTCTCAATGCGCCCAGGCAATTTCAACGAGACGCAAACTTCATTTTGGTTCAAACATTGGCCATTTCCTCTTAATTACACTTTAAAAATATTAAATATATTTTCGGTAAACTCAAATTTCTACCTGTTAAACAAAATGTTAGAAAACCTTCGAATCGCATCAATATCGTTTCTATTTTGGATTTAGTGAGTATCAAAACTATTGTTCCAGATATGGTATAATTTCCACTTTACTCCATTATAATATTCTGAACCGCGGGAAACAAAATTTAAAATATATACTTAAGACTTTTGAAAGAACTCCGAGTTGAAAACAGGGGGTAGTCGAACAAAGAAGTTTATTGTGTGGCGTTTTAATTCCCTTTTCGGTTCTAGGAACATCAGTTCCCGATAGCTGTTCCGGCTTATTTCGGTAAACGGTTCCTATTCGGTTCCGCTTTGATTTCCTACTTGAAACATACGTTATTTTACAGATGTTTTTTATGATGAAATATTCCTTTTTCGAACAGCAGTTTTGCTTTTACTTAAAAAAAAAGTTGTTCAAACCGGACGACTTCCAAACATTTTTATGAAAATATTGATATCAATTTGTTGCCTGCCTTTATAATTTTTTAAAACAACTAACTCAAATTTATTACCGGTAGTACACAAGAAAAAAAAAACCTGGATAAAATACAGAATTTCATATTTGATTTTATCCTGTTTCTATTCCGAAATGGCTTGAAAATTGACCAAATCTGATTTCTTTTCCATAAGAATTTGGGGTCTCTTAAATGTATTATGAATCGGTATTCATTCACTTATTTATTTAATTTTGTAAGTACGACTTGCACTAGCATTAAGAATAATATTAAAAATAAACTTAAAATAAACATAAAACTTATATACATATTAATTTCTTCATTTATGATTCATTTAATATTAAATTGTATATTTACTATCTGCACTCTTTTTTCCTTTAAAGTTTCTAACATTTTCCAGCTCGACTGTTAAAGCTTAACTACAGATTTTTTCATAGCACTTGTGTATATATATATATATATATATGTACAGACATGTACTCTGTATATGCTGGCCACAACAATTAGGGCCTTTTCCACATATTCAAAGAGAAATCATTGTTTAAGCGAGTTCTACTAGTAGTCGGTATTTGGGTGATTACGCATACGCAGCGTGCGCCACCGGATTTGCTTCGCTGGGTTTGTTTGTCATTTGGCCAGACTAATTACAGTGCTGGGTCGCAAATTAGATTCATATTTGCAAGTCTTTGTATTTAATATTAAAAATGATTTGTTTTCGTCATAAATTTATGTCTATTATATAATTTATTTAAATTATAAAATCTAACTGAAGCAATTTCTAGCAATTCAATGCAATATTACAACCAAACAATTTTTGTTGAGCTCTGATTTGAGGGTTCGAATCTAATGAAAGCTCTGTTTTTGTTATTATTATTTTTTTTTTTTTTCAAATTGTGATCTTTGAATTCTGAAATCTTTGGTCAAATCGATTTTTGTTTAATTTAAGTTTAGAATAAAGCTTCACATAATATATAAATATAAGTTCTTAGACCAAAAACGCCTGGACTAAGTATCTAAAATCTAAAAAAATAAGAAAATTTAAATCTCTAAATATTACTTATTTTAATATTGGATTGGTTCAGGTTCTGGTTCGCCTATTTTTTTGTATACCTAAGCCGATACAATTTCGAAAAATATTCTAGAAACCAGGTTGCAGGCTTGGTTACAATATAATACTTCTATTTGATAGTAAATTTTGTTAATATTTATATTTTTTTTTTCTTTTTTTTTTAAATTTTATGGTTTATAAATATTGTCTTCCAGAACTTGGGACTCAAATACGAAAATCCGAATTTGCTGATGCTCTAATTTTGTAGCGCACACTGTAATTTAATTTGGTTCAGACACTGAAAGCTTACGCTTCCCTGCTAGCTCTGCTATAAGCCATTTCCCCTTTCTTTAGCCCCGTTTTGTTGCCCGTTGTGAATCTCATTAATTTGGTCGTAAAACCGCACAATTTGCAGCAACAGGTCAATAAAGGGACGAGACAAAGGATGCAGGACATGGGTGATATATGAGGTTAGTTGTGCATGCTGTGCACAACTCGCCATCACACACACACACAAACACATACGGACAACAGGCTTATAAAAGCGCAGTGCACAAAAAGCGACCACTTAATGATCATCTTGAATAATTACAAGTAGCAGAAGAAATGACTATTTATATATATGTGAAGAGAAGAGTTAATATAGCCACGTCTGCGTGGGTCTCCTTCCCTTTCCTTAGTGGCTAGCCAGCCTTTAAATGTGTCGAAACCGGCCGAATCGGACGACTATATCATATAGCTACCAAAGAGAGGAATCATCAGTACAAAGCTTGAATCTTTCTCAAAGTATCTTGATGAAACCTATAAATAAGAATGATAAATTTGTGAATTTATAAAGTTATTATTAAGTATTTATAATCAATATGAATGTGGTTTTTAGGAGCCATAATTCAGGCAATTCCAAACGAAATTATTTTTGATTAAAGTTAATTTTTGATTGAAAAATTGTTTAAATTATGCCTATCAAACATATTATTAGTATGTCAAAAATAAATAAAAATGAATATTAATTTACTTCTAACAATGCCTCTACTTGATTTAAGTGCAATATACGCTTCTCTAGGTCTAAAAGTCTACACTGAGAAAATTATGTTTCTCAAATTTCGATCTTGCTATGTTATCTGAAATAAATGTTCTCAATTGAGTAAACTTTTTTATTATTTAGTAAATTGATACATAAATATGAACAAAAAAATGGGGAATAAAACGGATAAATAGAGAAAATTGTGATTTTTCTCAGTGTGGGTCAAACAGTCCATTGAATGAATTGATTGATTGATACATTAATGAGGCCCCAGCTTTGGGCCTGTCTCAGCTGTAAGGCGATGCTCACCTTTGGACTTGGCGTGTCAACTGCACTCCTGGGAATTTCACGTTATCTCCCTAGTTACCAAATAATTTATATAAATAAGCACATATAGATATAGATATATATATATATATATATATATATATATATATATATATAAATTTATTTGTATATTTATTTATTTGTCTTTTCTAAGCACAAGTTGCATGCGTGCGCTCAATTTAACTGGCAGATGGACGGAGCTGAGCTGAGTAGCGCCCCAGGGAACGAATGGTAAAAGGCAGAAGGCAGTTTGCTTAGTTTTTGGACCTTTGTTGATAAGAACCGCAATGTGTGTTATTGTTGCCAATCCGAATACTCATACTCTTGCTATCATAGCCAGCATATGCCCCGACACTGACTCCTTCCAGCGGCTAAGCCTTTGTTTGCTTGAGCTACCAAGATGCTTCTACTGATGCTGTTGGGGGGTTTATTATTTTCTTTTCTTTCTTTTTTCTTCTTTTTTTATGACTTTATCAACGTTTATGGCCTGGCCAATGGGCGGACTGGGAGTCGCACACTAGAGGCGTGGACGAGGCAACAACGCCTCCCCCAGGATTTGCTTAGCTATGAGACCAAATGTTGCTGCTTCTGCTACTACTGCGGCTTTATTATTGCATCATTATAACCTGTTTTATGTTATATGCATGTGCGTGTATGTGTGTGTGTGTGTGTGTGTATGTGAGGGTATGTTTGTGTGTGGTTGGCTGACAATGACGCGCCAGCTCCACTTTAAAGTGCCCTGAACTTGATTAATGAATGGCGACGCTGAAAAGTATGCTAAGGCATGCCGAGTACACACCCAAACACACACACACACACACCCATACACTTTCACACACACACTCGACATGTCAACAACACGTAGGAGTCTTTCCGCTGGGTGAAGCTGGCTGAGGTAACATAAAAAAAGCAAAAATCAAAAGCCATTTCTGACACACCGATGCTTTAAATACTCTTCCAGCTTGCACCTAATAGTTCAGGCTCTGGAATGGAATACACGAAAAATAGGGAAGAAATATAGATGAAAATATCTTAATATCTTAAATCTAAAATAAGTGCAGCAAAAAATATATTATAACATTTTTTTAATGGAATTCTGTATAATTTTGTACAGTTCGTGAGCTTATAAACAATCACGCACTTTAAATACCTGATATTTAAAAACTTTGGTCACACTGATGCAAGAAGATGTGCCCGAAACAACATGAAGGATTATAAAAGTAATTTGGAATACGCCTTTTTGATCAGATCAGGTTTGAACATATTTTTGAATGCAGAAATTTACTGGTTCTTATTTACGAATGAATTTCATAGAAGAATTATAGCAAACTCGTCTAAAAGCTAAGCTAGAAGATAAAATAGTACTTTTACATCCAATTATGATCCTGAAAATATGATATATATTTTTCCTGGCCTCAATAGACAGGTGAACAGACACAGAATATTTCGTTATTGGAACCACGAACTTCACTCTAGAAAATATAAAGTATACTTTTTGGATGAAATTGAAAATTGTAGCTACGCCGTTCCTAAGTTATATTTAACACCAATCTTTCAGCTACATTTTTACGTTTTAATATATTTTACAGCGCCACAACGTTACTTAATTGGTGACAGAATTATAATACCCTCAGCAAGGGTATAAAAATAATGTTGCCAGCAAATACAAATTGAAATTGGCTCACAACTTGGCAGCTAATTTAATATGATTATGTCAGAGCGGGTTCACTTCAACTGACTGTTAGGATGCGAATATGAATGCCAGAGTGTGACAGCATATCCTTGCTGAGTGCCAAGTACTGAGTACTCGTATTATTGCCACAGACTTAAAATAACAGCACTCATCTGAAGCTGAAATTATAAGATATTTCGCTATGTCTTATGCCAGCGAGCTGAGGCCAAAGAGAGAGAGGGGGAGCTCAATTCAATTTGCAGAATTGTCGCAGTCATCAGCTTAAGAACTTTATCTCAACTTGCATTTAACTCTGCTTGAAGTTTAAGTGGCTTTCCAATTTGTTAACTGCTTTCCTGGATCAGCGCTACTTTCGTTTCGTTACTCGTCCTTCGTTTCCTAAACAACTTTGGCCACAAAAGTTTTGCATGTCCGTTTATAAATTGCCTTATGATTGCCTTTCGATAAACTTTGCTCAACTGCTCAAATGCTAATACATCGCCGGCTTTAAACGCTTTTAAGCAGACATATATTCCGTTTATTTGGCATATACGTATATATATATATATATACCTGTAATCCTTACACACATCTACCCTCTCCGTAGGTCTCTCATATCTTGCGAAAAAGTTTGGCGCCGCCGCTGCTTCCTGGCAGCAACAATTTTTATGGTTTCCTGTGCAGCTCTTAAATAGATACTCGCACAACACATATACACGGCATATACACACACACTCACACACACACACACTTCTTCTCGTTAATTTAAATTATACCCTCATCTCTCTGCTGATATTCCTGTTCCTGACCCGCCGACTTCTCTGTAATTTGCTATAATTGAATTTCAACGATTTGCAGCATGAAAATTTCCTTTAATATCAATTTCTTGTAAGGAAGAAAATACCTTTTTTCGAATTCAGAGTTGTCACGTAAAATTTCCTCCTTTCCTCTAATTCCAACACAATTCCATTTCCTTAGAATTCACATAAATCTCTTTTGCTTTATTTTGCATCTGAACTAACAGATTTAAGATTTATTAAGAAGCATTTCATTTCATTATTACATACATTTTATTAAATTGTTTGTTTAAAAAATGCATTTTTTTATAATAGACATTATAAAATAATAAAATTAATACAACAATCACTGGCAATAAATTACTTCCACTAAAGAAATTTGTAAAAAAAAAAGCTGTGGGGCTGCAGGCTATTAACAATTTTAAACTGATTTGGCTTGGGGCTTCTAATTAATTATTTAAAATATATAAAGCTCTTGGTTGGGTCCCATGTTCGGGGCCTATAAAGACTTTAATTTAAAGACTTTGTTTATGGTCTTAAAACTAAATAAATCCTAAGCTCCGCAGAAATTATATCAATTAAAGTTATATCTAAAATATAAGCTTTAAAAATATTTGGCCATATTAAAAACGTTCTAAAGGTTATGCCCAATCAACAGTCAGTTGGCCGAGCACAATAGTCTTCAATATAAGATTGAAAATAAAAATGAATGTCTCTAGATAAGAGAAAAATAACTTCAAAGGTAATTTTGCAACTGGTTTTCGTTCGTTTGCTGTTTGCATCCAGTTGGTTCCACAAAACGCGTATACGCAGCGTTGCCTCATTGAAGTTCCATGCCGCAAACGTGAAGAAAAAGAGGCAAAAGAAAAATACTCTTAGCAAGAGGAACATTTAAAGCTGGGGCGAGCTCATTTTCGATTTGTGCAACAAATGAAGTGAGAAATTATTATTATTATTTTTATTATTATTATTACGAATGGCTGGCAACTGAAAGCATTTTTGCTGGCATAAGCAAATGGTTCAGAAATTTTACTCCGCCTTCCTATTCGGATTCCGAGTCGGACTCCGCCTGCTTCCATTACCCGTGGGCACATCACGTATTCACAAAGCAAACAAACTCCGGCACACGCATAAATAAACAGACAAGCGAATGAGTCGTAGAGAGATGCAACAGCAGCAGCAGCAACAAGGGGCAGCAGCAGCAGCAAAATATGAAAAAATATCAAAACAAAAACGAAGGCAAAGTACAATTTTTTGGTAAGCGCTCTTCGCCCGTCAGTCACATCATTAAAATCGAGCGCTGTGCCCGTCGCCACCTAATTCCAATCCTTGCCGCAAGTTCTGGATGTGCCGAAGCGTGTGGCAAGCAGGTTTGAGGGGAGCAACTGGGTGTGTGTGTGTGTGTGTGTGTGTGTGTGTGTGTGTGTGTGTGTGTGTGTGTGTGTGTGTGTGTGTGCAACACAGACAACACAGACCCAAAGAGAGAAAGACAGAGAGCACAACAATTCTCTAGAGGCATTCATCAATATGCCAAACATGTTTTGTTATCATCAAATGGAAAATGCTTCATTTTCACGTACCACAGGCTGAAGCTGAAGCTGGAGCTGGAGCTGGAGCTGGAGCTGTTCCTGTTGCTGTATCTGGAACTAAAGAGCAGACAGACAGAGCTCAGGGTGCCCGCAGGCAACTGCAGATGAGAAAAACGGAACGCGATTTCAGTCAGATACACTCGTAAAAAAGAATGCTGTTCTTAATTCAAGTACAAAATGTTACTGAGACTATTTTCCTCTACATTTTATACAACTTTGAGGATATTTCTTTACAATCTTGTCTAAAACTGCTCAGAAAAAGAAGAGCAAACGATTTTGCAGAAAAGTATTTAAAGTAATAAACAGATGATGAATGACAAAATTGACTGAAAAATTCATTTCTCGAGTTACTTTTTTTTCTAATTTTTTTTTGTTCCGGCATTTTTATATAATAATTTTAATTGCTGTTTCTAAGTCTTCCTTTTTTGTAGTATACTATTTGTATACATATAAATATATACTACTATTTTATGTACTAAATTTCAAAGAGTATACAGAAAATGTTGAATAAAAATCAGGCATGAATGTGTAATGAAATAGAATGTTTTGATTTTAATTTGGCTCCCAAAAGAACGCTATGAATTTTGCTGTGAACTTATCTAATATTCAATTATTAATCCTATTTTTGTATGTATATTTTTTTCTGTGCATTCGCTGAGAACTTTTCAGGTGGATTTCGTCAGTTAACTTGTTGTTGGGCCAACGGTTGGAAGAAGACAGCTGCCAGTTGACGATGGCTGCGGTTAGACCACAAAACTAATGGTGCCAGGCGAAGAGCTGCAAAGAAGGATGAGGACTGAGTACGAGCGGAGAATTGAAGAATTTAGACGGTACGAAACGGAACACATAAATTGATTACCAAAACATTTCACGACAAATTCGCCATGTAACAACAATGACAGCGCACAACTGACAACATTGGTTCGCAGTACGCAATTTAAGTATTTCTGTTTTGATTACGGGGGCGAAACAGAGTATATAAGGCTAGAACTGAGGCTAACACTGTGTCTGGAGCTGCCCGCGGTTATCATGCCAATCGCAATAGACAACAATTGCCGACAGCTGTATTCGTACACATACGAATACGCATGTGACAATCAAAATCAGAGAGAGAACTGCTTCCGAAACAGCAACAGCCACAGCCACAAAGCAAAGCAACAAATGCCCCGTGGCTAAATAAACCAAGCAACAAGATGAAGTCAGATTTATCAGTATACTTAAATATATATACGACAGTCTGATTAATTTTGTACAGTATTCCTATAGTTAAATTAAGCTTTCCGGTTTAAAAAGTAAGCCCTTTTCTGGCGAAAGCACTTAAAGCTCTATCAAAAAATTAATTTAACTAATTGCCAAGACAACAATACTCAAAATCTAACCTTTTCTTTTGATTTTTGTTTTAAATCTTATCTCAATAAAAATTAGAATTTGAAAAAGTCGTATATTTATATGGAAATAGGTTCAATTTGGCAGTCTTAAATCTAAAAATAAGCTTGGAATCTTTACTGGTCTAAATTATATAAGTTTTGGCATACATTCTTAGAATTTAAATTTAATGAAGAGAAATGAATAGTTTATAAATTATCCTATTCAATTTTATACCTATTTAAACAAAATGTGCTATTTAAAATTATCAATAAATACAACAGTGACTCAGCGTTGAATTTACTGCTAGCACATAAAAGTATGCTCCATAATTAATCAAAAATGTGTATGAAATCTTTATAATAGTTCACAAATTTTTTTTTTTTTTTAGGAAGTATGATAAAACTATTAAGAAAAAATTGTTTTCGCCGCACCGAAGATTACATACACTTGCAAGCTGGTATAAACATTTGAAGCTTCTCAAGTTTATTTATTTCGAACGATTGCTCCCTTGGAAGCTATGTGATATAGTGGACCAATCCTGATAATTTTTGATGGGTGTTAGAAAGCTGTTCTTTCCTTACGTTGTGTGGAACATACAAAACATTTTTGAAACAAAAAGGTTTGAGCTGATTGTCCCTCAATCAAAATACCTTGTGAAACCAGAACTCTTTTCATATAATTGTTCCGATTGTTCCTATGGTAGCTATGTGATATAGTTGTCCGATCCGATCCGAGTTATGAGTTGCCTGGAATAAAAGAAGAAGAAGAAAGTTAGAGACTAGTTTCCATGAAAGCTTTACTTGTTTATACCACTTTTTTGTTGAATTTTATTTCTAGGATCCATTTTAACAATATTTCGAATTATGTTTAATGTAGTTGATTTCTTTTCTTTATTTAATCTCAGAGAATTGTGAACTGATTCTTAATAGTTCAAGTTATTCACATCGTAAACCTCTTTGGAACTGCACAGAAATTTATAACTAGGATTAACGCCAGTGGTGCACTTGGTAGCCCCCACCGAGCAGGAGTTATACATTTTGACACCTATGACGTTTGTGGCAGCATAGTTGCAGGCCATGAGAAAGGCTTTGTAGGATTGTCCTTGAACGGTATAGGTGGACACGGCACAGCCGACGTCTGTATTACGATCCGCGACCATTACCGTGAAATGACCGATATCGGCACCATTATAATTGGACGGATAGGCATCGATATGAGCCTGTTTGACATTGGTCACCTCACTGTACCACATATCAACGCCCTTAATGGCATTGGCTGTTGTATTCAGAGGATTAAAATAACCGATCCACGCCAGATTCTGACCCGCCCAGTCGAAGGCGTCTGTGTTGCGGCAGGCATCATGGCGCATCTGACAGCTCTTCACATTGAGGGAGGCAAGATAGGCCAATTCATCATTCCATTTAATGGTAGCCATGCGGCAGGCGGGTTTCAATTTGCTCTCTCCGCCGCCAGCGATAAAGTTGCGATATTGGTTATGTTTAGCCACAATTGTATTCTTCTCGGCCGTCGAAAGCGTTAACAATGCTTTGTCACTGGGACAGCTAGTGTCCCAAGCCTGCAGAGAGAACATATAGAAATATATGTATAAATTTATATTTATTTCATCAGATAATCTAAAGTGATTCACACTTACGCCAGAGTTGTTGCAACCAATGTTTTTGGTATTGCCGCAGCTTTTCTTGCAGTAGTCCGTTCCACAGACGACGCCCAGCGCCAGTGCCACTACGGTTATAGTCAGGATGTGACGCATTTCTATATCAAAGCGCGATTACTGTCTGTTCCAGCAGCGTTCGTTGCTTTTATGCCCCAGCTCTGTTGCTCCGTTGCTTCGGCTCTTTATCGCAACAATTGGTCAAATATTTACCTCCAAGTTGGCTCAGTTCTCGCAAACGTTTTCCAGTGGTAGTAGACTGCGTCTAACCGTAATTAATGCCGTCATAAAAACAAAACAAAAAATATTCAACAAACTCATTAAGAATAAACACTTCAGCGAAGGGAATCCCATTATGCTACTGTGTACAATGCACTGATTAGTCAGCCAAAAGCTATCCGCTATGACACGCATCCTATAAACAGGATAACACAATAGAGGTTCATCTTTTGTGCCACACTATCTGACCATATTTGCTTGTCCAAAGCAAATGTTGATCGAACGGAAATGCAATAAAAACAGCAAGGAAAATGCATTTACACAGTGAAAAAATTCAAGGTACACAATAAAATTTTAATATAAATAATAAATAAATAATATAAAATTTTTTATATACATAAAAATTTCTTTTATAGAACTGACAGGCAAAATGGAGCTTGACAGTTTAGGTACATTATTGAGAATAGAGTTCTTTGACTTAATGATATTTCAGGAAACATATTTCCACAAGTTGTTTTCCCTTTTTTTAATGTGATAAGCCCAAGCTAGCCCATAATAAAAAAAAAAGCCAATTTTAATTTTGCTGCCCATTTTCAGAAATTTTTAGACTTTTTTTTTTATTAATTTCTTAAAATTTCTTAAAATAAACTGGAAACCAATATGCAAAGTTTCATTTGCTGTCCATTTTCCGATAGCGATCAAAAACTCTTGAACCAATATATATTTAAATGATAATATGGCTCTGAAACTGAGATTGAGGTCAATCGGGTAAAAATTAAAGTTTTCCTTTTGAAGCAATGGCGTGTTTCCTAACAATATATCGTTTTTCTAGTTTTCATGGTGGTAAAATAATAAATCTATCCAATGGAATTCATTCAAAATATTAAACTTTTATTTTTGAGTGTCTCAAATAAACTGGGGAACGCATCATTTGGAGCTCAGCCTAGAGATTATAGACCTCAGCTACCTTGCACAGGCCAGCATAGTTGACATTGGTACCCGTTGAGCAGCCCGCAGCCGTCGGACCACGAACATAGACAGCCTGGCCAATATAATTGGTAGTGGCATAGTTACAGGCTAGCAGAAAGTTGTTTAGGTTGTTCTGAAAGTATCTGGCGGCAGCGCAGCCTACGGCATAGTTCTTCTGTTGAGCCATAGCTGTGAAGTGTCCAATTTGTCTGGAAAGTAAAGAAAAAACAATCAATTAATTGGCTAATATGGTGTGAGATTGTTTCAAAACATTAAATAAATTAATACCGGATCGAGCACTACATTGTAGCGAAAATCTGTATAAAGATGAAAATCTTTTTGCTTGTTGTTTTCGGAAAATATAGTAAAGCCAAAAACTACAACAATTCAATTGCAATATTATAATATCTATACCCTGTATACCCTATGTGATATCCTGTACCTGAAATGGTGCTTAGCATCCGTTCTCTCTGAGAAACAGTCGAAATATACTAAAAGAGTTCCATCTTCTAAGTTGTTGAGTTGTTATTGAGATTTAATACACATTTTAGGCTCGGATATGCTTCATTTGGACCATAACTAATACATTTACACACTCTTTTTTACCCATTTTGAATAGTTTTTTTATCGGCCTGCAGATGTTGCAAATATTTCTTTTTCTGTCGGATAACTTACGGGCCGGTCCAGTTGTTAGGGTAACTGTTGATGACTGACATGCTGGCACTTTTCTTCTCGGTCCACCACATGTTAATGGAAGAGGTTAATAGCTCTTCATTCGTCCGGCTCGATCTGGCGCCCGAATAGGAAATAATAGCTAAATTCTGGCCGCTAGCCGGGAACTTTTTCGTATTGTGGCAAGCATCGTGCTTCATCAAACATTGATGGACATTCAGGCCAGCCAGAGTGGCCAATTCAGGACTCCAGCGAATGGTGGCCATTCTTCTTGCCGAATTATAATTAGGTACTTTGCCCAGGGCCAGATTATTGCGCCTAACATTGTGTAGACGCACCAAATGTTGCCTCAATGCCAGCGTCATATTGATAAGGAAAGGCGCCGGACTTGTCGGGCAGTTCGAAGCCCAAGCCTACAAAATGATAAGTAAACTGTCTGGAAAAGGATTATGGATGATGCACCTACTCCATTATTATTACAAGCAATATGCGTCGAAGTGCCACATAGAGCTGGAGCACAATAGTTGGTCTGTCCGTAGACCAGAGAAACCACCATCAGGCAGACGGAGAATAATGCCAAACCAAATCGCAACATAACGAAATAACAACTGCAAATATTTCTAGAATTTCAGCTTATATATAATGCAAAAAAGACATATTTGATCTCTCTCTATTTGACTACCAAATATAAAAATAATAAGTTCCAACAATAAATTTTTGCTTAAGTTTGTCCGGAACACACCGAGAAGAAATGCCTCCAACTGTGTTTACCAATTGTCGGTCGCCTGCAAAGCCCAAAATATCATCAGTAAAAGAAGATACAAGTATTTCAGTATTTCATTAATTATCAATCTGGTTTAAATTAAATTTCGACAGCGAGGAAACTGCAAATATAGATGCGGGCTATCACTTAATTAGTAATCAATTGTTTCTTAATATTTTCTTTGTTTTAAGACATTCAACTCCATATTAAACTTTTTTGAAGAAATTCTTAAAAGTCAATAATTTATTAATGTACACGGAAAAAAATATGTATTAATATTGTTTAATTAATTCGGATCGCTTTGATTAAAAACCTGGTCTGAAAGGCTATCTTCTACGTACTTGCAGACTGAAAAAATAATTTGAAAATTTGAATTAAATTTATTTATTTATTTTGACCGATTGCTTCTATTATAAGTCTCAACGTCCCGATTAATAATTTATATATTTTATGTGGTCTAAGATGCGTCCCTACACATCTCGTGACAAAGTTATAATGCCCTCTGGAAGAGTATAAGTAGCTCAATCAGATATTTTCCATAATCTCAAATATATCAACTTCATATCCCAACGATCTGAAAACAGATCAAAAGGTTGACTAATATCGCTATAATTTTTTTTCTGTGTACATTTTCTAATAGTATTTTATTATTCGAGCACGTGTCAATTGTTCTCGGTTTCAATTGATAGGCTCAAATCAAATATTAAGATATTATGATCAAGAGTTCCAGATGTACAAATAATTTATCCTGCCTTCCGCAGTCTGAGTTCAGCTCTGACGTAATTGACCAGATATTTATTTATTTTGTAACACAGACCTATTTATTATTCTGTCTATGCAAGCAAAGCTTTTCAAATCTATTTCGAAAAGAATTGGGTTAGATTGTACAGGTCAAAAGATTCCATTGGCCTAGTCGAGAAAACACTCAACAGCAAATACTTGGTAAGCCACTAGCCAAGGTTTGATTTTGCCAGGACCTTTAAGATCTGCTATTAATCGCAATTTAATGGGTATTTAATCAAAACTTTAAAATTTGTAAATATTATTAACTTATTTGTCTGTGATATGAGCTACGCAATATTATTGCTTATCAAACAATGCTTTACAACTAAACAAGAAAACAAGTCAACTATAAAAAAAGAAATAAACAGAAATAATCAAAACAAAACAAGAAAAATAAACTGCCTATGCCACACCAAAGTTTAAATACGAAGCAAAGAAAAAAACATTTGTATTTAAAGTCAAATTAAAACCTCCAATTGCTAGGCAAAGCTAAGATATCTACAATCATCGTCATAAAACAAAATGATTATTAAAAGTTATAATACCTTCTTAAAGGGTATCAAAACAATACGAAAACAAATTTATTTACCTGTAAAGTCTTACATAAACAACAGTAAAAATACTGGTACCACTTAGAGCAAAACGTTAACAGATGTTCAAAGAACAACAACAACAACAACAACACAAAGAGTTTTGTTTGAGATTGTTGAATGGAACCACCCTTAGAATGGAAAACCTTGTACTGAAAGTAAATACTGATATTATAAGGTAATCAGGCAGAAAACAATGAACTTTTAGCTGTCAAGATCAAGGTCAGTTATAATTTGAAGCAAAGTATAGGTAGAAAACTATAAGTGTATTAATTTATACTAGTGCCGCATATCCGATCTATTACAACTGCAGGCAGCTAGCAAGATATTCATCCAGATCAAATACTGTTTTGAATTTTCAATAAATTAGTCTGACTAACAGAAACGTTGAAAACAATTAACTCCGTATTATCTCTAATGCATACATACATTGTAAGAAAATTATTATACGCAAAGTAAAGAAGATTCCTGGGGTCAATGAGCACAGTACAAGATACATGAGAAGACTGGAAAATCACATTAATATTCTAACGCCCTCCCTACTGGATAATACTACATAGAGCACACCCGCTCGACCTTTGAGTTAACGATTGAATGAAAGAAACACCCGCTCGATCTGGGAAGATGATGATATAAATACCAAGTTAAAAACAATAAATTTAATTGATCGACAGATCTTAAATACACAATTAGTATTTAATATCTAATTATTGCCCTTAAATTTGATTGTATGCCTAGCTTAGTTTTTCTTTGGTTTTGATCTTGTTTTTCGCCAGCTGCATCAGCACTTCGGCTGCTGCTGGGCTCAGATTGAATTTGGTCATCATATTAAGATTAAGGCTAATAAACAAATACAAATACATAATAAAGTGAATGTATGAAACATTGAAATATATACTGGACTTATTATTTAAAAAATATTGGCTTCTGCCAAGCTGCAGAAATTTACAGTTGACAAAAGAAGCTTGCCTGCCCTAAAACAAAAAACAAATGAAATTTGGAACGTAGCCAGCTTCTTATTGCACGTAACCCATAATATAATTAATTATTACATTATTTTTGTTTACTAAGCAGGCTTTGACTTTTTGCAAGCAAACCGGGCCGGGCAGAACAAAATATTTCTCAGACTTCTACGAAAAACCAGACTTCTCGTAAGCAAAATTTTATCATTTAATAGAGAATATAAAATTAAATTAATCTTATATTTTATTGAAAAGTTAATGGAAAATAAAAAACAAAACAAAAATATGAAGAGCTGCCAAGTAAGTAGATTTAATATAAAATCAAACTCCACAAGTCCAGCAATCTCTTGCAGAAGCCAAGCAAAAATGAACTTGACAAAAGACGTGAAAATGATGTGCGCTATCCTCAACAGTCGAAGGGCTACAATAATGGGCATGAAGGATCTTCTTGCTCGAACTTGCAGCGTCATGTGAAGCATGAAATGCAATCGAATCTTCCACCTATTCATGAAAGCTCGGAATCTGTTTGGAAATACCATCAAGGATTTAATGACACGTCCGACCCGACGTCAAAGACTTATCAGCGATTTTCAGAGCATGAACGGAATTTAGGTCCAAGAACATCCTGTAGCACCTGTTGTCAGCACCGTGAAGCCAAACTGCAAGCTAAACTGCAGGAATTCGAGAAAAGAGAAAACTCTCCTAAAGCAGATTCTCCTCTGAGTAGCAAGTCTCGAGAAAAAGTCGAAAACAACAGCAATTCTCGGCAGAAGCAATCGTATATTCAGAACGAAGAACTCTATTTATATTTGAAAAAATCTTCCGAGACTTCGATCGGCAACAAGTCGGGCAGAGACTTGCGGGAAATAGTCCGAAGCCAAATTAGAATGCAGGAGCGTTTGAAGAACAACACTGAGAAACGTAGTGCGGACTTGAGCTTGTCCTCATCGAAATGTGACGAGATTTCTTCAGAACATTCAGATTTTCATAAAGCCAGTATGGACTTACCAACCACATCTAATTCACAAGAGAATGTTGAAAAGTCATTTGCTGATTTGCTGCAGCATATTAATTCAGCATCCAATAAGTCGCAGGTCACAATGGTAAAATCATCTGGAACTCAGACGTCAGCTATGCCATTATCCTCTAGCATTGAAGAAATAGTACGGTCGACAATCGTTTCGCCCTTGGTGCAAAGAATTCACGGCTCTATAAAAAAGGATCTTGAGGAAAAAATGATCATGCTGAATGAACTGAACGAATTACCAGAGAAGATAGAAAAAATCCTAGGTTCTAAAAAGACAGAATAAATAAATCTATTTTAATTTCTACTATGCTGCTCGTACAATTGACCCGGCTTTCATATGGATTACGATTTGACCTGTTAACTGTTTGATTGATATATGGATTAACATTTGAAAACAAAAAAGATCTTGGTCCCTTTTTGGCCAAAACCACAAAAATTTTGACTTGTGAAACTTACGCATTAGGGTTCGTCATTTATATGGATAACTAAACAAGAAATTGGTACAAAAACTAACTCCGGAGGGGTCCATTTTTGGATCAAACTTCAAGGTAAATTTTGGACTTGTAAATAGACCCAAACGATCAAAACTAATATATGGCTTCTTACAGGATATGTTAAAAAATAATGGAATAAGGCCGAGGCACGAAAATATATTAGGAGGGGTACAAAAGCTCAACCATATAAACCCTCCGGTTCCAAAAATATAAAATGACAATCTTGAATCATGATTTATTAAATTATCTTATCTGTTCGTAATCTCATTTAGCTTAAATCTTATTATAAATATTTAAATTTATTCAGGTTTATAAATCTAAAATTTAAAAAAAAAACTCAGTTTCAATTTAATCGGGAATCAGGAATAGTGAAAATTGGACTATTTTCCATAAAAAATTGTTATGGCCATTTCCCCATAGCTCCTATTAAATTTCGATATTATTATTTGAAAATGAAAAAGTAAATGATCGGATAAGAAGAAGAAAGTTTAATATAACTTTTTTCCCTCTTTTCCCCCACGGAGGCAGAATTTTTCAAATTTTCTTCCTTAGGGGAAACTTTTGGAATGCCATAAAGCTTGTATCCAAATTTCAGTCAGTCAGGAAAAATAATTACATATGTTGTTTTGTTTTCTTTTCGTTTTCATAATTTAAATATTTTTCGTTTTTCTATATTGGAACTGGCGACCTCTCTGTATTCCTTAATGGACCATTGGAAACAACTTCATGGCTGTCAGCCATAGATATAGGTTTCACGACCTTTAAAGTTACCAAGGGTGGCATAATGGTGCAAAAGTATTTGAATCTCTGCCAATCCTTTCGCTGGCATACATCATTGTAGTAGGGCTCCCCGCCATTGCCACAGACATATTCCCGGCGCTTGAAAATATTGAGGGCAAGTCATACTGCGGGTTGTGCCCATATTTTTTTAATTCTTATATTACAATAATTTTATTGATTTTCACTCATTATTTTTCCTTACCACTGTACCATACATTCCGAAAGCTCTTCTATAGTTTCCTTAGATACGTCAGGGGAGTAATTAAAAAATCTCCATTTGAGATCGGCTCCTTTTGGTGTGTGACTTTTATTGTAATTAATATTTATATTCATTTTTGAATCGCTTAACTTACCTTTTGTTTATTTTTAATTTCCTCTAGTTTATGGTGGAGCCATAATATATCCTTTATATCATTTCCTATTGTGAGCAGTGTACCTGTGTGATTCGTTTGAACTTTACTTATTTTTTTCTATTTTTTTTTTTTTATTTTTAATAATTTTAATTTTCTTTCATTATTTTAAAGATTAATAATTTGAGGATATTAAGCCACCGAGTTTGCCCAGATGATACGTTCTTCACATGGTACGATCGGTGGTAACGAGGTCCATTGCCAACATTGGCTATAATTTATGTGATTTATAATCTAATAATGTATTCTCGGAACACCGCCATGGCAGATGTTCCCTAGGTCCAAGCGGAAGTTGTGGGCTCGACCTACCATCGATTGTTTTCACAGCTTTTCTCTAAAAACACTATCGAGTGTATTGTTGTTGTATGTTATGTTTATATTTTCGAGATAATAGAGTCCATTAGTCTAAAGGTAAGCTATAGAACCAATTTTTGTTATTGGACTTACTTTTTTTTTACATGCCTCTCATGTTTAAATTTTACTATTTGTTAAATTCAAAATAAACAACAATCTGAAAATTTAAATCTTTTATTTCGCAAATACATAAATGTATATTATACTTATCTTCAATAGTATTCAGTTAGAGTAGTTTGCATATAAACAGACGGACAGACGGAGAGTCGGACTTAGCTGTATCAACTCGTCTCGCCGTCCTTCAATGCGTTACACATTTCGTGAGAAAGTTATAATATCCTCTGCAAGGGTACACAAAAAGAAAAATGTTTCCCATTTTGTTTTTAAGAGATCTAACATTAACATATTGGGTTTTATTTTATATAGATTTTATATTGAATACAAAGTTTGGACTCAGAGATGCTTGTTCTAACAGGTCGGTACACAGGAAAGATCTAAAGTATTGGCGTCGAGTTTCACTGAGAGCCGGGAAGTTATAACATAAGTAGAGGACAGTTTCCTCTTTTGCTTCAAGTCCCTCGACGTGCCTTCCGATATACTCGAAAAAGTATTCATCCGTAGAGTATTCTCAGTACTGGACGTGGCTGACCAGATCCCCGAGCTTCAGTTTGGCTTCTGGCGCTGTTATGAAAGTCCGGAGCAGTGCCATAGATTAGTTAGATGCATACTGTACGCCTTCGAAAGGAAAAAAAGCCTGCAGCGATGTAATGCTTGACATTAAACAGGGATTTGACAGTCTGCGATCCTGGATTATTACACAAAAATTAAGATGAGCCTCCTAGACGGACACTACACATTTCTGGCTTCCAATCTCAGGAACTGGGAGTTTCCGGTGAAATGCGGAGATGCAGTCTCTCAAGTAAGGTCAGTCAGAGCTGGAATCCCACAAGGTAGCGTATTATTTACACGCCTGACCCACCCGTCATTGATTACCCATTGATTGCTACCTATACAAACGAAACTGCCTTTCTAGCCACAGCCGACATAGCAGAAGAAGCTTCAGAAATCATTCAAAGGCAACGCGATAGTAGTAAATGACAGGCAGATGAGGTGGAACACCTCAGTTAACAATGACAAATCTACAGCTACAACCTTCACTCTAAGGTATGGAAACTCTCCAACAGTATTCCTTGATGGAGCTGCTATCCCAGGGGAAAACACCACAAAGTATCTGGGCATGACCTTAGATAGAAGACTAACAAGGAGGGACCATCTGCTAAGGAAGCAGAAATAGGCTGAAGTTAAGCTAAAAGCTTACTACTGGCTCATCGCCCGCAGATCTAAGCTACGTATCCGTTCGAAGCTCCTCACAGCAACAAAAGACTAATAGAAATGTTTGAATACTGAAGATTCCTGGGGTCAATGATGAAGTCAAAAAGCACAGTACAAGATACACGAGAAGACTGGAAAATCACATTAATATTCTAACGCCCTCCCTACTGGATAGTACTACATAGAGCACACCCGCTCGACCTTTGAGTTAACGATTGAGTGAAAGAAACACCTGCTCGATCTGGGAAGATGATGATATAAATACCAAGTTAAAAACAATAAATTTAATTGATCGACAGATCTTAAATACACAATTAGTATTTAATATCTAATTATTGCCCTTAAATTTGATTGTATGCCTAGCTTAGTTTTTCTTTGGTTTTGATCTTGTTTTTCGCCAGCTGCATCAGCACTTCGGCTGCTGCTGGGCTCAGATTGAATTTGGTCATCATATTAAGATTAAGGCTAATAAACAAATACAAATACATAATAAAGTGAATGTATGAAACATTGAAATATATACTGGACTTATTATTTAAAAAATATTGGCTTCTGCCAAGCTGCAGAAATTTACAGTTGACAAAAGAAGCTTGCCTGCCCTAAAACAAAAAACAAATGAAATTTGGAACGTAGCCAGCTTCTTATTGCACGTAACCCATAATATAATTAATTATTACATTATTTTTGTTTACTAAGCAGGCTTTGACTTTTTTTTAACCGGGCCGGGCAGAACAAAATATTTCTCAGACTTCTACGAAAAACCAGACTTCTCGTAAGCAAAATTTTATCATTTAATAGAGAATATAAAATTAAATTAATCTTATATTTTATTGAAAAGTTAATGGAAAATAAAAAACAAAACAAAAATATGAAGAGCTGCCAAGTAAGTAGATTTAATATAAAATCAAACTCCACAAGTCCAGCAATCTCTTGCAGAAGCCAAGCAAAAATGAACTTGACAAAAGACGTGAAAATGATGTGCGCTATCCTCAACAGTCGAAGGGCTACAATAATGGGCATGAAGGATCTTCTTGCTCGAACTTGCAGCGTCATGTGATGCAATCGAATCTTCCACCTATTCATGAAAGCTCGGAATCTGTTTGCAAATACCGTCAAGGATTTAATGACACGTCCGAGTCGACGTCAAAGACTTATCAGCGATTTTCAGAGCATGAACGGAATTTAGGTCCAAGAACATCCTGTAGCACCTGTTGTCAGCACCGTGAAGCCAAACTGCAAGCTAAACTGCAGGAATTCGAGAAAAGAGAAAACTCTCCTAAAGCAGATTCTCCTCTGAGTAGCAAGTCTCGAGAAAAAGTCGAAAACAACAGCAATTCTCGGCAGAAGCAATCGTATATTCAGAACGAAGAACTCTATTTATATTTGAAAAAATCTTCCGAGACTTCGATCGGCAACAAGTCGGGCAGAGACTTGCGGGAAATAGTCCGAAGCCAAATTAGAATGCAGGAGCGTTTGAAGAACAACACTGAGAAACGTAGTGCGGACTTGAGCTTGTCCTCATCGAAATGTGACGAGATTTCTTCAGAACATTCAGATTTTCATAAAGCCAGTATGGACTTACCAACCACATCTAATTCACAAGAGAATGTTGAAAAGTCATTTGCTGATTTGCTGCAGCATATTAATTCAGCATCCAATAAGTCGCAGGTCACAATGGTAAAATCATCTGGAACTCAGACGTCAGCTATGCCATTATCCTCTAGCATTGAAGAAATAGTACGGTCGACAATCGTTTCGCCCTTGGTGCAAAGAATTCACGGCTCTATAAAAAAGGATCTTGAGGAAAAAATGATCATGCTGAATGAACTGAACGAATTACCAGAGAAGATAGAAAAAATCCTAGGTTCTAAAAAGACAGAATAAATAAATCTATTTTAATTTCTACTATGCTGCTCGTACAATTGACCCGGCTTTCATATGGATTACGATTTGACCTGTTAACTTTTTGATTGATATATGGATTAACATTTGAAAACAAAAAAAATCTTGGTCCCTTTTTGGCCAAAACCACAAAAATTTTGACTTGTGAAACTTACGCATTAGGGTTCGTCATTTATATGGATAACTAAACAAGAAATTGGTACAAAAACTAACTCCGGAGGGGTCCATTTTTGGGTCAAACTTCAAGGTAAATTTTGGACTTGTAAATAGACCCAAACGATCAAAACTAATATATGGCTTCTTACAGGATATGTTAAAAAATAATGGAATAAGGCCGAGGCACGAAAATATATTAGGAGGGGTACAAAAGCTCAACCATATAAACCCTCCGGTTCCAAAAATATAAAATGACAATCTTGAATCATGATTTATTAAATTATCTTATCTGTTCGAAATCTCGTTTGGCTTAAATCTTATTATAAATATTTAAATTTATTCAGGTTTATAAATTTTAAAATTTAAAAAAAAAAACTAAGTTTCAATTTAATCGGGAATCAGGAATAGTGAAAATTTGACTATTTTCCATAAAAAATTGTTATGGCCATTTCCCCACAGCTCCTATTAAATTTCGATATTATTATTTGAAAATGAAAAAATTAATAAATAAAATAAATAAAAAAGAAATTAGTCTGACTAACAGAAACGTTGAAAACAGTAAACTCCGTATTATCTCTAGTGCACACATACATTGTCAGAAAATTATTATACGCAAAGTAAAGAAGATTCCTGGGGTCAATGAGCACAGTACAAGATACATGAGAAGACTGGAAAATCACATTAATATTCTAACGCCCTCCCTACTGGATAATACTACATAGAGCACACCCGCTCGACCTTTGAGTTAACGATTGAATGAAAGAAACACCCGCTCGATCTGGGAAGATGATGATATAAAGAGAGAAACTCAATGCCAAGCTATAAACATAACATTTAATAATTGTCACTGATCGACAGATCTTAAATACATAACTACCTGCATTGATTCAATAAAAAAAAAAAATTAGTCTAAGCTTGAATAAAGCATTCTAAGCATCTGAATTGGTTTGTTTTGCTACCTTTAAAGCAGACCATTTTTAATAAAAAATGCTTTGATTTAAAAAAACCGAGAAAAAATATAGTCAATCTTAACCAAACTAACATTCATTTAATAATTTCTAAAATTCGTAAATATGTTTAATTTGAATCCTGGTATACCAATCAAAATGTTGTCAATTAAAACTGAACATTGGGTCCTTGAACCAAATTCAAAACATTTTATCAGATTGCAACCCTTGAACAGTGGAAACGTTAAATGCTTGCATCCCTGGTTTAAGACTGAAGTAAAGTAAAAACAGTGAGAATGCTCATCCAATCCTTGACATTCGTAACAGACAGATTCCAGACTCATATATAGCTATATTCACAGTATCCAGAGCAACACTCTTCCTGTGAAAAGGAAAAATATCGATTAACCATCGATAACTGTGAGAAACCATCCGATCAACCGTCAACCGTGTCAAATAAAGAACTCTGAACATTTTGTAACATATTTGATATGCTGCCATTTAGTTATATGTACTGGTAAGTTTTTATTATGGGTCTTTAATTGTTGCCGTACTTAGCTATATAGAGATATAGCTACACATAAGTAAATATATATTTGTTGTTTTGTTTTGGGCATCTCTTACAATCTTCTTTATGTATGGTAGACAGATCTATGCATGTTACTTAAATAATTTAATATTTGTAGATGCATAGATACTCGTATCATTCACTTGCGTTTCTTCGGTACAGAAAAATAAATATCATGTTTTAAGTATATATGCATATCTCTTTCATTCTCTCTGTATGTCTCTCTCTCGCTTTCTCTCTCCCTCTCTCTCTTTCTTTGCATCTCGTTCTGTTTATATTGTGTTTATACTATATAGGTAATTATCGTGTATATATTTCTGCGTAATTTCTTTTATATTATGGTCTGCATATATATATATATATATATATAGTAAATCTGTGGGCTGTTTGTTGCTTTTTTCTTCTCTAGGTTTAACGTTATTTGTTGTTACATAATTACGTAAATATGTATAATATATTTGCGCTGAAAAGCGTTGTCATAAATTGTACACACAAAATATGGTTTATTTGTTTACATACACATATACAAACATATGTTTTATAATCTTGTTTTTCTTGTTTGTTTCTTTTACGTTTATTGTTATATCTGTTTTTTTGCTTAGTTGTTTTGTTGTACAATTTAGGGAGCAGCACAACACTTATATCAACAATATCTGCTGTGCTTCCTCTCCCTTGCAGTTGCTAGTAAATGTGAATCATATTACGACGAATACCTTTATAGTGTTTCAAAAAACTTTTAATTTATATATATATATATATATATCTGTGTGTATTTACGGATTTAGTATTCGCGCTTACTTAGATCTCTACATATGTATGTATGTATGCACTTATGTACATAGCAAAACGAGTATACGAGTATAAATTATTCAAATTATAGTATATATATATATATATTGTATATAACCTAATGCAAACGAGAAAAGCTTTGCGTGAAAATTCGAAAATTGTGCAGCAGCCAACAAAAAATTGACTTAAAGCCTTTTCGACCTGCAATGAGTTTTTGCTTATAACTAAAGATAGGTCTATACATATATAAACCCGGTAAGTACGTATTACAGTGAGTCTGTGTGTGTCTATATGTACAATAAGTGTGCGAACGGCTCCTGAAAGTAGGCAACATTTTAATGCAGCGACTAAAAGTAGGCTACGAAAAAAACACATGGCACTTGACGCTTGGCGTTGAGACTGATAGATCAACAAATATAGTATTATTCCGCTCTTTAATTGAGCTTAAAATTGTTGTTTGTTTTCAAATTTTTATGTTTGTCTATAGTTAATTTTTCATTAATTTGTAGTTGTGTTTTTTCTCTTTCTTTTTGATTTTTAAGCCTACATTTTGATTAACACGGAAATCTTTAATTATTTTCCTTACTGTTCTTATCGCATGTGTGCAAAGCTAGCGTTAATACAAGGTTAGGATAAATATGTGTTTTGTTTTTAAGGTTTTTTTTTCGATTAAATATTTATAATATTTCGCTTTATTTACAACTTGTCATGCGTTTTGTTGTAGTTTATCATCGATTTATTTATTCGATTATATTAAATAATATAGGCATATAGGTATAGGTATAGGCATACGATATACATATTAACATAAATGATGTATATACGTGAGTAATGTGTAATTTTAAGTATAAAACAAATGAGCAAACTATATCTTAAAGAGGCTAAGCGCACACATAAATTATCCACATATCGTTTATAATGATAATTGTGATGTTTTGTCTTAATCTAAACTCATAATTTATCAATATATCATATAGAATTCAAATTGTAATTAGTTTTAGGTTTTTGTTTTTCTCGGATTAACTGGAACGTTCAACTGGGCCAATGACTATATATATAAATATACATATATATCTTTATATCTGTTTATATAATTTGTTTGTTTTTTTTTTCATATACTTTGTATATAATACCTAAGAACGGGCTAGACCACGCGACAAAAAAAAAAAGACGATCTTAACTATAAAGAGAGTGCCGTAGACTACAGAAAGAAGGAATATGCAAACAAGAGAAGAAATCAACCCTTTTGTTTGTTTCTATTCCTGTACAATACACATGGATATATAAATATATATGTATTCCTATTAACTAACTTTGTTGTTGAAGTAATTTTTGTAAATTAATAGACACCATTTGCATATAGCGGTAACAACGTTTGAATGCTGTTTTCTTGCTTTTCTTGTGTGCTCCTTAAGTACATTTCCCTTATCCTTGTTGCTGCTGTGATGATGCTATTGCTGCAGTTGCTGTTGCTGCGGTTGCTGCTGTTGCTGCTGCTGCGGCTGTTGTGGCTGCTGCTGCGGAGGCTGCTGATGCTGATGCCGCCGGTGATGGAGGAGGTCCAAATTTGCTGGTTATCTTGTGCGAGGCATTCACAATGGCCAGCTCGTGCTTGGAGTCCAGATCACAATCGTAGAGACCGCTCAGCGAGTCCAGGCTGAGCAGCCGCGAGCTGGCCCGACTGGAGACTGAGGTGTCATCCACATCCGGTGCATTATACAGCGAGTTGACATCGGATAAAGCGCCCTCCGCATCCGTCAGACCCGCCTCATTCAGCAACGAGATGTTCTCCAGGCCCGGCTCATCGGTTATATAACCTGTCGATTCTGCACCACCTGTACGAAATATATATTTATTATAAGTAATCGTTTTAAAGTGTCATTGAAGCCTTTACCTGTGGCCTCCTCGCGGCAATCGTCGTCCGACCACTCCGATTGGCTCTCCAAGGGATTGGAGTCCATGGATTGGTGGTTATGATGCGCCGCTCCATACTTCAATTCATCGTTTATCACATTCGCCTCCAGACGCATGCTGCCATTGCCCAGCGGCACTATCTCTCTACCACTTCCCTGCTGCTCTTGCTCCAGCTGCTGCTGCTGCTGTTGCTCTTGCTCCAGTTTTTCGTCATGCGACTGCTGCTTCTGTTGGTCAGTCTTCTGCTTGTTGTATTCGCTCGGCATTAGCCGCTTCTGTCGCACATCGCGACCCACCTCATCATCCTCAAACTCCTCATCGGCCAGGTTGTCCTCCGTATCATCGCGCTCCTCCTGCTCCACATAATTGTAGCGCTGTTGCTGTTGCTGTCGCTGCTGGTGATGATGATGATGATGATGGTGATGACGTTGTCGCTGCGACTGTTGTTGTTGCTGCTGCTGTTGCGGCAGTGCACCATCGACTCTGTCCAGGCTCTCGTAGCTGTGCTGCAGCTCCTTTGATCTCGGACGCTGGCGATGTGATCGCTGTTGCTGCTGCTGTTCCTTGACAGCATGCAGCTCCAACATGGCCAATGCATGCATCTGGTTGCGATTCTCGTGCAGAATCTCGCATGATTCCGTATCCGATGTTTGCCTGAAAATTATCCAAACTAAAAGTATGAGAATTCCATTTCTATTTTCGATTAAGATTAAAATTTGTTTTTGTAATTTAATTAAATTTGTATCTTTATATATCAAATGTTTGATTTCTGTATAAAAATAAAGGACGTTATTTTTATAGAGAAGTCGTTTGTTATAGAAATTGGAACTAGTCTCAAACACCGATTTTTTTTGCCATTGATATAGGGATCTTTTGTGCAATAAAATTAGCTCAGAATGTATATTTTATGGTGAATCTTTCCAAGAATTTGGACCATGGTCCATGATGAATGTTGGGAGCGCACATTACCGATTAAAACTTAAAAAAACGAGCATAGCAATGGAACCATGATTTCTTGCTTAATGTTAAATACAGATGAAAAGCTGGCTTTTGGATCAAGTTCGGGAAACGGAAAGCAAGAATATTCCCAGTTCATTGTTGCTACTCACATTTGACTGGATTCGGATGGGTTCTTGTGGCGTGTTATCTCCTTGATGGCCTCCAGGCCAACGGGATGCTTGGATATCATAAAGCTGTTGCTCATGGGCAGCTTGCTGCTGACCTGCATAGCCATCGCAATCAGGTCTTGCTCCTGTTGCTGATCCTTGTGATGATTGTTGTTGCCACTATTCGAGTTGCTGCCACCGCTGAGATTACCATTGCTGCTTGAAACAATTTCGTGGCCCTGGCTCAAACCCTGGCCATGTCCATTGATGGAGCTCAGCTTGCTGTTGCTAGCCGAATAGCTTAGATCCACATTGTGGCGACTGCTCCCATTGCTGGTGGTTAGTTCGGAAGTAGTTGCCGCTGCCGTCGCAGCCGCTGCCAGGCAGCGTGCTCGTGACGATTCATTGAGTAGTCTTTGCAGTTCCCTCTCAAAGGGTGACTTGGTGGCAGCACCAGGCGCTGCAACCACTCCTGTAGCTGCGCCCACAACCGCCGATGTCTTCTGGTAATCAAAGCTATTGCAGCTATCTCCTTTGTGTTGTGTGTTGCTCGTAGTATTGCTAGTCGTCTGCTGTCCCTGACTCTCAGTAGTCGAGCTGAGCTCAAAGTCGCGCAGCTGCGTCATGTCCAGAACAGGCGAGGTGGGATCCACTTGAATGTCGCAGGGGTACAGCCACTGTAGCGGATTAACGCGTCCAGCAGGCATATTATACCCAATGCCATTGCCAAGTCCATTGCGCTGCAGATGACTGCCATTGATGCGTGGTGAATCCTCGTCGCCGTCACCCTCACCCTCAGTAGTCTTCGAGTAGCTTTCATCCGAGCTACTCATCGACGGTGAATGCGGTCGTGAGCTTAGATCATCCGTGGACGACATCTCTCGGCTTTCCTCCAGATCTGCCGGCAACTTGGGCAACGGCTTCAGGTAGCTTCTCAAGGCCGGCTTTGGCGGCAGCTGGGGCAGCGGTGGCTGCTGTGAGTAAAGTGCATATTGTTGCTGCTGCTGCTGTTGTTGTTGTTGCGGCTGCTGCAGTGACAACACGGAGTTGGGACAGGTGTAACGTGGTGGCTCGTACTTTGGCGCATGCTGCATGGGCATAATCTAGGTGTTAGTCGTGAATGTGGGCGAGGTGTGATAGCATGCAAAGAGTGGAACACAGTTAGAGACACACAGATATTTAAGATACTTTTATACTTATATTGACGATTATATATATATATATATGTATACTTATATAGTATAAATAGATACAAAAATACGAGAAAAGTAGAGTAATTAAGGGATTAGCATTCATTAAAAAGTTATTGCCATTGTCCTCAATGGCAATTGAGTGTGTATGTGTGCGTGTTCCCACTGTGTTTAATAAATTAATTCACCTTCAAAAAGGATTTGCAGGAAATAATCGCAATCCAAATAAATATTCCCGAAATTGTTAGCATATGAAAAAACAAGTTCCCTTAATTCTCTTATACCACAGTGAAGAGCTATGAAATTATATTCAATGAATTACTTGGAAAATTCTAAAAGTAGTTCAAGTTGTTGAGCATATATTCATGGATTAGTTAAAAAACAAAATGAAATCGTTTTTGGCCAAAATTCAATTAAACACCCTAATAAATTTGCTTTGTAATGTCGTTTGTAGACTTCACATTCTTCCAGACAATTCATTCCAAGGAATTCGGAAAACGATATTTAAAAACCCATAAGAAATAGAAATATTTAAATAGGTTTATTTATTTAACCAGGATTATCTAGTAAAAATATTACATAATCACGCCTGTTCCCACAAAAATATCTGAAATATACTTTTGGAATATACGAAAATGAAATTCGGAACACACCTCAATATCGTCACTAAAGTCCGGACTAGTAATGTTTAGATAGTTTTCAGATATTCCTAATCTATACTCACATTTCGGAATAATAACCACGTTTTAAAAATCATAGCATATCACAAAATGAGCATCCTTAAAGGAGGTTTGAACACACACACATACATATATAGGCAAACGCTTCATGCCTTGGATTAGTTACAAATGGATGGGTTGGTCGGGTATTGGGTATTTGGCTGGTGGGTTGACTAATTGGCTGTTGTTGGAGGAACGCGGGTTCAGAGCTGAACTGAGCAGAGCTTCATTCAGAGAAGTATTTCCTTGCTCCAGATCATGAGGTCAACGTCTTCACTCACCTTGGCTACCGGCGCGATGCTGCTGGCATGCAATAGCGGCTCGCTTTCACGGCAGTGGCTATAGCCCAGGCTGGAGGACGATGGCTGATGCTGATTCAGATGCTGATTCATATGCTGATGCTGGTGATATAGATGATGCAGTGGGTGATGCTGGCCATGCTGGTTAAAGGGCAGCGCCGGCGGCGGTGCATAGCTGCGCAGCTGATCACGCCGCGGCACCATGAAGCAGTCACCGCCAAGCACTCCGACCACGCCTCCATCCAAACTGGCATGGTGTGGCCGCTGCGCCGACGGCACCTGCTCCAATTGCTGCTGCTGCTGATGCCTGCCACCGGTATTCGGATTCTCAATTATATTGAATTCGCGCAACATTACCGAAGGAATGGGCTGGTGCTGGAGCTGGTGCTGGATCTGGAGCTGGTGCTGGAGTTGGAGCTGCTGTTGGTGCTGGTGTTGGAGCAATTGCTGTTGCTGCTGTTGTTGCTGATGTTGCACAGCAGTCGTAACCGTAGCTGTTGCTGCTATCATAGTCAAATTTGGTGGTACATAATGCATCTCGCCATTGTGCCCATTCTCCCGTATATTGGGTAATCCTCCATTGGCCATAAAATTGGGTTGCTTCTGTAGTTTGCTATTCAGTCGCTGCTGCTGTTGTTGGTGCAGATGATGGTGTGTTGGTGGTGCGGGCAACGGTTGCTGCTGCTGCTGCTGGTGTTGCAGCAATAGTTGCTGCTCCTCACCCACCACATTGTACAGATGCCCATTCTCCTTTTTGCTGTACGTATCTGTATTGAGGCGGTTCTCCTGGAACTGTGACGCCTTCTGGTAGTATTCAGCAGGATGCAGTCCTCCTGCTGCCTGCGCTTGCGAATCGTTCGCTCCCGTCGGTCGATTGCTAATCATTGCATTTCGCACCTCACCATTTAAAGCATTGCTACTGCTGTCACAAAGAAAATAGGTCACCATGTCGCCCTTGCCCTTCACTTTAATAGTGCCGCGGCAGCGAAACTCAAAGTGTGAGCCAACCAAACTATCCACGACCTCCTGTGTTACTTGAGAATAGCCGGGCACACCCGTAGAGTCCATGCGACTAGCCACATTCACTGTGTTGCCCCAGATATCATACTGTGGCTTGCGAGCACCAATCACACCTGCCACCACAGGACCAATGTTGATGCCTATTGATGAAAATAACTTGGATTAAAGGGATCCAGAGAAACCCGATTTGAGCAGGATACTCACCCACACGCAGCATAAAATTGTTGTATGAATGACTGTTGATCTCCTGAAGTGAGAGACGCATCGCTTTGACATATTCGACTAATGCAGTCATATGACGCCGCACAGAGTTTGGATCGTTGGGTTGTATCTTATATTCCGGTATTAGACCCACCACAGCCATATAGGTGCTGCCGACTGTTTTGATCTTATCAATGCCACGAAAACGATCCTCCTTGAGTAGCTCATCGAAATCAGCTATGATCTCATTGAGTAGTCGCAGACACTCTAGTCCCTGATCCGAGCCATCCATTTCAGTATAAAACTCATTAAAGTTGGGCACACTGGCAAAAATGACGCCCACCTTGGCGTAGCTCTGATGGTAAAGCTCCTGTGGAAAGAAGAAGCAGGAGCAGCGAGAGACAGTAGAGTGTTGTTGTTTAGTGGGTCAGCGGGTCAGTTAGTCACAGCTTACCATATTATTGCGAAATTGCGCATCGAGGAAATGTGCAGCCACATGAGCGGGCAGCAAATTGTGCAGAATGCGCTTATTCGACTCCTGCAGCACATCCATCTCCTTTTTCTCCTGCGAAGCCTGCAATTGCCAAAGAAAGTCCAGACGTGCCGTCCCCTCCACCAGACGACCGTGCACCAATATCGCAATCATAAAGATGACAATGCGCGCCAATGAGATCAAATGAAGCGGAATGGAAGCTCTAAAAATGTGGATTAACGTCATAAATACATGCATATATGAGATATATTTGGGTCATTTAGTTAGATGACACCCTGTCCACTTACTTAACAATGGTGTCGTAACATTCAAAGATATTCTGATGCGACAGCTCAATGAACAGGCCATAAATGGTACCCATACCAATCACCAGCAGCGACTTGAATATAATCGGCAATCTACGTTAAAAAAAATATTTTAGTCAAAGATGCCTCTCAGCGAAATGGATGGACTTACCTGAGGAACACGGAGACAGAGAGAAAGGCAAATGCAGCCGACAGTGAGACGTATTGGGGCAAGGAGCATTTGCGATGAGCGTCGTTCTGTTTACTGATCATTTGAATATCTTTACCCTGGGAGTCCAAGGGCTGAAGGTCAAACATGGAGCCGTTGCGCGAACAAGGATGATCCGTAACACATGTAAACTAATAAAGAACGGAAAGAGAGAGTGAGAGGATTAAGGTAGGAAGCGATTGATCTACTAAGACATTAGACTTACCACATTCACCTGGCCCACGGAGTAAATAAGTATTATTGTGAATATGGTTATGGCCATGCGCAAAGAGAAGCTCTCCGAAATGTCCCAGATGATCCACTTTAGACGCACCGCCAGCAACAGCATCAATATAGCGCTGACCCAAATAAAGGCCGTGAGAAAGAGCAGAAGCAGGATTAGGGTGCGTGGCAGAGCTGTCACCTGAAGCGCTGCGCCCAAGATCAGTAAAAGCAGCGAACAGCCCATTGCCGTGGTGAAGCCCAAATCAAAGTCCTTATGATATTCACGCTCCTTATCGCTCTGCCGAAAACGCAATGTCAATCGATCCACATGCTCCGACTTGTCACAATCCACGGATCGAGCATTTATCGCCTGGGAGAGGAATCGATTTACCCGATTCGTTGGCTGGTGATGAGCAGCCACCGAGTGACGCTTGCGAAACGGACGCTTAAACTTGTCCGCAACCTTAGACTGTGACTGTTGGGAATTGCAGGGAAAATAAAATGGGTTTCAGTTAGTGCTTATTATTGTTCCTGGTGGATTGGTTGATGGATTGGCTAAGGCTTGCTGGCTCTAAAATCGAAAACAGTACTAAAGATTTATGTACACTAAGTGGAGCTAAATTCATGCGGTTGAGAGCAGAGCTGTGTGTAGGCGGGGCGCATGCAGTATGAGTTTGGAATTGACGAAGAAAACTTAACGAAAGAACCGACATAACAAAATGGCTGGACATGCGGCAAATGTATAAGCTAAACTTGACGAAGCATTAAGTAGTCGAAACCCGCCCAAAAAAGCGCAAAAGCAAGACAGTAAAAAAAATTTAAAAAAATATATATAAAAGAAAATAAAAATGATGAAGAATAATTAACGAAAAGGAAAAAAACTTTATAATTAATTTCAACAGAGCACATTAAAGGCACGCTGTGAACGCTGAAGAACAATAAACTAACATGTATGAACGAACGTTACAACGCAACGCAACGCAACGCAACGCAACGCAACGCAACGCAACGCAACGCAACGCAACGCAACGCAACGCAACGCAATGGAACGCAACACAACATAACATAATATTTAACGGACACAAAACTGAACGAACGTGAACTGAACGAATGTGAACGAAAATTAAACATTTGTTTTTGTTGGCTGCTCTGCTCACTTTATTATTTTTGTGATTGTGCCTATGTATGCGACTAATCGTACTCGCTGTTGAATTGGGACTTGTGCCTACGGTCACTTGAACATTGCCCCCCCCACCGCCACCACCGGCGCTGCTGCTGCTGCCACTGACGCAGCCGCTGCCGACGACGCTGCCATAGCCGCCGCTCATGCCGTGCGGTGGTGGGGTAGCATGCAAGATTTTTTGTAGACGTATTACCTAGATCAGAGAAGTATATACAGTATTTCATATATTTCATATATAAATATATATATTGCATGTATTACTTAAGTCAATAGTATAAATAATACAAGGTGGCAAATAACATTTAAAATAGTTAAGGAAGTTAAAGATTAAGATATATGTATATAGATATAGATGTAGATATAGATTATAGATTATTTTTAAGAATGATTTAGAGAAAAGGGATATACGTTAGATAGAATAGCATCAAAAAAGAAAAGGGAAGGAGAACTTATAATCATCATAAGTCGAGCGAAAACTAAACTTAACGAAATTCTGCAACTGAAACGAAAACGGAAACTTGTATAGTAGATAAATGTAATTAATATTATGTTATATTTTGGCCAGCATTTTATATCCTTGCAGAAAGTAAAGCATTAAAGAAGGTATCTCCGGCATCAAGGTATGAATATTATTGATCAGAACGATGAGACGAATAGGTGTAGATGTCTATCTGTCTGCTTCTACGCAAACTTGTCTCTAGACAGATGAAATTAGGTATTAAGTGTTCTTTTGGAATACTGCACATATGCCGCAACTGCCTGGATCGGAACTGTGACTGCATCATATAGTTGCCATAAGAAAAATCGGTCCAAAAGTTTTTTTTTATTGTATTTTCAATAATTATCAACCCACTTTACAAGGACATTCTCGACTCGCCGAAGATACCCTTCTCCTACTAGTTAATGTTTTTAAGCCAATATCTAATTTGCGAATTGTAATTATTTCATTTTAAGCCAGGTGAGAATAATCGATTAGAACCTAGTTTTATTAGTGTAGTCAGTTTATAATTCAAATAGCTTCATGTAAAAGTGTCAGTGTTGTGTGTGTTTCTTCTTCTCGATCAATGAAAACTCAGTATAAATCCGTTGTCTAGTTAACAAATTCTTTGTTTTTTTTTTTTTTCATCCAGTAAATATTCAATCTGTACACAAAATACGCACAACAACGACAAAAAGGCAACAATATTTTATATAGTAGTTTAGACTATAGTAGTACATAGTTAGTATATACAACGATTACTGTTCCAACTGTACTACGTTTATTATAAATGTATATTAAATTAATATAGATACAATATGATATAGATACTATGCAAAATATATAGCTTCTACAAAAGGAACGAAAAAGAGCCCACAAAAAATAAATCAACGAAATCAACGAAATCAAAATGATCAACAGGGGACAAAATATTGGGGTGGGGTGGTTATTTTGGATATATCATATAAGTTATACGTAAGGTAAGAACTTACCGCATCCTGAAAGTAAACGAAAAGAAAGAAATCAACGAAAGAAATCATAAGGAATCGTCGCAGCTTAGCAGCAAGACGGCGACTACTCAATGATTTAGTATCTGTGAGATACTTTGTCTTTTTTATTTATTTTTTATTTTTACAGTACAACTCAAAAGCACAGCGAACAAGGAATGAGAACACAACAGACCCGTAACCGAGCCCCTCATAACCTGGACATGCACAGAACTGAAGCTACGACTACGACGGAGCTACAAACGAGTTACTGAACTCTGAACAAATGGACTAAATTGGACTATGGTACTATGTACTATGGATTATATAGACTATATGAACAGTGGGAAAAATGATTGGGCAGACTTACCTTGCGGGAACCCTTCTCCGAAACCTGGACACTGGCTGTTGCAGCATCCGCGCTGCTGCCACGTGCAGCACCGCCGCCCAGTGCGGCAGCGGCTGATGGAAATGAACCGGTAGCAATATTGGAGAACGGAACCGGTTCCGAAAATTTGATCGTGTGCAGCAGCTGCATAACCACATTGGATACATTTCTAAAGGACAATTTGCGCCGACTACCAATCGCCGAGCGTACACCAAGCGTGTTTAGCATAAGGGGCTGTAATAGAGAGACACCATTGACACATAGATGAAAAGGTCAAGACATTATGAAAGGGATTAGAGCTTTGAGCAGGATACAGATAGATGCGCATGAGAACAATGCTACAAGCAGCAACTTACTGAATAAGCCATAGCAAACCAATCTTCAACTTACCTTGCGTCGATGCGGTGGGGGCACTATAAAGAATGTATCCACTCCATGATCCCGCAGATATGAGGAACGCTCATCGCCATGACCCGCTTCCACCTCGTATTCGCCGGAGAGTGAATCGAGTGTGGCCCGTGTGACATGTACCCTGCCAGGCTCACCTCCTGATTCCATATGATTGGCCAGTGTAACATCATTCGACCACACATCAAACTGCCATTTACGTAGTCCCAAAACACCACAGAGAACGCGGCCTGTGTGAATACCGACTCGCATATTCAGGATCACATCGGTAGCCTCGACAACGGTGCTAAGAAATAGGGATAAAATTGTTTGTTAGTTAATCTTCGATATCTTATAAAAAGAGATAAAATTAGCGCTTGTATGGAAGATTCAAAGAAAAGAAAAAATAAACCACGACAGTATATCCTTCTCGCCATATTATATCGATAAGCTGTGTTGAATAATCTATCGATAGTAAATTTAAATATCGATATATTATATTGATAAGCTGTGTTGAATAATCAATCGATAGTAAATTTAAATATCGATGCAGCGCTCCACCTCAAGAATATGTAACTGTACTCACGCAATGGCATCGATCATATCGAGTCCCATCTCCACAGCACATTTAGCATGATCCTTTCGCGGCTCAGGCAAACCAGAGACACAGTAATAACAATCTCCCAGAATTTTAATACGCAAGCAGTGATTATCCTAGGTAACAGAAGTTTTTTATTAGAAGTTGAGCATAATGGTAATTAATATAAATGTGGCTTACATGGGCCAGCTGATCGAAACGTCCGAAAAGTTCATTGAGGAGGCGAACTAGCTCCTGGGCGCTACACTGTGAAGATAACACAGTGAAGCCGACAATGTCCGCAAAAAGGATGCTCACATTTTCATGTTTCTGAATGTAGATGCGATGGAACTGACCCGCCACTGGCGATAGAATATCATTCTTCATCTGCATGGCCACATGCTGTGGCAGTACCGAGAGTAATAGTCGCTCCAATTTCTCATTCTCATCCTGTATCTCCAGGCGGGCAGCAATGCAGTTCCGTGTATCGAGAAAAGCGCGACGTTGGGCACGCTCCATCATGATGTTAACCACCAGACCAGCGACATTAACTCCAATAAAGATGACAATATTAGCTATTAGCTGATTATATTCTAACTGCTCCAGTGCATCCGTAAAGATCTTATAGACCGTCAGGCTAATATGCACGGAGGGCAACGCAATACCAAACGCCACCGCCTCCCAGATTTGTAGCGGCATCATGGCATATGCCAGGAATACCACAAAAACAATCTGCCAGACTCCCTCGGCCATCACCTCCTTGGTATCCACCGGAAAAACACTGCCAAGCGTCGGCATAGACACTATACAAATGCTGGCCGTAAACAATAGAATCCCATAGCATAGTGAGGGCAAATGGTGATCCTTGATCACCGAACACTGCAGCAGTACCAGCACAATCGCAAATATCACACATACTATCGAGTTGAAGATGTTCTAAAATCCAAAAAAGAATGATAAAATATTTTTAGAAAATTTAATCTGTAGCTTACTTGCAAATGAACCGATCCTAAATTAATCGGACCTGTTCCTATTTTTACTTAAGAATTGATTTCACTGGGGCCACTGGGCCCACTCTTAGGATGAACTAAAGCTTAAGCTGGAGAGCAATTAAGCAGTGGTTTTATTTTCCGGTGAAAACCGGTTTTAGTTTGTACACCTGGCTCGGTTCAGTGTGGCGAAATTGTCGGTTATTCCTGCTCGAACCGGAGCAGAAATGTAAATAATACAATTTCAATTTCAACTAACGTATTTGTTCGAAAAAAGTAAATACTAAATAAAAAGTAATCTCAATATGATCCCTGGTGGTAAACATGGTAACATGAACCCAGACAAATTGAATTCGCTTGGTTTATTTGCCGGAACGAAGGCATTATCAAAGCGTGAGAAGTAGTTGTTTTTACTCGGACTTACATGAAAGGTGGCCGCATTGTTAAAGGCCAGCGAGAGGGCGGCCATAACACCACACAGCACCACCACGAGAGCGACGACCCCCAGCACCGAGAAGCGTTGCAGCTTGAGGGTGTACCGCTGATAGAGGCATTCCAGCTCGTCATTCTCAAAGCGGAGCGTGTTGAGCGGGCGGCCGCGCGTCGCCTTCACGGCATGGTCCATGCGGCTGCCGTCGCCGCCGCCGCCAAGCGGCTGCTCTCCAACGGTGTGCCAAGTTCAAGGGCTGAAACGAGCGAAGGAACAGGTAGAAATTTCTTAGTTAAAAATGTTTTCCTTGCAGAGAGTATATTAAAATTTTATATAAAAGAATTTCTGGATTTCCGCATATTTTCATTTCGTGTACCCATTAAAAGTCAAATGAAAGAGTTTACGCAACTATTCGGAATCGCATTTTCATATTAATTAAATTAAAATATATATAGCATAATTTTTTGAGCACCAGAGAATTAAATAACTTAAGCTATTTTACTGTAAGCTTATTTTTAAAACCATCCCAATAGTAGGCTCTACTTTTTTTTAATGGAATTGAGAAAAGTTTATTACGACTCACTCGACTGCTTCAGCAGATCAATATTATATAAAAAAATACTACAAAAAACAACATTCGATATATTTTACTGAAAATTTCATGTATCGATAGTCTACCGATAGAACCTGGTGAAATTGAATCCAATGTCGATTGTTTTGCAGAATTAACACATTGCGTCAAATAGAAAAGGGTATCTTCCCGTCAGGCACTTGAACTGAAACGTTTCTAACCTTTTTTTCTGGAGTTGACTTTTTTAGGTTTGGCTTTGACGACCTTGAAATGTTGCATGTCCGATAGGCCAAATATTTTGTCATTTTTCGTGGCACGCAGTCCACTGGGTAGGAAAATGTGTCGTTTACCTGCCGCCGCTGCCTCCACCGCCCTCTGGCACATCACTTAAAATAACATATTTTTAACCCCTTTGGGCCCCCTTTTAGCCACCACTGGGCCAAAGTGAAAATAGCCGCTAAAAATAAGCAGGCTGTTGCTGCTTCTGCTGCTTTTGCGGCTGTTGGCTGGCGTGAAATCAATCAATGTTTACGCTCGCTCGGTCAGTTTTCCGTGTCTTTCACATTTTCGTCGTCCACAGGCAGGGCCACGCCCACGCCCTCAAAGTGGCCAAGCGCCTCAGACGCGCCACCTGTCACCCCATCGCCCCCGGCACACCCTTTTAGCCATAAAACCGTTGCGGCGACAGTCAGCCACAGAAGATAAATGGCGATTTGTATGCGACAATCCGTTAAATTCATTAAAATATTATGCACAAATCACAATTTTCAAAAATACTCGTACACAAGTACTTAAAACCATATGGGTCTGCGGAAGCATGGAATACGACCAAAAACCGACCAAATGACCCGCAAAATACACATGAATTTTTTAAATAACCAATGAAATAATTCTAAGACTCTCGGGACTCAATTTGAATATTTGTATTGAGTCAAGGATAAGCATTGATTTTCAAACGAACCGGTCCCAGCTCGGTTATCGGGCTATTTCAAAAAAATTAAAGCTTCCTATGAACCAAGCAAATGTGAGGTCGAAAATCAATATTTTCGTTCTTTTTAGTTACATATTTAAATGTTCAAGAATGTGAAAAACCGCTGGATTCAAGCCTGAAGCTGTTTTTGGTATTACTTTTTTTTTTTTTTTTGGTCGGCCCCAAATGCAATTGATAACAAAAATTATAATTCTGGAATGTAGATGACAATTTGGTCTTGAACTGAACCGGTTCGATCCCGGATATCCGCCTATTATTCTAATGGAACCCTGATTTTAATATATTGACGATTTTGAGCCTTTAATTCAAAAATGATATTTAAAAACTCTAAATTTTTTCAGATAGTTAAAATTTATTTAGAGAACGTACATCCGTACCCCAAGGTAGCCTTTTTTATACTTAAATTACTTGGATTAATCAAGGTTCGAACTCAAACCAAAAGGATTAATCAAGGTTCGAACTCAAACCAATAGGATTAATCAAGGTTCGAACTCAAACCAATAGGATTTTATACTTAAATTACTTGGATTAATTAAGGTTCGAACTCAAACCAAAAGGATTAATCAAGGTTCGAACTCAAACCAATAGGAGAACCAATAGGTTCGAACTCAAACCAATAGTTTTTGAATCAAAATGAAAGCTTAAATTGGGTACCAAGCCCCGAGTCGAAGTTTAACAATAATTGTCTAGGTTTGTAGCATCAATCTTTTTGAACGCAAAAGAAGTCCAGATAAGGTCTATAATTAATATAGAACGCCTTATTCTTTCCCTGTTGAACAGCACACTAAATAAAATTTTATTTATTTATTTATTTATTTATTAATAAATCGACTAATTGCAGTCGATTAAAGGATTACAAAAGAATTAATATAATTATTATATAAATTAAATTAAAATCTAGAAATTAATTAAATTAAAATTTACAAGTAAGATTAGAATTTAATTCTGGGGTATTAAAATCAATCAATTTTTATGGTCCAACATTTGTTGCACAGGATTGGGGAAAACCCAGGCAAAAAACCCAATCAGACCAGGAAAAAAGGCGAAAAAGAAATATAAAGATTGTTGAAAATAGAATGAAAAAGAACATAATAGACAAAAGGATAGAAAGAAAGAGAGTAATAAAGTAAGATAACACATCACATGGACATACATAATAAACAATGTGACCGTGTGCCCCAATTTGATGGAACCGAGGATCCATAGTAGATGGAGCAGATGCGTCAATGTATCGCGCTTCAAGCCAAGCCATTGCTGTGGCGAAAATAATTAATAATTATAATGCAGATATCCGACATAGAACTACATCCATTTCTACATTAAAAAAAATATCAAAAATCAATCGAGTATTGAAAAATCAGAATCTCGAGATTTTGAGCGGATTCTCGGTAGGTATCCGGACTTTTTAGTGATGTATTTATAAAAAATTATAAAAAAGAAAAAGAAAAACAGAGAGAAAAGAGGACAATTCAGGAAAACACCAACCAAAAAGAAGCAGTGTTGCCAAGGCAGCAACCACGTCAACCAATCAATGATTGGGGTTCTCCCGAAGATAGAATAGAAGAGCAGATTTTAGGTGTAAGAGAGAGAGTTCTAAAGAGATAACGTGATAAAATTCGTTGTAATTGGAGCACAGTACACGGAATCGATTGTGCAACGCATAGTCAGTTGTGCAATTAGATAAAAATAAGGGATAATAATTTCTTGTTAGTCTACGTGGAACATGAAAGTTAAGACGAGATAATAGAAAAGGAGAGCTAATGTCACCGATAATTAATTTATGAAGAAAAATAATACCAAGGATAGTTCTACGGTTAGTTAATGAAGGGAGATCAATGAGTAAGAGCCTATCAGAGTACGGTGGAAGACGGCGATCGGGATCCCAGTTTAAGCCACGAAGAGCAAAGAGGAGGAATTGCTTCTGAATGGATTCAATACGAACTTGATGGATTCCATATTGAGGACTCCAAACACATGAACAATATTCTAGTATGGGACGAACTAGAGAAGTATAAAGGATTTTGGTAACAAAGGGATCATTAAACTCCTTGGACCAACGTTTAATGAATCCAAGAACACCCTTGGCTTTGTTAGTTATAGAGGAGATATGCAGAATGAAACTAAGTTTGGCATCAAAAAGTACACCAAGGTCTTCCACAGTCGTTATACGTTGCAAGGGTACATTGTCAAGCGTATACGTGACTAAGTGTGGAGTAATTCGACTAAAAGTCATAAACAAGCATTTAGAAATATTTAAATGCAACTTATTAGCCTGACACCAAAGATGCATGGAGTTACAGTCATCTTGCAGACAAATATATTTAGAAGGATCGTTGTAAGAAAGAATAAGTTTCACATCATCAGCATACATAAGGATGCGTGAGTGGGACAAAATGGAAGGCAGGTCATTAATAAATAATGTGAAAAACAATGGACCTAGATGACTACCTTGCGGCACACCCGAAGTAACAAATACGGGTTTAGAAATTTCGGATCTCAACAGAACTCTTTGGGTTCTGTTTTTTAAATAAGAGGAAATCCAAGTCAGAAGTGTGGGGGAATCCAATTCGATCTAGCTTGAAGATTAAAAGATCATGATTTACAGAGTCAAATGCTTTACTGAAATCAGTATAAATGACATCTGTTTGCATTCTACTTAGGAATGCATCATTCACCAATGATGTGAATTCAAGCAGATTAGTCGTGGTAGACCGACTCTTAATAAAGCCATGTTGAAAAGGTGAAATTATCGACTTACAGAGGTGCTGCAAAGTTGATGTTACAATTTTTTCGAATAATTTTGGGATTGCAGACAACTTTGCAATTCCTCTGTAATTCGATATATCGGATTTAGCTCCCTTTTGTGAATTGGGATAATATATGATTCCTTCCAAAGACATGGAAAAACAGCGGAATCAAGAGATAAGTTAAAAAGTTTGAGTAGGGGAAGATGTAGAGAGCTCCAGCATTCTCTGAGTACGCAACTGGGGATATTGTCGGGCCCAGGAGAATATGAAGATTTTAAAGTTTTCATTGCTGTAACTAGATCGTTATCAGTAATGATAGGAGAAAATAAAGAGTTAGAGGAAGAAATAGGATAAGGATAAGGGTAAGCGATATTGTTAATGGAAGAAGTGTAAGTAGATTGAAAGAAATTTGCAAAAAGGTTAGCACTAGTAAAGTCATCCTTGGATCCCTCATTTTTTGTAGGAGGCATAGACGAGCTGTTACGCTTAGAATTTACAAATTTATAAAACAGTTTAGGATCCCGCTCAAACTGATTCCTGCAGCGCATAAGATACTCATTATAGCATTGAGAATTAAGGAGAAGGAAGTTAGATTTAGCAATAGAATATTTAGAAAAATCAATATTAGATCCAGAGAGTTTAAATTTTTTAAATAGCTTAGTTTTAATATTTTTTAAATTTGAAAGTCGACGTGTAAACCAGGGAGGCTTGGATGAAACAGGCAATACAACACTACTTGGAATGCAGATATCAAGAAGTGAGTTAATAGTGTCATAGAAGTGGGTTAGAGCAAAATTTATATCAACCGAATTGTATAGAGTAGACCAATCAGCTGAGGAAAGAAGTTGATTAAGCAAGGAAAAATTTCCCTTGCGAAAACAACGGCGGGATATCAAATCTTTTAAGTGAAATAAAATTAAAAAATGAAAATATATCAATCAGCAGACAAAAGTACAAAGAAAAAACAAGTATGCGAATATTGACACGCTGCGATATAAATAATTTGCGCAATATTTAAACTAGAAAAGAGTCTTTGAAATAGAAGTATATTTGTATATATATAAAGATATTTCATTTACTTGCTCCACTCCACATAGAAATGGATTAATTTACGTCTGCAATGAGAAGATCTCAATGAGAACATCCAATTTATGTTGGACTCATAAATATACAAGTCATTGTGTTTCCAGAGAAAGAAAGAAAATGAAAATGCGAATTTCACTTGACATGAATTTATAACCTGCAGTGTGGAGAGGAGAAAATCGTATTCGTAGTATTTCCAGTTGCATAACTCAGAAATGTTAAGAAACAATTCAGGCAATTTCAGCGTGCCGCAAATAGAATATTTTGGACAAGACATTTAGACAGTTTTTTTTTTTTTTCTTGTTTTAATGGGGTGGAGGGTGTTACGGTGGGAAGGGGCTGATCAAAAACATTAAATATGTGCATACAAATTAAAAATATTCACGTCTTATAATTATAATTATTAATGTCGCTGCGAAATGCAAAATGCGCACATCAAAATTATTAAAGCTGCCAAATAGGCAAAGAAAAACACCCAAACAGTCGGGCAGACAGCTAGACAAACAGACAAACAGTCAGACAGACAGACAGACAGACAAACAGTCAGACAGACAGAGGGACAGAACGACTGGCAAATAGTCATCATACACATTGTAGATTATATCGCACATTTTAGACAAGGGGTGCAAAATATCTGTTGACAGAACGTTGGCGATCAATTTTGACAGAGAGATCTGGAAAACAACTGTGCAAACAATAACTAAAATATGGCAATAAATACGACCTATACGAGCCACTTTGAGCTGATATTTAATGAGCTTAAAAGGGGGAACGTCTCGCAAATTATCGAAAGTTCAACGTATTTGAAGAGCTCAAACAGGCTTAAATAGTTAGCAAAAAGAGAACAGCAAAGCGAGTAAGAAGGCAAGAAGCGTTACAAACTCCCAAAACAATGCCAGATTTAAGGCCAATTAGGGGAAAAGCGATTTGAAAGGTGAAAATACTAGCGAATCGAGAGGCTTAGCTGCCTGTAATAATACCTAAGTATATAAAGCTAGTGGAAATTGATATTAAAGCCAAAACAAAAGGCTAAGCAATAACCGAAACCAAATTTGAAAGGCGAAAAGAAAATTTAGAATCAATAAGAGGCAGAAAGTGCCAAGCGAGCCAAAAAACTAGTAAGGAAAGTTCATTTTTCCCGCACCGACCATTATATACACTTGCGATCTGGTGTACCCAGTAATATTGATTGTTGAATGTTTATAGTAATCCTGTCTAAATAATTTGGATTCAATAATGATGGGTATGCCTTTAGAAAATTTACAATTTTTAAACTGATTGTTCCTAAGACAGTCTATGAGCTATAGCATATAGTAAACCGGTTCCAACGTTCAGAAAAACCAATCTACAATCCATTTCATTCATCTGGCTCAGAACTAGAGCAGACGGATAGACAGGCAGACAAACGGCTATGGCTATATCCAATCGTCTCTAAACAATATATAAACTTTATGGTGTCGGATACATTTTCTTCAATGCATTACACACATTTCGTTACAAAGTTATAATACCTCTTGTAAGGGTATCAAAATGTGTACAGAGAAAGGCAAAATGAGAGTTGAGAAGTGAAAGGGAAAACTCAAAGCAGGTATTGATTTAAGCAATGGATAAGAACAATTTTATGGCTGTATGTCCAAAAATTATATTTTATTTACTTAAAGAAGAAAGAGCAAAAAAAATGCATTCTAAAAACAAGTTTCAAATTCTTCATTTTTAATTCTTCCTACAATTTTCTTAATAGATAATAATCTAGGTGCAAATACAAAACAGGTTTTCATCAAAACTCAAAACTAGCCTCTTTGATGCTTAATCAAAGTATATTCACAGTTAAATTAAACTCAAACGAAGGATTCTGAGTATATTTAAAAGTACAAAAAATTTCATAAAAAAGTTCATAATCAAATCAATATTTGTTCCACAACTTAGTTTCTTATATTTCTTTTTTGAAACGAAATCCTAACTAACTTTTTTGAAACTTCTTCACAAATCAAGTCATTTTTTTTTTAATATCTTTGTGGCTTATGCAAAGCTTATGATATTAAGGATAATAACAATAAGATTGTAAAATATTACAATTGAAATAGAATAGTCTTGTCATTTAAGTCATATTTGCTATTTATTGGATAAAAGCTGGTTTTATCCGGCATCGCTCGGGCAGAGTCAATACCAATAAGAAGCGTACTTTGAATTGTTAGATTTTTTAAAAGCTCTTTTCTACATTTTATTGAGACATGATTTAAAAGATAACTTGAGTTGAATTGCAAAAATGATACTTGAATATAACTTTCCTTTTTCTTCAAATAAAATCCCTTCTTAGCATAACATAAATCTTGTCCTAATTGTATCTAAGTTTGGAGAAATAAAACAGAAAAACTAATTATTATTATGGATTTATGGATATTTTAGCAAGTTCTAGAAACTATTAGGAAATACTCTCAAAAATTAAGTTTCCTTCTCTACATTATTGAATCATGTTAGCATTTTTTATTCAACATATCGTGTATAGTGAAATGAATTACCAAATCGGGCAAAATCGAATCTTATCACTCGTTTAACCAACGCAAATCTTAAAGACACGCGCTATTTGGATGGCCGTTGAATTTTTCTTTATTTTCTCTTGCCTTTTTTTGTTGCTTTCTTTTTTTTTTTTGTTTTTTTTTTTTGTTTATTTTTTTTGGCAGCAACTTTTCCCATTCGCCCACACAACAACAAGAAAAAAGTAATTTAAATTTTTTGGTTTGATTTTTCTAATGTCACAAAAACACGAAAATTTCTTGTGGTTTTCGATGTTTCCGCTTGACGGATGCAAGCGGCCAGTTTCTACGGTTACTCAATGGATTTGCTAGCTAGATACGCCAGAGAAGGAGCAGCCGGGTGTGGGCGGGGGTCAGGCACTCAATTTGAGGCCGCGCCTCCTCTGTTGACCCACTGTCAATCAGTGGAGACAAAATTGCAAATGTTCACTCAGAAAAATTAGTGTATGTTATAATTTTTTAGATGGGATATCTTCCAGTTATTTATCATCGATTACAATATAAAATAAGATATGTTATTGGTCAGGTCAATAAACCGATTATATATAGCCTTATTTGCTTGCCCGTCTTTCTGTCTGTCCTTCTGACTGCTTCTAAGCAAACTAGTCTCTCTGCTTTTGAGCTAGCTAAATGAAATGTGGTAAGTAGCCTTCTTTATGTTGCAGGCAGCACACTTGCTGTAGCCAGCAGGATCTGATAACTTTATCATACAAAGGAACAATCGGTTCAAAAATTATTGTGTGGAAACCCTTTATATTTCTGAAGATATTTTGATAAAACTAACAAGTTAGATGTAAAAGTATTTTCTAATAGCAGACTGAAATCTTTTAAGATCGGGCTACTATATCATATAGCTTTCATAGCAATAATCGGTCAAAGTAAAAATTTAGCTCAGTGGAACTGCAATTAAAAGCTTTAACTAGAATTTTCACTGATTTGCGATTTGTGATTTTTGATTTTCGATTTTTTCGTTAGACTGACTTGCAAATGCTTGCAGTGACCTGTCTTTAATTGCATCAATTGGCAATTGGCAATTGGCAGCAATTAAGTTTTGCAGTGAAACCGCTGCATTAATCATCATCAGGCAGGAAGGAAGATCATTATGTTTAGGCCTTGTGTACGGTACAAATATAATCAATCAATTTGATAATTTCCAATTTCTGAATTTGTTTTCGCGTCGCTCAGGAAGCTCTAGCAACAAATTAAACACAAGCCATACAAATGCCAACAAGAAGAGAACCGAAAATGACGCAAACAGCAAAAAAAATAAAAACAAAATGAAAAAAGATAAAAGGAAAAAGAAATAAATTTAGATTCATTTGGAAAAGGAAAATGGACAGCATTAAGTGCAATTCAACAAAATGTATCTAACTTTTTTCGACCATAAATAAAACTTTATTCAGTTGGCTTATATCCGCGTTACAGTATTTCGGCAAGTGCCCTGAACTTATTTCATTAGGCCAAAGTCTATAATAATCATAATGAACAAAAGTTTTCGGAAGCGACGCAGGAAAGGTTGTTTTAAGTGTCAGTTAAATATAGTTTTCGACCAGTCTATAAATAAGCAAATTCACTGGATATTACCTCTGCATAACCCCAAACTTAAATACCCTTACCCTTGGTCGCTACACTTACTATACAGTACATAATCTCCCACCCACATAAGAATTCATATTCGCCACGTATACGCCATGTGGTCCCATAAATATTTATACTTAAAGCAGCGGCTCTTGTCCGCTCGGTCGCTTTGTACTTGACTAAGGAAAAATTCAATCAGGCAATAATTTCCGATTGCAATTCGATGATAGACAACTTTCGAGGTACACGCCCACGCCCACGTCCACGCCCTCATACCCACATGCCCACATGCCCACGCCCATTACCCATGAAAGGGATTGCAGCAAAACTAATTAATTATATACATATACAATGTATGTTTTTATATACAGTTCAGCTTAAAGTAAATTAAGTGCACGCCTTTGACATTTGGTTCTTGGATTTTGACCTTTCAAATGGCGTATCACCCTTTATCCATTAAAAATGCTTTTTGTAAAGAGGAACCAATTTCAAAGGGAAAGAGGGGGAGTCCCAATGATCTCAGAGTCTACTGGTCAACAGCACATAAATGTAAGGTATACACCGAAAATTGCATAATATTTACGAATAAAGCAAATATATGCTGGTATATCTGGAACCCTGTATAGTATTTGCTAGTCGAGCATTCTTACTGAATTTTTTTGAACTTTCAATTACAGAGATAAATTAATTACCGAATGCGTTTCCACCCATGAAACAGGACTCAAAGGCAGAGTAAAATAATTATATTATTGCTGAATTTTATATGGCTTTAATCGAAATCGGCAGTCGGCCTGGTCAATATGGTTTTGGCATTACCCCCTTCGAAAATTGGCCTATTTAATGTAGCATACGGAACTCGTATATGTGCAGAGCCCCTGCGAAACATCTCCGAAATAATAAGAAGAACTAAAGCTAAAGACGGATTGTCCAGATGTTTGGAATATGGCCATTTTTATTGGCATGTGCTAAAAACTCGAGTTTCATAGGAAAAAATTACATATATATATATATATATATATATACATATACACTCAGAGAAAAAAATAGAGATATCTTTAAGTACAATTTTTTTGCTTCCAGCTGGTTCCTTAGATATCTCAGCTAGAATTCAAAGGTTTCTTGTCTTTCAGTTTATTTGGGGTGTTAGAATGGGTTAAGATTTATCTAAGGAACTCTTTTTTATCAATGTGATCTCACAGATATTTAGTCCTAATTTCATATAATAAACTTAAAATAAATAATACAAGATTCATTTATACTAAATTCGAGAAGAAAAGTATAAAACTAGAGTTTGGAACAGTTTTTTTTTGGAGTGTATATAAATATATTTGTATGTTAATATTTGTGTGTGTTTGTCGCGCGATTGTTGCTGTTGCTCTTGCTGCTGCTGCTGCTGCTGTTGTTTGCTCTTCATGTGATGTCAGCATCTGCTTGGCTAGGGGTTATTTATGAGCATATTTCGAGTATACGGCACGTACCATTGCTTTTGTACTTAGAAAATGCGAAAGATGTTTAGTTAGGCATTCTAATTGTCAATTAGTCATTGAATATTTAAAATAATACTTGAATTATTCAGACTTATTCAAAGTCTGTAAAGCTCGGGTAAATGAATCCTTTCCACTGATTAAATATGTATCAAAATTATCATATCAATTCATCTCGTCAAACTGCTAGATAATATATATATATATTTTGTGATCTGGGAAATTCCTTCTTCAGTGCATTACACTTTTAGTTGCGAGAATTATAATACCCGCTTGAAGGGTATGAAAAGCCCATGTTATATTTATGAGTAATACTTAAAGTAGGAGACAAAATCAGGTAAAGAAACATGAATTATTTGTTTAATAATTCATTTAATGGCATTTAAAATATACAAATAAATTAATATTGCTGCCATTAAGGAGTGACTAAAATGTTTGCGTAGTTAAGCCTGAGTATATAATGATAAATAATAGGAGAAAAATGCTAAAAACCAAATTACAATTAAAGAACTTTGGTGTTATTTTACTACTACTATTTATACTACAAATAGTACTAAATAAACAAACGAAAGCCCGAATAATTGCCAGAAATTCACAAACTTTGTTGTTCGGAAAATACTGTGTTGTCTAGTGTAGTTATTTCTTGAATGGTTTTCTTATCAGTCAAAACTTGTCAACTTTCCGAGTGGAAGCGACGGGGGGGAGGGGTTCAAGGGAGGCTACTCGTATCTGCGGTGATTATTTACCGTTGGCTCAGCGCCTCTATTTGTACGGCCCGTAGTCTCTCAGCTGGCAATGCAGTGCAATGCACCGGCAGCTGATACAACAGACAAAACAGTCTGAAGACAACAAAAGACAACAGAGAGCCAAGAACCGTGAACAGAGACGAGAGACGAGAGAGAGGAAAGTGGAGAACTGGCTAAGATGCCAGCATCACACCACAGTATCACCTGGCTACCGCCAAACCACCCAGCCATTGTATGCGGTAGTGATATATGTAAATAGGCGCATAGCTGTTAGCTCTTAGCTCAGTTAGATAAGGCGGGGCAAGCGATATTCAGTGCAACCTAACTGAATTTGCAGCAACAAAAACAACAAAATATACACTCGACTGGCAGATGCCCTATAACAATCTTCGCTTTTCTTCCATTCACTCGTTAAATGTGAATGAATGCTTGAAATTTTATTTATATATTTATTTTATTCGACACACCGAAGATTACATACTCTTACAGACTGTAATAACCATTTGAAAATTATTTTTAAATTTATTTATTTCGATTAGGAATATGACAGCTATACAATATAAGCTGACTAGTTTGCATATAAACAGGCAGACAGATGGACAACCTGATGCATAACAAAATTAAAATACCCTCCGCAATGGTAAAGAAAAACTCAATTTGTTTGGGGCAAATAAACCTATTTTAAAACTCATAGTTTAACAGTGAAAACCTTATAAATTATTACGGTATCCCCAAAACAAATATGGTATATGGACAGCCAGTCTGTCCTTTCGAATGGATCTCGTTCGGTGCTATCCAAAATTTGGTTCTAGAGACCAAACGAGATATCTAAAGATACAATATGAATAGACTCAAAAAAAAAAAAAAAAAAAGCATAGCTCAAAAAGTATTAAGACCTTAACAATAAAAGGTCGGTGCATAATTCTTCTGTAATAATATTTAATAGCTACATTTTGTATAGTCTTTATATGATCAAAGGTGGCCTGTTGCATACTATTGGCAGCAAGTTATTATACCCTGCTAATTGTTTCTTTACTTTTACAGAGTATACAAGCACCGATAAGCCAATGGCAAATGCAGAAATGTGCATTGTTGGGTTCAGTGGAATTTGAATAGAAATAGAATAGGCATTGGTAACGCTATTGCCATTGTTGATTGCCATTTGGCTGTTTATGGCATTTTTTGTGCCTAATTAAACGCAAAACACAAAAACGCAACGCATTGAGCATATGTAAAATACCAGTCAGAGTCAGATGGGGTATACGGGTAGCAGAAAAACACAAAAAAAAAAAAAAAAAAAAAGGGGGAACCTCGGAACGTGGCTTTTGTCAAGGAGAAGCGGCAAGGCGTGGGGAGTAACCAATTGGCAAACACAGCCGGCAACAAGCAAGGCAAGGGCATGCAAATTACCCTAAAAGGCCACCGCACCGGATCGCAACAGTACGGAATAAAATCAATAAAAATATATTTTTAACACAAATTTTGTTGTTTTTGTTTTTGTTTTTATTTTTCTTTTGTTGTAACACTGGGTGAGAAATGGCTACAATGGATGGCTGCCTGGATAGATTTAACGTTAATCGCGTGTGAATGCATCCCTTTCGCTTTTTACAACATCCCCCCCCCCACATCCCCGCCCGTAACGCCCCCCTTTGGTTAGAATCTCTCGGACAGGCGAGTAAAAATAAAATTTATGAATAGTTAAACAACCATATGAGAAATGAGATGAGATGAACAGCAGCAGCAGCAGCAGCAGCAGCAGCTGGACAACAGAAGAACAGAAAATTGTAGCTTTTTCTCATCTCAGAGCCTCTCTTCGTCGTACTCGTTTTAAGAATATATTTTTATAGACGCGTGCGTTGCTATCAAATCGATTTTCAATCTCATGACGCAAATTAGAATATACATATATAATACGATGTCTATTCTATATATTTCTTTTGCGAAAAAAGAAAGAAAAAAAAATGCATTATTGAAGCGTAACATTCGTTTCCCTCGATTTACTTGTAAGGCAAATGAGCTTAGTATATATGTACTATATATTTATATCAATATATGTATATATGCGGGTAATACTCTCTTTCAAGGGCCCGCACAACTGACGAATTGAAATATATTACAAAATGCCATGTTCTTTTTTTGCTACCCCTTCTTTTTTGAGGTTTTTTGGATATATTTTATTTATTTCTTTTTTTTTTTTTTTTGGCAAGAGTACAAGCGATTTGCAGGAGCACACGTTTCGGCCCGAATTCAGAGATGTTTCTAATTAGACAAGAGATTGACGGCCAACATTCACAATGTCACACCCCCACCTGCCCCTCTGTGCTGCTCGCACCTGACGACTGTAGTTTGGAGCAAACGCAAGAGGGAAATTGACAACTGCCAGCAGCGAAAGTAAAGTGCTTGATGCCAGACCAGATGAGCTGCTGAGTGGACGACTGAATGATTTTCGGGCAGACTGGTCTGGTCATGGAAACTGTCACGTCCACATTTCGGGGGACGCCCACTCAGGACTGGTCTGGGTGTGCAGTGAAAGTGCTGTCAAAGATGCAGCATGATCTGACAATGGCCACTGCAGTCTACAATGTGCAATCTTTAAACTATATATACACTGACAAAAAAACTAGTGGGAAAATGCTAGCTACAGCGTGATGAAAAAGACGAATGTGCAATCTTTAAACTACATCTACACTGTGAAAAACTAGTGGGAAAATGCTATGTTTGGTGGGACGATCATTCACATTTGCAGACGGGAATAATCACTTTCAATTTTTTGTATTTTTTATTTATTTTGACCGGTTATTCCTATGACAGCTACAAGATATATCAGTCCCATCTTAACAAACTTTTATTTGCCTTTAGAAGACACCTCACTTTTAAGTTTCGTCAATATTTATATTGAAAAACATAAGAGTTTTTCATACAACATCTTTTGGACTAATTGTTCTTTTCTATGGCAATTAAATAGCATTTCAACGAAAAGAAGGTTAATTAACAATGAAAAGTATCTTTTAAAAAAGAGAAAAATAATGCTAGTTGTGGTGTTATTAAATTCTAATGTAAAAAATGGAATAAAAAAACATTTTTCAGATAGCTGCACAAAAGTTTTTTCAAATTTTTATATAAAACAATTGAAAAATATCGGAATATGGTAGTCTCTACATTATAATGTTAATATCCTAGAAGAATAGTTCCGTTTTCGAAAAAATGCTTCTCTCTGTGTGTGTTGTACTGTTCCTAATTTAAATAAAAAATTATCAGATCTCAGAGAGACAAAAATATCCCTATCAATTTGTGAAAAGAAAATCCATTTGATATCTTAAGATTAAATATGGATTTGTGTTGACAGCAATATCGAATGGATTATTAGAATGGGAAAATCTTTTTTCACTTTGCAATTAATATTTATAAATTGTTTATGATTAGCATTTTAGAATAAACAATATTTAATAGACTGTTTTCTACTATAATTAAAAATAATTAACAAGTAAAGATCACTGAACGATCATTTATCTGCTGAAAGATTTATGATTTACGATTATAAAACACGACACGATATAATATCAATTAATATAACAACACGATATGAAACTATATCAATTGATAGCTATCTACGACAGATTTATACTCTCGCTATAAAATTCAAATACATCAAATTATATAGCGAAATGCTTCTATATATATATATATCCCTTTTTTTAAATTTACTGTAGAGACTATGAAATTTCTGATCGATTGTTATCACGAATAAAATGCAAAAAATGTACTTTAGTAATTCGTTTGTATAAGCAATCAATAAAATGAACTTAAGATGGATTTAAGATCAATTGGAAGGCAGAAAAACCTACTGAGAAGTCAGCGGCTTTGAATAGCATGCCACCAGGTGGGGTACCTGGTGAGGTACAGTGGGTGTGTTGTGTATATCAACAACAATTTAACAACTTCATTGGCAGACAATGGGCTGAGAATCGGATATCTGTCACGCGATGCTGCATTTTCGAGGCTCTTATGCAGTTTTGGAACGCCCGACGACAAATGTCTATAATTTCATGGCAAATTGTATGTATAGAAGGGAGGGGAGGGGTCCGCAGCTGATTGAATAAGAGCCAAGCTCTGTGTGTGTACACACTGCATACTTGTGCTAAACATCACTTGAACTGCCCTACACTGTATCTAGAAAACAAGTAGCTACTGGATGGATGACATAACGAGAGAGAGCGACGGCGACAAAGAGAGAGAGACAAGTTAAATGGCATCACTTAACGACCCTAGTGATTATCAGCTAGAGTATGAGTATGAGTATGAGTTTGTGTACTTATTTGCGGCTAACTGCAGCAATGATTACAGGGTAGAGCCTTGAGAGCTGCACTCGACCACGCTTGACTTTGGAGCCAACTTTCAGGCCCTCCCCCTCCCCCACGTAACTATGCCCTTCTTTCCGAGCCTCATAAACGAGTATATACGAATATATATATATATATATATATATATATATGTCTAATGTGTTATGCAGGGCACGAATACAGATAGATAGTGACCGACTGACCATTATGAATGTCAAATATTTGGACGTTCACCAGTGGAAAAAAACGCGTAACAAGTGGTAAACAGAAAAAGATAAAAACAAAAAAAGGCAAAAGACCAAAGGCTGACAAGTGACAAGCGATAAATGGTATTAAAGGCACAAGGCGGCCCAAAAACGCCCAAAAATGAAAAACAAAGAACGGATTATTCTGGTATATCGAAGATTGAAATACTCTTGTAGTACAAAGATTGAATATCCTGTTGCTATATATATATAGTTGTTCGATTTTTATGCCGAAAATTATCAAATTTTGAAGAGGTCACTCCAATTACTAAACATAAATATATATAAATTATGTTTAGCTTTTTAATAAACTATCTCTTTTATTAAACTATCTACAAAAACAAAGAAGGTTTTTATATAAAAGCTGTTTCCAACCTATGATAGATATCCTGTATATATTTGGGGTTTCTTATAGTTAAAATTAGGAACACTTTCTGTTAGTTTTAGCTTAAACGTTTCATCAAGATATCTGGAGAAGAAAAAAATGGTTTATATAGAAGAACATTCGTTCTCTACAAGGGTATATCAACAATATATATATACCATATAAACTAGTGAATGGCAAAGTGAATAAGTGAGTGTGTGTGATTGTAAGTGTATGTGTAAGTGTCTATGCCTGGCTTCAAAGCGACCGCGAAAATGGCCCAGTAGGCAATTGCCTTAAGCAGAGAGCACACAATGTCAACCATTTGGTTACACACTGAACCCGCACAGTGTGGCGAAAACAAGTGAATTAGCCCCACTACAACCCACTTGATATAGTTGGCTCTTTTGAATTCACAACCTATAAAAAACTATTAAGGAAAATCCATCTTCTAAGCGCCAACGATTATATACACTGGCAGACTGTACTAACTATTTGGAAATTATAAAATTTATTTATTTTCACCGATTGTTCATTTTTTATTTTATTCATTTTTTAGGTGCATTTAAAAAACAAACTGTTCGTCAACCAACTTGTAAATTTTATTGAGATATCTTGTGAAACAAAAAAGTTTTCCATACAACAACTTTTTAGGCCAATTCTTCCTTTCTACTGCAGTTATTCGATCTAGATGGTTCCACATGTGCCACAGAAAGAAGGTAAAATGCCAAATTCCATTCACCTAGCTCAAAAATTAGTTGAAATTTAATTAGGTAGAAATTGCACGGATTTCCATAAAACCTTTAAGCCCGCATCCAAAAATGGGAAACATCATTAAGGTTGAGATTTGAAGGCAATCATGTTAAAATTAAACTTTTTCCCAAACAACCTTTGACGTCCATTTTAAGGCCTTCTAACCGATTTATGCAGAAAATGGAATATAGAAAACGGATTTGTATTTCGGAGAAGACACAAAAAAGTTTTATACAACAAATTTTCCCCGTTTGTGGATCGAATTTATGTTAATTTTGTGTACAAAAAGTAATCTTCAATTTGAGGAATACTCTTATTAAATTCTTAAAAAATAATTACAACTTGTATAGCAACGAGAAAAATTAAAAATTAATTACTATGTTACATAATTGACTCTCTAATAATTGCGCTTAAATAGGCTTTTGAAGCTAAAGGAGATTAGTTAAAATTAATTTTTAATTTATAGATGCTTCATTAAAGTTGACATAATTGATACCTAATGAATTCCAATTAGTAAAATATTAACATTTCCTAGCAGCCAATTAAACTGCTCATAAAGTGTAGCAAAAAAAATGAATTTTTTTAAAATAAACAAGCAAAAATAAATAAATATTGACCGTAAATGTAGTTTGCGTAGGTAAAGTTCCTAATTCTCTGAAATAGATAAATATTAATTCTAGTTTGCGTGTAAAGTTCCTAATTCTCCCATTTTCGCATCATAATTTTTGCATTTTACTATTTTACGATTTTACTGGCAAACTGCCTGATGGAAAAAGCCGCTGACGCTTTGCTATCGCACTACAACATTCAGTTCTGGCCAACCCCCGCCCCGTCACGCCCACCAATTGTTTCCTTGTCCTCGAATATTACGTGGTTGACGCGTCTCACTCAAAAGCGTTTAAAGTGTTGAATTTTAAATGGCAAGAAAGACAGCTGAAAAGTCAAAAAAAAAAAAAACAAAAGCAAAAAATGCCCAAAAGCAAAATAATATTTCAAGAGCCAAACAAACTGCACATTGTCATTGACTTTGTCCTTAGAAATTGCACAAAATAAATAATAATAATAAAAATAAAAATAAAAAAGGAAAACAAAATAAATAGAGGAAGTGAACAACTAAAGAAATCCACGTCATAATATTCAAAATCCAAAATGGCAAGCGAATGTTGGTTTTAAGCGAATGCTTTTGGACGAATTATGGCTTTTGGCTGGGCACAAGGACACACGCCAGGAATGGTAGGGAGACAGACAGACAGTCGGACAGACGGGGCACATGAAAAGGATTTGCAGTTGAGGGCTTTGCCGGGCTGCATTACTGGCCTGTGTTCCTGGCTGGTTTCTGGTCCTTGAACTTGACAACGTCAGGCAAATAAAACGGCTCGAATTGAAATGGCTCATGTGTTTTGAAATGGCTCATAGACTTATGTGTTTGTGCAATGCACTCAGAAATAAAAGAGCAATTTAATGGTAATTTCTGTTCTTGTTTGAAGAGTGTAAATAAAAGTTAAAGATCTGACTCAAAGCTTGAACTAATACATATTATTTTAATATGCCTGTGTCTTTATGTGAACTCAAAATATATTTAGATATAGAAATATTAACGCGTATTTTAAGCAACTTTTTTCTCTAAGTGTATGCTTTTACGGGTCTGTTTGTTTAGCTACAGTGTGTCGCAGCTGCCACTCAGCAGATGACTCGGGCCACAAAAGACCCGACAACTGTTGTCCAGAGTTGCTAGAGTCCGGCATCCCATATACCGCCGTATACCGTAGACCGTATACAGTGTTCCGCAAACGAAAGAACCACTCCGATAATAGCCGCAACTTTACAACGGGTTGTTGAACCAAATACGACTGTGTATGCCACATGAATTGCATTCGCAGTACTAGAAAACTTCGGGTGCAGCGACCCATCTAAAAAGACTTATGGCAACAATGTGTTCATTTTGTTTTGTCTGGCGACGTTAAGGGAAATTCCCAAGTTTAACCAACTCTCATAGAGAAAGGGAACAGGTGCCGTTCAATATAGTAGTCATACCTGTAGGACAGTGTCGCCAACTACTGCTGTCAGTTGGAGTCTGCATAACAATGGAGCTCACTGTGGATAGTGTCAACGATTTCATGCACAATGAAAGGTATAAGTATATATTTCATATAGCAAAGTTTCTAATAAATAAACGTTAAACTGGACAACTACTCGACAGTTTAATTATATTCGTGCATGAAATGTTTCTTTCTAATACCAGCATCCATCTACAACAACATATTTTTTTTTCTCCATATATTTTTCATTGCTGCATTTGTTCATTTTTCTCTTTATCAATCGTTGAGCAATGGCTGAAGTATAGAAATTGTATTTCTGATTTCTGATACCCTTGCAGAGGGTATTATAACTTTGTCATGAAATGTGTAATGCTTTGCAGGAGCCATCTCCAACCACATAAAGTATATATATTATTGATCGGGACGACAAGACGAGTTGATACAGCCATGTTCGTCTGTCCCTCTGTTTATATGCAAACTCGTCTCTCAATTTTTGAGCTAGGTAAATGAAATTTGGTATGGAGCCTTCTCTTTGCACTAAGCACATATGTCGGAACCAGCCGGATCGGACAACTATATCATATAGCTCCGATAGGAACAATCGGTTCAAGGTAGCTTGGTAAAATTTATAAGTTATATGGAAAAGTGTAATTTCTAAATGCACACCTTATATCATTAAGATCGGATTATTATATCATAAAGCTCTGCAAGGGTATGTAATCTTCGGCGCGCCGAAGATAGCCTTTCCTTACTAGTTTTTTAATTTTAATGTAGGGCTCTAAAATTCTGTATCTGATCTGAATGCGATAAATCCTTAACATTTGGTCATATAATTTTTGTCAAGTGATTTCCGCAAATATGAATGAACTTTTCAGACAATTTTCAATATTATTTAATGATTTTACATCATTCAAGATTTTATGAAAAATATTAGAATTTTTTCCACAATTTCTCGTATAAAAAGATGATTTTATTGCTTATTATCTGCAATATTTATCCTAGTTCTGTGTGGATGTGTGAACAATATTCTTATTAAGTATAACTATTATTAATCACCTCTGGAATACTATCAACCAGCCTAGAAAAATAAGGTTCAGTTCCCGATATTTGTACTATAAATAAATTGCATGCAAAAATATTCTTGATATACTCGTATATGAAAAGAATGCTGATAAGGTTTTTATCTTTGCTTTCCAAAAATAAAAAAAGAATAAGGAAAAGGAAAAGGAAGAGAATATTCCTATATGCAAATCATATTATCAACTCATCAAACTATATCGTAATATTTAACACGCTATTTTGCATTTGAGTCCAGCTCTTGACCTTCACATGCCCTCAACTCACTTCCTGCTTAGTTACACTGTCAATCTTCAGCTATTTATCGTTCCATATATACATATATAAATATATATATATATATATAGATAGATAGCTAGTGACAAACTTTTATATGCATATTCTTAGGGTGATGTCAGGAAGACGAATCGATAAAAGGTTGTCTATTTGGCGACTATAAAGAAGACAACGTATATAATAATGATAGGCAACAATACGAGGAGATGGGTGATGAAATTGGATGGTGGGTGGTTGGAAGGTTGCGAGGCCAGGCGCTGTATCCCAAATCAGTTGAACGTGAATGCCAAAGAGTTTGATAAATGTTTACTTGGCTGCCTGGGAAATTGCAATGCAAAAAAATAAAATGCCTACAAATCTCAGTCGAACCATTGTGACATTGATAATGAATAACAATTCTTTATATTCAGTACAATTGCAGTTCAATACCCAAACCACTTGAGGCTTATCAGTGTGCCACTTGAGTACTGATTACGCCTTATACTCAGCCTGCTTACTCTTCACCTCCCCCTTTGGCTACCAAACTGGCACAATTCAATCAACAGCGCTGATTTTTATGAGCATATCGCATACAAATGTACCGGCATACCCTTTAAATGCGGAGAGTTTTATTATTTGTTCACGATTTCTATTAGTTGACGATAGTACGATAAATACTATCGCTGTTAAACAAACTATCTATCGATTAGCAAATTCTATTATTACTTAAGTACATTACAGAAAGGCTGAACAGCTATCGATATTTCGGCGCCTCAATTTTATCGATATATTTTCATATTTTGTGCATCAGTTTTTAGTAATTTTGATAAAATCTACAACTTCTGCATATGTGTAAATATAGTTTCATTCAGTTATTTTTTTAAATAAAAAAGCATATTAATTAATTGTTCGGTTTTTAATTTACATTCTTAAATTAGAAATTGTGGTAACATTTCATTAAATTCTTTGAAAATTCCGAAAACTCACAGAAAGATACGGCTCATCGATTGTGAAAACAAATCTCTCTCTGAGAACAGAAACATATCGATTATCGATAGCTACATAATCGAGCTCTGCTGCAGGGTATTCATTCTGCGGCAGTTTGCATATTTATTTTTTACTTTATTGCCACCGGCAAAAAGAATGACAAGCCATGAAAGATTAATTCGCGCTCATAAATTTAGCAGGCATTATGATGATTAGGCAGAGAATGAGAGCTTCCCAACGGTAGTTGATATTTGTATGGCGATAAGAGGGACAAGCAGCTACCGGAACCAACTGAATGTAGTAGGATTAGCAGGTGGAAAAGTGGGAGGAGTTTAGTGCAGCCTTCTGCATGTTTATGCATGTCCAAGTCTCCAGCGACGTCCATTTTGCGGCATGGGCACTGCAGTATTACTATGTTTATTATTATTTTTTATTTTTATTTTACATAGACACGGCAGGGACATTTGCAGCAATTCCTGTGGAGCAGCAAAAACTTGAGCGCCGAGAAAGGAACGGCAACAACTTCAGCCCAGCCGGAAGTTAGTTTTCTGCCATTTTGTGGCCAATGGGTTCACTGACATCGGCCAATCGATCGTCTTTAACTATGCATTAGTACCAAAGTACACCCCATTATCAGTTTAAAGTTGTCTTCTTAAAAGTTTGTTCACCATTCAATTATCTTTTAGCCGGAAAATACTACATACATTTTTGAGCATAAGACGATAAACAGAATTTTTCAGAAGGTCTGTTTGTTTGACTATCATATATTATACCCCTTCAAATGGTATTGTAATTTTGTTACGAAGTATGAAACGCGGAATACATTTAGTACAGCATCTCAAATCACAGTTATATATATTGTTGATCAGGATAAAGACATGAGTTGATATAGCCATCACCGTCTGTCCGTCTGTCTGTCTGCTTCTCTGCAAACTAGTCTCTCAGTTTTGGGGTTAATTAAATGGGTAATGGGTTAATTAATCTTGTTACGGGTCTTCCTTTTGGTGCACGATATTTTAGTATCGAAAAACTATATAATGCAGCTGCCATAAAAAATGAACAATCGGTCAAAAAGTTGTTGTTTGGAAATCGTTTATTGTTTCATATGATTACTTGATAAAACTTATAAGAAAGGTGTAGAAGAAATTTGTAAGAAAGCAAATAATTTAAAGATTGAAGAATACCATATATCTATTATAGGAATAATGTGTTAAAATAAATGAAATTAGCAAAATCTTTCAAACACTTATCCCATTGTCTTCGGCGAGCTTAAGATAGAATTTTTTCTAGCTAATTTTAATTTTTAAATTTCAAAAACAAAATGGAATAAAATTTGCATCGAAAGGATGCCAGTTAGAGAGACACCAAAGAGAACACCAACTCAACTATTTTAACAAAATATATATATAAAAAAAGCTGTAAAAAAAAAGAAAAACTCTTTCAACAATTTATCATAAGTTTGATTTTCTCTAGAAAGTTCAGGGGTAAAGCAATTATGTTCAACCTTGAACCTCATAAGTTATTAAAAGTTTATTTAATGCTTATACAACAGCATAACAGATTGGTTTGAAAGCCAAGCATGTGCTTAAACCATTTGGGAATTACAAATAAGCGCGCTGTGTTAAAACTGCATAGCTTATGGCCTTTTGTGCGAAGTCAGTTCGCACTAAACAAATTGAAAAAATGCAGCACGTTACTTTTGTTGTTCAGATTGCTTAACTTCTCCAGACTGGGGGCTAATGATAATGAATGAGGACTGAAGCTTTTGTTCGATGTTCTTCCCCTGTCAAAATTCTCTCTCATTCTTGGCAAAGGAACTAGCTTATTCTTTTGTGGCAACGGAATGCTCCCTTAACACCGTACCCCTAACTTCTACTCGTATTTCCCTCTGTCTCGCTGCGTAACTCATTAAAACTAAAAACAGAAAAAAGTATAAAAAAAAATGGGGAAAAAAGAGAACGAAACTCATTTTAATTAATCAATTTGTATGTGGCTTTAAGTGCGACGACGTTCGACGTGCCGATGATATTTGTTTATTTTCTGTTTATTTTTTTATTTTTTTTTTTTCGTTTTGTTTCATAAATGCAATAATAAATTGACAACAATTCTAGTCGAAAAAGCGATACCCCAGCGTAAATGTCATAATTGCCTTTACATAAACGGATTGCCTTAGCAAATTGTCGCCAAAATTGTTGAATGTGATGGAATTAACTAAAGGAAGAGGAATAGTACTCGCAGAAAATGTGCTTATTTATTTATTTATTATAAGCTAAGTTTGATTAATAGCGTCCATTCTACATACATACTATATATATTCTGCATATTCTATCATGATTTTTATTGGGCACCAAATGTCCATTTTTCTTCATCACTGAATGAAAGCTGAGTGCGATTAAAAACTAACATTTTCATTGAATTTCATTGAGAATGAAGCTACTATTCTTATGGCTAGTGTAAAATGAAGAGAAAATTATGTTCCTGTGATACGGCACTATTCAGATCTACTCTATAATTCTACTTATTTGCCAATGCAAGCATTTTATTTGGCTTGAAAGTGCTAGGAAACGTCTAGTCGGTAAAGCCATATCCGTCTGCCTGTTTCTATGCGAAAAGAGTCTCAGTTTTTGAGCTAAGTGTAAGATATTTTGTATGAAGCCCGCAACATATTCATAAATATATACTTATCGGATCCGGCTGGATCAGATAACTATATCAAATAGAAAGAAACAATTGGCCAAAAATATCTTTTTGAAACTTAGGATTTCCATGTAAAAGTGTGCTTCCCTAATACTGGCTAAATATAAATATCGGACCTATTATAAATATAACCTACAGCTCCATTCAAAATAAAGTTGTAGTATGGAAAAGAAAATAAATCAATTTAACAACTATTTTCAAATGCTAATTTCAGTCTGCAAGGGCATGTAATAGCCGAACCATTTAAATAATTTATCTATATACAGTGCATAAATTGTAAGGAAATGTTGAGCAATGACTCATCTGTTATCGAATTAGTCAATCAATCATTCATTTAAGTGTCGTTTCCTTAGCGAATATTGATGCATTTTTCAACCATTTTTATTAGCACATGCGCACGTTCACAGCCGTAAATCCCCCTTTCAGTAATCCTCCCACACAGAGCTCACTCCTTGCACACCTGAACCGGTACATGTAGCTGCATTAAGGAGCTACTATGACCCAATTTACAAATTTTTCTCTAAAGGCAACTGGCTGGCTGACCTGCTGGAACGTGCCCATCCGCAGCTAACGTCACCGGAGCTGAACCCAACATTAAGGAAATCCAAAAATAATTCCACAATTCTCAATAAACGCCAAAGAAATGTTCACAGTAGCGAAACGAAGTTAACAAACAGCGAAAAAATAAAAGAGGCAAGCAAACAAACAAGTCGAGCATGCTCGACTACGAAATACTCTATATTACATTTGCATTTCTAAATAACTTCTAAATTAAAAATTAAATTTTCTCGAGTTGCTGGAGTTGTTGGAGGTGGAGGCAATTAATTGAAGAAACCCTATGGTTTTTAAAGTAAGCCGAAAATTACTGAAAACAGACAAACAGACAAAATGTTTACTTAGAGAGATATCTCACTCCGCCTTTATTAAAAGCTTAATATACACCCTTTAGCCATTGTACAGAGTACAGGGTATGAAAGAGCAGCCGCTGACAGCTTCAAGTGTGGACAGTGCACAGTCAGACAATTGCTCGATGAAGTGCGGCAATATTGGACACTAGAGTGGCATGTAGAAAGGAAGCCCCTGCAACACCACCAAGAGAGTTAGCTATCCAAACTGGGCTGCTTCATATTAATTGTTTGTCTGTGCTGAGCTGCTTCAATTTGACAAGAGAGACAAGAGAGGTGGAGACAGGTACACCGAAACAAAAGATTTGGTATGAAAAAGATTAATCAGAAAAGCATCAATTTTTACATAAGAATGGAATTCTTGGATCGTTTTTGAGTAATTCACATTTCCGCACATTTTCCTTTTAAAAAAAAACTATTTGGAGTGCTGATTATACGCTTTTAGAATCCTACAATGGATGCCTCTACTCTCCTTATTTGTTTCTAAAACTTTTTTAGAACTTGTTCTATGGGAAATAATTAAATTTTATATAGAAAACATTTCAAGTTAGTTTAAAATTCGCTTAATAACTTTCATAACAAAATTAAAAATTAATATTGAAAACATTTGTTTATTTAGGTTCAGAACTTTAAATTCATACAAGAAAATTCAAATAAACAAAAATAGAAGGATATTAAAGTATTCAGTATCAGCAATTAATAGAAATTGCTGATGATCTGAAAGTTGTCTAGAAATTATCTGTATCTTTGCCTTTCCTAGGATTTCAAGGCTTAAGTTAACTATTGATAATTTTTTCTATATTTTTGCTGTATTTTTCAAGTTAAAATTTATTCAATTCAATTAATTTTTAAAAATGCAAATATCTTAATATTATAATATATAAAAATCATGCTTAAGACATTTTTTTTTTGACGCATAAATTAGCAGATTTTTCCCTTAAATTTTTAAAATATTGATTTCTAATGTAATTTATGGTAAGAAATGTATCTTTTTAAATATGTGAAGATAAGAATTAAAAGTTATTTTTTTTTAGTATCTATTTAATGTTGATAGGGATCAAAGTTGCCTAAAAAATAGAAAGAAAGTCTTCGTGGGGGAAAAATGTTTTTTTCAGTGTAGCTGGCGAATCGAATGAGCTTATAAAGGAAATGGACGAACAGCAGAAGAAGGAGGTAAATTTAGATGGTGGTAGCCAGCAGCAGAGCCACTTACTGTGTTGCGATGTTGCTAATTGTGGCATTAACAAATACAATTTCTCTGCGAGAAGAGTGTGTGAGTGTATGCGACTGTGTGTGTGTGAGTGTGTGTGTGTGTGTGTCTGTCAAATACCACAAATGGCTGTCAGTCAGTTGCAGCTCTACCAGCACTTTTATCTCTTTTTCTCCATACACTCGAACCACTGTCAGTTTGCGGTCTGCCACAATGCCCCCATCGTACATGCATCATGATGATTGATTGGCTGCTTTGATTGATCGTTGACCAGGCAAAGCGTGAAGTCCGGTAAAGTGCGGTGTATTGTGGCGACGTTTTAGCGGTTTTTTCAATTTCGAACCAGTTCAAAATCGATGATCATCATCATGATGTTAATCTTGTTAGTCACATTAACATTAACATTAAAAAAAACAAAAACAAAAAAAAAAGCACAAACACACACAAAGATGAAGTGTGTATGAGTACACTCAACGTAATTGCTAAACGGGGAAAGGCTGAAAGATATTCACGTAATTGAAATATAGTTGTCAAAACAAACTCAAAAATCACTTGAAAAAAATCTTTGTTCAAGTTTTGACAGACACACGACAAGTGCTGTTCGATAAAAAAAACAAATGCTCAACGATCCAACTCGAAAACAAATGATAGCTTCTGCGTAGAATATTGGAATTACTGTTGATTATTCTCAGTTTCATAACTTCTCAAAGTTTAAAAAAATTGTATTTCTTTGTGTTTTCTTTTAATGTTTTTTTATACCCTTGCTCAGGGTTTTTTAACTTTGTCACGAAATGTGTAATTCATGGAAGGAGCCATCTCCGACCACATAAAGTATATATATTAATCAGGACGACGAGACGAGTTGATATAGTAATGTTCATCTCTCCGTCCGTCCGTCCGTCTGTTTACATGTAAACTAGTCTCTCAGGTTTTGAGCTAGGTGAATGAAATTTGGTATGGAGCCTTCTTTTTGCTGCAGGCAGCACATATGTCCGGCCGGATCGGACAACTATATCATACAGCTTACATAGTAAAAGTTCTTGTATGGCAAACTTATTTGATTTTCAACGTATCTGGATAAAATTCATAAGTTATATGTAAATATATACATATATATATTATATATATATATATATTATATATATATTTCTATATCATAAAGCTCTGCAAGGGTATGTAAGATAGAAGATAGCCTTTCCTTACTAGTATTTAAAATTTTTGCAGCTTGTAAATAGTTAAAGCTCGATTTCGTAAGGTTTTTCGCATTTCGTATACGATTTACTCATCATCATCATTTTATATTTTCGAAATTTAAAACAAAATACAATTTATTTTATTATCTTTTTAAACATTCTTTGTATACTTTTTCATTCCCAAAATGTTGCAGCTTTCTATCCAAAGTCTTCAGGAAAAATCGAAAGTTGCAACTCAATTTTCTTGAGTGTTGCTAAAACGCATTTCTGAATCGATTTACTTGTCTCGAAATTGCTACAACAACAATATTTATAATAATAATAATAATATAAACTTAATTTCATCAACGGCGCGAACATTACAAATTTGTTACGCGTGCGCAACAGCTACATGCGTCGCGTCGCTGTCAGCGTCGACGTCGGCGTCGACTGCGCACATTTTTAAGTCGAAGCGCGCGCTTTGGTTGTTTGTTTAGTCAGCGATTTTCTATTTCACTTTTGATTTTCACATTGTTGTTGTTGTCGTTGTTGTTGTGGTTGTCGTTGTTGTGATTCGAATATCTAGTACAGTTGCAGTTGCATTTTCCGTCCGTCTGTGTGTCCATCTGGCGGCACGTCTTTGTCAGGGTTGCCAGCGTGAGTTCATTTTAATTGCCAACGCATTCCGCTGCTGGAGTCGACTCCAAGCTTGGCCCAAGGGGCATTCAAACTTTGTCACGCTGTTTGCAACAGGCAGTCGAAGGTCTACACTATGTGTAACAACAGCAGCAGGCGCTTTGCCTATCGATACTTTCGATAAATGACATAAAGGTCTACAGTGACATCCCAAATATGCATAGATATTTATGTTAATGGCAGAAATACATGAATTACGCAAAAAGTTTTTTTTTTTTTTCTTATTTTCTCTCAGCAACAGGTATTTCTATCGATAGTTTCGATACATTTGATACATTCTCCCAGCAGCGGCGATGCCTTTCGATAGTTTCGATAAGTAATATTTAGATTCTGCAATGGCAAAAATATAATTTAATACTTGTCTTTCTATTGAGAATCTTTAGAGCTGTCTTCTCTTTATTTCTCACAGAAACAGAAACAACAGGTCGATACTTTCGATAGACGGCATTAGAGATATTTAATGGCTTCTCAAATAAGCATCAATATTTATATTTGTGGCAAGCAATAAACAAACTACGCCAAGCCCACAGTTAAAAGTTTCAATATAAATCTAGCTGATTATATATATTCAAAAAATAGTTACATAAATTATTAGCACGCAAATTATTTCAGTTATGTCAACAGTAATTTACCGATAGTATCGATTGTTATGCAAAAAGCGCTTGCAACATCAAGAATTATGGCACCAAAAGGTCAACAATTAACTGGTTTCCATAGCAAATATTTTGTTAACTCATAAGCCAAGAAAAATATTGCATTCAGCTCAGAATAGCTTTTGTCTAACAACTAAAGAAAATAAATATGTGCAAATAGCTTCTTCTGATGAGTTAGGAAACATAAAATATGAGTATTATGTCTTGAAAAATAATTTTTGATTTAGCGCCTATTCATTACTTATGGCCATTTAAATACTCTAACGAAGCCGACTTGTCCAAGTCGAATTCAGTGTGGCATTCTCTGTGAATGATTAGTGTTTAGATTTAACTAACTGAATTTTCAGTTTTGGATTGTTTTTTATGGTAGTTGGTAGTTAATTAATAGTCTCATTTCCCACATTTTAATTTTTTTATGTTTTACCCATTTCCATAAACAAATGTGCATTTTTATCAACATTTAACTAGCAAGCTGACGATGCAAAAATCTAAATGGTTGTGAAAAGTATGTTTTATTTTTTTCTGCAAGCTGTACTTGAATTAAAACATTTTTTTTTTTATTATTTTAAGCTGCTGTAAATCTGTAAATATGTGTAAAAAAAAAAATATTATTTTTCGCCTCATTAAGCAATAACATAAAAAGGGCATTAAAGTTTCGTTTCGAGAATTTGTTTGAGGTGTTTTGTGATTTTCGAGGCGCAGTCAACTTCTTTCCAAGTATTTATTTATATTTCTCGTATTATTATATGTGTCTGCTTCTCCGCTTTTTCTATTTCTATTACTACTCTGTTTTAGCCAGTTGCTTTTGTTGCTGTTTTTTTTTTTTTTTTTTCTGAATTGCTGGTTTGCCTATTTGCAGTCATTCTGCCACATTTGGCGGCAAACAAATTAATTTTTGCGCCTACATAAAGCTAATTGACTTGAATAGGCGTCCGTTCGTCTGTCTGTCTGTCTGTTCATCTGTTTGCGGCTCTTAATTGTGGCCGCAATTAATAAAGCCGAAGCTGAAAAGGCAGCTCAACATTATCTGCATCTTGGGGAACGCACACTGTGGCGCCACCTACACAACAGCAGCAGCGGCAGCAGCGGCAGCAATGAAAGCCGACAAAACGACGCTTGACCTACAAAAATTGAGGGGCGTGGTGTGGGCGGGCGAACGACCCACGTGAGGCACGTGTGATTGGGTCAACTCAGCTGGCGCCTTCAGCGCTTCGGAAGCGGATCAAGTGCATGCTACACATTCGCACACACGCTCAGTGACACGTGAGAATTGGGCGTGTATTTTGAGGCGAAGGCGATGGCAAAACTATGCCAAATGCTTTAGTTAATTAGAAATCAATTGAAACGTATAAGTAAACTGCAACTGCAACAACAACAACAACAAAAACAACAACAACAGCAGCTGCAACAATTGCAGCAACAACAACCCAAAGTGGCGCGACCCAAATAAATTTCCAATTGCCCCCCTGCTGCGCCTTCACCTTCGTCGTCGCTGGGTGGCGGCGGCATGCAAACCAAAACTGAGTACAGACAACTGAGAACTGAGAACTGAGAACCAGTTTTTTAGTGCACCACTAGCCTCTCGCTCACCGCCCCTTTCCCCTTGCCACCTGCCCCTTATCGTGGCTGCTGCTGCTGCTGCAACTACTCCTTTATCGTTCATTCGCTGTGTCAACTTGGCTATCTTAAAAATGCTTAATTGCTCGGCTTGCATACAAAAAAATAATCAAAAAAAACAAAAACTATCTACGGCATGCCGAAGATTTAAATACCCTTTGCTGAGAAGCCCTAACTCCGAGAAAACTATTCTTGGCCTGAATTCTAATGTCAAGACAATTTAGACAGAATAATAACAAATATTAAGATACAAATATTAAGTATTAACATTCTTAAATTGGTAGAAATATATAGAAGAAAGTTAGAGCTCACAAACTGGGAGATTAGTTGAAATAACTACTGATTAATCTGATAATAACATTTCTATATGCTTTTCTCAATATGTTACCAATTGTATGACACAACCTAAGGACCATTTGCAAGGGTATACAAATTGAAAGGTGTAAGGAGAAGCGGTTAAAATGCTACAAATCCGGCCAATCTGAACACATCGTCCATCCTCGTCGTATCATGGTAAACTCGTCCGTTCTCGAAGCTGAAGATCGTTTATCGAAGAGGTGTCATCGCTAAGAGATCGTTAAAACGTCTTCTTATGGCACCCAACAGGCAACAGTTGTGATTGAGGGGGGGGGCTCGTATTACTCGTATTATTAATTATATAGGGGGATTATCATTTGTAAGCTGTTAAAGTTTTGGTCAATCAAGTTCTTAATCAGGTTTCAGATGTATGTATCAATTAGGGTCTTTCGTTTTTCGACAGATACTAAATATAAATACCTGAATTACAACACAATTAATTAGAGGGCCACCAGAGTTAATTGAGTATTATAAATATTCCCAGGTGTCAATCATTCAATATTTTCAACAACTTGATTTTCTCTTAATATCTTCGGGCTGGTTTTTCTTTTATATAAATCTTTGATTCCGTATAGAAAGCAGGGAAACTATTCTTAAAGAGAGATTAGGAAAATCTTTTCTATATCAATATTCCATATAGTATTAAACCTAAGCGTCGACTCCACAAATTTAGTACTCAACTTTTATAAATAATTTGATTGATAGAAATGAGTAAGTATTTATTATTATTTATTTATACTTTATCTACTGCAAGAAACCGAATCCGAAAATAAGTTATTTTATGTATATAGAAACTATCAAAGAACATTCATTCACATTTATGAGTTGATTCATTAGCGTTATGTCCAATATTTGTTCTATTAGATATGATAAAAACTTGTAAGGAAAGGCTTTCTTCAGCGCGCCGAGGATTACATACCCTTGCAGAGCTATAGAATATCCGAACCGATCTTAATGATTGAAGGTGTGCGTTTAGAAATAACACTTTTCCATATAACTTGTAAGTTTAGTCAAGATGCATTAAACATCAACAAAATGTTCCATACAAAAACTTTTGAACTGATTGTTCCTATGCGAGCTATAAGATATAATTGTCCGATCAGGCTGGTTCCGACATATATGCTGCCTGCAGCAAAAAGACTCCATACCAAATTTCATTCAGAGACGACTTTGCATATAAACAGACGGACAGATAAAAGTGGCTATATCATCTCGGCTCGTCGTCCAAAACAATAATATATATATACTTTATGGGGTCCAAAACGGCTTCTTCAATGCAGTACACATTTCGTGACAAAGTTATAATAACCTTTGCAAGGGTATAAAAAAATACTCCTATTAATCATTGGAGCTATGCGCAATTGGAGAGTTAAGTATTCATATCAATTTTTCTGTTTTTGTTTATAAATGGATTGAATTGTTGTAGGTATTTTCTTGATATTATTTGAGCATAATAAACAAATGAATTGAGTTGAAAAATTATTTTCCTATCGTATATCGAGAAGAATGCAAGTAATTCCTTTGTGATTGAATTATTGCAACAGACACGGACGCTGACACTGACACTGACACCTACACCGCACACACACACACACTCACACACACACACACACACAATGCTATTCTTTGCCCTGCACAATTATTGTTTAGTTCAAGTTCCAGTTCAAATGTGTGCGAGTGTGTGTGAGTGTGTGTGAGTGTGTGTGAGTGTGTGTTTTACACCATGCAATTTGCATGCATGACACGTTCCTCGACTTTGAGTTCGACTTCGTCACCTGTCGTTACTTCTTGTAGAGGTTACCCCCCGCCCGCGCCACCAAGCCGGACCCTGAAGCGACGACAACAACGCTTTATATATAGCAACCGCAACAAAGACAACAACAAAAAATCAATTAAATAAACGGCTAAGTCGATGAAAATCTTTGGCTATAATTGAGTTACCGAGCTGAATGAAATTCTTAGTAACCGCTGGCAGGCGCTGCTAATCCAGTGCACTGAACAAAAAAAATGCAGTTTTGAAAGTTGCTTGCATTTTTCTCTCTCGTAATTATTAATTAATATATTACTTGTTGTTCAATTAATTTCAATTCAATTAATTCAAATTTAATTTAAATTTACCATTAATCAAGCTTGCTTTGATAGTAGATGCGGACTACTAACTCCCTTCTAGTGGAGTACAGAAAGGATAGGAATCTAGGAACCTAGGAATCGAACCGTCTTATTTCAAAAATTTCGTTCTTCAAATATTTTTCTTGGCTTTTAATTTTTCTGAGTGTAGATCTATGATTTTGATTTTGTTGTTTGAAATTCTTCAAGTTGTGCATGCCACACCGGAGATGCTGCAGTGTCGTGTTGCAGTGCGTGGGCGGGCCAGGCTTTAATAGAGATGGGAAATTGTTAAAGGGGAGGCGCATCTAAAAAGTTGCAATTACATTTTGCCGCTTCATCGTGATAAACTTGGCGTCGACGTTAACGTTAACGTTGACGTTGGCGTCGCTGCCGCAGCCGCTGCTAAACGTGCAGCTTTGTGTGAATTTGCAATGCGTGCAGCAACAACAAGAATGCGGTCACAGTTCATTGAACCGCTAGCAAATGCAATGCAACTTAATAATGAATATCATGATGATGATGATGATGCTGATGCTGATGCTGATGATGGGAATGAGGATGATTATGACGCTGCAGATGCACATGATAATGTTGATGTGGTTTCAGTGGCACTGGCAACTTGCAACTTGCAACCGGCAACTGGCAACTGGCACTTTAGACTGTCAGAGCTAGAAGGAGAAAAAAAAATGGGAAAAAAATTGCCTCCAGCGGCTCCAAGTCTCGAAGAAGGAGACATAACGATATGCCATGTGCTCACATTTTACATATTATATATTTTTTATATAAGTCCATCTAAGAAATAAATAAAATAAATGGCAAAGAGAGAGTGACATAAAGGAAAATTCCACGATTGACAAAGCAACGTGAATTGAATTAAAACTGTCAAGTGCATTTCCAATAATTCAAAGAATATCTCCTGGTTTTGGGTTGATAAATAAGACTCATTCTGAAACAAATTATCAAAAAAAAATTTTAAAATTCTAAGAAACTTCAAATAACGAGAAAAAAATTATCTACACCATTCAGAAAATATAAAACTTCGGCTTTAGTATTATTGGAATTATTATACCCTTGCAGAGGGTATTCAAATTTTGTCATGAAATGTGTAATCCGCCCACATAAAGTATATACATATTATTGATCAGGATGACGAGACGAGTTTATATAGCCATGTTCGTCTATCCGTAGGCTTATACGCAAACTAGTCTCTCAGTTTTTGAGCTAGGTGAATGAAATGAATGTTGGAATCGGCCGGATCGGACAACTAGGAACAATCGGTTCAAAAGATGTTTTTTAATGTTCAACGAATGTTGTTTTTATTTTTAATTATTTTATTTTTGAAATTTTGTTACAAAGTTTTTGCTTGAATGTTTTAGAAACATTTATACTCTTACAGAGGGTATTATGATAATGCGGTGTACCAAATTTGCTATAGAAACTATTTTTTTTTCGTTCGAATTACTATGTCTTATAATATAAGAGGAGAGTGTTTGCTTTTGGATAAAAATAACTAAGATCAGACAGCTAACTCCGATAGCAACAATCGGTAGTTGCAAAGGAAACATTATAGTTTTTCAAGATATCTTTATGAAAGATCGAAGTACTATATTATATAGGAACAATTGGTCTAAATAAATCAATTTCAAAACAATTTTTCAGCCTTTCCGTAATAGTTTCATTACTTATTTATCACACACTAATACTAATCCAAAACTTCAGCTTCTAGTTTGAACTCATTTTGAGCAAGTTAATAGAGCGAAAAATTCTGAATAATATTGTATAAAATTTGTATTTTATTTAAATGCAGTAAATTCATTATAATTGTTCGCAGTTCGGAACAGTAAGGAACCTGAGTAAGCCCAGAGCTTAGGCAAAGCAAATGCTCAGCTCGTGATATTTTCTCGAAATAAGAAACGCAATTATTATTTTATGGTCTAAACGTATTGACGCCCGCGCCAGGATAAGCTGTCAGCTGCATTAATCCTTTTTCACTATTAATAGCTATAAAAAACTATCTGCTCCTTAAAGTGCCTTAAATACACAAGAAATGCATCCCTCCGGGTAAATTTATGCCAAGCAACCCGGGAAGCTCTTCGTAAGAACTGCCAAACTACACTCAGAAAAAAGGCAGAAGTTTTGAACTCTTTTTCTTCCAATTTTGTTCAATTGTTCTTAAAGTTTTAGTGAAAATCAATCAGGAATTGATTATTAACTAAACCTTTTCTTAAATTTTTTGTGATTAAGGTATTCAATATTGGCATTTTTTCTCTGAGTGTAGGGACTGTGGGCGACCCACTTGCTTATCCTTGAACTCCAAAGTGAAACGCACTGTTCTGACCTTTCTGCACACAAATAAATGCAATATTTATGCACTTGTGTATACAACAGCATGTTTCCTTAAAGACAGACAGACAGCTGCAGAGGAAGCAACTGAGACAGAAACAGAGACAGAAACAGAGAGAGAGAGGGAGAGGGAGAGGGAGAGGAACCAGAAAACTTCCTTTTTCTGGTTGTGCAACGCCCACGTAGTAGTAGTAGATGCTATTAGAGCTGGGTGCGTGACACTAGCAAGCACGACTCAACACAACGTAAATAAGGATTTCGTGCGTGTTAAGCACAAACTTACATTATCATGTCAGGGTTTATTTTACTTAAAAAAAAGAAAGAAAGAAAATCAATCAAATATTTCCTCTTGATAAATCCATCCTTCTTTTCTAGTTTACTTTAGTTATATTCTTTCTTTTTCAACATTTTGACTCCATGTTTCGATTTTGGATGCAGTTCATCAGGAATTATACAATTATTTTTTACTCAACCGCAGATTTCCTAACCTATGAGTTTCAGTTTCGAACCGGTTCAGCAGGAATCGTAGCTAAGCAAGACAACGCAATTTATTAACAATATATTTAATGGAAGCATTTTCTTATATAGTTTTTATTTCGTTAATGTCGTGCGTGATTTGTGATACATTTTTCGTCTATCTCTAACGACTTCCTGTTCTTCTTCTTGTTATTGAAGCTCCTGATCTAAACTTGTATTTTTTTGTAGTATGTGAAAAATGCGTGAGAAAATTGGCTGAAACAACAAACAATTTTTATTTTTTTATTCCTGTTTAGTTTAGGAATAATCGCTGAGAAGGATTAATGTGAGATGTTTCGGGTTTCAGTTACTCAGTTGCAGTATCGTTTTGATCGTTTTCTTTGGTTTCTTCGCTTCTTTCGCTGCCTTTGATCTATTTTTGGGGACTGTCTCGCAGCGGTGAGCAAATGGAGAGCTAATCATGGGAAGATGCCACTGCTGGAGCGGAGGAGAATGCGAAACTCGTCGGCAACCATTTAAAAATAACAAACACAAAATCCACAGAAGACAAAACGTTGCGCCCATGGAAGAAGAGCCTTCTTCTTCTTCTTCTTCTTTCTTCTCAAACTCCACAAATAAATCAAATGATCGTTTCTTCAGTGCCAAGCGAAGCAATGCCTGCCGCCTGAGGAGACATTCAACAGTCTAGTCGAACAGTTAGTGGCCACAAATATAAAAAGAGGAAGCATGTAAATAATCATATTCTATTCTCTAAAGGAAACAAACCCATAAAGAATATATATTTTTGATCAGGTCGATGAGACTAGTCGAACAGCCATTTCCGGCTGGCTGGCTGGCCTTCTGTCCGTACAGTTTCCCAATTTTTGAGCTAAAGGAAAACTTTTAAGTTAGATCTAAGAGTATGACCAGTAACCATAAGATTTCTAGTTACTAGCGGGAGATTGTCCTGTGTAAAAACCATTTTTAATAATAATTTATTATTGTATAATCTTAAAGTGGTTAGAAGAAAGAAGCATTGAATCTTGGTCTATATAGGATATGCTTTTATCTGATATTTTTCATGGGAAAATCATTTAAAAAATTATTTTAATATTCATGATTCGAACTTGGATTTTCCTTTACACCAGTTTTAAGCTAAAGGCACGTCCAAGTTCTGAAACTTTTAATTTTGAAAAACAAATTTTCGAACATTTATTATTTAATACGAGAATATATGTATATATTTTGTAAATTGAACCTTCTGTGAATCAATATCTTGGTTCGAATTTTCTATACAATGTTGACATCTCGACTTCAAACCGTTTCGGTTGCAAAACCGGTTTGCAGCCTAACCCAACCCCTTCGAGCGCAAGGCAAAGCTTGGAAAATACCCAAAAAAAAAAAAAAAAAAAAGAAGAAATAAACACTTTTGTTTGAGAAAAGGTAAAGAGATAGATAGATAGAGAAAGAGGGTAAAAGAGGAAGCTAATGATAAGACGCTTATCAAAAAAAGAAAAATAAAAGAAAAAAAGGGAAAATACAGAAAAATTTATATTAATACAAATAAAATATTAGAAACTTACCCAAAAGCCAAACGAAGAAAGTGAACAACTTTTAATGCGGATAATTTTTGATGTTTTTTTCTTTCTTATTATTCTTGTTAATTCTGTTTTGGTTTTTGTTGTCTGCTGAAGAATTGCAGAGGAAAATTCGCCGAAACGAACCGTTATATTATTCTAATTAAAAGTTTTGGCTTTTAATTAAATAGAAGAGACAAGTGTTTTTGGAAGGGGTTAAAACTTTGCGCTTGCGTCAGCGTCAGCGCCAACGTTAGCGGCGGCAGCGGAGCGCCGCCTGCAATTGAAATCGAATTTTCCAAAAAAGAAATAAAAACGGAAAGAAAAAGAAGAAACAAAAACAGAGAGACAGACACACAGACAGAGCTGAGAGCAGAGCGATAGAAGACGCAGACCAAAGCAGAGGAAAACGAGTTAACAGACCCAAAGAGACAACAAGACAAACGTCGCAGTCACTGTCGCTGCAAGCGGTGGCAGAGATAAAAGCAAGCAGCGACGTCTGCGTCCAAACGCTTGCAGTTGTTCTTCTTGTATTTGTGTATTTTTTTTTTTTTACTTTTTGTTTACGCTCAACTTGGAAAATTGCATTTTCTTCTTTTTTTGTGCTTTTAGCCAGGCTTACGTTATTTTTATTATTATTATTTTGAGGCGTTTTTAGTTGCGCGCGCGCATCTCGCAACCAACAAAAAAAATATTAAAAAAAATCAACAAACTTCACACCAGACATTTAGAAGAAAACAATAAAAAGGAGAACCAAAACAAACTTAATTATTTGTGTAAACAAAAAACACACTTTATTTGTTTAAATTTCTGTCGAGCTGCTGCTTTCAAATTATTATTTTATGTTAATTATTTCTTTTAATTCCGTTTTGTTAGTAGTTGTAGTTTAGTTTTGGTTCTTTCGGTTAAAGCACCGCAGTGCGAGGCGACACAACACGACACGACACAGAGACCGCGCGCAACGAAAACAAAATGAAGACTAACAACTAACGTTAGCAATGTGCTTGCAAGCGCAACGCCCCAAAATACCAAAATACCAAATTTCAAAAAAATACGGTTAAAAAAATACTATACATTTTGTCGTCGCTTGGACTTATAATTTGTTTTCTTTCGTATTTTTTTATTATTTACCTATGGTATTTTGAATTATTGTTGTTATTATTTTTGCATATTTAAAGTATATTTACTTGTTTACACTACGCACGGTCATACTGCTTGGAAGTGTTGCCAGACTGTTTGAGTCGACCAAATAGCGTCAATAAGCAATTTGCTTGTGTAATCTGAAAAGCTAACACTAGCTGGCGCCACTTTGCACGCTTGCCATAAGAAATAAAAACAAGAACAAAATAAATCTAACATAAAGAAGTTTGCATACCCTTTTAGGACACACGATGAATAAATCATTAAAGAATAAGCGCTTATCAAAAAATTTTGAATTTCTTTAGTACTTGTTTTTAATAATTATTGTCTTTAGCCGTTCCAAAATTTAATATTCAAGTAATAATTTTAGTAATATCGGGTGCTACCTAAGAGCTTATTTAAAAGCTTTTAGTAACGTACATATAACCACAAATATTTTTCAATTTGATTTAATTTTGTTATAATTATTTACTATTTTAAATTAATTAATAAAATTAACCCAATTAATAAAAAAAATTTCGAACATGCAAATAAATAATTGTATTGCTGCAAGCTGCAAACTGCCTAAGAAAATCAATAGAGCTAGCAAGCTTTTAGAGTAGCTTCTTACAGCTACTCGGTCAGCTGGGACGCTTTTTTCTGATTCTTCTTCTTCGACTTCTGCTTGTGCTTCTCTGTTTGCATTTGGCAAAAGCTGCGCCCGCTGTGTTGTCATCGTTATGTGTACGCATTGTTGCTGTTGCTGTTGTTGTTGCCTGAAAAGCTCTTTCAACTTTTCATTTAATAACTGAGGGGACTAATTTTCTATTTGGTGCAACGAATTGACACAGTTCAAGTTTAATCTAATATAATATACAAAACGTAAAGGATAAACAATAAAATACACTGCATTCGCAATGGCATTGAAGTGATTCAAGCTGAGCCCCATTCGAATACCCTTTCGATTCGATTCATTCATAAAATTGTGTGAGAAAATTCAGGAGAAATGTCAACCGAAAGCAATACACCCGTGGATCCACGTGTTCAGGTATACAAATTGCCACTTCCTCCTTTCTTTGTAGTTCGCCCACATTATTTTATCATCCTCATATCATCCATTTAATATCTCATTATCAGATCGAACTGGAGAAGTTGAACACGGCAACAGACAATATCAACAAATACGAAGTGGAGCTCGATGTGAGTTGTTATTGATTTTTTAATACTCTGTAAATATTCAAGAAATGCCTCAGAAATCATGTTAGTACGAGTATATTCAGAACTGCAGTATAAAAATATACGATATAATGAAGATCAGCATGAAGACTCGTGTCAATTTATAAGAGCGGCTAGCTTCGGCATGCCGAACATAAGAATACCCTACAAAATTGTTTCTAAGGTAGGCCAGATTTTTCTCAAAAGTAGTAAAAAATTCGGTAGATTCGGGTCTGATTTTTATTAAAATATAAGGAAACTACAAGTGTATGTAATAAATTTCAATAGAATATTTCTAAAAGCCGAAAAGTAGTATGCTCAATATAACTTGTACAGGGTTAATTAGATATAGATATATCCGACTGATTATGCATCTTACAGTCATATGATATTACTCGATCTAGCCGGACTCTATATATATACATATGTAATGGTTTAAAAAAAAAGAAAAATTGTTTTTCTGAGCAATCTGATTTGGTTTTTTGGTTTTTTAAATTAGTGCTAAATTAAATTAAGGTTAATATATTTTTAAATACGAATTAAATATAATATAATTTCTTCATAAGGGCTAAAAATGAAAACATTCTTACATATTTTCTGCCACACAAAATATTACAGACTTTTAGAGGGAAACAAGCTAAAATGGCAGCACTATCACTTAAAGAAAAAGATTTTTAGTACGGCCAATTTAAGAGATTTAATTTTGAAATAAAACATTTGAATTAGCTAGATTAATAAGGACTATATTAAATTTCTGGGTATAGTGTATCTTATAGTTTACCATTTTTTTTAACTAATTATTGTATAACTCAACGCCCTTGCAGGAGTCTAAATGCGAATTCAAACGCCTCTTGGCGGAGAGTGTGGTGCGCATAAAGGCCGCTGCCCACAAGCTGGGCAACTCTATAGACGCCGCCAAGCCATACTATGAGTCGCGGATATATGCCGCCCAGCTGGCCAAAGAGACACAGCAGGCGGCATCTAATCATGAGAAGGCCAAGTCTATACATGCAGCTGCCAAGGAGATGGTTTATCTGGCCGAGCAGGGACTCGGTGAGAAGTCGACACTGGATACCGCCTGCCAAGAGATGCTCAGTCATGCCGCTAGCAAGGTCAATCAGTCCCAACTGGAGGTCACCGATACTCGCAATGCCTTGAAGATGTGCCAATTGAAGCTGGAGGTGGCCAATAATCGTGTGGGCAAGCTACAAGGACAGCTGAAGCAGGCGTTGCGAGCCTCCAGGTAAAATTGTTCACCATTCTTCGAGGATTATTGTATGTCCTGGCAGAAAAACTCTAAGCTGAATAAGTATTCAGGTTTGTTTCAAGTTCCAAAACTAGCAGAGGTTTCGCGCTTTTTACTTCAGAATGAATAACACTCTAAAATGTAAATCCTACTATTAGGATTCGATCTGTTGAATCCTACTCCAAAAAGTAGACTAACCGATTTTCTGTGGAATTCATTCTTAAGTGAAATTTCAAGCGTTTTGGAATTTGGAACAGATCTGTATATATGTATTACTATATAGTACGTATCCTTTTCCCGGCATGCATTTAGCAAGGACTTTCTAAATTTTAATTTACAAACATATTTATCTACGTAGCTATCTAAAATTAATTTATTTTAAACTTAGTCTGTAAAGAGTATTTTAGTTTAATTTTTATTCTTTGTGATCTTTAGTTTGGAAGGTAAAACTTTTGCTTCTATTTCGTACGGTTCCTGACATTTCGAAATTTTCATTACTCAGTTTTCATTTGGGATATTCAAAAATTCTCATCTGAACGTAAAAAATTAGATTTTAATGTTCTTACCATTGATACTTTTATTCCTCTTGGTAGTTAGCAATATCCATGTGGAAATAAATAACATATTTATTCTATAGTTTTCTGTTCGATTGGTAGTACCATATCATAAAATGGAACAAATTAAGTAACTTTGTACAAGTAGAAAAAAAACCTCTTTATTTCTCTATGATATTTTTAAATTCCTTTCTAATAGAGCTCTCTTCCAAATATCACATCAAAAAGGGGGTTTCTTATTTTGCGAATTATTCCAAATTAATAAAGCCTATTGCGAATCCACGATCTATCGAGTTCCACCGCCTATTTTTAGAATCATTTAGAAATGAAGACAAAAAATTTTACTATTTTCTTTTTTCCATAAGGAATTCGGAACGGGCATAGGTACTGTATGTAGAGCTCTGCCGGGATAGCCTTATCCTATCGGCCATTGCCGAGTTTTTACGCTTTTCTCTTTCTTGGCTTTTACATCTTTTTTTTTTTGTTTTTTTTTTTGGTGTTTTCTTTTCAACTTTGGTTCGGTTCTATTCCGTTTCTTGTTTGGTTCTCTTTATTTCTTTCTTTAGATTGCAGCTGAGGCGCAATTTACTTTTGTTGAGATACCTTAGCATTTTGCACGCTTTGTATTGTACCCTGTGCTCGTGAGTATGCCTCACCTGCAGCCAATGCCACGCCCACTAATCTATTGCGGATATAACCTATTCGCCTATCCCGTCTATTCGAACGTATCGTCCTTGTCTATGAAAATGCAGGCCTTACTATGAGACCCGAGCGAATTACAACGGACTGTTGAAGGCACAAAAGTTGCGTGTGAACGAGCTGGAGGCAAAGGTCAGCGCCGCCAAATTGACTTATAACGAGGCACTGAAGAATCTGGAGCAGATCTCTGAAGATATACACAGGCAGCGGCAGCAGCGTAATAATTTGTTGAACTACGAGGCAATGCTGCGCCAGGTGGATGCTGTCGATGCGCTGACGGCGGGAGTGCTGGAACAGACGGAGCGGGAACAAGAGCCAGAGCAACTATTCCCGGCGGAGTCTTCCTCGACGGAGGATGAGTATCTGCGCATGCCCGATCAACTGGGCAGTGGTGGCAGTTCACCGCGCCAGCGACACGCAGATCCCCATGACTGTCCCCATTTGTTGCATGACTTTGAGGCAGTGCTGACGTTTCCTCAAAAACTGGCTGGCGGCATGCATAAATCGGCCAGTACCAGCGCCACCGATGGCGATAATAATCTCTTTGCCCAGGCACAGGGATTGCATGGTCCCTATGAAGTTAAGCCACGTTCTGAGTCCGGCAGCAGTTCCCTAGCATCGGCATCCGCGTCGGCGTCAACGTCAGCGCCGCCTGCAGACAACGACATTGATCAATGGACGGAAATACGTTTGTCCCATTCGGACAGCACCAGTTCGAGCTATTCGAATCAATCGCTACTGGAACAGCACGGCCTGGATGGTAGCGGCAGCTGTGGCCAAAGCTTGGGCTATGGCCTGGGCCTGGAAGCGGATGCGCAATCGCAGCATTCCACCTCCTCATCGGATGAGCCCAAGCGCAAGGTGACCTGTACTACCATATTCCAGGATGACAACAGTAGCGTTGGACTGTTAGGCCAACAGATGAGCCGCAAGCAGAGCCTCAGCCAGTGGCTGTCCAGATCGAATAGCTTCAAGAGCAGCGGACGCCGGCAGAGTCTGGATCTGCTCATTGATGCCGGGGACAAGGTGAAGGATGTGTTCAGCTATGGCTTTCAAAAGGTTGGACGTACTCTGGAGCGTAGGAATAGTGAATCCGAGATGGCCAACGAATGCGGTGAGGCGGATGCATTGCTAACGGGAGGAGCAACAACAACGACGACAGCGGCAGCAGCAGCGATGGGAGCAACTGTTGCTGCGGGGAGCGGCTTAACTGGCAGCAACAATAGCAGCAGCAGCGCTGGTGATTTCTTTCTATTTAGCAGGTCAGTAGGCGGCAGCAACGCCGGCAGCGGCGCCGGCGTTGGCGGCAGCAACAGCACCGCCAGCAGCCTTCTGTGCACGCTGCAAAATCGTCTGACAAAGCTCATTTGATCTTAAAATCGTTGGCATGGCGAACAAGTCGATAAGCAATAATCGATAAACGATCATCGATAAATACTGCTATTCAAAATTCAAACTGCACCCACCTAAAAAAAAATTCCAACTACAACTACTACAAGAACTAATAATCAGCTACTGCAATTAACTAAATTTCTAATGCTCGATAACAAAAAAAAAAAAAAATTTATAATACGAATTGGCTGCTTTGATTTGGTCTATTTGCTCTTTGAAAACACATTCCATTATAACCACAACTACAACAACAACTACAACAACATCAACTACAACAACAACAACTAACAGCATTGCACGCACGCACGCTTCTAAATAACAACAAAAAAAAAAAAAAACAATATCAAAAATCTCTACTCTCAAAAATTTGTATGTACTGCAAATATTTTATTTACCTGTGTGTCTGTGTCTGTGTGTCTGTATGTGTATTTGTGTATTTTGGCGCCATGAAATAATTTCCAAAAAGTTTTGAAAAGACCGTTTAAAAACTTAGTTTTTAAAGCAATTTCTTTCTCAAGCCTGCTCCAGTTTCCACTTCTGAATTAATTGCACTGATAAAGTCATTCGGTGGAAAACTTAAAAAGTATTTTAATTTAAATCCTATTCAAAAATTTGTGGACTTATTTCAGTTAAATTAGTTCGAAATCGGAGCATTGCTGTATATGTTATTAGATATCATTCGAAATTGCTTAATCTTTTATTTTTCGAACTTTCAAATATTTCAGTCACCTCATAATATATAATACTTCCAGTCAAGCAAATTTTCAAGTTGTTCCTATAATTTGACGAACTACAAAAAAGAAGATTAATTTGATATATTTGTTATATCAATTCTCCTAGATTTTGAATGGCTTCAGAACGGGAAAATGATTTCTTATTATTATTATTATTATGTTTAGCATCACTACATTGTCTTCTATATTTGTTTTTAAATATGCTTCAAAAATTTTTTCATCTTTTTGGTATTTTAACACTTATCTTATTTGTCAGAGTAAGTAAATCTTAAAAAAAAAAAAATATCTTTTTATATCGAATGTAAACTTAATATGTTTGTAATTTACACATATGTAAATATATTTGTTTTTTGAATAACTTTTTAGCGCTTCTATAATATTTTCATACTTATATAATTTTTGTTGATCAATTTTTTTCAAATTTAAAGTATTTTTTTTAAATCGTTTTTAAGATTTGGTCTTTTTTGAGGATTCTTTGGATATTTTCCTTGGCAGTTATTTCATGGTGCCGTGTAATTTTCTTGTGTGCCCGTTTCTCATTTCATGGTATTTTATTTTTCAATTGTTTTCCGCATTTAAAAACATTCCATCACGATGCCTCGCTCCATCTCTCTTTCATAATACTATCTCTTTTCGTCTCTCTCTCTCTCTCTCTCTCTTTCCCTCTCTCTTTATGTGTGTAATATTCATTGTATCCGTTGCTGTCGCTGTCTCCCTTTTGTATGACACTTACAACTACAACAACAACAACTACTTTACAGATCCTCAGAACCAAAAGAATTACTGTCCGATGAGCAGGTTGAGAATTTACTGTTGAACCACATGGTTGATGAGCACGGTGTCATTATAGTGGAGGAATTGAAATCACCGACAACAACAACAACAAGAGGCATGCAACAACCGCTGCAGCAGCAGCAACAGCCGCAACAACAACACCATCATGCCCTGAGTGTAGCCGGCGCTGCACGTGCCGCGTTAATGTTTTGAATTAGTCGTAAAAACTGTACTTAAAGCGAGGACCTGTTGCACAAGTGTGATCATAGACCATTTCAAGCAATTAGTATGAGGCGTACACATATCACTCGACATCATAGAATCCATTAAACTGTTGCTGGAATCTGAACCGGGACCGGGACCGGAACTGGAACCGGAACTGGATACGATGTTAAAGAATCCTTCGTCAAAATGTTTCGAATATATTCTGTTTTTATGCATAGTTTTGGGCTATGTTGTAATCCTAACATGTGCAATAATAATGTTATTTAGCGTACAAAAAACCAAATAGAAACCTTAAACGAACAAAAAAAAAAAAAAAAAAAAAACGAAAATCATAGTTACATTTTATGCTGTTCAGAAAAGCAATTAACTAACCTGCGCTAGTTAAAGGCAATAAGTATACAAATGGTTGAAAAAAAAAAATAAAAAATAAAAACATTCTCAAGAGATAAGCCACAAAATACAAAATAATTATAGAAATTATACAAAGTACGTTATAAATATACATATTGATATTGACATAAATAGCTGTTTAATTATATTAAAATATTGTTAATGATTTTCGGTTCTTCGACAAATAATTATATACGTAACACTGGGGAAACAGCTAATTTTGGAGCAGGGTTTCATAAATTACCAAATGTTAAATTTGCTCAATGAGCTAAAAAAACAATATTTTCTTTTCATGACTCAAACAAATTTTTAAATAATGTATCAAAATATCGTTTAAAATGTAGCTACAGATACCTGTCAAACCAAATCGAAATAAAATAGAAAATTCACATTTTATTAAAAATCATGTTCCAAAAATAATGAAAATTCTATCATATTTCAAATTCAAAGTACTTCCATGATTTTTTTTTTTTTTATAAAACATAATTTACATTTTCTATTGGACCAACGTTTTAAAATAATTAAAAGAATATTTACAAAAAAAAAAAATTAAAATCAAAAATTCTGAATTTTGTTTTTGGCATCAAAAGTGTCGTAAGAACTATTATTTTTTAATTTTTCTAATTCTTAACTCAGCTGTCCCATTAGTGCAAAGGCAAAATAAAAAAAGAAATAATAATATTAGATGGCTATCAATTCCTCCAAATATTATATGTTGTTCTACTGTGAAATATACAATTCATGGCTTTTTAAAAAGTTTTAAATTTTGCGGGTTACAGTATTTATTTTTAGTATTTTTAAGTCCTTTCGATAGCTTTTTTTTTATCGACATTTGTGACTAAAAATGAGAATAACAACAAACAGCTGATTATAAAACGCAACAAATTGATTCTATGCTTGAAATAAATGTAATTATTGTTTTTAGCATAATAAATTTTAATGTAATTGATGTTTACAGCCTTTTCAATAGTTAAAAACTATTTAATTTATTTTATTTTAATTTTGAAATCTAAGCTGTTGCACTTGCGCCTTATCGATAACAGCGGGGCAGGCTATCGGGCTATCGATAATTATAGCTGGTCCACTGTAACTAAACTCGCAAGATATTTCTGAAGAAAGAAACGGCGAAAAGCAGGCATAAGCCAATTCCGCTGCCAATTTGAACGACCAAAATCAGACTGAAAAACAATGAACGTGCTTCCGTTGTTGCAGTTGCTGCTAATGCAACTGTTGCTCACCGCAGCAGCGGAAAATCAAACTGCAAAAGTTTCCAATGCAACTGCAGCAGCCGTGATTGGTACAACAAACCAGAACAATAATAATAATGGCACAGGTACAGTTACAGTTGCAAGTACAGCTGCACCGCATGGTACCGTTACGGTGGTTAAATTGATGCGTACCGAAATGAAGAGCACTAAATTAACGGAACTGGCCAAGGTCAACAACACGGCGGAACAAGCTGCACCGGTGCTAGCCCGCAAGGTAACCAATACGGATACGGCCACATCAGCAACAACATCAACGACAACCACTTCGACGACAACAACAACAACAACCACTGCACGAACACCAACAACAGCAACAGTAAAGGCGATAACAACTGCAAAGATGGGCAAATTGCTGGCCGATGGGGTATCGCTGAGTGATATCAAGAATAACACCAACGCCAACAACAACAGCAGCAGTAGCAACAAGACGACCCCAGCAACCAATAGCAGCAGCAGCAGCAGCAGCACATCAACAACAACAACTACAACTACAACAATGCGTCCTAGTAAGCCGAAAGTAACTTACAGCATGTTTGTGCCAGTAGAGGGAGAAAACGATCAAAAATTGGGTCCTTTAACCAACATTGATACAGCCATAAAGCAAGATCCGTTGGCACAGCCTGTGCAACAATTAGGACCAGTAAATCGTAGCGAGAATGAATATATTGTGCCCATTGTAACGGTAATGTTAACTGTACCAATAGCCATAGCCATTTTTATCATTGTGTACAAACGTTTTCGGGATCTGTGGAGCACACGCCACTACAGACGCATGGATTTCCTGGTAGACGGCATGTACAATGATTGACGAAGGCGCCGGCAGAAGCAACAGCTGGGAAGAGCTGCTTATACTGCGGGTGGTGCGGCTGGTGGTACAGGCTGTTTATCAAGCGCCACCCCGCGGTTGCTTTAGCGTAAAAGAATTTGATAAAAGCGAAGCAATTGATTGCAAATATTATTAGTTATTTAAGTTGCTTTTTATTGTTTATATATATTCTTTTTTTATATATTTGTATTTTGCATGAAATGCACAGCGTAAGAGTGAGAGCAAAGCAAAACATGCGAGAAGACTCGAAGCAAAACAAAAAGAGAGATAGCCAGAAAGAAAGAAAGAAGGAAAGAGAGAGTGAGATAGAGGCAGGCTAAAAATATATACACATTGCTCAGTCAATTAAAAAAACATTGAAAAATATATATATAAATATTTAGATGGTGTATAAACTCTACATAAATATATATGTATCAGCTTTAAAAACGCGTGCTACTTGCGTATATATATATATATATACTTATATACATATATTCAAAGCGGCCAAATTGAAATGCAATAACTGAGAAATTTAAACTGATTTTTACTGTAGAGCATTTGATTTAATCAATTCGAATTTTATAAGCATTTTGTTAGATTTAGATACTCATTAAAAAAAAAAAAACAAAAAACAAAACAGTTACTCTATACGGAACACTGTAAAAAATATCCATAAAACTTGAAGCGCAATTATCAATTAATCATGAACTTACTATACAATAATATATATCTATATGTACACTAAAACTATGACCATAATGTGCCTTACCATCTCAGCTCTCAATATGCTGTATTTACATATAAATGTATCTATATCCGTATCTGTATCTATAGCTGTAACTGTAGCTGTATCTGGTAATCGTACTGATAGACTTTCAAAGCTCTACAAATATTTTGGCAATTCAATCATAGAATCAAAAAAATACTCCAAACACAAACAAGCAGCTATACAAAATGCAATTTCGGAATAGCCAGAAAAAGCATAGCGCGCATTTATTGCATATTAATTTGTTGTAAACGAAACAATTACAATAAAGCAAATTGCAGAGTAACCAATAAATAATACAAAACATTAATTTTATTATTTATAGAGGAAACAAAACTTATGATCCATTCGTTGAGAACTAATAAGAAAAACTAATGTGGAAAGGCTGACTTCGGAGCGCCGAAGGCAACATACCCTTGCCGAAGGGAATTAGCATTACTAAATTGTTAATAAATTAATTTATTTTGACCGATTGTTCTTAAGGCAGTTCATATATTATATAGTTGTCTAATTCACCCTGTTGCAACATATAGTTTCATAGTTTTATTGACTAATCTGAAAGACTTAGAACCCAATTTACACATAAACAGACAGATATGACTATATGTATGTGTATCGACACCTTACGGAGTCGAAGATGTCTTCTTCAATGCCTTATACACTTCTGGATAAAATTATAATACTCTGCAAGGCTATAAAAAAATCCAGTGACCGAGACCTGTGAGATCCAATTCTGGACCGATTTGCAGCTGTCATATGCGACGTATAGTTATAGTTAGAGTTATAGTCTAGCTCTAAATGGATAAACATTTTTATAATTTATTGACTTCTGATCACGAGCTTTTGTTCCTGATATGCTTAGAGCTGCAAGCAAGCAATGGCACTATCGATAGTATCGATAATTTTATTTTTTTCTGTTAAGCTGTTCTTTATTGGAAACTCCTTTCACAGAGTATATTTATACCTTTAAAAATGCGTAAGTATCCAAAAGGGAGAAGAAAGCATTCCCATATGTGTATACATATATATTCTTCAAGCTTATTTTCAATGTTCGATACTCTTCTCTTAAATTAGAAAAGCATTACAACCACAATTTTGAAGATCTAATTTTGACTTTCAATATACTCAGATAGGGTTTTCTTTGAAAATATCAGAATAATCTTACAAGTTGTTCTATAAGATCTTAAACTCTTATGGAGTCGACGTTATAACTATTGGACTAGTTTAGATATTGACTTGAAATTTTCAAATAGTTTTTGAGATATACAGACCAAGATCATGAAGTGAGCCCACACAAGTGAAGAAGTCTAGAATTTATTTGCGTCTCAGTTGTCAAATTATTGAAATTGCTTGACCTTTTGTTGCTAATAGATCACCACCGGCTGTTCCCTGATTAAGACAAATGTCCAACAACATGCAACACAGAGAGTATCACCTCCATCTCCATCTCCATCTCCACCCACATCTAACATACACCACACTACACCTCAAGGCACCCACACCCAGTTTGGCCCCAAGAACAAAGCAACTTTTGGTTGCTGAAGTGGTTTATAAATTATCTCCAGCTCCACAAAATTCATAGTTCGTTCATTTCTAATAATCTAAACAACAGAGAAAAAACAACAAAAAAAAAGAAAACAAAAACAAAAACTAAACAAGTGAGAGTGGTCCATTGAAGAGTGCTCGACTAAAAGATACTCTATATTCCAGCAAAAAGCAGTAAAATAAAAACCATAAATACTGTATTTAATAATATTATAAATTTTTTTCATAATTTAAAATTTGGTTTGTTTGTAATTTATTAAACTTTTTGAAATATCAATTAAAATTTGATTAATATTTTTTTTCAATTTTCAAAATAAAAACTAGTAGGGAATCCCTATGTCCTTTGCACTCAGAAAATTTCTTGTGACCGATTGTTCCTATTGCGGCTATACGATATAGTAAAAAGTAAAAGATCTTTATCTAACTTGTACAGCTTACCATACAACACTTTTAGACAACTTTTAGACCAATTCTTCCTAGGGAACGTGTATCTTAGTATCTTGTTGTAAATTTAATTTCAATTTCTCAAGAAACAATAAGTTTTCCATGCAACAACTTTTAATGCTGATTGTTTGTTTTTATGTCTGTTATAAGATATAGTAGTCCGATTCAGGCGATTTTAAATATGTGCTATTAATTCACTTAGCTCAAAAACTAATGGAATATGTTTTATAGAAACAGAAGACAGACGGATATAGTCTTATATATACATCATGTCGTATCTGTGTCCTGATTAAAAATATATATAATATACATTACATAATTCGTGACAAATTATAATACCCTGTACAATGGTGCTTAGTAAGCTGCTTCACTGTTCAAGTATTAGTAAAAGCCCGTTGCATCCTTTGTCACAAATTTAATATACTCTTTTAGAAATGATTACAGAGCATAGAAATAAAAAAAGAAGAAGAAAAATTGAAAATTGAACTGAAATGCTGCAGTATCCACGATCGTGTGTGTATTTGTGTGAATTTTCTTTAGTCGGATGCGATACGGAGACGCCGTAATCGGGAACGTGTGAAATGAGCCGAACAACTGCCTCGATGCTTGGGATTTCTGGATTGCTGTTCACTTGGAAACGTGCGCTGAACGCGTGCAGTGCTCATCGTGCGCTTTATCATATCGGTCAGATAGCAGCATCTATATCAATTAATTAATTAATACATTATCTATTAATATAATAATCCAAAATGCATCCTGCCTCGCCGCATCAACATCGCACGCGCCTTAATGTCAGCACTGCCGGACCTGGTAGTGGCCAAACACAAAATTCACCGGATTCGTTTACATTGAGTCCTCCGCCGCAGCAGCAGCAGCATCATCATCATCATCATTCACAGCAGCAGCAGCAGCAACAGCAGCACACGGTTCAGATTTCTTCCAGTACACATCCCTATCAGGGTCTCAAAACTTGTAAGAATCTAGAACTTAGCTTATAAAAGCCATAAATTTGTGTTTCCTTTAAACGTAACGTCCCAGTGTTACCAGTCTTTGCCCGGGAAAGGTCAACATTACTTGTGAATTTTTATATGTTCGCTTACCTTTTTCGCTCTATTATTTTTTGAAAAATCTTTTGAAAAACCGCTTGGACCCAATTGCGAAAAGGATATATTTCTCAGATATTTTACTATTTCAAGACCCTGAAAAGGCGAATTCTACTGATTTGTCATATTTTTATGGGACTTGCGGGTGAAATTTCCAAACAAAAGGATATACTTTAGAGATTACAGTAGGACTTCGAAACTGATTTAATTAGCACGGATTTTCCAAAAAAAATTTTTATACACTCACCTAAAACTTTAAAAAAAAGTAGTTTAATTTATAGATATTACACATAATTTTCATTACGGTCGATTTTTTAAAGAAATAATCTTAAACTCCACTAATTTTAAAAATTGTTTCATACTTTAGTTCTTTTAGCTTTTTTAATCAAACTGAACTGAACTTCAGATATAAACTGATATTTTTTTTAATGATAAATCGTTGGTTAGAAAAATATGAACTAAATTTATGAATATTTATACTAGCAAAGAAGTCAAAGAAGTTATACGAAACTTTAATGTTTATTCGACAGTTATTTGCCAGACATATTTATGATTCAAGTTATATAGTACATATATAAGATTATTTCTATATAAACCTATGATGAAAGTATACAAATTACTTAAATGAATTTCAAAGATATAAAGACTTTTCCAACTGCTTACCAGAAAAACTTATAGGAATAAATATAGGACTAATTTTTTGTTGGCCGAATTTTTCAGTTCATGCTCAACGTTTGTTTAGTTCATAAAATGCTCACGCCTGGCTAAAGATACAACTACAAAACACAGAAAAAAAAAAAAAAAAAAAAACGAATAGATACAAATAATTTTGTCCGTTTTGTGCGTGCTGCGAGCTAACAAATCTTCCATAAACCATAAATTCAATATTTATGTGATCGAAAATCATAATTCAAGTGCGAGGTAAATCAATTGGTGTTGCGGCAGCATCGCAAAATAAATAAAGAAGTGATTCATTAGATGGCAGTGTCCGTTCCAATATTGATGGAACTGTATGGATCAGCTCAGCTAGCTAGCGATCGACCACCTAGGAAGTATGCAATATAAACTATGGGTAGACATATAAAAATAAATACTAGTTGACGACGGCAGATGAGCCGATCCGTATCCGTAATACTCGTATTGTCGAAACTTATAAGATAAACAAAAGCTCAACTGAAAATAACCCTGCTTCCATATCTATAGACTACAGAGCACAGACTACAGACTCGTACTCGTACTCGTCTGTATATAAACATTCCATAAATGTTCCAACTGGCCTGTGGCCCCCATGGAGATTGTTTAGTTTGCTTTCGCCTCAGAGTATTATAGTTGAACCTGCGCTACCCACCTTACTCATTAAAAACTATAGAAAAACACACAGTTCTGTATATATATATATATACGATATACGATATATATATATATACGATATATGTATGTTTGAGTATTTCCTATGTATATTCAGGGCATAATTTAGCAATAAACAAATGCCTACTTATGTAGTTAAATAATGGACGAAAACAGAATGAACAAATACTATTTATCTTAACAATTGGGCTCAAGCGATTCTAAATATAATTGAAATTTATGAACTATGTTCATCATTTAATGGAAATCGTATTTTTCTTTGTTTGCGCTATTCATTAACTATTTTTAGATAATCACCTATTGATTCCTAATTTTTTAACTTTCTTATAATAATATACAAAATTAATTAAAAAACTTGTATATAAAGCTTTGATCCTATAATCATATATAATGATTTTTCAATTGATTAAAACCCGCTTATGTTTCGACAATTAAAGCTCCGGAAAATAGAACACCGACGGATTTTCTAGAGTTTTACTAACCAATACTCCAAAGATTTCGGTAACCTTTCGGATAAGTCTATTTATATAATGATGAGATGTCCTGGAAATCTTTCAATCGAAAACCAATCCAATTTCCAACCTCACTCTTACAAAAATATTTTTCGATGGTGAATTGGTTCGGAAACAACACTCCGAAAAATTAAACTTTTCTGAGACACCGTTCGATATTTTTTCGGAATCTCTTTAGCAACCAATGGAGTCCGAAACTAATTACAAAATCTAATTACGCTTCGAAAAACGTTTTTGACTGAACTATTTCAAAATCAAATCGATTTCCAGTTGATTTCGTGTGATTTCGAGACGTGCCTTTCCCGATTCCAGTGAAAAATCAAATGCTTGTCAATCTTCAGTTAAACAACAAACGGAAATCCTAGGCAATATTTGCTTCAACTGCACGAACAGCGAGCAACAAGTGGCACAACGCACAACGCACAGCGCACATGTGCCAGACGCCACGCCCACTGTTCTTCCGCCTCCAAATGCCACCACTTGAAATGTGTTTTCAATTGCTTGTGAATTTTTTTGCGTGTGCCTTGTGCATATTTTCGGAATTCTCAAACTTTTGGAACAGTTGTAGACACTTCTTTGATTCGAAAACCTTAAAAATAAGGTGGAGTTGCAATTGATTTTCAAGTAATACAACTAATCTAAAATTTCCAGACACGGAAAGAAACTTAAATTTACTTTTAATAATAACTGAACGTTTTAAATATATCCAGGTAAATTTTGAAAGCGCATTTTACGATTATATTGTAATTAAATTTATTTATTCCATTCCAAATTTCATTCATCCAATTCAAAAACTGAGAAACTTTTTGTTAAGAAGCAGCTAGGCAGACTGACAGAAGGACAGACAGTCATGTTTATATTGATGTTGCATCGTCCTGATATATACTTAAAGGGGTGGGCCTCTTTCAGTACATTACACATCGAAAGGTCTAAGGATCACAACAAATTCTGAACGACTTTCGCGAACCAAGAATGCAAATGAAATATATTTTTTAATTTCAAGAAACTTTGCTTAAGTTCCTGTGAAATCCTTAATTCTTTAGCAATAAAAATAGGAAATAGTATAAAAATTATAATTTACTTTAATTATTTTCTTACAGCTGAAAATGACGACATGGGCTGCGTGGAGCTGCTGGCTACGGCCATTTCGGTGCTGATCATGATCCTGACATTTCCCATTTCGGTATTCATCTGTTTCAAGGTAGTCTCCGAGTATGAGCGTGCGGTAATCTTTCGCATGGGTCGACTTCGCAGTGGAGGAGCGCGTGGTCCGGGTGTATTTTTTGTTCTACCGTGTGTAGATGACTATTATCCGGTTGACTTACGTACAGTCTCATTTGATGTTCCGCCACAGGAGGTACTGTCTAAGGACTCGGTGACTGTCACCGTCGATGCCGTCGTCTACTATCGCATCAGTGATCCTCTAAAGGCAGTGATTCAGGTGTCGAATTACAGTCACTCCACACGTCTATTGGCTGCCACCACGCTAAGGAATGTGCTCGGAACACGTAATCTATCCGAGCTACTCACCGAACGCGAGACCATCTCTCACACCATGCAAATGTCCCTAGACGAGGCTACAGATCCCTGGGGCGTCAAGGTGGAGCGTGTTGAAATGTAAGTTCCTCCTAAGTGCTATATAAAATATTTATATAAACTTGAATCTGTCATCTAATCCAATTTCATCCAATTTTGTAAGGGGAAACGTCTAATTTTAAAGATTACCAAAGCCAATTTTTACCCAATTGACTTCAAATTTAGTTTCAAAACTAGTTATTGAAATTGAAATTTAAATTTTTTATAAAAACACTTTTTATTTTGACTTTCCCCGGGCAACACCGGCTATTAGTCTTATAAAAGTCGAGACAAGACAGTAAGATTACACATTCTACAAAATTTAATGTTTTCATGCAGCAGCTATAAAGTCAGAGATAGAGAAAGAGAATGATGGAATAATTCCCAGAATAATTGAACCTTCTTTTAATAATAATTATGTATTAACAATTCATTATGTAATCATTTTAGTAAGGACGTCTCCCTGCCGACAGCGCTGCAGCGTGCGATGGCCGCTGAGGCAGAGGCCGCGCGTGAGGCACGTGCCAAGGTGATTGCCGCCGAGGGTGAGATGAAATCATCGCGTGCACTGAAAGAAGCATCAGAGATAATATCGGCCAGTCCGTCGGCATTGCAGCTGCGTTATCTGCAAACATTGAGCAGTATATCGGCGGAAAAGAACTCAACGATCATATTTCCATTGCCTATGGAGCTATTGACACCGTTCTTAAACTCATCCAACCAACTGGCGGCCAATGCCTATGCGAATGCCCATGGCCATGCGACACCATCGCCCCTCCATCGGCACCAGCATCAGCATCATCAGTGACGCTCGATGTCGGTGCTGCAGCCTTACCTGGAGGCACTGGGTCGCTGCGAGCTGCGTCGACAAATTGCTGGGAATGATGAAGTTGCTGATGATGACATTGTGGGCTATTTGTTATAATCGGTTATGATGTCGAGCAAAGAAAACTGCAAAACTATCGATAGTATTAATAATATAGTAATATATAATATATATAATACGATCATTTCGACAGTATCAATTGTATTGCAATATCACCTACTTGAAAAATATCTTAAAGTTACCACAATTTAACTGATAAAAAGGAGAAATAATACTTTGCAAGATCTTAGAAGCTTCTATAACTTGCTTTCCTTAAGGTATCTCAAATGTATAATGTGCCAAATCACAAACGATTGGTAGTCTATTACGAACAAAACAATATCAATACTATCGATAGAACCGATTGTTTTCACAGCTTTTCTCTGAACCCTATCGAGTGTATTGTTGTTGTATGTTATGTTTATATAGAGATAATAAAGTCCTTTAAAGTAAAGCTATGAAACCAAATTTTGTTATTGGACTTACTTTTTTTTACATACTTCGCAAAGTTAATTTTCTATTTAGTATATTCAAAATAAATAAATATCTGAAAATTTTAATCTTTTATTTCGCAAACTCATAAATGTATATTAAACTCATATTTGATGGTATTCACGTTATATTCATTTTTACTCTTAATTTAGTCAGATTTCAGTCAAATTTTACTGAACTAAGTTGAATATATTTTACTCTTACATATAAATTAAATTGCATTGTAGAATTATTAGAAGCCAATCGATATTTTAATAAATATATTAAATTATTTAAAATCTCTAGTTAATTCTGAGCATACCATTTTAAATAATAAAAAAAAAAGTTTTCTTTTTTGTTTTTATGACGCAACGCAAGATCTAACTTAAGCATATGATTTGGATTTTATGTATATATATAGATATATAGATATATATATATATATATATAGATTTTATATTGAATACAAAGTTTGAAACTTGAAACCTTATGAAACTATCTTGGGTAACTAAGATCAACCGCATGCTCGATTGAAGCCAAGTTTACGTTTTAGACTCAGAGATGGTTGTTCTAAGAGCTCGGTAAACAGGAAAGAGCCAAAATATTAGCGTCGAGTTTCACTAAGAGCCGGGCAGTTATAAAATAAGTGGAGGATAGTTTCCTCTTTTGCTTGGAGTCCCTCGACGTGCCTTTCCATATACTGGAAAGAGTATTCATCCGTAGAGTATGTCAGTACTGGACGTGGCTGACCTGATCCCCGAGCATCAGTTTGGCTTCAGGCGCTGTCATGAAACGCCGGAGCAGTGCCATAGATTAGTTTGATGCATACTGTACGCCTTCGAAAGGAAAAAAAGCCTACAGCGATGTAATGCTTGACATTAAACAGCGATCTGGATCTGCGATCTTGGATTATTACACAAAAATTAAGATGAGCCTCCTAGACGGACACTACACATTTCTGGCTTCCTATCTCAGGAACTGGGAGTTTCCGGTGAAATGCGGAGATGCAGTCTCTCAAGTAAGGTCAGTCAGAGCTGGAATCCCACAAGGTAGCGTATTATTTACACGCCTGACCCACCCGTCATTGATTACCCATTGATTGCAACCTATACAAACGAAACTGCCTTTCTAGCCACAGCCGACATAGCAGAAGAAGCTTCAGAAATCATTCAAAGGGAACGCGATAGTAGTAAATGACAGGCAGATGAGGTGGAACACCTCAGTTAACAATGACAAATCTACAGCTACAACCTTCACTCTAAGGTATGGAAACTCTCCAACAGTATTCCTTGATGGAGCTGCTATCCCAGGGGAAAACACCACAAAGTATCTGGGCATGACCTTAGATAGAAGACTAACAAGGAGGGACCATCTGCTAAGGAAGCAGAAATAGGCTGAAGTTAAGCTAAAAGCTTACTACTGGCTCATCGCCCGCAGATCTAAGCTACGTATCCGTTCGAAGCTCCTCACAGCAACAAAAGACTAATAGAAATGTTTGAATTGTTTGAAATGTCTCCAAGCCACACATAACTCATAAAAACAGTATCATACGCAAAGTACTGAAGATTCCTGGGGTCAATGATGAAGTCAAAAAGCACAGTACAAGATACACGAGAAGACTGGAAAATCACATTAATATTCTAACGCCCTCCCTACTGGATAATACTACATAGAGCACACCCGCTCGACCTTTGAGTTAACGATTGAGTGAAAGAAACACCTGCTCGATATGGGAAGATGATGATATAAATACCAAGTTAAAAACAATAAATTTAATTGATCGACAGATCTTAAATACACAATTAGTATTTAATATCTAATTATTTCCCTTAAATTTGATTGTATGCCTAGCTTAGTCTTTCTTTGGTTTTGATCTTGTTTTTCGCCAGCTGCTGCTGGGCTCAGATTGAAGTTGGTCATCATATTAAGATTAAGGCTAATAAATAAATACAAATACATAATAAAGTGAATGTATGAAACATTGAAATATATACTGGACTTATTATTTAAAAAATATTGGCTTCTGCCAAGCTGCAGAAATTTACAGTTGACAAAAGAAGCTTGTCAGCCCTAAAACAAAAAACAAATGAAATTTGGAACGTAGCCAGCTTCTTATTGCACGTAACCCATAATATAATTAATTATTACATTATTTTTGTTTACTAAGCAGGCTTTGACTTTTTGCAAGCAAACCGGGCCGGGCAGAACAAAATATTTCTCAGACTTCTACGAAAACTTCTACGGGATACAAGTATATATATAAACAAAATTTTATCATTTAATAGAGAATATAAAATTAAATTAATCTTATATTTTATTGAAAAGTTAATGGAAAATAAAAAACAAAACAAAAATATGAAGAGCTGCCAAGTAAGTAGATTTAATATAAAATCAAACTCCACAAGTCCAGCAATCTCTTGCAGAGGCCAAGCAAAAATGAACTTGACAAAAGACGTGAAAATGATGTGCGCTATCCTCAACAGTCGAAGGGCTACAATAATGGGCATGAAGGATCTTCTTGCTCGAACTTGCAGCGTCATGTGAAGCATGAAATGCAATCGAATCTTCCACCTATTCATGAAAGCTCGGAATCTGTTTGCAAATACCGTCAAGGATTTAATGCCACGTCCGAGTCGACGTCAAAGACTTATCAGCGATTTTCAGAGCATGAACGGAATTTAGGTCCAAGAACATCCTGTAGCACCTGTTGTCAGCACCGTGAAGCCAAACTGCAAGCTAAACAGCAGGAATTCGAGAAAAGAGAAAACTCTCCAAAAGCAGATTCTCCTCTGAGTAGCAAGTCTCGAGAAAAAATCGAAAACAACAGCAATTCTCGGCAGAAGCAATCGCTTACTCAGAACGAAGAGCTCTATTTATATTTGAAAAAATCTTCCGAGACTTCGATCGGCAACAAGTCGGGCAGAGACTTGCGGGAAATAGTCCGAAGCCAAATTAGAATGCAGGAGCGTTTGAAGAACAACACTGAGAAACGTAGCGCGGACTTGAGCTTGTCCTCATCGCAATGTGACGAGATTTCTTCAGAACATTCAGATTTTCATAAAGCCAGTATGGACTTACCAACCACATCTAATTCACAAGAGAATGTTGAAAAGTCATTTGCTGATTTGCTGCAGCATATTAATTCAGCATCCAATAAGTCGCAGGTCACAATGGTAAAATCATCTGGAACTCAGACGTCAGCTATGCCATTATCCTCTAGCATTGAAGAAATAGTACGGTCGGAAATCGTTTCGCCATTGGTGCAAAGAATTCACGGCTCTATAAAAAAGGATCTTGAGGAAAAAATGATCATGCTGAATGAACTGAACGAATTACCAGAGAAGATAGAAAAAATCCTAGGTTCTAAAAAGACAGAATAAATAAATCTATTTTAATTTCTACTATGCTGCTCGTACAATTGACCCGGCTTTCATATGGATTACGATTTGACCTGTTAACTGTTTGATTGATATATGGATTAACATTTGAAAACAAAAAAAATCTTGGTCCCTTTTTGGCCAAAACCACAAAAATTTTGACTTGTGAAACTTACGCATAAGGAATCAGTTTGTTTAGGGTTCGTCATTTATATGGATAACTAAACAAGAAATTGGTACAAAAACTAACTCCGGAGGGGTCCATTTTTGGGTCAAACTTCAAGGTAAATTTTGGACTTGTAAATAGACCCAAACGCTCAAAACTAATATATGGCTTCTTACAGGATATGTTAAAAAATAATGGAATAAGGCCGAGGCACGAAAATATATTAGGAGGGGTACAAAAGCTCAACCATATAAACCCTCCGGTCCCAAAAATATAAAATGGCAATCTTGAATCATGTTTTTTTAAATTATCTTACGAAGTTTAGTTAAATAAATTAATTTATAAATCTTGAAATGGTGCTAATATAATTGTCTTATATACTTCTTGTCACAATATGGGATTCAAAACACCTGCAAAGTAGTTTGAAACAGATAAACCAATAAACGATATTTTATATATATTCAAAAACTACCTCATTTATTGTACACATAAAACAATGTTACTCTTTATATGCACCCCAATATACTTATGATCAGCTCTGTATATATTGGACTATTATAAGTCAATGGTTGCTCAAGAGTATTACAAACTTTCCAATATGAACAAATGCTCTGTCAAAACTGCACAAATGCAACTCCCACAATATTTAGAGCATTGAATATTGCCCGTTATTAATCATCTCAGATCAAGCTTCCTCTCTAAAAACATATCCATCATACTAGATAAGCCCAAAGTGCGGATGCACTTTCTGATTTACATACGGAATATCATTTGGCTTGGGGCATATTATAAATATTGATTAAATAATTAAATCTATGCTGGCTTATAAATTTAATATTTTTTTTAATTTTTCCAATTCAAATACACTCCAGGTACAGTAAATATTTGTCAGTAAAATAAAAATTAGTTGATTGACTTTGCACACACAAAAACAAAGAAGATTTATTAATAAATATTTTATCAATTCAATAAAATATGCATGTATTGTGTAAGTATATATATATATATATGTATAGATATATATAGATGTATGTGCTTTTATGTGTATGTTTATATAAAATGGCTGTTATAAAATGTGTACAAAATAGTTGTGACTTAATAATATACACACATATATACACAGAAATGTAGTTTAATTAACAGAACTCAACCAGAGTTGGACATTTACATGGACAAGCGAACATATAAAATAGATTTTAATATACATAATGCATAATAATAAAAATAATAATAATAATAATGAATGTATTGCATGTATATGAGTAAGTAATTAGACTGTATAAAAGTAATTTGTAAATACTTTTTTTTTTGGGGATCTGCGGCGTTAAACTCTCCAAATATCGAAGTGTTATACACATTTTGCACAAAATGTTTGTAAATATTTTACAGAATTTCGAGTTTAGTTTGAAAATATTGCAACACGCTAGCTCATAAGTGATTCACATTCTTCTCAAAGATATTTTCCATGCGGGGGGAAAATAAATGGAATTCAACTGAGCATAAATTATAGTGCCAAGGAGCAGGGGTATACATACATGTTTTTTAAGTTTATATAATATATAATATATAATAATTATAATTATAGTAATAAAAAAAAATCCAGTTTGCGGATAAGCAAACTTAATGGCCACTGCTTCGATACTTAAGCTAAGGAATTCCCATAGCACTACTCAAAATATCTTTGCTAGACTCGGCGTACGTCGAAAGGGATTCCATGAACTGGATGATACGCTGCCGACAAAGCGCGTCTTGGCGGATGTCTTCAGTCGCAGCTTGGGCTTTGTTGTTGTACTGGTGGGACTGGACGAGCCAGATGAAACGCCCGAAGAGCTGGCAGCCGATAATGTCGATATTGAGCCTTTCGATGACAGTGGCTAAACATAATCGATAAACTTTCATTAGTTCAACAGCTATATAGGAGAATATCAATTTTCAATCCACCTTTAAATAATTGCGATCCATGGGCGTAATAACCTTTAATTCCAATGCAGCCCCACACGATTGTATAAGCCGCACCACCTGCTGATGCGAATACCATTTTACATCCATGCCCGCTATTTCCACTATAAAATCGCCCTCCTTAATGCCACCCAGCTACAAATATATGAAAATGTATTGGAATAAATAAGATTATATATTATATTATAATATATTTCAATTGGAAATTGTTAAGCACACTCACATCTGCCAGGGAATTAATTTCAACGTGTGCTATTATCACAGGCGCATCGCCACGCACATGAAAACCAAAATTCTCCAGTTCCTCCTTGTAGAGACTGCAACCCGCCTCGTGACTCTCATCGCCATCTGTCGGACAGTGGCAGTGATAACTGCTACTGGCGTCGTGATACATTGCCGAACCCTTCTGTAGGCGTACACAGCGCGGCGCAGTCCAGTGGCGTCGTGCCGAGAATATTGCAATGGGTCCTAGCCGCTTGAAGGGATCTTCCACTTTATACGATGTAAAATCGGGTCCCGTCAATGACAGCGTAAACTTTGAAGATGCTAGAAAGCCATAAAAAAGGAGGGATTTTTTTATATCATTAAATACTCTTATATATGTATTAATTTATATATATTATCCCTGATATAAATACCTTCTACAATGCGTTCAACCAGATCGTAGCACTCTTCGATGTTCTTGGCCGGTGCTTGCAGCGAGAATCTTTCATATTCCTCTTGGGTCTTATAGTGCGCCTCCTTGATGACTTGCGTCAGTGATATTTTGTTCTGCATTTAAAATCAAAGCAAAATTGGTGTGAAATGTGGCACGTGGCATGTGGCATGTGGCAAGTAGACTAACCTTTAGGTAGCGGCACATGCGCTGCAAGCGTTGCGCCTCCTCATGACTAGCCAAAGCTTCTTTCAAGTGGGTGCGTTTGATGGCAACAACACTGACGTTCTCCTCCTCACATTCACTACTGGCCTCTGTAGCACGCAGCGCTTCCCGCGCATTGCCAATGAATGATTCATTCGATGACACCGTCTGACTCTTTTTGGTGCCCAGCGAGACACTGTCGCCATCTCCCACGGTCGCATCAATGCTCCGCGCCTCATAATGATGTGCCAAAGCTGCAAGTGCAAGTATCCATTAGCATAAACAAATAAAAATAGGGGAGCTCTAGTATAGACTAGTTGATACTCTGTAATCCATTATAATATACATCAAATGCCTAAAGTTGCGAGAGGTATATCGGACTGTATAATTTTGGATCAAATCTTGTTTTGAGCCAGTTGTGAATAGGATTGAGTAAGTCAATCAATCTCTATCCACACTGGATTCACTGGATATGGCTTGTTATGAACCGAAAAGATTAGTTGGGATTCGATCAAGATTACGAGAATTTTTAGATTAGTTTCAAAATAATTATTATAATTTTTAATAGGTTAAATTTTGACTATTTTGAAGCCGTTTCGGAAGCATTATAAAATCAAGAAATCCGAGATCGAATACAAATGACTGGATTCAAGAATTTGGTAATGGGCTTAAGGAAATCCGGATTCACAAATATTTTGGCAACTCTAGGAATGATTCTACTGATGATGAATGATTTTTTTGTTGGATTTCAATAAATAAATACCGTTTCTTAGTTCAGAAAAATCGTATATTAAAAGTAACTAGAATTATGTTTATACTAAAATGGTTTTTTTTACAGAATTGAATCTAAGAAACAGACTTGCGGACAGACACAACGGTAGATTTAAATCGACAAGGCTATTGATGCTAAGAGCCTGTTCCATATACATTCACAAACTTAATATACCCTTTCAGGCGTAGAGTATTATATAATATCTCAGGGTCGCACAGTTTGAGACTCACCTTTGTACAATTCGGCCTTGAGCGGCACCAGACCCGCCCAACACTCAGGCAAATAGGTGTGTGTATCATTCACTTGGATATTCTTGTGCATCTCATTGTATTCCAGTGACAGCTGTGCCGCCTCTCCAGCCAAATCACGAAAGAGCTGCAATAAATGCGATTCATTCAAATATAATATTCAATATAATTAACTCAGAATATAATTCAAATATTTTGTTTTTTCATCTAATTGAGTCTTTTTTCATCTTAACAGTTTTGAATTGAAAATCCCGAATTGAATATAGTTTAAAGTATTTTCTTTAATTAAGTAAGAATAAAGCTTTAATTAGGAATGAGACTAATACGATTCAATAAAGTTTTCTTGAAAATTTAGCCCCTAGAATTGTGAAAATCAAGAATACATATTTTATATCTGAATTGGCTAGAATTTCGCTGAGCGTAGACAGTTTGAATGGATCAGAGACTTTTGAACTAATGGCTTAAATGCATGCCGCTTAAAGATAACTCTTAAGTGGTAAATGGCGTTTGCTACAAACACGCATCAGTCATTTTAGCCAGGTTTTAATGTCGTAATTCTCACGTACACTCAAGCGATAAATACTAAAGCTTTCCAACTCAATTTGGAATTGAAAATCAAGAATTCAGTATTGAAAATAAATGAAGACACTCACATGACTGGACTCCATTAGGCCCAGGGCTTCGATTTGTAGCTGCAACTTCTCAAAGAGGCATTCGCGTGCCTGGGACAACATAAGCGATACAAGAACATCCAAAACCTGCGGCTTCAGATCCATTGATGGAGCATTTGTGAAGGTATCGTAAATGTGACGAAATATTCCGGCAGCACGCAAAAAACTATCGACAGCCGCGTCCAAGCCACGCTCCGTGCGTCTGTCATGTCGTGCTCCGATTTGTGTATATATCGCACCCAGATTAAATAAGGTACAGGCCTTCTCAAAGGCAATGGTTCGCTGGCAGGAGGGTACACCGGTCAGCGAGTCATACCACTCAAAATATACGCCCAAATTACGATCGGGCGGAAAGAAGCGACGTTCCACATAATACAATAGATTATAGTAGCGGAACAGCAGGGCTACTCCGAGAGCATCGCGCGACGGTGTCTTAGATGCCTGCGAATTAAAAGAGCTTACAATAAATTCTTCATTTTTTTTTTTATCAACATTATTTTACCTGTCTGGTATCGGTCATATCAGCGATAGCATCCATATATATTGACGGCTCTTCGCTGTAATGCTCTAATATAAAATCCGAAAATGGTTCCATAAAATTGATTTCCTTGGTCTCCTTGAGGCCCAATGGTATCATAGGCATTATACCTTCTTGACTGTAAGAACGATAGTTTTTTTTTTAAATATAAAATAATGCAATAACGAAGTAGACTTCATATCTGTTTATGGGAGATTTAAGAGAGGAAAAATCAAGCGGATTCTGAAGCAGTGTCAAAAATACGGAAGCCAAAAATTCTCATTTCAAGATTTTATATGTTAAGAACGAAAATCTTAAACAAAGCCTAAATTCTCTCAATTTTTGTATTTCAACGCATATTCTATGACCTTTTTCAGCTGAATCCGATATAAAGAATGAAATGTTCTTAATTTATGGCAGTTAGCCCGATTCGAGCTCAAAATATTTGCTTTCAACTTAAAATCGATCAGGCAGATGATTTTCGTTCCGTGCACAAGGATTCAAATTAAATCAAGCCAAAAGAAGCTTATATCAAGATTCAGTCTGGTTTCAGAAATCCCGGAAAATTTAATAACTTTAAGTCTGATTATGTTGAAAACTAACAGATTCTTTGAGCCCTGTTTAAATTGTTTTAAATCTATTATTGAAACTTTATACTTATTCTGTCAATTAAATATGCAAATCAAAGGTCATCAGTTTTTTTTTTTTTTTAGCCAATTTCGTTGTTCCGGTGAGTAAACAATAAAAACCACAGGCTAAATTTAAGTGCTCAGATCTAATCAAGCTGACAATATATAATTTCCAAAATATATACTACATTTGTAGCAACTATCAGATCAGTATTTATCTACTTAAATTATTGCCTATTGTCAATTTTTGTGTGCGCCGAACCCTGGAAGCCCTAATCTATATCTATATACGATAAATATAGACAGACATACTATGTAGATGGACGTGAATAATTTAGTTAGTTGGCTAATCAGTATGTACGTATGTAAGTATACAGTATACAGTATACAGTATACAGCAAGTAAAATTAGTAAAACAAAAAATACATTTTCATATTTGTATTTTTGTCAGTTGTGCATTTAATGACGCTTTTTCACTTTCTTTGTTGCTTTGGCGCTGTGATTTCGTTCCACTCGAAGGCGCAAAAAAGCGCTTGACCAGAAACTGATGCGCAAAAATTACAACTGCCCAACAGGGTAGCGCCCCAAAGTGAGTACTCAATAGTTGCATACTGCTAGAAACTCTACAAATTTCGACATTTGCATGCATAGTGTATATGCAGAGCAGAAGCAATGATCGACTTGAAGATACGCTGTAACACTCGAATGCTCCTTCTGTTTGTGTACTCAATACAAAGGTTCTTGTTTTAAGAACTGGCGTTCTGTTTTTAAGAACTAACATCCTTTTTCTAAGATCGACAAGGACAATAAATGAAAGCGTGCTCTTCTTCAGTAGTAGACAAAACCATCGATAACTTCAATTAAATTCGACTATCGATAGTCTTAAACGCACGTTTACCGACTATTGGAATATACTGTATCAACATTAGTCTCACATTACAGTTAGCACAAAAGCAGCCAGGTTACAACTTTCAGCGGATATCCGAACTGCTTGACTTAAGCCAGAGCAGGATTCGAGTGGTGTTGGGAATCATCTTGCCCGACAAGCTGACAGCTGTCAATACATCCTCTGTACTTTAAAGAAAAGGAGGAACTGGACAGCCTGGCAAATATGCTACTGGGAGAGCTGGCTGTATATATTGACTCAGGTTTCAGGACGGGATTCATTCACATAACATAGAATTATCTCCTTTATATCTGTCCCAATGTTAAGGGCCATTCGGCCTCTAGGTGAACAGACTGTATAATCTAATCCAACCATTGATTCTTTGCTTTAAATTGGGATAAATGCTTTTTAAACTCTACAAATTCAATATACTCTTCTTAAACATTTTGAATGGGTACAACCAGCTAAACTGACAACAAATTATTGGCCAAGCAAGCGGCTAAAATGGGCGCAGTTCGATAATGGACATCGTAGTACACCTCCCATTAAATATCACTCACCTTTCGCTTTGATAGATCTCCACAGATGAGTTGAGTTCAGCCAGTTGCTCCTTTAGTAGCTGCAAATTGGAGTTGACGAAGCTCAGTTCCAGGGCGACAGTATCGCGTAGCTTGCGATTTGTAGTTGCCTGCAGGCCAACAAAAATATGGTAGTCTTATAATTATTATATTAAAAATGATATTTTCTATGCTTACCTTATATAGATTCTCGGCGCCGGCGCGAAGGCGGAGCTCCTTGTTGATTTCCTGGTTCAGTTTGCAGCGGCGACTCTGTAATTTGCCGCGACAGGTCGCTGCACGAGGATCAGAGCCCTGTAATAAAAAAACAATCAAAAAAGGAATTTAACATTAAATTAGTTGCCTTTTTAAAAATAGAACACAATATTAAATTAGTTTCTAAAAGTCGCTAGCAAATTCTTGAAAAAAATATTATTTATATAACAAAAATAAAGGTGTTTTTTCTTGAAGAAGGTACGTGACAAGCAAACGCAACAAAGTTGATTGACTTTTTACGGTGGCTAAGTTCAAAAGTCAGTTAACAAAAAAAAAACAATAATAATAATAATAATAGCAACAATGCTGAACAACAAATGAGAGAATGAGCTTGGCATACAAATTGTGGATAAGCAAAGTGCAAGACGCATACTGTTTATAACAAATACTTCTAGACTCTACGAAGTAGACAATTTATAAGAGATATAAATAGAAATTGAAGAAATAGTAGAACGAGAAACTTAAATGGAGTTCTTAGTTCTTGGGCTGGAACGCTGTGGGTGCCCCAACTTTGTGACTGGGTCTTCAACTGCAACTGCAACTGCAACTGAAAACTGACAGCACAAAAGAAAATATGTGATACACAGAGAAAAATAACGACTACTTTTTAATATAGAAATTATAGCCCATATTTGCGTACAGCTTGTTGCAATTAATGATCAAGTTATAATCAACAAAAGTGGCTTTGACTTTATATTCAAATTTCAATTCCAATATTCTGGATTAATATGCAGATAATAATTGTTATGGAGAGATATCCTCTCCTCCTTGTATCACGAAATGTGAAGGGGGCATCTCCGACTCCATAAAGTATATATATTGTTGATCCAAGCCACAGTCACACAGCGAGTCAATATAATCAAGCTCTGCTTTCCGTCTGTCTACTTCTATGCAAACTAGTCAGTTTTTGAGCTAAGCTAATGGAGCCTTCTTCTTGTTGCATGCAACAATCGGAACCGGCTGGATCGGATCAACACATTATTTAGCTGCGACAGAAAGGAACAACCTTTTTGTTTCTCACGAAATTTAGATAGAGCGCATAAGTTTGTTGGAAGACTGTGCTTTCCAAATGACGGCCAAATGTTATAAAGATCAGACTAATATAACATATAGCTGCCATAAAAAGGAACAATCGGCTAAAAAATTCGTTTTATTTAAACATTTTTTGTTTATCAAGATATCTTGATAAAAAGTACAAGTTAGATGTAAGAATGTGTTTTCTAAATAATCAAGATCAAACTACTATATATATATATATATATATATATATGTAGTCTTGGGCACGACGAAGACAGCCTTTTCTTACTAAACTTCCAGGAGAATTAACTAAATAAAATGAATAAAATAAAATATATTAACAATAATTATAAGGATATAATTCTAGCAACTGTAATGAGGCCTTAAATATTTGACTAAACTGAATTTAATTATATTTTATTTGGTTCAGTGTACTTGAGTACTCGTGCTCGTACTTGCAAACGCAACTTGAATAACAAAAGGTGTCTTATCTAGTACTCGTATGAATATATATGAATATATATGAATGTGTGTGGTTTTTTGTGTACAAAAGGCCAATGTGCCGGGCCAGCAACATGCTTCTACATAGAGCAGAAACACCGGTAAACTTGGCTAGGCCATAATTACTATGCGTCCACGTTAACATTCACATTCACACACACATTCACATATACACATTCATTTATTCACGTATTTGTACGCCAACGCAGCGTGACACGATCGCAATACTCGTAAACGGAAGTAGGAAGTCATCGTCACGACGTTGCACATTCTGTGGCTGTGCCTGTGGCTCTGGCTGGGTTGTGGGACCTTCTCGATAGGATGGGGGTACTCACTCGCTCACTCACTCACTCACTCACTCACTCACTCACTATTCGTACTACGAGTAAGTATCATAACAGAATAACACCTTATTATGCATTGTATTTACGCCTTTCGTGCCTCAGGCCTAGCACTTGAGTTAAGAATGAATGACGAGGTCTACAGCTCACGGCTAAAGATAGGAGAGGGTAAACAACTTATATATATATATATATATATATGTATATATATTTATACATATATTTACACAAAACATTATGGTACTTAGATAGTAATAAGCCAATTATTAAGAAGACCTATCAAGGTTTCACTTTTCAGAAAAAATAACTTAACATTTGTACAAAATTCAAAAAATATGATAAAAAACTAGACATTTTGCTTAGCCATATTCGACTCTAAAGATTCTTTTAGACTTTTTTCTATTCTATTTTATATATTTCATATATTTTATACATATATCGCTTTAAAAATGAAAAATTACATATATTCACAAAGAAAAACTAGTAAGAAAAGGTTTCGGTCTGCCAAACACATTATACAACTGAATATTTTTATATAAATTTATATTGTCTGATTATTCCTGTGGCAGCTATATGAAGTATTTCGATCTCAACTACTTGAAGTGTGAATTTAGAAATCACATTTATTCATCAAACCAACGAAACAAAAAGGTTTTCCTTGGCAAAACTTTTGAATCAATTCATCCAATCTTTGACCGATTCCCCTTGCAAAGAAGGAATACATATGCGGAATGGCTATATCGACTTGTCTCATCGTCCTGATCATTAATATATATCTTCGGTGATAAAATAATAGTATCCACAGCAAGTGTATCATCATCAATAATCAGATCAATCTATAATAGGGTAATCAGTTAGAATTCATAAATGAATATATATGAATATAATTGAAAAATAATTGAATAATGCACTATTTTCGATTGCCTTAAATTTATTTATATATATGCAATTATTAATTTTTTTATTATTATATAAATGCATGAAAGGCAATTATTTAAATGAGCGAAAAGTGCTTTAAAAAATATTTGTGGTTTTGTTAAAAAGATATATATTGCCTTTAATTACATCAGCTTTAATAGGGCAGAATTAAAATAAATAAAATATATTTTTATTATTATTTAAATTATCCAAGCTAAACATTCAAAATATTTAAAAGTTTAATTGTATAATTCTGAAATTTATTATATTTTATTTTGTTCCTAATGTTCTCCACTTTTGAGCCACATTTGATTAAATTATTCCAAAATTCTGATCAGGATTGTGATCATGAATCATGTTAGAGGGGGCCACAACAAAACGATGCAAAACAGATCTAATCATTCTGACATTTTATACACTCAAATTTCATAATTTTTTCCAGCTCGAAGACACATTATGGATAAGAGTATAATCAGTTAAGACAGCCGCTAGAAGCAAGGATTTTAGGACCACCTAGAAATAGATGCGAGACTTCAGGTTAAGGTTTCAACCACAGACAGCTGATACGGAGGACGTTCTGACCCTGATCCCTCGACTATGAGTCCACTGTCCGTTTAGTACTTGTATTTGCTCTTCATAAGTCACCGACTCGAAGAGGCAGCAGGTAAGGCTTGAGCCCAGGTGAATGCATTTTTAAATTGTTTGTTTGCTTTGTTTGTTCGTTTTTTTTTCTTCCCCATTTTTTTATACTCTGTAAGTTGGTTAAAAAGAGTATAGTATTCAGTAAAACTTATGTTACAGGCAGGCGAAGATACACATTTCTCACCGCTACAAAGTAGAGAAACTATTCAAGGATCAGTAGCCGATTCGTTTAAGCCGAGTCTGCCTGCCTGTATCTCTGTGAGAGATATCTAAACTTGGTGCACATATTCTTAAATATTTTTAAGTTTCTTACTATCTTTATAAAGATATTGCTTTGAAATTCATTCGTAACACTACTTAGATTCATATTAAACTAAGCTAAATTTTTAAAAACGATCATATAGACAAAATAGAGACAAAATAGAGTATAGAGTATTAGCAAGTGCGGCATGCTCGATTTGAGCTCACTTGTGTTGAGTTGAGCTGAGTTGAGTTGGCGTGTTCTGCATAATTAAAAGAGGGCTAGTGACTTGGGGCCAAGTTAAGTCAAGCCAAGCCAAGCCTTGAAGGTTTTTTATGACCGTCTCGACACGGCAAGGCGGATTTGGCAGCCTGTCCACAAATAAATGGCGCCCGCCTGTAATCGCCATCCAATACTTATAACTGGACAATGAACCCAACATTGTTGCTGTTGTTGTTGTTGTTGCAACACGGATCACCATCGTCATTGGGTATAGTGGACCTGGGCATTAGACATGCATCAGCATCGCTTGCACGTGCTTGAGGAGTCAATGCACCACAACAACCTGAAGCCACAAGGAGAGCTCGTTCGTTTATGTTAAGAGCTCGCTCGCTGAAGCCGGGGGACCACTCAAGTGTGCAAAATGATTGCATTCAACTAATGTACATATGTACATAATGTACATACAAATATATCTACCAGACTATATATATACCCCACACATAGATGACTAGATTAACTGATTACGAAGTATCTGCAAAAATTACTGTGCTCAATTTCAATTTCGATTTCAGTCTCAGTTTCGCTTTCAATGAAATCCAAAGCAAACAAAAAATTTCCGTGCACCGCATTTGTAATCCGGAGTTAACAGAAAACCCGGAGCGTAACCCTGTTGCCGCATGCAAATGACTATATAAAATAAAACAAAACATTTTATAAAAAAGTCGAGCATCAACTATATAAATACAAATCACACAGTCCGTGTCCAAAGTTGAGGAATTATTCATGAAAGCGCGCCCAAAATGGCAATGGGAATCTTTGGTTTTCAGTTTCAATTTCAGAAAACATTCAGACACGAAAGTGTTTGTCGCATTTTAATATAAGCAATAAATATTGCATGACTTTTCAGAATTTTTATTGGCTAAAAAACCAAAAATTCCGTCTTTAGACTGTCACCTAATTATGATCCACTAAGCTTTTTATACTCATGCTGAGAGTATTATACTCTCTTATATAACTCCGACCCCATAAAATACATATATTAATTGATTTAGCCCTTCTGTTCTTCTGTCTGTCAGTCTGTCTGTTTCTATGCAAACTAGTCCCTCGGTTTTTGAGCTCGATAAAAACAACCCTTTTTTTGTTTTTAGTTGTTTGCAGCTCATATATTGGAACTGGCCTGATCGGACTTCTATATCATATAGCTCCCATACGAGCAATAAGTTTATTTTAATTGATTATTACAGGGTATTTAAACTTCGGCGCACCGCAGACAGTATTAAAAAAAGCTTTAACTGCCTTAGTTATTATCAATAAATAAGAATTACTTTTTCATTCTGTTTTTTAAGGTTCGACTGTCTGCTTCATCCGCCATCAGGAATTTTATTCTTGGATCGCTTGGTCATGGTTTTAATATAGATCATAAATAATTCAAGATCAAGAAAGATCAAGAATCTTGTATTCAGCTTTAGATTTAACATATTTGATTGAGTACAGAGTTCTCGAATATTTCTCCAAGTGTATCTGCATAGAACACTAAATAAAATTGATGGTAGACGAAAACGGTTAGAAACGGAATATATGGCAAAGATCATAGACTTTTCGACCTCGTTGTTGTCGTTCTTTCTTTAAATTATTTCATAATGGTTTCCGTCTGATTGTTTTGGCTGTCGGTTTTCGGTTCGGTTCGTGGTACGTGTTTCGTTTAATTTAAGCCAGTCTTGGCCCATATTCGAACATCAAAGGGTCAATTTATAATCATCAGTAGCTGACTTTTTGGTCATTGGAGGAGGCCTATTTCACAATCATATTCAAAATATATGTTTATTCATATGGTATTCATATAGTATTCATACTCGTGTGTACTACTATATAACACTTTCTAGAGCTTGCCGCACATTCCGACACCCCGAAAAAAACCTGTTGTTGTCTGTCGCTTGTTTTGTTGTTTGTTGTATTTTGGCTAGTTGTACTTTCACCTGTTTTAGGTGTTTTTTTTTCGCGCTTCGAACTTTATTTTGTTTTACAAATCGGGTTAAAGTCATTAATTAAACACACACATAGAAAAATAGGGAGAATGGGGCGGAGCGTTAGACTTTTGGGCAGCATCTATATAGGTATATATATTTTGGGGCATTCTGTTAGTCACAGTTGGGCGCCGATTACCCCAGCAAAGCCCCAAAGCCTCAAATTTCTATCTATGATGTTCATTGTTGTTCCTGACAGCGACAGCGACCCACTGACTTTGTTATATGAGACCCGACACCCATCACAAAAAACAAAACACAGCAACAATAAATACTCTTACAAATGGTCAGAGCAACTCAAAATTTATTGAATGATGCCACACCAGTTACCCTGTACAATTGATTGTTCAATCTATAATATTGTATTATATTTGATAATATCTTTGAGAAAAGGGCTGAAAATTGTCAATTCATTGAGACACCAATATAGTAGCGAATATTTTAAATACAATCATTTGATAGAGCAATCTTAGCTAGACTTACAGCACTAAATAAAAAAAATATCCATTCGATTGAATGGAAAAATGTTGAAAAATATTGTGTAGTTGATCCTTAGCTTAACTTAGCTCTACTTTGTTATAGTCCTTTAAATATAACTAATTGGAGATAGGCACAGTAACTGAATAAAATGTAGGGTATATACTCGTACTATATGCTTGAGCGTTTTCTAGTTATTGTATTTTTCTTCTTGTCATTTGATTTTCTTTTTTCGCACAGCAATAAAGTTGACAAAGCTGCAATAAAGTGAAAATTATACTTCTGATAATAGTTTCATTTCATTCAGCAAAAAATATATTTGGATATTATTTGATATTTTCCTTCCATCTAAGTTTGAATAAATTGAGTACTTTTCAAAAAAATACTCAAAATTCGAACGATATAGTAGTAGTTGGTAGTTGGTAAATGTTATATAATTTCATTCGCATCTAAGGAACTGATGAAGAAAAATGTACATATCGTAGTGGATGCACCAAAACAAGATGATGATGGAACAATATGTTGTAGAAAATGAACAAATTGATTTGTCGCTAATAAAAAATATATTTTTACTTACTAGACGAGTGCTTTTAGGCTTTTGATCAAAACCAACTGGATCGGAACATTATATGCTATAGCTGGCTTAGAAAGGAATAATCGGGCCAAAAGTTATTGCATGAAAAACATGTATGTTTATTAAGGAATTTTAATGAAATATACAAGAGTTAAATCTGTTAGACTGTGTTTTCTAGACGCTGACGAAAAACTATTGAGATTGTTTAATAAATCCTATAGAAAATTATTTTTTTAGCCTGTTATTTGCAGAAGTAAAAATAAAGTTGTTTGCTTATTTATTCGATAGAGGGCATAAGGTTGTTTGGCTGTAAATTGATGATTAACTGGCAAATAAAAGAAAAACGTGAATGCAGCTGCAAAATGCCACAGCCAATAGACAAATATTAACAACAAATAGCAGGCAGCATCAACAAGAGCAGCAACAACAAGCAGAACTAATACCAGAAATAATAATAGCAACAACAGCAACAAAAACAAAAACAGAAACAACCTGTTGCCATAGTGGCTAAGTGACCCACATGTTGGCAGTCGCAAAACTTGTTCACATTCAATAATACAAATCGGTTAAGAGAGAAAGAAAAAATGCGCAATAAAAATGCTCGTAAATATGCGTGTTAGCTGTTGCATATGCAAACAGCAGCAGCAACAGCAACAGCAACAACAACAGCCAAGAAGCGTTAAGAGCCAACAGCCAACAGCTAAGAGCTAAGAGCCAACAGCCAAGAGCTCCGAGCTCTGAGCTCTGAGCTGAGAGTTGTGAGATATATCTATGCATTAAATCGTGCACAACTCAACTGGGCCTTGTATAGAGGAATGTTGAACACTTGACAAAATATATAAACAATAATAAAAAGCAAGCACAAATGCTCGACTAAAAGATACTCTATAGGCATGTGAGAAATGTTCACTTGTCTAAAAACAACATAAGGACAAGTTTCTCATCAATAATATGTGTTTAATGCAAGGGTATAAGAATACATATATTTATGTGACCGATTTACATGCTGATCAAGAATATATGTACATATATATCTACCTAATGGAAGTGCTGCACTTCAATCGATAGTAGGTTTATCGATTATTTTTGATACGATTATTCACTACATATCAGCAAAGAGACCGCTCGTCGGCTGATGGTACTGCTGCATAACAACCGATAGTAGCTTTATCGATTATTTTTAATACGATTATTTACTACATTTCAGCAGAGGGACCGCCGAGCTGCAAATTAAAGCTTTGTTTACAAAAAATATTATCTAACAAATTTTAAGATTTGGTCAGCCAATTAATTATTCTCAACTTTCATACAGATTTATTTGAAAATAAATATAAACTAAAATTAAACACAATCAATTTTTCATGTGATATCGAGCGCGCTACAAACTCGATAGTTCGATAGTCTCATCGATACTATCGATTGTATATATATACTCACTTTAGCTATTTTCAATGGGTATAGAGTATTAAAAAACAAGAAAAGCACCGCCAGCAACAGCAACAAATATTTTATCGCACAAGTGTTGAGTGGAGCCGCTGCTGCTGCTGCGACGTTCTGGCTCTTAACTGGTTTTTGAGGTCGTTAGGCAGCCGCAGCAGCAAGCCGCAGCAAGCCGGCAGTATCACCCGTTAGCTTTACCCCCTGGCTTCATGTTGTTGTTGCAAGCTGTTGATAACTGTAAGCGGCAGCCAGATTCGAGTTTCGGGAAATTGGAACACACATTTTGGCTCTTATTGATTTTAGTTTGGTTAGTGAAAATATTTTTTGCCAAAAGCCAAGTTTGGCTGGTTTATGCGCCGCGCCGCTGCCGTTAGGCTCGTTAGCCTGGCCCCAATGATGCGGCAGTGATTAATGCGCTAAGATCATTTCTATATATGTATATATACTATATACCTATGGCTGGAATCATTGTTTAACAATCCCATTGCCGCATTTGGGGCATCGGTGTTCAGCTTTTAGCCTAAAGTCAAGAAATAAAAGCCCAAAAACAAAACAACAAAAAAAAATAGTTCACATCTATTGCCGTTTAACTATTATTTACAATGGAAAATTAAGTTTTTCCCATAATAATACAATGCTTTGGGCCATGATATATTCTTGAGAAAGAAATTTATCTTAATTATAATATATATTATTTATAAACATACCCTATTTAGTAGGAATTTTTCAGAATATATAATCCCTATTTTCCAGCAAACAAATTACTATTTAAAGAAGAGTATATAAACCTGCATTTGATTGATCGGTCGTTCATACGTCAGCTATATGATTTTGTAATAGTTTCATAAAGAAACCTAAAAAACCACTTCTGGACGGATTGTTCTAATGGCAACCAATTCTCAACTGATTATTGCAGTCTGTAAGGGTATATAATCTTCGGCGCGCCAAAAATAGATTGTTCTTAATAGTTTATATACTCGTCTATTTTTGACAATAGCCAAAAAACAAATGTGGCCAAGTCAAAAACGTAGTTTACAGTGGGCGCTTCGCATCATTAAATAATTAACTGCTAATGACATTACGTGCTACATCGCATATTGAACGCAAATCATTGCTGGAGCTTAAATGGTCAACAATAATTGCAAAATTGCCAAATCAAAGCTAAACACCCACTACAAGCCCCAATCAAAAGTACAAGTACAGATACAGATACAGATACAGATACAGATAAAACTAAAGGAACAGATACAGATACAGATACAGATAGAGATACTTACAACACTTATTCAGAGTGGCCTATACATGCCAGCTCTCTGATTGATGCCAATTTGCTACCGGCAATTGTCAATCGTTTTTTTATTCTGGTTGCTGTTCTAATCGCATGATGAAAAACCAATTTTGCTGGAAAATGTACTGGAAAATTGGCATTGCAATACGAGTGAGTTACTCGTAAATACTTTGGCATGTTTCTGTCTGCCGCTGTTCAATTTCCCACATTTGAGTCAAAAGTTGCACATGTGGCTCATCAAATCACGTATAGAAATTGCTTTAGCCCCAATCCGTTCTCTCCTCTCTCAGCCCCCTCCCAACAATACTAGACTATTTGTGGGCGCTATAATGGCAGTCACAAAAATCGTAATACCAACTGCAATTTCAGCTTACAATATGTAAAATTGTCTCGACCCAAGGAATACCCTTTAGACTGCTTACTTTGCGCCATCATTTCCTATCCTACCTTTTTATCCTTTTATGCATAAATTATTAAACTTAAAGTCAGCTTTATGACCAACCCATAGGGCAGAGAGGCCTCTATGAATCCTTCCGTTTTGTGTCAAGCAGCCCGCATAAACCAAGCTAACCACGCTTAGAGCACAGTAAAACTTTCAGTTGACGAATTTATAAACCTAATTAAGCTTAATTTTTGATAAGTATGCAAAATAGTTTTAAAAAAATAAATGTTCGGCTTAAAGGGCAATTTACAACACTTTTTAGACAGTTTCCGAATTTTTTCATTTCTATTTCAGATTTTTATAGCCTAGCCTTACTATTACAGCCTAGTCACGAAATGTGACGGTATATATATTATTGATCAGGACGTCCGTCTGTCTGTCCGTCTGTCTAGTAGGGCAACTATTATATTGAAGAATAGTTGTCTGTCTATATAAGCTGCCGCATAAACCTGATTTTTTATTTTTACGGCTTACGAATGTTGCCTGCTTTTAGACTCTACATTGATCAAGATCGGACTACTATAACATATAGCGGCCATCAGAAAAATAGGTAAAAAAAAAAAAAACTTTTCTTGTGATTTTCTATTCAATTGCAGTAGCAAGGCTACTTCCTGGTATTTTTGTTGATTTTATTTTTACCGCTCAACAGACAACGGAGAGTCGTCTAAATTACATAATATACGAGTATTAAGATGCCCGTTTATGGCTTATATAGCTGTTGGATACATAAGTACGCGTCTTTATTGGCCAGAACCGGGTAAAGTCAACAAATTAAAGTGGCATGCGTCGGCTTTTTATGGCCTCAAAGTGATGCGCTAGCCAGCATTCCAATGAGAAGAGGAGGGCTTTGAATGTGAGCCAACAATCATTTTATTTGCATTCAAAACTGAAAATTATATATATATTTGTGTGTTTGTTTTTTACATTTATTTTTCAATGGCGGCAAATGTCAAAATTCGCAGCTGCTTATAATATGTCAGAAAATTCTGTGTGCTTTGCAAGTATACTCGAACTCTCAAGTATTTTGTTGGTTTATCACGTAGGTGGGCCGCATTACGGGCCAATATACGACTACGAGTATGTACACACGTTCCGCATAGTTAGACGGTTCTGGCCATACCCTCTTCAATCTTTGTCTCAGTCGCAGTCGCAGTCGCAGTCGCAGTTTAGAGTCACCTGTTCATGGCAGTCCATACACAACACAAAAAACTTAACTAACCCAATGATTTCTACTTGAATTTCTTCTAATTTAAGCATAAAAGGCTTAGATTAATCTATCTAACTGTGTTCCAAGCTAAGACTGAAATCAAATTTTCGGAATCGGTTTTTTTTTTTTGGTAAAACTTATAAAATATATGAGAGTCGCAAGGAAACCTTAGAATTACCCATTAGAATTCCTAGCTAAGATTTTTGGGTAATTAACAAAATTGTTTCTATATAATTGCATAAAAACTAAGTAAATGGCCAAAAAGAATTTTAAGCAATTTTCTTAGTTGCCCTCTATTTGTTGCAGTGTATTTCCGTGGCCAGTGGCTAACTATTCAACTATGAGCCAGTCTGCACAGCCATAGAAAATCTATGGACACACGTGTGGCCACTTTGGAGTTATAAAACATGTGGGTGGACATGATAATACCCCTTATATGAGCACTTAAAATATCTATATATATAAGCACAGTCAGACAGGTATACTAAGGTGCTTAAAACTGGTCTATAATATATATATTTGCTTACCATTTGCTCCAGTTTAAGCAGATAAGACATCGGCGACTTGCAAGTCATTTTGTGATCTATTGTGATCTATTGTTGTCTATTGCACATTACGAATAACAATAAAAAAATGTTAAAAAAACAAACTAAACAATTGAAATATATTTAGTCGCATTCGAAATGGTAACAGCAAATTGATTCAATTCAGCAATTTCATTGTTATTCGTTGGCGAACACGAATCAATTTATTGAATACTCACAGCTTTTATTGATTGTGATTATATGAAATTCATATGCATGACATTTCGAAAAGCCAAAACTTAAAATATCATTTTTAAGCTAACCTTGAGTTCTTACGGCTTTTTAGATGTACGAAGTGGGTCAATTAATTGCGAAAATTAATTTTCTTTCAGTTTTAGCCACGATATTCCCTCATAGCACACACACACTCACACAAAAACACCGTACAAATAATCACAGGAAATTTAAAAATAATATATATTATTAAAGAAAAAGACACTCGCGTGCAGAAAACACGTCCGCAATCCTCGAGATACAGAACAGTTCTTGGCCGCTCTTTGGCATTGGCAATAGTCCAAAGCCAAAGTCGAAGCCACTGCCAAAGCTAAGACATGATTCTAGTTGGCTCTGCAGAGATAATAACCACAAAGAGAGAAAGACAGAGAGATGGACAGGGTGAAAGAGTTGCAGCAAGAAATGGCTAAAACTCTTCAATAGGCTCCAGCCCGAGCTCCATGCCGTGGATCGACCTGGTCAGGTGGCTTTTTACTATTTTTTTTCTTTTCTGTTTTTGTTTTCTTATTTACTTCTGTTGGCCCCAAACTTGGCTCAGACTGGCACACCGATACATAGAAACACACCACATACATAAGTAGGTATTCTCGGACCAAAATAGAATGTGTATTTATGCTAATGAAGTCAACAAATGAAAGCCACCAAAAATGAATACAAAAAGGCGTCGCATGGCCGCCTCATTAATGCCCCAAAACGATGTCAGCGACTAGAGATGCAAAACTGTCGATAGTTTTAATAGGTTTCTCATGCTGCATAGATTGTCTTATCGTGCATAATAGAAAACATTCAAAAACCCAGCGATATTGTCGACTATCGAACCAGGGATTCCGGTGTAGCTTTTGCAGTGTCGCCTCAGCAAGTAAAAAAAATCAATCAATACTATCGATAGTACCATCGATTGTTTTCTAGTTGCCGTTGGCAACGATTACTCCTACTACCAACATAGCCTATGGATACTATCGATAGTACTGCGCTGTAGTTGCAGCTGCCGGCGCTTAACCATTTCACCACACCCACATCCCACAAATAATGAAATTGTCAATTGTTTTGCGGCGCCGGCGCCTCAATCCCGAGTTGAATGGCCAGAAAAGTGGCAAGTCACCAGATACTCAAGATATTCGGAAGATTCTCAAGAATCGCACTCAAGAATGCAGTGGCATCTTACAGTTAAAAAGTGCTTTAGACGCTGTCATCGAATGGCTTCCTTTTGGCCACATTGCATGTTGCAACAGTGGCCGCAGTTGTTGCAGTTTTTTTTTCTTTTTTTTTTGTAGCCCAAATCGCTGGCAATCATAATTCAATTCAGTTGAATGCAGTTAATTTGCGCGCAATTTGGCAGCCTCATGGGCCTCCCATTAAAATTGGCTAAAACACGCACACATCATGCATCATGACTGTACCTCAAAAACCTGGAACAATTTTAACCTATAAAAGCTGCAGCGTTTACTCTCAGCAGTATCAAAACGAAATAGATCTCCGATTTGGCAATGTTTCGTCTACGCTTTGAACCAATGGTGGTGCCACTAGTATTCCTGGCGGTGCTGACCAATGCTCATCCCCCCGCCCCAACCGCTGCAGTGGCTTTGACTGAGGGTGGTGCCTATGACAGCAAATTCGATAATGTTGATCTGGATGAGATACTCAACCAGGAGCGCTTGCTAAACAACTATATCAAATGCCTGGAGAGTCAGGGACCCTGTACACCCGATGCCAAGATGCTAAAGGGTAAGTAGTGTCCACTCGATCGATCTATATGTATCGGTATATATATATATATATATATATATATATCGTACTTAATAGATATTCTACCCGATGCTATGATGACGGAGTGTATTAAATGCACAGAGAAGCAAAAATATGGCGCCGAGAAGGTTACTCGCCATTTAATTGACAATCGTCCAGAGGATTGGCAACGTTTGGAAAAGATTTACGATCCTCAGGGCTCCTATCGCATCAAATACGAGGAAAGCAAGACCATTAAGCAGGAAAAGGTCGAAACTGATGCTATGGATCAGGGTCAGGGTGATTCCTAAACCATTTCCCAGAGACCTTCAAAACATATTGCAAATGCTTAAACATAGAAATATGATTTTTGTAATTGTATCTTAATATTGAAATATTCTTTTATTTTTTTCTTGTTTATTCTCCCCTGCACTCTACGTACGTATCTAAATAAAGCAACAAAAAAAAAAAAAAAACATTGAGTATTCTTTAACTATATATTCAAATATAAACGAGTCAAAATGTAATTACCCATTGTCTCTCCGAGTCAAATATTTTCGACTCAACTACTCGTTTAATCTACAAAAACAAGAAAACAGGAGAACAATGGAATTGTGTTCAATGGAATTTCACACAATCTGGCAAATAATTTTTGTTATTTTCTGGCTGACAAAACTGGTATTTAGATGCAAAATTCAATAACATGTTTTTAACGACACCGTTCTTAACACTTTAACTTTGTACAATTTGAAGTTTGAGTGCTGAGAGACTAGTTTACATAGAGACTTGCTGCCGGACGGATAGACGGATAGACGGACAGATGGGCAGACAGACAGATGGCAAGAAAAACAGCCTCTTCATCATGGATCTTCGTTCTTAAATACCTCCCTCAATGAATTAAACAGTTTCTGACCCTCTGCGAAGGTGAAGGTATAAGAAATAACTTTTGAAAGCCAAATTTTTTGCTTAGCAAAAAAAAATGCTGTTTTTTTTTGTTAAAATCAATAAGTGTCATTAAGACTATCAATTATTTGATTTCTTTCGCGGGAAAACATTTCAAGTTTTTATTAAAATTAAGGCCAAATAAGAATCTTTTCAATTGCAGGTAATAAATTTAAAGCTGTAGTACTTAAGACCCAGCAAAAAAACTGGAAACCGGAAACATTTGCTCCAGTTGTGGAATGTGTCCCGCACACATACGAGACAGTGTTATCAGGGGCCCATCGTCAGTTTTTTAATGTGTGTAGCAAAAAAGAGTTGACGCACCACATCATCATCATCATCATCACCACCATCATCATCATCATTATTGTTATTATTATGATTATTATCATAAATTCCGTCAACACACACATACACACCCACATCCAACGGTCGCGAAGGTGAGCCTCAGAGGCCCAGGGCAAAGTTGTGCATCTGTTGGGGCTTTTATTTTATTTTATTTTATGTTTTTCAAATGAAATGCGACATCTGGCTAAAAGGTGTGGCCCACTGCTAAAGCCAAAGCCACAGTGCGTTGGAAACCAAAAAAAAAAAAAAAAAAAAAAAAAAAGAAAAAAAAGAAAAAGTATTCGCATTCAGCCTCCAGAGTTATTCAATTGTCACAGGCCAACTGCAGTGGTAAGTCAATTGTTTAAATGGTCAAGAGATGCCGCCAAACAAGAGTTGAATGAACTTCGCTTCAATTCGAATTGGTTCGGTTCGGAGTGCCCCACCGCTATGGCAGCCAAACTTCCGGTTTCATTTCATTTAGCCGTTAAATACGGCTATGCCAGCAATTCAAACAATCCAAATCCAGGCAAAACAGTTGAAGTTGTTTTATTTGGTTTTAGCCTCAAATTCATTTGTGTTTTGTTGGCAGCTGCCTTCGCTTCATTTTGCGGTGGGCCGCGCCGCGCCGCGCTCGACTTTGCCTGTCAATCAAATTTGTTGATGCTTTTCCGCTTGCCTTTGACTGCAATCCCATTTCCCATTTTCCATTTTCCATTTTTCCATTCCCCGTTCGTGTATTCGCATTCGTATTCGCATTGATGCTGCTGTTGCAGCAACACAAACTGTGGCAGTTACAAGCTTCTAAAGTGGCTCAGTCTTTCCGGCCATTGCACAGTGGTGCAGCATCATGTCAAAGTTACTTAAAAAATGTTTCAACATTAAATGGTAACAACATTTTTAGGTTAAGCTTTTACAGAGAAATATTCCTTTCAATGGGATACTAATTCTGGATAAATTAAACAATTACAAATACGTTTAAATCAGCATCATTCAAATAAAAAATGTATTTAATTAATAATAATTTAACTCAATTCTTTTCGATATCAATTATTTTTTCCACATATAACTACACAGAGAAAAATCTAATAGAATTCAAGAATTCTTCCCTTCGTTCCCCAGCATTGTCAAAAGTAAAGCAATCCCAAATTTCCTAAAACAAAGTGAGAAATTTTTGAGCCAAGATCGATTTATTTGAATATCGAAATTCCTGATTTTATCCTGTTTTTAACTAGAGTTTGCATAAAAATGCTATGAATTGATTTATCCCAGCTAGACTTATAGGTGCATAGTTAGCCGGTTCGTACTAGAAACTAGTATGAATAGGGATTGATTCATTTATTTAATCCTGTTCACTCTTGACTTAAAAAGGAAAAAGTACTACACAAACTTAAATTAAGAATTGATAAACTTAAATTTAGCACAACATTTTTTTTTTCTGTGTACGTAATTCAAGTTAATTTCAAACGAGCCACGAAAGTCGCTTGAAATCGGAAATACTTTTGCTGATTGCCATCATTAAAATAAAATGATTGAAATATCACTTCAATTTCATATTGCACTAATCGAATTATTTGCAATTAAATAAGATTAAAATTATTAAATTACATTTGCAATTTTCAATTATTATTATTTTCATTATTTTACACACATGCATCATTTCTGAGCTCCCATTTAATCTCTACAGAAAAAAATAAAGCATTTCAATCTCAATTTTGTTCTTGAACCGAGAGCTTTGTTTTTAAAATGTGAGCAAAGTTTTTGATATTTGATTTAAAGCTATTAAAGTGATATCAAAATATACGTGAGATTCTCAGTGTGCTTGCACCAGTGTTGTTTTCCAGTTAGATGCTTAAGGTAAGCTAATTATGCTTGGACGTATATTTATTACATAGTCGGTTTATGAGGGTTTCCTTCTAGGCTAGATTGAAGTTCAATGCCTCGCTTGCTCTTGCCAATAGGGGTCTTTTTATACCCTGTACTCAGTACGCTGAATAAAAGGGGTATGCTATATTTGTGCAGGCAGAAGGGATATGTCCGACTCAATGAAGTATTTGGGGATTTCCATCATATTGATCATTAACAAAAACATAGAAGTGAAAAAGCTGATCAAAAAAACGGATTTTGATTTTGGTAATAGGCTTAACTTATAATTTTTGTTTAGCCTTTTATTCAGTGCCAAATGAAAATGACGAAAATTGGAAGCGCTGTAAAAAAGTCTATATATATTTTGGACCAGTACTTCGATAATAACTAGTAAAGTTAATCAAGCAGCTATAGGCAACTGCCTATTCTTAACTAAGAAGCAGAGTATTTTATAGTCGTACAGTCGAGAATTCTTGGTTTCAAACAGAAAAGAAGCTTTACTACCTTTATACAAAATGCAAGGCGTCGCTTTTGGATGAATGACCTCGACCCGGCAGAGCTGTGACTTGAAACGGCTTCATATAGCGCGAAATTACACACAGATACGAGCAGTTAACAAGTGCGTTGACTTGGCTAATAAATAATATAATAATGGGGCGGACACTCATATCGCAAAGACACAAATACCCTGTGCTATGTTGTCCGCAATGTTAGCCATGTTTTATCGCACTTTCTTTCACAGCCGCATTGCCAATTTTTGTTGTTTTTCTACGAGTATTTATATACCCTTGCAGAGAGTATTATAGTTAAGCCACGAAGTGTATAAAATATAGATTTTATTGATCAGGACGATAAGGCGAGCTGGAAACTAAGGAAACTAGGTACTTGACTTAAGTGATTGAAGTTTGTTAAGAATCTTTCTTTCCATATATATGCACATATCGGGTCCTGCAGGAGCGGACTACTATACAGCTGCATTAAGCAGGAACAAACAATTTCCAAACGCTTATTTCAGTTTGCTAGAGTATGTCATATTCGGTGCGTCGCAGATACTCGTAACCTTTCCTTACTAGCTTTGTTTTTGTTTTGCCTTGTACCTCGAGTATTTGGCAATTTTCATGCCAACTTGCCACAACTTGAATTTAAATAATAATAATAATTACGCGCTCGTAACGCGCTAGGCCAGAGGTAAATGTCAAAACCAAAGACCTCCACTTACCACTCCACCAACATCTATATATATATATATATATATATGTGTGTGTATATGTATATATATCCCCCCTCGTCTGTCTGTCCCCTCACTTGTGGGTTTCCCTTGTACTTACAGCCCTTTAGCAACTGTTACGAATGTCGTCGAAAAAGAAAATGTCATTGTCAACGGGTCGCAGCGTTTAATAAATAAATTATATAATTGTTTTAGTATATTATTTTTGTTTTTTTTTTGTTTTTTGAGATGTCGCATGTAACGCCTTGTAATCCATTACCTCCCCCTAACCGAGTGTGCAGTGCCCCCGCCCCCCATGAAGTTGACACCAGAGTTGAGCAATATTTATGTAACCAGTAACCAGTAACCAGTCACAGTCACAGTCACAGAATTCACAAGAACTTGATATATCAATTTTTTATTATTTGGCTTTCTTTTTCTTAAGTTAATCAAGACAATACTAATTAATAGGGCAAATAGTAATATTTGTTTCAAACATGGAAGCTTCGCTGAAACACTATTTGAGTCAAAAAAACTGCATGAAATAAGGCAAATATTTGTTACACAAATCTGAGAATCTCTTTTTTTCCCTCATAATAATTTATATATATATATTTATAACTAAAAAGCTTACCTAATAATCTGTACTAAAGCAAACCGAACGCTCCAAACGCTGTTTGTAGTCTTTAGGCAACAATTTCGGCAGTCTTTTTTTTTTTTGTTCTACATACTCAGATGGGATTTTTAAAGGAAAACAGTGACAGTGTGGAAAAATAACAATATCGCTCATCTCTAAGTATCACGGTCGAGTGAACGCCCCGAAGTGCACGACTGGCGACACTTTGTTTCATTTGCATTCGGTTTCAAGTTCACTTCATGGGCAACTGCATCTTAGCCGCTTCAGTTGCTGTCAATTGTGGCTCTAACTGATGATTGGTTGTCATCGGGCTGATTGGATTTCCTGTGAAACGAGCGCCTGGCCGCTTATTAGCCATGGTTAAATTATTAATTTCCTTTAGGCAGGCATTGCGAAAAGGAAAAGGAAAGGAAAGCAAAAGCAAAATGCCAACTACTGCCAACAAATAGCCCGCTGCACAATAATTACCAACCGACCAGCCAACCAACTACTACTATTGGTAGTACTGCCTGACCGGTTTCTGGCCGCCGTTGTTAGCCTAGAATTTTAATGTTGGCCTAAGACTAAGGCAAAGCAGGTGCTGCACGCATGTTAATATAAGGCAGAACTGACACACTTGAGTTGGGCAAATGTGGTCAAAACTATGTACTCATTGGCTTAAAGAGTGGGTCAAGGCTTAAAAGGCAATTCGCCGATAATTGCGAACTAATTTAGATTAATGTAATCGAAATTCAATCCATTTATCGATCCATTTAAATACTTATTTTGAAAAAATGTTCGTAGGTAAAAATAAATCAGTCAAATGATTGAAAACTAGTATTTTGACCAAACAATTGGTATCTGGCAGCTATGTAAATATATATGTGGCAGATATATTCCGATATTTATATTCTTGATCTGCGTTTGTATACCACATTTAGTTTCAAAAAGATATCTTGAGAAACAGCAAAGTTTCTCAAACAAAAGCGTTAAGCCAATTTTAAGGCTTATGATAATTAAACCTATTTGAAATGGGAACGTATAGATTTTAATTTTAATTAAAATAATTTAAAAATCAGATAGTTGAATAAGAGTTATCTGTACTCATAGATTAAGCCTTAAATCGTACCAAGCCTCGGTTTCCTGAACATAGTTTCAGTGGTTCCATAAAAACGTATTCGCGATTGGAAACCAGTTAGAAAATTTTGAATCTAACATTCAGATCGAAGCTGCCTTTTTAAGATATAATTTATAGGAAGTACAGATGCCATATATATTAAAGATCGTTTATCAAACAAAGTCGTATTACTTATGAGCTGTGACCTACAATTAGCCCAAGATTTTTGGGATAAAAAAATATGTAAAAGATGTTATGGCATTGTTTTACCCTTGGCTTGTTTAAAGTTGGCCTAGCAGTAAAAAGTAAAAAAAGAAAAAAATGAAAAACAAGCCAAAAATAATGTCAATATCCCGCTTAATTGTTAATTGCCCGAGCATGCTCAACATGAAATTTACGAGCGCTTGCAGACAATTACAATTGCAATTACAATTACAATTACAATTACAATTACATTATGATTATGTTGAATAAAGATACGTTGAGCGTTGACAAAAGGTAAACACACAAAAAATTGTTTTAAATGGCCAATAAACAAAACGAATCCACAATAAGCTAATAAACATGATATTACGAGTATAATCCCCCAAGACGAATTTCGCATGCTCTTAAATAGTGCAATTTTATACATATATATATATATACATATATACATTTTACTGTACTTAGTTTGTTGACTTTTTAAATGACACAGTTTTTGTATACTAACTAGGCTAATACACAGTCAGCGAGTTTAGTTTTTGGGCAACTTTCGGAGCTTGGCACATTAAGCATTAAAAACCTGAACTTAAAACAATTGCAAGTCTCTTTTTATCCAGAGTTGCGTTTGATATTTCCATTTTGTAAATTATACTTTTTGTATACCCTTGCAGAGAGTATTTTAATTTTGTTACAAAATATGCTACATATATATGAAAAGCGCTCGGATCGGACAACTATATCTTACAACTGCCATAGAAAGGAACAAGCGGCTTCAAAAGTTGCGGTATGAAAAACTTGTTGTTCCTTAAAATATCTTAATGAAACATACAAGTTAGATGTATCAGTGTGCTTTTCACTATATTATATAGCTGGTATAGGAAAAATCGGCTAAATAGAAAGTGTTTGTATACCAAACGGTCTGATTTCTCAAGATATCTCAAAGCAGCAAGTTTGTTGTTAGTAGGTGCTTCCTTAATACTGGCCAAAAGTTATTAGGATCAGCCTATGATATCTTATAGCTATCATAGGACCAATCGATAAAGATAGATAGATTTAACAACAGTTTCAAATGTTTATTCCACTCTTAAGATAGCGTCGCCTTTCTATGTAGATACATATATATTTTTCTGCTTTTTTGACTGCGTAACTTTTTTTTTTTTGGTTTGCCTAGCGCCCAGCTGCTGAGATTTTAATGAGGTTTTTCGATTTTCAGCTTTGCCATGAATCCCTCAACTTTGACTTATGGCCAGTCAGACAGCCAACCAGCCAACCAGCCAACCAGCCAGCCAGGCAGCCAGCAGGCGGCAGCAGTAGCTAACCACAAAAAACAACAAAAAAAATTTCCCAGACGCTTTAAGCTAATGAAACGTTACAGACAATGGAAAATGCCGCCGCTAGTTTTGTTATTGTCATCGTGAATTGTTTCTGTTGTTGTTGTTGTTGTTGTTGTTACTATAGGCTTACAGATATTTAACCGTGGTAAACATTTGGCCGCACATTTCCATATCAAATAGCTGAGAGGGCATTGGCATCCATCTGGCAACGCTGTACAATTTGCCTTGACATTTGTTGGCCACATTTTTAGCCGAGAGATCAAATAACTAAGCCATCAAATGATCTCCAACCAGCTAAACACAGAGAAAGAAACGACTCTCGCCCCAAAATATATATTGTACATAGTTATATATTAACTAAAAAGTCTATTTATCTAACATGCTTCCCAGAGATTTCAAAAGGTATTTTAGTATTACAATTTATTTTTTATAAAAAAATTAAGAATAATAAATGCTCAAGAAAACTATTTAAATTTCTTTTCGTTTAAGCACTTATTATGATAGTTTTCTCTATATATTTTTTGTAATACTACTAAAGGTTTTAAAATACAAAAAAAAAAAGCTTAACTGAACTGTTATGCTTTGGGTGTCTGTTAAAAGATATATTTTTAATGTTTAATCAATTATATTCTTAAAAAGAAATCTGTTTAATAAATCAATTTTTCGTCTGGCTAAAGAAGAATACATATTAAATTGAATGAACTAATTCAATTTTTGATTAAAATTCTTATGGCTTAGTCAATATTAAATCAAACCAGTTGCATTAAAGGAGCCACAAAGCCACAAAGTACATATATACATCCGTCTGTTCATCTGTCTACATCTTTTCTTAAGATATCTTAATGATTATAACATATAGCTGCCCTAGCAGAAATCGGTGGATAAACCCTAACAACCCTTCTGACCTTCTAGTCTGCAAGGGTGTATGATTATCGGTGCTTTGATGATAGACTGCTCTTTCGGGTTATTTATTAGGTGTTACAATAACATTCAACAATGGTCAAAGCTAAATAGTTCGCTAGCAAAACATTAAGATATAATTTAACTATATTTTTAATTTCTCCATAATTAAATTGAGCTAGAGCCAGAGGCAAACTGTATTTACCTACAGTCTGTTCTATAAATATTTACACAGCTTTAATATACCCTTAAATTAACCCCTTTTTAAATGGTTATTGGGTATATTTCCGATTTCAGATTAGACTTATTTTTCTGTTGAATTAACAAGTATCTGAGCTGACAATAATCTTCTTTTTTAATTCGACTCGCATTCTTTCGATTCAGATCGGCTTAATCAGGCGGGGGCAAACAAAAAAAATGTGTCACCTTTTTTCTGTTCTGTGTTTTGGCCTTATCGTAATAGCCATGTAGCAACTTACGTAGTTGCGTAACAGGGTTAAGCAATCGATGCGTAACAATAACCCAAATTGCCAGCCACAAACAATGAAAAATAAATGGAGAGAGAACAGAACAGAACTGAGCTATGTAACAGCGGCAAAGATAAGGAAATGAAAATGTCAACAAATTAAAAGTCGAACAAGAAGTCGATCGCTCATGACTTTATGGCAGGCTACTCTCTACCTTTGTGTGTGTGTGTGTATGTGTGTATATAGGTACCTGTTCCATGTACAAATAAATACTCCCAATGGATCTGTAGACTCTCTCTTCACTGTTCAAATAAAGCAATACCTTTTTTAAGGCTAGTCATAAATGCTACCATTTTGTGTCAATTTTCAGTCGCATTGTTCAACTGCGATGCGGCAGCAACAAAGGCTCTACATATAAAATTCTGATAAGTCGCCCATTCGAAATGCATTTCAAAAACAAAAACGCCGCCCTTTGGTTAAGAAACCTACTTAGAATACCATTTTAGATGAACGACAGAGAAAGAGTCTACCTGTCTTTCCTTATCAGATGCCAAATAGCGATTAGAAGTAGTTTCGGCTAATGGAATTCCGCTTGAATGTGGTCAGTTATGTTTAAAGTTCAAAAGAACCCATTTTACAATCTGGCTCTGGCCAGAACTAGATTACACTCAAACCGAATAATAAACAAATTCTATATTTCTATTGATTATTATTAACAAAGCTTTACAATGTTTCCATTCTTTCTCCTAAGAAACAATGAAAATTATGTGCAACATTCCACGGATGATATCGGGATTGAATTCCTTTTACCGTATCCGTTTCTTACAGACAATATGCTATCTTATAAATAAAATTCTCTATTTATTCTCGAAAGATAACTTTGAGAAGGAAAACTGAGCTTAGCAGCACATATGTCGGAATCGGACAACTATATTATATTGCTCCAATAGGAACAATCAGTTCAAAGATTGTTGTGTACAAAACTTAATTGTTTCATAATGTATCTGATAAAATTTACAAGTGATATGGAAAAGTGTGATTTCTAAACGCAAATCTAAAATAATTAAGACCGGATTACTATCTTATAGAGCTCTGCAAGGGAATGTAATCTTCGACGCGCCGAAGATAGCTTTTCATTACTAGTTTTAATTTAAAATGTCATAGCTACTTTTAAATGATAGACATTCTTTCAAGGTTTCAAGAGAGGTGAATATCTGAAACTTAGTATTGCAAATCTCATAGGAAAACCCCTGTGGATAAAAATAAGCTAGAGTTATTGAATAGAATTGACCTACTTTTCAACCGAGTATATTTCCATACTGATCAAATGATTTTATAGCTGCCATAGGTCAAAAATTGATCTGTAATTTGGAAAAGTTCTAAATTTTCTGGCAGATATCTTTTAGAATGTTGTTGATACACTCGTAGTACATAGCTGTCATACAAAAGGCAGATCGAAACTTGGGTTAGGCAATATGTTTTCTTGTTTTAAGATACCTTTTGCTATCAATAGGTAGTAAAGCAGCAATTTTGTGGTAGGACAGTAGCAATACAGCACAGCTCATGTTAAAGGCTACTGTTAAACCTCGATCGATACTAGAATAAAGAGTACAGAGAGATTGATTGTATGATTTAATTGTTAAATAGGCCTTCCCCTGCTTAGATATATCAAAATATTATGGATTAATTTGGAACTGCAGTCTGCAAGTGTATTTCTCGCTGAGACTACAAAGTTTGTCAGGTAAATTGATTGATATGGAGTCGCAAAAGAATCACCCTGTTTATAGCACTTCTTTCTTGATTTATTTTAAGACATAATTTGTAATTTTTTTTTAACGTATTTTTTACTGTTTGCCTTGGGCCGCATAATATAACCAATTTATATCCAATACACACAAACATAATTCGTTTCACTTGCGCTTTTCTGGCCTGTTGTTGTTGTATTTACGCGGATAAGACTTTCGGACCGGGTCGATCGAACCAACAACAACAACAATAACAACAAAGGCAAATCAACTGTTGTTGTACGCATTTTAGTTCGAAATACAACTTCACCTGTTCGGCCAGTTTTCAGCCAATACACCCAAAAACAAGCACACGCACACGCACACACGCACACACACACACACGCATACTATTTTTTTTATACACCGAGAGAAAAACAATGCAATATTATTGGGTCTATAATCAAATATCAAACATTTTGTAACACAAAATACTTTAATACCCCAATAAAGCATTAGGAATCCTGTATTTATCTAGTCCCGTTGCTATCAAGCCTGCAGGCCATTTTTAAGTGGAACCGGTTCAGTCTAAAAATTAATATTTTTTTGACCGTAGGGTTAGTATAGCTAAGTTTATCCGAAGCTAACTTATTAGCTTAATCTAAACCAAAATATTTGACAGTGTAAAAGTTTGAAAATTTTGGACGCAAAATGTTGATTTCAATCAGAATTAATCGAATCCCATTTTCTTGAACCAAGACCAGAGCATAGACTGGATTCGAATCCGCGAATCTTTGATTATAGTAATAGTAAAAAAAACCATTATTTTTTCATACTACAACTAAAAATAGAGTATTCATTTAGTATTGGGAATATATACCAAAACTTTTAGTTCGAAATTTTTACCAAAATGAATTTTAGAAATGAAAAAAGTCTTGCACCGATAATTCCAATGGCAGCTATACTATATAGTTAAAGAAGTATAACAAGTTTCATTCACCTAGTTTAAAATCTGAGCGTTTACATGACAGACAGACAGGCAAATATGGGCATGGCATGGCAATATCGACAAGGGTATAATGGTGATCCTTATAATACTTTTTACTTGCCTCGAAAATATCAAATTAATTATAATTTTTCTCTGTGTACTTCCACATGACACCAGAGATCATACAATGTGAACAGTTTCCAACTGCTTTCTATACTCAAGAGACGACGTTGGGGATTGGGACTCTCACGCATACAAGTAGAAAACCAGAGTGAAATTCCTTGACCAGTCTTCTTGTGCTCCTCATTCTTCACTTCCTTCTTCTTTACTCTCATACGCTGACCATACTCAATGGGAAGTTTTTTTTTTTTTTTTAGCTGTTTTTGTTTTAGGGGACTTGCAGCATGCAACTTGCAACTTGCAACTTGCGGCAATGCGGAATCGGAATTGGAATCTGAATCTGAATCTGGTTCATGATCGAGCACCATTTACAGGTTGGGCCAAATTGGTTTCCTTACTGACCACTACAAACTAGGCTAACCTGTCGCGCTTCCCTGTACTTTTTTTTTTGTATTCCCCCACCTTTGTTGCTGTTTCTTTTGCTTTTATGTTTTGTCTCTCTATCACACTCTCTTCGCTACCTTTCCAGGTGTCTGGGCGTTGCGTGTTGCGCAACGCATTAAAAGCTAAACCAAAAGCAGCAACAACAAAAAAGAGCTGAAATGTCTGAAATGTCTGAAAGTCTGGACGCAACAATTTCCCTCAAAAGTTGTCAAATTTGCATAACATTTCGCTGGGCGACCAATTCAGTTATTATTGTACAATAGGAAATGGAAAATGTTGTTAAGCCCCCAACTTACAACACCCCAGAAAATGAGATCTTCAAACAAGAAAGTAATTTGCATAAATATTTCTCTTACTCACTTCTTTTTTTTTTTTTTTTTTTGTATATTTATTTTTATTTTATTTTTGTATTTCTATTTTTTCTTTTTTCATTGCCACTGGCAACAAAACAAAAAAGTTGCGTGTGACTTTTTTTTTTTTTGCCCAGATACTCTCATATTTTCTTTCTATATATAGTCTTAAGGGAAATATGTATACTCTGAAATAATATTACAACTTTCTCACGATCTAAGCTTAAAGTGAGGCGTTATTACACCTTATAACTACTCCAAAATCGTTTGTATTCCAATGGAGAGATTCTATATAAAAAAATTCATGAGAGATATATAGAGTTAAATATCTGAAACTTAAATTTACAATTGTTTCTCAGACAGAGATTCTAGCAAAAGTTTAACGAGAGATATATAGAGTTCAATATCTGAAACTTGGGTTTACAACTGTTTCCAACATCGTTTGTATTCCAATGGAGAGATTCTATAAAAAAATTCATGAGAGATATATAGAGTTAAATATCTGAAACTTAAATTTACAATTGTTTCTCAGACAGAGATTCTAGCAAAAGTTTAACGAGAGATATATAGAGTTCAATATCTGAAACTTGGGTTTACAACTGTTTCCAACATCGTTTGTATTCCAATAGAGAGATTCTATGAGAAGTTTCAAGTGAGTTATAGAGTTCAATATTTCAAACTTAGTATTACAATTGTCTTCAAAATTGCTTGTATTCCGATAGAGTTTCTAGAGATTCTGAAACTTAAATTGGCAATTGTTTCTCAGACAGAGATTCTAGCAAAAGTTTAACGAGAGATATATAGAGTTCAATATCTGAAACTTGGGTTTACAACTGTTTCCAACATCGTTTGTATTCCAATAGAGAGATTCCATGAGAAGTTTCAAGTGAGATATAGAGTTCAATATTTCAAACTTAGTATTACAATTGTCTTCAAAATTGCTTGTATTCCGATAGAGTTTCTAGAGATTTAAATATAAATCAATGTTAATTTTTTAAGTAGACTTACTATTTTATTTAATTTATCAACTCAAATATCGTTCATAAGGCAAAAGAAAGACTTTCCTGAAATATATAATACAGTCTAATATCTGACACGCTATCTCAGTTTCTGGATTTCAAGTTTGGTTTCAATTTTGAGTTCGTGATATACGAGTAATTTAGCCCTAACTTCATTACGCACGTTTGGCTTAAAGGCAATGTATGTCACATTTTCTGGTGCAAGAGAGTGTGACCATGAAAAATTTGGCCGAGTTAGCAATGTAGAGCATTAGATGGGTGTTAAGCTACTCAGCTGTATGTTGGCTTAAAAGCTCAAAATCAGTTTGTCTACGACAATTTCAAATAAAGCATGATAATTTGCTGTGACATTATCTAATACTTTATTCCTGAACAGCAGAATAATCTGCATTTGAGCACAAGGAAACTAGAAATAAAATAAATTCAAATATTCCCATTAAAATTGAAATAAATTGTTGACACAATTTGATCTGTCTGTGAATTCTGTGATTGTTTTTTAGCTGTGCTCATCAATCTCTTTACTTCCCAAGTCAATCGAAAACAAATGCTGTTTTCGACATTTATTGTTATTTACAAATTTCGCTTTCTTTCATAGCATTTTTATTTAATTGCAATTAATTTTCATTATTTAATCGGTCTTCACATTTACGCACCTGCGACTCACGAAGCCTGCCAACTAGCCAACAAGTTGACCACCTGCAGCATTGCTGCAGCTTCAGCTTACCAGCCAATTTAGCTTGAATCAAGCTAGAGAAATACTCGTACCTGTACAGTTTGTCTCTTGTAGCATATATATATATATATATAGTATAACTTTCACCCATGTACCATACTTCGATTCGAGGAACAAAATGGAAATGTATACGACAAATATACTCGTAGCCACAAGTTTCCCTACAGCTGTGCGGTGGCCAGGATGATAATGATGCTGCCCAGCCAGCCAGCCAGCCAGCCAGCCCAGCCAAGTGGTTTTTTTGGTCTTTGAGGTCGGGAGGCTAATCTAAGGTTCATTTTACATCATTATGAATTTACTCAGGCCATTAGCAGAGATGAGATTTGAAATCTCAACAGAAAAAACAGAAAAAAACCTATGAAATCTGTGACAAAAACAACGCAGTCATTCGCTCTGGGAAAGTGAATAATCTCACACATTATTTAGTACTACTCGTAGTTCCAGCAGCATTCGCAATGCAATTTAATTATGTTAAACACTTTGCAGCATGACATTGCCAGCGGCACGCCCAAAAAACCAAAGTACAAATCAACAGTTTATGCACTGAGAAAAAAAAATACAGCTCAAAATTTTAGAAAATATTTATGTTACTATGAAAGTTTCCATTAAGCAGGGAAATTATTAATAAATTAATTATTAATTAAATACAAATTTTTGTAGAGACATTTTTTAGTTTTAGCTTAAGATGTAATTCTTGAAAATCCACCCTTAAGATCGGGAAATGGCCCATTAAATATTATATAGGAAAAAATATTATTATAAACTGACAATTTTTATATGGGGAAATGTCTAATTTTTACCCGATTGCCTTCAAAGTCAGTTTTAGAGCTCAAAATAAAAATCTAAAATATTTTAGAATCATAATTTTTTTTTTTATATCCAAAGTCAAATATTGTATATTAAAAAATCGAATTATTACAGATTGACTCTGTTTTAAAGGTACAATATTTCAGACAAAATATAATCCAATTAACTAATACACTTTTAATATTAACTTGCTTCGGGCAATGCCGGTTAAAACCAGCTAGCACATACAAAACAAAAATCGTTGAAAATATGGAATCGACTTAAGCTTCATTTAATTGATGCCTTTATAATATAAAGAGAAACCAATTTTAAATTTGAGCCACCTCATTAGGCTTTCCTCAAAATGAATTATTTTAAATAAATTAAGAGTATAATATTTAAAAATTGTAATTTATTTTAATTCGCATTTATTATTACTACTTTAATCAAATAGCTATTGAGAAATGGCTTTCATTTTAATTAGCTTTTTTTTAGTTTAGTCAACATGTAGTGTTATCTAATTTTTTTCAGTGTGTAAGACAAATCTCAGCTGGTATAACCTTAATGTTAGATGTTGTTTGAATGGGAGTTGGGTTGCTGGGATGTTACTTAACTTGGCCCACAATTTGCGCAGCAACTAATCAAATTAAATGTTATCCGCCAACAAACAAGCAAGCAAACAGACAAACAAATAAACAAAGCAGCAGCAGCAGAGACAAGCAGCCAAACAGGCAAACAAGCTAAGAAAACAAGCCAAAGGCATTCGGAGAAGCAGCTTCGCAATTTTTAATTTCTTAATTTTTTATCTATTTTTTTTTTTTTGGCTAATAAGCATATGCTTGTATGTGTACACAGCGTACATGTATATATATGCATATTTATATATTCAAATTGAAAACTAAAATATTTATGGGTGTGGCATAGGGCTGCTTTTACTCAGAACTTGAGTGACAGATAGCTTCCAGCTGCCATTGATCGATTGTCTTTAATGCAAGACAGTCGCAACTTTTGCATAGTAAAAACAAAAAAAAAAAAGAAGCTAATACTAGAGCTATGCCAAGCCATCCTCATCAACATCTTCATTAACATCTTCAGCTGCTTCTAGCTCATAAAACTGGATGCTGGACTTGAAATCTGAAGCTTGGACTGACTGGCTTAGCATGGCTTAGGGATATCGGACAGTGTTTGCTTTGGGCGTTGGCAATCCATAATAAAAAAAATATATATACAGAAAAATAAGGGGCAAAGCCAAGTTTTATGTTGATTTTTTTATATTGGTGGGTGAAAAGATTCAGCGTTGAGCTGATTGGCTTTGACTTCGCTCTTCTTCTCTGTATATTTGTGTTGATTGCTTTGAATTTGCCGACAGTTGGTCACAAAAAAAAGGGCCACAAAAAATTGCAGCCAGCGGCTAATGGTTTGAGCCAATGTATGCTGCCACTCAGCTGATTTTTATTGTACTCTGTACCCATAAAAAACTCTAAAAAAAAAAAAAGAGGAAAATATGATAAAAGAAGGCTGAGCAGAAGCCGAAAAAGGTATTTTTATTCTTGATCAGAATTAAGGGGCGGTGAATCGATCTGCACATATTAGTATATTACTCAAGGACACGCAAAATAATGTTAATTTTGTGACAGCTCAGATTTTTATCTTTGAATATAGCGGATTATAGACAAAGAATTTCTTCAATAAAATATTTGGGGTTCCTACAAAAATATATGAGTATGCATCGTATCTAACTGCAGAGTATCTTTCAGTTGAGCTTTCTCGGCTCCAGCTTGCTTAATTTTTTTGTTAAAGGAAAATCGTTATAGGTAGATTTTTTGTCGTAGATTTTTGTACTCAATCAAAAATCTAACCTTTAAGTTAGTATATCACATTTTAGACTCTAGATACTAAGTACAGAGTATCTTTGATACGAGTATTCTTACATGACAAAAGAAATGGTTCTAGCATACTCGTAGTTGATTGGATCTAATCTCCAATCTTTGAGTTAGAATAGAATAGAACCTAGACACTAGATACTCTTAGCTTATTGGATACTTGAGGTGTTTGATTCCCTAGTTTCTTGAACCTGTCCAAGTACAGAGTATCTTTCTCAGCTAGAGTTTTCCTACAAGGCAAGAGAAATGGCTCTAGCATATTCGTAGTTCATTTGATCTAATATAAGATCTTTGAGTTAGGATAGAGCATTTTCGACTTTAGATATTCGTAACTGTTTCATTTTGAATTTTTCAATTTTGTTAATTTTTTCGCTTTGAATTTGGCCTAATCAGAATGCAGTTAGCAAATGGCATTCTATGTTGAACAATTTGACGCAACTTTTCTTTGTTTTATTTTTATTTTTATTTTTTTTTTTCTTGTTTGATGGCCACTTGAAATGGAATAATGAAAATCAAACTGCAGAACCGAAACAATTTTCCCAACAAATTATGACAGCAGCAAAAGAACGTCGGCGAAACGTAGTAAAGAAAGCAATCAAAAGGGCCAATCATTCTTGGCCTGGCCAAGGCAGGAAAGAAGCTAAGGGAACGGAACCGTGTCTGAGCACCGGGGCAGGTCGGTCGTGAGTGCGCCGAGAGCCAAGTACGGAATCACACGAAACAAAAGCAAAAACCAAAACAAAAATAAAAATAAAAATTGTTTTACACATTCTTCTTCGTTATTTTTTTTTTTTTTTTTTTTGGGGAAATGTAATTGTACATAGTGTAGTAATATGTACATAATGGCAGTGGCAAGCAATTGCCGGTTCGGGTTCGGGTCTAGAATAGGTGCAGCTTGCAACCGAGCACGGTCCGAACCGAACCGAACCGAACCGAGTCGAAACAACTCGACCCCGGCACCGACCCCAAATCTCAAAAGGTTACAGCACAGAGAAACACACACACACACACAGAGAGCGATTGAAATTAACACTTGTAGAACATTGTAGCATAAGTCCAAAATTAGAGTCCACTAACCCGCATAGTCGGAAAATGTTTGGTGTTACGGATGTGGGTAACATGGGTTCTATGAAGTTAAACGTAGCGTGCCAAACCAAATTTCAGTTCAGTTCCACTTGACGCCCAGTATAATAGAGTAGTAATCTTAGTGGTAGAACCACAAATCTAACCTCACAAATACGAGTTATTACTTTCATAAGCCAATTCTCTCTCTCTCTCTCTCTCCAAAATAAAATTAATTGCCTTGCCTTTTGCTGGGAATTACGACAGGTAAATTCGGAATATATTTAATACACGTAATGTGCATGAGCTATCAAAAACGCACATCGATTGCATAACACTCAATTTTCCATTGATTTCCGGACGAATGTGTGAATATTTTAAAATCAGTGAATTACGTATCGATTTATTTTCGATACCCTCACGAAATGTGCAATGAATTGAAGAAGGATTCAGGCATTACATATTGTTGTTTCAAACATATCTGAAATATTTCTGCAATTTATATAATGTTATGATACAAATCGAAATATCCGTTGAATACTCTGTATGGGTATTTTCAATATTTGACGAAGGCAGCTTCAATTCATACGTCCATATTTAAATTTGAGCCAATTCTTCCTATGTGAACTATATGATATAGCAAAGCGATTTCAATAATACTTCGTTTGTGTTCGAAAAAAAACACACTCTCTCAAAGAATTTAGTAAGTTTCTTTAAGATATTTTAGGCAACATATATAGTTTTACTTGAAGATATATTTATCGGATCCGGCTGGTTCTGACAGACTAACTTGCATAGAAAGAGATAACACACATCTAACTTGTAGGACTTATTAATAACTTTTAGACTTTTCGATTCTTTTTGGTCCTCTGTGAACTACATATATACGATTATATATATTCATACATATATATAGGAGTCCGATTTCAATCATTTTCATATGCGTTGAAAGAAACTACTCTCTTCTAAGATATTTTAAGAAGCAAACTAAGATTAAGTTTAATAAGTTTTCCATACAACATGTTTGTTCCTTTTTACGGTAGCTAAGAGCTATATTGGTACGATCCGGTCAAGACTTTAGACCAAATCTCATATACCTAGCTCAAAACTGTGACTAATTTGCATGTGAAGAGACAGGCAGACAGACGGACATGGCTATATATACTCGACTTGTCTTCCTGCTCAGAATATACTTTATATAGTCAGAGATATACATATGCTACAAAAGGGCATATTTGTATATGAGTTCTATTAGGTATCTCCCGCTCCGAATTATTTTTTATATAAAGTATAATCTATATTTTATTTATGTTTCATCAAATTTAAATATATATATATATATATATATATTTAACCTTTTACAAAAATTCACCGAGTCACAAATCAAAACAAAGTCAAAGTCAACGACTGATGGGAAAAATTGACATTTCGCAGTGGATGCACCCAAAAAATGTTGATGGATAAATACGTTGTATGAAATGGACGCCATAAAAATGTTGTTTGTTTTTTTTTTGTTTTCAGGGAGTTGCAACAGGTTGCCTGGGTGCGGGTCACGGATGGTTGAAAGTCGCGCGTGCTTCACAGCATTCGACTGTGACCAGGGTTTTGTTTTTATTGGACAGGGGATACTTGATACGTAGAGCACTAGGGGGAAGTACTCGTATTTAAATTGTGCAAGCTTTCTAGGCTTTCCGCCACGCCCCAAAAATAAAAGAAAAAAGGCAACAATTTCACATAGTACTCACCCGAATGAAGCAAAATGGCAACGCCTGAGGCTCATCGTCATCATTCTCCATCTCAAGCTTTGACGTTGTTGTTGCCTCCTCGTCTTCTGTGGCGCCACCAGCAACGCTGTTGACGCCGACCGCGACTGCGACGCTGTTGCTGGTTGCAGCTGCATCCATTTTTTTTATTTTTATTTTTTTTTGCTTGAGAACAGCACGTTGCGTTTCACGAGTCAATTATTTGTTTTTAGTTATTTTTTTTTTATTTTATTGTAATTACCACGAGGCGGCTATTTTAATTGTAATTAACATAAGCATTAAACATTGGCTTCAATCAGCGTAAACAATATTCGCAATTCGAGTATGAATACCACTATGAGTATGAGTGTATGGGTATGAGTGTATGGGTTATGCGTATATGAACACAAGTAATTCGAATAATTCATATAATAGCATCTCTATCTGTACTTCTCTCTCTCTCTCTCTCTCTCTCTCTCGCTCTCTCTATCTCGGCATGTCTCTGTGTATTAGTTTTACTCTCTCAAGCAGCAAATTTCACTTTTTCCGCGGGGAAGTTTTTCAATTTTCAGTTTCAATTGCAATTTTCATTGAATTGCCATTAAACGTCATTATGCACTACAATAAGTATATACAAATATACAGTAGTAATTCGCTATAACGAACGAATTAATTCTCAATTAATTTCTATCTAGAACGAACTAGAAGCATTTGAACCGCTTCTGCACAACAGGTTCTTGATTCACTCTGACAAATATAAATATATAATAGAATAATAGAGTCTCAATATTATAGAAATAACAATATATTTTATTTGAATATACATGAAATCTTCAATTGCCTAGAAACATTCTTCTTTCTTTTCTGCGTTTCCTAAAACATTTTCTTTTTGCTTTGAACATTATCTCCAATTCGTTATACTGAGATTCTACTGTAGAAATAAAAATACTCTTTGCTCTATATGAAGCATAAATGCACAGCTTCATTTAATTGCCTACAACAAAAAATGCAATTGTTGTTGTTATTGTTACTGTTTTATTATTATTGTTATTAGTATTGTTGCTGTTGTTGCTGTTGTTGTTTTTGTTGTTGTTGCTGCTCTTGATTAAACAAACAAAGTATCGTGTCGTGTTTTTCACTCGTTTCTGTTTCTTGAAATGGGAAAGTTTATCTCTCAAGTCGGCACTTCTCAATTTCGTTCCGCTTTTCTGATTTATGTGCTGTATGTGTAATCATCTCTCTCTCTCTCTCTCTGAATGGAAATTAAGAAAAATGGAAAATCCATCAATCGCTCAATTATACAGGGTATAAAAAGTGCCATCAGTGCCATTGCAGCAATCAACTAAATATACATATAACATAGTCCGTCATACTCGTATCTAAGCAAATCTTATCGCAGATAATACTGACAACGTATGCCTACTGCAGTCAAGAGACTTTAGTTATCAGCGGCTATGAATCATAATCATATCATTATCATCATTCATCTGATGATTCTGGGAAACGGAGAATTTTTCTATGTATCTAGAAAACACTTCTACTTTTTAACGAAAACTTGTACAATTTCGTAACTATTAGAAATACTAAAAAAACATTGATAATATTGATTTTCAGGTGATAATTCTTAGAGTAGAATCAAAATTGGTACCAGCTGTGGTGGATATTTGTATAATTTTCTATAATTTCGAAATAGAAATCTAAATAAAATATATAAATAATGTAATATATTACCACTTGAATGTAGGTTAAAATATTTCTAATGGTAATATTCGCATCTACTCCGATCTGAGCGACCCTCTAACCCATTCCACTTTTTATTTATGTTTTATTTTTTCTTTTTCGAAATCGAAACAAAGTATTATTCTAGTTGCTTTTTTGTCTACTGTTTTGTCGCTTTCTACACAGTGGCATTTAAAAAACGATGTGCAGCTTTTAGAATCTGCAACAACAACAACAACAATAACAAAAACAGTTGTAGAAGAAGAGTCAACAACAATAGCTTCAAGTTCTATGGTGGGGCCAAGGCGGGGGGAGGCAGAGAAGTTATGGGCCGCGTGACTAAACTGGTTGGCATTTTTTATTTTGTATTCTCTAATGCCAACAATTGACACAAATACAACTATAGGAAGTACTCGTATTTATTAATGAATAAATGTGAATACAGTACAAATAAATGGCATTATTAAATTAAGCTTAAAATTCTCAGTTTAAGCCAAACTTTTTGTTAAAGTTCGAACCACAAATGGCGTACTAAGTTCTTCACAAATGAAATACGAAATACAGTAAAAAATGGCATGCTAAATTTAAGTTCAATAATTCTTAAATTTAGTTTTCTTAATTGAATCACGACAGATAACTTTAGTTGGGATTAAACCAATTGTATTTTATTACAATAAATTATAATAATTCATTGTAGAATTGAATCAAGATCGAATACATGATCGAATCGGGATAATAAATCAATAATTCCGAGATATTAATGTTACTATTAATTAAAATGTACATTTATAAAAAAATAATTGCATGAAGTTTTCATATAAACATAAAACAAAAACGTATTTTTGAAAGAACTGAAATCATGATTAATACTATAATAAAAGTCGGTTAAGCACGCTCTTTTGTAAGCCAAGAATGTCGGTTTTAATTATTTGATAACATCATGTTCTCATTTCGAGAACAAAAATTGTCAGTTAGTATATTTTTTAAGAGCCAGCGTTCTTTTTTTAAGCATATTAAAACGAACCAGAATGTATTTAAATAACAAATTCAAATACATTTTAAAGAAGTCTAAAACTTAAATTTATTTAAAAGCTTAATAGCTCCATTGATTTTAACCGATTGTTCCTATGGCAGCTTGAAAGAAAATACAATCTTCCATGAAATTTTCAGATATTCTGAGACACAAGAAAGTTTTCTTTAAGACATCTTTTGCCGATTAATCCTTTATGACCTATAAGCAATATTGGTCAGATCCGGCGAAGGCTTCCGGCCAGATGTCACTTAACTAGCTCAAAAACTGGAACTAATTTATATTGGCCTGGAGACGCCTTTGTGTCAAAAGTATATTACACACTGGAAGGTAAAATATGTGACAATGATCAACTGATCAAATTTGGAAAATCTCTCCGATGAGCCAAGGTTCGAACCTGCGAGACATAGCAGCCTTGTATAGAAAATTTATGTACATATATCTAAACTATAGGTAACAGTAACTATTGTATAGCTATATACAGTTAATTCTCGGTTTTGTTTCACCTGCTGCTTCTAAAGCGCTCTCTGCTTCATTAACCTTTCCACATCATCAGTAACAACAGCAACAACAGCAACAACAGCAACGACAACAGCAACAATTTATACACCACATTCACCCACTAATATTTATTGTTTGCTCTTTTTATTCGTATTCTCTTTTTCGATATTTGCATGGAGATGGAGAGCTGGAGAGTTGAATATTTGTGGAGTTAACAATATTTACCTTCCGCTCTACACGAGCTGCTACAGCAACAACAACAATAATAGCAGCCCAGCAGCAGCACGACACAAACAACAACAACACTTGTTGCACGTTACCTTCCTTTTATTTTGTTTTGTTTTGTTTTTAAATAAACAAAAGATTTCTAATTTCTGTATGACACTAACACGTTAAAAAAAAGTCTTTTATGTTTTAACTCGATTTTATCGAAACGGTTCGGTTGGGTTGGGTTTGGTTCGGAGTATTATTGCACTTTTTACTCAATCAAAAACAAAACAAAAAAAAAACGCAACAGGTTACACTACCTGTTAAACGGCGAACAAAAGACTGAAATTCGCGTACGTTGCGCACACTCGACTCGACTATCAAGGTACAACTGGTATTCAGGCGGGCTCAATGTGACCAGCATGTATTTATATCGCAATATATTTGCTGCTAACGATATTATTATGCTACTTATCGATAGCAATTTGAGCTCAACGGTTTCCTATTTGTAAAAAATAAATATATTTGAATGTTGGTTTGAATTGTATTAACTTTATGTGAATTTTCAAAGAAATCAACAAACAAAATATTAGATAATAATATAAAATATAACAATTTAATAGATTTATTAAATAAATAATCATAAATAGTAAAAGGAATTTAATATTAGCTTACTAACAACATTTTTTACATACAAGAATAATAAAAAAAAAAATATATTGTATGGAAATATAACTTATATAAATTGTAAATAATCTCATATTTTTTTTATAATTTTATATAATTGATTACAGTCCGGGAAAATAATCCAATCTTTTGCCAATTTCGCAAAAAGTAATAAAATATAATTTCGGAACGAAACGTTATATTTATTTAAAACAATTCTTGATCAATTACAATCTACAAACAAAAAATAAGTATGAATGCCGTGAATCTTTAAAACAATCCAATCGTTATATCTACAGGTGATAAATACTTTATGTTTAATATTACATTATTGTTGCTTATTTACATAAGGAATGAATTAAAGTACACAAATTCCTGATTCTGAGATTTCCCAATGCAAAGTCTTCGCAACTCTTTTATAGATATTTATATTTGTCGGATTCAAGTTTCCGAAGAGAGAATTTATGCTAAATTTTTCTCTGTTAAATATATATTTCAAAATTTACAAGTAAAAAAAAAAATCGAATGCGAATAACTGCAAATTTTTGCTTTTCTTTATCAACTTTCGTAAGTTGCTTTTTACCTCTTATATACATTATATGTACAACAGACAATTTAAATGCTGTTAAATACTTACTTAATAACTTTAATGAACGGATTTTTATTGACACCAACAAAATATGAAATAAATAAAATAATTATAAATTTTATTTTAATACTTTTGAATAGTTTTAATATATTCATCACATAAGCATTTACTGTCCTCGCGTGCGCATAAAGGAGTCGAAAGCACAGTTAGTATATACCGTTTCTGTTTCTTCTCTCTGTCTCTTTCACCGTTACATTTGACATTTTCTGGTTAAATCCGAACGGTCACACTGCGCATTTGACAGCTGAGCTCCGCAATAAAAATAAATATCGAATTGGTGTTTGTGTGTTACCACCAAGCAGAGTGATTTGTAATGGTTTTCTGCACCGGAAAATAGGTAAAGTATTTGCAAAAGCAAGAAAAAAAGAAAAGAACAAGAAACAAGAGAAGAAGAAGACAACGAAAAAGTGAAAAAAATTGAAGTGATAGAAAGATGTTAGTTTCTAATGGTTAATGTTAATTTAATGTGTGTATGGCGCTTAATTTTTGAATTTTACATAATTGTATTTAATTTTACACTCAAACAATTCTATACACAGATCAAAGCCGACGCAGTCCCAACTGCATATACACACACAAACAACCACAAATGCACAGACTTCCAACATATACACACCTGCAATTACACACATACACACCCAAACATTCACCTACGGAGAACTGCATACCGAAACACACACACACACACACACGTTGACAATTGTTTTTTTTGCTAAATTTTTGTGATTTTATACTCTTACAAAGGTATTTCGTTTCGGTAATGCAGTATATAATACACAAATAATTAAATTTAATTTGGATTCTAATTTCTAGATGTTTGTAATGTAAATTATGATTTTTTATAAAATTTATTTAATATTTTTAACAATTAGCAACCAGAAAGTTTGATTTGGAAATACTAATACTGAACATTATTGTGTAAAAGTTATTTTAATATAAGAAGAAAATTCTAATCTAAATTTATCAAAATTTTATAAAAACTAATTTAATTTCAAAGGTAAGCATTTACAATAATTATTCAAGAGCATAAAACATAGTTTGATTTTAAATTTTTTTTCCCTCTTTTTTTTTACTTTTTACTCAAGCATTAGATAAAATTAAAAATATTTTATTTTTTATATGAATGATATAGTGAGTATTACTTATTAAAATAACTCATAGCTCTACAAAAAGTTTTTTAGATTATTTTTGAAGAAATCTAGTGTTCATTGACTTTTACGTCAAGCTTTTAAAATAACTCATAGCTCTACAAAAAGCTTTTTAGATGATTTTTGAAGTATCTAGTGTTCAATGACTTTTACGTCAAGCTTTCAAGTATTTTTTATATATAATTTGTTGCCATTTCATAAAACGAAGTCTAAGTGTAACAATGTCTCTGCTACTTTCCTGTAAATCACAAGGTATTTAAAAATTTGTAGTTATAAATTTTAAGAAACTTTTGGCTAGCATAGTTATTAGTGCATTGAAAAATGGCTAGGGTATTTAATCTTCGAAATGGCGGAAGTGAATTTTCGTTCTAATAAGTGGTATATGTACATATACATACATACATATGTATGTGTATATGTGTGTGTATATATACTTGTGTGTTTTATTTTTCTGTTATTTTCCTGCTCATATCTGCGCTGGGCCATCAAAATTTAGCAACCATCTAATAATAATACTCGTACAAATGAACAATAAATATTTTCAGTGAGGAACTCAATGATGTCCGACCAAGGATTGCGCCGCAGTGTACACCACAGCATTAATAATTATCCGTATTATGCAGACATCCCGGGACAAGCGAATCTGCAGGCTAGCTGCAAAAGTGAGTACACCATTGTGAATACATGGGTAATTATAATTGATAATATAACTTGTAGATTCGCTGGATTATGTGCAACGTATGGATCTATTGAGTACTCTGAACGTGCACTCTGGCTGTGTGAATACGGTCAATTGGAATGCAAGTGGTACGCATATTGTATCGGGCTCAGATGATAATCACTTGGTTATTACGGAGGCAAGCAGCGGACTTGTGGCTGTAAAAACAAAGACACAGCACAAGCGCCATATATTTAGTGCACGTTTCATGCCATTTACAAATGATCAGGCGGTTGTATCGTGCTCTGGCGAGGGTATTGTCATTCATACCGAATTTCTGGCACCCTATGGTCCGGGGAAAAACATCGAGGAGGCATTCGTTGATGAATCCCAATGTAGTATCGGTTATTTTGATTGTCACACCATTGGCAGCACCTACGATGTTCAGCCTTTGCCGGACAGCCCACGCATGTTCCTCAGCTGTGGCGAGGATGGCACCGTGCGTTGCATCGATCTACGTATTACTAGTCGCTGTGTGGAGACTATATGCGATAAGCATATTTATATTACTGCTCCCTGTGCAGTTACGGCCATGGATATAGCGCAAGTTAATCATTATAAAGTTGCCATTGGTTGCTCGGATTCCATAGTCCGTCTATATGATCGCCGTATGCTTTCAACTGTTTCGGATCTGGAACGTATCACACACACTGTCAAGGCATATCCCATACCCATGAAGTTTACACGTCGACATTATCGTCCCACCTGTGTCAAATTTAGCCCTGATGAGACGGATCTGCTTGTTAGCTACTCCATGGAGCAGATATATCTATTTAATCTACTTCATCCAGGCTTTAATGATACTGAGCTGCTCAAGAGTGGCTGCTATACGCCGAAGTTACGACGCGACGATGATAACGAACAGCAAATGCCACGTTTACGCTTTCGTGGTGATTGGTCCGATACGGGACCCAATTCAATGACTAACGCCGAGCAAGGAAGTCGTGTAGATGTTGGCCAGGCGCGTCCACCACTCGAACCGGGAGTATTGAGTCGGCTAAGCGATGAAATTTTTCGTATGCTCAATTCTCAGACCCGACATCCTCGTGCTGTCCGTCCCAATATCACCACCCACGCCAGTCCCAGGACATCATCAGTACATCTCTCCTGGCAAGACGCCGTTGTACGTACCCTGGACAACCAGAACGAGACCACAAGTCGCTCTGGCTCTCGTCTACTAAACAGAGTTCGGAATGCAGCTCATTATATTGAATCGCTAGAAGCACACGTGCCGCCAGCAGTTTCTGCTTTGCCCATTAATGGTAAAGATCATAATTATATAAATCTCGTGTGTCCTTTCCGTTCTTTAAATGATGATATTTTGCTATGAAGGGATCCGTGGTTAGAAATTCAAATTTAATCAAAGTCCTGTACAAATATATGTACATATATATAAACTAGTTTAACCCGATAGTCAATGAAATTGTCTCCATTTTGGATATTATTACTTAGAATTGAAGTTTTGGACTTTCCCATACAACCTGGGACCACAATATTCCGTCTTTAGGAGCGGCTTTTAAAAATATGAGGAACATTTATAATTAAAACTGAGTTTGAAGTTAATTGTGAACCTTCAACCTGTGAATTTCCCCATTTTCCGACCTTTTGCCAAAAATATAAAATACATAAATTTTAGTTTTTAATGCAGAGATCTAAAATAGAATTTAAATTAGACTTTTTTTCCGCCTTTGATGGTCGAATTTCCAAAATGCCTTCTTAACGGGAGCTTTCATCCTAAAATAAATCTTGTTTCCAAATTTCATCCCAAAGATGCGAATATATAGTATAGAGATTCTTGATCAGCATTAAAATCAAAGTAAATATTTAGGAGAAACCAGCTTATATTTGTATTAAAGTATGTTCCACTAGGACCGATTAATTTAATTTAATTATTTAGCAACAATTTAATAACATTAAATATTTTTATATTTTATCTCAGACCCCACCACGGGTGCAGCATCGACCAACTCTGAACAGGGAGATGTTGCTATGGGCGAAGCATCGGACTCTGATGAAAATCGAAAGTATATGGTTACAACTTTTGACTATATAAAAATGTCGTATCGTGGACATCGCAACTCTCGCACCATGGTAAAAGGTGCCTGTTTCTGGGGAGACGATTACGTCATGTCCGGCTCGGACTGCGGCCACATCTTTGTCTGGGATCGCAAGACAGGCAAAGTGGTTAAAACTATGCTAGCCGATCATCGTGTAGTGAATCGAGTCCAACCGCATCCAACGCTACCCTATCTACTGAGCTCGGGTATCGATTATAATGTGAAGGTATGGGCACCCATAGGACCAGAGCCCATCTTTGACGAGAAGGAAACCACAGGGGTACGTTTCAGCACATAATTTCTATTTGTCGTACTTGGTTTACGTTTTGCAAAGTGTAGTAAAAATTCATCACGAAATATGTAATTCACTATCCATCCATATTTTAAGTCAGCACGAGTTGGTGTGTCCTGTGCGTCTGTCTCTTTCTATTCTATATTAGTCTAGGATACTAAATGAAGTAAATACGACGTATCAGATAAATATGAGCTTATATGCTAATATGAGTTTCTATATATATGCAAATCGATTCAAAAAAATTCACCCCTCGAACCGGAACCATTCCCACGTTCCTATATAACATATAAATTATATTTTCTCCATTGCAAATATAATCCTTTTGCTATGCGTACCAAGTTCGACACTAAACATTCGGTTCAGGCTTGACATTAGAAGCCAAGACTTTCTTTTAGGTTTGAACCCCGGAGCGAACCTCTTGAAACATTTTTCAGGGTTTACTAACCAAACTAGTCAAATATTTTTTCTACTTGAGTGATTTAAGAAACTCTTTATCCTTTCTCTAGTCATTGTATATAGTCATATCGTGCCGTATTCAGGGCCAGTTCAGCTTGCTATTTCTCATGTCCGGGTGTATTATTATTTATCTTATTAAACTGAATAATTCTCCTTCTACTTGACAGTTGATAAAGAGCAATGAGATAATGCTGGTGGAGACACGAGATACTATAACAGTACCGGCACCGATTATGATACGGATTTTAGCCAGCTTACATCAATATCGTCGACTTATGCACACAACTGGTGACCCAGCATTGGCAGCTACCGCTATACATAGACCGCACCGTGGGGAAGTTGTGCTACGAACTATACGTGGAAGTGAAATTGCAAATATGCAAGCTGCACGAACTCCACAAGCTGCACAAACTATACTAGCTGCACAAACTGCTGAAGCTGCACTTATTGCTGCTGTTGTTAGTACTGCAGAGCGCCATGAACATATGGGTGATAGCGATGATAATAGCAATGATAATAACCCGAACACCAACAACTCCAATGCCTCTTAAACTAGTCTAAACCAACATCTAGTCAATCTTCAAAAAGAAGAATTTGGCGCTCCAACACGAACCAAACAAAAGCTACTACTACTCAAAATAATACTCTACGCGTACCCCGATAAAAAACACCCCACAACAAAAAAAAAAGGAGCAAAACAATACATAAACACACATTCCCCAATATATAGATGTCTAAAAGAAAGGCTGTAGCGCCAAAGAAAAACTGAACCCAAAATATTGTAAACATTGTAAGACTTCAAGGACATGCGACAAGAAACGAGAACGTATGTGATACTCGTTCGCTTTCGAAACACAAAAACAAAAAAACACTTGTTCCTTTTAATTTTTAAAACTTGCCATAAGGTGCCATTTATACCAATAGTTACGTATATGGATTTTTTTGTTGTTTTTTTTGGCATCCTACTTAGTCAAAATATGTTTTGAATTGACCCATTGCATGTTGTATTGATGTTAGTAAGGAGCAAAAACAAAATATCTTTTGTCATTTATATACTCGTATATTTCTGTATTTGTGGTACATATACGTCTATATATTAATGTATATATATATTATATATATATACTGAATGTTTAAATATATATATATATATATATATATATATATACTAGCATAACACACAACTGCGACTAAGATTTGGAAAAACAAAATACCTTTCGTCATTTATATACTCGTATATTTCTGAATTTGTAGTACATATACGTCTATATATTAATGTATATATATATTATATATATATACTGAATGTTTATATATATTAATATATATATACTAACATACACACACACATAACTGCGATTAAGTATTCTCTAAGCTTAAATGCTAAACAACTATAATTAATAATTAAATAATATGCACTATATACAAAGGTCAACTGATATTATATACATACTACATAGTCACAGATATGATGTGTGTGATTCCCAACTAAACTTTTAAATTTTTGGTTCGGGAATCGCATTTGAGATACACTTACAATACATAAATACACATATACGATCTAATCAATATGTATGTCGCACACGCAAATCTTTCAAATTTTGTTTGAATAAATATCAAGTACTTAAATGTGATTAAATTTCGTTTGCTTTTTTTTACCCTTGCAGAAGGTATTATAATGAAAGTATATATATTATTGATCACAGGACGCGATCTGTCTGTCTATTTGTCGGTTCTTGAGCTAGTTTTTAGGGCAGGCAGCACATAGGTCGGTACCGGTCGAATCGGATGACTATAACCTATAGCTGATAGGGAAAAAGAATATTTTTCGTTTCTCGGGATGTTGTGATAAAAGTTACAAGCTAGATCGGACTACTATATCATATAGGAACACTCGATCCAATAATTGTTGCACGGAGATACTTTTTGTTTCTCAAGATATGTTAATGAAAATTAAAACGTAAATATAAAAATTCGTTTTCCAATCAATGAAGATTGGATTACTTATCATATAGCTGTCATAGGAACAATCGGTCTAAATAAATAAATTTAAATTTAAATTTAAATTTTTTAAAGCTTCTGCCAGTCTGCAAAGGTATTTTCGGCTTGCCGAAAATTGCGTTTCTTTACTAATTTTTAAATTATTAAGTGCGACGCAAGCCCAGGCTATCGATGGTCTTCTTTATCGCCATATCATCTAAATCGGCATCTTCGACTAGATCTAGATCATTATTAATTGGAGCTGGTGCAGGGGCAGCAGCGGGCTCCACTTGTGGCGTGTATGCATCCGAGAATATGTGTGCCAAAGCCACATAATGACCATAGCCTGTAGAGGAACCACTGGAAGTGGAAGTACTGGAACTGGAACTGGTACTGGCAGTGGAACTGGAACTGGTACTGGCACTCGTACTGGAACTGGAGCTGCTACTGGGTGCCATTTCCAGTTGGGTAAGAGTATCGATGCGTGGACGACGCAACGGAGGCGGTTGTATTACATCCTCCTGGGCACCGACTGACCCTGGCTCTGTTCTCATGACACTTTCACTGGTTATCGCATTGGATACACAGAGACCATGCCGTGCAATCGCAGCATCAATCGCATTCCGCTCTATATCGAAAGCGGGTGCCCGGGCAATAGCCTCGGTTCGATAATGTCGCACGATTTCCAAATTGTGATTAACATAATTCTCGCGTTGTGCCTCGGACAGAAAGGCTGTGTGCCACTCCTGCAGCTGCTCATCAGTCATATTGTTAACTAAATCAGGGAGAAAAGAGAAAAATAAATATAAATATATGTGTACATATGTATATATATAATATAATATATCTTATATTAATTATTCAGTTATAGTTATACACACATTATCCCCAAGTGACCATGAAAAAAAAGCAACACAGAAAAAAAGATACACAAACTAGATATGTTACCCATACTATAAGAAAATCCATATCAAATTGGGAATTCTACTTACAATTCATATTCCCATTGGATCGTTTTAACACAGAATTTTCCATTTTAATCAGTTTTTGATGGGCAGCGCACTGAATGTAAATACTTTTGGCGTTCCGTTGTCTCTCTATGGCATACACAAATCTGCTTTAGGGTTGCGTGATTAATATTGTCAAATCGATAACTATCGATAGTTTCATTCACATATACATACAATGCAATATTCGTTAAATGTAATAACTGTGAAAAGTCATTAATGGATTTTAATTCTTTACTTTCACGTTACATTTAATTTAATCAATTGCTATTAAATCAGTTATTTTTTAGTAAATTCATTTTACAACATTAATTAAAATCTGTTTGACCTGTTCGCGCCAACTTTCAAATCTATTAGAGATGTGCGCTTTATACATAACACACATATGTAATATCTTTCTGAACCCGCCCCAATAAGCAGAAATGTATGCTTTAAGAACCTCCCTTTTCCAGCAATATAGTGAATTGGAATATACCCTTACAGAGGGTATTACAATTTTGTCATTAAATGTGTGCATTGAAGAAATCATCTTCAATACATTATGTTTTTTTGTTGGTATTTATCCAATTTAGTTTAAATTTTGGTAATATACCAATATATTGGTTTTTTTTTTTGAATGATCATACATGATATATGTTTTTTTTTTTTAATTAAAAAATGAGAGAGCGAGAGAATATCGGACCCATAAAAACCATTACTGTCGTAGACGATAATGATATGTTAAAAAATAAGCTATTATTTGATTAACTTCATATCTTTTGTAGATATATTAACAGCCAGTCTGACCGTTTTGAAATTCGCAACTTACCAGATTCTTATTGGGGTTTTAAACAAATCGAACGTTTTAGTAGGTAATATTCTGGCTAACAGCCTACCTGAAATCTTATATTTTCCATTAGAGTTTATAAAGGCAATTGACAATTTGTCAAAATATTTGAAAATAGAAAACTATTTGATATTTGAATATATTAAATTATGAATGAATGATTCCAGTGAATTTTTCTTGATTTAATTTAACCTAAAACCCAATTAGTAACATTGTCTGTAATGTGCAACTAGTTCTCTCTTTTTCTGTAATCTCAAAGAGAAACTTGGCTTGAATATATGTGAATCGGAACAATCCGTCGGATTCAAATTCAATAACTGAATTGAATACTTTTTCGTTCCTTGATTAAGCATACAAGTTAGATAGAAGATGTAAATGTGATTTCTAAATGAATAATATTAAGATCCAACTACTATATCGTACATATAAAACTGGTAAAATAAAATTACTTAGTAAAATAATTATTATTAAAATATTATTATATTATATTATTATTATTAAAATAATTATTATTTTACACGAGTCGTATTCACAGCTGATCTATGACTATAGACTCAGGCAGACACTGAATTTTGAAATAATAGAAACACGTCACGAATTTCGAGGCTTGACTTTATTTTCCGGAGTTCAGTTTAAGACTGAAAGTAAAATTAAAATTTTTTGGCTTGGCACACCAAATGAGGGCTGAATAAGATTTTGTTTATGTTTCCAATATTCTTGACCGTTTTGTGTTTACAATAAACTTGGCGGGTCAATCTACAACTTCATTTGTTTTGTATATGTTTTAAGAGTTGTGAGCTTTAAATGGGTTTAGAATTATTTATGTATTGTTTGAATATCTGTAATAAATTTGACGGGTCAATATCGGCTTTAATTGTTTTGCATATGTGCTAAGAGCAATGGGTCTTAAGTGAGCTTAGAGTTATTTATCTATTGTTTTTGTATACTTATGTACGAGATATTCCACTACATAGGTTATTATATACATATATATGTTATATACATATATCGAAACAAACAAAATATTAGCTATTTTTTCATATACTGTAAGATCTAAAAAATTTCAAAAGCTCTTGTGAATTTAGGGCGAACCGCAGATATAATTTCTTAACTAATTTTTTATTTGGCAGCTATTTTTGGAGTCTTTCAGATTCATAGCATACTTCACCAGTTCCAAATGCGTAAAGGGTATCAACTAGTAGTCACTCCCTATCAGACTAAAGTTAGTTGTTTGCTAATTATTTTGTTAAGCAAACTAAGAATATATAACGGAAATATTTCTTTTTTTTCGTCATGGAAAATGACGTCCAATTTGCCTGATTTCCAATTAGCGAGTATACGTCATTAGGCCAAATAATTATATTTAATTAACTTCACAAGATAAATATATTTGAATTTATAAAATATTTCAATGTGCATCAAGCATTTATAATTAAAAAAAAACTTTAACGTTTTTAAACCAGAAATAAAATGTTTTTAAGGTTTAAAGACAGTTTCTATAAAAAAATAAAAATAAATAATAATATTGGCAGATACTTTAACTTTTTTCCCCTACTTCGGTAGTACAGATTTGGATTTAATTTATTTAAGCTTTTACATGTGTTATATACATATATAGATCGAAAAATAAAGAGCGTATAGAGAGAACGGATGTAAAAAGTGAACCTGAACCGAACCAATATCTGTGATTGGGCTCAAAAATAATATTTTGTGACACAAATAATCTTTTGGATACTTAGCAATTGTTAAGAACACTCCTTTCTGGTCTTAAATTGATATTTTATAAAAAATTATTCTGCATAATTTTTCAGGAAATATTCTAATTCTTTTATAGTAAAATTTAAAAAAAATGCATAGCTTAGATAGAGCTCGAGCTAAAGAAGAGTCTGAACCCTCATATCGAACTTTACAGATAATTTTCTATACCCTGGCAAAGGATATCTTTATGTGATGTGCAATGCATTGAAGAAGGCATTTCCGATCCCATAAGATATATGTGATCAAGGCAGGCAACGAGACGACTAAAGCAATGTCTCAAAATTTAGATCAAGATTTGTCTATTATATAATATAGCTCTCATAGGAACAATCTCCAGGCAACACTCTGCTGAGTTTAAATCATGTGAATGGTCTAATGAAATCAAATATTGTGATGCATATTTATTCAGAAAATAATTAGAAAGAGCTCCCATTTAAATGCGCTGAGTTAATGCACAAAGATTATTTGCTAGTTTTTTTTTGTTTTGTTTTTGTTGCAAGTGGCCAAAACTGAAGGAAGAAAGATATTTGCGCCACGCTCAGATACATTTACCCAATGCAATTGCAATTGCATTTTCCGCTTTGTTTGAGGCCTGTCGATTGCATGTTGTAACAGGTTGGCTTGCAGTCGGGAATGCAGCAGCAGCAGCAGCAGCAGCAGCTGATAAAAGTATCTTAAATGTAAAATTCTTAACGTTTCGTTTTGGAATTTATTTGTTTTTTTTTTTTTTTTTGTGTTTTTGGTTCCGTCTAAAAAGGCAGCTTTGCAGGCGTCCCAGTTTGGGGTTGGATTCACTGCACACGGTTTTCTTTTTGTGTTGGGTTCGGGTTTTAAGGTTCGGGCTTGGGTTCGCATTCGAGAATCCAGAGGTTTCAGGGGCTGACGGGAGTTGCGGGGGTTCCAGGGGTTTTAGGTCTGTTACTGCGCGGAATGCATTTATTTTTCATTTTTGCCTGGCCTGCTGTAATTGGCAATGAAAAATTCCAAGTGTTTTTCAAAGTGCTCTTTAGTTGTTGGTCTAACAAACAAACAAAGAAAGCAATTTCACAACACATACACCTACATTTTACTACACACATACATATATATATATATATATATATATATATATATATATACCTATATGAAAAAGTAATGTAATAAAAAAATTACAAAGCAAACAATAGCAGAAAGCTCACAGTTAACGCAGTTGTCTAAAGATCCCCCCACAAAAGCTACCAAAGAAAACATTTCCATTAGTTACTCAGGTAAAAAAATGAACAAAAAATTAAATTAAAAAAAAATACCAAAAATCATATTAAAAATTCCAAAACGCCAAGCAAAATATAAGTGCACAGTGCCTGCATTTTGCTCATTTAAAGTAAAACATTTTTGCAATTTACGAGAAAAATAAAAAAAAATAATAAAAGCATCTCACACATGATATTTTTATTAATTTTATTTTATTAGTTTCGATTATTGCGAAAATTAATGGAAATTTACAGGCGTTAATATTTGCCATGCTCTTAAAATGGAACAAATATTGACGGAATATATATATATCATATTGGGTAAAATCAAGTTTAATTTTAAATTAATAAATATTAATATTATATTAAATATTATATTATAGTCCGATCCGGCCTATTCCTGGGTGCTACATACTTTACTCACATAGCTCAAGAATTGGGGGACTGAGGAAGGAAGGCTTTCTACGGAGCGGCGGACAGGCAGACAGACGATTATGACTATACTTTACGCATTATATATTTAACGACAAAATAATAATAATAAATACAAGTTTATTTAGTAACGTAATAAAGAAGAATTAAAATTAATTATTTTAAGATCGAGAATTTAGAGCTAATTCTTTACGTTTTCGAGCCTAACTTTTTTTTATTATCAAGAAACATTTCCGATTTAGTTAAAGGAATCGTTTGTCAATAGACACCAGACACAAATCACGCAACGAACCGGTTCAGAGGACTTCAGACTGGAACCGCTTTGAACGCGTGATTCCGATGCCTCTAAAAAAAGGATAAATCGAGAATTGTTGCTAAAATCGAATGCTGCATAAATATGTGGAAAATAAGTAAGTAGTTTACATAACATATCAGTAAAGTAGTCTAAATTAGCCCTCAATTGATCAAAAAGTTAAAAGCTAATGACACTTGTTGAAACGTTTTTAGATTCAGCCCGAAAACACGTCGAAAACTGGGATGAAGTGGGAGAAGTGGCTTATAACCATATGTATATATGTATTTATTAGATAAGCTCAACTTTAGATGCGCAGATCCTAAAGATACAAAGATATATATAGGTATAGGTATGCAGTACTGTACCTTTCTTTCTCAGCTATTTCATGGGTACACGCGTACTCGTACCTTAAACGATCTGCGTATGTAAATTTTGGTAGAAGAGAAAAAACATCATGGAAGATAACATTTGCCTTATAATATATGCACACACATATATATATATACGTATACTGTATATATGTGTATCTGTGATCGAATGTAAGTCAAAAAACATAATGTTAAATTAATTTTCCAGCAATTGACTATAGAAGACGGATACGATGCTTTCCTACTAATAAATTCAGTGCCAAGTATTATAATGTAAGGTCAAATTTATGCACAGAAAATCTATACAAATGTGTGAATAAATGAAATACGAAAGTCTTGTGCTCTTTTTCTTAGTATAAGTATATATATATATGTGGTATATATATATATATATATATATATATATATATTTATATGCTTATACGAGTATGTAGAATATGGGTATGTATCTGAATATCTCATCTTGAATTGTACTCGTATTTTATTCGTTTTTCGTTGTCTTTTTTTTTTTCTTGTCTTTTTCTTGTCTTGTGCTGCGTTTATATATAGCCAAACCGACTGCGGATCGACATCGACATCGACATCGACATAGACATAGACATAGAGATAGAGACATAGACATCGAAATCGACATCGAAATCGACCGTCTGCACACATGCTGAGCTCTTTTCTGTTCACTTTCAACACACTAGCCTTAATGTCTAATGATGTTTTGCCCCTTGCACGCGTGAAGTACGAGTGCTCCGAGTGTTCCGAGTGCTCCCAGTGCCCCGAGTGCTCCGAGTACTACGACAACTACGAGTAGAAAATTAATTTTACTCGTATTTTTATTTATTTTTAGTGCGCGCAACCAAATCAAATAATGTTCCAACCTTTTCGAGAACAAATCGCCAAAGCATTGACTACTTCTTCTACTGCTTATTGCAATAGAACAGGTCACTGCCGCCCTTAATACATTTGCTATACGCCATGCCTCTGCCTCTGCCTCTGCCTCTGCCTCTACCTTGCGATAGGCAGGCAATCTATATACAAATAAATATACACTGGGAGAAATATCCCATGCTTATGACTTTGTCATCAAATGGGTAATGCATTGAAGGAGTCGCCTCCGATCCCATAAGCTATATATATTATTGATCTGTGCAGGCAGCACATTTGTAAAAGCCGGCAAGATCGGCCTGCTATATCATATAGCTGCTATAGGAATAATGGGTTCAAAAGTTGTATGAAAAACATTTGTGTTGTTTCAAATATCTTAATGAAGCTTACAAGTTGGATTTTACTATATCATCTGGCTACTATATGAACAATCCATATATCCAATCCGCCGTTCTTGACAGCGAGAATTCTGTTCTTTTATTAAGAAAATCCGAACTTACCGATTTTTCTCTAATTCAACAATATTATTCAAATAATCTTAAGAAACAAATCTCAAAAAATCGTTTTGTTAAGTAAAAATTTAATTTTTTTAATTTAAGATAACCAACTTTCCGAATTTCCTCTAGGTCCTTCTGGTTGTTTCCTTCTTTTAGCTGTCGAAAAAGATCAGATCCTAACACTATAAATTTTAGAATAGCATAAGACATAGGAAAAATGTGATTAAAAATTTGTTATATAGAAATCTTTTTTGTTTCTTGAAAAAAAAAATAGAATCAAAGGAATAACTAAGTAAAGGATTAAATTATAAAGAAGCTAGGAGCACAGAATTAAGCAGAAGGTAATGAATAAAAAACACTGAAAAAAAAAAAGAAAAACCAAAATTCAAAATTGGGAAACTACTGAAGACATTTTCAAGAAATGCGCAAAAGCAACAGCTTAGAAAAAAAACTGCACTTATTTACTTCGGCTCAGAATAAATTATTGAGTAAAAATTTCTCTGAGTGTATGCTGGTAATAAATATATGTATGTGTGTTTGTGCAGAGTGGGCGGGCTGGGTCAAAAGGCAGCAGCGACAGCAGAAGAGGCAGATGCAGAGACAATGAGTTACAACTGTCAAGTCGATTGCTGTTAAATCGCTCAAGAGCTCAAGACGCTGACTGAGACTGAGGCAGAGACAGAGGCAAAGGCAGCGGCAGTGGCAGAGGCAGAGACCAGCCAAACGGTGCACGGCTTGCGCAGTTGGCATTGCAAATGTGAAGCTGAAGCTGAAGCTGAAGCTGAGTGTGACCAAACCACAAATACAATCCCAACCCCCAATAACAACAAAAACTAGCAGCACCCCGTTGAGCGGTTTTATTTCCTATTGCTGCTAACTCAATTCAATTGTGGCGTACGTGCACGTGCGTTTGTGTGTGTGGTGCGTGTGTCCACAATAATTATGGCCATTTCATAATTTTTAGTTTTGCCTTTGGTCTTTCATGAATCGCTCCCCCACAAAGCGCTCACTCAGCATGTCACTCTCTCAATTAATTTTTTTTCTTTCCTTTTTGAGTGAGAGAACGCAATGAGTGAAACTGAGCCCGAACAGCTGTTTTACTTATACTCGGCCAATATGCGCAACAATGTTCAGACAAGCCCCTACTCAGCCTACGGCCGGCCTACAGCTACACCCACAACTCCCCTCTTCCAGACACAGATAGCATGTTGCACCCCAGTAGGCGCTACATAAATTTGTTCAAGAATATATATTTATATATGTACATATGTATGTACATATGTATGTATGTATGGGTGGGTATACCTACATACATAATATATTTCTTGCTCAATTTATAGCAATTAATGCATTGGAGGCGTGCATTTTAAATGCCTTTGCCCAGTGACAATTTCATTGGGTTCAACAAACGCAAATTGCACACACGATGCAACTATACACATACATACATATGTACATACATACATACATAAATAAATGCAAGATGCAAACTGGTTCGAACCCGAACTTCTAGGGTTTGGGGTTTTGGAGTCTTTTGTACCGGACCATCAATCAAAACTACGAACAAAAAAAAAACTCACCTATCGAACCTGAATCAAAATCAGGCTGCTTTTCAAAAAAGTATTATAAAATTAATTTTATTTAACCCATTTTTCTTATATCCCATCTTTCATAAATATATCCTGATTTATCTTTTCATACATAAACTTTTCAACCAATGGTTCCTATGGCACCTACATAATGATATAGCTAACCGATCCGGACGGAAGACTCCGTACTAAATTTAATTCTTTCAGCTTCAAAACTGAGCTTAGTTTCGACCCATCTCGTAGTCCTGATCAATAAGTGATGTTGCATTAGAGATTTCCTGCCAAAGTTGAAATACTCTCTGTAAGGGTATAAAACAGTCGGTTTTTTGCTAATCATATGAAAAGGTTTGTATTAGAGCTGAACCCATGAGAAAACGTTATTAACTATTTCAATATTTGGATATCTATGATAAATACTATTATTTGAGATTAGTTTAATCTAGAAATAGAACTCTGAAAACTGAAAAATTTTATGAAATATATTTTCATATAATAAAAGTATCTACATGAAAAGGTATTTGCAAAATCATCATAAAGAATTGTGTTTAGTTACTATAATAAAAGCTAAAATATTATTTTTTGATAGTAAAAACTTTTTCTAGAGTTCAAACTCAAAACTGAGCCGATTTTAATAATTTGTTTCCGGATTAATTAAATATTTATTGCTTTGAAAATTGTGTATATTCTTTACAAAAGATTGGACTGTACCAATAATCGAACCAAAGCTTCGAAAAACTTGGAGTGGATCACAAACTTGGTTCGAACCCGTCAACCTCACTTTCATAATAATCTATTTTGTCTTTATCCTCTTATCAATAATGAATTAAATCATTCGGCTTAGAAATTTACCAAATGAATCATTGGCATTGGGACGAGGTCAACTTTGTTTAGAGCCGGCGCCGAAACACCAAATAAAGAAGCCAAAAGAGAAATAAATTTATATGTGTTAAGTACCGCTCTGAGAGCCTGGCAATCGACTCAGAAGTATATTTCAGGAACTTCTCACACCCTCGAGCGCACATTTAAGCACTTGTAATCTCACTCATTTCTTATGACACTCTCTCTTTTTTGAGATAAATGGAGGCTGAGTGTATTTTTGGAGCCTTACGTATGTTTATACAATATCACTTCATGCTTTTCCAGGAGTTTTATAGGGTTGCATTAAAGGAGACATCAACGACAGAATAAAGAATATATAATATTGATCAGGACGATTTGACGAGTCATTATAACCCTATGTCCGTCCGTCTGTTTGTCTTCCCATATGTTTCTATGCAAACCAGTCTCTCACTTTCAGAGGCAAGTGATTAAAATTTAATTTTAAAAGCAAGATAAAAGAGTATATTTCTAATCGCACATTAAAAAGTAGATAGAAAAGTAGTCAAGATCGGTCTACTATATCATATAACTGCCAAAGAAACAATCGGCCAAAATAAATAAATTTGACAAATTTCCACGCTGCAAGTGTGTATAAACTTCGGCGTGCCGAAGAAAGCCTTTCCTTAATAGATGCTGTTTATTTTGATCCTAAAATTGTGTACCGCATAAACTTGGCACACATACATACACTTAAATGAATCTCTTACTGAGAATTGAGCTGGCCAGCAAGTGTGTTTTCATGCTCTTGTATGTGTCTCTTATACTTGCGCTCCCGGAAAGAAAATCGCTCAACACGTGTTTGAGCGCAATTCAATACGTCAGTTTAGCCAGAACACAAGAACAATTGTGAGTGAAAAGTGAACAGAAACAGCGGAAGCTGATTCATGCGCCGTGCGCACTCCACTCGCTTGCTCTCATACAATAGACAGTCAGGCAAGCTCTCAGTTGGGCCAGCTCTCGCTCTAACACATGCTCTCAAGCGGACGCTACCTCTCACTCACACTTACACTCAACTCCATGCAGTTGGGTTGGAGACCAACTCGGTGAGTATATTTTTGCTGAATCTGTGCGTGTGTGTGTGTCGCGCGCATATATCCAACAAACTGTTGGGGCTCGGTCTACAACGTATGAGTATATTCGTATGTGTGCGTGTGTGTGTGTGTGTGTCTGTGTGTATCTGTGTGGGTAGGTTGGCAGTTTAACTTGCACGGCTCGCTCGCACAGCGCTCCGGCAATGAGCTGAGCGCTTTTTGCTGTTTTAATTTTTGCCTGAAATACTTTTTGAGCTAATTTCGTATTGGTAGTTTTGTTTATACCGTCGGTTGTGTTGGCGTCACATTTTGTATGCGAAAGCAAGCGCAGCACGTAGTTAAAAACAATAATAATTTTTAGAAATAAATCAAGGCAAATAATAATAAATAAATGCAGCTGTAGCAAAGAACTTTGATTTAAACTAACAAAATACGTTTACTTTACATACAAGCTCCCTCCCTATCTCTCTCTGTGTCTCTCTCACTCACTCGCGGCGTTTAAGAAAATGTTAAAAAGAGAATTTACAAACAGCATTAGAATCATCTGTTAAGATACATACATATAGGAAAAGCCAGCGCGTGCCGCCTACAGGCAAAAAAAAAAAAAAAATATTAAAAAAAAAAAACAAAAAAATAAACACAAGAAATTAAATTAAATTCGCGACGGCAGCGCGAAAAAAGCAAAAATTATATATGCAAAATTATAATTGCATATATACATAAATAAAAATACACCGAAATATTCACACACACACACACACATCTACTGTTTGCTGTATGTAAAATAACTGAGTGCCTGTGTGCGTGTGCGTGTGTGTGTGTGTGTGCGTCGCGCGTGTACGCCTGTGTGCGTGTGTTGTGTGCTTTGGTGCTAGATGAAAAGTTCTTACTTTATTTGTTGTGATTCTTCTTCTTGTTCGTCGACTGTTTGCCACACAGAGGGCAACAACGCAACAACAACAGTCCTTCTTTTTCTTTTTTTTTTGTTGTTGTGCTTTTTTTTGGTGCAGGCAGCGCAACTGTTGCACCAACAACGACAAGAGGAGCAGCGACAGCAGCCGCGGCACAGATTGCGCGCCTTTTTTTTTTTTGTTGGTTGGTGCTAAACACATGTTAATGCTGTTCGAAATTTCAATTTAGTTTGAGGCAAAGCAAAAAGGCGCGCCCAGATAAGATACAGTTAAGCGGAAGAGCAACAGCAACAGCAACAGCAACAGCAAAAACAACAACAACCATAAGCAGCGCCAGCAGCAGCAGCAGCTCCTCCACCTGCTAAGAAAAGCTTACAGCAGAAAAAAGAACGAAGGCGGAGGCAGCGTCAACGACATCGGCAGAGGCAGAGACAGAGGCAGAGGCAGTGCAAGAATAGTGCTGCAGCGACAGTCGTCAACGCGGCACAAATACACATGAAAGCGCCGCGCGCTCCGTAAATGAAAACAAAACAAAAGCGAAAACAACAGCAACAACAACAACAACAACAACAACAACAACAACAACAAGAAGAGAAACAACCGAAAAAACTCACAATGTTATACATGCTTGTAAAGTGGCATTAAATTGCAACAATAACAACTCAAAAGTCGAAGAACAAAAAAAAAAAAAAAGAGAAAAAAAAAAAACTATAGCAGAAGGTTGCAGCCGAAATTCGAATTCGAATTTACATTTCTACACTCTGCCGGCGGCAATCATCCAAAATAATTTCGTGTCAACGCTGCAGTTTACAGCAATAGCAGCTGCCCCCAACGGCATTTCATAAATTATTTATTTTTGTTTTTTTTTTTTTTTTTTTTTTTGTTAATTGTTGTCAAGTGCAAAATGTTGCAAAGGCAGCAGCAAACAGTGTAAAGCAGTGAATCTTCAGCAACACAGCAACTTCATGTCTTTATCAACACAACAACAACAACAACAACAACAGCAACAATAGACACTCACTGCAACAGAAACATCCACAACAACAGCAACAACTAAGCAACATGGATTGTGATTATTCGAAATTTCTATATAAAAGTAAGTAAAGTTTTATTCATTTATTAACCTTATATTGTACCGGCTCGAAGCCGGCATAAAAACCACTTTAACTCTAGGCAAAAATCATTTAGCCTTAGGGCGTAATGACAACTGAACCGGTTCAAGGTCATCATTCAACCTGAAGCTCTACCCAAAATTTAGCACCCCCTTTAGCTTCTCTACTTATCTATATTCAGCAAATGCAAGCTGAACCGGTTCGAAGTCGAAGCATTTATACAACCCTTGAAGCGAACCGCTCAAGCGTTTCAAAAATAGTGAAGTTCAGTCTAAATCGATACAATTTTCATAGAGCTTACTATAAATTTGTGAGCTATTTTTCTTTATGTTTAAAAGATATCTTTAAGCTTGAAAAGATATTGCTGCATAGAAGATGAAACTATTAAAAAAAAATCACAATTTTTAAAATAAAAAAAAAAAAAACGTTGTAAAAAGATACCAACCAGCTTTGCGAACTGTATCGCTGACAAAGTTTTCGAATTCAAGTGTTTCGAGACCCAAAAATTCGCAAACTAGAACCCGAAACGTTGCTAATCAGAACCCCGTCGGATGAATCATATTCAACGGCGTATCGCATAAAATCAGCCGCAGTTATCGCTTAATCTGATGCGTGGCTATTGTTATCGGACAAAAAAACAAAAAAAAGAGAAATGAAAAAAAATAAATATATATATATATATATACATATATACATATGTATATATACATATATTAATATAATCTTTCTGATAAGTAACATACAATAAAAACGAGAGCACGGCCAGCTTCAGCGGCGTGTTGCCAACCATTCATAATATGAATACATATACTATTTAAATGCACTGTAAGAGTCATTCATGATTCCAGATGAATTAGAAGATGAGTATTAGCATTGGGTTTATCACAATGTACTCGTAGCATACGGCACTACGTGATTCACTTCACATTATATACCAGTTTCGCAAGGTTATTTTTTGTCAATTTTGCTTTGTTGCTCTTCCTTAAACGTCTCACTGACAAGCTAGCAATGTATTGAACTTTTATATATAATCTAACAATTAAGTTGAAATAATTCAATATTTATATTATAAGTGTCCTAGGTTCCTAGAGAATTTGGGATAGAGCTCTATATCAAATATGTCTGAACGATAATATATATGTTGTTTTCATTATTTCAATTAAAATTACTGCAATGTTTGGGAGTAAATTCAGAGCACAAAAAGTTGGTTTTATATATGTGCACGAAATCGGAATCTCGACGTTTCCAAAACTATTTTTAGCTCGCATTCTTAGCCGTAAAACCTAGAACTAAATGCAGTTTATGGCTATGCAAATATTGACAAAGTACAGACTTTGTTGAGTCCTCCTTATCTTCCACCAACAGATGATTATATTCATATTATCTTTCAGATTTTTGAGATTTTCGTTAATATAATAATCTAGTAGACGCTTAGTGAAGAAACAAGGAAAGTCTTAGGTGCACTGAAGATTAGATAGCCTTCCGGACTATAATAAGCATTTAACATTAATTTATTTTGACCAACTGTTCCAATGACAGCTATATGATATGTAGTCTGATCTCGGTAGTTATTTGTATTTATTTAAGAAAACACTTTTTTACATCCAGCTTGTAGGCTTCAACACGATATCTTGACCATACCGGAAATTGTGGGCCGACTGTTCACATGGCTGCTATATGATATACTCATAGCTATCCGATCCGGCCAGTTCTAACATATGTGCTGCACGCAATAAAAAAAGGCTCATAGCTTGAAGACTGAGAGGCTAGTTTCCATAGAAACAGGTGGGCAGACAGACCGACCGCGTCTCTTCGTCTTGATCAATAATAATATATATATATATATATATATATATGTACTGTATCGACTCGAAAATGGCTCCTTCACCAAATTATTAGGGTATAAAAAGATTACGTTTGTCCAAAACTTCTAAATTTTAGTTATACTCTTTGACAATCTACGAAACCTGCTACGAATTCCGTTGCAGTTTTAAATTTATGGAAGTGGAATTAGGAGTAATTAAAAAAAATTATTGACTTACTCATTGTATAACAGTTTTTATAGAACTGCAAATGATATTTATGGAGCAACTTGACGATTTCGAAAAATTAATAGCAGTGTATTTTGTTGTTGCTGTTTTTATAGATAATCGACTCTATTCGCAATTGAGAAAATACAAATAAAATGTGAGGTAGTTTCATATACTTTATGTACTCATATATGTTGTTTAAACCTATATATATATATATATATGAAGGTCCTCGAATTACAATTGCTGGGAACACGGTATGGCCACGAAATTAAAATGTATTTCTATGAAAATCTTTCCCCTAACCAGAATTTCATTAACTGAATTTGGTTAGAAATCGGATCATTGTAAATTTCCTTCATTCGATTAGATTCTTTGTGTTTCTTTCGAGGAGCTTGTGTATTTTTAACAAAACTACATGGAAAGATAGCTAGATTAGATAAATATATTATTTTTTTGGTACAAATTGATAAATTTCACTTGCTTTTTTTTTTTCGTTGATTAGACCAGGTCTGGTATTTTAATTTAAGTAACTTGAAGATCTTATGCCTTAGACAATTAAAATTGGTAATGCGACACCAGCGATAAACAGCTGATAAATAAGTAGAACTATATTTGGATATATGATATTTATTTCTGATGGGCTTTTGGGGTCTGAAATTCTATTGCCTAAAACAGATTTTCATTATAAATAGTTGGTTAGTTAGTTAGTTAGTTAGTTGACAGAATGCCAGCATTTTTATGCGTCACATTTGCCAGATCGTTCAGGTATTATATTATCCGAAAAGGGCTGGGCTGAGCAGTAAATATTGCGAAAGTTACAAACACAACTCATTTATATAGAGTAAGTATATTGCTGTTATATGTAAAATGAAATTGAATCCCATGCCACTTTATCGGTATTGTTCCTCCTCTCTGTTGTTCTGTTTGGTTCAGTTCGGTTCGGTGCGGTTCGGTTCGGATAATTAGTTTTACACTTGCGAAAGTGTCGACGGCGTCGGAGGGTTCTGCTTCTCGATTGATATTGAAGAGAAACAGGAACAGTTGGCGCCACGCGACGTTAATCGATTTTGAAATTTTATGATGTTGTTCGAAATGGGAAATGATTCCGAATGTATTTGTTTACATTCGCCTCGCCGACTACAGCGGAGAAGGCGGCCACAACGGACACGGAGACAAAGACTGAGACAGAGACTGAGAGTGAGACATCGTCATCGAATTGCCAAGCTAATCGGAAGACGTATTGAAAGTGCGAGGCGCTAAGTCTAATCAGACTGTCAACCGCCTTTTTGTCTGTCAATCTGTCGCTCAGTCAGTCAGTCAGTCTGTCTGTCCGTCTGTCCGTCTGGCAGCTTTGCATTTTACTTTCCTTTCGCACATTACTTGAGTCACACTCAAGTAGACAGACAGAAGGCAGAAGAAGCTAATTGAATTTGTTATACAAATTGTCTATATACTATTATGTAAGCTGTACGAGAATATTCAAACACTCAGAAAAATATACTGTTTATTCTTTACTTAAGACAAGACTGAGAGAATTCTTGAAATAAGTCAGAGAAAGTAATAACCTAAGCATAATAAGTATTTGCTATGAAAAACTATCAAACTAAATTAAAAATGGATATGGTTTAAGAATAAAACAGACTAGTATTGCGGCAGTTTTAAGATGATTTGTGATTAGTTTAAGACTTTTATTTTTACTTTTTTTACTACAAACAAAGATGAAGATTTACTATTTGAAATATCAAAGTCAAAGGACTAATGAAGATCGTTGACTACAATGGTTTTAATTTAAGTAAAATACAAGATTTTTTACTTTTGATTTATATTCACACTTTCGATTCAAAAATATTTTGTTATTAAACCAAGGAAATTATGATTCGAAAACCAAATTATGTTCCAAAACCATTGCGCTTGGTTCATCCAAATTCTTGCTTAATTTAAGTTGAGAAATATGTGCGGTTTCCTTGGGATAAACTAAATCTATAATGAAGCAAGTATATTAGTTTCTAGATCGAAAAGACCTTCTTAAGACAATTTTTAAATATCTAAAAGAAAATTTGAATATGGAAATTGTCTCTTTTCTTTTTTAACCGGACTCAGAAATATTGGTTTAAGTTCAGTTCACTTGACTCCATTTATAGTCGGATATTCGGGCCTAAGAAACAAAAACTCTTGAAACTGAACTGAAATTGGTTAGAAATATGAATATTATAACTTTATTAATTTATTAAAGGAGCTCGTTATTTTTCTTTTTGTGTATATTATAGTTGTATGTAAGTTAGCCGCAGCGGCTAAGTAATTTTGGGTTATAGGGCCAAGTCCAATGAAATACGCCGACACTTAAGACCCAAGCGAATGTAGTACTTAGTTCTTAGTTAATTCTATTGAAATATGTTGCAGCAATAATTCGCTTGACTGCATCGAGGTACTGCTACTTGCGGGGTTTCCCACAAAAATATAGGAAAAGCTACATCTAAAAACCAAAGTTGGCATCTCTAGCTGCCTCCCTATCCCATGAATATAGCCCAATCCATGTAGAATGAAAGTCTTAATAATATATATATTTATTTTTATTTTTCGAGTTCTTTGAATCGCACTTAGACGGACGACTGAAAGGCAGACTACCAGACAGACGGACAGACGGACGGACAGACGGATAGACAGTCATACACATGTTGAGCTCCATTAACAGTTTTGAATAACACGATCACATCGAAAATTGATCAGTTTAACAGCTCAGACCGATTACCGAACTCCAAACGTGAACGTCTCGCCGCCGGTTCATTGGTGGTGGGGGATCTCATATAACCCTACTGTTATCATAACAATTAATGCATCATGTACGATTACCACTACGACTACTCTTTCTCGTAATCTTACTATCTCAATTTATGTTTACGATTACGTTTACGTTTACGTTTACGTTTACGTTTATTATGATTATGATTACACTTGTCATCGAATGTGTTTTTCGAACGTCGATTTCGAGACGGGATTTTCCTGTATTACCAGAGCTGATTGACTCAGATATTTAAATTGTATTGGGAAAGTTCTAAAAATACACAGAATAGAATAGGTTGACTCAGTTGAACAATTAATATAAAAATATAAAAACTATGCAAATTTTCCCATATTACTATGAGAATTTTTAATCGTATTTTAATGAAAATAATTTTTGTGTAGTAATTTTAGTATTTATTTATAACTTATAATATTATTTGTAGGCTGCACATTTTATTATTATCATTATTCTTCATAGCCTTTCGATAATTTTGGAACTTTTCTCATTTCTCTTTCGGGAATATGTTCCCAATTACGTTACTGGGTTGTTATTGGAATATAGATTATGAGGAGCTTAAAGTTAGGTTAATTTAATTTAATTCTTACCATATAATTGCATAAATCCACCTAAAAATTATACAAAAAAAAAGAATTCCTTATAAAGTAAAAAGTTTTATTTTTGAGTTGTCTATTTTGCTGAAAAGTCAAAGTTTGTAAAATTTTTCTAAATTTTATATAGTTCATTTTGGTGTGAGAAGCTTCATACGCTAATGGAAAAATCAAAGCCTCAACGCATCACTGGATAATCCATATGTAACTCCACTCCGCCCCCTCAAAACAAAAAAAAAAAAAAAAAACAAACGCACTTGTTGCAAGTGCAAGTGCAACTCAAGTTTCCCATGATAAGTATAAGTAATCTCGAGACGAGCAGGTTTAGCGACATGTGGGCCTTGAGAGACATTCATCAGAATACTAGTACTTCTATATATATATATACATATATGTATATAAGTATGGAAGGTACTCGTACTATGTGCACGGAGATTGTCGATATGGGCGCTGTTTCAAGTGAATCTGGGTGAAATTGATCTGTCTATCTGGAGGTTAGAGCTAGTTAGCTTATCACTGCGATGCTATCTTGCAGATACTTACACTCAGCAAAACTGTGATCTATTTTCTTTGGTACATAAAATGAACTTTTTATAAGAGCAAAAGATTATTTTTGAGATATTTTAAGTTTAGAAAGGCTACGTAAAACCTAAAAATTAGTACAAAATTATCTTATTTTAAAAATAAAGCATACTGCAAGTGCTCTTCTTTTCCTTAAGATTTATGTTGAGATTATTGAATAGTTTCAGATATTTTATGCTTGATGTAAGACAATATTGCTCATATCGGGAACAGAGCGAAGAGTCGGTAATACCTTCAGATAAAGAAAATGGTATTTATTCAATTGAAATCTTTAGATATGGCAACGCTCTTTAATCAATCTCTTGCATACTTGATTTCTAAATAAAATTCAAGCTTTTTCAATTTTATGATTAAATAGAATAGAAATAGAAAGCCCCACTTTTTTTTTAGAGTGTATATATATATTAGTAGATACAACTGGCTGAGAGGGACGGCAATAGCTTTAGAATCTGCCGATCAGCAAAAGTCTTTGCCACATTTCTTTGATATTTGATATGGGATCCCAGACATGCAGCGTCCTTTATCTGTGCCTCTCTTAGCCAGCACCCCGACACTGCTTCTGCCCTTGCCTCTGTCCCTGCCCCAACCGACAGCAAGCCCCCTTCCCCGTTTTGGGCTCCCCTTCCTGTTGCTGCGTTGCGTCAGCTGTTCTGTCATTTCAGTTGAATTGCTGGGCCGGTCGCACATACTCGTATCTCTGTGTATCTCTGTGTCCCCTCTCCAGGCCCATACATGCCTTTAGATAGCGTCTTGAAAGTATTTAATACACACACACGCACACACACACACATATTTATATGTATATGCACATACACATATACTTATGCACACTCGTGCATACTTTGTTTTGTCGTTTTCAACATTTTTCAACGTTCAGGAATTCAAAAAATTCTTTACTTTAAAGTAAAAATAAATTCCATGCAACATCCGCCATGTTGGCTTTGGCTATTTTTGCCGCCGTACTGCGGCGGCAACGGGCCCAACCAATGTTATAATGGCCCAGAGTCAAAGCCTGCTTCTTCACTCCCCCGTTACCCCCCCTCCCCATACCACCAATTCCCCGACCCTCCCCATTACCGCTGTACCCAAAACTTCCCGTCACTTTCAAGCTGTGCGTCGCCCTTTGACTGTCTTCGCAGCGGGCCAGTTTTGGAACCTCTTCTCATACTCTCCACACTCCACTCTCCACTCTCCACACTCCACTCTCCACTTGCCACTTGTTATTTGTTTTTATTTAATGCTTGGTCGCCTCTTTTTTTCTTTTGTTATTTTTGATTTTTCTTTTCGATTTGAGCCAACGCTTTGTTTTTACTACGAAAATATAAAAGGAAAGGGGCATTTTTCATCTACGAGTATTTGCATCCCTCAGCAGCCAATAAATATTTGATTATTATCATTTATCCCAATAATCCATCTAACAGCATCCGGATAAATGCCAACTCGTCATCACTTATATATATATAAAGAATGGTAAAATACACTAAGAAAAAAAACATAGTATTCTGTATGCACATCAATTATACTGACCGTTTTTATCCATCCATTTAATTGAAATTAGAAAGCTGTTAAACAGAAAAATTAATCCTATTGATACATAGGTATATAATGTTTTTTTGTTTCTTAAAATCAATTTATTCTTAACGCTTTGATTCCATTTTTTCTATAGTTATTTTTCGTATTTCTATAATAATTTTGAACATATCTTTCCAATATTAATATTATCATACCATATGTAAGAAATTCAATTTCAATATTCTTTCTAAAAGAAGATATTCACCCAAGTTTTTTAGATTAATTATATTTGAATATTAATATAGAAAGAATAAAAAATCCATAAAAATGTGAGAAATTGTTTGCACTAAAATAAGAAAAAAAACTTGTTTTGGCTGCAATTTCGTCGATTGATAAACAGTTTTCTATCAGGCAAAAAGTTGGTCTCAATTTTGAAAGCTTCTTAGTCCACAATTAAGGATAGAAACTATTGAAGAAAGATTTCCTTCCACGCACCGAAGACTGAGTACGCTTACAAAGTGTAATAACCACTTGAAAATTATTGTTAAATTTATTTATTTTGGCCGACAACAGGATATAGTATAGAATACTCTTACCCAGCCAGCTTGTACACTTAATCAAAATATCTTGAGAACAACTCTTGAATCGATTGTTCCTGTGGCAGTTATAAGATATATTAGAACGCTAAATTTCATTTATCTAGCTCAAATCCAATCAAAGATGCAAGTTGACATAGAAACAGAAAGACAGACGAACATGGCTATAATAATATATATATTTTTATACTATACCCTCTCCAGGGTAAATTGCGTAAGTAAATAATAACCCTCTGAAAGGGCTTACAAAATAATACATAAAAAAAAAAAGTATATATCACAGTTGTTCATTTGGATCCCATGAAATGAATTGCTGAAGCAGTTGAAAGATAGTTGTGTAATCAGTTTCCCTTTTCATCAAAGTATCTTTTGGGTTGCTAAACAAAAAGAGAAGCAAAGTGCAAAGCTTAGAACGTTGGCGCATCTTTTGATGCAGTTGGTTGCTGTTGCTGTGGCTACTGTTGCTGCTGCTGCTGCTGCTGCTGCTGCTGCTGCTGCTGCTGATGCTGATGCTGTTGATGGCTGTTCTTGTTTTATCTGCTTGTTACAAAATCAATTTTCCACAAATTAATGAGAGTCGCATTTTTTCCGTGTTGCTCTTTTCTTTTCTTCTGTTTCCTTTTCTTTATTCGTAGTTTGCTAGGTTGTTGTTGTTGCTGTTGTTGTTGCTGTTGCTGTTTTTGTTGCTGCCTCATGCTGAAGCAACTTTTTAAAAAGGATTCTTCCCATCGAAGTTGTTGCTGCCGCGCGCTGCACAAGATAAAAATATTTTTTAATGTTTTCTTGAGCACAGAAAATAATTTAAGGAATGTCACGTTGTAGCGGCTCTCTTCTGCTCTCAACTCTCGAGCGCTCCTTGTATGCAGGCAGCAGCGGCAGCGGCAGCGGCAACGGCAACATTGCGCATTTATTTTGGTTCCTTCGGCTCCGACTCCAGCTCCAACTTTGACTCTGAGACTCCGTTTGGTATGGTATAAAAGAATTCTTATATAGCAACAACTGCTGCATAGCATACATACAACTGTCTGTCTGTCTGTCTGTCTGTCTGTCTGTCCGTCCGTCCGTACGTCTGTCTGTCTGGCTGACTTGTCTGCCTCTGTGTAGAGAGTTTAGCACTCTATGCATATCCATGAGATTGCAGCGCGGGAATTGAAACTAAAGGAGCGCGACTTCGCGACAGCAATGATGGCAAGGGCAACGATAAACGTTGTTTTTTTTTCTTTTTTATTCTGTTTTCTCTTTTTTTTTTTCATTTGAAAAAATTTTTTACTTAACCCCTTATCACTTGGCCAAAAGAACTAAAAGCCGCGCCGCCGTCGTCATCGCCATTTTCCACACGTTTGTTCGCCGTATAGAGCCCCCCCCTGTTCCCCTGTTCCCTCGTCACCGCATCCGTCTTAAATTAAAAGCTTTTTTTTTTAGACTTTGGCGCAAAATACTAAAAAAGAAAAAAAAGTTGAAACAAAAAATAAGCGAAAAAAACGAAAATACTTTCGAATGTGCCGCCGCTGCCACAGCCGCAGCTTAATAAAGAGCATTAATGACAATGTCAATATTGTATGCAGCAGACCCCAAAGAAGAAGCGTGGGCGAGACGGAAGAAAGTGGCAACAACAACAACTGCACGCGGAAAGGGAGGGGGGTAGAGGCGTTCATTGGCAATTGATCAGCATTTGATCAGCATTTGCCAGAAATTGCAGCATCAAAAACAACAACAAACAGTTAACAAACAAACAAAAACAAAAGTGTCATTCCGCAGGTGGATCGAAATCCGTTCAGATATAACACATCTGCGCTGAAGGCCACAAATTATATTTTTACACCCTGCACCCAGTAAATATAAGAGTAAAAGTAAAGGGTATTTTTAAAATCGACTAGTTGCAGATATTGGTGTGATTTTTGATTCAAATCTCTTCATATTTCTTCTCCAGCTGGAAAAGACCAGGTTATTCTTGGAGGATATTCCTTGATAATATGCAAACTAGTTCGTCCCATACTAGAATATTGCTCATGTGAGGAGTCCTCCACACTGATTTATCCAAAAACAATGTCTTCTCTTAGCGCTTAGACTAGCATCCCTATGTTCGTCTACCAGACTTTTGTTCATTACTCTTCAATCAGACCGTAGAACTCTCCTTAGTATTATTTTTCTCCATAAATTAATTATTGATATATGTAAGCTCCTTTGCTGTTTTATCTTGTCTTAACTTTTATATCCCTTATAGACTCAATTGAATCAATTATCCTTTAGTCCTACCCAAATACACAATATCTCATCGAATTCATTGTATTCCATGTATCTCAACAGAACTCTTTCAATCACAATTGCTTTCTTCTCTCTGAAGCTATCTTCTGATGGTTTTAGTCGGCTCCTTCTCTGGAAACACTTTTTCCACACTGGCTCCAGATATTCCGGCTTTCTTTTACTTTCTTAGTTTATTTCTTATCCTTAAATCTTCCTTGGCTGCTTTGGTTTTTTCCTTTCATTGCTCGTTTGTTGCTAGTGTCGTCTGTTTTTAACGGACTTTAAGTAAAAGAAAGTACAACCCAATTCAAACACTTTTAGGTTAAAAACATTGGTAAACTCATCGTATACTCTATTTATTTTATATCAAACGAGAATTTTCAGATATTTTTCAACTATAAAAACTCTTCATTCAATGGCACATCGATTCAGCATTGCAATCAAAGCGCTTAACGTAATCTCCTGTCACAATGACTTAATCTCACGCTACGCAGCTCGGGATTATACTAAGGGTCAATTAGAGCTCCATTAGAAAATCAATTCCGCAGGTTCCAATTAAAATCTACCGCTTATTGATAACGCTTATGATGACCCATACCGAGCTTAAATGTTAGACCAAAACTACTACATTAATCCCGAAGGATTGTAGTCAAGCCCAGAATGGCACTAGAAAAAAAAACTTCTGGTCTGGTCTCCAATTCAACAGTACACTAAAGCAATATATACTCTTTAGGCAAATAATAAAACTAATAAAACCGAAGATTGCATACCCTTGCCAGCTGAAATAACCATTTGAAAATTGTTATTTTATTTATTTACTTTGACCGACTATTCCTATGACAGCTATAGCAGTCCGATCTTGAGAACTTGTCAAACATAGAGACCGATTGTTCCTATTTAATATAGTAGTCCGATCACAATATATGATACAGTAGTCTAATTCGGTCGGCTGCTAGATTATGACCAAATTTCATTCACTTGGCTCAAGAACTGAGAGATTAATTTGCCTAGAAGCAGACGGACAGACGGACAGACGGATATGACTATGCCGACTCACCTCATCGTCCTGATTCTGTACTTGCATATTAGCTTATGGAGTTAGGCATAAAAAAAGGGTATAAAAAGCTCAGCACAGCTATCGATATAGAGTGATTTTTTAGTGAAAAAAAATATTAATATTACCCGAAAGATATCATTGATTCTACTTAAGGTTAGACTTTTGCCCATGTTCCGAACTTTCTTATATTTTCTTTCTAATTTTTATTGCATACTTTAAAGGCGCTGTTTATAATTAGTAATTAAAACTTTTTTTAATCATCAATGTAGAGTAATTATCATTAGAGGAAGATAAAATTAAACAAGATAAAAATAAAATGTTATTTATTCCATATAAGATATCTGCATAGTATTTTGTATGTGCTCCCAAAAGTATGCTATAGAAAGCGTTACTCCAATTTGGTGTGAAAAATTATCTAGATAAAGATGAAGCCAGAATTACTTTTACAGAAGTATCTTTTACTAAAGATATGAAAAATTCAATATTTTGTGTACAATTTTTAAGGTGTGGCAAGAAAAAACTCTGAAAAAAGTACTTTGCGTTCTTTAATTATTTATTAAAGTTTATTATCTTTATCTTAAAGTTACATTTTAAATATTTTACTTTTTTTATGTGCTTAAGCAAAACAATTTAATTATAAAAACAATTTTTTGCATTATATTTACTTTTATTTTTTGACAATCACTGTGAGAAAAGTATAAAAATAAATCAAATTAATTTTTCTATGCCAAGTTTAGCCGAAACATATTATTTAGCAGATTATAATATAAACAAAACTTATTAAGGTTTTTATTGAACTATCAGATCAATGCCATTATATGATATTATTTTGTATTTTTTTTTTTCTTTTCTCGCTGTGTATTTGCTTAGGCCGTGCGGATTGGCTTCGCTTGGCTGTTCGCTTTTGCTGCTGCAACAAACTCCGCTGTTGCTGCCGCTGCTGCTGCTGCTGTTGCTGTTTTGTGTTGCAAATGCGAACAATTTTCGCATTTTTGTTTTCATTTGATTTGTTGCACGTTTTTGTGTTCTTTGTTTGCGCCTCGTGTTTCGTCAACCAAATTCGTTGGCGTCGCGTTGCCGCATTGTCGATGTCGACGTCGATGTCGATTTCGATTCAGGCCGACGATTACACACAACAACACACAAATAGATAAAAATATACACACTCCAACACAACACAACAAAAGACAGCAGAAATACATATTTATATTTATATTCAAAGAGAAGAGTGCAAGCTTGCGCTTGCAGCGTTGCAGCGTTGCACGTTGCACCGTTGCGCTTGCGCTGTGTGTTGCGCAATCTCCGCGCAGCCGTTACAGCAACAGTTGCTGTTATTGTTGTTGCAGTAGCCGCAGCCGCAGCAGCAGCAGCAGCAGCAGCAGCAGTTGCTTTTGTTTTTTATTTCATTTTTTGTTTTGTTTTTGCTGCGCCGCTGTTTATGCTTACAATCGTTTGTTGCATTTTCATTTTCCAATATGTTTTATGTCTTTTATTATGAGCAATTTCAAAATGTTCGTTTTGCACTCAATTTGTGCTGTTGCAAGCAGCGTCGGACTGCATGAAATTGCCACAGCAACAATTGCAATTGCAACTGCAACAGCAACAACTACAACACATGCATTTATTAGTCATAAACGATGAGCAGCAGCAGCAGCAGCGACAGCGGCAGCGGCAGCAATTCACCCACTCAGCCAAGCCAGCGTACAACCACCATGTAAACCACAAACCACAATTGTACCCACACATGTGTGGACATCAATTGTACATGTGTTTTATGGGCATCAAGACCAAAGCTCAGCTGCTTTTTTTTTTTTTTTTTTTTGCATTCGCTGGCACTTTTTTCGTGTGTTTTTTTTATAATTTTTGTCACTTTTGCAGTGTTTTATTAACAATCAGCATATTTTATTTAATATACTTTTTGTTTTCGGTTTTCGTTTGTTTCCTTTTCCTTTTTAATATGTGTAAGAAGTGTATATTCATTTTATGGCTGTATATGTAACAAATTGCAAATAAGGGCTGGGAAAAATATCGATAATGGGGCATTTCGATGAAATAATTGATGCTATCGATAGTCATATTTTGTTGTTAACCATTTGCATTAATTTTAACAATAACAAATAAATCTAACTCTCATGTCAGTCTGCATATATTCGGAAAAATCGTTATTGCGACATCTCGATAAGAAACAATCGGTACTATCGATAGTTAAATTTGGTCATAAGCTGTTTTGCGACATCTCGATAAGAAACAATCGGTACTATCGATAGTTAAATTTGGTCATAAGCTGTTTTGCGACATCTCGATAAGAAACAATCGGTACTATCGATAGTTAAATTTGGTTGTAAGCTGTTTGTAAAAGTTTTAATGTAACTTTAAGATGGAAAGTTATCGATATTTGCCTGATGGAGAAAGTTTTTATAATAGATACATTAATTGTCCGCATGAATTCCAGTTAAACAGTTATACATATTATTCTATCGACAGTTACATAATTTGAAGTCTTGTTTTTTTTTTTTTTTGCTTTTAATAATTCCAATAATATTTGAATAGTTAAAAATTATATTAAAATAGTTAATTTATTTAAGTTGAATAGAAATTTTAACCAGTTAGTGTTAGATTTATGTTTAAATAAATTGAAAAATTTGTGAAATTTAAGATACAATGCAGATATGAAAGTATATACGACATATTCTAAGAATATTAAATCGATAGTTGCGATTTTTGTATTTATACAGAGTATCAGCTAGTCGATCACTCTCCTCTCACAAGAGCACTCTTATTTGTGCTTGTTTTAAAGCCCTACAACATAGTTCGACTACAGAAAAAGCTACGAGCATGGGAGGGGATTTCTTGGGTTCCAGGCGCTAAGCGAATGATTCATGAATACATAAAATTCACCCGAAAGATAGGGAAAACCAAGAGATACAAAAAAACAGAGAGAGAAATATAGATATAGTGTATGGAGGCGGCAGAGAGAGTGATAGAGGGAATAGAAAGAGAGCATGATTAAAAGCGCATAATTCGATGACAAGCGCATTTCACAATATGTGACTTATTGCAGCTTATTTGTGCAAAATAAATCGTATACCTCTGTTAAATTATCACGGTGACATGTCTTTAAAACGTGCAATAATGACAAATGTTTTCAATTCTGAAATGTAACCACTTAAAACGATCCGATCCGATCTGATCCCATACCAAATGGAAGTACCCTAAAATTACAGTAACGAACTGATCTCAGTTAATCACAAGAAATAGTCTCCACCTTAAGCCACACTCAGAGAAAGATAGAATTTCTAGTTAAAACTTGTAAACAGTTGTCGAAATCAGCCTATGAAATTGTTATTGTAAGAACTATTAATCCAAAGTTCTATAACTATTCTACCAATCAATGAAAATTTTATTAAAATAATTTGAGAAATAAAAAAGTTACCCATGCAGCAATTATGAAAATGCTATGAGAGCTATATGATATTGTAGGCCGATTTTAATTCACTTTTCAAGTATATAAAAATGAAAAAGTTTCTATTATGGAAAAGTTTTATCTTGTTACAAACTTAGTTCAAAACTTAGGCTTAAAATTCTAAGAGTCAATACGTATAAATTCGATATCGATCATACAAGCTTTTTGAGCAGATTTTTTTGTTGTTTTTATACTATTGTTAAAACTCTTGAAAATTCAATAAGATATAAATAAAATATACAAAAAAGTATAGTTAAATTTTTAAATAGTAGTTAGTCCAGTTTGTAAAATTATCTATAGAATTACAGAAAAAAAAACTGGATTATTAGGAGTAATTTTTAAAAAATTTGCTAAAACCAAGTGTAAAATTCTTGATTCAAGCGTGTTATTTTCAATCTCGGAATTCTGGATTTTATGCTGAAACAGTTCCTATGCCGAAACGACTTAAAATTAGCCCGAATTAAATGTGGTTCTCGCAACTATTTGAATTTAGTATGAATAAGTCTTGATTCACTTTCAAATCAACAAGTGCGAATAGAAATTAAGTTTTTCAGCCACAACTCGAACTAAAATTAAGCAACGTTGAACTTAAATTAAGCAATCTATTCTTTTTTTCTGTGTATAAAAAAAAGAAGAAGTATATTGAATTTAAATGACTTCCTCAACTGTGTGTCAATATATAAGCATCTAATATGATGCTAAACATTTTGTTTGATTAAAATACTTTGACTGTTTTATTTGCCTTTGCTCTGACGTCAAAAGGTTTAATAATTTTTTGGTTTCTTTTTTTTTTTTTCGTTTGTTGACTTCTGTTAACTTATTTGTTAACCCGATTCTGTTTCTGTTTTTTGATGGCTCTGAACTAAGGAAAGCTGCTTCTTATTTATTTATATTTTTTTTTTTTTTTGTGGCACTGATCAATCACTCGGTATGATGACATTTATATGTATATACATATTTATTATGGCAATTAACTGGCAATTAGTTGACATTCTGACATGAAGCAAGCCAACATCTCAAGTCTATGATAAATCTTGGCTAACGATCAAGCGGAAGCCGTCTGAAGAGCCTTGATATTGAAAAGGAATAAGAAATTAGTGGAAACATAAGCAGTTTCATAATATATATTCTTGATTGGGATTTAAGGACAAAGCGTTAAAGTTAATAAACACAAATTTCTTATGTAGTTTCCTGATATATGAAGATCAAATTTAATCCTTCAAAAAGATACAACACAAAAAATATTTCACTTTGTAAATTTTATTAGTATTTTAGTGTATTCTAAGTATAGAGTATCTTCTAGCTTGTATCTGTGCTGAGACCAGAGAAAGCGTATTTATATATATTCACTCTAAAGTTGATAGAAACTGGGAAGATTACCCAAATATTTGCATAGTCTACATATCACTTTAGATAAAACTCTGTTTCCCGACCTTATCTCATGTACTTACGATGCTGAAATTTGTATACCAGATGCCTCAGACAATGCCTACACAAGGTGGAAAATAAAAGGATTACATATCACACTTTCGCTAGAAAATATAGCCGTCTATTTTTCCAATTATTTTCAACTTTAGTTTTAGTTTTTAGTTTCTAGGTCGCAAAATGTCAGGAAGCCTGTAAAATAAAACTTTTAATTTCTTTAAACTTATTTTCATAACAGTACAGAAAAAGTTATGAAGCAAAATCTTTCATAGCTTTCGGAAAATCCACCCCCACTCTTAACAATACCTTTCACTCAAAAAGAGTAGCGGTGGATAGGGTAGGGTAGGGTAGGGTAGGGTAGGGTATGGGGCGTAGGTAGGGGGTCTCTGTGCAGTATAAGCTGCTGCCTCATTGCTTTACGTCGGGCTTACGCATTCTTTGGTGTGATTTTTTGCCGTTCGCAATGCAGCGATAACAACGTTATCAGTGCACTGTCGAAAAATGGAGCACAAATCAAAATGTAGTTGAATGGCGGTCTGTCGGCATGGACATTCAGCTGTCCATTTGTCTGCCTACCGATTGGACAGCAACAATGTATAAAAAAGCCAACAAAAAAAAACTTTCAAAGCCACCAAGTAAGCAATTCAGCTTGAATATACCCTGTAATCGAGTCTCTGACAATGGAAAACCAACCCAAAAACTTTCAAAGCAACCACTGGAAAATACCTCTAGAGATTTTAGTGGCACCTTGGATTATTTATAATAAACTGCTCGAATATATTCACTGAAAAATAGAAAAAAAAACCAGCTCGCTCTTTCTTTAACTAAATTTTCTTTTGTTCTAGCTAATATACCCGTTTACATTTGAGCAGAGAAAATGGAAAAGAACATTTCGCTTTTCATTTGATGTGTGCAGCGGGGTTTAAAAACGAACGTATGAAAGAATGGAGAATAAACCGAAAATGAAAATATGTGCAGCATTAATTTCAACGTTACTGCACAATCAGAGCATACAGAGTCTCTCCCTTTCTCTCTCCCTCTCCCTCTCTCTCTCTCTCTCTCTCTCTCCACCCCTTGCTGGGAAGTTTTGGGTGGTTTGGGTGTTCGGCTGTCCAGTGGATATGTTGACTGACTGAATGGGTGGACTTTTGGGTGGGGTGAGTGGGTGTTTGATGCAGATGCAACATACACAATCAAAATTCCATTCTGTGTCATGCTCAGCGTGTGCATCCTTTTCAATTGCCACAAGCCTGGGTCTAGGGTCTGGCCACTGTCTATACTGTCTGTTGTCTATTGTGTCTTTGGCTTTGGCTTTTCTGTCCAGCAGCCAGTCATTCAGTTAGTCATTCAGCCAAGCATTTAGTCAGTCAGTCAACCAGGCAGACAGTCTCTCTGTCCGCCTCTCTGTCTGTCTGTCTGTCTGTCTGTCTGCCTGCCTGGTTTTCGTAGTTGCGCATTGTTTGACCGAAAATCAGAGAGGCAAAATATAATCGTGGCAGCACTGAGAGCTTAAATTCCATTGTTGCGGCCTTATAAACAAAATTTGCATTCTTTCGCACACAAATGTACAAATAGTGTGTGAGCTTCTATTTGGAAGCATACATATGTACATATTTTGTTCTGTGAATTTTTCTATATTTCGATTTTTAGATTTATTTTCATTTTATCTGGTTTTTGCTTTGCTTTTAATAGATTTCATTGAGTACTCGTGCTCGGCCGCGTATTACACTTATCAGGTCCCTTACAGATTGTACTCATCACCAGGAACACGACTCAATTCAATGTCTCTTTTGCCCATGCTCCAACCTCAGAGAATGTGGAAAACCATCAAAAAAAAAGAAAAAAAAAAAGTAAAGGAAGAGAAATACAAAAGTTCTGCCCGTTCCAAAAGCGTTGACCGAACCAACTGCATCTGTTTCAGCCAACAACATCAGGCAACATCAGTTTTGACTTTCACTGGTGGATGGATGCTTCTTTGATATGAGAATTCCGCCGATTTCCAATGACTGTATCTACCCTACCTACCTCACATCCTTTTTTTCCTCGGTCTTTATTGCTGAGTGGACAACTGCATTGGGCCACATTTTTTGCGCATACCCTACTCCTACGAGTAGCAACCCTATTTCAGTGGTATTCAGTAATCAAGCATCCAGCGGTACAGAGAAAAAAAAATAATTGACTTATATACTTTTTCAGCAAATTATTCAGCTTGTCTGGATAGAGTACCCCCTACTATATTAAGTTTTAACTAAAACTGGAAAGAAAATGATATCTTACCGTAGCAGACAGGACTAAGCATTTTATTTGTTTTGACCGATTGTTCCTATAGCAGCTATATGATTTTTATTGTCTAGTATATGAAACAAAGTATATCTATCATCTTAGATCTTACATATTTACTTATAAATTATAATTGTTGCTTTCTATGGGAGCTATATTGTTGTCCGATCCGGCCAGTTGTGATATAACTGCTGCCTGACAATAAAAAGAAGACTCCATAGGGAATTTCATTTAGCTAGCACCAAAACTGAGATTTGTATAGAAACAGGCAGACTCTCTGACATTATTCGGTGCATCGTTTTTACCGATAATATATATCGATGTATACAATAATTTATAGGGTTGGAGAGGTATAAAATGTCTATCTCAGCGTGGTGAAAAACTAAATATAAATATATGAATAACTAATATCTAAATCGATCTTTCCTAGCTGATATAAAAAAAAAAAAAAACAATATAAAATTTGAACGAACAGACTGATCGGTCATATGGTAAAAACTATATGGATATAGTAATTCAATATTGAACTTTTTGGATCAGAATATGGCAAACATTATTTTTCTGAAACTTAAGGCAAATATTTAAATATAGTAGAATAATTTTCATCTTTCTTTGTAAAATGTCTTTTATCCGCTAGATGTTACAGTGCTACTTAATAATTTATAGATCATAGAAGAGAGGGTGATTTTATTCAATTTTTGCGATGAATTTCTATTTTCTGTCATTTGTTTTTTGCTGTGTAATGTAAAGCCCCTCTTTGTTATTTAAATGCCGACACAAAGCGACTGACGAGCTTAACTCTATAGAATATTTAACATTTCCAGCTGTATTTCCAGCTTCAACTGATTTTGGTCTGTCAAGAGAAGAAGCGAGAAGGGGAACAGATAGGCTGGTAGAGAGATAGAACAGAAGAGTAGACCAGAGCAGACATGTTAGCTGCACATGTTAATTAACAATTTTGATTGAATTCCAATTTGGGATGAAATGTTTGAGCAACAGCCGATGGCAGACACAGCAGCAACAGAAATGGTAACAGTATCAGAAGGATGCATATTAGCATTTGCCTTTGAGCTGTTGCTTATTTCGCCGCAAACAGAATTTCATCAAGCATTTCGTTGTTCACGTGGCGTATACTTGTTCAACGCATTGCTTATAATTATACATCCACAATCCGACTATCCGAATCACACTGTCCATTCAAGCAGTTTGCTTATACTGTGAGAAAAACGACGATCTAAAGGCAATCACATAATAATAAAATAAAATAAAATATGCTTCATTTTGTATCAAGAGAAAACGGTCTTGAAATAAGTATAGAATTCTTAAAACAAGCTTATTTTTGGCTTGGATGTAAAGAGAATTTACTCTCTCAATTCTCTGCTGCAGCCGACTTGCTCTACGATCAAATCTCAACATTGAACTAGACTTGCAAAATTTTTAAATTTTTCAAAAGTAAATTATTCAGTCTTATTTTAAGCTGTTAAAAATTATGGACTGGAATGAACAATGTGTTTTCTGAATTATTTTATTCATTTTCTATTATTTTATGCTTGATTCGATCTGGTTCGTTCTCAAAACGAGTTCGTTTCGCGTCAAAAATTGATTAATATCAGTCCTGAAAGAAGAATTTTCAGCTTGCCTCTGGATTGATTTGAGACTGAAATTGTTGACTTTTTCGTTCTGTGCACTATTATTAACAATAAATATGTATATGTGTGTGTGTGCGTGTGTGTGTGTGCGTGTGTGTGCATCCTTTTGGACCATGCAAATATTTCTTTAACGCTTGCAGTTCATTTTCATTTTTATTATTTTAATTTAAATTTATATTTGTAATTGTATTTGTTGCCGTGCGGCTGTGCGGCTGTGCGTATCTCTGAAAAAATGAAAAAAAAAAATATTGTACTGCTGTTTGTTGGTTTGCAACAATAAATAAAATGGACATACATTCTTTTTCCTGGAATTTCACTGCACTCGTAATTAACTTCATAATTAAATTGGTCAAATGAACCCGTACAACAACGCCGACAGCGCACTTTTATTCTCTGTGGTTCTGTCTGGGTTCATGTAGTTGGTTATTGCCTGTGTACATAATGCGAATAATACATATTTATACATACATATACATATACATATATATCCATTTTTTAATTTTTATTAAGGTAATCATAACTATAGAATGCTCTTTGAACCCTTACAGCCAGTGCAAGCCAGTTGCTTCAAGCTTCAAGCTTCAAATCATAGCCTCATAGAGAGAGGGAGAGGGAGAAACTCTGCATTTTCTTCTAGTATTTTTCCATAACATTATGAATTCAAAACTATCAACATTTTAGAAATTATAATTATATTATTTTATAACGTTTTTCATGATATATTTTTTGCACTTGTTTTTTAATCATCTTAAAACATTTTTTTTTTTTAACTGATTTAATATTTTTTCTTTTAGTATTTTTCCATCATTTTATAGATTGATACTTTGCATTGATTTGGGTAAATTTTTTTTAGTATATCCCATAATCTTATAGATACCAAAGCCATCGATATTTTAATTCTAAAGAGTCTTATGAAGATTAACATTTATTCTTTCGTCTTGGAAACATACAGAACAAATTTGTTTCCATCCTCCTACTCGCCGAAAACAAATTGAGTATTTTTACGTAATTTAACAATATTTCAATAACTTGACAAGTAAGCAATGTAGGATACTTTATTTTATTAATAATTTATTTGAAAAAAAAAAATCTTTTCCATCATCTTTTTTTAACAAGTGTCATTTGATTTTACAAAAAAATTTGGTTCATTAAAACATCTTTTTTTTTTAGTAAAAATAATGAATTTCTACCACTGTTCGAGACTGATGCAGAAAAAGTTAATACATCTTATATAAGGAAAAGACTCAATAAAGAAAATATATATTATAATATAATGGAATAATATAGGAAAATATGCAGTAAAACGGAGATTTGCTAATGGAACGAATTATGATTGAATAATATGGAAAAATATCAGTTTTCTAAGCTAAGACGAATATAATTTCTACTATATTCACGACAACTATTTGATGTAATACTCGGTACAGGGTAACCTTTAGTCGAGCCTGGCCGCCTTTTGTGATGATCTGTGTATATACACATTTCGGAATGAGCATTCAAGTGCAAATTTGTATTAAATATACTTTGTATTGAGGGTGGGGTAAATTCGAGCTGAACATAAACGGAATCGGACGGCTTCTGCTTATGACACTTGACATTACACCGCATATTACGAGCAGTCAAGCACTTGGAAGCACGTACCACACGAAGTGCCCTACCAGGCATCCATAAACTTTTGAGCCCCATTTAGAGAGGGAGAGAGAGGGAGAGAGAGAGAGAGAGAGAGACACCAGTCAATTGGTGCAACGTTATATTTGTTGAATGTTACCAAAAGTGTTGCACTCGTTTGGCACCCTTCTGCCTAACCCATGGAAATAGTAGCACCTTAGAAAAGTGAAAATATTTAAAATTGCAGTTTAATTGATGATGGAAATAAAACACACAATAAAAGATATTAAATTGGCAACACCAGAATATACAAACCGCAGATAAGAAACGTACACAATTTTTGCATATTTCAAGGCACAAATATTCAATACCAAATCGAATCCATTAAAAACACACGCACACACGTTTCGTTTCAGCCACTAAACTTATATAAAGTTCTTATATGTAGATACAGCTACTCATACTTATGCTCATATATATATATATATTGGTCAGAATACCTGTCCGAGTGCAGTCGAATAATTCCTCAGAGATATTCATACTTTGGCTATACATGTACAGACATTTGTACATAGATATTCTGGTGCTCGTACATGTTGAATGAACCAAAACAAATTTCTATACGTTTATTTTCAAATTCTTGAGTTGCTCTTGCGTGAAGCTTCAAATGCACAGGTCCGAAACCAATAAGTCTGTGGTTAAATCAGCTTATAATTTGAGCCCAAACTATGCATAAAGTTCTATGCATTTCTCCCAATTTTAAGATAAACCGAGTGGTAAGGATTTAAAGTTTCTTACAAGCTCTTATTAAAGGCCTTTAAACAAGTATAGCCAACAAGGCTGCGACGAACCGTTTCGAACTCGGATATAGGAGTACTCGCCTAGAGGAATATTCTATGTACAGATCTATGAACCCTAAACCAAAAATTAGTCATATAAGGAATCAATGAATTTTCTTATTTTGAGTCAGTTATCTTGGGAAAGAAATGCATTTTGCACGCGACATTTTATAGTATATACTATATAGTAGTCTGATCTAATAATATTTCAAATTTTAAATCTAACTTGAAAGTTTTATCAAGATATCCTGCAACAACTTTTGAACCGATTCTTTCTTGTTCGATCAGGCCAGTTCCGCTAATCGTGCTACCTGCAACAAAGAGAAGGGTTTCATTTACCTCTTCAATAACGGAGAGACAACTTTTGCATATAAGCAGACAGACAGACAGACTGACAGACAGAGTACTTGTCTTATCTTCCATGCCATGGCTACCGTTGACTACATGTGATGCACTTATAATAAATATATATAAAAATAAAATTCTTGAAATGGTAATCAAAAATAAAAATAAAACACATCATATAACAGGAAGAGAGGCACAATAGGAAGAGAGTACAAATAGAAGGGTGGAGCGAGAGAAAACAGACGACTTCTCAGCCATTGCACGATGTTGGCACAGATACTCGTAATGCGTGGGTGACTGCATAATAGCCATAATCATCTACGGACCTGCGCCTGGGCCTGGGCCTGGGCCTGGGCCTGGGCCTGGGCCTCGGGTATGGGTTTAGTATATGTTATATGTACAAACATATATATGTACATATATGAATGTGATGGGACTGGGTTCGGGAGAGTTATGCAAAAAACAAGAAAAATAAAAGACTTAAATCGCAGTCGCATCATTTGTTGTTGTCTTCGCTTTGGCTACAGGGCATTGTACAATCGCCCACCGACGGTACAGTGTGTGGCACACGAGTATTATAAAGATATATACATATATATATATACATATATACATATATATATTTATATTTATATGTACCCCTCAATACATACATAAGTATGTATGTATCTCGTATGTATTTATCTAGATCTAGCTCTCTATCTATTGCCGACACAGCGCAGCGCATTTTATTTTTAGATAATTGCTCTTCCTCTTCACATTTGGCACGGATCCAACAAAAAAAAAAAAAAACCAAGAAAAAACTGAAAAAAAAAAATCCAAGATTTTTTTTTGTTTTGCGAAAAATCATAGTAATAACAAGAGCAAAAACGCTAATCTCAAAATGAACTAAAGTTTACATGCCTTCCGTCCGTTCTGTGTTGCAACAGTATTGAAGCCCACATTCATATGCCAAATTATATATACAAAAAAAAAAAAAAAAAACAAGCGAAGAAAATAAAAGGAGAAAACCATCCTCGGCGCACCGAAGACTACATACTCTTGCAGACGAAATAACCATATGTAGCTGTGGCTGCTACCGACCGATTTTAATTATTCTTTGAGTGCAGTTGAAAACCCAATTTATGCATCTAACTTGTAAATTTCATTAAGGTATCTTAAAAAACAAAAAAGTTCCATTCAATAACTTTTGAACCGATTGTTCCTATGGCAGCTATATGATATAGTTTTCCGATCTGGCCGGTTCCGTCATATGTGCAGCCTCCAACAAAACTGAGACTCTATACCTAATTTCATTCACCTAGATCAAAAACTAAGAGACTAGTTTGCATAGAAGCAGACTTGGCCATATCAACTCCTGTCTTCTCCGTCATCAATAATATATGGGCTTAGAGAAACCTTCTTCGATGCATTACACATTTCATGTGAAAGTAATAATACCCTTTGTAAGTGTATAAAAAGATAAAATAATACGTCACAGACTAAGACTAAAGGTAACGTAAAGTAAAGCGATGCTTTTCTTATACACTATATAGGCATTTATTTAAGATAAGAAACCGTTTGAGACATTAACTTCTTGACGTAAAAATGTCAAATAATTAAATTAAAGATTATATAGTCTAAACTTTCTTATAAAATTGATAAACCTCATATGATGTCATTTGTACTTACCTAGAAATTGTCATACGAGCACTTATTGGACATATTTATAGAGTTACTTGTTTTTTCCTTATACCCTATTGAATGCCTAGATCCAATACAATAGTGTTGACCATCTTTATTTTAAGCTTATACGCTTGCCGAGGGTATTTTAACTTTGTCTCGAAGAAAAGCTAATTTAACAATTTTCAAATGATTCTTTTAGTCTATAAGGGTATTTAATCTTGGGCACGTTGATAGTAGACTTTCCGTATTAGTTTATTTTACATCCAGTAACAAATGTCCGTTTTTCTCCCTCAGACAAACGTAAGAAAATCGAGAAAAATATGGATATATTATTATTTTTTTGTTTGGGGTTGAAAACGAAATTTTGTTGGATTAACCGGCCTTGTCCGGTACAACATTCTCCAAATAAAACATTTTTATTCAATTATAGTAATAATATAATTTACATTTTTATTCAATAATAAGCACTAAAATAAAATATTGAAACACAAGAAAATTAATTATAATTTAATTTATTACAAACCAATCAAATCAATTCACAAAATAAGAATATCATGAATGTAGTTAATTTATAGGTTCTTTCTGAGTTTCATACAGTTGCATATACCCGCTACTATTACAGGGTATATTTGCTATGAGTGGCATAGGTAAAGCCCATTTTTCGTTATCGTAACAGCTAATCTAGTATTTGGCTGCTAGCTGATTGCCTAGCCATCATGTAGGTGGATGTGTGGCCGACTTTAAAATGCAAAGAAACAGAACGAAAAGAGAAGAAAAAAAAACATAACGAAATAATAAAAAATGGAAGAGAGAACGGCAATCAGAGTTGCACTCAGTGTGTCGCCAAAAGGGAGTTATCGATAGACGTTAGATTTGTTTAACAGAGCGATTGACAGCTTAGCATGGCGGCGACACAGTAGCCTGGAAACTGTGCGCACTTCAGGAAAAATTCCGCAACGCTCTAGAAAATGCACGGATCGAACGGTTATTAAATAAAAAAAAATTTGCATATTTTCCGAACTGAAAACTTACCCGAAAGCAATCGCAGCATTGAGACAACAAATAAATCCAAATATAGAGAAATGCGCCAAGAAATGCCACAATAAATGATACAGACAGCAAGATAATCAGCCAAAAAATAAACCACAACGGATTTTTCATATTTTCTGCAATGGATATGGATAAATGAATATATATATATATATATTTTTGTGTGTATACTGATATATATACGAACATAAATACTTACCTTAAAATAACTGCAAGCGACGCACCTTAACTAAACCCGGCGTCCTCTACTGTAACACTGTGAACTGTAACTGTGAGTGGGTATAGACGTATTGAGCGAGACTGCTTCGGGTACGGCTCTAATCTATCTTTCGGTTCTATCTACGTTTTGAGTGCCAGTTTTGACCAGGCAATACGACACCACCAGACACGCACTCAAAAGTCGCCTACGTACGTTTGATTATTGCGGCAATATGCGAATGCGAACCTTACAAAACAAAACAGAACAAAACAGAACAGAGCAGAACAGAACAGAACAGAACAGAATAGAGTTTGTCTTCTTCTCTCCGGCTTTATGAGTACTGTTTGAGACTCTATGTGATTTTATATGCGCCTGATTACGGCTATAATGTGTGAATGAATGGCATCAGTTGCGATTACGGGGCGTATGAAGACGAATACTATGAATATGCCAACGCTCGTACTGACTCGTTTGTTAGTGTTGAAATCTAATAAAAATTAAATTGACTAAATTGGATTAAACAGGTAGCATCAGGTGACAAGTTAAGCCGAAGATTAAATACCCTGGAAAATATTTGCCAATAATCAAATATTTCCTCTGTCACAGATCTATCGATTGTACGCTTCGATAAATATACTAATCGAAAATTTGCTTAAAATAAATTCTACGAGTTTTATCTATCAAAATTTTGTTATCTATTTAAAAATTTAGTTTTATTTATTTACCTTTGAGTTGATGTTATTCAATTTTCCGAAAGGATCCTGCCTCTGTGAGCTATATAATATACGAGTAGCCGATTCCACCGATGCTTGGAGCTGCACAAAAAGAAGGATCTAGCTAACAAACCCAATAGCTAGTTCCCATGGCAACAGACAGGCAGACGAACGACACTTTTATGGAATAAACATTTACAATTGTGGGAGAGTTCGTCAACACACAAGGCTAAAATAATAAAGTGAAATCTAAAACTATACTCTATACAAGCACACACATATGCGTTAGCTTTCAAAAATCTGTTTATACATAAAAGGGAGCTGATACTGGACTCAAAACAGAATCAAACATCTATATATATTATAAACATAAGACAACAGTTTGAGATGAGCAAGCATGAAGTGACTGAACCCACTGGAGATGCTCTCCAGGCAGCGGCTTTTGCGCAACGGATCTATACAAAGCGGTTGCGCAGTGCCGAGGATCTTGGGAATTGGAAGCGTTCGCAAGCTTACTTTGACCTGGTGGCCTATATAAATAATACCAGCATGATAATACAGGGATATCGCCAGGGCAGCGGCTATATAATCACAAAGCAAATAATTAAATTATGCAAAATTTTTAATTGGTTGGATCGACTTGTCTACATGTGTCATCCGTTGGGTGTGGGGCAGGGTCTGCTACGTTGTGTGGGTGAGGATAAGCTTGAAAAGATGGAGTCATCACATTCCCTACATCAGAAATGTCATCGTGCCTATCGAGAGTGGCTGCTGACAGTGCAGGAGAAAATCTTCTCCATATTGGAGCAACAAGTGCAGCCCCAATGCAAGCATATCAATGAATTGGCCCAGTATCTATACCGTTCGTTTGGCAGCCACAAGACCTATCATTACGGTCCTGGCAATGAGGTAATGTTTATATTTTTTTTATGCGGCCTCTTTAAATCGGGAATACTACAAAGCGAGGATACGATGGCTGCTGCTCTATTGCTCTATCAGCGCTATTTGGATCTGGTGCGACGTATTATTAAATTCTATCGCTTGTCGTCGACCCATAATCATAGTAATAATGTCGTAGATGATTATAATGTTCTACCCTATATTTGGGGATGTGCCCAGCTCTGTCGGAATGCACCCTTTTCACCGCCTCAGTGGGAAGAGCCGGCAATAATGGATAACCATCGTAAGGACTATATGTTGCTCAGTAGCCTGGCGCATTTACAGAAGACAATGAATAATGTTCCACTCGGTGTGCATTCTTATCAATTGTGGTGTATTCTTTCCCTCTCGAATTGGCCGGATGCTTACTCTGGCTTAATGCAAACTTTTGTGAAGAACGTCTTAAATAATTTCTATACAGTAAAGGATTTGATCTTTACTGAAATTATGTCCTTTCGCCGTCAGCCATCAGAGGTTTTACAGTGTGCTTATCTCGGTGCTTTGCCCAAAGAAGAAAAGCAGATGTCCTCGTCCTCGAAACACGAAAATGTGGAGCCAACCAAGGATGATAAGGGAAAGATGATGGATCCGCCAGTGGATCGCCACATAAGTCTAGAAACAGATGTTTTTTTGGGCTTTCAGCGTCCCCAAAAATCAAGCAATGATTCCGATGATTTCGTGGGAAATCCATTATGTCGTCCGCGTGGCCACCATACCAGTCTAAATCGACAGGCCTCAACATTGACCTATCCCCGACTTACACCTAATCCCTCAGAGGAGCAATTGGATTCACTTGGTTCGAGCTGTATTAACAACAAATCAAATGAAATTCCACTGAGCGACATGGAAGATAAATCAAGTCAAAGCAATTAAACCGCAACGTACAAAAGTATCTAAAACAAAGAGAGGGTCCTGCTCCAAGGACTACTAATCGGGGGTTCACATATTCTATATTTATTTATCCTATATACATATATACATGTGCATATCTATGTACATATATGCAATTATATATGTATACATAATAATTTAGTTGCTGTGTGTATTCAATTATTGCGAGTAAGGCAGCAATTAAGCAAACTCTTCTCTCACTCTGGGTGTGATCTATGTACATATCTGTAAAAGTATAAGTATATATATATATGTGTGTCTATCTATATAGCCATACGACATACTATATCTATATGTACGTATCTGTATCTTTCGCTCGCTCTTACTGCTCTTCTTCTCCTACTAAATTCGCAGCTGTTTTTTTGAGAGTGTGTTTGTGTTCTTCTGTGTTTTATGTTTGCTTGTCTGATTGTGCGACAACAAATGATTCAGTTGGTCTTTAACTGGAACTTATTAATTTCTACACAAACACGCGTACAGACATATTTTTATATATGTGTGTACATAGATATATATATATATATATATATATATTTATTAGAGATGGCCGCGTGATATTAGATTGTGCTTGTTCTAATCGTGTTAAGAAATGCCCTAAATTCATTCGATCCGAGTATTCCAAATGAATTTCTAAAAAAATAAATAGGCAAATAAAATTGATACTGCAATGCGAAAACTAATTTGGTTCAGTTCTATAAAGCTGACGCTGAGTACCCGAACCGGTTCGGCTTGGCTTGGGACCTTAGGATGCCTTGAACCTGTCAATAAATCGAATCTACGAAATAACCTTCGTGTCGTACTCGAACCAAATTGGACCTGTTTTTCAAAAAACAAAGTTTTAAGCCTACGTGGTTGCGAATCAGGGGTTCGAACCCAAACTAACTAACAGTTTAAGTTCAAGAAATGTTGTATATTCAGGCGAACTCATTTAGAATGACTCTAAGATCACGAAAATTAATTTTATGTCTGGTCTCAACAATTTGTTGGGTCTGTTTTAGCCAATTTAAATTCCGGATATATTGGCACGGATCCGATTCATGTTTGAGCTTACATTTTGTCAACTCACTTGGTTCAAATGGAGAAATAGTTGGATATAAAGGATATTCGGCTTGAGCTCAAGCATAGTTATTGTCAATTAAGAAAAAATAAGTAGTCTTTATCTAGTAGTGCGTGCAATGAACAAAAAATTGCTCACGCGCACATCTCTAATACGATATGTGCTTTAGTCGTCGTCTCACGCAACATGCTATTATTATTATTATTATTATTATTATTGTAGTTGTTGTTGTTCTTGTTGATGTTGATGTTGATGTTGCTGTTGCTGTTGCTGTTGCTGTTGCTGTTGCTGTTGCTGTTGCTGTTGCTGTTCTTGATGTTGTTATACTTGTCGTTGTTATTGTTTTTGTTATTGTATTTCCACTGTCACTGTCGCTTCTTTGCCTTTCACACATAATGTTAAGTTCATAAAGAAGAGCACATCATTGTTATGGCAGCTGATAAACTACGATTCAATACATATGCAACTACATACATACATACATACATACATACATACATACATACATACATACATACATACATATATACATATAGACAGCTATATACACGCAGAAAAAATACTGCTAAAGCCTAGCTTGTTAAGGATTGATTATATACTGCTTGGATTAAGAACAAACTAAACTTAAATAGAGAATTTACGAAGGAAAGACCCAAGTGCAGCTTGATTTTTACTACGATATTTAAATTAACTTATAGACGTATCTTAGTTTAAGAACATAATTGCATAACAAAGTCGTTCTCAATCGTTATATCTCGAATTAAAGTTTCGCGGATCAATCAGAAACCTTTTTAAAGCAAAAAGAAAAAGTAGATATAAGAAACCTTCGGCAATTTGTGATGATCTTTGCTAAGAACAAGCGCTCTTAGGTCGGGTTATTGGTATAAATAATTTTAAATATATAAAAAAACTTACCTATATTGCTTAATGTAACAATATAAACTATTATACTCCCAATAAATAGTAAAGATTTTGTATAATAGAATGGAGTACACTAAAAATCTTCATTCAAGTCTTTTAGTTTTTAGAAACATTGCTAAATATCCCAACAAATTTATAGTTTCAGAATTTTTTACTCAAAAATCGAACTTTCTCTGATTTACGGCAGCCAAACTTACCCAAAATTTACTCTGTTTTTTTCTATTTTTTTTTTTGCTGAGTGTATACATACTTATATAGCGTATACGCACTCGAGACAGATGTCCATTTCTCTGTGTGGACTGCACACATGTTTGCTGATCTGTGATTTTTATTTTTATTTTTTTACTTTTATTTATTTATTTTTTCCTTGCTAATTTAGCATACATTGCAAGTGTTTTTTTTTTACTTTATTATTTCGCATAGAGCAAGTATCTCGTATCTTAATGAGATACAGATACATCCAAACATAAAGATACGGCTCTCTAGCAAACTGAACAAAAACACGCAGAACGCACAGAAGGAATAAGGGAAATGTACTATATATAGAAAAAGCCGAATATTACATACCCTTCCCAAGACTGGTATATTTGAAAATTGTTGCTCCACTTATTTATTTTGACCTATAGATCCTATTCGGCTGCTATATAATATTTTAGTCTAATCTTGAAATTTTTTGTGTCTCTTTTTAGAAACACATTTTTACAGCTAACTTGTAAGTCTCAACATAAAAGAATTTTCGGAACTAGTATTCCTAGATATAGTATATTGGTCGTACCCTCTAGAAGTGTATACAAAATTGACAATAAATTAGTTTCCAAAGTGCTAAAAGTTTTTTCTTCAGTGCATTAATCGAATCAGCTTAAAACCCAATTTAAAATCTGAAAGTTTAATTAAGTTTATTGAATCGATGAATTTTCACTTAATTACAAAATTTGCATAAATCTATAAAACAACAAAATAAAAATAGAATAATATAAAAGAAACGAATGCAGCGATGCACAAATTTATTTATTATCAGTAAATAAATTAAAAACAAAAAAAAAAAGAAGAAGAAAACAACAATAAAATAAGAGTCGCAGCTGTCGCATTGTAAATATAAAACCAGTTACGCTTTAAACGTTTTGCTGTGAGAATAGAAATTTTGGTAAGAAAGCGTTTGAACTGTTATTGGCCATTCTACACACACAGTCACATACAGTACACACGTACGACACGTGTGTGTAAAACAAATACAGAACACACGTACAAACAATTATATGTGCATATGTATGTATGTATGTATGTATACTTAACAGCATAAAGCAAAAACAATTCAACGTCAGCAATTGGCGCGCAGTAGTCAGCCGCTGTTATTGTTGTTGCTGTCCGTTGGGCACAGTCATGGTAAAAATATTTCAAAAATGTCTGTTAACTAACAGTGGGGCAACAGCTTTTCAAGCGATCCCCATTCAGCTGGCCAACAATACAACGCGTAAGCTTTTTTTGAGAGAAAGAGAGTGTCTGTCCGACTGTTATTGTTACGCTCTCTCTCTCTCTCAAGCTGGCGCTCTCTCTCCTCGCACACACACACACAAACCAGAGTGCTCTGGCGCTCTGTTAAGAAAATGGGTAAAAATTGAAAAGAAGACAAGCAAAGTAAGAAAGAAGAAAAACAAAAACTTGTTCCTTTCTAGCAATAAGCGAGAAGATCAGACGCCGCAGTTAAAGCAACTGCCTCTCGCTCTCTCCCCCTCCCATTATAGCTACTCCACCTGCTTTACAGCATCTCTACAGCTGACGAGCGTTGCAACAGCCGCGCTGTAACAGCAACAACAACAACAACAGCAATACATACAAACAAACAAAGCATAGAAAAACGCATTCATACTTTCACACATACATATGTACATCTGTGTGTGTGTATGTACATATGTGTGTACATATGTATGTACATATATCTGTATCTAGTTGTTGTTAAACTTGCTTGCTAACTTCGTATGTCTGTATTAGTTTCTATCTACATCTCTCTGTGTGTGTGTGTGTGTATGTTTGTCTGCGTGCTTGCTTGTTAGTGTGTGTTGAAAAGTTCTCCACCTTTTTAACATTTAATTCCATTGTATTCTAACAAATGATTGCCACTTCATTTTAATTTGCCCCAGTCATCAAATTTACCCATTTATTTATTTGCTAAATGATCAGAAAAACCTGTGGCTACAAATCCACATACATACATACATACATACATACATACACGCAAATGTATTTATTTATGTTTTTTCTTTTCAATTTTGAAATTCGTTTTATCTTATAATTTCGGCTTTTCCGTATATTTTTTCTTCACTTTATTCCTTTATTATATTATTATTGTTCAATGCTTTAAGGGAGGCATCTTCGACCATATAAAAATATTCCTACAAATACATAAATATATTATTATTCAGGATAATGAGATGATTCGCTATAGCCGAATCCGTCTATATGTCCGTCTGACTGAGTTTTTGATCTATCTGAGTAAACCGGCAGAATCGGACCACTATATAATATACATAGCTGCCATAGGAACCCTCTATCCGAAATGTATTATATCTATATTAAATGTTAATTACTATCATTAATATCCGATTACTATACATATATAGCTCTCTAGGAATATTCAGTCCAAACATTACTGTATTGGAAGCTTTTTTTTACCAAAAAATCTTGATTTAATTTACAAATTAGATTTAAAATTGTGTTTTTCGACGCATAACAAATATAAATATCGGACTTTTATATCATATAGCTGCTATAGGAACAGTCTGTCCAAATAAATCGATTAAGAAACTATATTAATTCGTCTTTTCTTACTAGTTAAATTAAATATTATTTTAAATTTTCTTCTTATTGTGCAATAATCAAATGTGAATCCAACTCTAACAGGATGTTAACAGCGGCTGGGATTATTGTTAAACTAAATCAGTTCCATCAAAATTACTAACATTTCGTGTATCATGAATCATGTTAAGTTCATTCAAGTTGCAGCTGTTATTAAAATCCTGGAAACAAGTGTTATGTTAAGTTTAAAGGCAAATGAATCGAAATGATTCTGATTCGAATCGAACCTGCCCTATATTCTTTAATATAGTACATATATAGAGATGTTTGTATAAATGTGTAGGTACGTTTGTAGTTAGTCTACCTGCTTTTGTATGGAGTCTTTAGCCTGTTTTGGATACAGATGCAAAATGTTGCTGCTCCTCCCTATTCGCTTCCCCCTCCTCCCCCACGAACAACAAACAACAACAGCGCCAGTGTCGACGCTGGTACTTTGCTTTTCTTTACACACATACAGCAATCACACACACAACACACACAAATGCATTAAGGCAGCCGGAGCATGTCTGTTGCTGCTGTTTTTGTTGTTGTTGTTGTGTTGTTGTGTTGTTGGTGTTCTTCTATGCTTTGGCCGCGCCAACAACAAGTGAGCGAAATCGAGCGCAAAGTAAATGAGCGGCAAAAAGGCAACAGCGCAGCTCGACTCTCCACGCTGTATTAGTCACAGGCAGTGCTGCCAGATTTTGTTTTGATGAGAAAAAAAGCTAGATTGACTAGAAAATTTCTGGAAAAATAGCTGAATCGAATTGAACTGTAATAGTGTCTATCCACTGCACCATATTATTAGCTATTAGCTTTTTCTGATGTCAGTTTCACACCAATCATGAATAAAATAAAATAAATAATAATTGAAATTATCTAATTGTGTTAAAATTGTCATTTTTCATTTGGGCGGATGGAAAAATGGAAAAATATTTTTTACTATAGAAACTTACTTGTGAGAATTGATAGTTTTAATTACTTATAAGCATTCAATGTAGTACGAACAGATTGAATATACAAATTTAATAATAGCTTAATATAGCTATACAATTATAAAACTGTCAATTTAGTAATCCTTAATCTAAACTAAAATAAAATAATCTAAATATAGCTGTAATTTGTATTTATATAATAATTAAAATAGGAAGGTCTAAGTACTCAACAAATTTAATAAAAGTTCTAGTTATAGCCATAAAATGGTTTAACTGACAACACTGATACCAACAGGCAAAAGAAGAATGAAGAGAGCGCACTCTACGTTTGTATGTGTGTGCGTGCGTGTGTGTGTGTGTTGTATTGAGTTGGGGCTTGATCACACTGTGCGGTTGTGGTTGTCATCGTTTGTGTTAGCAAACTAAACAGAAACAGGCAGCGACAGAGGCGGTGGCAGAGGTAGTGGCAGAGCTAGAAGAGCCAAAAGAGCCAACGAGCCAGTCAAACAGGCAGCAGCAGCAGCATTAACAGAGCCAAGAGGCGAAGACGGAGCCAGCCAGCCAGCCAGCCAGCCACTCAGTCAGTCAGTCTGTTAGGCAGGCAGCCAGCGAGCGAGTGAGCGCTACTGTCGTTCTTTGTATTGATTCAGATTCAGTCGATGAGTTTCTCTCGCTTCTGCGCGTTGCGTGTTTCGCAGTGTTTCCGCGATTTTTTCGTTGTCGTCATCGTTTGCCGCGTCTGCTGCCGTGTTCCGCCGCGCCCCGTGCGCTCTCACCATTCGCCCGCCCTCCCCGGCAACGCCGACGACTCGGTGCGGCTCTGCGTGCGTTTTTGTTGCTAATGTGTGTGTGTATATATAGTTTATTTAATTTTTTTATTTAATGTTTCTTATTGTGTTTTTCTGTATTACTTTTTGAGTGTTTTTCATGTGTTGTTGCTTAACTAGAAAAAAAAGATTTGTTTTATTTTTTATTGCTGCACGCGTGTGTGTATGTGTGCTGCGATCGCTGTGTAAAAAGAAAACAACAACGGCATCAACAAAAAGCGCACTTTACTTTGTTTTGTTCAGTGTATCTATGTGTGTATGTGTTTTGCTGGGATTGGCGAGCCTCATGAAGGCTCTGTGCAGAGATACACACACGCATATGCACATACACGCACATACGCACACACTCAATGCGTGTGCCTGTGTAAGAGTTTTAGAGCCAAAGCTTTAATTAAGTTCGACTCGAGAAATGCAGAAAAAAAAAACAAATTTGCTCTTTTACTTATTTGTACAATTCTCTGCGCTCTCTTTAAAAGGCTGCTGCACCTTTTTTCTGCTGAAAGAGACACACACACACACACACACACACGCACTTGCCGAGAGACAGCAGAGCGCGCGCGCGCGCGCAATGTTAAAAAAGATCTCAACTCCAATTGCCCAACAACAGTAACAGCAACAACAACATTTAATAAATCTTTGCAATTTTTTTTCGTTGTTTTGTAGTTCTCAGTGCCAAAAGCAACAACAGTCACAGAAAAGTGCTTTGAAAGCCGGTACCAAGGTACAACGCTTTGAGCGTTATCAAAAAGTCTGATAACAGTGAAACAAAAAAAAAAAATTAATAAAAAACAGTTAACGAATTGTGTGTGTGACATCAGCATCCACCAACTAATAGGCAAAAGCTAACAGCTAACAGCTAACAGCTACACAGATACACAGATACATAGATAATAAACTGGCTGCATGAAAAACATCACCAGCTCAAGCACTTGCGGCACGGGGCTGCTGCAATTGCAGAACAATCTCAGCAACAGCGAATTGGACGTCGCTGTTGTCGGCAAACCAGAAGCAGGTGCGTTATTTACACACACTCACACTCACACTCACACTCACTCTCTCTTCCACTCTTTTCCCTTTTTGTGTTTTTTCTCTTGCTCTACCTGGCCCCCCCTCCCTCCCTCTGTATGTATGTATATGCACACATATGTATGCCTTGCTATTGAGCTGTCTCTCTCTCTCTTTCTTGCTCTCTGACAGTCTGCCCTCACCCCACTCAAAACCAAAACGGATCATCAACGATAGCAGAGGCAAGAGACCCCTTAACATTTATTTAAATGTTAATGCTTAACTAATAGTTTCAAATTATGATTATTAAAACATAATTACAAAAAATATGATTTCTTGATTATAAAAAAACAAATGAAAAAATCTAAATCTGAGAACAATTAAATTATCTGAAAATCACAAAAAATACATTTTTGATCATGATTATTAATCTGATCGTTTTGTCATCGAAGGCTTTTTGTGTAACTAGAAGAAGTTCAACTAAATTATTTGAAATAAACTGCAGTTTTTAATCAAAAATACAGAATATATTTCAGCATCCTCCTAAATCAAATATTTTTTTAGATTTTCCAGTTTAATAAGCTGTTCAAAACGATTTATTTGGCGAAGAACTTTAACTTTAAAAGCCAATTATTTAAAATATAAACAATTTTGAAACTTTTCCCAAATAGAATCTGAAGAAAGAAAGGATCGTTTTCTTTTTATAACGACTAATTTCGTTTGTGGTTCGATTTAAAGTAGAAAATCCATTTGATAATTTCAATATAATTAATAATATATATTCATATGTAACTGTATATATTTATTTTTAAAAAATCGATTCTCTTAAGTGAGACGAATGCTTATTGAGCATCTGAAACAGCTTCTTGACTGATGATTTTAACTAAATATCCTGAAATGAAAGAAAAAGAAAAACATCTGTTGTGGGATTTTTTCTCTTTAGTGCAGACGCACTTGCTCTCTTGCGCTCTGCCGCGCTCTCTTTTGTACACGCGCGCGTTCTTAAAAATCAAGTCAGCGACGGTGACAAAGACTACCAATTCCAGCAAAGCAACAAAAACAACGTATACTGGTTTCTACCTAACCATACATATTCTTACCTTTATATGTATGTATGTATGTATTTATGTAGGTACGTGTGCTTGTGCGTATGCGCGTTGTCTATTGAAGCGAGAAACAACAACAGTCTGTCTTGTCTGTGTTTAGGTGGGGTTCACAGAACCCGATCGGTCCCATCTTGCGCAATGTTTTTTTTTGCCATGTCCTGCTCCCTCTCGCTTTTGCTCTCTCTCTCTCTCTCTCTCTTTCTCACTCTCTCGCACTCTCTGCCTGTCGCTCATCAATTGAGTTTGAGTGCTATTTCGCAGCCATTATTCGACTGTTAGCAACATAACAGACTGTTATGCAAAATTAGGCTCGATCCCCAGCCAAGTCAGCAATAATAATAGCCAAAGCAGCTCTGTTGTTGTAGCTTCGACTTAAAGTTTGAGTTCGAGTTCGAGTTTGACTTGGACGTGTGTGGATTTCTATCAGGCGAAACAAAAAGTTGTCCTACCAGTTTTTTTTTTTTCCTCTTTTTGTTGTTGTTTCTTTTTTTTTGCTTTTTGGGGCCATTCTTTTTGTATGCAGCAGCAGCAGGCAGCAGGCAGCAGCTTGTTGTTGTTGTTGCTGTTGTTGTTGCTGTTGCTGTTGTTGTTATCGTCGTTTCTTTAGTTTCTCGCTCTGTGTTTTGCTGAGTGTATTTACCTTGGAGACTCGCGACGAATTTGATTTGAACGGCTCCACAGTATTTTTGCTGTTGCTTTCCTTTATTTTGCCCAGTTCGAGCTCCAATTACGCAATCCTTACGGATTTCCAATCGATTCGTTACGATCTGATCCGTTTTATTCTATTCCACCTATTCATTTCATTCTTTTCTTCTCTATTAACTTTCTTGTTCCTCCAATCAGTTAACCGTTTGCGTTTGCCACGAGACATCGTTTGGCTTTATCTCTCTTTCTCTCTATCGCTATCCCTTTCTCGCAAACCAGTTTTTCAGATTTTCCGCTCCCCTTTCTTCCTCTGCTTCTTCTTATGCGTGTTCCTTCTCCCTCTTTCCACCTTTTGCAATCAGCAGCGACAAGGCGACAAGAACTTTTCAATCAAAGAACACTGCAAAAACTTTAACAAAGTTTCAATTGTTGTTGTTGTTCCTCTTCTTCTTGTTATTCTTGTTGCTGTTCTTCCTCTTCTTCAGCTTTGTTCGATTTGCTGCTTGTCGTCTATAATTGATCTGTTTTTATACACTGCACAGTGGAGCATTTCAGATTAGTCACGTAAGAAAAAAAAAAAACAGCAAGTGTATAATTATAATTGAATATTTTTCCAAATTTTTACCTATTGAGCTTAATACAAAAATTTTTTGTCTCTTAGTCTTGAATTGGAATTCAACTGACAAAACATAAATTGTATTTAAAAAAAAAATTCACCAAATTATACTTTATACTTTCTATTTCACCGAGCTTATAAGAGTTTTGTAATTTTTGACAAAGTTTCTTATTGGATAAACTTAGGAGAGAGTGTGTGCTAGTCGATCACTCTTAATTTTATTTGTTTGCTGTTTTTTTTTATTACCTTAATCAAAGAATCTTCATTTAACTATAAAGAGTTGTATTTTATAGTTCAAAAAAATTTGACGAAAAATGCAAAATTTATTTTATTGTATCTGCCTAAAAAAATTAAAGAGGAATTCAAGATTCAAATTAAAAGAAAACAAACGTTAAGTCAATTAAAATCTAGTTAAATATTTATTTTAATGCAAAAATTAATCTGTAATTTCTTAGAAGTTCTGAAATGCAGCTTAAAAGTATGCTGTAATCTGCTGTTGCTGTTTAATCCAGAATATTCGAAAACACAAAACTTTGAATCCGGCAGACTTTTATTTTTGTTAATCAATAATAAATTAAATAAAACTAAAATTGCATTTTAATGAGCCGATGACTCAATTTTTTTTCCCCCCAATTTAAGAGCTGAAACATAAAAAGGAACCAGTTTATATATAGTTTTGCACATATACTTCACACATACATACACATGTATGTAAAAGTTCTATAAGACTTCCTCTATTTCGAATGACTTTTTAACGAGCCATTCGATTCTTCATGTTTATCTTCTTCACATAAATCTGTATGTATTTATATACACATATATGTATGTATGTATATATATGTATATATATTTTGCTTATCTATGCTGCTATTCTATGAAATTCTGGGTAACACGTATCGTTGGCGGTTTCTTCGTAAATCTGTTTTCTGGCATCTCTCATTTCTAGCCCATTTTCTACCGCTCATCCTTTCCATTCACAAATTTATATGTATATACATGAACGTATGTAAATATGTATGAAAAATTGGCAAATATTCCACATGCAAATGCATACATACATACATATGTTAATATATCACATAACAGAAAAAGTTTGCAAAAACAAAATATATGTTTTTTGTATGTACATATATATGAAACACATACAAACATATATAAAATAAATCGTTCTTGACAGAATTGTCGCCTGTCAGCTGGAAGATTACCGATGACAGCGAGTGCCATTAACATGCAATTGAAGCTCCATTGCAGATCATGTGTGAGTGAAAACACCCACAAGAGAGCGTACTAATTATGAAAATTGCATTTCGCTCTCTTTTTTGCTGCTCTCTTTTTCGCACTCATTTTTCAGCCGAAGCCTCTGTCGCTGCTGCTGTGTTCTGTTTTTAAAGTACGTGACTCGCTTCGCACTTCCTGTTTCGTTTTGTTTCTCCGAGAAATGTTGCCAATTATTCAAAGTGTGCTGCGACTGCTGCTGCTGCTGTTGAAAAGAATAAACTAATTTTGAGAAATAACAAAAGCTTTGATACTCTTTTTGTATGGCTTAAGGTATAAACATTGCCTTTAAAATATTAGTAGAAAACAAAACATTTGCTTAATTAAATTTCAAGCGATTTAACAGTTGATTTCTTAAAAAACAAAAAATTCAATATATAATAATAAGAGTTTAGTAGATTATTCAATAATTATTTTTTAAGCTTTATTATTTATTAAACAGATTATAATTTTGTATATTGATATTTTGATATTGATTCCACAAATCCCAATATCACAGGTATTATAAATTAAATCATATTTTTGTTCTCAACATATTTTTTACTGATCGAACTGAAAAGAAAGTAAACAAATATCACATCGCTTCAGAAAATTATAATGATCTGTCTCTGCAAGGGTATAGGTTCTAAACATATGCATGTAAAAACACAGGCACATCACATATGTACATACATTGTACATTTGTGAGTGATTAAATATGTGAGTGAATTCTACGAGCAAATTCGGCAAATTTTGCCGCCTAGCGCTGCCGCAGAACGCCGCGTTGGTCCAAAGAAAAATCAGTGAGACGCCGCTGTCGACGTTCGCGACGTCGACGCATCTAAATGCACTCAATTGTGCGATACGGAACCCACTCGAAAAGTAGTCAACCCATAGACACAGATGATTTGTTAAGAGAGGGAAGTGTGCGGCAGGGGCATCTGACTGCCTGACTCATCGATTTAATTTTAAACACTATTCCGAGACCTTAGTCAATGAACGCACGCTGCGCGTGTACTCAAGAGAAAGGAAAAGATATTGAGAGAGAGAGAGAGAGAAACAGCACCGATAATGCTGTTAAAGCTCACTCTCTTTTGTTACGCACAAATCAAATTTCATTTTTCGGATATAAAAATGATTGCAAAACGTTGCGTTGCATTGAAAAGTGCTTAACATATGTTGCGCTCTTTTTATTAGTGCTCACGCGCTATGTTAACTCTTAACAGTGGCTATAGATGTATGCACTTGTATGTATATTTTTGCACGTGATGTTATCACTGCTCACCGTTTGCTACTGTTTGTCGCTGTTACTATTACATTTCTAGCTACTAATTATTTTAAATATATTTTTTTACTAGTCTAAGCAAATTGCTTACAAAAGTATTTTTCGTATAATTTCTGCAAAACATTTTATTTTTATTTTTAAGTTTTGTGAAATTTTCTAAAATATAATAAAGCTTTTGCTTAGAAATACGGTAAATACGTGTATATTTAAATTAAAAGCTCAGTCAGAAATTCTATCTGAATCTCAGGTGTGAAAAAATAAAGTTTATTTTATGGCTATATTTTCTTAACATATTGAGAAATTTTTAATTTAAATAATTAAATTTTCCAAAGCAAACCAACAATTTTATAAGAAAATCAGCAGAAAAAAAGAGGACCTTTTTATTTCCGTGTAACCACTATAAAATCAGCTTATATTAAGTATACGTCATGTTGCATTCAAAAATTAGCTTTAACTTCATTGGATTTAATTCTCACTGCGTTGCATAATCTGAAATCGGGAAATACATTCATTAATTAGTATTTTCTACGTATAACTTAAAATCGCAATTAGCATACGAACATTATATGTGCATACATCAAAAAATAATGGTTCAACGCGGCGTATGAGCTACAAAATTTACTCTTTCATTGAATAGTATGTATTATCATTAATATATACTATTGAATAAACGATTTATAACACAAAATATAAAATCTAATCTTCCAAAGAAAAAATATGGCTTCATATCTAATAATATGCTCAGCAATACCTTAGATTGGCAGGGTAATTCGTGATTCATTCATTTTTCAATGAATAATTTAAACTTGAAAGCGTTAATACCTCTAATGAAGCCAAGGTCGAATTTCTGGCTTTTCCCCACGCCATCTACACCATTTTTTTCCGACTCGTCTCAACATCCTGATCAATATATATTACACACATTACATACATTACACACATTAAACATTTCGTTAATAAATTAATATACCCTCTATGCACTCCCTTGCAAGGGTATAACAAAACGTTTATAAATTTATTTGAACACGTTAACCTATGCCTAATAAATATGGAAATACACAGTCGTATTGGGATATAATCACACACGAATTTACACTCGAAATTCAAGTCAGTCATTTAATTAATTCATAGCCTTGGCAATACACTAGCACAAGGACGAAACAAGAATTTCCATAGACAGCAGAGAAACGGAAAGCAATGGAATTGGACAAGGACAGAGAAAATTCAGAGGTAAAGCCAGAGTGCAATAAATTGGATATAAAGGTATCCAAATTTTTTGGGAAAACCAATTTCGGAGCAGTGCAGCGTGTGCAAAAGGAAACGGATACAGTACAGTGGCAGAATTCAAAGGCCTATCACGAGTTAATTGCCTATATCAATAGGACGAGTACAGCGATTCAGGGTATGCAACAGGATTCGGATTATCCGGTTAGTGCAACAATGCTAAGACTATGCAATATTTTCGATCGTCTGGGTCAGGCGCTAACAGCCCAGACGGGCGCTTCAGATGATACTCTTGGTATTTTGGGTGATTCCAGCAGGCCGGGAACTATTGAGTCATTTCGGAATTGGACGCGCTACATGTTGCGCAGCATTTTCAGCTTGGTGGAGCAGGCGGTACCCAGTAATATGTGCGAACATATCGGTGAATTGGGTCAATATTTATCCGGTTCTTTTGGCAATCAGACACGTTTGGACTATGGTACCGCACATGAATTGAGCTTTTTGTTTTTTCTATGCGCTTTGTTTCGAGCACAGGTTTTGCAGCCGTCAGATGAGCCAGCCGCAGCCCTGATGCTCTTCAATCGTTATTTAAATTGTGTGCGACGCCTCCAGCGGCTCTTTGGTCTAAAAGCAGCGGGCTTTCAGGGCGCCTATTCCCTCGATGATTATCAATTTGTGCCCTATTTGTGGGGTGCTGCTCAGCTGTGCTACGATGCACCGTTTAGGCCCATACAGCTGTTCGATATGCAGCTAATTGCTGGATGGCGTAAACAATATTTTCTGGCTGACTGTGTTGGCTATGTGGCCGATACAAAACTCGGCACATTTGCCACACACTCCAATCAATTGTGGAGCATTACAACGCTATCGTCGTGGACTCAAGTCTATAATGGTCTCTATAATATGTATCTAAAGGAGGTGATCTGTCTATATGATCTGCTGCGTCAAATCAGTTTTGGCCAGCTAATGTCCTTTGATACGGTGCCACATGCCAGTCAAGTGGTAAGAGCCCAACTGGGCTATTTATCCCAGCAGCGTCGCTATTACCTGGAGCAGCAACTCAAGCTGACTGATCAGCAGCGTGAGCAGCAGCGGCGAGAACGCAAAGAGCAGCAGCAGCAGGAGAAGCTGCCACAAGAGAGCACAGATGATGTCAGTGTGCAGTGGCGTCAGAGTGCACTTGCCACTGGCCTAAGCAGCACCACAATAAATACCACCATCCACGTGCGCTCTCTGGCCAAAAAGCAGAATAAGCGACTTTATGCTCAGAATAAGAAATATGTTCCAAGAAAGTAATACTACATACAGCGAATGAAAGGATTTCTTTCCTTTTTTTTCTTTTTGTTTTTATTAATCCAAAGGAAAGTGGTGTGTGTGTGTGTGTGTGTGCTTGCAATTAAAAATATGTCAGTCTTGTATTTATCTTGGCGCTGTGTCCTTTTGGCCAACCCCCAAAGCTTTGGCTCGAAATGACATGAAATCAAATCAAACGAAACGAAACGAAATAAAATAAAAATTAACTTGGCCAACAACAAACAACAGCTAGAGATGCGAACAGCACATCACTGCACGAGCACGAACACGAACACGAACACGAAAAATATGTCTCAACCTTTGGTGGAACTTTGGCATTTTTGGCTAAAAAAAAAAGATTCATTTTCGCCTTTCTCCCTTAGTCTAAGGCCAGCTTCATTTGAATGCATGAAACATTTATTTAAAAATCGTCTAGCTTTGCATAAGATCTAGAATTCTGTTTCATTCTGGTTCTGATTGTCAGGTAGGTTTTGACTTTATATTTGTATACCCTGGCAGAGGGTCGGATCGGACAACTATATAATGCAGCCGTAGAAATGAACAATCGATAAAATAATTCTTGTATACAAATAATTTTTTCTCGTGTCACGACAATGTAAACACGACACGGAGTCTCAGCTTTAGTTGCTGCTGATGTATCACCAACGCTCAGCTCAGTTCAGCCCAGCAGCTGCCCATTAAACGTAAACCAGTTCCAGCTGTGCCGCCCGCACCGCTCCGTTCCCTCGCCCCTTTCGCTCCAGCTAAATGCGCAGGGCAAAGCGACTAAAAATCTGTTAACCGGTTTAGAAACAGACTAAAAAGCTGCTCCGGCTGCTGCTGCTGCTGCTGCTGCTGCTGTTGTAGTAGTTGTTATCGTTGTTTAGAGTATTGCTGAGAACTGTTATACATAGTCAATAGGTGAGCTCTCTGCGACGACTCTTTCCCCAATTAAACAATTAAACACGCTTACAATTCGACATTTGGGCAGATCCAAGAGATCCAGCGGGCTATCTTCAGCAGCCTGCGGCCAAAAAGAAAGCAAATTGAGAACATACACCGTGTACTTAACTCTATTCCCACATCCTTTCACAAACAACAACAAAGGAACATAGGTACATATGTATGTGTGTGTGCATGCATATACGTATACACTTACATATGTATATGCACAAGAGTATGACTTTCTTTCCGGTTTAATCGATCGAGCCAAAATGTCAATGACAAATAGACCCCAACAAAAACGTCAACAACCCTACCTGGATTGGGTAGATTATATTTATTATTAGAATTTTAGCTATGATATATAGCGAGCTAGCTCAAAAACTTAGAGAGACAAACAGATGGATATGGCTATGTCGAGTCCGCTCCTCGTCCTGGGTTTAGAAATGCCTCCTTCAAGCCTTGAAACATTTAGTGACAAGGATATAATACCCTTTGAAGGGGTATATCAAAAATACATATATAAAAAAAATTATACATAATATAAAGAGAAATATTTAAAGAAGTTCGTAGTACACAGCAATTATAATAATATTTATGCACAAATATGCAAAATTTACAAACTAATTATATAATATTTATGTATAGTTCTCTAAGCTCATAATTAAAACACCAGATGGTAAAAAATATATTTCGAATAGTTGTATTATTATAACACACATTGCGAAATTGAAGCTTTTTCGCAAGTGGATACCTTAATTAGAAATTCCAGATGAAAAAAAAACTCTGCTTGGCTAAGCAACTACCAACTACCAACTACCAAGTGCAGAAGTACTTAATTTAATTCATACTGCAATGTAAATATGTTTGTATTGTACTTAATTTAATTCATATAACACTTTAAATATGGTACGTATGGTCGACACAATTTTAAGTACAAAAGTGCACAAAATTAAGTGAAAATCTCAGCAAAATGTTAGTTAGTTTTTAGTGAATTTATTAGTTGACTTTGCAGGCAGTCAGAAAAAAAAAAAAAAAAACAATTATAAAAGTACCAAAATTATGCCCTCAGAGTAAAAACAAAAAAAAACATTTAATTTGGAATTTGAAACGCTCTAAAAAGAGGCTAAGGTCTCAGAACCAGGTTCTTAACTGAGAAAGAAAAAATCAGATTTTTGCGTTATATTTGATTTATTTGAAGTAGTAAAAGTTAAACGTTATTCAAGAGTTTTCTTATTTTATTTAAAATTTTTAGTCTTATTTTAGTAAATTCTTAATTTAAGATTAATTCGAGCACTTAAGTCAATAATAGAACATAATACAATTAAAAATTCTATGAAAAAATTTAGATTTCAGCGTTATATTTTAAATAGAAAAATGGTTTATTTATTCAAGGGTTTTCTTTATTTTCAAAACATTTGAAGAACAGAAAATGGCTACACTTTGAAGAAGCTGCATTCTTCTTTTTAGGAAGGAAAAATTAGTAAGTTTGTTCGTAACTTGTTGTGTAGTGTAATTACATAGTTGTCACGCAGGAAGTGTTTATCTCACGAGGATCTTTGTAGTTTTAGTTTGCTATTTCCACCCTAGAAAATGTTAAGCTATCATGACGTATATATTGTATTATATATATTTAAGCTTATATATATATAAGCTCGTATCTTTATATGGAAACTAACCTGTCTTCGGAATCTTTATGTGTCAGACAGTCGGGCATCGAAGGGTTAAACCTTTGCAATCTCGCTATGTGAGAACTAAGGACATTTTGCCTGTGAACCGGCACTTTCATTTAAGATGATTGGATTTTTCAAGTGCCCAGACACAACTCGCACACTCATGCATATATATGTATACATATTTGCGTATGTATATGTACATATATTTGTATAAAGTGAGTTGATTGATGATGAACTATCACCACCTTGCCTATGAATGTGAATGTGAGTGTGAATGTGCGTGTGCACGTAAGTGGAAATGGGAATGTGAATGTGAATGTGAATGTGAATGTGAATGTAAAGGGAAATCCCTAAAGGGTAGGAAGTACCTCGTGTTATGAATGTGCAGCCAAAATTGCTGAAACATTATTAACTGTGCTCTTGTAAGGCTCCGAAGGACATTTGTAGATGCTTTGGCCAGAAAAATCATTGTATTATGATATTTGCAAATATCGTTTGACCATTTTACACTCAAAGAATGACAAGAATCGGACTAAAACTAGGATCTTTTCTAGTATTATAAGTAAAAACATTTGGAAATAATATTATTTAAAATACATAAATTTACTATATGTATTTCTTTTATTGCGAACATCTAAAAATTGTGGTAAGAAATGTGGTTAAGAAATGTAATTTAACGTAATCAGGGAAAAGAAATTCGATAGTATTGATAGTTTCGTTTTGATTCCTTTACAAGTTATCGATAAGTATTCAAAGTTATTTCTCTTTGTTATTCGAACTATCGATTGTTTGACTAGAAGACTTTCAACTGAACTGAATTAAATTCAATCTGTATTTTTTAAGTGTAATTATTGTGTGTATAACGGAATATATTTGATGTAAAGGTATATCACACTTACTGCTGACGTGTACGTGTGTGTGTGTGTGTGTGTGTGTGTGTGTTTGTCTGTTCTTTTTGTTCCCTTATTCGTCCTGCATGTCCTGCAAAATATTTGCGATAAATATTTTTGATAACTCGCGCACACCAAGGAATGCCGATTGTGCCGCTGGGCAGGCTTCGCTTGTCCTTTTACAAGGCACAGGGTCTTGTGTCCTGTGTCCTGTGTCCTGTGTCCTATGCCTGGGTAGTGGTGTAGGTTAGGGGTTAATTTGCTTCCTTTTATTTATGCATTCTGTTTGTGCTTTTTCTTTATTTTCATTTTTATACACTTACCCAGTATTCAAAATGTGAAAAACAGACTGTATTAAGTTTTGTGGTTCAGTGTAATTCGCTTCTTCCTGCAGCTAACTACACAATTTTTCAGTTAATAATATATTACGAATAGAAAATGCAGCTAAAAATAGAGGAAAAAGTAGACTTTTAGTATTAATTAATATCTTTAAAGTATTTGAATTATAACAGTTTTGTACAGAGTACAGAGTATCAGCAAGTCGAGCATCACTGAGTTATTTGTGTTTTACACATTGCACAGGACATTTTTATATTGTGGGGTGCAGTCTGTTGTAGAGATTTGAATAGGGATCACCCTATATTAAGGGCAGCGGCAGAGCTCAGGCATTGGTGAGCTCACTGGCATTTCAAGTGGGGTGACTGACTGATCCTGCAGGAAGAACACTACCACCACCACCACCACCAACAGCACCACCACCACCACCACCACGACCACCAAAAGCAGAGAGCACCACCAGCTGTTCGTAGTCACAACGCGTGAATAAAGTAAGAGAAATTAGAGAAATGCAAGCAAAATAATAAATACCATAAATTCCAATTGCCAGGCTAAAGGCAGGGCAAGGCAAGGCTAGGCAAGGGTAGCAAGGACACAGACACGGACACAGAGAGAAACACAGAAAATACAAACATTCCCTTATTAATTTCCAGCAGCTGGGAGTCCTAGACTCTAGTCTACAGTTGAGCCTAGAATATTGTTTTTGTTTTGTCTAATTGGAAATTACAATGAACCGGAAACGTTGCAGCCCGAAAAATGTATATGATAATATTATGTACATCTACACACTTATCATATACACACACACACACACATATGCATATGTATGTATATTCTGTGTGAGATTATGAAAAATGGCACAGTCACCCCTAAAAGCAGAGGCCTAAGCAGCAACAACAACCCCGGGACTGGGCCTGGGCCTCGGCCTGAGCCTGGGCCAGAGCTATGCAGCCGCCTGGCCGCATGCATTATTTTTATTAAATAGTTGGCCAGTTCTTATCGGGTTGTTGTGTGGTGCCCCCTCCATACATGTATGTATATATATATATATATATATATACACACATACAAACATATATACAACCGATCTAGCTAAACTGCAATGTACAGTTGGGAATTCAAGCTTTGACCATTTCGAGTCGGTTTTAAGGGGTTGGGCGGCGGACTAAAAAACATTATTTGAAATGAAATGAAATTTCTTTGCTGGCGGTTCTTGGAATTTCCCTGATTCTCATGTACCATGACGCACGACGTCGTCAGCGTCGTCAGAGTCGTCGCAGTCTCAGTCGACGCTGGCATTTTTGGTCGCCTTCCCTTAATTGTATGTGTGTGTGTGTGTGTGTGTGTGTGTGCGGCACTGGCTGTGTGACTGGAACTGGGACTGCATCCTGTCGCGCTTTGAGAACCATCCCCTGTAGCAGCAGCAGTAGCGGCAGCGGCAGCGGCAGCAGGAGCAAAAGGCCCAAGCCAAAAAGGAGCGTACAAAACAAAACCAAAAAATTAGTGGAAAAAAAAAAAAACAAAAAAAAAAATAAAAGGCATTTCAGTTTTCACTGCGCGTTCCAATCAAACAGACGCGCGTCTCTACATTTTTGTTGGAAAATCCGCTTTAATTTGGCTCAAATCGCTATTTCGAAAATGTTGAACTCATAAAAGGATCGTGAAGAAGAATCGAAGGAAAATCGCGTCTTTTTATGATTTTACACACAAATTTTAAATCAAATTTTGTGCTATTTTATTTTTGTTGTGCATGTGTGTGCGTGTGTGTTTGTGAGTGTTCTTTCTTTTGGAAATTGCATTAAAAATATTTCAAAATTTATTTGAAAAACGACACAGACAACGGCTCCAAAGTGGCGCCGTTCTCCAAGCATTTGGATTCCCTCGAGGAATTCAAGACCCTAACCGGTGAGTGGTTAGCACCTCAAACTCTCTTCCTCTGTCTTAATCTCAGTCTGCGTCTCAGTCTCATTTGCAATCTCTGACTCTCCGTCTCGGTCTGAGAAATATAAATAGACTCTTCCATTGTTTTGATCGTGTTTCTACCTGTGCCAGGTAACTTCTATTTCTGGCCAACTAACGATATGAGTATTAGATAATATCACGTTCCAAACAGGTCAAATATTTTTTTATACCCTTGCATAGAGAGTATTTTAACTTTGTCACGAAATGCGTAATGCATTGAAGGAGGCACATCTCATATAAAGTACACATTTATAGATTTATAATAATGATAAGAAGAATGAGAATAGTAAATATAGCCGTAACTTTCTGTACGTCCGTCTGCCTGTCTATTTCTATGCAAATTGGTGTCTCGGTTTTTGGGTTTTCTACTTCTTCTGTCAGAATCGGTCGGATCCAACTAATATATCTATCTATATAGTTGTCGAAGCCCAATCGAGCTTTCAGCTTTGGTTCAAAACTTAGCTGAAAATAACTCAAATTTATTTCAGATACTTAAGCATTCATAATATCAGTTTCGGTCTTTTCGGTCTGAAAAGTCTTATAGTTTCCGGGCCGTACATTTATTATAGACTTTATCCGATGGCGACCTATTTCTGAACTGATTGATAAACTGGTGTTGCCTTCGAAAATAATAATTGGTTGGAATTGCTATTTGCTAAAGCTGTTGAAAGGAAAAATATGTTCAAAATTATCCTTGAAGATTCAATTTGTAGTTTTTGTATGCATGGAATAAAAACTTTTTGGCTTCGCAAGCTAATTTGATAAAACTCTGAAATGAAAAGTGAAGTTTTGTTCACAAAAAAATACAAAATTTTGAACAGTTTTTGAAAGCACTCAGTTTTAAATTAATTAATTTGTACTTAACTTGAGTTACTTAGTTCTTGAGCCTAGGACATTTAATTGACCTGAATAATGCATGGATACAGTGCTGTCAGCACTGTCATCATATTCCACTGAGTGTGCAACACTCATCCATGGTTGATTATCAATTTGGAGTAAGCGCGATGATTGTCTCGTTGTCTCGTTGTCTCTCTAACGCCTCCCCTCGATTGCTCCCAGAATCGCCCCATTGGCGCCATTGTTAAATATATCAAATGAAAAACGTACTTAAGTGCGTGCTGAAGCGCTTTTCATCTGGTACAGAACGCAAATTCATAATACATATCAACACTTGGACAGCTGGACAGCTGGACAGCCGGGACACCCCGGGGACAACTGGACAGTAGGACAGCAGTAGCCGTATAGCCGGACACAGGCGTGTTTTGTTAGACAGGTTATGGATATGGTTATACATATATAGAACGACGAGTACGAGTTGCGGGCTATGGGTTGCCAGGGGCAGTGGGTGGTGCGGTGCTATGAATAGGTGGAGTATGACACAGATTTATGAAGCTTGAAGCGTCGTATTAAATTGTGTGACAGCGCCCGTTTACACGCAACAATTTCCTGATCTAAGACTACTGTAATTTATTTAATGTATTATTTATTTATTTATCTATTATTTATCTATTACTATTATTATTTTTATTGCAGTAGGACCAGGCACCATACCATCTCCGTGGGCACCAGTGAATGCCGGTCCTCCGGGTCCACTGGGATCGGCAGACACAAATGGCAGCATGGTGGACAGTAAAAACTTGGATGTTGGCGATATGAGCGATGTAAGTACTATGCCATAATATATATATATTGTATATATAAAAATGAATAAAGCTAGAAAATTGATTTAACTTAAACTAATCCATACATTCAAGTAGGGCAGCTGTAGGGACTTGAACTCCCAGAGTTTAGTAGGGCGAATGCTTTAGTCTCTGGACTTCAATTAGCCAAATGTCTTCGACAGCGAAGAAATTCCCCAGCTGAAACTATGAAAACAGAAAAAATTCATACTAGAGCCTGCACCAAGTAAAGGATATTCCATAGCCTTGATCCACGACAAGATGACCACGCCCGGTTTTCTCTATCAAACCTTGACAATAAATTATAAATTAAATAATTAAATTAAGGGTCAGAAAAATTAAACTTCTTTCATAAAGTAAATCATAATGTTGAGATATGGAATATTTTGCTTGAATCCAAGTTGGAACGAAAATCTTGGCGCTGGAGCGCGAGTCCGGAGATTGCATTTCGAAACGCGAATCGGAGCTTCCCAAGAATTTTTGGCGCTATTGCTCTAAACTCAATTTTTTCAATTTTCAATATTCTACCCACAACCTTTCATAAATTTGAATAATTAGAAAATTGATGGACCACCAATCCTATTTATTTATTTATTCCGTTTCAAACTAGTTGAAAAAAAATGATTGAAGAAGAATATATGGGAAACTGAACAGTCACAAGCAAAAGATAGCGATTAGTTGTTATTAAAAATTAAAAATAATTTGCTAATAGTATAATTGACATGTTTTTCAAGGAAATAATAATCGATATCAAGGCTGAGTCTATTATTTCTAAGTGTATATGAATATTTAATGTTGCACAATTCGAAAACTTTGATATGCTAAACTGCTATTCATTAATAATGGCTCTAAGTGGTTCAATTATATTTGATGACCAAAAGGAAACTAAAAGGATTTGTGTAGGTTCCGCCTCAAATCGAACCTCTTTCGAAGGACTGATTTGTATTCTACTGTGTATTCTATAATTATAGGACGAAAAAGATCTATCATCCGCCGATGCCGAGGGTGTCTGGAGTCCGGACATTGAGCAAAGCTTTCAAGAGGCACTGTCAATATATCCACCATGTGGACGCAGAAAAATCATATTATCCGATGAGGGTAAAATGTATGGTAAGTACACAATTTCAATTTCTATACTCAAAAAATATTACCGAATTTATGCATATATTATATATATACTATATGGATACATATATATATATGTGGGTATGGGGAGGGGAATATATATGTATACAGATACTTGAAGCGCTCCACTTTGGTTGGCTATGAATTTCAGGACAAAGTGTCCACAAAGTTGTTCCTCTCCTTGTGCGTGTGTGTGCATCGGTTGGATGGAACAAAACAGAAAACAAACAGGAATTTTGCGGTTCCCGCTGTTGGTTTTATTTTATTGTTGTTTTTCCTTGTGTTCTTATACCCTGTAAATAGTACTCAAAGAATGGCAAAGTAAACTCTTTGCTCTCCATTTTCCTGTATCTATTATAAATTATTTTCCATAAAAGTGTATATACCCGTGCAGAGGCTAATACCCTTTCCGCCCTATATCTATAAAGTATAAATATCAATTTGGAAGATGCTATGAGTGCCTATAGCCGTATCCGTATCCGTATTTAAATGAGTCACAGCTCTTGAGCTAGGAACAAGTACAGCCGGATCGGTCAACTATATATATATCAAATGGCTTCCAAAAAAAAGTATGATCAATCCAAAAGTCGTATGGAAAATTTCTTTGTTTCTCAAGATATCAGGATAAAACTTACAAGACGAGAGAGATCAGATATATCTATCATATAGCTGCCATAGGAATAATCGGTCATTTAGAAAACTGTTTTATTTTTTAAATGAATTGTTTCTTGTGTGCATTTACAGGGCATTTCGTAGTTGTGCAACTTAAAACTTTTTATGCATTCTTCTTCCTACATTTTTTTAGTTTTTTTTTTTTTTGTTTTTTGGCGTATGTTTGCGGCGGCCCGTGAAAAGAAAACATAAATTCCGTACTTTGAACCTTGAGCTGAAAGTTGTGTCAAAGCGCTTTGTGCCCAGGTTGCTTTCAGTGGGTGGCTGGGTCAGCTTTGGGTTGGGTTTGGGTTTAACTTGGGTTGGTTTCGGTTCGCTTGGATTCAGTTGGACTGGGTTGGGTTGAGTTGAGTTGGGATTTTACTGAGCTGACCTGGGATTGGGCTGGGGAAATGGGAGTGTGGAATGAGGAATGGCAACAGGCGACGCCACCGTCAGCGTCAGCGTCAGCGCCAGCGACAACGACAGCGGCGTTTAAAGTTTGACACCGTGAAATAAACGTTTTAGCCGGGTCTAAATGTGCTGACAACTAAAATTGTAAACGTCTCGCTCTCTCTGTCTGCGTCTGTGTCTCTGCAGGAAGACTCAGCAAGCGGGCGTTGTTGTATTTATAATAAAAGCTAAAAGGACACACAAAAGCCGGCGGCGTTTTGTCTTCTGCTACTTCTGCCATTGCCGCACCCAAATGGCGGCTCAATGGAATAGCGACAGCAAAATTGTGAGAATTCTACCGTTACCTCTAGCTACTACTACCAATACCCTGTCCCTATACTGTGCCTCTGACTCTGATTACCCAGACAAAGGTAGGCACGGCCTGGCCTGGCCTGGCCTCTCCTGTCCTGTTCTGTTCTGTCCTCTCCTGGGCTGGCCTGGCCTGGCCTGGCCTGGCTTGATGATGTTTTTGCTGTTGCCTCCGTTGCTGCTGATGCTAGTCTCGCATCCTGCGTGTTTTATTCGAGACGTCTACACGCATAAACAACAAGTTTTGTAATTTATGTCCCAGGGGATATTGTTTTCATTTTATGCTCGGACTCGCCCAGCAGCAACCAGCAGCAACAAAACTGAGCCCATTTCACTTGCCAGAGCCCTGGCGAGAGAGGAGACCCATTTGCCATGTCCCTTTCGACTGCATGCTGTTGCATGGAAGCTCACTTTTGTTTCTACAACTACATTCTGTCCGTGCTGTCCCTCCTGTCTGTGCTTGTATTTGTATTCGTATTTGTATACGTATTTGAACTCGTATTTGAGCATGTAATTAATTTTCACTTTTCACTATTTTGCTCCTTGCATGCTTACCTTGCCACAAGCTTCATTTGACGCCTTCCACCCACCCATTGCCCTGCCCCTTTATGTAAATGGTTTAATTGTTAGCGCCTTTCTATTGCTCTATAAAAATATTGATTTTATTTCACTTTACAATTCTTCACTGTATTAAATTTTAAGGCTCCAAATTGCTTTCGAAATCATTGTAAATGATTCTAGATTTTAAATTGCAAGCTCTTTTCATAATATTAACAATTTTTTCGGCATAAAAGTAGCAGTAAAGCTCGTTCTTATATCCCTACAGAGGGCATTATAACTTTTCTTGTTGCAGGCAGCATATATGTTTGTATAAATATATGTCAGAACCCGCCGGATCGGTCGGCTATATCATTTAGTTGCCATAGACACAATCGACCCTTACGTCCTTAGATAACGAGTGAGTTTTCTAAATTTTTACCAAAAATTTATCAAAATCGGATTACTATATATATACTATAAAATGTAAAATAAATATTCCAGTCGGCAAAAATAGCCATTCTTTATTAGTTTAAAATTAATTTTGGCTTAAAAACTTGAGCTGGCTATAAAAAAGAATAAAAATCGAGTGAACATATAATAAAATTGCATACCACAACTCGATTTCTGGCATTTTGTTATTGAAAGCACTTGGATTTTAGCACTTTTTGAATTATTATTCAGCGAGCTTAACTAAAATAGCCGCAATTCGTTTTACTCTATATTTTTGTGGTATTTTTCCCATGGTAGCTATAAGACCTTAATCTAATCAAGGTAGAAGCGTACTTAAATCTATATTTGGTATGCTTTTTTTTTTAGCGATATTTTTGCTATAGATAAAAAGCAATAAAGTTATTCAGTTTAAGGCAGCTTTATGATATAGTTTTAGATGAAACACTAAGAGATCGGTTTCCATAGAAACAGAAAGACAGATGGATGGATGGAAAGGCAGGAAATGGCTATATCGACTCGTTTGATTTATTCAGATTAAGAATATTTTATATACTTAATAAGGTATGGGTCCTACCTCCTCTCTATTTCATAGCAAAAGTTGAGTATATTAATATATATATAATATATTAGTAATGTAATTATGTTATACTCATATCTATTTAAGGTTTTTTTTAACCTAACTTATATGCTGCTATGTTACGTGTCTGTACGTATCTGTGTTTCTTCCAAAACTTCGAAATTCCGTAAAAATGTATGCAATCGATTGCCGCTGAACGCTGTTGACGGGCTTTGGTAAATATGCGAAATATGGTAACAACAGCCGACTAAAGTTATATTTATTGCCAACACGTGGCTAATGCAGCAGCCACTCTGGGAATTCCTTTCCGCCCGCCAGCTGCAAAAGTTGTTCCTGGCTAAAGCCCGGCTAAAATACCACAAAACTGCATGAGTAAAAACTAGAAAAATGCGCGATTTTGTTGCTGGAAAATTGGAAAAAAAAGTTCACTCTATGAGGGCCTCTCAACATGAATATCGGTAAAGCGTGTGGCATCAGGACCCAGGATCAGGTCAACGGTTTCAAGAACAAGCCAATACACCCACCCAGTATGGGTGGGACGATGCTTGGCGGAAAGTCTAGGCCACAAGCAAGAACGCTGCTGTCGACGCTGCGTTATGTGTTATGTGTGAAAATATAACCATTGTTTGGCTGTTAATTTTCCAAATATTTACATAGTCACACCCCCAATACACACACACACACACCACACACACACCCACACACCACGCACACACACACACACACACCAGAGAGAAAACTGACTCTGGTTATGACACATGACAAGCAGCGGATGGACAGCTGCATCGAGGATTTGCGCTTTTTATGAAAATTTGTGGCATGAAACTTTCAGCCTGTTGTGCAATTCTCCTTCGTTTTTTTTTTTTTGTTTTTTTGCTTTTTTGTTTGCTTCTATTTGCCTCATCTGCTGCCACAAATATGCCCAACTGTTGGTGGCCACTGTAGCCGTTGCTGTACTTGAAATCCAAGCAAGCTTCCATGCTTTTTGCTTTTGTTTTTGAGGCTTTAGCTTTGGCCGCCTCGGCTGGACTGAATGATTAGCTTGGGCAGCAAAAGAAAAATACTTGTGGGTGGAGTTTCAACAGATTTTAATAAATTTAAAATTAAATACTAATAATTAATTACTTGCTTTTTTCCAGTTAATTCACTATAATTCAATACAGATAGCTGCTAAACAAGAGTGTAATAAATATTGATAATTCAATAAAAAAAAACCAGCGAGCCGCTCCGAAGATTACATACCCTTCCAGACTGGAAACATTTTTTTGTCAAATTTTATTTATTTTGACCGATTATTCCTGTAGCAGCTTGTATGGATTGGATAATTGATAATTGAAAAACAAAAAAGTTTTCTCTACATAAACTTTTGAGCCGATTGTTCCTATGACATAACAGTATGATATATCAGTCTGATTCCAATAGAAAGCATACTCTTATTTCTAACCTGTAAGACGTTTCATTAAGCCAGCTCTTAAAAAAGCTTAAAATAAATCAATTATTGTAGCGATTATTCCTGTAGCAGCTATAAGATATAGTAGTTCGATCCGCTACGAATTACGTGCAAAAAAGGAGTTTCTTCACTGGGCTTCTTCATTCATCCAGCTGACAAACTAAGAGATTAGTTGGCATATTAACAGACGAACGGACAGACAGCCTGTATATGTATATCTCATAGGGTTGGTTAGGCTATCCCTGTCAAAAAATTATAATACCCTCTGCAAGGGTAGAAATTTTCAATTTGAGTTTTTCATAAAGTAACAAGATTCTGCATACAAATGGCTAAAGTTTCTTTATTAAATCTTTAGGCATAAAGTTATAAGTTCCATACAGATTTCTGAAAGCCTTTTAAATTCACATCACATTTCCTAGTTCAATTAATGTCAAGATCGTTTGTATATATATTTATATATATAATATATACGATATCAAACATGCTTATATTATGCTCGTATCTATTCGTATATGATTTTAAAAGCTGCGACACTTCAATTGACTGATTAACCCTTGTGATGTTTGAATATGAGTACATAAAATACATCCAAATGAATTTATTTATTTATTTATTTATTGTTTGGGTGTATGTGTGTGAGTTTGATACGTTCAAGAATTAATATACATTAAAAAATTTCTATTTTCTTCTACTCTTGCAGAGGGTGGAGCTTTTCTTTGTTCGTCTGTTCCTATATAGCATTGTTTATCGGTTAAATTTTGATATGTACTTTTTCTACAGGGTATTTCCTTGTACAGCTTTCTTGATTGTAGAAGGAAGTGTAGTATCGACAAGTGTGTGCAGACAGAAATATTTTACTTTTTAAGAAAGAGTTGATTTCATTCAATTAGTCGCACCTATTCAGCAGCTAGCAATTGAATGTGTGAACCGCAATAAAGCTTGGGGTCAGCTCATCATCACAATAAATAAATAATTAACATTTTTCGATGCTACCAGATACCAGATAGAAACAATTTAATTGAGAAAATTCGAACCAAACGAACTCTCGAACCTTGCACTGAATCGCTTGTTTTATTTTTTAATTGTTTCAAATATATGAGAGACTGGCGACATGGTAATAAAAGCTGGAAATAGAGGGGGGGGGGATGCTCTATGCTTGTCTTAGTTATATAAAAGGGGGGAAACAACATTTGTGTGAATCTCTTAAGAATTAGTTAACGTGATTTATTTGTATTAGTCATGCAAGCGAAACAAAACGATTCCCTATAATTAAAGTAACATACGAGAAAACTCCTATTATCCATTTTATATACAGACTGCATGTACATTCATATATATGTGTATATGTGTGTATATATATATATTTGCATATTTGTGTCGCAAACAAAGTTTTGCCATAAATTCCATTTGAATTCCGCTCTTCCTTTTTTGGGCCATGACCCATCGATTTGTTAAGATTTAAAGCGTAAAGAAATTGAAATGCAGCTCTCTTCTTATTCATATTAAGTATCTGCGTATTGTTCACGCTATCTATCTCTGTCTCTAAGTGTGGGGGTGTGCGTATCTCTGTGTGTGTGTGTGTGTGTGTGTGTGTGTGTGTGTGTGTGTGTGTGTGTGTGTGTGTGTGTGTGTGTGTGTAAAGTTAAGGACTCGAGACGTTCCTTGGCATCCATCCAGCGACAGGGTTGCAGATAATGCTCAATTCAATATGAACTATTCTATGACCTATGCGAAAGTTTATAATATATCTTCATAAATATTTGTAGAACGCTTTTTCTTTTTCTGGGTTGTAAATTGTCATAATTTTTCAAATATTAAAGCAAAACTTATCTTCATTTCGATTTTGATTACCAATATAAAATAATATAATTCCTTATATAGAAGTTTACTTTTATACAGCATACCTACATCAGACTTAAATTAGGAAAATAAAGATTAAAATAAAGATTTAATAATAAACACCTTTAAGCGATGCGTATTGCAGATTCAAGATAAAGATATATATTTTCTATATAGCAAATAATATAAATACCATACTTTCCATTTAATAATATCTAATTAGAAAAGAAAGAAGAAAAAAGTCTAAATTCTGATTTTTTCTCCGATTACTAAATTTTGAATATATACACAGTTTTAAGTATAAATAATAAGACTTTTTCTTAAAATATTTCATTATTTCGAACTACCCTAAGTAATACCTACTTCTTCTTTTGTATACACAATAAATAATAATTCCTATATATATATATATATATATATATATATATATATATAAAAGTATGATTATTTACGATTATAATCTAGTTTAGTTCACATAGTTAAGAACTTAGTTGCCCCATTGATTTGGTTTTTTGGTGAAGCCACGTAACTTTGTATCACTGGCTTCATAGCTGAGCAGGGCAAGGAAAGGAAAGGAAAGGAAAGGAAAGGCAAGGCAAGGCAAGGCAGCTTCATGGCATTCCTCCCTGGCTGGGCTTCAGAGGCGCTAACAAAGCATTGGGTGGTGGATTGGGTGGGTTTTTGTGTTGGTGGCTATGATGGGTTTCACTCGGTCTTTCTGTCTGTCAGTCTGTCTGTCTGTCTGCCTCTGTACGGTGAGCTAGTAATTCTTAGCCGTCCGCACAAGCAGCAAAAGGCAGCCTCAACCCTGTTATACGAACGGACTTGGTACGCCGGATCCGGGAATAAATGCGTGTGCTGCTCGCTCGAGTCGTGCTGCGAGCCGGGGTTTGAGTCGCTGAAAATAATTTTATTCGGTTAGAACTGAAACTATGCCAAGAATGTAATTAGTGAACGCATAAGCGTGTGTACAATAAAAGCTGGGATCGCTATCTGGAGCAGGAGCTGAAACGGGAGTGGGAGTGGGAGCGGCAGCTGGAGCTATAGCTATAGCTGTAGCTGGAGCTGGAGCTGGAGCTGGAGCTAAAGAAGCTCTGACTCTGCCTTACTGCTGCCAAAGCAAAGCGAAAGGATGCCCACGGGGCAATAAGGCAATGCGGAAAGGAAAGGAAAGGCAAGCAAAATGGCAAGGCAACGACGACGACGACGACGTCGACGACGATGCTGACGTCAGTTGGGTGAACATTCTGCTTACACGTGAAAATGTCGTCAGGCTTTGGAATTAAATTTTATGCACAGAAACTCAGGCAGCTATGGATTTATCCCGTCGCTCCCACCCGCACCTCTCCTCTCCTCTAATCTGCAGTTCTCTAAAAATATTCTACTCTATGATATAAACTGTGTGTTTGTAATACAAATTATATACGCTTTTACAACTATAAAGCATTTTCATCATAAACTGAATTCCTATTTCCTATTTTATACATACACATGTACATATTAATATATCAATCTTTATATAAATATGGAATATTCTAGTTGGAAAACCACAAACTGTTTGCTTTTACATTTTCTCTCTTTTGAGGAGAAGTATTGGTTTTCTTTGACAAAGTTTATGAAGAATCTGACAAATTTATCTGTTTTTTTTTTGTAATATTACTTAATTAATTTTGAAATACACAAGTCATAGAAATGTGCTTAGAAATTCTATTTTATTTCCTTAAAGTCAGCAAAGGGAAGAAGTACCTCAAAGGATGTTGATTCACTTTGACAAATTTCATGAAGAAATGTATGAATATGTTTTTATTTTTATTTTAATATTTTTTAATCTCATTTTCAAACAAATATTCCTAGAAATGTACAACTATTTATATGTATACTTATACAAAATACTCATATTTATTCTTTGCTTAAGAGTCAAGCAATAGCAATACACCGCGCGTCAATTGAATAGGTTCAGCAATGCTTCAATACAATATCTGCGAAGAAAAAATAATTCCAAATTTTACGGAATTACAAGGAAAGAGCATAATTAACTCTAAATAATATCATAAAATGTCCATAAACAAAAGAAGAATATTATCTATAAATGAGTAACCTCTTTAGAAATTAGAACGGAAAGGCTTTTTCCGTCGCACCGAAGATCGCATACCCTTGTTGACTAGATAAGATTGAAAATTATTGCTAAATTTATTATTTGGAAGAGTGTTGCTATATGTTATAGATGTCCGATCTTAATAAATTTTAAAATATGAAAATGTTTAAAATATCTTGAGATATAGAAAAGTTTTCCATGATCAAATTGTTCCTATGGGAGTTATGTGATATAGTTGTCCATTCCGACCGTTTCCTGTTTGCATAGAAACAGATAGACAAGCGGACATGACTATATCGACTCGTCTTAATTCCACTTCCACTTAATTCTCACTGTCAGGGTATACAAATGGTTCCATACAACATTTTCGTAAGGAAGAGTCTCTGTCTCTGAACCTATTCAAGTGTGCAGGCCAGTGTATATAGGAGAGCTACTCTAGAAATATTACAGAATTTTGTATGATTTAAATAATTTTAATTATCGAAATTAGAAACGAAGTGAATGAATGCACTGCTGGAGAAAATATCGAGAATGCGTATCTACATATATTTACCTACCCCTACGAGAGTAGTCGTAGCGGAATGTGAATAAAATAAGATTTGCAAATTTCGCTGTTCGGTAATTTAATTTAATTTGATTTGATTTGATTTGTTTTATATAAACGTTTGAATGCATCAATTATTTAATTGGGTTTTTCTCTCCATCTCTGTGAATATTTACAGGGCGCAACGAGCTAATCGCGCGTTACATCAAATTGCGAACCGGCAAGACGAGAACCCGTAAACAAGTGAGCTCCCATATTCAAGTGCTCGCCAGACGGAAACTCCGTGAGATCCAAGCCAAAATCAAAGTCGTAAGTTTCTGCTATAAAAATATGAATATTTTCATATTTTTAAAATATTGTCTATGCATTTAAAAAAAAAAACTTTTATATAGAACCACACCAAAGAGCACACATTAAGAATTATAATTATATTATTTACCTATATATTATAGTTTGTGCAATTTGTTAAGATATAAAGAGAGGAATTTCCATCCGTCTATTGTCCACATGCTTTACATACAGTACACATAAGTACATTTGTTTTTCCCTTATTAGTTAAATTAAAAGCTAAGTTCACAGAAATTATTTTTTGAATACGTAGTATATTCATATTTATTATTATATAGCGAATAATATTCTCAAAAATTATTCTAAAATTTTGTGTGAACTTAACTTTACTTTTTTTTTTGACTGCAGTTTTTGAGTTGAAGCATTAAAATTGCATATAAATATTAAAAATATAGCTGCAAACCGATTCCGAGCATTGATTCGGTTTGTATTTTGAACCGAAAAACCGATATTATGGATTCCCAATCTGAAACAATAAAAAAAACAGTACTATAATATGAATTGTATTAAAAGAAATGTGCAATTTTCTAGATAAACAAAATGTATTTGTCATAATTCGGTATTCTCTTTAGAATGAATTCCACAGAAAATTTAAGGCCAAAAGCAAATGGGTATTTTTTTTAATTTTCTCTTAGTAAACTATATTTATTTTGCACTAAAATTCATTTTTAATTGAGTTTCGAATAAATTGAGCCGAATCAATGTGCAAATTTTTGAAGGTTTGCAGACTTGATTAAAAAAAAAAAACAAACCGTACATACCTAAAAATGAGCATGAAAAGCAAGGAAGAATTTCTCAGTTGCAAGTTGGGCCCGAGAAATCTGAACAAGAACTGAAACCAGAACCGGAACCAGTCGCTCCCATATTTCCTTCCCAGCTGTGTGATGTCCTTTTCTTTGATCAGCCAGGTCTAACTACATATTGAGTTATGCTTCAGTGTGTCCTTGCAATTCACACACACACACACACACACACACACACACACACGCGTACAAATACACAGAAACAGGCTCACAAACACAAGACACACACACACGAGATCAAAATGAAAAATCTTTTTCCAGGAACCCAATGGTGTATCCTTGCATTTACTCAATGAGAAAGAGCAAACCCTGCAGGCAATGAGTTCAATGACAAGTTCACAAATAGTCTCCGCGCAGGCGGCCAATAATCTTGCATTGGCCGCCTCGGCTCTGACGGCGGGCGTGCATCATTCGAAGCATCTACCGCATCCCGCCCACCATCAACACCCACACCACCCACACCACCATCAACACCACCACCATCCACACCATCATCACCACCCACATCCGCACCACCATCATCAGGTGGGTGTGGCTGCAGCTGCCGCCGCAGCCGCCGCCGCAGCTGCAGCAGCTGCTGCTGCCGCTGTGGCGCAATCTTCACCGGCAGCTGCTGCTGGTGTTGGTGGTGGTGGTGCACAGTCCAATTCTGTTGGAGTACCGTCGTCGTCCTCGTCGTCGTCGCCGCCACGACACCACCTTGCCCACCATTCCCATCACAATTTGTCGCATCACACGCATAGCCATATGCATCCACACCATCACCACCACCATGCGGCGGCCGTTGCAGCAGTTTACCATCTACAACAGCAACAGCAACAACAACAACAACAACAACAACAGCAGCAACAACAACAGCAGCAGCAACAACAATCGAGTGGAGCAACAACAGGTGCAGTGTCACCCTCTGTGGCTGATGGGGCTGCGGCTCATGTGCTGGCGCAACCACCGCCACCGCCGCCGCCGTTGCACCATCCGCCGCTGTATCCGGGCGTAAGCAACCGTTCAAGTTTCTCGTACCCAAAAGCTAAGCATACGAACCACACAATTCAACTCAACTCAATTCAAATCCACTCAACAGTCAAAAACCACTTCAAATCGTTGCACAAAACAACAACAACAACCACTAACTGCACCTCTGCGCGCTCTCTCTCTCTCTCTCTCTCTTTCTCTATCTCTATTTATATCTCTCACTCAGAAACATCATCATTAAGAACAACAAACAACATAGAAGAGCAAAATACTCCACTGAACCACACATGATGTATACTCTCATTAGTTATAACAACTCATTAGCTCTTACAGAAATTGCACACTTTGTTTTGCCTTGGGCGATCATTTGTTTTGTTATTGATTACTCGTTACTTTTGGTGTGCACTTCTACTCTCTCTCTCTCTCTCTCTCTCTCTCTCTCTCTCTATCGCTCTTTCTCGCTCTGTCTGTGTTTTTCAGTCTCATGACCCTATTATTCGTAACTAAACGCTGTTTTGCCGCTCTGTCTCTCTCTCTCTCTCGCTACTCGCTATATCTTTTAATTGCAGCTCTCTCGTTGTCATCCAAGTTCTCTTGCTCTAATCATTATGCGTAACCTAACGTTCATGTGGTAACCATTTGTTTCTCGTCACTCCTTCCGTTTATGGCTGCTTGTTACTCGTTACTTGTTACTCCTTACTCGCTACTCGTTTCTTGCTACTCGTCACTTCTTACACGTCACTCACTACTCGTCACTCACAACTTCTCACTCGTTACACGTTACTTGTTACACGTTACTTGTTACTTGTTACTTGTTACTCGTCACTCGTCACTCGTCACTCGCTACTTGTTACTCCTTGAGACCAGTCATCGCAAGACGCCCAAACCTACCCACCTGCTCAACGCTCGCTTGCTCATTGAAATCGACTCCTTGCTTTTTTACATGCCAACAACAACAAGAACCAACAAAAGAAAATAAAAAGAATTTATATATTTAATAAATGTACTCGTGTTTATGTATTCTTAACACAAATAATTGTTAGCTGTTTATAAATAATACAAGTATTCATGTACTTATTGTACTCGTATTTGTATGTAATACTCGTTTAGTAGGCTCACCAAATCAATCAAGAAGTCAATCAGCCAATCAATCGCCCAATCATATCTGCGTGCTATTCTCATAAGCTGTTTAACCATATCAACTCAAAAGAAATCGTGCTTAGCCTAGTATTCTAATAACTATATATGTATTATATTTCCACAATTTGTATAAACGAATTAATAAAATTTTTCCCATTTTCTCTCGTTTCTTTTTGCCTTTCTCTCTCACACAATTTCCCGATGATTTAGCAATTTTGGCAACCTGGTCTGCAGCCGAGCACATCGCAAGAGTAAGTTGGCTTTACCCGTTGCGGTTGAATTGCCCAATTTAATCGTAAAGAAAAAACATAACGCATTTGCATTGACCAATAGTTTCTATGATTACAGCATCAAGCCCTTCGCCCAGCCGCCCTATACACCCGGCAAGCCCTCCACGGCGGTCTCCGGCGAGATCGAGGCTGGTATTCCGCCCGCTCAATTGCCATGGGAAGGACGCGCCATTGCCACACAAAAGTTCCGCTTGCTCGAGTTCACGGCCTTCATGGAAATCCAAAGAGATGAGATTGTAAGTATTCTACATACGAGTATTCTATTCTATCGACGAAAGTCTAGAGTCCCTTGAAATCCTCAGAAGATCATATCAGTAACATGCGAGAGATACGTATGAACTATGAAGAGACCCAGGAGAGTCTAAAGTCCCTACAAATCATATTAACCTATTATTAAAAAAATATCACCTTATGATCGAGATACAGTCATGGCCTATAATAATAATAATATATATAATTCAGAAAAAAAAGTTCCATGTGTCATTGAGATTATTTCGAAGGCCTTCCTATTTTTCCAATCGTTTTTTTTTTAATATTTTGAGGAAATTTTTGGTACTGAATCTTTATACATAAAAAAAATTAGATCACATATAAAAAATGATCTGTATAATATTAATATGAGGAAAAATGTTATTTCTAAGATGTTAGAAATATCAATATCATCCTTATTATATCAGGTTTCCCTAATATAAATATGAGATATCTTTTTCGAATTTAAATATATTTAATGATATTCTATAGATCGGTACTTGAATAATAATTGGTTCTATGATTAAAATGTCTCTAAACTCAAATAATAATCTTAGCTAAGTTATATACGACATATCTGAACAATCTATAATATCGAACATCTATATTACAGTATCACCGACATCTATTCGTGCAGCTAGGCGGCAAGCCATCCTTCTCCGATCCGCTACTTGAGGTGAGATAAAATTCATAGCAATTATAATTGAGATAACAAGTATTAATTTAATATTTTTATTGCAGACTGTTGACATACGACAAATATTTGACAAATTTCCGGAGAAATCCGGCGGTCTCAAAGATCTCTACGAAAAAGGTCCGCAAAATGCTTTCTACCTTGTTAAATGCTGGGCGGATCTCAACACGGACGTAACGACCGGCAGCGAAACGGGTGATTTCTATGGCGTTACAAGCCAGTAAGTTTCTTTTTTTTTATTTATTTTATAATAGAGAAAGATTTAGAAATATAATACTGATGCATTAATCAATCAATTGCAGATATGAAAGTAATGAGAATATTGAGCTTGTCTGCTCGACAATCGTTTGCTCGTTTGGCAAACAGGTTGTGGAAAAGGTCGAGACCGAGTACTCACGCCTGGAGAATAATCGCTACGTTTATCGTATTCAGCGCTCGCCGATGTGCGAGTATATGATCAATTTCATACAAAAGCTGAAGAATTTACCTGAACGCTACATGATGAACAGTGTGCTCGAGAACTTTACAATACTACAAGTGAGTGGAAAAGGAATCATCAGCAGTCATCGATCAGTGATCACTCCTTATGCATAAAATAATGTTGATCCTTGCACAACCTTTCAAATTCAGTCGAATATGTCTGTTTTTTGGATTCGTCCATTTTAGCTTGTAAAAGCACCAAACTAAGTCCTTTTCTATATTATAGCAGACTATTATTATTAGTAGGGTTTTCCGAGGGAATAAGAGGGAATGGTATAATATATTCAAAATTTTGAAAGAGGTCTAGCGTGTGGTATAGCAGATAGCATACACCGAAGTTGGTCCTTTTAGCGTCTGTTGTCTACGAGAGACGGTCAGGTTCATTTAGACAGATGAACGGACAGACAGACGGTCGGCTGGATGGACGGAAGGACCAAAAAAGACTGAGAGGACTTTTTCAGTTTGCTCAAACTTACAATGTCCTTTTTGCTCCATTATATGGATACAGACTAAGAAATTTAGAATATGATTACTGATCAGTGATATGCTGATCATTGTGATAGATTTTGCTGCTGATTCTAAGCGCTCTGTCCCTTTCTGTCCCGCATTATTAATACAAATTCTCTGTTTGTCTCTGTCTAGGTAATGCGAGCGCGTGAAACGCAAGAGACACTGCTATGCATAGCGTATGTGTTTGAGGTGGCGGCGCAGAATAGCGGTACCACGCACCACATCTATCGCCTTATAAAGGAATAGCATGAGCTGCATGAAGCAGCGCCCAATCTGTCCGCCAACCCCACCAATGCACAAATCAGCGAATACAGCAACAACAACACAGCAAATACAAGTAGAAGCCACATCAACATCAGCAACAATAACAACAATAACAGCAGCAGCAACAACAACAACACTACTACTACTAACAACAACAACAACAGCAGCAGCAGCAATAACCAAGTCAAGAGCAACAATAACAACAACAGCAATAGCAGCAACAAAAACACGGCAGCAGCCACAGAGGAAACATTGCAAGGCGGCCAGGAAACAGTTTCGACCATCAAGCAATCACCAACATCGCCACAGCAGCAGCAGCAACAACAACGTGTTGTGTTGCAAGTAGATGATGTGCTATTTGCGCAGGTGCAGCCAGAGAATAGCTACCAGCTGCAACAGCAGCAGCATCAACAGCAGCATCAGCAGCAGCAACAACAGCAACAACAGCAACAACAGTCACGTCTCAGCAGTCACATGCTGCTGCAGCAACACAATGTGTTGCTACAACAACAGCAACAGCACCACCACCACCACCACCAACACCACCAACAGCAGCAGCAGCAACAACATCAACAACTTGTTACTTACCAGGACCGTCCAGCGCCGCCGCCCTACAGCGTCTGTGTCGCCAGCAACAGCAGTAAACAGCAACAGTTTGACGTAGAGCAACAGCAACAGCAACAACAACACCAACAGCAACAGCAACAGCAGCAACACCAGCAACAACAACAGCAACAATTGAACAGCTATGAACAGTTTTTGAAGCTGTCCGCACAGGAATACACGCAACTGAATGCTGTTGCTGAGAGTGCGGCACTCAATTTGAGCAACATGGGTGTCAGTAAGGCAATTGATGAGGATGACGTCACCCAGGAGGCAAACCAGGAGCTGCGCATGCTGCGTCAGGTGAATGTTGCAGCTGCAATGGCTGTGGTTGCCAATGTGGCAGCCAATGCGAATATCAACGCCAATGACGCCTGCACTGAGACTGACTGTGAGCAGTAATTCCATCAGCAGCAGAAAATAATTAAGTTGGGGGCGTGGCTGATAGATTTGGAGGCTTATTATAAATATATATATATATACATAGAAACATATATATTCTGGTTGCATGTGATCACAGCACACAGCGACTTTCAGTTCAAATCTCAGTTCAAATCAATTCAATTGAAACTGTACCTTCAAACTTAAGAGACAATCTTCAAGCGATTTGCGATTTGCGATTTGCTGTTGTGCTGTGCGCCTGTCTGTCTATCCGGCTGTCTGTTCAAACTGTTTGCATACATATTTACATACATATAAAAAAAATACATTTAAATGATCTCAAAGTTACTTAAAACATATTTTTTGTATGTAATTTGTAAAGGAAAAAAAATCATAGAGCAGTTGTCGTGCGCTGATATTTTTTTCTTTTCTTTTTTTTTTCTTTTAAAATGGAAATTTATAAATTTTGTGTTGAACAGCAATGAAAAAGGAAAAACAAAAACAAACAAACATACATATGTATTCTAATCTATTTTCTTAATATTTTTTTTTTTTTTTTTTTTGTTTATAGCTATTTAGAGAGTATCGAAAATAATGTATATTAATATAACATTAGTTATTTTTAATTAAATGTAAAACGCAATTTAAGCCACATTTATTAATTGACAGCAGTTGCAGTAGGTTGATAGATTGATAGATAGATTGATTGATTGATTGATTGATTGATTGATTGATTGATAGATGGACAGTTGGATTATTTGAGTTAGCTGGGAAGTTGAAAGCAGCAGGGGAAAAGTGCGAGAAGTACGAGAAAACAAATGCACAACGACAACTAAAGAAATTGAAACTCGAAAATTGCGTACTACGAACACCCTACGTTTCTCTTTGATTTGTTTTTGTTCTATTAAATGACTCTTAACAGCAACAACAACAAATAACACAAAAAAAAAAACAAAAAAAAAACAACAACAAACAGCAGCAGCATGTGTAAGCCACGATGTTATTTCTCTATATATATATACTTATGTATGTAACTGTAGTATAAACGTATTTGTATATGTAAACCAATTCATTTAAGCATGAATCGAACGATCCACCGTTATTTAAATGATTAACTATTGATTTAATTGAGAAAGAAAGAAAGAAACAAACAAAAAAAAAAACGAAAAACCTAAAAAAAAAAAAAAAAAAACTCAAAAAAAAAAAAACCAATGGGAGCTAAACTTGACGTCAAATGCACTCAAAAAAAAAAAAAAAAAAAAAAAGTCCAGCTCTGATCATCCAAAATCTACTACTACTACACCACCCAGGCAGGCTGCTGGCTGGCCTATATTCAGTAGGAAAGTGTATTGTGATCTTATGCCATATTACGTGTAATATTGCTGAAGAACTGACATGCTCTCTCAGCGCCTTTTTTAGAGGGTATTTTGGATGATTTGGTAGGCTGCTTTATGGTGTTTGGGTGCATTTGGCGAATTACACCGATAATTACAAAGAAATGAAAATAAACAAAAAGAAGAAGAAAAACTAAAAAAAAAAACTACAAAAGTGAATAAAAAAAAAAAAAACCAATAACTAAATTAAAATTAAATAAATGTATTGTAAGTGTAAAAAACAAAAAACAAAACAAAAAACGCATCGTTTTCGTATGTATATGTAGCTACTAAGGCTAAACTATAAATTTATAAAGGTAAAAAAAAGTATAATACATATTTATAAATGTAAAGTATTTCGTTGTTGTACGATTAAAACAAATACGCATTTTTTTTCTTGTTAGCAATTAAACTAAAATTCAAACAAATCAAATGCATAGAGAGAGAGAGAGAGAGAGAGAGAGAGAGAAAGGTGGAGAGAAAAAGAGCTCTAAGGGAAATTTGTACATTTGTATGGACACAACAAAGGCATAAACAATAATAAAGATGAAGAAAACAAAAGCAAGAGCAAAACAAATACAATAGTAAAAGAAATACGAAAGAGTAGAACTTTGATCATACAAGAATATATGTTAGTATAAATGAAACACACACACTCACACACACTCACACACACACACACACACACACACACTTAAAAGGGGTAAAAATGTAACAATAATAATAAATCTAAAGAATGAGAAAATACTATTTTAACAATTTTTAATTAACAAACAAGCAAAAACAAATACAACAATAAGAAGAAAAACACTTGCAATTACAAATTTAAATACCGAAAGAGTAAAAAGTAAAAGCAAAGCATAATAAGCAAAATAATAAAAAGGAATACAAAAACAGCAACAAGCTAACTGTAACTGCAGAATAGAGATTCGAAATAAAATGAATTAAATAAAATAAATTAGTGGCTAACCGAAGCAAAGTATTAAAAGCCAGCTAAATTTTTCATAATACATTTAAACGTTTCAATCGCGTTCAAATTCTATGAAAAACTTAATTTATCGGACTGTGGTTTGTGTTTTTCAATTTCGTTTTTTGATTGCAAAAATCTCAAATTATTTAAGAATCAATGAAAGAAAGAAAAAAAAAAAGAAAGTATCAAACAACCCAACACAGCATCCACATTAAGAACTTAATTTTGTTTAATTATTTACCCCTTAAATTACCCTCCCTAAAAAAAAAAAAAACAAACAAACAATAAAATTCACAAAGCAATCGGAGAGCTACTTAGTTTTAAACTGTCGGAAAATGTCGAGCAACTCGGGCCCCACATATACACACACAATTGCACAAAAAGAGTACAATTTAATTAATTTATATAATTAATTGGCATATTATTATGTTTAAACAACTTTAAATAAGAGCACGGTCAGTGCGGCAAATGAAATATCTTTTTTATGTATCAAATTTGGATCAACTCGAGAGTTCAACTATTTCCAGTACAGTTTCAGTTTCAATAATATGCAATAACAATTTGTTCTAAGCAAATATACATATGTGCGTATGTATGTATGTGTGTATGTACACATAAATATACATGCATACATAGAGCTACTAAATACATATATGCAATGTGCAAAGGCAGGACATGTGTAATGTTTTTTTTTATATATATATATATATATTATCATCCCCCACTCCAACTCTTGTTCCCTACTCCATATTCCTTCCCTTAGCCAGTCCAGAATACATTTTAAGTTATGTTTGGGTTTTGCTAAATAGAAAATTTAATTTCTTTGTAATTTATGCAGACAATTTAGGTACACTTATATACATTTACATATACATATACATATACATATACATATACATATACATATACATATACATATATTATACGTTATAAGAGCAAGGTTGAATTCATGATCATCATCAGCAAGCAAACATCATCAAGCATCATCAAGCATCATCATCAAATCAACAGATAATAGTGCTTAAATCAATTATAAATAAATTAAATAGATTTAAACAGATTTAATTGATAATTGATAATTGATAATTGATAACTGATAACTGAAAACAATAATAATAACAAAAGCAAAAGCAAAGCAAAGCAAAGCAAGGATGAACAGTGAATATGTAAAACAATAAAATTGCAGTTATATTTACAAGAATGATTGCAATCGATGATAAAACTATAATATATATATGTATACATTATATATACATATACAAATTCATATGTATGTACATATATAAATATATATGTATTTTGTTTTATATTTGTGTCGTTCAACAAAATGCAAGGAAATGCAATAGAACGAGTGCGAGTAAGGGAGAAAGAAACATGTGAAATTTACGTAAGGAAAAAATGTGTCATTTTAATTTTTACACTGAAATGCATTAATAAAAATTTTAAAATATTAAAAAAAAACACACACACACTGTCTTTTATTACTGTTCGCTCATTATGTTTACTCTATAAATTATAAAACTCATCGCTGTTTAGTTGAAAGTTTAGTTGGCTGACATTTGTCCCTCTTTGAATATATATTTTATTATTTGAAATTTGAATTATAACGACATTAACTTGAACCTAGCCTGGCCACACTCGTGGGCGAGACAGATCTTGTAGCTTCCGCCCAGCGCAGTCTGAGCGTGCGCACGAACGAGATAGATATATTTCCAGAGGTGTAGATGAAAGAGAAGAGCATGGCGTGTGAGAGTAACTAAAGAGCATAAATCTTCAGAGAGACGAGGGTTCACTCTTTGATCGTTCTCGAAACAAAATATGTGACAATAAACCGGGAGCGGTTCAAATGAAACACCCGAATAAAATTAAAATCATCGGTCTTCCTCTTTGCCCATTTGAGTTCGAAATATCGATTTTTCCCTTCTATCGTTAATTTATAATTTAAATCAGTGTACGAAATATGTACATTTGTCTATTTTGTATGCAAATTAGTAACTACCGGATCGGACCATACATATCATACAGCTTTCATATAAAAGAATAAAAATAATCAAGAGCAGATTGTCAAAATATGAAGAACTATTTTATCATATACACACCTGATCATATTAATAGGTACACACATCAACTCAGACTTTAAGGTAATAGAAAACAATTTTATTCATTATTTTGAAATTAAAATTTGGTTTGATTGGTTCTTAAACTATAATAAAATAAGCTTAAATATAACATAGGATAATAATATAACAGACAGGAGATAAAACGTTTTATGAATCCTTCATATGCTTTACACATTTTAATAACCTCTGCAAGGGTAAAAAAATTGGATATAAGCTGGCAAAGTCAGCAAGATAATATTCATAAGGTCGAAAAGTCCTGTAGGAAGTGTCTTTACTATAGTTTGAAAGGGCAGATATAGAAGTTCGATCCGATTCGCTTGGACTTTAAACTGGTTTGCAGTTATTGCTGATTTTGGAATGCTTTGATTTTTAATATTTCAAAGAATTTAATCAAAACTTTTTAAGATATTACTTAAAATATGGCCAAATAACTTGATACGTCAAAAATAATATTTTGTAATATAAATATAATAATATCTTCTTTAATACATGGAACCGTCTAGGCAAGGCAAGTATGTATAGATATTGAATTAAAAAAACCGATGATTTGAAAAAATTGCAACACTGCTCAATAGTTTTTGTTCAGTAAGAAAATGACTCAAATCATTATTTTTTCCCCAACTATTATTATTAATTTATTCATTTTTATCAATCGTTCCTATTGCAGCATATGATATAGTAGTCCGATCTTAATGTGTTTTGGCTTACATTCAGAATACACAAGCTCTATTATTAGTTATAGTTATCTGATCCGGTCAGTTCACATAAATCGCATTCAACTAACACAAAGAATTAGTTGGTCATAAATACTTTTCAAATTAGAATTAATTATTGTAAGCCAAGCATTCACCATTGAGCCACATCGTTATATATGGTGCTTGTTCGTCGCTTACCGCCCACAGAGAGGGCATATTAACTTGGCCGAGAAGTTGACTAATTGCATTGCATGGAATTTGCAGGACATTCCCCAACCACATTTGATTTTACGCAACTGAATGCAAATTTTGCTTGCATTAGAAAATAATTTGGGACCAATAGATGACGGCTAATAATAATGGAACGTGTTGACCCAGTCTTGAATACAAATATTAAACGAGACACCCGACATTTGGCATTGCCACGAACTATAATTTATTGTTACATATACATATACATATACACATACATATTTGAACGCATAAGCTAGCAACTGCGTAAATATTTCAATTAGACATTTATATATAATTCCAATATCTGTTACATGTAACTGTAATGAATGAGAGAGTTCCATACGCGTAAAATGTTTTCCTATTCTTGTTTTTTTTTTTTTTTGGATTTGTTGTTTTTTCTTTAATGTTTTAGTTAGTTTATACAATACATTCTCGATTATATGCTAATTTTCGATAATAATTTATGGTTAAAGTACACGAAGAAAGGATTGAATCTTAGATTTGGTGTACCAAAATAAATATTTTTTGGTTATATATAATAATTCTTGGGGGTCTCCAGACAATCACTTACTGAAGCTTTCGATTGGAAAACAATCCTTTCTATGTTGTAACTTTAAAATGTACAATTACGTTCAAAAAAATATCCAAACAAAACTAAAATTCATAAAATAAAATTTAAAGACAGCAAGTCGTGAAATCACAAGGAGAGTAACTGATGGAATTTTGCGGCTATAGAGAATGCTCCAAATTCTTAATATATGTATTTTTGTTGCCTTTTGCTTTTTTGTCGTTTTTCATTATTTTTTTTTTTGATTTTGTTTTGTTTTGTTTTCTTTGTATGTTTGCTATTTTAATATATAACCAATGCGGTTATTGTTGTTGTTGTTGTTGTTGTCTTTGTTGTTGTTTATGTTGTTATTGCAGCTCATATTGTTTATGTTGTTGCTATTGCTGTTGTTGTAACGCTTGGAGTTGTAGTTGTTGGATAGTGTTGAATTGCCACTTCGACAAATTGCTAGGCAAATAGCAGCCATCCAATGCACAGGAAAGCGAGATATAAAAACAGACGGGACAATGTTTGCTCATCGTCATACTGTGTGGTGCCGCGATTAGCAGCTAAAAAAAGATCTAATTAATATTAATACGCTTATATATATACATATTATATAAATGTATATGGCAAAGCCTACCTGCTGGGCGCGGTTCCCCAAAGTTAAGCGACGATGTAAAGAAGCCAAACGGAAAAGCGCCAATGCCAAAGGACATGTGGAAGCCATCTCCAAAGCCAAATCCTGGAAAGCCCTGAGCGGTCTCGGGCTCTGACCGTTGTCCAGCAGGACGTGGTGGTACCTTATTGCTGCAGAATCGAACGAAAAAAGTTAATTGGAATTTCACTGTGGAATATCATCATTATATGCAAGGCTGCCAAAGAGTTTCGAACGAAAGAAAGTCTTGTATTCATCAAGAGTTGGCTTAAGTCAAGATGAAAAGTAATCTTTTCAGCCGCAAGCATATATATATATATATATATATATAAACATGATCTGAATGAGAAAAGTCGATATTGCTAATCGACTCGAACGAAACCGTTTTGCAATCTTGATTAACTGATGAAATTTTAAGTGAATTTACCGAGGATCTTCCTGGCGTGTGCTGTTGCGTCCATACAGTGGGATAACCTTATCCTTATCAACGCCTGCCTTGCAAACTGGACAGAGTTTGCGATTCGGACGAGTCTGTAGCCACTGATGCAAGCAGGGCCAGCAAAATAGATGGCCACACATGCTGACCACAGCATCCTTGGCTGTATCCAAACAGATATTGCACTCGTATAGCGATTCCTCGCTTTCCTTATCCTTATCATTGTTGGTGTTATCGCCGCTCGATGTGGCGGTAGTGGATGTTGAGCCACCTGCCTCATTTAGATCAGCGATATTGCCACTGGCCAAAGCGCTGCCGGTAAAGGAATACGAGGTGGCACGCTGACGCAGCTCCGATGTGTTCTCAGTATTCTTTTTAGCCCAGTCAATATTTTCGGTATTGGCCTGATCCTTGGAGCGAATGGGGCCGCCGGCATTGCTTGATGTAGTGGGCATCTCTGGTGCAGTTGGCAGCTGTGGTGCTGCATCCATTGTAAGTTTCTAATAAATAATTCACTCTTGTTCTGCCTTAGAATCGTATATTCAAAATTCTATGAATTGCTTGATTTGGTTTCTTTCGACCTTCTTTCGCTTTAGCTGAAAATAAAAGAAAAAATAATATTACAACAGCTGCTTCTAATTGTGTGTTGTCTTGTCTATATCTGTCTATGTGCATGGGCGGTGGGCGTTGGGCGTTGGGTGGTGGTCAGTGGGTTGATAGCTTCTTGTTGCTGGGTTTGGTTGGGTTGAAAACCTACAAATACTGAATACCAATCAATATAAGCAGCAGCGACTATTGAAATATGTAAGTAGTTTGGTTTTCTCCTTATTCTCTCCCAAAAGCTCGAAAATACTGTTTAGAATTTATGCCTAAACTGAATTCAATTTGTGAATATACAGCCCCAGCTTGCTTCACGTGCGACAGTTTTTCCAAAGCCTACTTATACGACTAAAAATTCAAATAATTTCGAAATTTAATATTATACATCATTTCAATGTGAGAGGTGTTTTTCTCTTCTTGCGGAAGTCCTTGTTTTTGACATACTAAGTTTGTGTAGAAGGATTCATTGCTGACCGCCTAAACTACATATATATACATATATATATATTCATGCTCAAAATCAAAATTCGTCTGTCTTAAAGCTAAGAAGATCAAGTTGGATATGTGTATGCCTAGTTCATCCTTGCTACAAAATTTGCAACCAATTGGATAATAAAAATACAAGTTATTTGCTCTAGGAAAACCAACCTCAAAAATGGGTTATTAGAGGCTGGAATGGATGCTACAGATCCGAATGTGTCTAAGCAAAACTTCTTTTATCTGCGTTCAACACACATTTTGGAATTAAGCCAGTTTTATCAATAAAATCATAACAAGTATGTACAAAATTATATATGTATGTACATATACTATGTAAGTATGTGTATACATATAGCTTATACATATGTATATAGATAAGACGGACGCATATATATATAAACTTGCATTTGTATGCACTCAAATCGCTATAGAGCTACGCAAGTTTCCTATATCAGTGGTAATCAGAGCCAATTGTCTGCTACTTAAGTTTATTTCTTCGAAAACATGTAAGTATATTTCTACTTATGCATGCTTATACATACACACATACATACATACATACATGCATACATACATAAATATATATACATACATATGTGTACATATGACCGATAAAAGCATACATATGTAAGTAATTATCAATGTAGATAAGAGGACTGCTTTTCTTTACAATCCTATCAAACATATATATATATAAATATATATAAATTAGATTACATATTTTGTACATATATATATATATATATATACATATATATACTGTGTATATGTACAAAATATGTAAGTTAATTTGATTTGATTTTTCGCAAGATTCTTCAAGGGTTTTCTATATACTGTGGTGTCTCCCACTTCATCAAATATGTGAAAAATTCGAATTTTCAATATAGTTCCTAGAAATCTTTTGTTTTATACTCTTGCAGAGTATTAAAATTTTATAAATCATTTAGAGATGCATCTCTGAACCAAACAGTAAATATGTATAGTCTAGTCTCTCAATTTTTTGAGCTCGCTGGATAAAATTTGGTAGACGGATCGGACCACTGTATCATTTGCCACCACAATCGGTTCAAAAGTTGTTTTATGGAAAACTTATTTGTTTTTCAATATATAACTTAATGAAATTTTGAAGTTAGATGCATAAATGTGTTTTAAAGAGCACACAAATCATCTGGATCGATTTACTATATCACATAGCTTCCACAAGAATAATCTATTAAAAAGTTGCTGTCAAAGTTTCTTAATTAAATTTACAAGTTAGATGAAAGAGTTGGTTTTCTAAACGCCCAGTTTGGAAGTGTAGATAATCGTCGGCGGCCGAAGATAGCTTTTTTTTTACTAGTTTTTGTAGTTTGTGATTTCGCATGGGTTTCAAAGATATGGCCAATTGGTAGGAATTTATTCAACGCATATTATTTAAATTTAAAGTTTTCCAAATTAGATTTTGGGCTTCTCAATTTCGTCAAAAACTCCTATTTACGAACGCTTAAATATGCGGAGGACCACTGTAGTCTTTTAATTATTTTTATTTAATTTAATTCAGTTTATCATTTAATTAAACATATTTCAGATGTGATGACAAGATTAATTAAAGGGTTTCATTTCAGTTCAAGTTCCAGATAAAACAACTGTTCGTGACAAGTTAACACTTGCTTCAAAAGCTTAACAAAAACAACAACTAAAAGCTGAAAGCTGTTAATACACGAATAGCTTAAAGTCTAAAGTTTAATCAGAATTTACATTTTAGCGGACCTTTGTTGCATCATTATTGAACAAAAACAAAAACTACCAGGGAAAGGCTATCTGCTGCGCACCGAATATTGTATACCCTTGCAGACTCGAATAAGTATATAAAAATTGTTACTTTCCTAACTTTTAGATATGCAATAAGTTTTGCAGAGAAACTGTTAATAAATAGACGGACAGACAGACGGACCTTTCTATACTTAATGCCTTCTTCAATCCATTAAAATACCCTCGTCTCTGCAAGTGTATAGCAATAAAAGATCATTATCATTATAAAAATAAAAAAAAAGTAAAAACGCGTGATGTATGTATTTCTCTGTAGATAACGACACCTGCGCCTAGAAGTCATTCAATCAGTTCCGGATATCTATCATGCATCACATATGTAGATACACAGGTATGTACCATAGGTACATAGATGCGTAGGTACTTTATGTATTGTACATTTTATAAGTACGTCAGAGTCAGCAGCCGAGCTTTCAGCTTTAGCTTTGGCCTCTATGTGTGTGTGTGTGTGCGTGTGTAACGTACAACTTGTGCATATATATATATATAGGAGTACTTGCACGCATGTACGTGTGCATTTTTATGCAGCTGTGTGCGTTCAATGCATACACACAATTGCAAATCTGCACTTATACATACACACTCCAAACCATACGTTATTTGAGTGTTATTGTTTTCTTGTTTTGGTACGCGAATTTGTTATTGTATGTGTTCTTTTTGTTTTTGTATTATTGTGGTTCGTATTTTGCTTCGTTTTTCTAATGTTCACTCATATTTGTATATTATTTCTTAGGTGCACTTACATGAACTTTGCTTGTTTTCTTGCTGTTCAAAGGGAGTCGATTAAACTGATTTTTTTTTTTTTGTTTTATTTTGTTTTCCTCAAGGCAAATACGACTGGGACTGAAATTAATATGTTTCACTGCCTACTACGTTAACGTTACATATATACAATTCATATACATATACCTAATATACATACTCAATGCATACACATACAACTACATTTGAACATACACATACATACCTTCTAATAACGTATCATAAGCACACGTAATTTAGCTCTTTATTTATTATTTCATATAATCAATTAATTGTGCTGCACATTAAATGTGATTAGCACAATTTTTCACAGGTAATTAAAAAAAAAATAGAAAATATTTTTGCGTGGGCTCAATCAAAGCGATTGGCGTTTTGCCTTTATTTGAGGGGTCTCAACAATCGACCTAGACAATATTGATAACGCTCCATTTATCGATATATCAACATATTGCTACATTTCTAACGATATATCGTATATTCGTAAACAAGTTTTTCATTTAATGACCGTTCATGCAATATGTGTTAGTAGCAGCTACTAAATATATATATCTGTATAGCTACAAAACTCTTTAAAAAGGCTTAATAGCACGTTTCAAGCTTAAGTTTTTTGTTCTTAAATCGTGTACCGGTCTACGTTGTGTTGATAAGGAGCGGTATTCTATCGATGACCCTGCTATTGATAATTTTTTCCCCAAACGACAGTTGCTGAACGCGCCCATTGCTTGCTGACTGATATATACATATATCGATAAGCCTTACGATATTTTGCATGTAAATACACATTCGCCACAGGTGGAACATCTGTTCCCAAGCTTTTGAATTTTTTTCTATGAATGTAATTTTATTTTAGTGATACCAAAACTAGGTAGTTATCTTAAATTGAAATTACTGAATTTACATGAATTAATCAATTTTTTTTTTTCAAATTAAATTATTGCCTAATCACCTTATTTCAGCAAAATTTTAGCTGATTAATAGTAGAGTAATTAAATTCAGTGCAATTCACTTTATAAACTTAGGAAGATTAAGTAATTATTTCGATTCATTAAAAATTGTACTTTTCAAAAGAAAATGTTATATAAAGAGAACTTTGGTACGAAATCAATTAAAATTGATTGATAACTGATTGGTCCTATAGCAACTATACATAATATATAGTGGTCTAAACCCGATAAATTTGGTCAGACTTTGATGTAAGAGTAAACATATTACTCTTAATAGTAGTTTTCATCAGCACATATTGAAAAACCAAAAAATATTTTATTTTATTTGCCTTGCATATATGCTATAATAATGCCTCTCATAATTATTTGAAGGTATAAAAAAAAAATTCACTCCTTAAGGTTACTAGTAAGATTCATTAAGATATCTTGAAAAACAAAAAAGTTTTATATAATAAATATTTTTAATCAGATTGATCTAATTTTCTATGGCACCTTTTAAGATATAACTGTCCGATCTGACGGGTTCCGAAATATGTGCTGCATGGAATAAAGAAAAAGCTCTAAATATCATTCTCTCAGCACGAAAACTGAGAGATTAGTTTGATCTCGTCTATTCAAACATCTCATCTAAAATATCGTCTTGGATATTTTATGAGTATAGAGATGCTTCCTTCAATGCATTGAACATTTCGTCACAAATTTATAGTACTCTCTGCTAGGTTATAAAAATAAAAATATTCAAAAATATCAATAACAAAATGCAACTCAGTAGGTATAAAAAATTGAAATTTATTTGACAACAAAAACTGAATGACGGGTATTTTTCTGAATGTATCTATACCCGCCCCCTCCCAAACCCATAAAGTCAAGCGTTTTCACATTGGATATAGTACTGAAAATGCTTCTCTCCAAAACAAAATATATATAGTATGGTATATGGAATTGTTTATCTGTTAGGCCGGCTTAAAAGGCAGCAGCCAAAATAACTTGCAGGGCCATATAAATGGTTGCTAGCAACGCCACAAAGAAGGCTAAAGCACGAGCCGGCTGGGGTACCACAACAACGGCATAGACCAAAGTGTGGGCAATGCGGGAGATGGCAACGGCACGGAATAAATTGATGGCGAGGAATGCACTTGGATTTGTTAGAGTGTAGAGGAAGCCGATGATGAAGAAGGGCAGAATGTTTTCCAGATCGTTGCGATGGGCACGACGTACACGCTCCACGTTCGGGTCATCAAATTTAACCTTCAGCTTTGGCGACAACAAATCCTCCGGATTGGCGAATGTCTGTAAATAAATAAAACAATTTTAATATTACTTTCTCTCTCTCTCTCTCTCTCTCTCTGTTTGTCGCTTTCACCAAAAATTGCCCAGTGGACTTTGACCTATTCTCAAACCCTATGCAGCCGCTGCTTACCTTTGTCTTCATGCGCTGAAAGCCCGTAAGCACAGACATTAAAAACATTTTTACAACCAGCACTCCTGTCCAGAAAGCATAGCTCTTGAACACTGGATTAGCCAGACTTATTAGTTCCAAACTCATGATGCCTAAATTTCTGTTTTCTTTTCAAAGAATCAAAGAATTGATTTTACTAGAGTACTGCCTGCGCCCGTTGCAAACTATCAACTGGCGTGAGCATACCAAATTTTCGGAATATATGCCGGCTTTTAGTTCGCTCTCACATTCGCTCTCGTCTAATGCTCTCCCAGACAAGGGCGTTCCCAGAAGGGATCTTATCTTATTTGAAACATAATTGCATTATATTTGATACACTACTTTTATTTTTGATGACATTTTTAATTCTTTATTAAGTATCGTTAAGAACTTATTTTATTTAAAATTACCTAATGGAGTTTTATGGTTTTTAATTTTCCTTTCAAAGCCTATCAAAGAGATACACATTTATTAAAAAAAAAGAAAATTGATATAAAAAAAATATTTTTATATTCTTAAAATTATTTTTATATTGGTTTAAGTAAAATAGTTTCTATGCCAAACTTGTTATTAATCAAGGTTTGGACGGCATATTTTTAAACCCAACCCTGAAATGAACCTGGATTCGAACCCATGAATTAAAACTGTGAAAAGTTCCGAGTCGTGTTTATATCTGCAAACTAAATATTTCTTTCTCAAGCAATCTTTAAGTCAAAAAGGGCACAAAAAAGTGAATAAAACGTTTCCTTAAGATCCCCTCCAAAAAATGTTTGCACACGCCTATGTTCCACAATGCTCCCACTGATAACTAAATGCCCCATGGGACAAACATAAGTATGTATATGTTTATGTGTATATGTCGTTTGTGTATGTAGGTATACATACACATATTTGTGTTAAAATCGCTTCGTCATACTGACAACAGTAAAAATAAAACTTACCAAAGTTATGAAGCGGTACAGGCCGGTCAATAGGCTCATGGCTAGCATTTTTAGCACTAGAACTGCACTCCAGCCCATATAACATTGGAAGACCACATTATTCAAGGAGATCAGCTCGGGATGCAACATTTTGCCTGTTTCAGACCTATTTGACGACTGTATCTAAGTCCGAGTGGAAGCCTTTTTTTAACCAGCTTGCTTCCTCTAAATATTTACGTGTTTCTAATTGAAATTACAGGTCTGACAAGTAATCCGAATATAATCTAGCCAGCTTCTAGAATGTACTATGTACTTAAATATATACATGTGCACATATGTTTGTATATAATAAATAAAATAAAATAAAAATATTCCAGATTTTCATTAAAAGTAACGTTGCTCACTGACAATTTAGTATTAAGCTCGCACGACCTTACAGGTATAGTTCTACACCGAGAAAAATAAATTCAAAAAATAATTAAATTTTGCTTCGAAATATTTTTCAACTTCTTTAATTTATTCCATATATGAAAAAATCTTTGAGCTTAATTAAAAACAAAATTTGGAAACGACATACCAAATTTTTAGGCTTTTAGAAAAGACGTACAGGGCTAGATCGACTAAACTGTTGGATCTGATCAAGAATATATAATAGTTTAAGGGGTCGGAAATGCTACCTATAGCCTGTTAAATTTAGAGTACCCTTTTTACCCGCTCTTAATAGGTAATAGGTCTTCTCAAATAATTTTTTTTTGTTTTGATAGAAATATGTTATATTGAGTATCAGGTCGTTGGTTTTCTTTTTTATTTTCTTGTTGTGCTTAATATTAGAAATCTATTACTTGGAGGAAGATAATCATAGTAATTATCTACTTTACAAGTAGCAAACCAAAAGGTAAAAAAAAAAAATTAATGTAGAGTCGCAATCGTGGAATTGAGTTTTAAGAATATGGTGTACGAGTTCTAAATTTGGTTCATTCCATAATTGTAAAGATATATATTTATATTTGTTTAATTTATCTCAAGAAATATATTACATCTTCGGAAAAACTCATCTTTATAATGTAATATATAGGAAAATTAATTAAAAAATTAATTAATTAAATTCTTATGTTCTTCAATACTTATTCATTAAAAATTTTTAAAAAATATAAATTATAATAAACTTATCAAATAAGGTTTACAACTTTTTTGAAGAGTATACCCCAGTCGTGAAAGCTTGTCTATTATTTCGTGATGTTTGCTGTCACATAAATCGCGGCGATTAAATGAAAATACAAAAGCTTAGAAATTATAGTAATTACCATGAATTGAAAACAAAAAGCGAATAATTTCGAAATTAGCTCAAAATCTGCGACTATAAGTAAAGAAAAATTATAAAACTAGTGTTGCGTTTTATTAGGTTTGTACTAGAACTAAAATCAAAATTAGAATTGGCTTTGAAGACAAATTCAATGTAATAATGCTCCAGATAACTGGTCCAGCCTCATTATATTTATAGTATATTATCTATAAGATTGTACGAACCGAGAGAACTGCATTTTTATATAGTTCTTCTTTATAGTTTTATTGTTCAATAAAAGTTGAAAAAAGAAACGTAAAGTACAGCTGAATGTTGTAACTTAATATAAAAAAAGTCTGGTTACAGGGTGTCTGCAAGTCGAGGCCGCTCATGCAAGGCGATTGCAGACATATTTGCTTTGTATAACTTGGGTTACGACAATTAAAAGACAGCTATAAACAACTTTTATATTTATTTATTAGAATCAGCGAATACCATACCTAGGAAAATTGCTGTAAATACGAGTATTTTTTGATAAATTTTAATAAAAATATTCATAACAATCGACTGTATTTATATTTGTTTATTTACATAAAAATAAACACATTTTTCCAAAAAAATAAACACGATTTTCGAAATAAATTTCCGTCATTCCTTTCGAATACGAATTTTTTTGAAAACCAAAAATTTAGATTTAGTGGTATGCATGTATTATTGACCCAATACAAATTTAGAACATAACCGAGAAATTTTGTATATGGAGCATTCATTAAGAGAGACCTCGACCAATTTGGCACAATACTCTTAAATTATTAACGTTCCAGACTCTGTCCCAGTCCCAGACCCAGACCCAGTCGTAACTCAACTCAATCAGTTTCAGATGCATTTCGTGCTCGAAATCATTTTCGAGCATTAACCTAAAGTGCGCTGTAATCTCCATTTCCATTTCCATTTCCATCTCCAGTCTCAGTCTCAGTCTCAGTCTCCGTTTTAATATTACTTTGTCTGAAATTCTGGTTACGTCTGTCAACATTTTGCTAAAGAAAACAACAGGCGGCATCATGCATGCCATTTCCACTTCAATCCGAAATGAAATGCCTTTTTCCTCCGATTCTTGAGTGTAATTAATTAATTTCGCGATCGTTTTTTTTTTTTTTGAACTGCACGGTGAGGGGGCCATCCATTGTTGTTGTTATTGTTGCATAAAACATAAATCATAATGTGAAAATTTGCATAACATTCGTTGGGGCAATGGTTGGTGCTCAGTGAGCGTTCTACTTTGGTCGTGTACACGCGTCGCCGCCGGAACAGCATCCATTATAGCAGATATTAAGATATAACGAATTTACAGGATATCAATAAATAAAGATCTCAAGAATTTATAAAAAAGAGAAACAAATTGTTTAAAAATGTCGCACGGCGAACGCAAAGGTCGCTTGAATGTAGTTAAATTTTTGGAATTGGTAAATCACTTAATTTTATATTTTTTTTTTTTTTGTATAAATCGTCAAAGTATATAATAATTATGTGTATATAGAGCGTCTGTCTTAATTTATTTTTTCCAAATTTTTCCATCTTAAGAAAATTAGAAAAATAAATTTGCAATTAATAAACTTGGATAAAATATAGAGTTTTTATATTAAAAAGACACAATTTATTTGGAACAAATACCACAATCCATAACGGATGAAAAACGGAAATTGAATTTTCCTTTTTTTTTATGCTTAGCTTCCGATCCGGTTATGAATCGAACTGATAACTAATTCTTCGACTTAATCGAATCATATGTCAAGACGTAAGCTCAACGTAAACAAAGCCTATGTTCATGATTTGGCTTAAAAGGATTATCTTTAACATACTCGAAGCTTACTTAGCAACTGCTTAGTATATGGCTTTTCGATCTTAAGGCTAATACATCTAACTTTCGAGGGCTTGAACCAAAATCATAAATCCCAGAGCACAAATTGTATTGGAAAGTATTTTGGTTTGCAAACCTGTTTTGAATCAAAAAACCTTCTTAAAGAAATTTGATTTCGAAATGAGTCCTGGTCTTTAAATAATATATTTGCAGAGTATATTATAGTATATATTATAAGTTTATCAAGAAATGTGAAGGCATATCCATAAAGCAAATATTACTGACAGGACGATGAGACATGTCTTTCTGCCTGTCTGTTTCTATGCAAACTAGAGTCAGTTTTTGAGTTAAATGTGAAAGTATGTTTGATAAAAGTATTCCAAATGATCAGGCTAAGCCAGGTCAGGCTATTTAATGTGCGGCGTGCCGAACATACGGTTTCTTTTCCACTTTATTTCTGATTATTTTAAGTACAAATATTGAAATTAATTTATCCACAGGCGTTTTCCATTGCCTGCCTTGTGCTGCATTTCTACAGCTTTAACGATCGCGACATAATGACCTCGTTTATGGCTACAGGCACATTCACCGGTTACATTATTGTTGTTATTGGAGTCTTTGCAGGTGAGCAAGGAATTTAATTAATCGGCATATAACAATACAAACAAAATGTGTATCCTTCTATTTATTAAAAGGTGTCTTAATGCGTGCGCCCATCCACAAGCGAATCGATATATTCTTCAGTGTGCTCGGCTGTGCTCTATTTGTAGCTAGCGGCGTCTTCATAATAGAAGCCTGGGAGTTCTCATTTCGGACGCGTACACGCGATTTGGCGCTAATCAAGGCATCGCTGGCCATAGTTAATGGCGTTCTATTTGGCTTCGATGCCATATTTACATTTCGGGATAAGTGATAAGCTAAAGCCCCTACAAAATACTGCCTTGCATTTAAAACCAATATTCATACGTATACTTAACAGATTTACATATTTTCATTCCAAATAATACATTTTTGTATGTACTTTCTGAAAAAACGCTTTTATTTGCGTAACTTTTTTTTTTTTTGTTTGCTGTCATACTAACATACAACTTGTTTTTGTTTTTTTTTGTCTTTTTTTTCATAAATTATATGTATACAATTAGAGTGCCATATATATATAGATATATATATATATATATATATATTTTTTTTTTTTTGTTTTTCTTTCTTTTTGTGTCAATAAAAAATATATAAACCTGCACATGCATCAAAAATGATTATAATTAGGCTGAGAGGCCCGCCCAAAACACACATCAATTAGCCGCTGCTGAGCTGACATGGAAAACATAAAAATAGCTTGGACGCTTTTTATACATTGCTATAGTAGTTAGTTTTTAATTTTATTGTTTTTGTTGTTGTTGTTGTTGTTGATTTTCATGTTTGATAAACGTGAGAAACATGCATTGCCGTCTTCTATGATTCTTCACGTTTGCTTCTAATTTTTCTTCTTGATCGAGGTCGCATCTTTGGATGTTGTTGTTGGTGTTGTTGTTTGTTGTTTTGTTGTTTTTTTTTTTTTGTGTTGATAATGGTGCGTTCCTTTAGGCAGAGTTGTGTATGTTAAGGCGGAAAATGTCATGAGCAACAAAATAGGTACCGGCATTGGCTTTCAGCACAAACACCTGAGAGAAAGCGTGTGGTGGATCGTCATCGCACTGCAAAAGTTCAATAGAATTCATTAATTTATTAAAATCTAAACATTTAATTATGCAAAAAGGTTTGTGCGTATGCGAATGAAAAAAGGTTGTGGAAATGCACCAAACATTAATATGTTAACCATAAAAAGGCAATCTTCGGCCAGCCAAAGATCATATACCCTTGCAGACCGGCATAAGGATTTAAAATCGAACTTAATATCTGCTTAGGTTAACTTTAAGAAACCAATACTCTATATCTATCTTGTAAGATATCTTGAGAAACGAAAATGTTTTCCAAACAAGCAGCTTGTTGCTTTCTAAGTCAGCTATATGATAAAGTTATCCAAATAAAATTGAATTCAACTAGCTCAAAAACTGAGGAACTAATTTGCATATAAACAGACGGATAAAAACAAGGCTACATCAACTCCTTTCTTCATACTGATCAATCACATATATATACATTGTGGGCTTGGAAAGGTCACCTTGAATGCATTACACATTTCGTGCGAAATTTGAATTCGGCGCACCGAAGCTGAGTTAGCTTCGCATAAGTACGTAAAATGAGACCAATAAAATGTGAGTCAATTCAATTATTAAAGTAAAATTCTTCGAATATTCACATTTGTTTATAGTTCGTTTCCTGTAGTTGGATTACTCTAAACAATAAACAAGATTCCTTAGCCAAACAAATAAAGAATAATAATATATCCTATGACAGTCATAGTTATATAATACCTCGATATTGTTGGATATCGTTTTTCTGGACAGTTATAATATATTTGTTTTTTTGAGTTGGTAGAGAGCTGTTATAAAAGCTAACAAAAAAAAAAGCGCCGACAGCGTTCAAAACTAACTGATTTCAATATAATTCGGATACTAAAATAGTTATATATATATATATATATATATATCTTTAAGCTACAACTATTTCGACTGCAAGGGTAGTCATAAAAAAATTGTTAAATCAAATTAGAAGCTGTAATTATTAATCATGCGAAAAATGGATGAAAACATGTTAAATGTTATTAAGAATTAGATAACAAAATATTCCCTTACTGCAACGTTGTGGTATATCACAAAGAACCGAAGCCAGAACCGAAACCGGAACGACAATAGGTGCATCATAAAATTTATATATACGCATGTACATATATATACATATATATATGTAAGTTTGTATGCTTGTAGTTGTTGTTAGAACAATTTGTATACATATTTATTATTATTAAAAACTCATTTAGTAAGTCAGTAGTCAATGTGTTGCTGTGATGATTGCAACAAAATGATTAATATTATTACTTTGCCTGGCCAGGTCTCTCAATCTCGCTCTCGCGCTCACTCTCTGGATGTTTTAGTTGCGATTGTTGCTGCTGATCTGCTGCTGAGATGTCTAGCTACACATCGTGCAGCGCCAACCTAAAGATATCGTGTTGCACAAAGAAGCTAACGCCCACCGGTTTGAGCACGAAGGTCTGTATATATGCATGCGGCTGATCCTCATCGGTCTGCGTCAATATATGTATATATATATATACATATATATATATGTGCGATACAGATACAGATGCAATGAATATATATATATATATATTATAAAATGAGCGCTCGATAAATATAAAGCAGTTTTAATTTAATATTCGAACTTTAATTTCGTTATTATTCCGGTCTGAAAGCCAGCTGTTTTTCATTTAAACCAATTATTGTTCTTAGTTTGTTTAACGATTTCAGTGCTTTTTCCGAAATTTTTTTATATTATTTTTTTTTGTTCTAGTTATCGAGCGTTCACTGTATGCATATAGACAATATATAGATAATAAATTTAAACGAAAATATACCAAACATTAACCGACTTAGTTTAGCGACCACAACTAACATAAATAATGGATAAAGAGATTCTCACCTGTAGACGTCCAAGCACATTGATAAGAACGCCGCCATCAAATGTGGGCTGCGAGTCAACTGTGGTAATAACGCGAGTGATCTTTTGAAAGCTCAGGCTCTATAGGAGCAAATAGAAAAATTAATAAAAGGACAAATCAACTTTTTTGAGTGAATTCACTTACCTGAACCTTTTCAAGAATCTTTGGCGCTCCCTGTATTTGATGTCCCTCAAAGGTCATGAATGAGTCTGTAGCCTAAAAATAGTAATAATTATAATTAAAGTAGGTGTAAGCCTCTAGTTGCTAAAGTTTTTGCTTAAGGTTTCACCAAGAGAACCGGCGGCTCGAACCAGGATATCAAGAATGTTCAAAGAGTTCGTAAGAGCTAAACATTCCCTCTTGATGACTTTAATAAGAAGAAACAAAAGAAAGCCTATGCTAAGAGCTCTTTCGATCTGCTGAGCTAAGTTTAAATTTAAACGAAGATGGAGGAAAGAATTTAACAACATTTATATATTAACGTTATCAAAAAATTATGAACGTAGAAAGAGATGCTTTAATGCGTTGTATCGAACTAATAATTCCTTCTTCTTAAGAGAGAGAGTTGTGAGTGAAAAGGAAAGGTAGGAGAAGAAAACGAAACATTCGATTAGTGCGTGCGCGCAAATACACAAACAAACTTACATATATACGAGATGATACATAAATAAATACATATGCTTATACAAATACATGCATGCATATATATGGATGAGCTCGCATGTATGAATGTTAAATATACGTGTGTCATACAGTTTTGCACATTGGGAAATTTCGAGAACAATTCCAAACCTTAAATTTAAAAAAAAAACCATAATTTTTTTTGCAAATATTTGCGCGCCTTTTTTCTATGCATATCAACAAAGCAGCAGCAGCAAAAAAAAAGTTGCAGGGAATTTGTCAAGGGCGCGTCGCGCGTCACAACAACAGCAACAATAGAAAAAGAGCACAGCCTCTTTTTGAAATATAGGTTAACTTTGGTTAATAGGTGGCTTTAAGTCATGAATTAAGCAAAGTTTCTTAAGGAGGACATTCGGACAGGTGCTGGACGCTACTTACGCTGTAAAAATTAACCACGTTAGCGCGGTTTGCCGGGTCGTCAAATATTCCATAATATTGTTGAACGAATCCTTTGCCAATATCTTCGTATTGTGGATTTAGCGCCATGCTTTTAGCTGTTTATCGTATTAATTGGGTAATAATTAATATGGATATAGCTGGCTAACTAAGGGATTATCAACCAAAATTGATTGAGAAATTTGGTTATTTGCAAGACTGAAAATTCAGAAGTCAACGACGAGTGTGACCGTACAATAGAAAACGAGCAAGTGAAATGCGCACTCGATTTATTTTAGTATAGCTATGAGTTGTCGATTACTCGATCTAAAATTCACTGGTTACTTTAATTGTAAAAATTTTAAAATTTTAGAACGACTGGTAATTAACCAGTCCTATGCTCACATCTGTCATATTTATGTAATTATAAATTTCGTCCTCAATTATATTTATCGCATTGTTTCGATAAATGGAACATATACTTATCCATTTCAATGTAGTGTGTATTAAGTATAAAGCATATAGGAACCAGACATGAACAAAGTCAGTTTCTCAATATTATTATATTTGCTTATATATTATTTTACTTTAGAATTTGCATTTTCGTCAGAATAAACGACAGAAATTAGTGCCGTTTTGAACAAAAACAAATTAAAAAAAAAAACTTATAAAGAAAGGCTATCATCGGCGCGCTGAATATTATATACACTTGCAAAGTCGATTGTTTCTAACTTCTAAATTTGATTAAGATACGATTGTTGGGCGCTATATGATATAATTGTCCGATCTGACAGACATGGCTATATCAACTCGTCTTGTCCTGATCTTTATGGTGTCAGAGATGCCAATTGACAACAGCAATAATAGTCCGAAAAAATTATTAATTATTTAATTTCTTTTCAGTTTTTTGTGAATTTCGT